>CM069083.1:46203565-47628565 GCA_035578085.1 Solanum pinnatisectum | reverse complement strand
GAACAACATTTCCCATCCTTGGGGGAAAAAATTTCAATTTGGAGGTGGAACTCGAATTCCTATTCTACCTTTTTCCCCCCATTCCGAACCCCAATTCCCCTTCTATAAATAGTCCATTGTTAGTCACAGTAAATGGAGTTGGATTTTTTTTTAGGAGAAAATACAGAGGACAATCTAATGAAAAATAGCTAAAATACACACTAAATATACCACAAGAAAACAGAGGAGATAATTAGTTTTAGTGTTCAAGTTTGATATTCTGCTTGAATTTCTTGATCGCTGCTCGAGTCGAAACTTGTGTGGTAGAGGTCGTCATCCCCTGCTCTTCTCGTCCCAGTTCGCTGCCCCCAGAAAGGTAACCCTCCTTTTATGATTTTAGTCTCTTTGTCGTGGATTAACAGTAGTTTAGTTTTATGGTCTAGTTATGTGATCTTTATGCTAAACCGATATGAGACCGGTTGCTTATTAATCATTATGAGATGTTTTAATATTAGTATCTTGTGAGTGTTGTGACTCATTGTTGATTGCGGCAGTTTAAATATCTTATGGTTCGAATGTTGTTGTTTGGTTTTGTTTGTTCGAAGTCTTGATGATTTTATCCGATGTCGGGTAAATTTATCCCTGTTAAGGTCTTTCATCTCGCTATTAATCTCGTCTTGTTGACTATGGATTGGTAGGTCAGTCATGAAGTTCAAAATCACCTTCTATAGATGATCTCGTCTTTTGAATCGATATATGAAAGTTATCTGTTTCAAGCTGTTGAAGCATTTTTCTTGTGTTGAATTCCCACTGTCAAAATGTGTTGCTATGCTAATTAGTTTTTGCACTTATATATCTTTATCATATTCACCCTTAAAATATGCTAAAAATGAAATTTCGTTGTTGGTATCTAAGTTAGCTTCAACTCAAATGGTGTTGGCTGCCCTATTCTACCTTTCCTCATTATTGTTCAGGTTTCGTTGCTTCACTAAGAGTGAGCTTTGCTCAAATCTTTATGTCCTTTAATTAGTAATTTTGTATAAGTGAATTGTCATTTGTTGTTGAGTTAGTATAGAATTGAGTTTCTTATTTTCTAGATTTTAGTTTGTTAAGAGTTTCATCCTTGAAATTATTTGAAGCATGATTTTTTTTTGGTATTAACCGCCCCTTGTATGGCTTGCTGATTATTTAGCCCCCATGTTAATCCCCTGTAGCTCTCTTAAGTCATGTTTATGGCCTCTGCTTTGAAGCAAAGGAAAAGATCAAATTATGCCTAGTTGTTTACCAATAATGTGTAAAAATAAAAAAATTAAAAAAAAAATAAGACTTTATAAGAGCCTCTGTGCCAGGTTGTGTTATCAAATTTTATTATCTTTTCAACCTAAAAGTGAAGATTTGATTGTAAGCAACCTATTGTCAACATACATAGTCATTCATTTGATTAAAAATAACAATTGCATCTTCTATTTCAATGGCTATTGTCAAGAATGTCTTCTATGATTGTTGTTGTACTGTTTGGTATATGTATTTAATATATTTTTATCCTATTCATGCATGCTAGATTATAGGGTTGCCCCCATTCGGTTGATTATTAATACCAATGTGATATTCCCTAGTGGAATGAACATGTGTGATGCATTTTCTTAGTATAATAGGTAGTGATGTCTCTTGGTTGATCGACTTAAGTAAAATGTGGTGTCTTATTGTCAAGTGTGTGCTTCTTCTTTTCTTAATTTGTGTCTCTTTTGAAATCTACTAAATAACATTGGATGTAGCCTTATTTTGTTGTGAAGTGTCTAGTTGGCTTTGTTATAAATTAAAGTTATGCTTATTGTTTTTTTTTTTTTTTACTAAGGATGCTATTTTTGTGAATAAGTTTAAGTGTGAATGCTAATCTTTTCACTCTTTCTTTGCATGTGAAAACCGCCTCGAGTCTATTTTGGACTCTCATCTCCTATCCTTGTATCTCCTTGTTGGGCTAAAGGCCCAACTTTACCTCTTATCGAGTCAGCCAAAGCAATAGAACGGAAATATAGGGCTGGAAATCCAGATTATAGGTGTCCGAAAGTCCTAAGATGGACTGTATACAGGGCTGAGGCGAAACACAAGTGTTCGGAAGCAGAAAATACATGAAAAGAGCTGATGTATACGCTCACATACACTGATATACATCCGGTGTATATGCAAAAATGGGAATCGGGTTGAAGCCCAAAAATTTGGGCTAAATTGGCCCAAGAAGGGGCCCAGTTTCCCTATCTCTTTTACCCTCCTACTTGTTTTGATTATGCTTGACTAATTTTATTTAACTCTAACTTTAAATTATTAATTAACTTAAAAGAAATTCCCCAAAAGATGAGTTATTTCCTTTATGTTGGTTTAATTTTAATATATTTCATGTTTTAGTGTTCATTTATTTTATTAATCAAATATGTTGATCAAATTATACATTTTAATTAAGTTAAACCTTTTGTTCTAAAAAATAATATTCTTTAAGCTTTTCACTTAATCACATTTTATTCATTTTAAAATTGTTTTTAAGTTAAAGTATTTTTTCTCAAATAAACTTTAAAATGTTAGTCAAAACTGTTCAATTAATTAAAAATAAATAAATACTTACTTAGTCATTTTTCTCAAAAAGGTTTGTCAAAACTTGTATTCTTCAATTGATTTAAAATGATTTTCATGCTTTAATTTTGTTAGATTGGTTTAAATCATTATTTCAAAAATGAATTAAATAAATTCTAATTAATTTAGTTTTATTAATATTCTAATCACTTGTTTTCGAGTCAAATGTTTCATTTTGGATCCCTTTCTCTAAAAAATAAAATGAAATAAAATGTGTCGTTTATTTAACTATTTTTCTCAAAGTTAATCAAATGTTCTAAATTATTATTTCTTATGTTAAATCATTTTCCCAAAGAATTAAAATATATTTTAGTCAAGTTGCAGGTCAACCGTATGTTAGCGAACACTTTGAATGGTTAAACCCTTCTCGAAGTGTAAATTGAACCCCGAACCCCTTTTGGTATTTTCAAATGATTTTTTCTGTTTAAATTTTTGAAAATTAGAAGCTTTCTTAATTTTTTTAAAAAATTAAGTGGCGATTCTTTTCTAAGTATTTTTCTTAAATTGTTTTATACTTAGAATATTTCAAAAAGTAATTTTTTCTAAGGATAGGAAAATTACGGCATTACAGGGCAAACTAATAAATTTTTGAAGCTTTATTCATAGTAAATTAAGTGATTGAACGCTCTTTAATGTCAGTCATTCTAACTATTTTTTCGTTTTGAATGGACTATTGTCACTTTTTTGACGTTTTGAATGAATTATTTCTTTTATTTTTGTGTATGGTTAATAACCGAACCAAACCAAACCGAAACCGATAACAACCAAACCGATAAATGTATATTATATTTGATTTTGATAATTTTAAAACCGATTAAGTTTGTTTGGTTTTGATTTTGACCAATAACTGATCCAAACCGATTTGTGAAGACCCCTAGTTACAAGAGTGATATCAGAATATTGATCACATTCTTGTCCATTTATACTCACTAACATTTACACTTAATCTTTTAATCATTTTAATCTTAAAATGCATAATAATCAACATGTTTAGGTATAATTTTACTATAAATATGGGGGCTTTGTTTGGTTTCCCTTGTCAATACTATTCTCTTTAGCGCTCTCTTCTCCCAAACTCAAAGTGTCTACCATGGCAATTTCCAATCTTTTTTTGTCATTAGTTTTGGTTTTCTTGGTTCCAATTGCTACCTGTTTACATCTCTACTTTATTTAAGTAAGGCGAAACGTCGCGGTGACTCAGAAAATAATCAATTAATTCAATTTTAAAATAATTTTAAGAATAAACAAATTTTAAAAGATTCGCCACCTAATTTTAGGAAAACCAGAAAACCAATTAAATGATCTACGAAACCAAGAGATTCTAGGTAAGGGGTTGAAGTTATTTCGAAGGGAAGGTGTTAGGCATCCTTCGAAATCCACAATTGTGGGTCCCGACTGAATTCATTTTTTCAAATTGAGGAGGAGGTAAAAATAGCATACAAATATAACAAACATGCAATATACACAAGTGATAAAATAAACAAGTAATATGAAAAACGACCTAATATTTGCCTATCATCAACAATATACATAATAATGAATATAGTATTCGAACTTTATTCGAATGGCTTCAATGAGAAGCGACTTCAGGGTACCTATAAAGACACTTAGTAAAAATGTTAGTACTAAATATATATGAATAAAAATAAATGAATCTAATAATAACTTAAAAATAAAAACACGTCTTATTAATATAAGAGGCCTTGGAAATCGACGGTAATTTCTTCATTGGTAAATTTTAACAAACAAAAATATATAAACTTAAATAAAATTTCCGTCTTTTACAATGGAAAGGCCTCCAAAACCGACGGATATATTTTCTCATTGGCCAGTTTTAATATGAACAGAATATAAGAATATAATGCAATCGGAGAAGGACCAATATAACAAAGCAAACAAACCAACCACAAAATATAAAAGCAACAAGAAGTTAACAATAAATCAATATATAAAAGTGCTATAGGTAAAGCATAAATCATCAATGGAGTAATGTAAACCAAGAAAACTAATTAGAATCAAATGCATTGTTAATCAAATAGCTGGAAAAAAAATAAAATAAAGAAACTAAACTATGATCGCCAAGATGTGAGTAACAATCACCCGAAAAATCAAAATGCAACAATATTAAAATGAACGGATAAGCAACATGAAAACCAAACAAAATAATAACCAAAATAAATCAAATAGGCAAAACACAACATTAATAAATAACATAAAGTATCAACAGCATATTATAAAATGATAAAATATAAAAATAAAGCAACAAAACTTTTTCTCTAGAAAGATCATTTTCAATGACACATAAATGGATCAAGAATCAGTGAACAAGGCCATCAACAATTAATAAATAAAAAATAATAAGCTTATTAAACAATCAGAGAATGAGTCAAAAATAAAAAATAAAAAGCAGTCCCATAGAATCGATTAAAAACAAATAGAGAAAAGCAGTAACTTAATATAAAAACAAACAATAATCTGAAAATTAATATGATGAAAATACCCCTAAACGGTGTACCTTGCTAGTAACTTGGAGCTATTTGTCGTTGGCGTTTCTCCAGTTCGCGTGGAAGCTTGGAGTTTCGCTGGTGGAGATTTGGCTTCATGGAGTTATTGGTTCGCTGGTGGAGCGATGGTGGCTGGATTCGGGTTTCGCCGGAGCTCGGGACTGCCGGCGACGTGCAAAAAATAGAAATAGAAATCGTGAAGGGGAAGAGGAAAGGGCTCTGGTGTTGTTTAGCTCCGGTTCATTGGAGCTTTGAGCTCCTCGTCGGAGCTGGAAGAGGACAGAGAGACCGGGGTTTTGGGTTGGAGACGAGGGTGGTTTGGTGATGGCGAGCTTCGAGCTCGCCGGTGGATCTGGAAAAGGAGTAAAATAGGTGGTGGGGGGGGTCGTTTGGCTGGCTGGTTTTGGGTCTGTTGGTGTGTTATTTCTGGGTTGTTGTTTGCTGCCGGAGTTGGTAGAGGACTAGTGGCTTTGAGGTGGTGGAGGGAAGCTGTTGGTTTTGAGGTCGCCGGAGTCCGGCTGCCTGGATTTTGCTCGCCTTCGTTCTGGCTTTGGCGTATTGTTGGAGAAGAGAAGAGTCAGTGAAGAGAGGAAAGGAGAAAAGAGGGGTGGGTTGACCAGTGGGGTCTCATTTTGGTGGTGACTGGTCGGAGCTCCGGCGAAGTTCGCGGGAGAAATATAATGAACTGTAGAAAAATAAAAACATCTGAAAATTGAATCCCAAATTTTAAAATTGATTCACCGCCCTTGGCCTAATGAACAAGTTATTATTTATATAGAAAATAAAAAATTACGTATAGTACAGTATCGTTTTTTTAAAATTGTGCGCCAAAATTATTAGCCTTTAAAAATATTTGTGCATGAAATCTTATCCATATTCAAATGAATTTTTAGACTGTGCAAAATATCAAAATTAATATTAATAAATATAACAAATAAAATGATTATTAAAAAATATAATGAACGTAGCTAATGACATGTAAAAATGAAATTTTAAAATTAATTGATAAAAAATCCTAAATTTTGATAAATAAGGATAGTTATCGATAAACTTATTTAAAATTATATAAAATTTGTTTTGAACTATTAAATAAATAAAACTTAAAAGTTACGAATTTTGAAAATGTTAGGTCAAAATTGGGTGTCAACACTATCCTAGAAGAAGCAAATGGTGCTATTAGTGGAAAGACTAGAAAATTAATTGATATGGCTAACAAAAAGGGACCTTATTTGGGATTAGTCATTCCAAATCTATTTGAAATGAACCCTCTTCTTCAACGTCCTAGTTACAAACCTAGTGATCTCACCATTGATTATGCTGGTAATTAAACTAAAACATATACATTATTTTACGTTTTTTCGATCACTTGCTTATCGATTATATATTTACGTTTGTTTATCATCCTAAGGGAGGAGATTTCGGTTTGGACACATTGATAATCAACCTGTCGTTTTGGTTATGACTGGACTTGCCATGGTGTGTGTGTGTATATATATATATATATATACATCTTCCCTTTTATAATTATAATTGTGACATTATACGTACGTATTAATTAATTCTACGTTTTTCTTGAATTGTTTCAGCTAAATGCTGGGATAACAACACAACTTTTGTTAGCATTGTTCAATGTTAAAGGTGTGGTGCACTATGGAATTGCAGGGAATGCAAATCCATCTCTAAATATTGGAAATATTGCAATTCCTCAATATTGGGCACATACTGCTCTTTGGAATTGGCAGGTATGTACTTTTCAATGCATTTTGGGGAATTTTACGCAAGGACGACTAAAAGTTATTGGTGTTTGATACGAAGGAAAATGTTTTTTCAAAAAAAAATTGGTCAGCGGAAAAATATTGGACTCTAAGAAAAGTCAATATTAGGATATATTAAGACGTAGAAGCAAAGTTCACGTAAACCAAATTATATTGTGTCCAAGCTCCAAGTCTTCGAAGAACAAAGACTGACGGACGGCGTAGGGTTTTCAAATAACTACTTTTTTAAAAAAAAGTTGAATTTTAAGTTCCTCATATTGAAATTATGCAATAAAGAAAAATAGTTGAAAAAAATCGTATAGTTTAGGTTAAAAAATATTGGTTGCTTCAATTTATTACAATATAAAAAATAAAATACTTGATGCAGAGATATGGAGATGGCCCTGAAACTGAACTACCGCTTGAAGTGAATGGAGATTACACGAGAGATATTGGATACTTAAAAATTTCGGAATACAATGTGAATGTGATCACAAATTGCAACTCACATAGCAATCTTCTTAACCATATATGGTACCAACCTGAAGAAGTATTCCCTGTATTTGGCACTCCAGAGGAAAGACAACATATCTTTTGGGTCCCTGTTGACCCTCGTTACTATGCAATTGCCAAGAAACTCGAGGTAATTTAAATTATTACTCTAATACTTAGAGCTGTCAATATGGGTCAGTCCATTTATTACTATACAATATTACGTGATGTTACTATGCAAATAGACAGAAAGTACTTTATGTGAAACTAAATAACTTTTTTGATGTATTTGTGTAACTAGGGTTTGAAGCTGGAAGGGTGCTTAAACGCAACGACATGTTTGAGTCATCCACCAAAAGTAACAAGAGTACATAGAGAAACAAGTGCAAGCATATACTTAGATAATGCAGCATATATATAGGAGTTTTATCTACAACAAGTTTGATGTTAGCCCTGTTGAAATGGAAAGTGCTGCTGTGGCTCTCAATTGTTACCAACAGAAGGTACCTTACATCGTTATCCGTGCCCTCTCCGACATGGCCGGAGGTGGCACTTCCGAGTCCAACGAGGCCTCCACCTTCATCACCCTTGCTGCTACCAACTCCGTTGAAGTCACCGTGCAATTCATCAAGCAATTGTCTTCGAAGAAATATCAAGATGCTTGATTTTAAGATTTCTTCATCAAATGAACTTTGATGTGTATTACTAGTACGTTGAATTTACCTAATAATGGAATTTGTGCGAAAATAAGGGAAAATCGAGAAGGAGATTTCTTGGGATCAAGTCTAATCTAATTGTATTTGTGATTTTCATATTAAAATATCATTAAAAGTATCATTGCACCTTAACTATTTGTAATTTTTTTTTAATCAACTTCCGGACATAATTATGTGTGCACCCAATAACCTATCTACTGGACTTGGTTTTAACAATAATAGAGATTAATAGCTAATTAATTCAACTAGGAAGAAAAGTTTTGTTCCTAATTAGCTAGTGTCTGGAGATCGTACTCAATCATTGATGATAATAATTTTGGGCGTAAAACATGTGAATTTTGTCCTTCAGAATCTTTCTATCTACAAAACATTATTAAATTCAATTAATTTCCTTCTTTTCTTTTAGTTAATAAAATACTTGATCTCTGAAAAAGTATATGCCATGTATTTTTATAAAAAATGTGTATGTGAAGATATATTTGTTGGATTTGAGGTAAACATTGAATGCATGACGGTTTTTTTGTTGTCTTGTAAAGGCCACATAGAATTAGTGTCATCAATAGATAAAGTATTCAAAGAAAACCCTTTGAAAGTCATACCTATAATTATTGTACGCTACATATATATAATTCTTTTAAGAAAAGTCTTTTCTTGAAAAAAAAAATAAATGAAAGATATAATTAATGACATCATTAAGGAAAAAACTCCATGACACTCAATTTGAAAGTAAAAAAAAAGGTGCATGATTTGACATTATAGTATTCTCAATTATATTTAAATTACTTAGAAGAAAAAAGAAGCAACAAATGTCATCATTGAATTTGTCAAATTTGAAATGTTGAAGAAGGGATTTTGATACTAGGAGTTAAGCCTCATTTTTATCATTGTTTTTTAAGATTAAAATGTATTCAACTTTGAATACAAGAGTCTTAAGATATTATCTCTAGTAAATCGAATAATTAGAAGGGTAATTATCTAAATATTTATATTTAAAATAAATAAATATGTAAAAAATTTAAGTAAAATGATAACATATATTCACACAATAATACAAAAAATCTCAATTTGTACGTTATAAAAATATTTAATTCGATAAAGCATGCTCTAAAATTTAACCGGAATAATAATTGATGATGTTATCTTTAGGTGCTAATAAGATTGATAATAATTTCAGTCATTCTAAATATTTAAATGACGCATTGTCACAATAATTCAAATTTCTTTATAAAAGTTTGAATGACCAATAATTCAAATCAGAGTTGGTGCAACAATTACACGTGTTTAATGTTTACGTTTTATATAATTTAACCTCAATTTGCCACTATTTATTTTTTAATTGCGACATATCTTTTGGTCCTGTTGGCCCAATTTACTTTGCAATTGCCAAGAAAATCGAGGTAAATGATTTATTATAGGAAAAATTATAGAAATCCCACCTTTTAGTTTACTTATTACCATTATCCCCTATAAGTTTTACAAATTTTCAAAATCCCTCACTTTCGCGCAATAGATTAGTGTATCTCGTGCATCAGATTAATGTATCAGCGCTTATATTATTGTATCTCGGGCATCAGATTAATGTATCAGCGCTTATATTATTGTATCTCGCGCATCAGATTAGCGTATCTTGTATAAAATGTACATCAAATTAGTGTATCGTATATAAAATGTAATGTATCTTACTTAACGATTAATGTATCTCGCACATCAAATTAATGCATCAGCGCTTATATTATTGTATCCGTTTGAGGGATTTCTGTAATTATAAACTTTTAAGGGATAGATTGTAATTTTGTCTTAAAAGTATGTGATTTCTGTAATTTGCCCTTTATTATAACCTATGCTCATTCTTTTTTAATGTAAATTATATTCACATGCTTATATAGTGGAAAATCGATCAACTGTATTGATTGTGTCTCGGTTTTTTTTTAGGGAAAAGGGTCAAAAATATCTCTCAACTTTGATTTATTTGTTGACTATACCCCTACTATTAAAAAAACAAAGTTATTCATATCCTCGCCGTTACTAATTTCACCATTTATACCCCTCGATTGACGGAAATCCCCAAATTGACTCAAGTTAACCAATTTTTACTTAAATTACCCAATTTTAACCCGACCAGACCCGACCTACCCAATAATATAACCCATTTTTGTTCTATCTTCATCTTTAAACTTGTGTTCCTTTTCAAAAACAATAAAATCATCCAACACAACCCAACAATATCGAAAATAATGTAATAATGACTATGAACACAATAACACAACAATGATTAAATACATGTAATCGGAGCATTATTTTTCAATCAGATCTAAAAAAATGTTGGATTTACTGGAGCTTGTCGCTCTAATTCGCCGTTGCTGATTTCCTCCGGTCAACCAGAGTTAGGATTTCACGGTGGTGGCTAGACACTGTTAGCGATGTGGGTTTGGATGAGAGAGCGGAGAGCAGAGTCAATTTTTCATGTACGACCAGTTCTAGGAATCAGAGAGGAAGACCTAGCTCTATCGATAAAAATAGAATAAAATAAAATAAAAAGACCACCAGACTGAAGTTAGGACACAGTTCATGTTTCAAGTAATTAAAATGAAATTTTCAGTTGGGAATGGAAGTATCATATCAGGGATATTAATATATATCTAAAACTATACTAAATTATTAGTACTAAAAAAAGAAACACTAACCTCTTTGAAAACTTCTTCAGCCTCCTTTGAAGATCTTGCATAGTTCACAAGGAACCAGCCACCAACATTGAACTTTATATCAAGCAGGTATGGGAAAAATTATAAATTGATGAATAGTAATGCTTATGTATCAACCTATGGCAGTTTAAGAACATTATTGGAATTTTTTAGATGAACTTAAAGCTACAGAATCCACTAGTTTAAAGATGAAGATGAACAAGAATGAAGATAGAACAAAAATGGGTTATATTATTGGATGGGCCGGGTCGGGTTGAAATTGGGTAATTTATGTAAAATTGATTAATTTGAGTCAACTTGGGGATTTCCGTCAATTGAGGGGTATAAATGATGAAATTAATAACGGCAAGAGTATAAATAACTTTGTTTTAACAGTAGGGGTATAGTTAACTAATAAACCTAAGTTGAGGGGTATTTTTGACCCTTTTCCCTTTTTTAATTGACGCAATAGTTTCTTTTACTCCATTTTTGACATGTTTAATAATGATAGTAATATAGAGTAATAATTAATTGATATGTCTGAATGATTGTAAGTTGTAACTAGGGGTGTTTATGGGTCGGTTTGGATTAGTTATTGGTCAAAATTACAATCAATCTTAATCGGTTTTAAAACTATCAAACCAAACCAAATATAATATACATTTATCGGTTTGGTGGTTATCGGTTTCGGTTTGGTTATTTGGTTATTAAACATACACAAAAATAAAAGAAACAATTCATTCAAAATGTGAAAAAAGTGAAAACAATCAATTGAAAACGAAAAATAGTTAGAATGACTGAAATTACTGAACTTTCGATCACTGAATTTACTACTCCCTCTGTCCCTAATTACTTGTCCATTTTTTCTTTTTTAATTGGCCTAATTACTTGTCCATTTTGACAAACAAGAAATGACAATTTTTTTTTACCTATTATACCCTCAATTAATTACTTTGAAAAATGTAGAACTTCTTGAAACCTTAAGTTTTTAATTCATCCACTTCATAATTAATAGGGATAAAATGGTAAACTCACTATGTCAATAATTGTTTTCTTAATAGGTGTGTCAATTCAAAAGTGGAAAAATAATTAGGGACAGAGGGAGTATGAATAAAGCTTTAAAATTTACAATTTTGGCCTAGAAGGAGACAGTAACATTTTTCAGTCCCACAAAGAATTGTCACACTCACTCATATACATGAAATCAATAAGATATATAAATGTTTTTATCTTGGGCATTTTTGTTTTCAATAAGTAAATCATAAAGAAATTTTAATTAAAACATGTATAAGATCTTTAAAATTGTTTATAAAAATATATATAAAGTATGTATATTCATAAAATATATGTAATTTATCTGTTCGATTCAGTTATTTCTTCGATTTTTTCAAATAAAATCATAACCAAACCAAATACTATTTGTTTTCAAAAATCTAAAACCAAACAACACCAAACCCAAATAAAATCAATTTATTTTATTGGTATGGTTCGAATTTTTTATTTTAATCGATTTTTATCCAAATCGTGAACACCCCTACTTGTAACAAATGTTTGAGATAGGGTCACGGGAGTGTCATAGTTTTTGAAAAGTCGACTGAACCTTCAAATAGATTACTAATTTTTAAGAAATAAAAATATTGATTTATAGTTGTATCGAATTAATTAGATAGGTTTTTAGCTTTATAAAACAAATGAAAAAAATATTAAATCGTACCACATAAATTTATGTATGAAATATAGAGTTTACAAATAATGAAATATAAATTTTTGCTTTGGCCTGGGTAATAGAAACGACTACAAGCCTCTCTTTCTTCCCCTTTATCCTCCAACAACTTGGTTCTAGAATTATCTAGGGCCCGAGCCTCACATTGCTTCCAATCGCCCTCCTATAGTAACTAATAAGTTATAAGTGTCGACCAAAATCCATGTAGTTTGTATTTTGTGATGTCTTCAATATTTCTAACAATCCCCTTAATTAATTCAGGTAATTAGAGACAATGGAGATGCATGGGGCTCTCTCAATACCTTTTAGATTCATTTATTTTTGAAGTCGCTGAGACTCGTCTCCTCATCCGGTTAGTTTTCAAGGTAAGGCTCGGTTTGCTCTTGCCTTTTTGCCGTCAAGGGTGTAATAAGAGCATTTATCGACAAAAGAATTACTCTAAGATAATCATCTCGCAGCTATTGAAAACGAAGTATGCATATTATTTGATGAATAAGCAGTAAGAAAATCAAATATAATTGTGGATCTTGAGGAGAAAAAGGACAGTAGACACTCGACAATATTAATATGGGAATACAGACAAGTTTACTAGATAGTGTATAAAATAAAATATCTGAATTGGAAAGAGAGGCCTGCAAATGAAATATTATCGTGATATTGAAGTATCATCATTCATCAACAACTACATTACAATTTGGAATATATTATAACAGCTTACAAAAGGAGAGTATTATAAAATTCATCTGATAGAGATTTTACAACAGTACAATATTTTAAAAATAATTTTGTTTATTTATTTATTTATTGTTTGTTTGTTTGTCATTGTTGTTATATTTTTTACCGCTCTCCTTCTTTGAAATATATAAATATCAGAACGCTCTTTTTGTAAGTTATTTCTAAATAATTTCATCTTTTTTTTTTTTTGTGCAGTCATTCTTTAATATAATCATTTCATATGATACAAATAATTTTTTTATATCGAGTATGAGTCTTTTGATGTAAAATTTAAAATGACGAATCTGTTTTTTTCTTCTTTTTTTACAACTATGAACTTATGGATCAAATTTTACATTTAAAAAGTTGAAATCATGATTTAGAGTCTCAAATCATATATTTTTGGAAAAGTTGAAATTTGAAGTCACAATGCTAGTAATATGTCTAATAGTGATTTAAAATCATAATTTCATATCACATACTTAAAAATAAACTAAGCCTTTCAAAATTAATTTTAACAACCGGGTTCCGTCGTTATGGAAAAGCCAATTAACAAAAATTTTGGGCCAAAAATTTTTTTCGTAGTAACTTGGAATTTTCCAACCTAGTCCAAATTTGGACGAAATCGGAGTCATTAAGGTGTAGGGAAATCTGGTAGCAATTGGGCTATCTAATTATGATTTTGATTACATGAGTAGTTAGGTAAGTCGTTATGGAATCCGTACGACTTTACGGAATTGAATTCGGGTGAGTAGAACTCCCGAAATCAATCTTAGCGTGCACAGTATTTTCTGAGCGTCATTGGTTAAAGGTGTGCTGTGAAATAGGGGTCTTGGAATTATTAAAATAGTTCATTGTTTCGTGCAAGCCGCTTTGGAGGTGGTTTTGGTCGCTTTGGCGGGGCCGCTGTGGCGGGCCAGACGCGACTTAAAGCAGTAAATAAACCCCAAAACGTCTTTATTCTACACTTTTCAAATTTCAAAGCTAAGGAACGAACCCCAGGCGATTCTTGACAGTTTTCCACCATTCTTAAGGCTAAAGGTAAGATTTTAACTCCCCGATCCATTTTTCGATCCATAGAATGTAATCTAATGGGTAATTATCGATGGGGAGGGTTTTGATCTAGAATCTATGGTGGAAACAACCCTATTTGGATACTTGGGATCATGGGTATGATCTAGGGTTGTTAGAATTGTTAGTAATCCGGGTAATTAGCGATTGTTTATTGATTCCCGTATTATATTGATTGTTTGTAGACCAAGAACAAGCGGAACGAATTCGGAAAGGGAAGGATCAAGTTTCTTAGGGTTTCAAGCTTGTTTTGAGGTAGGTGATGGTTGTGATTCTATGATTGTGTGATGTATGTTTGTTCTTGCTTCATTATGATACATGTTTGTATGCGAATGTTGCATTATTGATCACATTAATTGTAAATGAGGATATATGAATGATGAATGTCATGAATCATGACTTAATTGTATGATTATGAGAATGTACTTTGTGATTGTGATTGTGGCTTGTTGAATGGATCGGGTGTTGCGTTCCGACACACTAACTTGGATCGGTTGCCACGTTCCCGCATAATTATGGAATCGGTTGCCACGTTCTGGTATAATTATGGGATCTGTTGCCACGTTCCGGCATAAAACATTGGATCGAGTACCACGTTTTGGTATGCTAACAGTTTGGGTTTGGGTTCCACAAGAGGACCAATGATTTGATATAATTATGTATCTTGAGAAATGTGAAACTATTCGTTATTCGTAAATGTTGATGATATTGTAGATGTTCGATATATGCATGTGATTATATTGTTGTATTGACTTATATATGTTGCACTTAGTGGGATAGCTGCGTGATCCTACCAGTACACTGTGGTTGTGCACTGATACTACACTTGCTCTTTCTTTGTTGAGTACAGGGCATCTTCAGGCGGTTATTGACAGATCTCGCTTAGAAGATCAGTGATCGCTTGAATTCAAGGGTGAGCCAGTTCTTCCGAGCTGCCATGAGTTCTCCTTTCGTCTATGTCCACATTTTGGACTTAGACTTTCTAGTTAGCTGTTAGTTCATTAGTTGGGGTTGTAACCCTTCTTGGTTAGACTTGGTTCATTGTTAGATGTTTTGGTACATTGATTTTCAGGTTCTAGGTGTATTTTCCGCATTGTTTAGTTGCTAGATCTTTTGGAAGTTTATGGAAACTTCACTTTTTAGCTATTTTTCCTAGTTTCACATCCTTAAATGCTTAGTTTTTGGTCTAGTTGCTTGTTTGGGTTGTAGTAGTGGTTCTCCCACCGGAGGGTTAGTGTGGGTGCCAATCACGACGGTCTGGGTCGTGACATTAACACTGTCTTGTAAGTTAAAGTGGACGATTGTATTGGAATTATTATTAACCTAATTGATACACAAATTTGAAAAAATAATGAAATGTTATTATAACGAAAGAATGCTATAACTATAATTAATTTGAGGGTATATATAACTTTGAAAGAAATTTTAACAACGGTTATCTTGAACCATCACAACTAAATTCTTCTTGTATTGGATCTTCACTTTCTTTGAAACGATATATAGTAATGTATATACATTATTATCGCCAATATAATATGAGCAGCATATTATTTTTTAAAAATATCGTTAAAAAAATTTAGTGACTCTAGATACAATAAAATTAACTCAATTATCGCTAAGTATTTTTGTAGCAATAACTATTACCGCCAAATACATTTTCTTTTTAAAAAAAATTGTGACAATTATTGGTTGATTAGTACCAATATTAAAATTTACTTTTTAAAACTTTCGTGCACCTATAATATCGTCTAAGAGGATATTGTCGAGGATCATGCCATAAAATAAAATTAGTGTTGTTATACGAAGGCCAATCATATACATAATTCTCACTTTTCATTTTGACACTCTATTTTAGTCTTATTTCATTTTAACCCTCAAACTTTATTTTTTATGTACCATTTAAACACGAAATACTATTTTTATGATTTTTTTTATTTTTTTTATGTTCTTCCGTTGTTGTTTCTTATTTTAAATACTAAAAAATCTTTTAGAGAGTTTTTTTGTATTTTGTGTGAAAAATAACATGCAAAATTATGTTGGTTTTCTTTCTTAAAAAATCATTGACATCCCAATGAAATTTTTTTAGTAGTGTTATTAGCAATGAACAAGAGTCTTTTTATTACTCGTATTGAAGATGAGTTTTTTTTTTATTTGTGTTGAGTTAAATTAAAAATTACAAAGCAAATATTTGCGTTAAGTTTTGATAGACTAGATGAAATGAAAAAAAAAATAATATGTGGCATTATTTAATTTAATTGAATCTTTAAGAAAGAAAATCAAATCACTTCTATCGATTTATTTTCATGCAAAAAATACAGAGAAATCTCAAGAAAAAATATTATTATTTCAAATAAAATTGACGTTGTTCGTTAATTTTTTATTTTTTTTAAACAAAAATTAACGGACAAACAACAATTGAAGAACATAAATTAAAAAGAATCATAAAAATAATATTTTATGTTTAAATGATACAATAAAAATAGAGTTTAAGGGTTAATTAAAGTGGAGCAAGACTAAGTAGAGTGTCAAAATGAAAAATAAAAACAAATTTAAGAGGTTGTGTATGTGTTTGGCCTTGTACAAAACTTTTACATGACAAAAATATATATATTAAAAAATAGTCGAATAATTGATGGATGATGCAACGTAATATAATTATAATTACTATAAATATGAGGGATTTGTTATTAGTTTCCTTTGTCAATACCACTCTCTTAATTAACTCTCTTTTCTCTCTAAGTTTCTACAAATATACTACCATGGCAATTTCTTCCAAGCTTTTTTCTGTCATTAGTTTTGGCTTTCATGGCTCTACTTATTACCCTAGAAGAAGCAAATGGTGCTATTAGTGGAAAGACTAGAAAATTAATTGATATGGCTAACAAAAAAGGACCTTATTTGGGATTAGTCATTCCTAATTTATTTGAGATGAATCCTCTTCTTCAACATCCTAGTTACAAACCTAGTGATCTTACCATTGATTATGCTGGTAATTAAACTAAAACATATACTTTATTTTACGTTTTTTTGATCACTTGCTTATCGATTATATATTTTCGTTTGTTTATCATCCTAAGGGAGAAGATTTCGGTTTGGACACATTGATAATCAGCCTGTCGTTTTGGTTATGACTGGACTTGCCATGGTGTGTTAATATTTATAATTATAATTGTGACGTTGTACGTTTGTATTAATTAATTATACGGTTTTGATCGATAGATCGATTTTGTGTTTGTTTAATTATTTCAGCTAAATGCTGGGGTAACAACACAATTGTTGTTAGCATTGTTCGATGTTAAAGGAGTGGTGCATTATGGAATAGCAGGGAATGCAAATCCATCTCTAAATATTGGAGATGTTGCAATTCCTCAGTATTGGGCACATACTGCTCTTTGGAATTGGCAGGTACTTACTTTTCAATGCATTTTTGGGAATTTTACATAAGGGCGGCTCAGAGTTTTTGGTGTTTCATAGGAAGGAAAATGTTTTTCAAAAGAATTGGATTATTGGAATCTAACAAAGCCAAATCAATCTTTTCTCATTACAACTAACTTTGGACTAGTAAAAGTCAATATTTGGATAGCTAAAACATCTATTAAGACGTAGAAGCAAAAGTTCACGTAAACCAAATTCTTTTGTGTCAAAGCTACGTTCTTCTAGAAATTTTCAAAGCAAATTAACTAGTGATTGAGTATAAAATTGAAAATAACAAAAGTTCCTCATAGTGAAATTGTGTAAAAGAAAAATAGCATGCACCAATAATTAAAGAAAAAAATATATACTTTAGGTTAAAAAGTTTTTGGCTGTACCAACTGATATTATAAAAATAAAATACTTGATGCAGAGATATGGAGATGGCCCTGAGAATGAACTACCCCTTGAAGTAAATGGAGATTACACGAGAGATATTGGATACTTGAAAATTGCGCAATACACAGTGAATGTGACAAAATGCAACTCACATAACAATCTTCTTAACAATATATGGTACCAACCTGAAGAAGTATTCCCTGTATTTGGCACTCCAGAGGATAGACAACATATCTTTTGGGTCCCTGTTGACCCTCTTTACTATAAAACTGCCAAAAAACTCGAGGTAACTTAAATTATTACTGTAATACTTAGACCTGTCAATATGCTTCAGTCAGTCTATTTACAAGACAATATTACATGTTGTTACTATGCAAATAGACAGAAAGTACTTTATGTGAAACTAAATCAGTAACTTTTTTGACGTGTTTGTGTAAGTAGGGTTTGAAGCTGGAAGGGTGTTTAAACGCAACGACATGTTTGAGCCATCCACCAAAAGTAACAAGAGTACATAGAGGAACAAGTGCAAGCATATACTTGGATAATGCAGCATATAGGAGTTCTATTTACAACAAGTTTGATGTTAGCCCTGTTGAAATGGAAAGTGCTGCTGTGGCTCTCATTTGTTACCAACAGAATGTACCTTACATCGTTATCCGTGCCCTCTCCGACATGGCCGGAGGTGGCACTTCCGAGTCCAACGAGGCCTCCACCTTCATCACCCTTGCTGCTACCAACTCCGTTGAAGTCACCGTGCAATTCATCAAGCAATTGTCTTCGAAGAAATATCAAGATGCTTGATTTTAAGATTTATTCATCGAATGAACTTTGATGTGTATTACTAGTACGTTGAATTTACCTAATAATGGAATTTGTGCGAAAATAAGCAAAAATCGAGAATGAGATTTTTTGGGATCACGTTAATTGAATTTCATTAAAAGTATCGTTGCAGCTTTAACTATTTGAAAATTTTCTTTTAATCAACTTCTAATCGTGTCCGACATAATTAGTGTGCACCCAATAACCTAGTAGTTTAAATCAAATTTAACTACCATGTTAAGCTGAACTTATAATACATTACGAGAAAACAAGGATTAGCAATCATGCTAATTTTATTTAGCTACAGATTAATAATATTATATGAAAATTCAATTAGCTAAGAGATATTTAGATATCTTGTGGCTAATTTCATGTTTTCTTGCTAGTATATATTTTAGTACTTATTATACTTTTTTCTCTATTTTTCTAAAATAAAGATTAGATAAACGACATGTTGTGTGACGATACTATCCACTAGAGTTGTATTCAACAATAATAGAGATTAATACTACTATTAATTAATTCAACTGGGAAGAACAATTTTGGATGGAATATTCCACAAGGAAATAAAAGACAAACTCATCAGAAAGAAAAATCTTTTGGAGATATTGTCTGAAAAGTTTTGGCCATAGTACTCCTACAAAGATTATTCAAATGGTGGCTTTACGTTTTTGAAACAAGTGGTTTGTAGGAATAAATTATTTTATAGAGGCTGCTCTTAAATTAAAAATAAATAAAAAAAATAAAAACGTACGAAATCACGTGGTGATATAAGAAAATAGAGAGAAAAAAAAAAAGAAGTTAAGATCGACAACTTATATGTGTAAATAAATTTGAAAATACGTAAATTGTCATTTCGTAACCATATGATCCGATAGGATCCGGCTTCTCTCCATTTCTCTTTTCTCCTTTTTTTCCAAGTTCTAGCTTGGATTGGAGACACATGTTATAGTTCAAAATTAATAGTTGAGATCTAACTGATTAAAATAAAGTCCTAATCATAGTTATTTACTTTCATATATTTGCTTCTTAAATATTTTTGCAATCCATTATATTATTCCTAAATAGATTTAAAAATATTCTTACTACCCTGCATACATATTTAAAACTTTTACTAAATATCTTTACATTTTTGAAAAAAATTACAATAAAGTTAAATGTTTTTTATTATTCTAATAGAGTATTAAGAGCTACCGTGTCTATAGAAAAATATGGGCTCCATTTAGGGAGTAAGAAAGAATTTAAAGTTGAGTGACAAAATTTATTTTACTCCTAAAATTAAAAAAAAAAAGCCAGGTCACAATTTTATAATTTTTATTTGGCAAATATTATTTGAGAAATGACAAATGTTAATTAGGGGGAAAAAAGTAAAAATCAGTAAAAAAATTACTCAAGTAATTAAGAAAAGAAATTCTTTTAAATATATTTAGGAAAAATATAATGTAAATTTAAAATTGTTAGATTGCAAAAATATTTAAGAAGCAAATATATGAAAGTAATAACTATGGTTAGGACTTTACTTTAATCAATTAGATCTCAACCATTAATTCTAAACTATGACATGTGTCTCCAATCCAAGCTAGAACTTGGGGAAAATGGAGAAAAGAGAAATGGAGAGGAGCCGAATCCGATAAGATAAATTGTTTCATGTTTTTTTAATTATTATCGCGTTGCGGGATTCTACAATAGTGGGTGAGATTTATTATGGTAGATATGTAATTATATTAAAAATTTATATTAATTCTATAATTATTGTTTGATGGAAATCCATATTTGATTGTGTTGTTGGTTCAAAAAGAAGTAGGGAATACCAATGCCCTTTTAACAAGTGATTGCACGTTTTTTACTCTTTCTACAAAGTCAATTAAAAAGATATCAATCAATAAATATTATTTTTTACCCAAATTCCAACATTTCAAATCAAATTTGAAACCATGAAAATAAGAATCCTTTCACTTGATTTGTTAACAGTAGATCATTAAATTATTAAAAAATAAAGTTAATTTACTAATTGTAAAAACCAAAATAGGCATTAATCTTGTGATCATGATCCTTCGTATATGTTGTAGGGACTCTTGATTTGTATAAATGTTGTTATTCTTTGCCGTGTGAGCTTTTTTCGACTTGTTTGTAAGTTATTGTAGTATTTCTATAAGTTTATTTTAGGATAAATTAAACAAAAATGACCCTTTGATTATTATTATAACAAAAATGACTCAATTATTGCTTTATTATTGAATATAGTCATATCTTTGTGTTTTTCTCTTTGTTTCTCGCTTCATCCTAGCTATTTTATTTTATGATTTTCTCCCTCTATTTTCTTTATTTTATGATGTTTATAGTGAAATTGTGAGAATTTCATCATAAATTTATGATTTTAACTATACTTATAAATTATAACAAAACAAAAAGAACTAAAAATTTTGTCTTTTCTTTGTCTTCTTCTTTTTGCCATTAATGATTTCTTCTTTCCTTCCTTCTTCTTATTCTTCTTTATTTCTTTGTTGTTTTCTTCCATCCTCCTCCTTCTTCTCCTCCTTTTCCTCCTCCTCCTCTTTGAAAGCTCGATTTTAAAAATTGACATGTCTCAAAAATAAATTTTTTTAAAAGAATAAAATTCCTCTTGAGCTTGACGTTCAAACTTATTTTAGCATTTTGAGGGTATAAACATTTATTTATCTTCTTAATTTCATTTCAAGTGAATGTAATATCATCTAAAAAGTTGACGTGGCAAAAATATTAAGACACATATTTTTTTCTTTTTAAAAAAAAAAAAAAATCCCACTGCTATATATATTATTTAATAAAAAATACAAAAACAAAAAACCCTAGCTCCTCCTTCTTCTTTAAGCCCCCCCACCCCTACTCCTTCCAATGCCCTTTCTCCTTCTCCATACCACCCCTTTCTGCACCTTAATTCATATTTTTTAAAATTATTTTTCCTTTTTTAAAATTAAATTGAAGAGAGCAATATCATCATTTTCCTCAAATCGAAGGTAATTCCTTTGAATAATGGAAGCCAAAAACCAGAGTTAATTCCTTTCAACAATAATAGTAAAAATATCGAAGCTAATTATATAAATTGATGTAATATTCTTGAATTTTGAGTTATCTTTTTATTTTATTTTTTTAATCATTGTGGTGCAAAAAGATGTGGGTCTATTGACTTTCTTTATCACAATCATCAATTTTCATTAGAACTACAATATCATTGTTATGATCCCAAGAATTACTTAATGTATAAAAATATAAGTAAGAAAAAGGAAAAACAAAAAAAAAACAGAGAAAAGAATAAAATGTAGCCAATTTTCTACGTGGCTTCGATGTGGCAATGACATGGTGCTGATGTGACTCGTATGTAATGCACTTTACATTGTGAAAGTCGTATATGATTTTAGGGTGGTATTTATTATAGTTCAAATAAGAATAGGGGGTAAATAAACATCCGTATAGTTATAGTGCTAAAATAAAATTTGGCTATCAAGTTCAAAGGTTTTATTTTCTCATAATATATCAAAAGACTCAAAATATTTTGAGGAACTCCTATCTAAATTTTGGGATTGTTAGAGGAGGTTTGGGCTGGTTGAAATTGATAAGAAAATTGGATTATCTATACACTATTTATGCAATAACGATACATTATATATACACATTGATATATATGACCATTTTGTCGAAAATAATTTTTATTGCTTGTATAATCTTATAAGTAATCCTTTATATTATTGCTAATTTTGGGATATTTTTATGTAAAAAAAAACTTAATTATATTTAGTGCAAATTAAACTACTTTATTGTATATTTATGAAATTTTCCCTTTATATATTTGTGAAACTATATTAGTTCATAAATAATTTTAATGGTTTTCCAACACAAAATTTTATTTGTGATTAGAGTAGCATAGGTGCATTTTTATCTTTCAATTTCACATATTTGATAAAAGCTAACGAGTGATCGATATTTTAAATGGTTAAGTTAATGATTTCATACAATTTCAATAATCAACAAGTCAAATTATTAAGCATAAATATTCAATTAAACCGCTTGATAAACACTCTTACTAGGAATTTCCTATGTTTAAAATTCTAAACACTTCTATAAGCGAACTCAAACCACAAACGTTATCTGTCCTACCGGTGAGTTACAATTAAATGCCCTATTCGCTATACCGTTAGTGACGTTTATCACGCTTTCAATCGGTTGAACTATTCCCACCTAAACATAAAGAGCTTAGATAGTCTCACTGTGAAATGTTCGCATCCAAGTTGTTATTCCTTAATGAGAAGAGGCGTAAAGAGATAGTTCTGTCACGTGCTCATCCTAGCATGGCATATTTGTATCCCTTGATATCATTTTATTACATATATATGGTTGTATCAATCATGCTCGCTAAAATTTTATCAAGTAAATCATTTGAACCTCTCTACTAATTTCATATACATCATGATACATTAACATCTTTAATAAGCAAATATGTGGCGCAATTATAATAACTTAAACTAAATATATAAACATGTAATGTCAAAAAAGACTTGTGTATATTCATTTTCAACCCACATTCTTACTCATTTTATTTTATTCTTGATGAGTCTTAGATTTCGACTCATTTTGGGCTTTGTTTTCATAGTTTTATTGTCCTCGATGTCTAATTTATGCGCAAAATTGATGTTAAAGTGTTGATTTGCAGCAATGAAGGCAAAGGAGCAAGGCAAGGACATTATCGGGTAAAAAAGGAGTGAAAAAGCTCAGGAAGTGGAAGAAAAGCAATCCTGGTGATCGCCAAGACCACTCGGCGAACCGCCAAGTGGTCCCTCAGCTCGCCCAAAGTTCCAGTGTGCCAATCCTAGGGTAAAGCCTACTTGGCGATGGAAATGGACAGTTAGCGAACCGCCGAATAGATCGACGACTCATCTCCTGATCACCTAAAGTTACAAAAGCATGAGGTTGAAGAGGCAATGCAAGACGACGATGGATAAGGACATTTGGCACGTCGCAGACCTGGTCGGTGACGTTCAACTTACTCCCCGATTGACTCTGAAAGTACAAATTCTGAAGAGTACAAATGCAAAATTTCAAAAGAATTCTGGGAGTCTGTTGGAGTTTCGAAATTCCCAGTTCCTAAACAAGTGTTCTAAGAGCTTTTACCTTGAGTTCTTAACTCCTAACACTAGTTTTTGAGTTTTTAAGTAGAGTTTTCAAGTGAGTTTTGAATTTTTGTTGAATTGAAGCATTGTAAAGACTTGGAAATCATTACCCAGTTCATGGATTACATAATTGGTAATTGTTTCTTCCTTTTTATGATGTGTGGCTAAAACCCCCTTTCTTGGGGGTGTGATCAAGTGATTATTTGCTTTAATTAGCTTATGGGTATTGTTGTTTAATGATTTAAATATTGTTTTGAAGTGGGTTTGATTGGTAGGTGTGTATTAACTCATAAATTTTAGTTGCAAATGCAATTTTAGCTTAGTGTTCTGGGCTTGCGAGAGAGAGAGGTTCTAGAACCAAGGTTATCGATTGATGATTGTAGTGATTGGGTTGTTGTGGGTTCAGCTCGAGAGAGGGAATCTTTATTCGATCCTACCTATCTAGCTCGATAGAGTAGATAAATTAAGGTTTTCGGTCGTTTATAGTGTTAAGCTTGTCGAGATTCGAGAGAACTCGCTTGAATCGTAATAGTTGTTCGAGAGAAAGCTATTACATCTATAGTCTAGCCTACCCACTGAGATTCAACAATTTATTAGTAAACTACAATTACCCATATAGCGAAATTAGATTTTAATCAATCACATCCCCGAAAATCCCTCTCTACTTATTTTCTCCCTGTTTTCGTGATTATCTTAGTTGTTAATTGACCCAATTAAACCCCCCATCTGACATTTGTTGTCAAACCTTAGAATTTATTTTGCTTGGCTTCGACAATGTCTACTTCTATAACCAATTAGAATGCAACCTTTACTTCTTAATTGAATTCTATTTCGTATCACTCCCTGTGGGATCGACCCCAACACGATATTGGGTTTACACTAAATTACGATCGCCTACACCTAGTATTGGATGAGGTGTAGATGAGCGTTATCAATTCTCTCCTACACCTCAGATCTATCAAAGAGCTAAAAAAAATAATCATAAGTCTATTTTAGTTTGTCATCTTCTCCAAGATTTCAACCTTTGGTTTTAAGAAGACAAAGACAACTCTCAAACTCATTTTTCAAGATAAAATATTAGTTCTCTATCTCAAAGTTATAAATTAACTACATTTAATTTGGTTGGTAGGTGTAATGTGGTTGGTGGATGGTGTAAAAGTAGACTTGTTCAAATACTAAGTTGTGTTGTGTTGCCTTCTAAAATATGATGTTATGAATTTGTTGTGGTATGATATTATATATGCGGGTTAAGTATGTGAAGTACTTATAATTTAAAAATATTCAATTGTAACTATTAGTTATTTTGTAGTATAAAGTATAGAAATCTCATATATTTGGGGCGAATTACATTATATCTCAGACTTTTTATTTCTCTCGGATACATTTCTTAATTTCCAATACATTGCAAGTGATATATTATTTAATGGGATGACTGTATTCAAAAGGGAATAGGGATGTATCCGACATAGGTTTTTTATAATTTTCTTAAATGATAGAAAACTTTAAAAGTTATTATATTTTAAATTGTGTATTTATATAATTTTTCTTATTTTGTAATAGAAGTGAGTTTGCGGGTGTTTTAAAGATGAAAATATACAATTAATTTATTCAGAAGAGAGAATGAACAAAAGTATACAAAATAAATTTCAAAGTTATTGTGATTAAGAAGGTATACAACTAATTTATTATCGAAGTTTTTCAGGCAAGCCAAACATTCTATCTGTGGTATATGGAAAAACATGACAATTATTCATAAGTTACTTAATTGCATTTAAAAAATGTCATAATCTATTATCAATGAGTTGCCAATAACAAGTAATCAATATCAAATAGGTTAAATACTAAATTATAATCTCACAAGCCATTCACTGAACATAATTAAGAATGCTATCGAAGATCTCATTTCTAGACCTACATAATACTATCTATCATAAGAAAATAATTTTACGTTAAGACATTTATGTAAGGATTTCACATGATTATTAAAACATAAATAATCTAATAATAATAAATCCTATCAATTAATAAGGATTGTAGAACTACATAATTTCCACATAACATAAATCTATAATAACTTAGTGAAGAAAATATATTAGAGTCTGTCATAATGTCTTCTTTCTGAAGAGCGGAAGTCTTAATTGTTTTTAATTATCTTTTTGAAAAACTTTTTTCTCTCTTTTTGTTTTTATTGGTTTCTTAAAAGAATAGATAGATGAAGTACGTTATTCTCCTTTAAAAGGTAGAGAGAGGGGGGATCCATAATAAATTGTAGGGGGAGTTGCAACTCCTTTTAACATTCCATTACGTAAAAAAAAAAAGGAGTTATAATACAAATCTATTTCTCCATAACATCCAATTAATTTAGTTGTTTAATATTTATGAAACTAACTTTTATTAAGTGAGCCATAAATGAAACTTACATTCTCCCACTTGGCACACACTAATTCATGTAATGTTTCAATAAATATTTCATCATTATGTACACATTTAAAGCCAAATTTTTATTTTATTGGAAACATCATTCATTGTGATTTGAGTAAATAAACTAATATGAGTCATAACGGTTGTATATCATATACCAATATAATTCCTTCCATGTACTACAATATTAATCTAGTGCCCAACACAATCTTTAAATATATAATGGTCCAACAATAATGCTTAATTAGAATATTTATCAGATTTGTCAGCATCATTCTCAACATAATGTATACATGAGAAGACATGTGATAACAGAAACATATATATAGTTGAGCTTTCAACATGTCAATTGCATAATAAAATCCTTACATAAAGTCATTCATTATTATCAATAAGACCTATTCTTAAGTAGGAACCCTATTTAATAAATAAACGACAGGCTTAAGGCATACATCAACAACGAGAGAGGTAAAGATGAATTGCTCAACATATTCCTAACCATCTCCATTAATGTACGATTGCGCCTTTCTGCCACACCATTCTGTTGTGGTGTGCCTGACATTGTGTATTGAGCACACATACCATGCTTTTCAAGAAATTTATCAAATGAACCAAGATGTTGTCCTATTTCATCATATCTTCCATAATATTCACCACATCTATCTGTTCGGATTATTTTTACCTTTCTATCTAGTTGTCTTTCAACCTCATTAATAAATACCTCTAAAGCATTTATTGCTTGAGATTTTTCATGCAACAAATAAACATATTCATAACGTAAAAAATCATTAGTAAAAGTGATAAAATATTTTTCCTTACTAAAAGATGCAATATCAAAAGGACCACATATATCGGTGTGTATAATTTCAAGAAGTTGTGTGCTTCTTGTCGCTCCTTTCTTTGTATGTTTTGTTTGTTTTTCTTTAATGTAATCCACACAAATATTAAGGATAGTACAATTCAAATCTGAAAAAATATCATTTTTAGCCAATTTTTTCAATCTTTCTTTGAATATGTGACCTAAAACACTTATGCCACAAGTAAGCACATTGTTCATTCATCAAACTTCGTTTCAGATATTATGATGCAAAGTCAAGAGAGTTTCGACAAACAGATTATCAAGATTTAATTTGTATAAGTTATCACAAAGAGTACCAGTACCAATAAGATGATTATGCTTAAATAAAATAAAATATTCATTACCGAAATTAAAAAAGTATCTGGTCTTATCCTACTTAGACAAAGAAACTAAATTTCTCTAAATATAAGGTACATAACAAGTTTCAAATAAATCTAAGTGATGCCCAATATCAAGAATCAAACAATATGTCCCAATAGCTTCAACGAGAGCTTTCACTCTATCCCCATATACATAAATCTTTCATTCTGGTTTATGATCTGTGTTGTAAGGAATACTTGTATCGTATTAGAAATATGAACAGTACAACTGGAGTCAATCCACCAAGTATTAAAGGAGCTTAAGTTAAATTTGATTTGAGACATATAAAAGCACAAGGCTTACCTTTCTTCTCAAACCACGCCTTACGTTTCAGGCTAGCTTTCTGAAAGTGTCCTGATTTTCCACAGAAACAACACTTATCATCCTTATATTCCTTCTTACGTATTTGAGAGGAGGATTCATTAACATTATGTTGCTTTTGTTTTTCTTTATCATGCTTGTTTGCTTTCTTTCCAGTTCTTTGATGGCTTACAAAATTAATAGAATGGGTTCCTTGATTCTTCACTCTTATTTCCTCCTCCTGAACTAGCATTCCGTGCAATTCATGCTCATTCCATTTGTCTTTAATAGTGTTGTAGTTCATCTGGAAAGGGTCATACTCAGACGGTAATGAGTTGATGATAAATTGTGCAAGAAAATTTTGTTCCACTTTCATTCCCAAAGACTTAAGTCTTGTTGTTATGTTTGTCAATGACATGCTCATGCATGGAACATGAACCATCAAACTTCATGGTGGTCAAAGTAGTGAAAGTATCCATTAATGTCCCAACAAGAGACTTATAAGCAGTTTGGGAGGACTCTTCCACAAGTTTCAATTTTATTTTGCATTCTCAGTTTTGAAAAGAGTAGTCTTAATGCTGCCCGCAATATTCATTCGCATGAACATTAGACCTAATATGTTAGATCGATTATAGTTCTTATAATAGGACCTCTCTTCAACATTGTTAGTTTCATTAATAGCAGTTGGCTTCTCAGTATAAAGTGCAACATCAAGATTTGAAACTCTGAAATGAAATTTGATTTGTTCACACCAGTTTGAGAAGTTAAGACTGTTAAAAGTCGTAACAGAGGCAGAATGCGAATGAAGGGCAAATGTTGCACATAAAACATGCTCATTTGTTAATATTTTGAGTTATGAATTTAAACATACTATCAAATTCAAAATTGGTTTATGTATTCTTAAATGTATATAGATGTTCTCCTTTGGACGAAACATCAAAATACAACTTTAGACATAATGTTTGAAAGTAATTTAACATAATTCAATACTCTTAAATGCATCAATTAATTTAATTAATTATCTTTGGACAAATAAATAAAACTAACAATACATCTAAATTATCTCTTTAACGTTTAATGGTAATAACAACAACCAATCAACCTTTGGTGATCCATAAATGTCTTATAACCAAAAACTTCAATTTACCCACAAGAGTTATATCAGTTATAAGCATCAAAATAAATGAATAATTGAATTTAAGTTGAATCATTATTTTTAAATTATTTTATTCATAAAGATTTGACCGCTTTGGCGATTAACAAATCTCATATATGTAATTTCAAGAAGAATATGAAGCGGTAATTTTCATCAAGTTTAATTTTCAGTCACCGAATGAATCTAGAATAATTATTGAATTGATTATTATTTTTTTTTTTTTTTTTTAACTAGCTAGGAGAAAAAAATTTTATTGTCATGTTCACTATTTTTTTCTCTTAATTATTTGAGAGTAAATAATTGTCATCTTAATAAATTGGAGTTAATATCTCAAAGGTCACATCATCTTTTCTAATTAAAGAAAAACATTACTTTTATTGAACTTTGTTTTGTATCAATAAATTAAAAAAAAAAAACTCTTTATCATAAAATAAAATAGAATAAAATAAAAATAAATAATAAGTATAGCAAAATAAATTAAACTATTTTTATACTCGAGATGTTTTATATATATATATATATATATATGCTCTTGTTTTAGACTACTTGTGTAATGTTTAATGGACTTCCGTTAAGAGACAATATTTGACTTATGAATTGTTCTTAAATTCATACATCAACATAGCATATTAGTCGGATTATAATATTTTATATTATAATAAATAGATTAAATAACTCATATTTTAGAAACAAAAAATTATATCTAAATAATAAAATTTGTAAGCTAATTTATTTAAATAAATTTATTAGTATAACTATAAAACATAAAATCAAGAAAATAAACAAAATGATTAAAAAGATTTGAGGGGGTATTTTTGTCTTTACCTAGATTAGTCCCATGGTATTAGAACTAATACCTCCAAATGGAAGGTATTAGTTATACACCATAATACCTCGGTCTAGGTGTGACTAATCCTGGATTGATTATCAATAGCCTTGAATTTACAACATAGCCAATTAAGAATCCACACATAATACTTGGATTATTTCTCCTAATGCTCCCTACCAAACGACCCCTTATATTATATTACTAATACTTGCTCTGCTATTCTGTCCAAATCTAACTGGGAAAGAGTTACAAAGCATATATCTTCTCCTTTCATTATTTCCCGAAAATAGAATAGGAACAATAACTTCAAATAATTAATAAAGTATCAAACAATAAATAATATTAAAGTTTATTTTCAATGGTTAACAAAGTACCTAAATAACATACGTACTAAACTATAACCCAAACAAAATGATACATAATGCTAAACTTATATATATATTATACCAAACGACTAATTAAAGTTCATTCCCTAATAACATATGCCATTAGCGCAACAAGCAAATAAAAAACAAGCACAAGATGATCAATTTTTACTGTGCCACACTTTTTTTTCTCAACTGATCAATTGAAAAAGACAATCTTCTCTCATTATGATTTTTAATACCATATGGACCTAATAATTTTTTTATTCAGAGAAAATAAAAGAGAAATTGATAGTTATGTCAGTTTTTATGTTAATGAATTTTAATTTTAATTAATTGAGCCAATTTGTTTTATGACGTGGACTTAGCCACGTCGCATAAATAATTTTGGAAATATATTTTTTCATTAATAAAAAATTATATGAATAAACCCTTTTTATAATGATGCCAACATAAATGAGTCTATTTTTTAACGAATGACATAGATTTACTATTTTAAATACTTTGATAATATATTTGAGTTCCACCCCCCCTCCAATTTTTATTATATTATACATAGAGGGGAAAAGAAAATGGAAAAGAGATGACAATTTGGGGAATCAAACTTCCACTTATAGGGTGAGAAGTTCAGACCGTTAACCAATCAAATTTTTAAAATTTTGGGTTATATTTACTCCCCTTAGTTTATTTTTACTTGTCATTGTTTAACTTGTCACATCCAATAAGAGATTAGAGATATATGTATTTTGACACACTATTTCTACTAATTAATATTTAATATTGGATCTCAAGAAATGATATGGAGAATACTCTCTTCGTTCATTTTTACTTGTCACTATTGGACTTTAATTTGGTACATATATTAAGAAAACAAATTATTGATATATGTATATTATCACACTATCCCTACTAATTAATGTTTAGTATTGAGTCGTGAAGATGATATGGAGAATATTATTTAATGACAAGAGTAAAACATGAAAAAATTATTGTTTTTTTTTAATATGTCAAAATAACAAGTAAAAATAAAAATCTATTTTAGAAGAAATGATAAGTAAAAATGAATGGAGAGAATAATATTTAATACTAAGGACAAAACATGATTCTTTTTATTTTTTTAATCTATAAAAATTAATAAGTAAAAATGAAAAATCTATTTTAAAAATAAGTGACGAGTAAAAATATACTATGGATTTTTTTATTTTTTTTCAAAAGACCGGAGCAGTCAACATAGTTATTCCATTAAACTTTTGATTCCATCAAAATTGCACCATAAATAGAAAGTTAGAGGACTATATATGCTGATTATATAATATGAAAAGGATGAAACAACATTGTCTCTTAAATTCAGGGGACCATTTGCTAAAAAGACTCACCAAAGACCATAAATCATAATGGTTGTATAGAATATGGTAAGAAAAGTCAAGAATTAGGAAGTAGTATTTCTCTGTCTTTTCTTAATTCTTCTCTCCACAAGGTAGAGAAGTTCAACCCTTTTTGGTTGATACAGCTGAAAAATTCACAAAAAAAAACTTTTTTTAGCTTGATTGAATCAAGAACTGAGTTGGGGTTTGTATAAAATTTGTATCTTTATGGAGAGGATAATTGGAGAGAAGTACAAGTTAGGTAGAAAGATTGGAAGCGGATCTTTTGGGGTTATATATCTTGGTCTGTCTCTTCTTTTGTTGTTTATCATTTCTTGATTTTTTTTCTTGTTGTATTTTCAAGAATCTGATTGTTCCTTATGGTTTTTGCTAATTTTTTCAGCTACCCACATCGAAACTTTTGAGATTGTTGCTGTTAAAATTGTAAGCTTTCTTGCCTAGATTTAATCTCTTTCTTGAATAAGAAGTTGTTGTTGTTTGGCAGCTGTGTATACATCTGGCTATGCTAATCATTTAGTATATGTTTGAACATTATGGGTGTGTTTGGTATTTGCTTGGTTGGTTGTAATGTCTGGATAACATTTTCTCTAGTAAAACAAGTTTGTTAAAAATGAGGAAAATGACTTTAGTGATGGAAGTAGAGAAAACAAGTTGTATAAGTGACGATCCGAATCCCTCGAGCCCTTACTCTCCATCCCTTCCCAGTTCCCGTCTCCATAGTATATTGCTAGATAACATATGAATGCTATTGGAATAATGTTTTCTTGCTTACTTAGCAAACACCAGGAAATAAGGAAGAAATCCACTTGTTTTCCATGATGACATTTTCTAGGAATTCATTTTCCTTCATACCAAACACACTCTATGAGTCTCCCATCATGCTTATAGATATATGTACATCAGTCTGATAAGATATTAGTGGCATTTAGGTTAAAAGTTCAAAATGATGAATATTTGTCCAGAACCACAAGTTTTGATGTGCGGTGTGCCAAAGGAAAAAAGAAGTGTTCTATATGTCAAGCTTCAAGTTTTAGATGTTCCGCTTCATTTGTATTGTAATCTTTTGATCAATTTAGTTTTACATTGAAAAACACCAACTTGATGTCAAAAATTTATACAAAGTGAGCATGTAGCTTAAAGAACACCAATTTTAGAAAATCTTCATGCTCTTTGTTAAGTCGTCCAATGTTGAGTATCATCCCATTACCCATAATTTCTCTCAAGAAAATGACATCTCATAATTTCTCTCAAGAAAATGACATCCCATCACACCCTGCGTTGTTATTCTCAAACTTTTCTCCTCTCCTCTCCTCTGACTCCCCTCTCGTGCCAACTCCAACCAATATGATTAAATTGTAAAAGATTTCGTCTCTGCTACTTGGATATAATCTTATCTGTTCCCTCCCCCACTACAATATTATCTCTCCTCCTTTTTAAGGTATCAACTGATTCCACTGACTTTTCTGCCAAAGAGCTTATGTTCTGCTATTTAACATGAATCCTGTTAACAGAACTACTTTAATTGAAGAACAAGAGGCAAGAGTTGTATTCCAATATAATAGAATTCGTCTAAATACAAAAGAATAGGAACGCTATATATAAGCATCCATTAATTAAACCTAACCTAATAAGAATCCATTAACTAAACCTAACCTAATAGGAATTCATTAACTAAACCTAACCTAATAAGAAATAGAAACAATAACAAAAGCCCAAACACAGTAACATATGGACTAACAAATCCAACTCTATTGAACTAGCCTCTTTGTCCATAATACAGGAACCCTTCTATTTTGCACCACATTGGGCCAGCTTTGTCCATACACATATATGATGTGGGAACCTTAGCTCATACTCCCTCACATCGATGCTGCAATGTGATGGAACCCCTGACTTATTTTTATCACATACTTGTGCTGATGAAATACGTGCCTAGGTGAATACATCCTAATGATATATGTATTGTGAAAATTCATCATGAATTGACTAGTTTTACGCTGGCCGCTAACCTACCACAATCCTCCTTTTTTATCCGCGTTTGGCATCTGGCAGTCTGGCACCAACAATGTGAGCAAGCCCATACTGGCAGAGTTACTGAATAATCTGGCATAAGAAATTTCTCAACCTCGTTGCATTCCCAACCTTAGAGGTCCTCCTTAAACTTATAGCACATGGTCCATCGATCATCAGAATTCAATTAATCGTTTGCTGTAACTTCTACGACATCCACCGAACAATTGCCAAACCAATTACCTGAGAGTAGCATTCTCCTATGGTATTCTCTTGAACAACAGATCTTTTGAGATATGCACTAGTATCATTATCCTCATTATAATCAATACGTACTAGTATCATTATCCTCATTATAATCAATGCATCTGGGGAACTTTTCCATTTCCTTTATAATTCACTTCACTTCATCACTCAATAAGAAATTACCCTTCTGCCAGTCATCCATCGTCTAATAATCCATATTTGGTATTACTATCATCCTCAATAAAGTGCTTTCCTCTTTTGGAAATATTCATAACCATTTCTGTAATAGGGCCATCTAGAAGGCAGACATCCTTCCGATTCACCATCCCCCACTGAAAGTCGAAATAATTAACTTCCTCCATTCCAAATAATATCTCTTACCCCTTTTTCTATGCATGAGAAATTATTCATCATATTCTTTTTCTCCCTTTGTTACTTTTTATATGTCACCATTTTAGGTTGCACTTGCATTAAGAAATTAAGAATCTTTACCCTTCTACCCTTATTTAATGTTTTCTTAAGTCGACTTTTCAATAAATGATGAATATGCTAGATTTCAAAAATTAAAATGCATTTGGATGACTATTTAAATTTTTGAGTTTATTTTTGGAGGCAAATTTTTTCACCAATTGATCTAAAATTTTTAAAAATTCGTTAAAGCTTCAACTTTCAAGATTATTTTTTTTTTCTCCATCTTTTATTTTTAATTTGTTTGTTGAGATTTCTTTTTCAAATTAAGATTTTATAGAATAGTGAATGGAAGGCTGTGATTGGTCCAAAAGGCGGGTCACTGACGGATTTCTCGGTTATCAAAAAAAAATAAAATAATAGTGAATGGAGAGAGTAATTAATCAATGTATGAAGTACTCCAAAGAATATTAATTACTTATTAGTTTTCTTAGGTTGGTCAAAGTATATATTTTCAAGGCTAATTAACTAATATAATAGGAAGGATATTGTAATTTATACATTGATTTTATGAAATGACATGTATTATGGACCAACTATTTATAGAAAGGGATGACATATAAAAAGGAACGGAGCGAGTATCTTTTTGCAACATTTGCTTTCATAAAGCATTCTCCTCTACTCCAAGTTTTGTCCCAAGTTCTGATATGGGCTTTGTTTCTGAGACGCAATTTGGTATGCTCATTTGCCTATTGCTTCTTTGAGTTGGTAGTCGAATCACCTCGTTTGTGTGGATTTATTACATAATTAACTCCTCTTATTGTCATCAATATGTATGCACATGAATTTATCACATTGTCTTCCTAAAGATTATTGTTGAGCTGCTGGATCCTCCATCTGAAAGTAGGGATGGCAATGGGGCGGGGCGGGTTGTGGCTTAACTTGCAAAAATTTCAACTCGCCCGCTCCGCCCCGCATAACATTATTTTCATTTTCAACCCGCCCCACTCTGCCCCACAAACAGGGGCGAATTTATGTATAAATTTTGGGTCACCCGAACCCGTGGTCATCCGACTAAACTCGATATATTACTTCTATAATTATTAAAGAATATATTAAATTAAAACTTGTTGAACCCGTTCTCAAGATGGTTGGATGGTTCACTGGTACGACTGCAAGATTTCAACACAAAGGTTGCAGGTTCGATCCCAGGCAGCCCCAATTCGCTTCAATTTATTTTTACTAACTAAAAACACGTTTTTCATTAAAAAAAAAAGAAGCTAAATTCTGAAAGTTTTGTGGTAATGTAATTTTTATGTATTGCTCGCTTAGTTATTGTTATTATAAATTTTTTGATCTTATCTTTAAAGCAATGGTGCACCCGTTTTCTTGAAATCCTGAATTCGCCTTTGCCCACAAAGATCCGCCCCGTGCTGCTCCACAAAAGTTTTAAAATTTGTTTTGTTATAAAAATAAATTTCTACACAGTATTATAACTTAGATGCATTAGAATGATCAGATCTTTAATATTTTCATTATTCTACTTTACAGAGATGGTGATCATTACTGAATATTAATGACTCTTTAAAAAATTGGCTATTGACAGTGAAGGCATGAATAAGAGTTGATGATCTCAAATTGTCCATTGATTCATGAGCTCTCACGTAATTGTACGCTGAGTCAACTCGTAATTATTCTGAAAACTAAAATCCAAAAAAAAAAGTAACTAGATTTTCATAAAATTATCTACAGTTATTTCCATGAAATTAGTTTAGAGGGAATCCACGCTCCACCCCGCATTAGATTTTTTTCTCACACACAAAATTGAACCCGCCCCATTGCCACCCCTATCTGAAAGCACGTGGTACTGCTCAACCCAATGTAGTTTGTAGATTAATTTGATCCCATAATTTATCCTGCCTTTTTCATTTCTATAGCATGATGTATTTCCTGGTTTAGTCCAAACAAATAATCTTCCTTAGTTATGTATTTTTCAAACAACACTTACAGTATAACTGATAAAATGCATCGAGTTGCGTGCAAGCTGGCCTCGGCATCAAAGTTATAAAAAAATTTATTGATATAATACCCAAATATTCGTGACATGGATGAAGGATGTGAGGATATCTAGTTTTAAGCAATGTATGAGTTAAAAAAATCTCAGGTGTGGTTGGTTATCAAAAGAAAAAATCTTAGTTGTGGTTGCTGGACAGACTGAATCAGTCATTTGACTCTGCTCTTTTTATTTACAGGAAAATAGGCAGACAAGACACCCTCAGTTGCTTTATGAGGCAAAGCTGTACACTATACTTCAGGGAGGAAGTATGTCTTCCTTGGTTACTTTATATGACAACATTTCCTTTTTAGTCCTTTCCAAAAAAATGACAACTTTCTTAAATTGAAAATAATTTAACTTTATTTCCCATTTAACCCTTAATGTGAAGCTCTGCCACACAACTGTTACAGCGTGGTCAAGACCACAAGTTTCAAAAGTCTTATAGCCACACAAATGTTATGGCATGTTTATGACCATAAGTTTCAAAAGTCTTTCTTTCTTTTTTAAATTTTGTGCCTATTTAAACATTGCCATTTAAATTGAAATGGACCGAGTATTCATTATTACTAGTTGGTTTTGATTTCAGGTGGTATTCCTAATATAAAATGGCGTGGGGTTGATGGGAATGACAGTGTCCTCATTATTGACTTGCTCGGTCCCAGTCTTGAAGACCTCGTTGTACACTGTGGGAGGAAATTCTCGCTGAAAACTGTCCTAATGTTGGCTGATCAGATGGTAATCAGCATATTACATACATCTTTTTGTTTTGAGTAATGCATGTTTTATGTAATGCCAAAGGAGGATTGCCTTTCTTTGGCCTTTTACCTTTGGCTTTATTTAGTTGTTTAAGTTTGTGTGGTGTATGCAAGTTTGACATGTACTCTGCTGTCTCTAGAAAGAGTATGTTGCAGAAATTATGTTTATCAAGCATGCTTGTTATGAATGCCTTTAATATTTCTGCCTTTATCCCACGACATCTATCATGGAATTACACTCATAACTGTACTGGGTATTCTTTTCTGTGACAATTACAGATTACAAGAATAGAGTATTTGCATTCAAAAGGATTTCTACATAGAGACATAAAACCAGATAACTTTCTCATGGGTCTTGGCAGGAAGGCAAACCAGGTGATGACCTTTTCAGATAAGCTTCAGAGTCATTTTTTTATAAGCAAGAAATCCCCGAGGACCAGTGGCACATGGTTCAAAACTCAGTGGATTACAGGCCTGCCCCTCTACCCTTCTCCACTTAAATACAAGGCTTTTGTCTGAGCCCGCAGCAGGATTGAACCCGTGGCCTGTACCTAAACTACACATCGTACTCTGAACTCTTACCACTAGATCAAAGCCTAGTGGGGGTGGGGGGCAGAAGCCGCATAAGCTTCACGGTCATGTCATTTAACCAATCGTTATTTTTCCTGTGATATTCTGTTTTACCTTTGCTTTTTGTTTCTTGTTTTCCCTATTGACAAAACAGGTCTACGTTATTGATTTTGGACTTGCAAAAAGATATTGTGACCCCACCACAAGCCGTCATATTCCTTACAGGTGTGCCTATAATTGATTTTATGCAACTTTCCTCTGGAAGTGTATGATGTTTGGTGTTCAGTTATTCCCTTTTCCTTGCTTTTTCAGTGACAAAACTTCATTTAAGTGAATTGAATCACTACTCTCAGATTTTATTTATTGTTATCATTTTTGTTTATATGATACTTGGTTCTTTGCTGTCTAAGGAGTTAATGATTGGAAATGTGTGTATTGCTCGGAATTTGTCAAAACTGAAAAGGTGTATCCTATTAATTTATAGAAAAATCCCACTAAGCTTCATCACGTAAATAAGAAATGCCTTTTGCTGGTTCTTTCCCAATTTAAATTTTTTATGTTCGTTCCAATTACTTGAACAGTGGTTCTTGCCACTTCTTGGTGCTGAATTTATTCTTTCTGCCTCCTCTACTTTTACAGAGAGAACAAGAACTTGACAGGGACAGCAAGGTATGCCAGTTGCAATACACATTTGGGAATAGGTAAAATTCTGTTGTATGATGGTTTCTTATTGCTGAGATTGGACATTGTACTAAAATACTCTCTTTTCAAAATCTCTAGAGCAAAGCCGGAGGGATGATCTGGAATCTCTTGGCTATGTTCTTTTATATTTCTTGAGAGGCAGGTGTGGCCACTTCTCCTCCACTATTTCTTATTTACTACTGTTATTTTTTCTTTGGTTTGTTTTTTGATCTTTTCTTTTATTGACATAATTAATTGGTTGCCTTTCTCATGTAGCCTTCCATGGCAGGGTCTAAAAGCTGATACAAAGAAGCAAAAATATGACAAGATCCGTGAGAAAAAAGTATCAACAACAATTGAGGTCTGTTTTAGAAAATTGGATGGCTATGTTCCTTTGTTTTTTAACTTGCGTGTATATATATAATATAAAGATGGTGTCCAGGCTTAACTTACGTGCACCTGGGACTGATTCACCAAGTGCCTACTACATTGCTCCATTATAGGTTAGGTACCAAGCATCTTGCATGTCAAGACTTAAGTAGATGGGAAGAATTGATGTCACCTCTATTTGGATCTAAACCATAGTTGCCAAGCTTGTCACTTCAGCTCTTGTATGTCTAAACGATCCCTTTGGGGGCGGATGACTAGATTCTTGTTCTTTTTGCTTTGAGTTGGCACATCTTTTATAGGTCAGACTAGAAGGGGCCTAAATAGATCGTTCTGTAACTTTTGTATAAACTCTCATCTACTATGAGAATTTGGAAATGACCAGTAACTTTTTCCAAATTCTTTTTTTTTTTAACATTTTAAAAAAAAGAATTTGGAAATGGCCTGTATTTGGCCATTTGAAATCTAAAGCTTCTTTGAGCATCAGCTAGCCTGTTCCATGCTTGCATACCCAAAAAAATAAATGATGATGTATCTCAAACTATTTTCGTGGTAATGGGTGCTATAAAAAAACTTTATTAGGTTAGACATTCACAGTGGTTTCATTTCATTTAGTTTAATGGTAGTCAACTGACATTCAATTTCTCTCTACAGGTTTTATGCAAATCTCTTCCAGTGGAGTTTGCTTCATACTTGCATTATTGTCACTCTTTAACATTTGACCAGCGCCCTGATTACGGATTCCTGAAACGCTTGTTTCGTGACTTATTTACACGTGAAGGTACGGATTTTAAATTCAGATTCTAGCACAAGAAAAATGAAGTTTATGTTGTCACTGCATTTCTTACTGTACTCTTGACTCATCTTTTTGGGTCTCATATGATAACATAAAACAAAGAAGTCTGAAAAACATGTTATTGTAATCATGAACATGTAAGATTAGGGAGCATCAAAAACTTGAGTATTTTGTGTCCATAACTATACTACTATCGAGGGTAAACCTAAGCTCTGTAGACAAATTGGATTCTCTATCCAGAAAGATTAGTTCTTCAATTGTTTTGTTGCGTAAGTTTAGTACTTCTATAAGTTTCTTGCAAATAGGCTTGATCTTTCTTGGGCTGAGTTCCAACAGACATGCATTCTTGTAGGATTTAGCAGTTATTCATTTAAGTTTTTTTTTCTGAATCTGGTATTGTGTGACTACTGTGTTTATCTCATCAGGGTATAAAATGGATTATGTGTTTGATTGGACTATCTTGAAATATCAGCAGACGCAGAGGTCAAAGTCCCAGCTAGAACTACCTGTTAGTACTTTCATCACTTCATTTTTCGGCAGAAGTATTGTTTTCCTCGGTTTTAAATATTTTATTGTGTATGAGGACATCTGGTGTTGTATATCATATTTATAAAAATTAAATTCAATTATTTCAACCCGTTTTGATATTATTTTCTCTGCCACTGGAAATTGCAGAGTCTGCATCCACTTTCTGTAACGACACGTACTGGAGCATTGCCAAAAGCTTTAAATAAGCAAGGTAACTTGTCTTCCAGTTGCATATTAGCTCTTTTATCTGCTGATTCTGGTCTGCAAATATGACAACCATTTCTGTAGAGTAGCATTGGCAATCTGTAGTATGGGGTTCTGTCAGTTCTCGGAGCTGCAGTATAGACAGAACTTGTGGGATGTGCATGTGTAAAATAATTACTGTTTTTACAATCTGGAGGGGAGTTTGACTTTTGACCTTTTCAGATGACTCCATTTCATCAGATTAAAACCTTGGGATCTAGCTCTTTGAATTAATAAAACTTTTACTTGTGAACTTCCCTCAAGTATGGCAGGTTTTCTCCATTTAGCTGACCTTAACCTTGTTATCGGCCCTTCAATATCTGCGATGTAGAAAAGGAGTAAAATCTCAAATTATATATTTTGTTTGAGAGTTTTACTGATATTTAACTGGTTTTGTGTCTTCATTTAGGAGGTAATATTGCCACACACTTAGCTGAAGCTTCAAAACAGAAGGTATCAAGTAATTTTGTACGTGGTGATGTATCAGCTACCAATCTGAAATCTGATTATCGTGCTGGAAAAAATGTAAGTTCAATTAGGATAGAGACTGTTGTTGATTTTGTCTTTCCCATTATAGTTACATCATTGTTCAATAGTGAGTGGCATTTTAACATAAAAACATTCGTTGTGTTCCATTTAGCAGACTTGTGTGTTGTATATGCATGTTGCAAACAATTGCTCTATTTTTTCTAATTTGTTGCAGGTAACATTCAATACTTCTGGTCCTTCTACGTCGTTGGCTGATGCCTTCAAGAGAAGCTTCCCGAAACACGAAGACTCAATTGAAGTTGGAAATGTAGGTCATGCACACAGTGGAAAAACTGGTGCTTCAAGCAGCAAGCTGCATTTCTTAAGCAGGATTTCTTCCAAGTGAACTGGTAGGAGATTTTTCTCCAATAAAATTGATTTTCTTTCTTTTAAATTGCAACATAAGCTGGGGCTTGTTTCCATTTACAGGCCATGGAATTAGTAAAGCTATTTTTTATCTTTATTCTTTTTTTTTTTTTTTGGAAAAAAATAGGGATTTTATGTGGGAGAAATGCAGAAGTCAAGGTCTACTTCGTGATGTTGAATTCACTTGAACCCCGTTACCAGCAATGTATCCATCTTGAGGTGACTATGAAGTATAAAGCATTGGATGTTACTAAAAGATGACCTATCAAAACTTGGTTGTCCTTTTAAGTTTTCTTCGTCTTGAATTATAGGACAGTGACTAAGCCAGCTACAGTTCACAATTAAGCTATGTGTAAAGTGTTCTTTTTAAACCTTTTTCTAATAGAGCATAAAAGTGACATTCAAATGTTTGATTGTCTTATTCGACTCTTATCTGTATTTTATTTCTTCAATTCCTTTGCACAAGGCCTGGATATTCACGTGCATAAGTTTTATTAGGTGCTCAAGTGCCTGAAAGCTCAAATCTGGTATAGAGCATTTCAGGTATATATTTAGTTGGTATTCAGGCTCACTCTCCTGGTCTTTAGCTGTGTATAATGTTAGCTTATTTGCAACTTTTCATGAATTTCAGACATTTAATGTCATGAACTTGATGATGAAGCCTGCCTTTGGTGTTGAAGTTCCAATGGGGCACCATCATGGCTCTTATAACTAATCAACCTTGCATTTGTTTATAATCCTATACTTGCTGCGGAGATGCTGGAATTCTATAACCTGGACTCAGAGGTACTATGTGATTAGAGCCATAGCTTTTCTGCTCCTCTTTTTATTTTATCTAATCATGTCTTCAAAACAATCTTCATACTACTTCATGCTGGTCATTTTCACTTGGACTAGGCTTTTCATGTATTTAGCTCAAGATTATCTTTTCATCTCTCCTTTTCTCCTCTTTAAAATATTGTATGGGACAAATAAGTCATCATAGCTTTGGTCATGTTTTGTCAAGAGGCTAGTTTGTTGAATTTGCTCAACTTCTTGGAAGAACTCAACTTAAATACACCAGGAGGCTTTCCTTATGTTTATGAAATAGACGATACTTTCAGCTAGTTTGGACCATTAAGTTTCGAGCTTTTCCATAGCTTCATATTATACCATGACATGTATCATACCTGAAGGTTCCTTTCTTTTGGCGATGTTGGGGTGGGGTAGGGGTGTCTTTATCTTCATTTCCAGTACCAGATGATATTCAGAGACGGAGTAATTTGGGCTGCAAAGAAGACAAGAGTGCTATTATTAGCGGCTGCAAGACAAGATACAAATATTAGACAGGTGGTATGAATATTCTAGCGTTTTATTCTTGCATTGAAACTCACAAACACAAATCTCAGGTGCAGTTTTTTTGTGCTGAGTTGTTAAATGAGAAACAAGTTTGTCCGTGTAGTTATTGATTAGAACAGGCGTGAGAACCTCAGCTCATTGGTTTATTCAATGTTCAGTTACTCTTTTACCTGCAAATACAGTGTAGATGTTCAATACAGTGACAATGATAGCACTGAACATACCAAAACTAGTCGTCACTCCACCAGTATAGGGAATTTAGTTAAATATCCCCACTGTAGCTTTCGGTGATTTGGTTGTGAGCTCTTTACAAACTTGTTTTAAGTTACATGTTCTTTTTACGAGAGATCTTCATTTTTACACCCAAGTGATCATAAGAGATCATTTCCACATAGCTTTTAGTTTGCTAGGTTACAATTTCAAAATGAAATCAATTGTGAAGACATTTTTATCTTCATAGCACTCACCACTACAATGGGAAGAAATTAATTGGTTTTACATCTATTCGAATGTATTCTTTGATGCTATATACTTATTTTTGTTAGTATATACAATCGAAGACGATGAAATAAAACAATATTGGTACAACCACATATAAGGTTATCAAGGGTAAATAACCCACCAAACGCTTTTTCTTTACACACATTGCGCCTACTAAATCAACGTCTCTAATATTAGGGAATAACAAAAACTAAAGGCAAATGGCTCTTCCTAAACTTGTAATAATAAAGTGATAATTAAGGGGAAGTTGGGACCTCCAAGGACTTAGTGCTCCATTTGCTATCTCTTAAGACATGATTAGACACATAGTAATGATGAAAGTGTCAATTAAAGAGATGTGCTTTCTCTATTTTGTTGATTGCCTTGGAGTCATAAAACACCATTTTTAAGTACCATCTTTCTCTCTTGTTCAATCATTATTGCTTTTGGGTGTTTTTGTTAATGCTCACATAGCCATACGTAGTGTTATATAGCCTGAAATTTAGCAAAAGGTTACTTTACTATCCATGCCGATTAGCACTTGTTTTTTGTTTCCATTATTCCTTGAGCCAAAGGATATGTCAAAGTAAACTACAGTAACAATATAATCTCACGAGTGGGGTCTGAAGAATGTGATGTATAGTCAGACTTTATTCCTATCTTATGAAGATAGAGATGTTTTCGTACATTCTCAGCAATATATCACTTTAAACTATCTAAAGTTAAATCATTTTGGGTTAAGTACTATTTCGTTTTCACTACTTTTGGGAAACCAAAAGGTAAAAAAAAGTCACTTCGAACAAACGTAATAAGAAATTCAATTCCATCTTTCACCACTTAGCTTAAAATGTATAAGAAAAAGCAAAAGCCCCTTTGATCATCTAGTACTACACACACCATATGTTGTAACAGTTTTTTGAACTTCAAAAATAGGATTATAACTCAAGGGTCCCTATTTGTTAGTCATGATGAAGCCCGCCGTTCAAGAACTAATCTTTTAGACCCTTTTATGTAAAAAGAAAGACAAAGGGAAGTTGGAGACAAAGTTAATATGAACTTTAAAACTGGGACCTGTCCATATCTAGTTTTAGAATATATGTATTGTAGTCTTTCACTTAACTCAGCTTCTTTTTGAATTTTTAAGATTTCAAAGGACTTTTGAACTTTACTGTGGTCGTTTGGTTGGGAACAAGTTATCTCGGGATTAATTATCACAGACAAGTTGTCCTGGGATAAGTTATTCCAAAATGTATATGGAATAACTTATCCCATCACTAAGGTATAAATGGTGGAATAAATAATCTCAAGACTGCCTAATATCTCCAACCAAACGCAAGATAAATTATTATATCTAATACCTCACCACTATTATATATATCATACTGCTTCCTACAACTTGTATACTATGTTAACTTTCTTCGGTATCAGAAGATTGATATAGGATAAAGTAAGTCCAGTTGCAAGTTAAAAAACATTCACAAATTTTGTACTAGTTAATAACTCACTGATCTCCTCCTTTTGAATGATTATAATGGAGACAGTGAGCTCTTGTGGTGTTAAATGCAAATCAAATAGGTTGGAAGGGATCAATGAAGACGGTGCAACAAATTGGCTACCAGGGGCATGCCCTCCACCAGAAACTCCTACTGAGTCTATGGAGTTCCTTGCAAGATCATGGAGTCTGTCAGCTAAGGAACTCTCTAAAGCTCTTTCTCACACGAAACAAACAAGTTATCTAGACGAGAAGATGTCACTCTCTTCATTACAAGTGCAACATGGAAAGACTTCGATTATAGAGGAAGCCGTAAGCATCTCTTCGTTAAAGCTTGTGTTTTTGTTCATTTATACTGTTATGGAAATGCTTACTTCAATGATTGCTTACAAGTTTCTACTCTTATTGTCTTTATACTGCAGCAAGAACAACCACTACCCAACTCTGATAGCCCTCCAGTTTCTCCAAGGGGAAGTGATGACACAAAGGTAAAAGCAACCGGAGAAGCAAGACGGGGGAAGAGGTTTTATCTATTCTAGCACATGCATGACTGCAACTAAATTTTTGAGATATTTACACCACTCTTTGAAATTATAAATAGGCTAGAGAAGTAACAGTAGTGATGTGCCATTTTGCTGAATTATAATAATACAGATTAGGCACTACAATAACGAAGCATGTGTTTGGCTGAAAAAGCAACCACAAAGTCTTCATCATCATTTTGTGAATCCAAATAGGTAGATGGAAAACTTATATTGGAGTGGCCTCTAGGTTGATGGGAATACACTCAACTTTTTCCTTGTCCCCCAAATCATTCTATAACTCTCAGCTTTGCACTTACCTGAATAACTATACTTGTATTGATATGTGCAGGAATTGTTTTTACTACATCAGGCACTCAATTCAGATTTCCTCTCCAGTCATCATTTGCTGAAAGCTGGGGTATACAATTATTTTGACAATTACTTTACTGATTCATCTGAATAATCACAACTAAACTGGCATAATGCAGCTCTACAGGACCGTGATGCGTGGCAAGACAATGGGTAGGTGGCTGAAAGATCAAAAAGAAAAGAAAAAACAAGAGCTTAGAACTCACAGTGCCCAGGTGCACGCAGCAGTTTCAGTAGCAGGGGTTGCAGCTGCAGTGGCTGCTCTTGCAACCTTATCAGTAACTTCTCCAGAGCAGTCCATAACCAAACACAACACATCTTCAAAGATGTCAACTGCAATTGCATCTGCAGCAGCTTTAGTTGCATCCCACTGTATTGAAATTGCAGAAGATATGGGTGCTGAGCAGGATCAAATCTTATCAGTTGTAAATTCAGCTATCAATGCAAGAACTAGTGGAGACATCATGACTCTAACTGCTGGGGCTGCTACAGGTATTAATCCAACTGGTCTCGGTGGACCATAAATCTAAAAGAGACCACATTACCAATCAATTTGATAATGAAATACAGCTCTTGTATTCTTCTTTACTGCGGCATACTTTGCATAATAGTCAAGCCAATCTCCTGTGGACCATGTAGACTGCTGTATGTTAGCGGAACATAATTTCATACTCCTCATTTTCCAACTGTTGCAGCTAAATGATCCATAGAATATTTGCTATCTATAGGGATGCAAACAATTCTGCTCAACAGTTTCATAACATAAGAAAGCTTAAACTGGTAATACTAATTTCTCTCATTGGCATTCACTATTACAGCATTGAGAGGTGCGGCCACTCTAAGGGCGAGGCTACAGAAAGGAAATGGAGCTGCAGCTGTTGCTCTAGCTGATGAGTGTGTCGAAGGTAACAAAGAAGCAACTGTTACAGCAGCTCTTAGTTTTGTTGCCAAAGGGGGAGAACTGCTCAAACGTACAAGAAAAGGTAATATGAATTGAGGAACTACACTTACCTTGCAGGAGATATTGCAGCTGTTTTTTCAACAATGTTTCTGTTCATGCAGGAGATCTCCACTGGAAACAAGTCTCTTTCAACATAAACTCAGATTGGCAGGTAATATGCAGAGTATACCATCTCAATGGATATACTGTCTATTAGAAAAGTGAACCTCTTATAAGCAGTTAGATTAAAAACAACAAACTTTACATGTGCACCCCCACAAGGTTGTTATTTCATGTTTTCCCTATATCATCATAACAAAAGTGCGAATATGAATCTTGGTAGCAGGTGATAGCTAAAATGAAAAGCAAGCATATGGCAGGAACATTCACAAAGAAAAAGGAATGTAAGCACAAACAAATACTCACTCTAGTATCAAATTGTGTATGTGATCCTTTACACTTTCATCTAAATTGGTGCTTGATGAGTGCCCAGGTGTGGTCTCTGGAGTCTGTTGTGACGTACCAGCATGGCTTGGACGAGACGAGGAACATGACGAGCAGAAGTGCTACTTCGGGATACAAACTGCTGACAGGATGATTGAATTTGAATGCAGAAACAAAGGGGAGAAACAAATGTGGGTGGATGGGATTCAACAAATCTTGTGCTGCCGCATGACCATGACATGACTTTGGATGAACGTTTCAAAAGAACAAAACAGTAGTTTTTAGAGCAATTGACAATGTGTGACTTCCAAACTCTAAAGTACAGCATCAAATCAGAGAAGCAATGAATTGATTTAAGCTAGTACATCTGTATAGGAATAGATTACATATTGGAAAATGGCACTACAACGAGCCATTCATGGTTGTTTTTATACAAGTAAAGCTATCCGCGGTTCATGCCGGAAATAGATTATCTGGATGATATCACCGGAAAAATTGTGATAAATTATTCAGAAACCTACTGCAGGATTGAGATGTTTGGGTTAATACTGCATATGTTCACTCTAATTCCTTCATAAAATCAGCATTATCAACAAAAACCTGCAAGACAACAAATGTAAATGACTAAGATGGAAAGCAAATAAAGAAAAAACTTTTATCCTTCCTGTTCTGATACCTATCAAGTGTTTTACACTGAAGTTAAGCATTTTATTCCATCTCTGTTACATGGTTTGAAGTAGTCCTCCCTAACTTGACTCTAACATGACATCATTTCACAAGCCAGAAACCTTACACCATTCACCAACCTTATAGTGGTGTATGTTTTTGCCATTTAGTGATACATCCTATGTCTCAATTGAACAGATCTAGATATTATCCAATGTACTTCAGTTTTACAATTGCAGAAATAATGTTTCAGCGATCAAATTTTGAATCCTTTCAAACAATAACATCTGTTTTTCCTAAGTTCAATAGGTGCTGACATGAGCGATGCTACACCAAAAACTTAGTTGGTCAAATTAACATATGAATTTTTTAGGCAATAGAGTGTCATCTGTTTTACACACATTGAAGAAAATAATGTCACTGCTGCAGATTTGAATAACCAGTTTTTCTCTCTCACCTAGTGTATGGTATGGGGTTACAGTGACTAGAGGTATTGTTATTCTACGCGGTCCTAGCCAATTGGTGTGAGTGAAGGTCAACGAAGAGAAGTTTTTAGTGATTGATCGTTTTATAACTTTTGTCTTTGTCACTTTCCTCAAGTAAAGCTAGAAGATAGTCAATATTCAAGGTAGATATCGGCCTTCAAATTGTAGATACTTTTAAACTAGTACTCTGAAAAAATAAAGCATGAGATGTCTAGAAACAAGTTTTGGTGCATTGTCTAATGATGGAAAGGAATCTGCCAGTTCATGCCAAAATAATCATAATTGTTGAAGACTTACTGTCTTCCAACCATCAGGATCAATGCATGCCATGATCTTGGTGTTTATACCCGGCAAAGGTCCAGGTTCAAGTACAATTTCCCCACCATACAGTTTTATAGCTTCTGCAGTCTTGTAGACGTCATCTGTTCCTACTGCAATCTGCACAGATATGGAATGTTCCTTACAAGTTGAGATCTACAGAGTTTTTCTCAAGTCTGGGAAAGAATCTATTTTATTAATTATAACTTCAAATGAGTTTGCTAATGTTACTTGTCTCAAACAACACAGCGAACAATAATATGTTTGAATGGCAGTACCTGAGCATAGCCATTTCCTTTATCATAGCTTTTGACACCATAAATATATGTCAACTCCAGAACTGTATTTTTATCTTCAGGTCCATAACCCATGATGGCTATTGTGTTCTGAGAACAAGTGTAAATAATTAACAGACAGAAGAGAGGGACAACCATAAACTAGCATTAAGGAAATGTCCAAGTAAAAAAAAATGCAATATATCAAGTGTAGCAAGCATTACTTTAATAAATTCTAAAGGAGAATATAAGAAAAAAAGCCATCCTAGTTTAGGGACCAAAACTAGCATGGCAGAAATCGTCCACCACCTTGAACATGCCGTATGTTTGCAAAATCGACGGAGAGAAAACCAAGAGCAAAAGGAAACACCAATGAGAAGCTGTTTTATTAAAGGTGTTGCAGCCATAAACCAAATAACTAAGATTGCCGCTCTCAAATAGCTTAAACTTTTACATGAGGTGGTTCACACAATTAAACAAATGAAAGAATTAGAGTATTCAATCAAAAATCACAAAACAATGAGTGGAGTGACATTTAAGACCTTTACAAACTTCCATTATAAAGCCCTTTTATACGAGACAATATATAACTACACACACTTTCTTACATGTAATCCCCTCTAGGTTAATACCAACTTAGAAGAGAGAAGATAGGCTTATTTAAGGTTGGCTCTCATACGATATACAATAATCCAAGCATCTAACCCAAGCCTCAATGCATGAATTGAGTGACCCAATATGTTTATAGATTCTATTGATGATGCCTTTTATGCCCAATATGGAACTCTGTGTGACTCAACAAGAGGATTGCATAAGCATTCAGACAAGAACAACATAACCACAGAAAGTATATTTTGCAAAAGAACCTATAAACTCACTTTGTTGTCCGGATTATCTCTTTTTCGAAGAAGCTCCATTCCAAATGCCTTGAAAAATTAATCAACAATGAAGATTTAGTGTTTCTTGCAATCAAAAACGACAAATATGTACCAGAACTTTCATCCAGCTAATCAGTTTACCTTCTTATAGAAATTAATGGACTGGTCAAGATCTCCTACACGAAGCATTACTTGACGGAAAGGTTCAAGAGTAGGCCCTCTCTCTAATAGTTCAAAGTTGTAACCATCAGGATCTTCCACGATGGCAGTTATAGGTCCTCCATCTTTAGCTGGACCAGGTTCCTGAATAATCTTCCCTCCCTTTGCTTTTACTAGGTCTACCATTTTAGCAACCTATGTGGAAAATTCGAAATATATGTGACCCTAAATATTTGCAAGGAAAAAAGAGAGAAATACTGTTGGAAGAACATTTCTAAAAGGTGTCTAACTGAAACACTGGTACTCCTCCCGACAAGATGTATGACAGTCACCAGCAAGTAATGAGTAGAATAACTTCTAAAACCAAGATCAACCAAAGAAGGAAAAAGGGAAAAGATAATCAATTCCTAGGAAACATCCCTAAATGCCTGTAAAACTTTCCTGATCTTAGTTTACTTGGTAGTATGACATCAGAGAAGTATTAACGGAACCAATAAATTTTTCATATTATGAACAACTTACATCCTCAACAGCAATTCCAAAATGACCAAAACCAGTTCCAATGTCATACTTGTCAACTCCATAGTCTGAAAGCAACACGGTAAAGTACAACGACTATAACATCCTAAAGCACAATAAATGATTTTCGAAGAAAGCACAGCGCCAACTGCTGGCTATGAGGAGCCTTACTGTAAGTAAGTTCAACGGCAAAATTTGATTCTTCAGGTCCATAACCAAGAAAAGCATTTGAATAGCCCTCCTCTGGTATGTCTCGTTTCCTTAACAGCTTCATTCGCAAGCATTCTCTGTAAAACCTGTATCGCAAGAACAACTCTGGACTCCGGTACCTAGTTGGTAATATGAAACATAGTACTGAAGCTTCAACTTTTTTCTACATAAAAGTAAACTTACTTAATCGTCTTGTCCAAATTCCCAACACAATAAACGACATGAAGCATTCTTCTTTTGTCCTTCTTGATCCACTCTGATGCAGTTTCATCATTTAGGGCAATATTTGACTGCGACAGTTCAACAATCATTCCACTTTCGATCACTTTCCCTTCAGCACTAAGAGATTCAGGTGCTTTTCCATTAAATAACTGTGACTGGGTGATGGCTGAATAACCAATGAAGTTCAGTAAGTCATTTACTAATACACCATTGTTCAGTCTTTATTTTCTGTCTGAACTAAATTATGGTTAGATCAAAAATCTCAACTGCTCTATAGTCCCTTGGTCGATATTTTTTGTGCAACGAGTGTTGCAAAGAACTTTGTGTTCATTCAGGTACAACCGATACCTCCTACATTTATTTGGCTATGGTGCTGTCAAAGAGAACATGTAACCAACTATACAATAGGCTTTATGTGAGCTTAGTTTTGCTCAACTAGTTCTATTGCATAATTGTCTGCTACACCTCGCTCAACTATTAGAAAAAATAATAGGAAATATAATTGAAGAAGAAGATGGCTTTGAGACGTGTAATCAATTTCTTTAAAGAGTTATTACCCATATACATATTGGGATAAATTCAAACAAATCCCTTCGGGATACAACAAAGCTCTTTGTTTATACATGCAGATTTTTTTTTAGGCTACTTTCAGAGAGTCTTTATATTTATAGAGCTTAAGAGATACTTTTCATTAGAGTCATGTTCTTTCACGATCAAATGACTTTTCATGAGAATCATGTTCTTTCACGAACAAATGACTTTTCATAAGAGTCATGTTTTTTCACGAACAAATGACTTTTCATAACAATCATGTTCTATCATGAACAGATGTGCTAGTTCAATTTAAGACCTCTATATATTCCAAAATATCCAACATCGACATCCTATATCATGTGATTATCAAATGATCAGTTACAGCTAATTAAGTTAGTTCATCAGTTCAATGAAGTTTGCTACATTTTCTAATTTTCTAAGAATTGAAAGATCATCATGAAACCCATAATCATATAACTTTTATCCAAGTGATTTTCACAAAGTGCAATCTTAGGCTCATGAACCTTACATTTAGTAATGAGTTGACTACCAATTCAGAAACAACAACAACAACAAACACAGCGTAATCAGGCAAGTAGAGTATGGGGAGAGTAATGTGTACGCATACCTACAAAAAACCTAAAGCTAAAATCTAATTCTGAGCACTACCAATTCTAGATATGATGCATTTTCAGCACAATTTGCAGTACAAAAGAAGAAATGAAATGCAAGAACCTGTACCGAGTTGAAATAAAGCAAGCCTACGAGATGAGTTATAGGCACAAGACACAATGATACTGCACCCATTGTTAGTTGGAGAAGGAAAAATGGACTTCAATGGCTGTTGAGTTTTTTGGGGAAATATTTGTAGAGCCATTTGTTTTGAATTAAAACTAAGTTCTGTAACACCTCTGTCCTCTCCATCTATCAACCTTTATCCTAACTTTATTTTGCTGATTTATATGTATGGGTGTGGATAACATACCTTTTAATTTAGTTCTAATAATATTGGAAAAAAAACCAAGGGTATTTAGTAACCCACCTCTCTATCTTCTAATCTCTAGTCCAGGAGATAATAATAATAATAAGGTATCCGTACACTCTACTCTTTTAACACTTTATTTGTGGAATTTCACTAAGTACGTTTTCGCCGCTACAACCTCTCTACGCCTCGCCTTTGGGTGAACACTGCTGAAAGCACTTTGCAAGACCGGTAAAACCCCATCGTAATAGCCTGCAAACCACAGGCATTGAGGGGAGATCGATCCCGGGTCATCCAGATAACCACCCTCAAAACCAACTGAGCCAATCCCGAAGGACTTCACTGAGTACGTTGTTGTTGTATTTATTGGTGAATCAAATCAAGAATAATTTCAGAGATCTTCGAGGTTGGGCTTGGTAACCAAAAATGTTTAAATGATAAATTTTCTATATTCTTCAAAAAAAAACTATCCTTCTTTTTATAACCATGGTGTCAAGGTCATTTTAGGTATACCTCGATTAATTTTATGATATCTATCACCTCCTAGCAATAAATATCAGATAACTCTATTCACCAAAACTAAAATAAATAGAAAGTAATCACCAAGTATTGCAACCTCATAATTCTCATTCATTTCATTGACCACTTGACCACATCTTGGGTGCAAAAATCTACCCCATTGTGACATCAAGTTTAGTCTATCTCACACAGAGACACACGAATTCAGCATAAACAAAAATGCGACAAATATTTTTTTAAAAAAACAATTGGATTACCCATTGGAATTGAGGAGCAATGAAGCTCAATTAATAACAGTAGCCCTCCAAGTGATGCCCATTTTATTATTGATTTCATCTCAACAATTTAATACATTGATCTCACCAAATCTGCTAACTCAATTTTATTAACATAAGCAAAAATGGCCCAATTTGTGATAACAATTTGGAAGGTATATAAAGATAATAATAATAAACAAGATATGAAGAAGAATATGACAATTGAATTAACAAAAATGAGTATAGAATTTAAGGGCTTATGAACTGATTGGAGAAAAAGAACAATTTTAGTGTGTGAAATATGAAGGATGCTTTAGAAAGGGTTTAAGCAAATTTTGTAAAATTACTTATTTATCATTAATATTTTAAAAGAAAGTGTTAAAATGATATTTTGATAAAATTAATTAATTAGAAGAGTTTAAACTTTAATATGAATAGAAAGAGTACATTTTATTTCACTAAGAGCAAAGAATTAATTTTTTATTTACACAAGAGACCTAGTTTTTCTTTATAATATATTGTATCTAAAACAGTATAGTCTCTCTTCATTGAAACAACCAAAAGTTCTAATTTTAATATTTGTTTAGAAAAAATAAAGTGGTTGATTTAGCTTTAGAAAGAAAATAGGTGTTTTGGTGGAATAATAAAAAACATTTTTAGAAGCTATAAAAATAGTTTTTTTTTCTCAAAGTGCTTTTTTGAAAATTACTTTTGAAAAAATATAGTAATTAAAAATACTTTTCAGAAATTTGACTAAATATTAATTGTTGCTCAAAAATAATTTTTAACTTAATTTCTTTTTCTCAACAAAATTAAAAAAAAAGAATGTTATGCTCTCTCTCAGCTACTCTTTAATAACTAATTTCTCACTTTAATTTTGCTCAACTTCACGTACTCAGCCTGCGTCCCACATAAAATTATTTTGCATTTCATTCCTCATTCGCAATAGATACATGTAAGAGCAAAACATTTTACGTTATCAATATAAGTTAGTGATGGAGTGATGAAACTATTTCACCTTTAATTAGAGACTTCAAGTTCGTATTCTGAATGTGGAAAAAATCTTTTTGGAGACGTCACCCTCAAAATGGATCTTGCTACATTCTCCGTTAAACTCATTTCCATCTCCTTTTTTTTCTCAACATAATTTGAATGGCTCTATGTTGTTAGTTACTTAGCTTTATGTATTTTTTAAACTAATAATATAAGTCATATATATAAATAAGATTATAGTAATTTTATTATTGTATTAATTTTCATTTATATAATGGTAAACAAATTCTAATAAAATAGAAAATATATTCTTTTTCGGATAGAAGTAGGATAAGCATTAAAAACCCATAATTAGGAAAAGGGAAAAAGGACGAATTTACCCCCGAACTTTGATAAATGGTACGTCTATGCCCTCCGTTATACTTTGCGTCCACATATGCCCCTGCCGTTCAATTATCGGTACACACGTACCCCTCTCACTAATGGACGCCTCATTTTGTACACGTGTTTTAATCCTAATCAACTATCCGTTTGACCATTCTTTTAACCCATAAACCCACAACCCGCCCCATAAACCCAATAACCCACCTCTTCTTTCTCTTAAACTGTCGAATGCACCACCATCGGAGGCAAATCTCCGTCCACCTTCCTCTTCCTTTCTTTTGGTCCACCGATCCGAATCGGAATCACTACCACTTCAGGCCATTGATTCACTTACCATATTGTCGATTTAACAAAAAACAAAGAACACCCACAAATCTGTATGAAATAAAGTTTAGTTTTTTTTATCAAAGACAGGTGAAGAGTTATTAAAATAAAGAGACAAAAAGGGAATCTTGGGGTTTTGACAAGAAAAGAAGAAGTGGTTGAGCTGTGTTAAGAAAAGAAGAAGAATGCTGAAGGAGGAAAGTGAGAAGAAAAAACGAAAGCGTGGAGGACAAATGGTATCAACAGAGGGGCAGACCACACGAAGAGACACAACCAAAAGGTGACTCTTTTTTTTTTATATTCTTTCCTTTGGTTATAATAATCCTCTTTTGTTTATTGTTTTTTTGTTTTTGTTTGGAGTGATTTAATTCTCCAGAAAGGTCAACGTGTGGGTGGGTGGGTAATCTAGAACAAGTTTTACTTTGTGAATTGGGGTTCTTGAATTTTATGTTATTGGGGCAATTGCTGTGAATTTAAGAATATCATAAATTAAATTTTTTGTGAATTGGGGTTCTTGAATTTTACTTTGTGAATTAGGATTACTTTATTTTGGTCCTTAAAAATGTGTTTAATTTAGTCCTTCATGTATAACAAAATGGGTTTGTGGCTTCTTCTTCTTCGTTTTGGAGGTGGCAGCAGTGGCCAAAGATGGAAAATGGCAAGGCCACCGGCACCGCTGCCATTGGAGTGATTTTCAACCTTCACTGACCCTTCACTGACTCTTCCTTTGGAATGTTTAATTAACTTAGATATTTTAGAGGGAATCGGGTGGGTTATTGGGTTTATGGGGCGGGTTGTGGGTTTATGGGTTAAAGGAATGGTCAAACGGGTAGTTGATTAGGATTAAAACACGTGTACAAAATGAGGCGTCCGTTAGTGAGAGGGGTATGTGTGTACCGATAATTGGACGGCAGGGGCATATGTGGACGCAAAGTATAACGGAGGGCATAGACGTACCATTTATCAAAGTTCGGGGGTAAATTCGTCCTTTTTCCCTTAGGAAAATAATGTGTTTAAAAATACTTCCTCTGTTCCTATTTAGTTGTCACCATTTAGGTTTTACGCCTCTTTAAAAGCTAGGTATGTTTACCATTGTACCCTTATTTAGTGTATTCTTGAAATCAAGTTTTCAATAAATGAACATGAATTAATTTATTTTGATTAATAATTTGACTAATGAGCATGAATTATTTACTTAGTTTTCCAATGTTGGTCAAATGGATACTTTCAAGACTAATACTCTCTCAAGGGTAAAATAAGAAAAATATTGTCATTTATGCATTGCTTTTGTGAAATGACAAATATTAAGGATCATCATAAAGACAACATGTAAATAGTTGTCATTTATGCATTGATTTGTGAAATGACAGATATTAAGGAACATCATAAAGATGACATGTAAATAGTTGTCATTTATGCATTGATTTTGTGAAATAACAAATATTAAGGAACATTGTAAAGATGACATGTAAATAGGAATGAAGGAAGTAATACATTTATTTGAAAAATGATATTTTTGACTTTGTGAAATGACAAATATTAAGGAACATCGTAAAGACGACATGTAAATAGGAATGAAGGAAGTAATATATTTATTTGAAAAATGATAATTTTGACCCATTAAGTAACACATAGAATATTTTTAGGATCAAACTATTGATGACAAGACATTTTTAGATCAATCTAGGGTATTTTTAACCCTTTTACAAAAGGCTACAAAATTAAATCTCCGATTACTTCTTTTTAAATCACATAATAATAACCTAACATGTGAATAAAACTACCCATTAGTGGTACTATTTTATATTAATGCTGACTCAGCCATGTGTTGTTTGAGTACACCTTTTTTTTAGCCTATAAAAATGGAAAAGATGAATTAACATCCATGTGGGAAGGTGCTGGACAGTATTGGCATATTCTTTATTTCTCTTCGAGAGATTTGCATTTATTTAATAAGTTCAATTGAGGATAGTTTTATTCACATGTTATTTAATATTCAATAAACTTCTATACATAAATTATTTATTTTAAAAATATAGTTTTATCTTCGATTAGTTCAATATTTACATCGCTAACAAACGTAGCATTAATAATACGAGATTTTTTTTTTTTTATATTAGGTTGAAACTAATTATGTTTTACCATCAATCAAACGACCCCTTAAATAAAGTACCGTAGAATTGGAATTATTGGTGGGATTGGTCCCATCAAGAACTACGTGACAAACCCATTCTGTCGTTAACTGATAGGAATAATTCTTAGTTGTCATTAGTGCCGGCAAAATGAGCTCATATTTTGGTAATTCGCCTAATCTGTCTATATTTAATGGATTAGGTGAATGACTTTTTATATGGGTAAAAATTAAAATATGGGTTGATACCCATATTCAATCCATAAAAATATGGGTAAAATATGGATTAGCCAAATGAGCTAAGCTTCTAACTTTTATACACTCAAAATTCATAATATTACCAAATATATTGTAACTTCTCTTCCTTTTTATGTTCTTCTATAAAACTAATTATTTTTCTCTATAATTGAAAATGTGAAGTCTTTGGTCCTCCAACAATATCTATTTTAAATGTACATTTATTTTGTTAATTCTATTTATATTTTTTTTATTTGTTTAATTTTATATTGGATTATAAATAATAATGTAAAATAAGCAAATCATGTACTAGTATTGACATTGCGTAAAGTGCATTAAGCATGTTTTAGGGTGTGTTTGCAATGAAGGAAAACATTTTCACCCCTACCTTCGACCCCCGCCCCCCACCCCCCAAAAAAAAATGTAAGTTTATTTTTAAAAAATATGAACTTCAAAATTTCATCTTTTCACCCCTACCTTCGACCCCCCCCCCACCCACGCCCCTACCATCCCCCCCACCTCCCAAAAAAATAATTTTAAGTTTGTTTTTAAAAAATATTTTCAACTTCAAATTTTTTTTTTCATCCCTACCATCGACCCACCCCCTACCAGCCCCCCACCCCCCAAAAAAATTTAAGTTTGTTTTTAAAAAAATATTTTCAACTTCAAATTTTTTGTTTTCACCCCTGCCCTCGATCCCCCCCCCCTCCCTCCCCAATCCCGAAAAAAAAAAATTAAGTTTGTTTTTAAAAATTATTTTCTACTCTAGTAAAAATAAAAGATATTTCTCAAAATTATTTTTCATTCATAAACCAAACACTACAAATCTTTTCCGAAAAATATTTTCTACTCACCAACCAAACATGAGAAAATAAGTCAAAAATCTACTTGTTTTCCAGGAAAACATAAATTTATTTTATATTGAAAAGTTATAGGATTTTTTTTTTAACTTTTATGATACAATAAAACTAAATGAAGCATTTTCAACATATTTCATCTAAAAAAAGACTAAAATATTTTCTCCATGTTGAATTCTTAAGTAGAGTACTATTTACTCATGAAAATATGGGTAAACTAGTATTTTACCCAACCCATTTGTTACCCAATTCATTTTTATCCATATCAAATATGGGTGGGTTGAATTATTACCCATTTTATGTTGACCCATTTTCAACCCGCCCATTTGCCACCACTAGTTGTCACATACAGAGGCGGATGTGGTGAGGTTCATGAGTTCAGATGAATCCAGTAGCTTCTTCATAGACTCTAATATTTGTAATAGAAAATTAATTAAATATATATGTATATTAATTTGTGAACCCCTAAAAAAAAATTGATTGACAGTTATTACAGAAATTTAGAACCCCTAAACTCTTAATCATGGCTTCGTCTCTGATCACATAGTTCTTGATTTTTTCATGTTTGTTCAAAAATAATCAGGGTGTAGCCATAAGAAGGCTACAATATACCATATTGGCGGATTGATGAATAGAATTTGTTCATCTTTAATGGAAGATTTTAAGTTAGTTTTGAATATGAAAAAAAATTCATTAGAAAATACTTTTTTCTTAAATGGACCTTATGTGGTGCGTATTTGAATTAGTCTCATTGCATCAACATAAATATCAAATATCGGGTGAAAAAAAACAATATAGTATACCAATCTTTTCTTCATTTATGGTAATTATTTACTCGAGAAGAAGCAAAGAAAGATACCAGGAAAGTAATAAGTCCCATACAATAGTCCAATTCCATGATTTTTTTTTTCTTACTAGCATCTAACGTATGAAGAAATATAATGATATGCGTACGTTAATTATGTTCAGTTTATTCCTATGTGTAAATTTATCAAACAAATTAAAGAAGTTGCAATTATAATAACATCAACGTAAACTTGACCTCCTAATTATCGGGTGGGAATTAAAAAAAATCAAACTTGGCCTTCTAATTTTTATATATCCACATGAATTGTGATGCAGTGCTGAAACTGTTTCACTAATTAGAGGTCTCAAGTTCAAGTCTTGGGTATGAAAAAAATCTTGTTGGGAGCGTCATCCTCAAAATAAGTCCCGCAATGCACATCTTGAATTTAATTGGAGCTCAAATTCAGTGAGAAAACAAAAAAACCCAAACTTGGCCTCCTAATTTTTAATTATTTTTTTGCAGGAAAAAAGGTAAATATGTAGAGATGATGTTTAGTTAGAACAAAACCATACAATAATTGTATTCTAGTAATAATTTATATGTCCCTCACTAGTAAATTCATAGAGTCAACTTTTTAAAAAAGGAGAGGTTGCTATTAGCATTGCAAAGTCAATGGAAGCATATGGTTTCAATTGATAACTAAGGTAGGCCTATTTAAATGTCATAATGAATAGTAACAAGAAAAGAAGTGATCGAGAGTAAAAAAAAAAAAAAATTGAATGAAGAAGACAACACCAAATGACAAATTCACCAAACATACTCATTATGGTGTATGCCATTTTTATAGAACAACTTTTGCTATGGTGGGATAAAAGGAGCATAGGGCATCTATGATTGAACTAAAGTTTCATCGCGCATGCTTCATAAAATTATGTTGTTGTTTAATTTTGATTGGTTGGTGAGTCGAACGTCACATGTGAGTGATACATAACTCGATCAGTTTTATAGTCATTTACATATTTGTTTTACCGTTTTAAGCTTTCAACTTTTTCTCTCATGCTGACATAAATTTATAATTTTAGAATTGAAGGTAGAAGATACTTACCATCCAAATTAATTAGGAGTAATATTTTTATATGAGATTTGAAAATACCATACAAATGATCGGTCTAACATGAAATATTATTTTCGTTTATTCAAAATTGTAAATGGACAAAGGAAACGTACCATTTCCTCTTGATATTTTAGGGACCAAAATGGAAATTACTCATATAAATAACCAAATGTTTGACTTGCACTAATATTTTGATATTTGAGAGAAAATATATTTTTATTTACCAAATTATTATTAACACGCTCGGAGTCCATGTAGCCCTGTAAAAATGAAAAATCCAATAAAATTGAAAAAAATTCATTAGAGTATTAGTTTTTTGCCTGTCCTGTGTCTCTAATTGGTGAAATCCTCATATGAGGCCTAATTTTTTCAACGACCAAACATTTAAATTATTTAGATAATGAATGATAATAAGATTCGACAAAGTCAATACTTCTTAGCCCTTACCTGCTCTGATGTTATATATTGAATTGTATGATCAATCTATCTAAAAAGTTAAACTATATATTCAAAATATGATATATAATTTATGTACTTAATTATTCTTGAACATTATACTGTCACACATTTGCCCCAAGAATAATTGAGACTATTTTGTCTATAAAATATGTCTTTTAAAATGAAGTGGTGCCCCAAGTGGACCTCACAGTTTCCCAATCAAACAATGTAGCACGTCGGTAGACTTTTTGATTTATGTCTTTTTTTAAAAAAATTTATTTAGAAGTCATGAGTTTAAAGAAATTATAGTATCAGAGTTCATTAAGTTAGCAGGCTGACCTTGCTAAATTTAAATATAATATATACAAAAAGAATTTTTTTTTTTTTTTTAAATCTCAAAATTATGTGGAGTAAAATATTTTCCATTTATCTGAAAAAGAAGGTCCATCCAGTTTCCAGAACAGGGTGTATTTGGTAAAAAAAAAATTTTTTTGTTTTCTGTAAAAAAAGCTGAGAAATATTTTTTTCGAAAATGACTTTTTAATAGATGTAGGAAAAACAAATTCTATAAGTGATGTTGTATGTTTATGGTATATCCGCCCCCCTCCCCCACACCCCAATCCCTACCCCTTCGACCATCCCACCCCGTCATCCCCGATGCCCCCCTCCTTATTTTGCTATAAATCCTCTTGAGATAATAGTGTTTTTTTGCTTATTTACCAAACGTTAGAAATTAAAATGAATTAGAAATCAACTTATTTTCTAGAAAAATGTTTACGAAAAATATTCTCCTTCATGTCAAATATACCCTTAGAGTGGTGTATAATCCTTTATTATTTGAGGATTAAAAAAAAGTAGCTTCAAATTATAGTTTTCTCCATTTCATTTAATATATATATATATATTATGATCAATATGTTTATTACGTATTTACTTACCCTTTCTATGTTCATGTATGTTGATCTTCTATTCGTCGTACTTATTCAACAATTTTTTAAGAAGAAATCATATACTATATATTATATATAAAATAATAGAACAATATATATATTTCTAGTTAATACAAATATAAAAATTGGTCCTAATTGATTTCTTACTTTACAAATTACAAACAGGTCAACTCTCCTTTTTAAATTTGTCAATTATTATTAGAATATCGTTTTCACCATTACTACTTGCCACCGAAATTCTTATCTTACGAGCATGACACTTGATGTCCCTTAGACTCTCTTTTTTTTCTCGTTGTTATCAATTTCAATATTTTTATTCAAATATGTAATTATTTACTTATATAATCAGTTTCATCACTGTCTGCCACCCTAGCTAAATTAAAGTCTATTCTACGAGTTTGTGTATAAATAGCTGTACGTGGTCCTCCATTTTAAAAGCAAAATAAACCATAGTCATTCTTCATAAGCTTTTTAGGCTTTCATTTATCAGTAGGCATTAATTTGATCAGAAATTAAAATGGCGAAAATTGCTGTTGGAAGTAGCCGTGAGGCTATTCAGCCTGATTGCATCCAAGCCCTAATTGTTGAATTTATTTGCACTTTTCTCTTTGTTTTTGCTGGTGTTGGATCTGCCATGGCTGCAAGTAAGTTGCATCCATCAATTATGCCTCTTTCTCTTCTTATGGTTCGGTCCTTCTCTGGATCCCACACATAGCCGGCACTACTGCCCTTCTTTCGTTTTTAGTTGTCTTGATAATGTTTGACACAATTATTAGGAAGAAATTAATAAAGAGTGTTGTTTGATCAATATATACCTCATTAATTTTTTATTTATATATGTGCCTCTTCATGGCACAAAATAATTAATGTTAAAGGCAAAGTTGGAAAAATATAATTAATTATCTCTTGATTGTTTAAATTGACAACTAAAACAAATATTTTTAGAATACATGACAACTAATTAATCTTTCATTTCGATTTGTTTGACCTACTTCCTTTTTTAGAGTGTTTAAAAAAGAATGACTTTTTCAACCTTTTATCTTTCCACTGCATGTTTGAGACCATGAGATTAAAGTGCGTTTATTTAAAAAAGTATGACTTTTTCCAAACCTTTCAATTACTTTGTATTGCATGTTTAAGACCACAAGATTACAGTGCGTTTTACTACATTTGACATATCAGATTCAAGAATCTTGTTTACTTTCTGAAACTTTGTATCAAGTCAGAATAGATTAAACAAATGATTGAGAGGATATAACTTGTGTATATTTGGCTAAAAAAGGGGTATAATTATTTCATAGATGGGCATCCAATGGTTTGATAATTGTAGTATTGTTGAATGAAAATAGATAAGCTAAATGGAGATCCACTTGTGAGTTTATTTTTTGTGGCAATGGCACATGCATTGGTGGTGGCTGTGACTATCTCTGCTGGTTTCCGTATTTCTGGTGGTCATCTCAACCCTGCTGTCACACTTGGCCTTTGTATGGGTGGTCATATCACTGTCTTTAGATCAATCCTCTACTGGATTGACCAGTTACTTGCTTCTGTTGCTGCTTGTGCTTTGCTCAATTACCTCACCGATGGAATGGTAAGTACTCATTCCTTTTAATTTGAGAGGTAATTACACGTTTAATTTGACGTGAAGTTTAAGATTGATACTTGAATTGATATATCTATTGAATCTGGTGACAGTTAACTAATGCTGGTAAAAGTTTTAGAACTCTTTGTTAATGTTTGTTAAAAGTTTTTTTTTGTTGTTGTAGTGTTTGTTGATCTTCTCATTTTTGTATTTTTTTGTAGATAACACCAGTTCACACCCTAGCAAATGGAATGAGCTATGGACAGGGGTTAATTATGGAGGTGATTTTGACCTTTTCTTTGTTGTTTACTGTTTATACTACACTTGTGGACCCCAAGAAGGGAATTCTTGAAGGAATGGGCCCACTTCTAACTGGGCTTGTTGTTGGGGCCAATATCATGGCTGGAGGGCCTTTTTCAGGAGCTTCAATGAACCCAGCAAGGTCATTTGGGCCAGCTTTTGTAAGTGGAATCTGGACTGACCACTGGGTTTACTGGATTGGGCCTTTGATTGGTGGTGGGCTTGCTGGTTTTATTTGTGAAAACTTTTTCATTGTTAGGTCTCATGTTCCTCTTCCAAGTGAAGAGACTTTCTAGGTTGTGTAACAAAGGGTAGATGCCTATTGTTGCAGTCTTGGAGTGGTGGCTTTGGAGATCTACTAGTCTCTATGCATGTATTTTCTATGTTTCCTTTTTGTAAGTTTATGTTTAATAACTTGCTATGAAATTGTGCACAAACTTCGTACAAGAAAATAAACTAGACCCGCCACGATATTTTTGTTAAATTAGGTCTAGGGCCTACTCACACCCCAAAAGCTAGCTCAAAGGGCAGATGATTGCTTAAGCCTTGTAAAGAGTCCACCCATCTCATTAACCACCAATGTGAGACTTCTGTGATTCTTTAACACCCCACCTCACGCCCAATGCTTAGCATCTGGTGCATGAACAATTTTGATTTTGGGGCCCCCAACATTGCGTGAGATAAAATGTAAAGATATGACACATGGGTCTAACTCAACGCCAAAAGCTAAGGATTGCTCAAGTATTATAAGGAGTTCACCCATCTCATTAACCACCAATGTGAGACTTTTGTGCTCTGATTCCATGTTAAATTAGGTCTTAGACCTAACTCACATCCCAAAAGCTAGCTCATGAGGGGAGAATTGCCAAGTCCATATAAGAAGACCGTCAGTCCATTCCCCAACGTAACCAATGTGGGACTTTTACCCACTCTAACAATTTTCCTATGTTTTTATATTTCATTGCGAAAATAAAGTACTAAACTAAGATGTAAAATATAGTGCTACATTTTGTTATGGTGAAGTGAGAGAAACAAAAGGACATGTAACATATCCTATTAAATATGCCACATCCATGTTTGGCCTTGAGCTTACGAATGATCTAAATTTACCCTTCTTGTCATTGTTGTTAATCACATAATAAAAAAATAGAGCTGATGAGGGCAAAATGAGATTTTTCTTAACGGAATGTAAATTTATTATAAATCATATAGTATATATATAGATGCAAATTTGAACCTTTCTTCATTGTTTTAGTATCTATACTTAGTGACCATTTATGAATTTTAGTTAGAAAAATGATGGGGGACTATGAGGGAAACAATATTTGGGCTAGGAGGTTTAAGGGTTGATATAGTGCAATTACATGTGCTATAATATGAATCATTGTTGACTAACTTCCAGGGCGTCAGTCAAACCTCATATAGTTTATAAAATTCATGTACTAAAGTTGGTAATTGTTTATTGTACTCTCGTTTAGTGGTAGAATAGTATCTTAATACGATAAAAGATTTCGAATTGATTCTTAATTAATAATGTAATTTTAAAGAAATGGTCGAATTAATCAATTATTTTTTATTTTTTCTTCGTAAATATAAAACTCAGCTAATGACCCATAAATCATAATTTAGTGGGAATCCTAGTTGACAACACTTCGGTGAAGAGATTAGTTTCACATGACTTGCCGCATTATTAAAAATAAGGATTGTTAGTTTCACATGACTTGTCACATTATTAAAAATAAGGACTGTTAACTCTTGAGGGTATTTGTGGTCTCTTGGGATAACAACAAAGATATTTTTATCCCAAAATGTAACGAAAGATATATGTGATCTATTTCACATAGTTCAGGAGCAATTTTGACTCTTTTTGTATAATTATTGTTGTATCTACGTGGAAAGCAAGCAAGTGGAAATCGATCACAAATAAAGCATATGCAACTCCACCAACATGAGTTGTGGTGTGGTGATGAGATTGTTTCACTCTTAATCAGAGATTTCGAGTTCGAGCTCTGAGTATGAAATTCTTTTGTTGGAAGCCCAACTCCCGAATGAATGATGTAGTGCGTGATTCGAATTAAGTTCGAGTTTTTATGCAGGCTACAGATACCGAATCAAAAAACAAAAACATAAAAACATTTGAAACTCCAATAAATAACAATTGATATTCTACCGTACTACCTTTGTCCTTAATTACTTGTCTACTTTTCCTTTTTTAGTTGTCCCTTTTTACTTGTCCATTTTGAAAAATCAAGAAATGACAAATTTTTTTTACCTATTATACCCTCAATTAATTACTTTGAAAAAGATAGAACTTTTTGAAACTTTTGTATTTTTAATTAATCTGCTTCATAATTAATAGGGGTAAAATGATAAACCCACTATTTCAATCATTGTTTCTTAAAAGGTACTCCCTCCGTTTCAAAAAGAACAATCTCCTTTCCTTTTTAGTCTGTTTAAAAAAGAATGACCTCTTTCTTTTTTTGGTAACATTTTAATTTCAGCTTTCCACGTGGCATGTTTAAAGTCACAAGATTGAAGGGCAATTTAGTACATTTGACATAACTTTAATTTAGGACCACAAGATTCAAAAGTCTTCTTTATTTTCTAAAACTTTGTGCTAAGTCAAATCAGGTCACTCTTTGTGAAACGGAGAAAGTATGAGAATTCAAAAACGAAAAAGTAATCAGGGAACGAGGGAGTAGTTGTTATGAATTCCTGACGGCTTAACATTATTTCAACAGGACAAATGTCCGGACAAAATCATAAAGATCCACATTAAATTACTACAATAAATATTTCTGATCGACATTAAACGCAAAACTATATATATGTATAGGAAAGTGCTAAATGGCCAGAATTTAGTTAAAATAGTGAAAAAAGATTGTTATAGTCTTTTCCCTTCAAAACAAAATTAATTTTTTGATATTTTCTAAATAGTATGAACATTTATTATTTTGATAAGATGATTTTTTTGAGTCCCATGCCTTATTCCTTCTTCAATTCTTTTTTTTCTTCGTCATTTTACTTCTCCTTCTTGACTTTTTTTTTGGCTCTTCTTATGAAAAAACAAGAATATGGCGAAAATAAATAATTATATTTAAGCACTTAAATTGGTTAAATTCATCTTATGAAATGAGACTAAAAAAAATATTTGCTTTATGTATTTATTGAAACTTCATCAATGTAAAATATTTTTTAAGAGCACAAAAAAAATCATAATTTATTTGATTTAATGTCAAATTCTCGGTGTATATATAATTAATACATTAATTATTTTTTGTAATATGACTCAATTTTAAATAAACTCTCTATATTTCAAACTTAAACATTTACACTTTATGTACTATAAGAAATATACACTTACACCTTCAACTAAGTTTATCTATTACTAATTATATTAAAATATAATTATTAAATAATAAACTAGAACTATAAAAAAAATATTTTTGTGAAGTTACTCTTACAAAATTAATTAGGGTCGATACTTATAAGTAATACAAATTTTATGATTTCTATAATGTTTTGATGTTTATCATATATATAAAGTGTTTTGAGTTTTGCTTGACTTTATTGAAATATTTTCAAATTATACTTAAAAAATTATTTAAATATGTATTTTAAATTTATTTAAACGCAAATTCATAAACTTACTTAGTTAGAACTCATATTAATAATAATAAATAAGTAATAGTTCACATATTATCAAGTCACATAATATAAGGGTGCAAAACTATGACATATTCTATATGATTGCTGTTAAATAGGGTCGACACTGATGAAGTATATGATTTTTGTAATATTTTGATATCCACCATCTCTAAAGTGTTTCGAGTTTTGATTGTCATTATTAATATAGTTTTAGATTATATTTTAAAATATTCAAATAAATAGCTTAAATTTATTTAAACATAATAATTAATAAAATTATATACTCAGACGTTATATTAATAACAAATATGAGTAATGATCTATAAGTTATCAAATTGACGTAATATAGTGCTGGTACAAGACTATAATTAATATTAACACGTTACTCTCGGGGATTCTCAACAATATACAATATAAAAAGTTGAGAAATAAAAAGAAATAGTGAACGAAATAAAATTTGTTTATTATTTGAGTTTGTTGTTCCTATTTAATTTTTCGCTTTTATTCTTTAGTGTGGAAAACATGAGAAATAAAAAGAAATAGTGAATGAAATAAAATGATTTTTTTTAACAAAAAAAGCAAGCTAAAATTAATTCTTTTTGCTGTTATATTGAATTTTATTTTGTAGTTGTAAAAAAAGTTGATGCATCTATAATAGACTTTGCAATAAGATGAGTGAAAAATTTAGTTTGATCATCAACATAGTAAATCAAAATTAGTCATTGAATTAAAGAAGATAAAAAAAAAAGAGACAAAAATTCATGTATGAAGAGGATCAAATATACCTCGAAATATTGCGAGAGGGGTCAAGTATATCTTTTATATTTTTATTTTGTTAAAAAAATTTAATAAGTTTTTCACTTCCGTCAGCCAAAAATGATCTTGGCTCTTCAAACATACCTCAAAATATTGCGAGAAGGGTCAAAAATACCTTGTATAATTTTTATTTTATCAAAAAATAATTTTGAATCGATTTTTTCACTTCCGTCAGCTAAAAAAGATTTTAGCTATATCAAAGTTATATATGTAACAATCGAAATAGATGTGAGCCACTTTCTTTTAACAAAAAATATATTATCTCTAAATCACAAAGTTAAGAAATATAATTTATTATTATTATTATTAGTAGTAGTAGTAGTATATAAATGACCAGTATATATGACACTTTTGAATAATAATTTTACTTGTTAAGTTATTTTATGAATCTTGAATTTGAATTGAGTGTGAGATAGATTTATTTTAAATTTAATATTATTAGTGTTTATCTTGCCATTTAAATTTTAAATTTTATTTCTTAATTGTAAATTTCAAATTTGTGTTCTTTATAATTTATATTGTAAAGTAGAGGGAAGAAAAGAAATTATTAAGGCTATCATTTTGTAGTCTTTTTAAAAGAAATTGAAATTAACATGTATTTATGGAAATTATGAGAATCCGGGAACAAGTCTATTTCCTATGTATTGGGAAACTTTTCATGTATTGAAAAATAATTAATAAATTTAAATTAAATAAGGGTAAGAATGTCAAAAAGTAAACATGTTTATAGTGTAAATGTGCCATTTTGGCCATTATGATCAAAATTTTCTGGCTAAAAAGTTTTTTCCATATGTATATATATGTAAATTTAAAATTCAAAACTATAATTTTACATATTTATTTGAGGTAAAACATTAGCTTGGATAAAGTCACTATCGCACTAGGAAATACCCTCTCCGTTCACTTTTACTTGTCATTAATTTATAAATTTATTTTTACTTGTCACTTTTGACATATCAAGAAAAAGACAATTATTTTTTTTCATATTTTACCTTAGAATAAATATTTATTCTCCAAATCATTTTTCAAGATCTAAACTAAACATCATTTAATAGAGATAATTTGATAAAATACATATATCAATAATTGTTTTCTTAATGGGTGTATCAAATCGAATAGTGACAAATAAAAATGAACGGAGTTTGACATAAGTTTATCTTGAGATCAGAATCAAATCACACGTAACACTATTCAAGTACGGTTCAGAATAACTTTTTTCTAAATAATAGAGTAGTTTTCTGGTGTTAGTATCCATAGAATTTTGTCCTATAAATAAATACTTGCATGAGAGATGACAAAATCTCATTTTTCTCACTTGTAGTACATAGTTTCACGATTAAGTGCTAAGAATTTTAGCCCTTATTATGTCTTGTTCTAATTCTTACATTTCAACCTTTTGATATCTTATTTCTCACTTAAGTTTGATATTCAATTCATTTGCTCGTATCTCTTGACATAGTCCAAAAAGAAAGGAGATTGAATCTAATTCATTTTTCCTTAATTATTATTTTCCTAAATATAACTTATTTTCATCCTTATAAAAAAAAACAAAAAAAAACTTATTTTCATCCTTATAATTTTCCTGGCAAAAAAATATTCAATTAATTTTTAAAAATAATATATAAAATTTAAATTAAACTTATTGAGTTCAGCGAAATTCATGTCATTACATTTCACCTAACAGTGTAATGTCATTGAATTCACCACCAAAATATGCAACAAAATTAAAATTAAATGATTGCAAATCTTTATAAGTTTATCTACTCCACCAAACCACATTCAATGTTCTAATCTAAAAGCAACTGAACATATGAGCTAGGAGTGTTCACAGTTTAGATAAAAAATGATTTAAATTGAAAAATAAAATTAAATTGATTATATAAATTAATTTTATTCGAATTTAGTTTGGTTTGATTTTGAACTTTGTTCAAATGTTTGCTAACCAATTTTGTCTTTCTATTTCCGCACTTTATCTTTTGATTTTATTTTTATATATGACTAATAATCGAATCAAACTAAACCAAGATCAATAATAATTATATTTGAATTAATTAAAATAATTTATATTTAAATTTGATCAATAATTTATTCAAATTAACCCGTGAACACGCAGTACATGCTGATGAATATTTTGGACAATAAGGGCAGCTCAGAGTGTAATGCCGTGACACTGTATCCAACAGTAAAATTTAAATCATATTTAATTATATTGCCTAATATTGAATGAAAGAAGGTGCAATCATTTTTTTCGGTTATAATATTTAATTACTTAGTGTACCAATTGTACACAAAGTTGCTTTGCAAATTATTAACATGTCTTTTAATACACTTGTATTTTCTTTTTCCATAAATGTAAACGCACGTGGGTAAATAATTTATATTTCATTTTTTTAATTCTATCATTCTCATGTTTTGATGCAAAAACTATTTAATTAGATAAACATTTTTATCATATTTACTAATTTTTTCTCTAGTTTGAAATGATTATATATTGTCTCACTAATTAATAATTTACAATCAGATTTCAAGTCAAATACACTTAGATACACATATTTTTGCTACCATATACACTAAAATAGGAAGATTGAGAGGCAAACGAGAAAAGGAAAGAGACGTGCGGAATAGGAGGAAGGTGAGCGAGATTCCTAGATACATGTGAATCACACTAAATACATATATCTGGGATACCAGATACAGAGAGAGGCAAGCGATAGAGTAGAATGTTGAGTGAGAGAGTCAAATACATGTGAATCCACTTAGATACAATATATCTAGCACAAATTACACCTAATTTTGATCTTATATATTCGAGATACATGTATCTGAAGTTCAAAATCTAGTAAGATTCATAATATTATAAACTAGCATATGCATGTATTTAAGTAATTAACTCCTAAACTATTTGAGAATTGTGTAAGTTAAAAGTTACCCTTTTTTGATATGTATGAAGAGTAGTACAAGTTCTTTTAAAGACTATTATAAGATTAAAATGACATTTTTGGCATAATAAACATATTTAACTAATTAGTTATGAATATTTCTTATAAGACACAATTAAATGCCATATATAAAATTAGACAGAGGAAGAGTATGAAATTGTCCCACTATATAGCTAGCAGCAAAGATTGACATCATTACATAGATTTTGAATTTTAAATACTTCAAGTATAGTAAACCTTAGAGAAAATGGTTTAAAACTCTCCCAACCTATACCCGAAATCTCAACTATACACTCTAATTTTACGGGTGTCCTATTACCCACCTGAATTTTATATTTCTCTATTTTATACACACCTAAGTGCTGACCTGTCATAGGAGGTGTTCTCACCTCCTCTAGGCGCGTTAGAAGGTTAATTTTGTCGAAAAATTCCTCCTTCTCCAACAGTCATCTTCCCCACCTTTAAATAAACCATTTTTTCTTCTTCCCTCCTATTAACCCTTGTTCCTTTTATAAAAAATTCACAATTTCCTCTCAATATTAAGTAGGGTTTAGTTGTTAATGTTCATTTATACTTCAAATTTTGAATTTCGGGTTTGTAATCTGCTCTAATTTCTTATTTAGGTCTCTAATTTGAATTTTGAATTTTCTCGAAATTCAAGATTGGTTTGTATAAGAAAATTGAGAACTTCTCTGAAAATAATTCAAACAAAGATTAAGAAACTAAAATTTTTGAGGTTTTAGAAATGAAACTTGAAATTTCCACTTTAATGGCAGAAAATTTGTAGTCAAAGAAAAGAAGAATGGGCTGAAATAGAAAAGAAAACAAATATAAAAGAGAAATAGAATAAAAAAGTAGAATAATAATATTTTAATTAAAAAAAACAATATATTTACGTGGCATCGCGCGTGCAGCCCACCACTTACCACAAATTTGGGTGTGACCTTTTAAGTGTGTAGAAAATAGAGAAATATGAAGTTCAGGGAGGTAATAGGACACCCGTAAAGTTGGAGTGTATAGTTGGAATTTCGGGTATAGATTGGGGGGGTTTTAGACCATTTAATCTAAACCTTATAATGAAATCTTTTTGGACATCATTTCATTCATTTTGAATTCATGAATACAAAATAATATACACATCAATCAACTTCAAAGTATGCTAATAATTATAAACTCATGTATAACGAAACCCCTTAATGGAAATGATGACTTCCTTGTAGCTTTTTCTCGACCCACGAAGGAGATAAAACAGGATTTAACTCATATTCGGTAGTCATCTTCATTCTATTAATTTCACTTAGCTGCTCAATATTTTCCTCTGACGATGAAATAATATTAACCACTTTCTCCTCATGATCAGGCAAAACCTTAATTCTCCAAACCTTAAAAGTTTGGTCCAAACCAGCACTATAAACCAAAAATCCCATTACAACTTTGTCAATCTCCAATGTTGCAGCCAAACACTTAACTGGCCCTCTATGAGCATCTAACACAGCTAAACATTCATGAAAACAACTCCCTTCTTCTCTCCTCCAAACCCTAATTGTCGTATCCTCTGAGCCACTGAATATTAATTTCTCAATTGCTACCAAACATAGTACTGAAAACCTATGACCTTGCAAGAACCCTCCGTGGTTAAACCTCCCCGAACTCTTCTCCTTTTCCCAAAAGTTTATGAATCCATCTGAGGATCCGGAGTAGAGAAAACAAGTTGCATTTGATGTGTTGCTACTTAGGGCTAACGCGTTAATAGGTGATGGCTGGAATTTAAGTGTCATTGTTAGAGTATGAGAGTTTTGTCCATATACTCTCCTCCAAATTTTGATTGAACCATCAGATGAACATGTGAAAACACAACCATCTTCTTGATTTACAACAATTGAGTTCACATTATCTTCATGAGCTAAAAATGAATCAACACATCGATTATCGGAGATTCTCCATGCTTTAACTGTTTTATCCCATGATCCAGTGTACAATAGCCCTTCTGCATGGTAATAAGCCATGCAAGAAATACAATCCTTGTGCTGATTATTATTATTTCTACTTGACCTAGAAAATTTGAGAAATGAATAATAAGTAGACTTAGGTAAAGTTGTGATTTTCTTGCCACGAAAATTATCGGTCACTGTCACATTCCATATCCTGACTTTATGATCTTTATGTGACGTAAATAACATGTTACCATACACTAAAATGGACCTAACATCACCACAACTTGCTTTAAGGTATCCTCTCTCTATACAATCCGGTTGTCTCCATGCACGAATCCGGCTACTCTCTGAGCCAGTGAAGACAATGCCTTTTGCAACCGCGATGGAATAGATGGTCCCTTCATGGCGATGGAGAGACGCGATGCAATGGTAGAGGAGAGAAGGTGAGGGTGTTTGTAAAGGGGAAAGTGTCCATGGAGAATCAGGGCTAGGAGGTGGCATTAAGGAATACATAGTGGCTGCACTAGCATTTGAAGATCTTGAAGGACTATAGAGATGATGATCAACTTCATGATTTTCGGATAATTTTAGATGAGAATTGAAGGAGAGACGAGGAGGAGATTGGATTGATCTTCTTTCTTTATCAAAGTAGCTATGGAGGCTTCTCTTGCCATAGTACTCCATGGTCTAGACAAGTGTAGTGCAACAAAAGGATTGAACTTGTTAGTGTATATATAAAGGGGGGAGTTGTACTTTAATTATTTTGAGGGGTGGGGGTGGGAAAGGGAGGGGGGAGGAGATTCGGGGCAACTCAAGAATCAAAACTTTTAATATTTCTATTCTTTCTAAGTTTTTAAGATGCAGAGTTGTTAGTATATTTGAAATTAGTTTTGAAAGGCAAAGTTATTTTTTAAAGAAAAATAAAAACATTTACTTTTTTCTATAAATAGTATCCCATCTGTTTCTATCGCTTGTTGAATGTTTCTAACGTTGACACAAAAATTTAAAAAAATTAAGAAGATTTTCGAATCATATGGTCTTAAACTAAAGATATGTATAGTACACTAAAATGTCATTTAATCTTGTGGTTTAAAAATGTCATGTGAAAAATTTAAAAATTGAAAATAAATACATTCTTTTTCGAAACAAACTAAAAAAAATGTAAGACAAATAAATTGAAATGACGCATTACAATTTTTTTTATTTTAAAAAACCTATAATAATTTTGTTATTACTAAAAAGTGGAGACCCTCGAATTTGGGAATCCGCCTTATGCATAGAGTCGGCTATGAGGGAATTACAAGAGAATCTAACCCTCATAAAAAAAAAAAAAAGATTCTGCGGTTATACTTTAATTTAATATTGTGTTCGGTTGAGTATTGAATATAGGTATTAAGACATATGCCTGCCTACAATTGTGGTTAGTTGGGGATGTAGAAGTAGGCACCATTAAGGGAATACTAAATTATTCACCTAAAAATGTACATAGGAGACAGTAAATTAAATATCTATGGAGAAGATGCATAGATTATATTATATTATATTATATTATATTATATTAAAAATCATTAAATAAATATTTAAAATTAATTAGATATCCTATTCCAAATAAAAAGGATTTATTATCAAGATTATATGATGCTAATATCTTTTCTAAATTTGATTTAAAATCAAGTTATTGGCAGATTCAAATATTTAAAGAATATTCTTATAGAACTGCTTTTAACGTCGGAAATGTAGTTTAAACTTTCCAAAAATCTTTGTAATTGTGTCCTGTCTGTAATAACATCATGAAATTTTGAAGCAAAGTCTATCGATCATTGAATTGGAGTGATTTTTCCTTGACAAATAAGATCGGCTAAAAATCTTATATTAGTTTGAAATAAACTCATTTTTGGTTTAGAGATCATCCAACCATTTTATATAACAATTTTTTAAAAAATATCTAATGTTTTTTCTGTAAAAAATGGAGATAGAAAGCTCATTATGAAGATAAGTATTCTCTAAATAAGAAATCTGGAAGAGAATTATCACTCCCCTTTTTATAATGAATTTCAAAATCAAAAGGAGCTAACCACCTAGCAAATATTAATTTTGATGCATCATGTTTAAAATCTTTATCAAACATATATTTGACCGACTGTGCATTAGTTTTTATTAAAAACTTTTGATTATATAAATCATCCTGAAATTTTAATACACATTTAACCATGGTTAACATTTCATGAGCCATCGTAGCATATTTTTTCTGAGCTTCGCTCCATTTTCCGGAATGAAATCTGATTAAATATTCAATTCTATCATGGGGATTAATTTGTTTCAATATTCCACCATAACCAATGTTGGACGCATCTGTCTCAACAATTTTTTGCCATGCAGGGTTAGCAAGAGTTAAACAAGGCAAAGATTGCACTTTTAGTTTTATTTTCTGTACTAATTTAGTATGACTATCAGTCCAAAGTGTTCTATTATCCTTTTTTAACCTGTCATATAAAGGTGCCAAGTCTCTAGATAAATTATTGTAAAAGGGGGAAATATAAATTGCCTAATATGCGTATTTGCCAAAATAAAGTTTGCATTTGGATAAAATTGAACATATTTGTTTCTTCATAGAATTTTCTATTCCATGGATTCACAAATGAACCCCGGAAGTAGGTTTTATATTTATTATATTATATTACATTATATTATATTATATTATATTATATATATAAATTTATTATATATATATATATATATATATATATATATATATATAATGTCGATGATAAATACTAATTCAAGCTTGCAACAGAGTGTCATTAGGAACACTTCTTTTTCTCCTATTTTGGTGAATGTAACTTTTACCAGAGGTGTTGTGCTGAAATTGGGAATCTCCTCACCATCGTCATTTTCACTTATTAATTTTTTGTTGTCAAGATAATTTCGGCATACCTCCATTATTTTATTGGGTATCTGTTAAAAGTTACTTTAATCATGGTAGTAATTTTAAGCATAAAAAAGTGTTTAGATTAGAATGAATTTAAAATTTAAACTTTTATTACGTTATTTTTGTTGTTGAGATATTTTAGTTATTTTGAATTGCAGATTTTTTGCATAATATATACTCAATTTGGTTATTCAAAACTCTCTTATACTTAATAAAAATATTAAGAGACAATTTCAATCCTTTTTTATTGACCATCTTTTTTTAAACCAACAATATCTACTACAGCGCGATAACACATGTTCCAAATAACTATTATAGTATATTCAGTGACCAACCTAACATTTTTATCTAAAGGATTTCGGAGTATAAAACACAAGAATCAACCTCTCTCTCTCTCTCTCTATATATATATATATTTATTTTTTTTCAATTGAGGAGATTCATATGAACACTTAACACTCCTAACTCCGCTTATATGTACATCAAGATTCAAACAAATGAAAGAAATTATCTAAAATATTTTTTTCCGTCTTTGCTGAAATTATCTCTCGTGATTTTTACGTACCTATTTTCATAGTCTAATGTCAATTGCCCAACGGGTTCTTGCTGGCTTTAACTAGACAATGTATACTATAAAGAGATTGGTTGTTATACTGAACCAATGCTAATAAATTAAATGTAGTCGATCGCATTTATTCAAGTTATTATATACCAACCAAATACTACTCCATTAGTGAACTTCAATTTCCATAAATTAAACTGTTCATGTGCACGTGAAATGAAGTTGTAGCACAAACGTAACTTCATGAAGGTCCTAGAATTAAATGTATAGCTAGCTAGCTAGAGTATGCTTCTTATTAATAATTTTGAACCATATTATAGTGGGAATTAAGAAGATTTAATTAGAAAAAAAGAGCTAGCTAGGTCCTTGTAGTACTATTGTACAAATATAGTTCAAGACAATGACCACGTCTGAGATTTTATCATCATAGGAGTTTCCATATGTTATCATACATAATTATTTACTGTGAGGACTTTGGATAGAGAAATTTCAATATTCTTTTTTTCAGATTACTCTTTAATTGCTACCTCAGTTTGTTCTAGCTATAATAGATGGATAGTCCATTGTGTTGTTGCTTGTGTATACACAAGAATAAGTTGTTGAAAACGATTGAATTACATTAAAGGTGAACAGTTGTCATTGACAATTATTGATGACACTGACAATCAAGATACATACTTCGATTCATGGGATACGGTAAGATATTTCAAATATAAATCTGAGATCAAATTTATATTTTGTTTAGTTAAAAATATAACTAATCGCATAATAAGTTTATACCTCAAACTTACTGAAATTTTATCTCACTAAGAAACTGGAATAAATTAATTCAAAAATTATAATCCAGACCAAACAATGTCCTTAGGAGGCTAATCAGAATGTACATAGCTAATGTTTGTAAAATCTCGAACGATCAAAATCAGCAGGGTCCACTAGTGCCAAGATCTACATAAAAAAGATGCACCAAGAGTAGTGTAAGTATGAGTACTAAGTACATGAGATTGGTTGCATTAGGCACCTCTCTAGGCCGGGTTAAGAGAAGAACATGTGTAAAAATGGAGATACACCTTTTTTGAGATACTTACGCTCTTTAGTTTTACTCCAGGGCAGAGCAATCTGAGCCCGCGATGTGTCAAGCGACATCCCTTCATTGAAAAATTTGTATAGATAGGTGAAATTTTAATTTTATAGTATGTAGTCTTGACACCTCTAGATACAAGGTTAAGCTTTAGTAGATTGGTTAAGGGGTTGCAATAGTAACACTAACACTGATTACCTCGGGTACTGTGCTGGTATACTAACAATTTATGTGTGGTTTCATGAGAGGATCAATATGTGTATTTGTGGTTTCATGAGAGGACCAAGTATATGTAATTGTGATCATGTGGGACATGTTTTATGCATTGATTGTTCATTGGGACTGGAGTCCATGTGGTCGTATTTGTGGTTACAAGTGTTGGATTGTATAGTCACAGTCTTGTAGTTATTGTTTACATTTGTGTGTAGTGGTGCATTTCAATTCAGGGTAAGGATTGGGAGTCGGGACTACGTTGTACCACTAGACCAAAAATGATTTTTAGCGATAATTAATTAACGACAATAACTTAATTACTGCTAAATATGTATTTTTAGTGACAATTAACACTCTTTGTAAATGTCCTAAAGTCTATAGCGACATTAGATCTAATAGCAGTTAACTAATATCGATAATTTTTTTAACACTTTTCGTTAATATGTGTATTTATTGCCGCTAAAATCTAGTTTTATCATTGTGTACTTGTGATGTTAATTGTATGTTATATGATTTGCCAAGTTAGGGGTAACTAAGTCAGATTGATAAAGGGGGTCTAGTGAATTGTTTAAAGGCTGAGACTTGTTATGGTGGTTACATGTTTAGAACATATCTGATAAGGGTGATTTGAGTCAAGATAGTTTACTAAAAGTCTTGCATGTGATATACTTGAATGGGTCAAGGGTTAGGGTGGTTGTGTGAGAACTTGAGAGAGAGTAGTAGGTTCGTTAATAGAGTTGGTAGTGGTCTTGTGTTAGAGAAATCTCTATGTGATAAAAGTGTTAGATTATGATATGATATGAGAGTGACATAAACGGTAAGCTTGGGAACTCTTCTTAGTAGGTGGAATTGGCAGCGAAAGTAGGTGGGGTGACTTGAGTTAGAATGTATGAGTTTCAAGAAGTGTGATTATGTTAAGCATGGTGAATGACGATTCAGAGCCCTAGTTTATGTTCACATTTATGAGCAATTGCATGATATTATATGGCAGGTTCAGATCAATCGATAATGCCTATCAGTACATGTTGTTTGTACCGATACTACTTTTACTATATACTACCTGACATAGTCTAGTTACATGAATCAGTGATATTTCATAAGTGAAGATGATAGTGTTCTCCAACAGCTTCGACTTATCTTTCCTTATGGTGAGAGATGTATCATAAATTTATTTACTCATTGTATTTTCTTAGTCACTCTTGTACCTTTTTAGATTAGTTCCTTAGGGAAGTGTTGGTTGTTTTTGTAAACAACCTAGGGTTTTTAAATCAGCTTATGGTAATTGCATAACTATATAGAGTATTAAATTAAGTTTTATTTATTTTCCGCATATTATGATCATTCCGTGTTTGAGGGTTCTCCTATCTAGGTTTTAGGGTAGATACCCGCACGCCCCAGTGGATTGGATTGTGACATTGCACGAGTTAGGATGTTAGTATCGGTACATCCATAGGGAGATTGTTGTGAGTGATAGTCATGACGTTTTAGATCATAAAACCTATATAGTAATTGTCACTTTGAACATATAAAATTTGTGTCGAATGGATCAGGTAGGCAGGGTATACTATTGTCACGATCCAAAAACGGACGTGATGACACTTGTCTCTTCCCACCAAGACAAGTCAGCCTTAACGAAAAAGTAAATCAAGAACAAGACAAAGGTGGAAAACTTATTCAATCTGAACAATACCCCAAAATCTGATTATCACGTGCACAAACCACTAAATACATAAAGTGCATAATTAGAAATAAGTACAAGTCTCCGTCTTTGTTTCTCAAATAGAACAAAGTATAAGGAAAATGAAGATAGAGGGCCCACCGAAGTGACAAGCAACTACTTTTTCAAATCCTTCACGAGCCTCATAAAAGAGAAGAAAAATGATCATGCTATACCGGGCTCGGTACCTACATAAGTGTAAAAGCCAGGAGTGACTACCAACAACACAGTACTCAGAAAGCAACCTACTAAATAAAGTTACTAGCTAGAAATCGATTACCCCTTACACTCCAACTGAGCCTCCTCAAACTACAACCTGCATAGAAATCAGGCAAACCTAGCAATTCTATAATTCACGGCTCACAAGACCCAATTTTCCCAGTTTGATAGTCACAATCAACAAATCAAACTTACCTAGTAAGTCGTTCTCAAAGTCAAGTAGTTTCGCCACATGTAACAAGTACATAAATCATAATTAGCAAGCAAGTCACGCATAAGCATCAAATGCATCAAGTCACTATAATCAATCTTTTGCCAGAACTATTTCTCATTGGCACAATATCACTAGCCGGAACCATTTCCCATCAAATTTATATCAACTCACTAGCCTATCCGGAACCATTTTTATCAGCTTTATATCAAATCACTAGCCTAAACCATTTCCTATCGATTTTATAAACACTTTTCGGAAATATCTCGACATCAACACTCGCCGACAAAGACCTCGACATTATAAATCATCACATGTCTCATCATGGTGTTCACAATGAATGTACACAACCAATATCACACCACACGGAAAAGATAACAAATCAAACAATTCAAGTCCACATTCATGCTTTCAAGCATTACATCAATCAATCAACAAGGGTCACAATAATGTAATTCACATCATCATGTTTATCACATAGCCTTTTCCATTTCAATCCCTTTTTATTCATTTAGATATTACAAGTGGACAATGCAAACCCTTCACCTCATCCCTATTACTCCCAACACACAATCAACAAATGAAGTATACGAATTCTACTAGCATACGAGGTTTAGGAAGCCACTTGACTTAAATCAATCAACAATCACTCTAAGAATTAAGTCTTCTCCTTTCAAATCATTTCCAAAGCCACACACTCTATAATAATCAAGTATTTACAATTACTCGTCAGAAATAATAATTTCCATATCAATTATATAAAGAAATTGGACAATCAACTCAAAACCCAATTTCAAAATTGAGGTTTGAATTTGGAAAACAATACTTGAAAATGATGCGTAGGGCTTTAGGAATTCATTAGAGAAAATTATTTTAAAAAAATGATCAAAACCACTTCAAAATCACAATTTTACTAAGTTCGTGGGTTCTTGAAAATAACCCTAAATTTCTCATTTCAAAAGCTTGATTTAAACACATAATCCATAAATAATAATGGTAATTGAAGATTTAGAGTTAAGAATCATTACCCAAAAGATTTCTCTCAAAAATCTGGTCCAACTCTCCACCCCAAAGCTCCCAAAACTCAAAAATGGTGAAATTGTCACCACGAGGCTACCCCCTGGACATAGACATGAGACCTAGGATCACGAGTGGCCCCAAGCTAACTCTGCTGTCATGTCATAACCATACTAAAGCAAACTGAATCAATAAATATTGTGCTGAAGCTAAATCATATAAATAATCTGAAAGGATGGGGAATACCCATATACTAAGTCTGAGTATATGAAAACTGAGAGTTTGAATACAATGAAAAGTCAAACTCTAAGACTAAAGTTGAAACTAACTATGTCTGAAATAAAGCCTCTACTAACTAGAAATGCTGGGACATACCCCAGCTAGATCCAGCTAAACTGAAACTAAAACTAAAATGGAAAGATAACATGTCACTAGTCCTCGAAGAATGAGGACTCACCACTGATACTACTGAATTGAAGATCAAAAATCGATCTATGCGTGATCTGATTGTTGAGGACCTAAACCTACATTATGAGAAGATGTAGCATAGAGTATGCGTCAATACTTGAAAGGTACTGAGCATGCAGAATAGAATAAATATGAATAATAACATAACTGAACAAGCAAATAAGCAATGATGTAATTTGAACATGGTAAGGATACTAGAAATACTGAACATGACTAAACTGAATGCAATGACCTAGTTTATAACATGTTGAGACTGAATACTGAACTATACTGATAACATGGTCAATGCTCGTAAAACCACATGAGCTAAATGTGGAGTCCGATGTATACGCCCCATCTAGAGGACCCAATATACCGTGCCAGAGGTATAGAGGCATGCTGGAGTGATCACTAAAATGTAATGCCCAACAGAGGGTACTTATCCTACGAGGCACGTAGTCTGGGACTTGAGGGTGACTGACCCTAGTCCACTCGGTATTAAGCTTCTTCCAATTGATTAAGTAGTTAACACTTTATGACTGAAATGCTATAACACTAGATAGCTCAAATACTGACATGTAAACTGAGAATGCAATATTAATATATTGATAATAATGCGTTCGAAAACTGAGGCATGTTTACATATATAACTGAATTAATTGACCTAGCATGTGTAATTCATGAACTAAAAGAACTACATAGCTAGGGTTCTGAGTTTATGCATGAATCTGGGTAAAACAATACTACAACATGATGATATGATTTGGAATCATTCTAACAGCTAAAACCCAATAAGTCTAACATTCAAGAAACCCTAGGTCTGGATAACATTAAGGGAATAAAGATTTTGACTGAAATTTAAGAACCTAATGGGTGAAAGGAACCCACTAGTGAAATTCCACATACCTGGTGACGAATTCCATGGAGAAATCTTTTGATTTGGGGGCTGGAACTGATGAAACCTTGATGCGTTCTTGAACTAGGGTTCTTGACCTCTTTCTCCTCTTACGCTCTAATTTTTCTAACTTTTGATGAATGATCTGACTTAAGTAAGTTCTAGTTATGTGTCTAGGCTAAAACTGACCAAAACTCCATAGTTTAAGGTTTAAACAGCGTAGTTTAGGGGTCCAACGCATAAGGAAAAGACCAAAAGACCCCTGACTTAACTGTTGTTGGGGTCACCGACGGACGGGATCGATGGACCATCGATCGACTGACGATCCGTGCTGGTCAACCGTCAATCGATGACTGGGGCTTTAATCAAAGAGTCCGATTTACGGCCCTGGACCACGAACCATGGTCTAACCTACGGTTCGTAGATCCCGGCGTGGGTCAGGACTTATATTATTTTTTCTAGGTCTTTCTGGGGAGGGTTACAGATGGTGATCCAAGGACCACCAGAACGAACCGTGGTTTTCACCTGCATCTTTTGAAAATTTTCATTTTGGTAGTTCTAGCATACGGGGTGTTACATTATCTCCCCCTTGGGAATATTCGTCCTCGAATGAAGACTAAACTAGCTGACTAAGAAGCGAAAGAGCTGCAAACCCTACCACTAAATACTGGAAATTGATTTCTAACTAAGTTTCAAGAACATGCAAATATGTTGAAAATGCAAGAACAACTGAAGGAACATGATACTAAGACTGAATTTACGCAAGAGTAAACTGAGAGACTGGAGGGGAAACTATTATCTCAAGCTGAAACGGAATCGGAAGGAAAGAGATGAGGATACTTGGCCTTCATGGCTGCTTCTGCTTCCCAAGTAGCTCCATCTAAGGACCGATTCCTCCAAGTTTTTCAAATCTCATCACCCCTTCATAGGTGATACTTTCTGAAAAACCCAATCATCTATCCCAAACTCTAAGTTCCTTCTCCTTACATCTGCATAATACTTTTGTCTTAAGTCTATTTCTAATGAGCTGAAATTTTTTCACCTAGCTTCATAAATCAAATCTAGCCCAATCAGGGTTGCTTCACCTACTCATCCACCTTAGGAACACATAAGCGACCATCTCCCCCTATGGAGAAAACCTCTACCTTATATTGATGAGCAACACCTTCCAGCTAAAGTAGTATAGGATCACTATCTATTTTTCCTTATCATTTGCTACCAATGGAGATTTTGATCTATTCTGAACTGTTACACCACCCTCTGATGTGCTCATAAGGCGAACTCCTAAGCGAGCAAGACTGTGAACATCCTTTGTTAGCTCTTTTATTTTATCCTCAACATGTGCTACACTACCCCTAGATAGTCTGCTAAGAACATCTGCTACTATATTGGTCTTACTAGGATGGTAATGCATACTCATATCATAATCCTTGAGGAATTCAAGCCATCTCCTTTGGCAAATATTCACTCTTTCTGGGTGAACACATACTTAAGGCTCTTATGGTATGTGAACACATCTACATGGACACCATACAAGTAATGTCTCCAAATTGTAAGGGCAAACACCACTGCTGCTAGCTCGAGGTCATGAGTTGGATAGTTCTTCTCATGCACCTTAAGCTGTCTAGAAGAATAAGTTATAACCTTAGCTTGCTGCATCAACACACAACCTAGGTCGACTCTGGATGTATCACAATATATAACATAACTGTCTGACCCTTCTGGTAGAGTCAAAACAGGATTTGTAGTCAACCTAATTTTCATTTCTGCAAAGCTTTTCTCACAATTGTCTGATCACTGAAACTTGACCTTTTTCTGAGTCAACTTAGTCAATGGAGAGGCTATAGATGAAAATCCTTCCACGAACCTTCTATAATATCCCGCTAGACCTAAAAATTTCTGATATCTGTAGTAGAGGTAGGTCTGGGCTATTGTTTCACTGATTCTATCTTCTAAGAATCCACTCAGATCCCTTCGCTAGACACAATATACCCAAGGAAAATGATAGATTGCAATGAAAAACATTTGCTAAACTTAGCGAATAACTGGCGATCTTTGAGAGTTTGCAGAACAACCCTCAAATGATTCGCATGTTCTTTCTCATTCCTAGAGTAAATGAGGATATCATCAATAAAGACGATAACGAACAAGTCCAAATACTGCTTGAACACTCTGTTCATCAGATCCATAAATGCTGCAGGAGCATTGGTTAGTCTACTACAAATTCATAATGACCATACCGAGTTCTGACTGTTGTTTATGGGATGTCACTATCTTTGAGTCTGAGCTAATGATAACCAGATCTGAGGTATGTCTTTGAGAAATGACTAGCACCCTGAAGTTGGTCAAACAAGTCATCAATCCTGGGATGGGATACTTATTCTTGATTATGACTTTGTTCCATTTCTATCCTGAGAGAACCATCTTTCTTTTTCACAAACAACATTGGTGCACCCTATGGGGAAATACTAGGTCTGATGAAGCCCTTATCTAATAGGTTTTTCAACTGTTCTTTTAATTCCTTAAGCTCAGCTGGAGCCATTCTGTAATGAGGAATAGAAATAGGCTGGGTAACTGAAAGGAGATCAAGTCCAAAGTCGATTTCCCTTTCGGGAGGGACCTTTGGGAAGATCTTCTGGAAACACTTCTGGGAACTCATTAACTACTGGAACTAACTCAAGAGTTGGGGTCTCGGAGCTTGAATTCTTAACCCAAACTAGATAATAGAGATACCTCTTAGAAATCATCTTTCTGGCCTTAAGGTAAGAAATAAATCGACCCATAGGCGCTAAGCTACTACCCTTTCATTCTAAGATTGGTTCGTCTGGGAACTGAAAACGAACATCCTAGTTCTACAATCGACTGAGGCATAACATGAGTGTAACCAATCCATGCCTAGAATGAAATCGAAGTCTACCATTTCTAACTCTACAAGATCTGCTGAGGTAACTTTTTGGGAGACTGTGACTGGGCAATTTATGTATACTGGACAATTTATGTATACATGTCTAGCTATAACTGGATCACTGATTGGAGTAGATACTGAGAAAGGTTTTGAGAGAGTTACTGGACTGAAGTTGACTGCTATATAGGGAGTTACAAAAGACAAAGTAGTCGTTGTTGTCTTTCCACTAAGTAAACTATATGCGAGCCACATCCTTAAGCTAGTAGGATGTCAATTCCACCCTATCACTACCAGTCACTTGCATCACTCCAAAGATTTTCTTAACCTCATCAATGAAATTTTGTGGGTCCTCATCAACTTGCGACCCTAAAAACTCAGGTGGATTCATCCTAACAAAATCTCAAAATCTATCTGCCATTGATCCACCATTTCTATTAGTAGGAAATGAACTGGTTGGTCATACTCTGAGCAAAAAGCTGAATTGCACTCCGAAACTCTCCGTTCAAAACCTCATGGTCTGGGACTAGAGAAATTGCATTAGCATTGCGTACATTAGTATTCCTTACGTAAGCTCTACGAAGAGGCATGATCTTAAACGCATAACGAAGGATTAGAACGAGGAAGTTGGATCATACCTTACGCATGATAAGAGTAACAAGAAACTGAATTTTTCCTAAAACACTTCGTAGCCTCCCTCTCATTAGATGTGGTGCACTTCACACTTATGAAAAGGACTCTACTTAGTGGGGCTTTTCAGATATCCTAGGACTCTTAAACCTTGTGCTTTGATACCAAATTTTTCACGCCCCGAGGCTACCCCTTAGACGCAGATACATGACCTAGGATCACGAGTGACCCCAAGCTAACCCTGTTGGCATGTCATAAGCATACTAAAGCAAATTGAATTAATAAATACCGTGCGGAAGCTAAATCATATAAATAATTTGAAAGGGTGGGGAAAACCCTTTTACTAAGTCTGAATATATGAAAATTGAGAGTTTGAATATAATGAAAGGTCAAACTCTAAGACTAAAGCTAAAACTAACTATGTTTGAAATAAAGCCTCTACTGACTAGAAATGCTGGGACATGCCCTAACTAGATATAGCTAAACTGAAACTAAAACTAAAATGGAAAGATAACATGTCACTAGTCCTCGAAGAATGAGGACTCACCAGTGTTATTGCTGAACTGAAGATCGAAAATCTATCTATGCGTGATCTGACTTGAACCTATATCACGAGAAGATGTAGCACAGAGTATGTGTCAGTACTTGAAAGGTACTGAGCATGCAAGATAGAATAAAGATGAATAAAAACATAACTGAACAAACAAATAAGCAATGATGTAATCTGAACATAATAAGGATACTGGATATATTAAACATGACTAAATTGAATGCAATGACCAAGTTTATAACATGCTGAGATTGAATACTGAACTATACTGATAACATGGTCAATGCAATAGAATCTGACTGAACTGTAAGGGAGCTACTAATAACTGACGTAAAACCACATGAGCTAAATGTGGAGTCTGATGTATACACCCTATCGAGATGACCCAATATACCCTACCAAAGGTATAAAGGCATGCTGACGTGATCACTAAAATGTAATGCCCAATAGAGGGGACTCATCCTACGAGGCACGTAGTTCTGGGACTTGAGGGTAATTGACCCTAGTCCACTCGGTATTACGCTTCTCCCAATTGATTAAGTACTTAACACTTTATGACTGAAATGTTGTATCACTGGATAACTCAAACACTGACATGCAAATTGAGAATGCAACATTAATATACTGATAATAATGCATTCGAAAACTGAGGCATGTTTACATATATAACTGAATTGACTAACCTAGCATGTGTAATTCTTGAACTAAAAGAACTACATAGCTAGGGTTATGAGTTTATGCATGAATCTCGGCAAAACAATACTACAACATGATGATATGATTTGGAATCATTCTAACATTCAAGAAACCCTAGGTCTGGATAACATTAAGGGAATCAAAATTCTGACTGAAATCTAGGGACCTAATGGGTGAAAGGAACCCACTAGTGAAATCCCACATACCTAGTGATGAATTCCATGGAGAAATATTTTGATTTTGGGGCTGGAACTGATGGAACCTTGTTGCGTTTTTGAACTAGGGTTCTTGACCTCTTTCTCCTCTTACGCTCTAATTTTTCTAAGTTTTGATGAATGATCTGACTTAGGTAAGTTCTAGTTATGTTTCTTGGCTAAAAATGACCAAAACTACGTAGTTTAAGATTTAAATGACGTATTTTAGGGGTCCAACGCATAAGTCAAGACCAAAAGAACCCTGACTTAACTGTTGTCGGGGTCACCGACGAACCGTGGATCGACTGACGGTTCGTACTGGTCAATTGTCAATCGATGATTTGGGCTGGAATCAGTGTAACACCCCATAACTAGAAAGAAGTTAAAAAGTGGAAATAGTCATTTTTTTGGAAAGAATACAAAAATCGGGTAAATTTGTTAATTATGTTAAGTTGGATTTTTGGTCAACTTCAAACGATCATAACTTCTAGTGCAGGATGAGTTAAGTGTGTTTCCAGATATCGTAGGAAATATCTTCGAATAATCTTTCCAACACCACCGAGTTTGCACAATTCTGAGTTTGTATGAGGGAGATATGCCCATTCAACGTTGGGCTATTCAAATAAGAAAAGTCTAGAACCTGATTTTGGAAGGGTATTTTAGTCTTTTCTTTACCCAATTAATTTAATTCGTTTTAGTGAATTAATTAAGGGTCAAATCAGAATTTAGTCAGTTTAGAAAATTAAAAGTTCACGCTAGGGCTTGGAGAATAGAGAAAAGAGGAGAAAGGAGAAGAAAGTTCAAGATTTCGTCGTCTTTGTAAGGAATTGTGTATGGATTTCGTCAAGGGGTGATCCCTACGAGGTTTGTGAGATGGGTTTTCTTAAGACGTTTTAGTGATGTTAAGAGTTGTTTCAAGTTAGATTCTAGTGTACATGTTTTGGGTATTTGAATCTAAGAAAGTATTGAGAAAAGGAATCGATTTATAACGATTTAGGATCAGAAACCGAGTTAAAAAATTTGTCAGACACACCTGGGGAGGGCCAGGCGCGTCACGACCCCATAGCGCCAAAGAGGCTAGGGTGGCGCACTGCAAAATGAGCCCCAGAAAGTTGGGGCTGGCGCAATGCGCCCGGATCATCATTTTCCACCAGTTTTTCATCGTTTAGCCCGTTTAAGTCTTTCTAAAGTGTACTAACACTTCCTATTGATTCTAACTACTCTAAATGACTTCTAAACACCTAGAAATTATCCAGAAACATGAATCATAACCTTGAATCCATAAATTCAAATTCAAGGAAAGTTAAGAGCCAAGTCTAGGAAGTTCTTAGAATCCTTTCAAAAAGTCTTTTGCAAATGCTTTTAACTTTGTTTTAAGACTTAAAGTTCAAGTTGAGTAAAGAGTAAAGAGTAAAGAGTAAAGAGTAAAAATTGAAGTTCATTTCTTCAAAGAAGTATATGGGGACTATGTATTTTCAAAAAGTTTAAAATGTTTTCACATTTAAATAAGAACGGAAACCGAGATTTCCAAAGGGACTTTGAGCTAGTTTTCATAAAAGAGTAAATGCTTTCACAATTAAGTAAGAAGGGAAACTTTGATTTCCAAGATAACTTTTGAGCTAAGTTTTGATCAATTATCTCAAACCACAGAAAGAAGTATGTTTTGAAACATAAGAGCAAGTATTATATTTTGGGAGTAGTATTGAGCACCGATATGAGGGAGAGTTCAGACAACTCACAGCCTCCATAAACTATGTAGCCATCACGGGTAGAAAAGGGTCATACTTTTTAGATGATTCCTTTAGTGCTTTTTAGCATAGACTAGTAGATCCACTTAGTAGTTCAGGTTTTATACCCTCGGCAAGGTATAGGACGGCCCTGGCAGTGTAAGGCAAAATGCTGTATCATCACAATAGCTCTTAAGTGATGGTTGTCGTTAGAGAAACTCCTACAAAAGTAATTGTAGTCTTATATATACAGTTTATTGTATTTTTACATACATTTCAAAGTTATATTGTATATTTGCATACACAGAGAGTATGATTGTATTTCCAAAATACACAGAGTTGACATTCATGTTTTAAACAACTTTTCTTTATACTGCACTTGTTTTAAACTACTTTATATTGAAATGAGTTCAATTATGTTGAGTAGAGTTGAGCCAGGTAAGTTCTTCGATTCCTTTCAAGCTTATGTCTTGTTTTAGAATTCCCTTCGCATACTTGTACATTCAATGTACTGATGCCATTTGGCCTGCATCTTTTTATGATGCAGACACAAGTAACCAGGATCATCATCCCGCACCTCGTTGATCTAGTTGAGCATCCAGAGTCAATTGGTGAGACTCCTTGCTTTCCGGAGGGCTCCTTTGTTATTATTTGTTTTTTTAGTATTTCATTTGTTAGGATGATCGGAGGTCTTGTCCCGACATCCATCTCAGTTGTTTTAGAGGCTTCATAGACAGTCAGATGTTAGTTCTTTAGTCTTTTCATTGTCATTATCTTATGTTGAGACTTGAGTTTGCCTTAATGGCCAGTTGAATGTTCTTTTATAACATTCCAATTTATTACATCGATTTATCTTTGTTGAGTTAAGTCTTCCGCTGAGCAAGTAAGCCAGGCCAAGGGTTCACTTAGGGCTAGCAATGGTTCTCGAGTGCCAGTCCCGCCCAGAGTATAGGCTTGGGGCATGACAGAGGGTCCGACCTATGCCCTGGACCACAGACCGTGGTCTGACCTACGGTCCGTTGGTCCTGGCGTGGGTCAGGACTTAGATTATTTTTTTTAGGTTTTCTGGGGAGGGTTGCAAATGGTGATCCACGAACCATGGGTGGCAACCGTAGGTTGCAGCTGCAACTTCTGAAAATCTACATTTTGGTAGTTCTAGCATACGGGTGTTATAGAAATAGGGCTTAAACCCCAAAATTTACAGGTCAAAACCCCCTCAGATTTCACTTATGCGAACCAGGTTCTGCTTAAGAGAACCCATAAAAGCTGGGGGACCTCGCTTTTGCGAACCATGTTCTGCTTAAGAGATATCGCTTTTCTTAAGCAAACCTCCCAAAAGGCCAGTCTTGCTTTTGCGAATTAGGTTCCACTTAAGCAACCATGACTGAAGTGAATCGGGTTCCGCATTAAGTGAAGTTTGCAGCACCAGAAACATTAGCCAACACTCAAAACATTGAAAGAATCATCGGGATTCGTCCGGAACTCCGTGCATACAAACCACATATGCAAATCAATTATACTCGACATTCCGGACTTAATAAAACCATCAAAGCATGAATCTAGTGTCTTTTTTATCCGACATCCATAAAAACCATAAGACACTCACTCGACGTCTAAAAATACTAGAACAAGCTCGGGACATCTCAAAAATCAATCAAGACTTCACCAAAACCTAAAATCATCACCCAAATCAAATGGAACTCTCGGATTTTCGATTCGAGCATCTGAACTCTGAATGTTGACCAAAGTCAACCCAAAGGCTAAAGTTCCACAATTTCACAACTTAGGACCTCAAATAAACAAAAAAACTCGAAATCTGAAATCGACAACTCTCACTGATTATATTTCACATTTTGAGACTAATGAAATCGACGAAATTCTGTTTTGACACTCGAAACTTCAAAAGACACCAAAAATCACTTTCTTAACAACTTAGGCTTTCAAAAATGCAAACTTACCAAATTCTCAACTTTTAACTCAAAGTTCAAAACTCAATTATAGAAGACTCGGGGTCAATGTCCCCCCCCCCCCCCCTTTTCCTAGATTTGTAATATGTCACCCAATTGCTTAATCCTATTTTGTATTGTAATTTTTAGAGGTCACCTGCAATTATTTTGTACCACATTTAGATCTTCTAGACACGCCTTTAACAGTGTGCCTCCTAGTTCATTTTTATAACTATTTTTATGCTTTTACTTTGTTTTAAAAATAGTAGATTATATTTATAAATATAGTATATTTTAAAATAACAAAATATAAAATATCGAGTTATAAATTAAAATTTTATTTTTTTCTTATTAATATATCATATTTGTCTCTTCATTATGTTAAAACTATCCATAGCTAACCGCCTTTTAAAAAAATATATCCTATAATAAATAGAGCATTATTTCGAGCGTTTAAGAATGTAACTTTCCTTTATTTAAGAAATTATTTGACCGTTGCCTACTTATTATTGTATCATTGTGTGAGATTTTGGAAATCTGACTACACGCTTCTTTGACCATTTTTTAGTTTTTTTCCTATTTTTCTTCAATATACAAGATTTAAGATAATCTCATCACCTTTTTTTTTTTCTTATATATATCAAACACACACACACGTCTTATGCTACTATTAGTATCACCCCTAATACCGATTCTACTCAAATATTAGTATTATTTTTTCTTTCGGCGAAACGAGCTTTGCTTTAAAGGATTCAAATCACCTTATCAACCATTCTTTGGGAGGCATCAATGATGGATTTTTCTACTTTTCCATCTTCTGAAAGTTCGAAAATTCTATTATTTGTGATGTTTCATTTCTTTTTATTTTTTACCTTTTTAGATTTGACGGTGTTGTTTTTCAAAATCTAAAGAAGAAATCAAGTATAAATCACAGTTATGATATTGAATTTTTTTTATAAGTTGATTAGACAAATCAAAATTGTTACCCGAAAAATATACCTTTTTTAGAAAGGCAAAAAAGACGATTTTCTCTATTTCAATTTATGCGAATAGATTAGCAATTTGCTTGAGAAAAAATGAAAGACTTTTGCACTCTATAGTAAAAAATATCTTTTATATATCAGTGTGATTATAAATAATTTCATCAAGCACAAATGTAAATTTTAAAGTTGAATTATTTTTAAATATATCGAGATGATATTTTTTTGGATGTACCAAAAAGAAAAGGATGGCACATAAATCAGGACAGAGATTAATTAAAATCACTTTTCAAAATGATTTTATTTTTTATTCATCTTCAAACAAATTTCTTAATTATGGAATGAAAAATAGCATTGTTGTTATGGATCTTATTATTTTTTTTCTATACAATTTTTGTCAGATCCCTCAGTGAATTCTATCTTATTGAACTTTGTATCATTCATTTACTCTTGAACTGTTATTTTTCTTTTGATTGTTTGATCTATTTTTTTTCAATTATTTTTCAAGAATACGTGCGAGATGGAAGCCGAAATTGAAAGACTTAGGATTGAAAATCAAAGGCTCATTGAAGAACGAATTGTTTCACAATGTCAATTAGGTAACTTCATCTTGATCATATTAAAATGGTTGTTCTAGACGAGGCTGATGAAATGCTTTCAACAGGATTTGACGTCCAGGTATTTTATTTCTACAATTATATTTTATAGTACTAAGTTTTCGACGATATAAACATGCGTAGGTCTGAGGTTTCTAGTTTTATTATATATCTCTTGAAATAATAATGTGAAATTGAATATGTTTACATATTTATAATTTTGATTATTTCTTCTATTGACAGATTCATAAGATTTTGTCGCTTTTACCTGCCAAAGTTGAAGTAGTAGTGCTTTATGCAACCATGCCAAAAGATGCCCTTGGAATCACGAGGAAGAAGTTCATGAATAAACCGAAGACAACAATGAACTTGTGGCAGTTCATAGTATTTTTGTGAACTGACTGTTGACCGTCCATAGTCTTTTGATAATCGTGAACACAAATGACGTTTTTGTTATTCGCATTATTTTTTCTTTTTTAATACTTATGGATAAATTATATAAATTTACAAATTTTGCTATTTGAATTTTACTGATTTATGAATTGTTTGTCCTATAACAATCAAATTTATGAATCGTGAGACACAAGTTCTTTAGAACAACAATACAAACTAAAGTGATTTTAGAGAAAAAAAACAATTAATTATGAAATATGTTGCTCCCCAATATACATGCAAGTGTACGTGGTCGCGCAAGTAATATAGATTCTTAAAGAAACGAGTTATCGTTCCCAAAGGACTTATGATCTATTTATATCTAACACTTAATTCTACAAATCAAAGCAAAAGTAACCGTTTAAGAGATTGTGATGATTGTTAACTACTACTAATTATGCACTAAATAAAAGTAACCAATTGTGAACGACTTTAATATGATGTTTAAAACAGGTAAAAGACAATTCCAGGGCTGCACCATATAACAAAGCTCATGTATCATATTCTCGGCTTAGAACTAATTTCAATTGTCAAGCTACTGATTTATAGGGTTAATTATATGAGTCGGGCTATACACCTCTTGTCACCTACTCCAGTTAGCTATCTAACTATATTGTTGAGTGGGGATAAATAGACTAACTGGCGAGCATTTATATTTCATCCTATTTCGTAACCAAGCAAGGTGCTCGTCCGGGCGTCACTCCTGAACACTAATCACCTCAATTTAATTGGTGGACCGAGCTCTCTATATTCTCTGGTCTATCTAACCTCTCCTCTCTCGATTTTAAGATTAGACAATATATTTATCTTATGGTGATCAAACACAAAATACTAAAACAAGAATATAGAAGTAACTAATAACAAAAATCGAGAATTACCTCAAAAACCTTAAATAATCAACAATCAATTCGTAGCTACAGCCCCAGAACTAGGGCGTTTAGCTACTCATGCTATTAGAAAACCACAAAATACAATTGTTCATGCGATTTTCAAAAAATAAAAGAGTTAGAAGATCAAAACCTGTTATAAACGTGGATACTTGCTCTTATAAAAGTCGAATCCTAACAATGGAGCCCTAAGGGTCTATTTATAATAGTAGAAAAATTAGAGCCAAAATCTATTACAATTAGGAATCCTTTTTTTTAACACTTTTAAGCTGGACAAATTGGGATCCTACTGGCGTGTCGCGCCGCTAATTGCGCCCAGACTTCACCTTTGAGGTTTCCACCTTGGCGCGTTGCGCCTCTCAGAGCGCCTGAGAAAGGCCGCTGAATGTTGGCCCTTGGCGCCTTGCGCCTAGCAATGTGCCTGGCCCTGGGACCTTTATCCTTAGCCGCTTTGCATGCTTTCCTGCATCCCTCTTCTTCAATTTGACTCCAATTTCCTTGAGAGCTCCTGAAATCTCTAATCACATGTATGAGTGCATAATCATAGCAAGTATAACAAAATCAAGCTAATAGACTCAAGATCATTCATTACTTCAATTAATTCATAGGCAAATATTGACAACTTAGGCATATAAATACGCCTAAGATCACCACCCCATACTTAGACTTTTGTTTGTCCTCAAACAATCTTTAGACTATCACTCTTTTCACAACCCTTGGACTTATCGACCCACCTTAAAATCAACCAAACATTTTTAATCACGATCTTGTAGGTCACAATGGATGCAACATTTCACAACATTTACACCAAGTTACAACACATGCGCAAAGAATGACTCTTTTAATATTTTTTCCGGGCCAATGCAAACTCATACAAACACACCAATTAGATAATCCTACACATACCATGAATGCCCTCACTTGCTCTTGTTTAGTAAAGCCTTTCACTCAAGAAATTACAATGTCAACAAGGCCTATTTTTCAAACAATCAACTCACTCTAACAAAAAAAGTTCTTACTTTTCTCAACATACCATAAGCTTGCCAATAGTGTATTCTTACTTTCGCATTATATTTCTCAAGGAATCAAGAGGACTTTCATTTGGTTGTAATGTCGGCTTAAGGTAAGGGAGAGAATATTTAGGAACCATTTTAATGACTACACTTCCCTTAATGCACATGCCATTATCTTGCCAACAATCTCCTTCATAGTTTTTCTTTCTTCCTAGTACACACTTCATGAATATTTACCCCTTTTTGGTGCTCCCTCTTTGCCCTCTATCTTATTTAATTTTTTTTTCATGCCTTTACACTAGCCACCCTCACTCTAGATTTTAAGGTTCGAGTAAAGTAGACATTATCCTTGATAGGACCAGGGCCAAAACAAAATTTTTACTTATCCTTTTCTTTTCCACACAATGTAGCATTTCACCCTTTATTATATCAACCAACAATTTTCAACCCTTCTTCTTAACATAGTGCATTAAGGCTCTTGTTAGGATCAAAAGAAGTTGGTATCAAACAACGGGTTTCAGCTTATCATGTGGCTTATCAATAAACAAGGCTAAAGGCTCAATGGGGCTTTACTAGGGATAATTTCAATGGTAGGCATACAAATAGAATCAAGAATTGGCTATTTCAAAGAAACGCCTCAATCACATTCCCTAAGTCATACACACTACTAATTTAACACGCACAAGGCAAGTTCTAGATATCATGTTAAGCAAGAACCAATCAACTCTCACCACACATGGCATCATGACACATATACGGACATATCAACTAACATGCTCATACAACTTGCATTACGGTATCATTACACAATTAAGCCTATTTATTTTATTTTATTTTGAGTCAAACTAAGAACACATGTTTGTTACTAGGTTAACATTCTATTTCACTTTTTCAATTGTGACTACCCATGACGTTTGGCTAACTTTTTCGGACATAGTTTCAAAAGACCAAGGTTGGTTTCTCAATCCTACTACTCTATGTGACTAATTTTCCCTTAAGACAGTCGTCATACATCCATCATTGGGAACTGTCACTCCTATGACGACTCTAAGACTCAATAAAGCAGTAAACTAGTCTTAGTCAGTTCAAAGGGACAATCCTCAGTAAAAGTACCCAAAAAAAACGCTGAGGAACCCAAAAAAAAATTAAAATTTAACTAAAAACTAACACTAGACTCAATAAAGTAGTAAACAACTATATACAATAGAGACATATTACCCCACCCCACACTTTAAAAATAAGCACTATCCTCAGTGCACAGTTTAAAGTGATAAGTCCACAAACTGGACTAATTTAAGGATCTATTTTAATAGAAAGTGTGTCCTCAAATGCTTATTTTATCTCAATATCTAATGAAAATCCTTAAGTTTCAGCTATTTGAAGATTGAAGGAAAGCATAGATGCTACTTCACAAAAAGGAATGAAAAGGCTGAAAAGAATGAGAAAAATGAAGGCCTGAAGATCGCCGAGTCCACTTGGCGAATCGCCGAAAGGTCTCACTTCGCCTTTTATTCCAGTGTGCTGAGCCTGATGGAAAGGATCAAGTCGGCGGAACAAGGGAGCAGTTGGCGCATCGATGAGAAGTTCCGTGAAGCAATACTATATCGCCTAATGACCCAGAGCACGATGATACCGAAGGATGGTACAAGACGGCGATGAAATACACCAAAGGGCAAATCGCCGAGTTGATCGGCGATTTCGACTAATGTCGTTGAATGATCCGTCGCAGCACAGATTCTGAAAACTATAAATACTCGTTGAGAGTTATAGATTTCAATAATCATTAGACAATATCATATTCTTATTATAATTTTTAGTACTTTTATTTTTGCTTTAAGTTGAAGAGGGTTTTGAAACTTGAAGAACAAGAGAGTTTCATCTCTTTCAATTTGGAAACGGGTTTCTTGGGTTCTTCACTCTTTGCTTAAATTGAGACTTAAATTTTCATACCCACTTGATTTCAACATCATTGAAGGTATAAATTTCTATTTCTTGATGTGTGGCTAAAAATCCCTATTCTTGGGGTGTGATTTAGCAAATATGTGTTGAGATTATTATTGGGTTTTGCTTGATATTAAGTTAGATGTATTTTAATGGTAATTTCACCTAGTGGTTGTGGTTTAATTTAATGAGTTTGTAATTGTAAATACAAAACCACCAATTTGTTTTTGGCTTGCTTGAGAAAGAGGTCGTGAAACCAAGACCGCTAGACTGATGGCTTAAATAGTGGGTCGACATGAGGTTCAGCCCGAGAGGATGAGCCCTAGTCCCATATCCTAACACTCAACTCGAGAGAGTGAGTGGGGTAAGGCGTAGGATGGCCTTCATGCGGCAAATGGGTGTCTGAGAGAAACCTATTTGAAACGGGGTAAGTTGCCCGAGAGGAAACTTATTTCCATCTAAAGCTTAGCCTAGTCACTATTATCTTGCAAATTTCCTATCGAAAGCATGTACCCAACGATTTAAATCAATATATATTGCGGTCATATCCCAAGAATCCCCTCTCTTTTATAGATTTCTTTGTTAATTTTACTGTTTTTGCTATATTTGTGACAAAACCCCCAAATCGATATTTGACACTTTTGTGTCCCCCTTTTTAATTTACAATGTTTTTAGTCGTTAATATCTTTAGCTACGACTAGTTAGAACTTAATTTTATTTTTCTATTAATTCTCAAAACCACTCCCTTGGGACTCGACCCCAACCATTGGTTGGGTTATTATACTATTGCACGATCGTAGACACTTGCATTGGAAGTTGTGTCGTTGATTACGCAAACATCAAAATGGCGTTGCTACCAGGGAGTGGTATTATGTGAAGATGTAGTTCTCCTAGATTTTTTATTCTTTTTAGTGTAGTTTTTACTAATTTTACTTTTAGTTTTGTTTTTCTTTGTTTATTGTTTGTGTATGCAGGTCCTCTAAGCATGACAGATGGAGTGGGTGGCAAGCTAGTTGAGGCAGATCAAGAAGTTGAGGGTGACTTCAAGATAGCTGATCTGGTATCTGAACTAAATGACTTGACCACCAAAATATCTGAGGTGGAAAACCAGTGCAAACGCCAAGAAAGGTTCATACCTTCTCCTGCGCGGAAGAAGTCTAGAGAAGATGAGAAAAGTCGTGTTGAGGACACACTTCAAATCATTCTCCAAAAGATCACCGATCAAGATCGAGTGTTGGACGAAATGAGAGAGAATGTTGAAGTGTTGAATCAATTGATTGGATCTCATTCTAGATCAATCCAACACATCATATCACTCCTGATGTTTGCAATGCCTCAACTCCATCCAAACGATATATTGGGGTTACCTAGTGACACTAGGACTAGCTCCAATAACAAAGAGTGAGGTAGGACCTATGTCGAGCCACGACGTTAAATAAGGCACTTATTGGGAGGCAACCCAAGGTCGTAAATGTCAGATTTTACTTTTATAAATAATGATGTGTTAATGTGGCAGGTTAAAAATGAGATAAGTATGGAAAATTTCAAGTTTGCGAGCAACAGGTCTGTTTAGTGATTCGCCTAATAGATCGGTAAGCTCGGTTGAATCCGCCGTTGGGCTCAATGCTAGTACATTGCAGAGCCTGTAAAACTTGACGAGCTTAAAACATAGCTCAACACATCGCCAACCTGTTCGGCGATCTTGATGCAGACCGCCGATTTTGCCCCTAGAAAATTATAAATTTTGAATAAACGGCGGGATAAAAGACCGCTCGGCACGTCCCCAAATGGTTCGGCTAGTGCGAATAACGATGCCGAATGGACAAGAACTGAACAGTTATATAAACGCCAAAGGTCAAATTTTTGAATCTCTCACTTTCCCTCGTTTCAAACTCTCCAAAATCACACCAAAGGTATTATTTTCTAGATTTTTGCCTTAAATTAGTATTTTAGTCGGTGATTAATGCTTGGGGTTGGATTTCTTTGCTTCCTAGCATTACAAAAAGCTATTACATCGGCATCAAAGGTTTGTCTCTAAAATCCCAAATTTATTTTTGAAACTTTTGCACTCATTTGAAATTATAGTATCAGGATGATGTGTGATGGGCCTCTCTGATAGAACTAGGTTGCTATGATGCTATTTTCAATTCGTAAATTTTACCTAAAATGCTTAAATGGTTGAATGCATTAGTGTTTGCGCTTTGAATTGATTGATATTGAAATAGGTGTTGCATATTAGTTGTTAGGTTGATTGGGTGAAGTCTAAGTAGTCCACATTTGTGCTAAATAACGAAAATTGCTCGATGAATGAATGTGTGACAACATTCTTACGGGTAATAGTAGTTAAATGGCCAAATTTGGCAAAATTGGAAAAAGTCTGAGTACTCTGGGGTGATGGAACGTACGGGTTTTAGGTGAATTTAGTGTGTGCATGCTTTGATTTTGCTTTTGAAGATCGTAAGGTCGATTTCGAGAGTTAGGTTGAAAAATGGGCACGTTGTGTCTTCGGTGAGCTGGGTCGAGCTCGCCAAACGACTCGGCGGTTGGCCTACTAGTTGTAGACCGCCCTTAATCTATGTCCTTCGTGCTATAAGATCTGTAACTTTCGGCAGACACATTCGTGATCGCCTAAAGTACTCGGCGATTCGCCGATAAGACTTTGGATCGCCCTTTGTATGTCCCTTTTCCCTCTTTCACTGTATCTTTCGGCGGACAACTTTTTCATCTCCGAAAGAAGTCGGTGACTGACCGAGTAGACTTTTTCATTGCCAATTTTCCCTGGTTACAAGATAATCCACTCGGCGAGCTCAACCTTGATCGCCAAAGAGGTTTGGCGAATCACTGAGTGAAACGGCGAACCTGTTTGCAATAATTTTCTGTGTTTAGATTTGATTGCTTTTTTGACTAATCATAAGACTATTGCAGGTATGGTACCACCAACTCCAACACGCAACTCCAGAAGAAAGCAGCACTAGGCATTCTTATTAATGAAGGATGCTCAAATCCTCCGAAGAGAGGAAGAGAAGATCTCCAACAAGGAAAAGGTAAAAAGAAGAAAAGCATAACAAAGAAATGAGTAGCTGCTGAGGCCAGCATTGATTAGGATGAGATTGAAGATGACCAACTATTGATTCAACGACAGAGCAGACTCAGAAATATGCTTCAATCCTCACCTACCAGAGTTTCATCAGATGCTACCACCTCGACCAGGGTTACCTCAGCCACAGCTCCCCCTGAGCCAAATCCAGAGCCAGCACAGGTACCTCTAGTGGCTCTTACACCTCCTGTCGTGCCTCAACCTAGGATGCTTAACAGGTTAAAGGGTGATAGAGTCTGAACCATCATAGAAGAGAAGCTTCTTCCTTCTCTTCACAGGATCTAGGTGCTTCTTCTTCCGGCCAGCCGATCAAGTTCACTCAGGGTTTGATCCTGAAGATGGGGCGTCTAGCCCAATCAGCCGAGGCACGGGCATCCAGACTGGAGAAGTCAGTCTTAGAGATGATTGAGAGAGTTATAGCCGCTGCACTTGCCCCTATCCAGACCTCTGTCGATGCTTTGACCTTGAGGGTTACAGCATGTGAGCGCAGACAGAGAAGGTCATCTGAGGTACCGGCTTTACAAGCCGATGTTGCGGGTCTATGGAGGGACATAGACTATGTGAAATATGTTGACTTCAATGACTTGATGATGAGGATCGGGATGCACCTGGAGAGTCAGCAGCTGCAGATGCAGATGCTGAGACTGATGAGGAGTTGACAGTAGCATAGGAGGAGCAGAACATCTTTGCGAACCTGTTAGATCTGGTAGGGATAGTTGTGCACCCGGTGATCTAAGAATCGCATGCTGAGACGTCCATAACAGCCTCTACAAGACTTGGCACTGCTGCTTTTGATGTGACTACTCCGGGCACTGATGCCCAATTACAGACTACAGCTCAGAGTTCTGATGCCCCGACAGGAGGAGAGGCCGCATAGACAAGATTTCTCTTTACTTCTCTCCTTGTCTTGCTTTGATTTTATTTTTAGATACTGTTACTCGCATTTGAGGACAAACATATTTCTTTTGTGGTGGGGTGAGGCTCACCTTGTTTTCTTGTTTTGAATGATGCTTTCTGTATATATATATTAGGGTTGTCTATTTTTAATTGTGTTTTTAAAATTGTTTTGCAATTGTTTGAGCTTATGGCTCTCTTTTGGGTTTAATTGAAAAATAATTTTGACCCTTCCGAAAAATTTTCATTTTTTGAAAATTTTCGCCACCTCTTGTGTTGAAAGTGGTTGTTCTTGTACAAATTCAAGTCTCTATTTCGATCAATACCGATGACTTGAATAGTGCTCTCAATCAAACAAACATGAATGTGTGGCTACGACGAGAACAAATGAAATTGCATAAACAATATGTGAACTCTTTGTATCTCGTTGTGATTAGCCATTTCTCAAATTGATTCTCTTGTAATGACCGTTGCACACTAGCGAAAGTGTGTAGTCTTGTTTGACTTAAGTGTCGATGTCTTGTGTGGTGAGCTTACTTTGAACCTTTCATGAATAACCTAGAATTTGCCCCGTTAATCTGATTAATTTAGTAAGGTGTGCTTTTGAGATGATCCTAGGCAACTTTTGAAGAGTGTGAGCCAATTTGACATATACCTCTTTTGTGACCTACCCGTGAGCGTGTGAAACTCTCTTGAACGCCCCTTGAGCCTTACCTTTCTTTGGAAAAACCTTGATGAACCCTAGACCTTACTTGACCCACTACCTATAATCCTCTTGATTTGTGGTTTAGTGAATAACCAACTTAGGCCAAAAGCCTAAGTTGGGGGTGTGGTGAAAAGGAAAAGGAGAAGTCAAGAAATGCAAGAAAAAGTCTCTCTAACCCATGGTATAGCAAAACAAAATGGAAACCCTCCACAAAAAAAAAGTAATGGAATACGAAGTGCGAAAGGAATTGGGTTTTCGAGCAGTACATGGAGAGTGAATAAAAGGATGACTAAGAAGCACTAGAAGAAAAAGTGATAAGGGAAAGGAAAAAGGACATTTTGAGAATACCACATCTCACGAGGATGAAGAAGTCACTGAGCCTAAATGACCATACCTTTGCACTCAGCCCCATTACATGCCTTAGAAAGACCTTTTTGATCTTGAGTAAACCAAACCGAAAGTCTATTGGAAAATAAAGGCAAACCTATAGGTGAAAACATCCATTATGTTCCTCTTTTTGAGTGTGAGTGTTGCATCTGATTCCTGATCTTGAATTGATTAACCTCTATGTGTGAATATGGAATCATTCTTTATGTGAGGGCATTTAGATACTTTTTGTTGAGCTTGAACTTTCACAAGTAGCAAGTATTACGAGCATGAGAATCTTTGGTAATGGTGTGTCACAACTTGAATATTTGAGTACACAATTGATCTTTGCATGAGTAATTTGAGTCTTGTGTAGCACTGTTTGAGACACCCTTTGTGATTAGCTGAACTCGAGTTTGCTTGAGGACAAGCAAAAGTTTAAGTTGGAGGTGTTTATGAGTCCACAAATTAGACTCATTTAAAGCTCTATTTTAATAGAAAGTGTGTCCTCAAATGCTTATTTTATCTCAATATTTGATGACAACCCTTAAGTTTTAGGTATTTGAAGATTGAAGGAAAGCATGGACACTACGTAGCAAAAAGGAATGAAAATTCTGAAAAAAATGAGAAAATGAAGGCCCGAAGATCGCCGAGTCCATTTGGCGAATTGCCGAAGAGTCTCACTTCGCTTTTTGTTCCAGTGTACTGAGCCTGATGGAAAGGATCAAGTCGGCGGAACAAGGGTAGCATAATTTAGTTTTCGGTAATCCATACAAATTCTCCACTCAGTCACTGTTCTAGTAGGAATCAACTCATTCTTTTCGTTCCTTACCATTGCCATACCTTCTTTCTTGGGAACACATTGTACCGGACTTACCCACTTACTACCAGAGATCGGGTACACAATTCTAGCATCTAGCCACCTTATGACTTCCTTTCTTACTACTTCATTCATCAAAGGATTTAGCCAACGTTGATGTTGTGCCCTTGGTTTGTGATTCTCTTCCATGTAAATTATGTGCATACATAACGCCGGACTAATCCCATGAATATCAGCCATCTACCATCTAATTGCTTTCTTCTTCCACTTTAAGATCCTCCATGCAGCATCAACCTGTAATTCAGACAACTCTGCAGAAAGTATAACAGGAAAAGTTTCATTAGTACACAAATAAGCATACCTTATGTGAGCCGACAGAGTTTTTAGTTCCAGCTTGGGAGCTTCTTCTATCGATGGCTTTGGTGGGGGCCCTAACTCGCGATCTAATGACTCCGCTTGAGGCTTACGAGTGTCAACTAGTGCTAGATTCAAACATGTTTCTATCTCTTGAGCCTCAGTATCTCCATTCACCTCATAACCTATTAACACTCTCTCTAAGGGATCTTCAGGCACCACTACTTGTGATTATACTATTTGATCAACCACAGTAATAGCAGACAACTCTTCATAGATAGAAGGCAATTTTAAAGTGCGGTAAACATCGAATACCTCAACCTTATCATGTGCCCTCATAGTTAGTTGACCAGCTGCTACATCAATCAATGTCTTACCCGTGGCCAAGAACGGACGTCCCAAAATGAATGGAACTTCAGAATCAGGTTCAAAATCTATAGGAAAAATCAATGAACCTACTTGAACTAACACATCTTCTACCACCCCATCAAGCCTAGCAATGGATCTATCAGCGAGTTGGGGAATAACAATAGTTCTTTTTAAACTACCCAACCCAAGCTTTAGATACAATGATAAAGGCATCAGATTTATACTTGCCCCTAAATCACACAATCTGTGGGCATGAACACTTTGCCCAATTGTAATTACACAGTAAAACTACTCGGATCTTTTAATTTTTTGGGTAGTCTGTTTTGGATCCTAGAGTTGCACTCCTCAGTAAGTGCTACAGCTTCATACTTCGTGAGCCTCATCTTGCTAACCACAATGTCCTTCACGTATTTAACATACTTTGGGATACCCTGCAAAATGTCAACCAAAGGCAGATTAATGTGAACCTGTTTAAGGAGAGAGAGAAACTTACCAAAGCATTCATCTTCCTTCTGCTTTTTGAGCCTTTGTGGAAACGGAGGTGGTAATTTTTTTTGAGGAACGCGTAGCTCAACATTGGAGCTTTTTACTACCTCTTCCACTCTCTTTTATTTGGTACTTGCCTCAGTATCTCTCTTCTTTAGAGCTAGTTCCTCTAATTGTAACCCACTTCTAGTACTCACCGCACACAATTGCTTTGGGTTGGGTTCAGTATCACTGGGTAGCCCACCTTGGAGACACAAGTTCAGAGAATTTGCTACTTGCGCAACTTGTTTCTCTAAACTCATTTGGGACATTTGGATGTTTCTGATGTTCTCAATCATCTTATCTTTTCTAACATTTAATTTGGTCCCTATTTTAGTCATGAGCTTTTGGAGTAGCTCTTCATTGGTCATCCCCTCCTTTGGTGCACTAGGATTTGCGCCTTGGTTAGGATTTTGGTATTGTTGCCCAGCCCCTTGAGAACGGTATTGGTTAGCCCCTTGCGCCTGATTTTAGTTTTGGTTCCCACCCCATGAGAAGTTGGGATGGTACCTCCAACTAGGGTTGTAAGTGTTACCATAATTTTGCTGAACTCCACCCTTTTGCGCATTACCCACATAGTTTATGAAATCCGGGTTTGCCTTACATTGCTCAGTTTCATGAGTTCCACTACCATATACCCCATACCAATTTGATGCCTGTTGTACCATGTTAATCGGTGCTTAATTTAAGGACATCTGTTTGAAATGCATGGCTATATTGTGTTGCATCGCATCTAATTTGGCATTTATGGCGGTGGCTTGATCTACATCTAAAATTCATGCGGCCCTTTGGGTTGTGGTTCTAGGCATTTCCCCCTCATACCCTGGGTTCCCTTCGGAGAGTCTATCGAGTAAGTCAAACAACTCTTCAAATGTTTTAGCTAGGGCCTGTCCACCTGCTGTACTATTAAGAAGCACATGAGCATTATAATCTAAACCCTCAAAGAAAGTGTGAGCAAGTACCTCATTAGTTTGCATGTGGTGCGGGAAAGCATTCAACATTTGTTTGAAACGAGCCCATGTTTGGTACATGTCCTCCCCTTGATTTTGAGTAAAGCTTAATATCTCACTCCTTAGCTTAGCGGTTTTCTTGGAGGGGAATAATCGACTCAAGAACTTTTTTGCTAGATAATCTCAGGTAGTGATGAAGTTTGGTGGCTCAGAATCTAACCAACGCCTTGCGACTCCTAACAATGAGTATGGGAACAAAGTCAGCCTCACATATGTATCAGTAATATCTATAAAGTTCCTAAGGTGGATTTGAGTATCCTCTAAGGGAGACCCGTGAATTGCCCATTAGAATGGTGGAGTTGTACGCCCTGCTTTAGTTCAAATCTACCCCTCGGTGGAGGTTTCCTAATACTAGATGCCAAATTGGCTGTGAGTGGGACTGCCACATCACGGACAGGCCTTGCGGGAACTACAGGGGGTAACTCTTAGTTATTCAAGTTCCCTTGGTTGTTCAGATTCTCTGGGTTATTCACATTGTCTTGGTTATTCTCATCATTGTCCCCTCTAAGACCTAACCCTAACTCTCCATGTCATCCTTGATTCGCCATTTTCCTGCGCTGGCGTAAAACTCTTTCGGGTTCGTTGTAAGGTTCGACAAGTTCTCCTTTCCGAGCCAGACCTGAAAGTCAAGTGCCTGCAATAAACAAGCTAAGATCAAGTAATTAATACCTGGATATTTTAATTGTAGACTTAACAAGATCGAATATAAATCAATTTCTAAGCCCCCAGCAGCGGCGCTAAAAACTTGTTGCTCCCCAATATACACGCAAGTGTACGTGGTCGCACAAGTAATATAGATTCTTAAAGAAATGAGTTATCGTTCGCAAGGGACTTATGGTCAATTTATATCTAACACTTAATTCTACAAATCAAAGCAAAAGTAACCGTTTAAGAGATTGTAATGATTGTTAACTAATACTAATTATGCACTAAATAAAAGTAACCAATTCTGAACAACTTTAATATGATGTTTCAAGCAAGTAAAAGACAATTCTAGGGCTGCACCATATAACAAATCTCATGTATCATATTCTCGGCTTAGAACTAATTTCAGTTGTCAAGTTGCTGATTTATAGGGTTAATTGTATGAGTCAAGCTATACACCTCTCGTCTCCTACTCCAGTTAGCTATCTAACTACATTGTTGAGCGGGGATAAATAGACTAACTGGCGAGCATTTATATTTCATTCTATTTCGTAACCAAGCAAGGTGTTCGTCCAGGCGTCACTTCTGAACACTAATCACCTCAATTTAATGGGTAGACCGAGCTCTCTATATTCTCTGGTCTATCTAACCTCTCCTCTCTCGATTTTAAGATTAGACAATATATTTATCTTATGGTAATCAAACACAAAATACTAAAACAAGAATATAGAAGTAACTTATAACGACAACCGAGAATTAACTCAAAAACCTTAAATAATCAACAATCAATTTGTAGCTACAACACTAGAACTAAGACGTTTAGCTACTCATGATATTAGAAAACCACAAAATACAATTGTTCATGCGAATTCTGGAAAATAGATGAGTTAGAAGATCAAAACCTATTACAAACGTGGATACTTGCTCTTGCACACCCAATTAAAGTTGAACCCTAACAATGGAGCCCTAAGGGTCTATTTATAATAGTAGGAAAATTAGAGCGAAAATCTATTACAATTAGAAATCCTTTTTTTAACACTTTTAAGCTGGACAAATCGGGATCCTACTGGCGTGTCGCGCCTCTCATCGCGCCTAGACTTCACCTCTGAGGTTTCCACCTTGCCATGCCGTGCCTCTCAGAGCACCTGAGAAAGGCCGCTGAATGTTGGTCCTTGGTGCCTCGCGCCTAGCAGTGCACCTAGCCCTGGACCTTCATCCTTACCCGCTTTTCATTCTCTCATGCATCCCTCTTATTCAATTTGACTCCAATTTCCTTAAGATTTCCTGAAATATCTAATCACATGTATGAGTGCATAATCATAGCAAGTATAACAAAATCAAGCTAATAGACTCAAGATCATTCATTACTTCAATCAATTCATGGGCAAATATTGACAACTTAGGCATATAACTACGCTTAAGATCAAAATACACGTGTAAAGGAACAATATTTGAAGTTGACATATATTTTCTCTTCTAATTAAATGAATTTATAGATACTTTGCTTTTACCAATTTTTTTTAAGACATTTTTACTTAATTGAATTTTGCTTTCATATTCGTTTGTTGACATATCTTTCCTTGCTCATGAACTACTCCTAAGTCCACTGAAATCTTCCACCATCCTCACATTTCCGAGTTGGGTCGTGGAGACATTTTCACTTAATTGATTTTAGTTCTTTTTCATTAAATTTGATCTTCTAGTATGAAGTTAACCTAGGTTTTAATTTCGATATTGGTAAACCTAGAAATCTCATAAAAATGGATTCTTGGCATGTGAACGACTCAAAAGAGTTGGGTCGTGGAGACATTTTCACTTAATATGATGAATGATGATCTTGTGGTTATGTATGTATGTTCTGTTTTCTTGAGAGGTTACTTGAGAAATTAGCATATTGAAATATTCAGATAGAGTGATGATATATATTCACTTTTTGGATAATGAGTGGTTTGAGTTCGATGTGAGCTTACGAACGAACAATTATGAAGGTGATTATATTTATGAACAATGGTGGATCCAGGATATTATGGTCGTGGGTGCTCAATTCCTTTAACATAAAGTTGCTAGGCAAGAAAGATTTCTTTGTAGAAGCTTAATAATATTTTTTAGTTAGTAAATGAAATACAAAAAATAGGAAAATGGAAAAACTACAAAGAAATATAAGCAAAAAGTCTGTGAAAAGGTATAAAAAGAAGTCAAAAACTATGAAGAAGTTCAGTTTGCCTTTTTTCAACAAAAAAAATCAGGAGGTTATGCTAGGATTCGAACCCCAGTGCAATGCACCAACAATCTCAAAATCAACTTCGCGATCAAAGCACTCGCAAAAATGGGTGCTAACAAATATATTATGTAACTTATTCAACATTTTCTATAAAAATATACAAAAATTTTCGTCGAGGTCAATGGGTGCTCGAGCACCAATAACTCTATACGTGGGTCCGCCCCTGTTTATGAATGATATAATGTTTTAACTAGAATTAAGATTTTATAATTATTTTTAAAATAATAAAAGAATTAATTGTTATTCTAATCATGATTGGACCTTTTCTTATAAAATTTAAATAATAAAATACTTTTATTGTACTTTTTTATTTGTCCACTATTTTGAATAGATATTTTATTATATTAAAAAAAATACAATTATTATATTTTCCATATTTTATCTTTAACATTAATCACTTATTTCCCAAATTATTTTAAAGACTCAATACTAAACATAAATTAATAGAATACTCTCTCTGTCCAACAATACTTGTCCACTATTGACTTTGTACAATTTTTAAGAAACTATAAATAAAAGGGTAATTTTACTATATTACCCTTTGAATATACTCACTCCGTTCACTTTTACTTGTCACTTTTTCCTAAAATAAATTTTCATTTTTACCTGTCACTTTTGACATATAAAGAAAAGACAATAATATTTTTCCATGTTTACCCTCAACATTAAATACTCTTTCTTCAAATCATTTTCCAAGACTTAATACTTAGTAAACATCATCGATAGAGATAGTTTGGTAAAATACCTATATCTGTAATCATTTTCTTAATGGGTGTGTCAAGTCAAAATGTTATAAGTAAAAGTGAACTGAGGGAGTAATAAATACAATATCTTGAAAAATGTAATAAGGAAATAACTATAATTAATGGTAAGGGTAGATTAGAAACCAAATGTAAAATTATCAATTGATTTCTGAATAAATATTGTTGGATATCCCAGAATAATATAGAGGACAATATTATTGAATGGAGGGAGTACATAGTATGATAAAATAATCATATTAATTATTATTTTTATTAAATATATCCATACAAATATAAAAAGTAAAAGTGAACACAGAGAGACATGTTGAGAAAATGGAAAAAAAACCTTATCCGAATAAGGTGCTTTATCCCTTCTATTAGAGCAAGGGCATTATTGTCTTAACGTAAAAAAGACGAACTTCCCGGTCATGTAAATCTAAAATCTAAAGAGTGGGAGACCCAGAAAAGCATTTGAATAATCTGCAGCAAATATATAAATAGTAGCACCAAATACATGGGGCGGCAGCAGCAAAGATCTGGAACGCCATGGAAGTATCAGAAGGAGCTCGCCACAGCCTGACAGCCAAAATTCCCTATTCCTCCCTCACCGTCGATCATTCTCTCTCTATTACTCATCTAAAGCCTAAAATCGTGTATGTTTGGATTTCCGCTTTATGTGAATTGAACAGTTTTTCAATTTTGGATGCTGGCTTTAGGTTTTGATTTGATATGTTGTGGTTGTGCTATTTAGGCATGCACTAGCGTTTTGTTTAGTAGTACTTAAATGATAATACTCCATTTGTCTGATTTTGTTTGGTACTTTTTCCAATTTTTGTTACCTTTCTATATTTAAAACTTATGTGTTTTGCTTTTGACATGACTTGTTATAAGTTTATTTATGTCAATTTATGTGCCAAAAGCCTTATTTTGTCTCTTTACTTTGTGTCCAAAGTAGTAAGATTGATGGATGTTTTGTCAATCTCTTTTATGTTATGATTTATGATTTGAGTTGAGTTGATATTTTGGTTAAAAATATTATGTTGGTTTAACATTGACTCAGCTGTGATTCCAGTGTAAAATGGTTGACTTTACCTAAGTTCTATGTATATTGTTCTCCTCAGCTTGTTAGTGAGACATGATATAAAAGCTTCCTTTTCTTACTGGTTGAAATGATCAAAAGACATTTCAGTTGTAGATTTTTCGAGTATCAATCCTTGTTTATGTTATGAAAACCAAAATTCTAATTTTGGATGTATTGAATTAGTATTTTCTCATTTCAAAGTATTTCTCTTGCTCCAAGAGCATAGTGCACCATTTTGGCGTTTAAATATGAATGGAATGTTAACCGACACTACTATGAGATGTAGTGAGTGCATGAATTTATCTGTAAACATAGCATGATGGCAACATTGTATCATTTGAGGGATGGACTTTTAGTTTTAAGGATAATCAGAATACAAGATTATGCTCTTTTAAAAACTTCTACTTATTCCTCGAAGGGAGTGGCCTAGTGGACGTAGAGTTGGAGTGACAACCTTGGAAACCAAGGTTTAACCTTAGCGAAAGCGATAATAGGTGAATTATTTCCATTTGTCTAAGCGTCGGTAGGTGTAGTAGGTGGCAACATGTATCCAGTGAACTAGTCGAGGTGCATGTGGTTGTCAAGACACCGTCATTGTAAAGAAAAAGGTCTTAGGTGTTCCTCTGGTTATTGCGTAATAAGTATGTGTGAGATTAAATGGGACATGATTTAGCAGGCTGATGAAACTTGTATGTAAAATAGATGTATTGTACATTTTTTCTTCCCACACTCAGAAGTATATTTAGCATATGCATGCACCTGTATATTGAGGCTAATTTTTGTTCTTCCTCTTCTATTTCTGAACTTGGTTGGAAACTGTGCAGAGAACTGTGCAAGGACTTGTTCAACCAATGGTCAAATCTAGATGGTTCTCACTTCTCTGTAGAGACTGTGTCTGGTGGCATCACAAATCTATGTGCGTATTTATTTTGTTTGAATTTGCACTTTTTAAGCACTCATTTGCATTCCAAACTTATCATTCTAAAATTGTGAATATGATATGTACTATCCTATAACAAAAATAATGATTCTTACTGTTAAAATCTTTATTGCTCAGAAAATTTTAAGACTAAACATATCAGCTAAGATTGTAGTACGTCCTAACAATGTTATATTTATTTCTGCAGTGCTAAAAGTATCTGTAAGAGAAGATGATGGAAAGCATGAAAATATGACAGTTAGGTTATATGGTCCAAATACTGAATATGTCATTAACCGTGAACGAGAAATGCAGGTTAGTTTCAGAGGCTTCGGTTGATTAATTTTGTTCCGTGCATTAGTCCTATCATATGGAGCGGTAACAGTTGACTTTTGAGTAATTTAAGTCAACTACGCTTGGGTTATTTTTTTTCTTTTTAACTACAAGGTTATTTGATCTGTCAAACTAGTGTTTGTATCTTCTCCTTTCCCCACAAAGGATGTTATGTGGATGTCAACTTGCAGTGTAGCTTCATTAATCATTAGGTGTTATTTTTGCTTATCTCGTCCTTAATGTTAGTAGGATTGTTTCCAAAAAGAGCATGCATAGACTTCACATGTGAGGCTTTTACTCTTATCCACTGGGGCATATAAGCCAGTCAACCTCCAAAACATTTTGAAATCTACTCCCTCTATCTTAAGAAGAAGAACAGTGTTCAGACTATGAAATTTACTTACGATCTAGACATTGATTCCTCAGTATTACAAAAATTAAAGTTTCCATATCTAAAAGCTATATAGAAGTACAATAAAGAATATGTTATATTCAAGAATATATATGTAATGTTCAAAAAATTGTTGCTAAAGAAAAAAGTTACTCTCTCCAAATAGCGGTTATGTATTTTGCCAAGTTAATGGGGGACATCACCTTTGTTTTACAATTTACTTTAAAATTATGTTTTGTTCAAAGTGAGGGGAAGAAGAGGGGGAGGGACTAGTTGAATTATTTTTTCCAGAGAAAGTATTTTGGAGTCCTAGTATCTGCACATTTATATCACAAAATCTGTGTCCATGCTTAATTATAAATATCTTTCTCAATAATTATTGTAAGGAGTTGTACATCTACCATTAGGCATGAAGTCAGCTGTTTGATTCTAGATGTTCTGATTGATGTTATGCAAGTTTACTTTTGTTCTTGATATATATTTACTGTCAGGATTTGACTACATAGGTCTAAGCTTTTTGTGATCAGTTAGTATGTTATTTCTTGCATAAGTTTAGCCCATAATTCCATGTCTTCTTTGGTGAAGTCTATTTTCAATGGATGTCTCCACTCTCCTCTTAACTTTAAAGTTTTATTTATTCAGTTCTTATAACTATGGCCATGTCCATGAATCATACACACTTCATGATTGTTAAGTACCTGTCTTTAGGCAATTCAACACCTCTCAGCGGCTGGGTTTGGTGCCAAGTTGCTTGCAGTATTTGGGAATGGCATGGTTCAGTCATTTATTGATGCACGCACTTTAACACCCCCAGGTAGGCATTTAATCAGACTTCCACTTGTAGCTTATATGTAGTAGAGACTATTCGTGGTTTTGTGTAAATAACTTTTCGCTACCTTCGAGAATTCATTTTTCCTTTTTGATTTTAGAAATTTTTATGTGTTTCCCTTTCCTATTTAGAATTATTTAGGACTTGGGCATCAGAAAATCTGGGAAGAACATTCTATTTCAAAAAAAATAATCTGGGAAGAACAAAATTAAGAAGTAAACTATATTCTTATCAAAAAAGTAAACTCTCTCTCTCTCTCTCTCTCTAATTATATATATATATATATTTTTTTTTATTTTTTTTATTTATTTATTTTATTTTTTTTTGAGATCAAGCATTAAGTGATGTCAAGAGCAGCACTTACGAATGCACTGCAATTACACCAAAGAAATAGAAACTAAAGCAACATCAGGAAAAGCTAAAACCCTGATACCATTTCTAAATTACACCAGAAAGCTATCAATGTGATGCAATCAGATCTAACTTTCGAAATAGTGTTTTCTTGCCCTGTAAAGAATCTTTTATTCCTTCGTTTTTAACTACACCTCCAAATGCAAGCAGGTATGGTGTTCCGAGTCTTCATTAAGTGCTTAGTCAGTCCTTACCTGTTACAGCTGAAAAGAAACTTTTAAACTGTTCTTGGCATAACCTGTTTCAGTCCCAAAAGATTGACATCTTCCAAACATGTAAAGTGAAAGTCGAGTGAAGGAACAAACAATTGTTTGATTCTGATTCTTCTCAACACATGTAACATCTATTGGCTGATTGTATCCTCCTTATTCGTAGATTATCTTGAGTGAAGCATGATTCTTTGGTTATGAGCCACAGAGGAACATCACATTGACTGGTGCATATGTTTTGTAACCCTTAATCATTGTCTCTGAGTATTATAATTGTTCCTTCTGACTGTAGCACGAGCTAACTGTAAATGATTCATTTTCCTGACCTTTCAAGTTGTTGATTGTTAGAATAGTAATAGGTATATACAATCCTACTTAGAATAGGAATAAAAATATTAATAGTAATAGGAATAGTATATAATGTCCTACTTAGAAAAGACTTGTATTGCAGTGTCCTAGTTGGAAAAGGTGTCTATTGTAGTGTCTATAAATAGGGTCTCTCTCTAATAATGTAAAACCAACAATTCAATAATATTCTTTCCTTATATTTCTCACATGGTATTAGAGCCTCTACGATCTTGGTAAACAATCAAAGAGCTTCCGCTACCGGCGGGCGGCTATTACCCATATATGTCGCCCGTCTGATCAACGATTATGTTACTAAAAGTTGTAGCACCGTGCCATCTTTCTGGTGACTACTTTTTCATATTTAATTTGTGTAGCACTGTGCCATCTTTCCGGCAACTACTTTTTCATAATTAATTTGTTTAACACCATGCCGTCATCCCGGTGACTACTTTCTCATATCGATTTGTGTAGCACCATGCCATCATTCCGGTGTCTACTTTTTCATATCCTATATGTGTAGCACTGTGTCATCATTCCGGTGACTACTTTCTTATATCTACTTTGTGTAGTACCGTTCCATCTTTACAGTGACTACTTTTTCATATTTAATTTGTGTAGCACCGTGCCATCCTTCCGGTGACTACTTTCTTTTTTGCATATCTTATTTGTGTAGCACCGTGCATCTCTCCAGACTACTTTTCATATTTAATTTGTGTAGTACTCGGATTTTTCTGAACTACTTTCTCAAATCTGAGTTGCATAGCATTGTGTGTCTTTTTGGTGACTCCTCAGATGCGATTTGCGTAGTTCCATTCGTCTTTCCAGTGACTCTTCAAATATGATTTGCGTAGGGTTGTGCCATCATTCCGATCCTACCCATATAATTTCTCTTTTGTAGTAGGGTTGTGTCATCATTCCGACCCTACCCATATTATTTCTCTTTTTCAATAGTATCGTGCAGTCAATCCGACCTTTCCTATGTAATTTCTATTTTCCAATTGGGTTGTGCCATCATTCCGACCCTACCCATATGATATTACTCTCTTTGTCCCAATTGATGTGATTTACTTTCCTTTTTAGTCAGTTCCGAAAAGAATGACACATTTCTATATTAAGTAATAATTTAACTTTAAAATGTTTATTTTACCCTTAATGAAATAATTTATAGCCACACAAATTTCTATTATTCATTTTAGACCACAAGTTTTAAAAGTCTTCCTTTCTTTCTTAAACTCCGTGCCGAGTCAAACTACCTCACATAAAATGGGACGGAGGGAGTATTTGTTAGATTGTGACCACTTTTTGCCATCAAATCTAATACTGACATATGAGCATGTTCCAGCCAATGTTTCGATGACTTTCTTATTTAACATAGACTCGTCTATTGATTCCAACACGATCCATATATGTGATACTAGATTTTGAGCACTTTCCTGCGACCGTTGCATTGTGAAGAAGTCTATATGGAGCAACCACCTAATTTTGTTTCTTAAGGGGAGTTTAGTAGCCTTGTATGTTGATTACGTAAGTCACTCTATGGTCTAAAATAGCTTGTGCAAGCTTGGTTTGGGAAGTTCAACACGGTAATTTATCACTCTGTGTTTTATCGGCATTATGCATCAAATCCGGTATTTCATGAAAAGACTAAGCACATTGAGATTGACTGTCAATTTTGTGAAGTCAAGTGATCAACTTGCAGATATCTCACCAAGCTTCTCATCAGTCATCGTATTAATTATATTTGTAACAAGCTAGATACATATGATTTGTATGCACTAGCTTGAGGGGGAGTGTTAGAATAGTAATAGGTATATACAATCCTACTTAGAATAGGAATAAGAATAGTAATAGTAATAAGAATGATACATAGTGTCCTACTTAGAAAAGGATTGTATTGCACTGTCCTAGTTAGAAAAGGTGTGTATTGTAGTGTCTATAAATAGGGTCTTTCTCTAATAATGTAAAAACAACAATTCAATAATGTTCTTCCCTTCTATTTCCCACATTGATCTTCATTGGTATTAAGACATTGGAATGTAGATAAAAAGCTGAAAAAATCTGCAATCAGTCTGATTTCCCATTCATTAGGATTTCTTCTGAAAGTGATGTTCCAAATGTTTCCCTCCCTGCTTTGTACTAGTGTAAAGTTGGTGTCCTGTGAAAGGTTAAAAAGTGTGAGAAATGCATTTCTTAGAGAACAGTATCCTTGTCAATTATTTCGCCAGAAAGAGACTTTTCTTCCATTCCCTATCTTGATTTCTATATCCTGTGAAAAACGTAGCATGGTGCTCCAATATTTCTCCCCACACCTATTCCTTGTGGTGGTCTGGTGGAGCGCCCGTCTTTGAACACCACATGTTCTCTTGACCAAACTACTCTGTGATAGCCTTCCGCCTTTGAACATTGATTTCAACATTATTTCTTATTAGCCATTTCATCAAAAGGCTCCTAATTTGTACTCTTTAAGTTCTTGATGCCCAACCCCTGGGAGGATATAATATGTATTTAAACCCAATAGCTAAGCTCAGACCCTGTATATGTGTTAAAAAATTCAGTAAATAGTAGAAATAATAGATTTTAAATTCAATAAATTGAATGAGCTGTGGTAGGTTTACGCACTCGAACCAATAAAGCATAAATCTGGATCTGCCTCTGCCTGAACCTTCTTTATAGAGACGATGCTGTACTAAACTAGGTTGAAATAACCTTCTATTGCCTTCCATGAGAAATTTCTCCTTAACTAGTCAATTCTCGTTTTCACCTTAACAGGCATTGGGAACAAAAACATAATATATGTTGGCATTGAATCCAACACATTATCATTATGATTCAAGTGCCCCCTAGAGAAAGGTTTTTTTCTTCTAGCTGGATAAACTCATTTCACATCTTTTCACCACCTCCTGCTATATAGTTATGCTTTATGTTTTTCCCCTAAAGACAGATCCAACTAAACCATTGGAAGACTTCCCGCTTGACAGCCAATTATAGTTGTCATGCCTTGTAAATCTCACACTGAGTTGACTGGAATTAACCTGTTTTGACCAATTGACATGAAATCTTGAGACTGCCTCAAAACACTCAATAAATATCAAGTACTTTAGTTGACATGCTACTGGTTCAGGAAATATGAGAGTATCATTCACATATTGATGATGTGAAATGCTTAGTACATTTTGTTTGCCCTCTGTTCACCTTGAAGCCCTTGAACCATCTTTTATTAACAGAGAAAACACAACAGTCTACTAGAACACTATAACCTACTAGGTCAAACTCTCTATACCAATTTATCTAAAGGTTCCTGAAAAATAGAATACCTACTAGTTATGGACTTCTAGGAAACCCTAATCTAAAGTAAGATACATTCCCAGAAGTCCCTGTGTAGTTAAATTCGTCGAAGAGTGAAAATGAACATTGAGTTTATAATCTGCAATCCTCCTTCATCCTATACTGTGATGTTCCCCATTGGTTTTCATTTGGTGCTAATAGAACTTCCTGTATTTAGTCAAACCATCAAAAGAAAATTTATTACCTTAGGTTTAAGGTTTGACTTCCAGACTCTGTAGCTGCTTTTATATGACCAATTATCTAAGCCAAATAAAAAGTTCCCTTTATGATACATAAATAATTTTCTGATGTAGTGGGGAAAGCCCCATAAACTAGTTGTTAACAAAAAGTAAAAACCTACACAAAAAGAATATTTTCTACGAATGGGACCTAATCATGTCATCTATACTAACAAGAATTATGTGGTTGCACCAAATATTGGTCAAAACTAAAAGGCATATGTCCTATACTGTACTAACTCATTTCCACCCCTTCAAATGTTCTCTTGTTCCTCTTCAAAGGAATCCACATAAGGGCCGGAAAGGGCTACATCTGGTAATAAATAGTCCATATCATATGCTTGACATGTTTTGTCCATGGTTTTAGCTGTTGTCATTGTTAGATCTCTTAAAGAATGTAATATTGATTGGTCCATTTTGAAGAAATAAAAAGATCTTCTTGTTCCTCAATCTTCCGAGAATACGGCGGATGCTGATCATTACATAGACTGGAATTGCTTTTATAATTAGCAACCAAGATGTGCATAAAAGATATGTGAGCTTCCATGATAATTAATTATCCCGCGCCTTTCATTTTTCACTGGCCTTGTTGATCTTCCTTTGTATAAAATTGTACTCTTCAAGATTCATCTTCTTTGCGTAATTAGCATAATCATTTTATCATCTTTCTGTGTGTCTGCCTTTCCTCCTTCTGAAGTAATTTAATAGAAAAGAAGTTGGTGGTTTGAATCTTATAGAAATTGTCCACAAACTAGGTTGAGAAGAGCATGTTTAAATAGTAAGGAGAGCTTTGTAAGCTCTGTAACAGGACTAGAGTTTAACACGACAGTTGCCTTTGAGTCCTTTCATCAACAGATCTTGTTTGACCTGTTGCACTTACATGTAAGTTTATTGTATCACGGGGTTGTTGAAATAATTTTCTGGCACTCTGTTTTCAGGGAGACCTACATTATTCACTTTTCCCCTACCTCTTGATGTTATTTTTATATGCAAATTAGTTGTCATTTTCTTGTTACTTCTTCAACAGACATGAAAAACCCAAAGCTTGCTGCTGAAATTGCAAAGCAACTCCGAAAGTTCCATCAGGTGGAAATTCCGGGCTCCAAAGAACCTCAAGTATGGAATGATGTGCTCAAGTTCTTCAAGAAAGGTCCATCCTTTATTGAACATTCTCCAGTGATATTATATAAATGAGACGTCATTTTCCCTGAATTGGTTATGTATGGATCCCTCATCCCTCTAGTCTCATAGACTGTGGAACGCTTGTACTGGATTAACTGCTATGACGAAAGATCCATCTCAAGCCCGAGTGTTTTTCCATTTTTACAGCATCAACTCTCCAATTTGATGATGGCGAGAAGAAGATAAAGTACGAGACAATTTTGTTCCAGGAAGTTCATAATGAAATCATAGATCTCAAGGTAGTCCCACCTCTCATGACATGTAGTTGATTATTATTCTATTTATTATTTGCTGTTCACCTGAGGGGAGGGGATTCTCCCAATATCTTCTCCATAATAGTGCAAATTTCAGCCCTACAAGCATTTAACATTTTTCTTAATCTGTATTATGTTTGTTTGCTTTCACAGATATGCTAATTTGAAACCATCTGTTAGCAATTTTCTCTTAACCCCTTTTGGAGAAATCAATAGCTATAAGATGTTCAACACGTCATTTCCCCAAGTTAACTGTTGTTTTTTTCTTGTTATCTTGCTGGAGAGATCTAGGCATCTCCTATGGCAGCTACGAAAACCTTCAAAGAACTTTTAGGTGTTGACTCATCTTCCATCATACTAGGGTTCAGACTGCTTCAAATTGGATGACTTTGTCTACGTATTTCCATGTTACGTCTTTCTTGTAGTTAAGCACAGCCAAAGTTGGGACTAATGATATGTTGTAGGTTTCAAAGTCGAGGGATTCTTATTTTCCACATAAGGTGCATCTTTCTTGGCTTTACTGTGACAATAATTTTGAACTTAATAAACCTGAAATATATTGGAAGTTGAGTTTTCTTTAGGATAAATTTACCTGCTTAACTACTACTACCTCAGTAAAGTAGATGCTATTGAAAGTTATTTGGTATTGGGCCAGAATGGCATTGTATTAAATAGCTTCATGTATTAAATGGATATATCTCTTTGTTTCAAAAGTGACGTGCAATTCTGGAACAGGAATTGACTGACTGTCTTAACGCCCCGGTGGTGTTTGCTCACAATGACTTGCTCTCTGGAAATCTGATGCTTAATGAGGATAAAGGTACTTGTGATCTAGCTTTTCATGTATTTACATATTGATTGAGGTACTTTTTTCTGTCATGACATTTGCAATTAGAAATTCTCCAGCATCTCCCCGGTCATGATATAATTCAATAATCTCGAGATGCCTTTTCATCTGTTGGAGAAGAAAACCCTACCATTTAGATCACTTAATTGGTTCTGCACATTGCGGACATCCTATTTGGTATTACTCATGCAAATTTTTATGCTTGTGATCCTATATTGGGTCGCTATTGTTTGTTCGTCTTTGTCAAGGTTTTATGTTTAGTAAGGGAACTAATTTTCTCTGAAGTGACTCGTATTCTCTTGTGATAAAGACTCAACATAAGTCCTTGGATGAACTTTATCAGGTCACTCCTGCTTTCATTTATGTTCTTCGTTTGAAAAACTTTCCATATGATTAATAACGTCAAATCAAATAGTCTATCCCATTAAAAGAATATATCTGAATGATTTTTTATTTTCTTCAATCTGGTTTTTACATTGCATCAAATGGTTGACATTTCTAAAGTTGATCTTGGTTTGGAAAACTGCTTGATGAGTTTGTTCTTAGTTACAATTAAATGCTGAACTTAACCGTTTGTACTAACCTCATTTCCGTTTATCAAAATCCAGAAAAGCTGTATTTCATTGATTTTGAGTATGGATCCTACAATTACAGGGGATTTGACATAGGGAATCACTTCAATGAATATGCTGGCTATGATTGTGATTACAGCTTGTATGTTGCGTCTCCCTCTCTGCATCTCTTTCTCCATGTCCTCAGTCCTCTTCTTTCCCTCTATCTTATGGTGATATTTGTTGAAAATGATTTACTTATATTAGAGATGGTTCTATATGTAGATATCCAAGTAAGGATGAACAGTTTCATTTCTTCAGGCACTATTTGGATTCTGACCATCCGAATGAGGTAAATGAGGAAATATGTCAACTTCTTATACTTAATTTTGCATGTTGTATAGCTAGGATGGAACTTGTGTAGTGCTATTATTTCCAAAACAATTATTTAGCCCAAAAAATATAATCAGAAACACTCCCAACATTACAGAGGAGATTATACAGGAAACTCGATGGAGAAGTTTTATGGGTGGAAAGCATTTGTGCCAAACAATCTCTGAGAAGGCATAGTCTAATTGACCAAAAATAAAGGTTTTAAGATAGTATCATGATTTAGTGCCTGAGAGGAGTTGAAAGACTTTCTTCCCATCAAGTTTGGAAGGATTAATAAAAAAAATTCACCAGTGAGAGCTTTACATGCCCCCTATTGATGTTTCACCACAGAGCTTTTACGTGCCACCAATTGATGTGTTGAAAATAATAGGCCCTTTTATACCCTTGTCCTAATAGTATACCTAGCCAATCTTGTTTTCTGGAACATAACCACATTGCTACTATATGCACGTTCTTGTGGGTTTGTTGGGAGAAATCATGAAATTACGACTTGGAACGCTACTGTAGTACTATCTGGCTACCAAATAGAAAGTAGTTGAACTTAGACATCAGTAATTGCTTAGTATATCTAAGTTAATTTTGATGACAGGTATCTGACAAGGACCTCGAAGTCTTGTATGTCGAGACGAGTAGTTACATGCTAGCTTCACACCTATACTGGGCTCTCTGGGCTTTGATCCAGGTACTGATATTATGCTATATTTTAGATGCAGTCCAAAGAATGCCAAAAGATAATCTCACATTTTAATCTTTTTGTTATGGTTATACCTAGGCGAAAATGTCACCCATCGATTTTGATTACATCAGTTATTTCTTCCTGCGCTACAATGAATACAAGAAGCAGAAGGAGAAAGTCCTCTCTTTAGCCAAGTCATATATCTCGAAACTCGAGCTGGGTAAAAGATTCATGTAACACAGTTACGAACTCTTGAAAACAGAAGGAGAAGGCATATCTCTCAAAACCCGAGCTGGGCGAATGGTTCATGTAACACAGTTCCAAACTCTTAAAAGCTGTCAATCGACACGAACATTTTTTTGATCTCATTTGTTGCAAAGTAGAAATAGTTGGTGCTGTAGTCAAGTTGGACTCTGCAAAATAATTTTTTCTTTCTTCCAGAAAGCATATTGAAGTGTGTTGTATACTCAAAATTCATCGCTTGAAGTTTGAACACGAAATATATTTTTGAAACCAAGGATCTGACTTACGCCTTTTTTTCATTTTAAAATGTCATATATCTATTTTTTTTTTGTGCGTGTTGACATCATGTTGGTGTCAGCGTCCACCCTTTTCTCCTCATGTAAATATACTCTAATGGTATCAAAGAGTAACTGAGCAATGTCTTCATTAAAGGACTGTTTCTTCCTTGATACCATTAAAGTATAATATACTCTGGTGGTATTAATGAGTAACTGAATAGTGCTTTCATTGAGCTCTGTTTCAGTCATTCGATGGGATTACTTGACCATTCATGATACCATTACGGTGTATTGGTATTATTGAGGTATGTTTCAATTCTTTGATATTTTAATTTAAAAACAGTTTTAAAAAGAGTCATAATTTATATACAATTTTTCTAAAAATTTGCAGAAAGAGAAAAAATTTATAAAAATATATTTTCTACTAATTTAGAGTCTAATTAATAAGATTGTGACTTCAATAATTTTCTCTTAGTTATTTCTTAAAAAGAGTTCAATCCAATAGGGTATCAATATGCCGATGGAGTATCACAGAGGTTAAGTTCAATCCTATATGGTATCAATATACTGATAGAGTATCACAAAGAATATATTTTCTACTAATTTAGAGTTTATAATAAATAAAATTGTGACTTTAATAATTTTCTCTTAATTGTTTATTATTTATTTCTAAAAAAGGAGCTCAATCCTATATGATATTGACAGGGTATCACGGAGTATCACATATGATTAAACTCATTCTTATACGATACCGATATTGGATCAATATACTGATGGAGTATCACATGAGATGATTAATTCATTATAGTGATGCTGACATCATACACGAAATAAGAAAGGAGAAAGTGGAGGTAAGCGGATAAATAATTTGGATCATGGGTCCATTAAGAATAAATAATTTGAATTGAATCCAATTTGAGTAAATAGTTTCACTATTGAATCTGTTTTGCGTAGTTTTCTCTTTTATAAAAAAAAAATATTTTTGTCAATCTGTTGATGCCAAAACAAGTCAATTTGCCTTGTAAGTCTGCCAAGATAACATAATCCCTTGCCCCAAAAGTAAAAAAGAGAAGAAAACGTGAAGTGTAGGAGCTCTTTTTTGCTTACTAATTTCACTATTGCTTAGCGTGTTTCCAACATCATGGTAGTAGTTACTAGTTACATATATAATAATAGAAACATGAATACTCATTAATTAATTTTATTGTGCACTTGTAAAACAATTTTTAAAAGATGCATTTGAGTTTCAAAATAAGAATTAAAGAGAAAGTATAAGTATTTAAATTAAAATGATGTATATTACTAGTGAAATTCTGTATAAATATATTAGTTTCAATAATATTTCCATTTTACTAGATAGTGTTAAGTATCTGGTTCTAAAGAATCTATAGCTTAGTTTGTTGGTTACCTGAACTGCACCTTGTTGGTGAGGGTTCAATTCATTTTACTAAGTATTAAGTATATTAACAAAATAAAAATAAAAATTACAAATAAAAAGGTCTTATATTATTAGAGGTTTTCGATTATTTTACTAAGTATTAAGTATATTAACAAAATAAAAATAAAAATTATAAATAAAACGGTCTTATATTATTAGAGTAAAGAATTTAAGAGAATAAATATTATTGTTCAATTTCTTGTTTACCTTTGAATAAGAATATAAATATTCTTTTAAATATGCATACTTGCGGTTACATGCATATATTACTTAATAATAAGATGCAAATCAATCATAATTTGCTGCACTTTATTCATATAGAGGCTATTTGAATTTCTTAAAATTATACTCCGTAATACTTCATTATATATAAATTTCTTATCTATCATTTCCTTTAATAAAAATCAAATTTACTTGGTTAACTGAACATGATTTTGTATATTGTTTCCCTTCCCGTCATATACTTTTAAAGCTTAATTATAATATTAAATATGTTATATTACTCTGTGATTATAAAAATTTCTAACGATATAATGAGAAATTTAAGTTAAAATATTTTCAATATAAGAAAGTCCTCATATTTACTAAAGAAACTAAAAAAAAAGGTTGTCACAGAGGGAGTAGTATTTTTAATGTTAAGTATTAAGTATCGAATCAATAATTAGATAGCTTGATCGTTGTATTCTAAACTCCCCTATTCTTTTTGGAATAGATGGAATATTAATAAGCTTTTCTTTTTATAGATTAAAAAAGACAAGATGTTTCAATGATAAATTACGATAACGGGTACTCCCTTTGAGTCATATTATGTGATAGTGTATGATTAAATATGAAATTCAAAAAAGAAAGTTACCTAATTTATAATCTAGAATATGTTATAAATATTTGTACGATCATATATAATGTCTTAGTAAGGAAAAATAAAAAATAAAAAATAAAAAAAAAATTTATTTTTGAATAATAAAGTGTACTACATATTTTCTCGTACATAATAAAAAAACTATAATACATTGAAATATAAAAAGTAATGGAAAAAAAAACATAAAAAGTAATGGTTTAGTTTCATTAACATTCTAAAATTCATTAAAATTCTAAAAAAAAAACTTTATTTATGATACGTAGTAAAATTCCAAAAAGGAATTGCATTTCCTTGAGGGTCAAAAATGAACAAAACTTTTCCCACAAAATTACGCATGACATTAATTACACAAGAAAACCAAAACTTTTTCTCCGGTCAAAACTACCCTAAATTGTTATTTTATTTTTCCAAGAAAATAAAGTAAATATATATCATACTTTTTTTTTTCTAATTGGCTTAAGTGATCCTTAAAGTTATTCGCATATTTCACTTGGACACCTCAATTAAATCTGGTACATATTGAATACCTCTGCTACTTTGAATTGATACCACTTGAACACTTTTAGCTTTACGTGGCATTTTGGGTGTGATTCACTAACCAGAAGCGCGTGAAAGCATTAAATTTAACATTTTTTAAATTAAAATAATCTCTTTCTTCTTTATTGTGGCATCCGCCATGGCAGCCATATAAACCTTCCTTCTTCTTCCTCATTTTTTTTTTTGTTCCTTTAATTTACCATTATTATCATCATCATTACATCTTTGCCATAATGTTTTCTCCCTTGTCTTTTTGCCATCATTTCCTTCGCCACCATTGTTGATTTATTATAAAGAAGAACAAGAAAAAAAAAGAGTGGTTGTTCCGATGGGTAGCAGGGGAAGAATTAAAAAATGGAATCTACATAATCTCCCATTGTTAATTTAAGATAAATAAGAAGAAGAAAAGAAGTAAAAAGACGTAGGGGGCCTAAAATCTGATGGGTAGCATGGGAAGAGTGGGTGGATTGTTTAGGGGTACAAAATATTTTATTTTATTTTTTATGATTTAAAATATATTTTAAAATAATTTTGTGGATCCAATGACACAAGTCATAATATAATTCGTCATTGTGCTATGTCATCGCAAGTGTATCTCACACATTTAATATTTTTGGCTAATTGTTAAAAAGATGTCAAATAGGTGTCAATTCGAAGTGGTAGAAGTGTTCAATATGTACAAACCTTAATTGAGGTGTCCAAATGAAATATGAGGACAACTTTAAGTGATTGTGGTTGACTTGCATTTTTATTTCAAAATGACATACATTTTTATTTCAAAATAATTTAATTGCAAACTTTGTATTTTATGTTAATGAGTTGATTTTAAATCACACAAATGATGCTATAATTTATTTTAGATGACAAGTAAAAGTCTTTCCACACAAATATTTATAGTTTGTTCTAGATTTAAAAAAATTCATCAAAATCATTTTTTCTTTTTAAATATGGTGCCAAGTCAAACATCGTCACATCTGTGTTTGCAACAAATTTTAAAGTGATAGAAAAAAATTGCAAAATCTCAAGAAACATAATTTTATTGATAAAACAATGTGGATACAAATTTGTTTATTCCCCTGATTCTTCTCGTGAATTTTCTTTGTGAATCGATGATTGTACTTGATAGTGTATGATTTATTTGATCTCTGTGAAAAGATAATCCTTTTTAAGTATTTGGTTATCAAGAAGAGTTCAACCACATCTTTCGAGATGTCCAGCCTCTTCAAGAGAATATATCACTCTTTACACAGGCATGTAGGGTTTAAGGTAGAATAATCTCTAATAATTCTAACTGAAATCGGATTCGTCTTACAACAACTAAAATTAGCTACAAACTTTGTTGCTAGTATGTGCTAATTCACTTGTAGCTATTTAATTTTGATAATTTATCGCTAATCCGTTATTAATGAATTAATTGAAAAAGAGGGAGAATTAATTAATTGTGCCTCCTTGAACAAACTATATAAATAGGAGTCATCTCTCCATACACAAATGCCATCAAAACAACTAGAAAAAAAATGGGGCAATCACCACCAACATCATGTTATAATAACATATTGTTGAGCATTTTTGTTACTATTTTGATACTATTGCCTCAATATTCACATGCAACACTTTCCACAAATTCAAGATGGATTGTGAATGAAGAGGGACAAAGGGTGAAATTATCTTGTGTTAATTGGGTGAGTCATTTGGAAGTCATGGTGGCAGAAGGACTAAGCAAACAACCAATTGAAACTATTTCAAAATCCATTACTAATATGGGTTTTAATTGTGTTAGGCTTACTTGGCCTCTTTTTTTGTTTACTAATGATTCTTTGTCTTCATTAACTGTACGTCAATCCTTCAATAATCTTGGACTTGTTGAATCTATTGCTGGACTTCAAGTTAATAATCCATCTATTCTTGATTTATCTCTTCTCCATGCTTACCAGGTACGTAAAGTATTGATCGTATTTTCGATTTATTATATATGCTGACAGTGTAAATGAAATTTTTATATTATCATACGACTATCAACATATGATTTAAAGTGAAATCGTTATGTTTTTGTTGTTAGTTAGATGGTTGATGGTTTGTTGCGACCAACTTGCCCCTATGACTTGTTCTTATATGCTTAATTTGTTTTATTAAGATCGAGAGAAATTTTAGTTTTTTTTTTTAAATGGAAGGGATTATCGAAACCCTCATCAGTAAAGTGAAAATTAAGATAGTCAACCAACTAAATTACTAAGATGTCTTGTTGCTACAGAATTTATCGGTTGTTAATTCCTATATTTTATTGTGGATAAATTACAAAAAGTTGGTTAGAGGTCACATTCCAATAAACGAAAATGTATTACGTATATTCACTCATGTATATTATATGGTCCGGATTCTGTTACATTCTTAGCACATAGAAGTTTCAAGGAAATAGCTTACTCGTATTTGGTAATAAAATCTTACCTATGTAAGTTTATATATGACTAGTGATAATTAATTATGTGTTGATTAATAGTATATCATAAAAATATATTAATTGGACGTTACATTGATGTAAATATTTAAGTTTTTACTTGAAGTATGTGATTTTTCTTGGTTGATCCTTGCTTGTGAAATTGAAGGTTACACAAGTGTTGTTACAAATTTATTTTAATTTGAGCTCTCCTTTCTTTTCTTTTTTTTTTTTTTTTTTTACAATATAACATAATTTTGAGAACTAAAACAAAATAATAATTTAATTGATAATATAATACAATTAGTGAACTGAATCAAAATATCTAAGAATTTTCACTAATTGTAATGGCTTCGCTGAAAATTTGAATCATTGTATTTAAGGGTTCAGCTGCAAAATTAAATTTTTAGATTGCTTCTATTTGTCTCAATGGATTCATCTCAAAAATTAAAATTTTGAATTGAGTTTCTTCCCCCCGTTGAAATGGATTAAGTAAAAAATTTGAATCTTAGAGTTCATTTGGATTGGTTATGAACATGCTTTAAAGTAATTTCAACTTAAAAAGTTCTTAATTTGAAGGGTTCAACGTTGACATCATGATTACTTATGAATGTACGTTTTTTATTAAGTTTATTAATTTTGTTATATGGTTGATTATATTGTTATGAGTGTACATTTTTTATTCAGTTTACTAATTTTGTTATATGTTATATTGTTATTTTAACTTAAAAGCACTTATTAGATCAATTCAAAAGGTTCTTATTTTGAAGGGTTCAACATTGACCTCATGATTGTTTGTGAGTGTAGTTTTTTAATTCAGTTTACTAATTTTGTTATATGGTTAGTTATATTGTTATGACTGTACATTTTTTATTCAGTTTACTAATTTGTTATATAAACTTAAAAGCGCTTAAAATAGATCAATTCAAAAGGTTCTTAATTTGAAGGGTTCATCATTGACCTCATAATTGCTTATGAGTGTACGTTTTTTATTAATTAAGTATATGATTAGTTATATTTTTTTCGATTTGAATTTCTAACTGAACAAAAGAAATATTACTTTGTACTTATTTACGTTTAATATGAAGTTTGTAAGAAGAGAGGGATATTATACGTGTGACTCCCCTTTCCTTTCATATTCGGGTGCTATCTGAAGGCATTTTTTTGTAACTGAAAATTATTGTAACTAAAATGTAGTGAGATTGATGTTGACAGGCAGTGGTAACTAGCCTGGGAAATAACAATGTGATGGTCATACTAGACAATCACATCAGCAAGCCCGGTTGGTGCTGCAGTAACTTCGACGGTAATGGCTTCTTCGGCGATCAATACTTTAACCCTGACCTTTGGGTACAGGGTCTTACCAAGGTCGCAACCACCTTCATCAACCTCACCAATGTCGTTGGTATGAGCTTAAGAAACGAACTTCGTGGACCTAAACAAAATGTTAACGATTGGTACAGGTATAGACAACATTTTTACTTTAATTATCAAGTACTGAACTGCAGAAAGCGTTCCCTACTTGATAATTTCAACCATATAGAGCAGTACTAATTATCAAGTACTGACGGTGCTTGATAATTTCAACCATATGTAGTAGTAGAACTAATTATCAAGTACTGAACTGCAGAAAGCAATTCAGTACTTGATAATTTCAACCATAGGGAGTTGTACTAATTAAAGTTGTCTTTGCGATTGAGATAGATACATGCAAAAAGGAGCTGAAGCGGTACATGCAGCTAACCCTGACGTTCTAGTCATTCTCTCAGGCCTAAATTTTGATAAGGATCTCTCTTTCCTGCGCCAGAGGCCAATTAACTTGACTTTCTCTGGGAAGCTAGTGTTTGAGATTCATCGATATAGTTTCACGGATGGAAAATCGTGGGAAACAGGCAACCCCAATCAAGTTTGTGGACAAGTTGTGAATGATATAATGAGCAGAGGTGGTTTTCTGTTAGATCAAGGGTATCCATTGTTTGTGAGTGAGTTTGGGGCAGATCAAAGGGGCACCAATGTAAATGACAATAGGTATTTCAATTGTTTCTTGGGACTAGCAGCTGAACTTGACTTTGATTGGGCATTGTGGACACTTGTTGGAAGCTATTATTTGAGAGAAGGTGTTGTTGGACTCAATGAAGTCTATGGGGTTATGGACTGGAATTGGTGTGACATTAGAAACTCAAGCTTCCTCAAAAGGATCTCCGCCGTCCAATCTCCTTTCCAAGGTATGTACTTAGATTAGACATAATGGAAAAAGGTCAAAAATGGTCTTAACGTATTGGAAATGATTACCTATAGGACCCCTATATGGGTCTAATAGGTGGAAGGATGAGAAATTTAAATCATTTCCAATACGTTAAGATCATTTTTTACCCTTTTCAGTAAACAGAATATTAATTTTCTAAGCAAAGATGAAAGAGTTTATGTTTTGGTTATGCTTGCAGGGCCTGGATATAACGAGTCTCGCTCCCATAAATTAATCTTCCATCCAATGACAGGGCTTTGTGTTCGACGTATTTCATTTTTCCAGCCATTAGAGCTTGGTCCATGCTCTGAGTCCGACTCGTGGGACTATACTCCAACCAAAACACTGACATTAACAGGAACTTACTTTTGCCTACAAGCAGATAAATCTGGTCAGCCAGCAAAACTTGGCATAATGTGCACCAATGCCAACTCGAAATGGCAAGCTATCTCAGACTCCAAGATGCATCTGTCTTCTAAGCTACAAGATGGCACTAATCTTTGCTTAGATGTTGATTCCAAAAATGTTGTTTTCACTAACACTTGCAAATGCTTGAGCAAAGATAAAACATGTGATCCTGCAAGCCAATGGTTCAAAATCATCGATAGCACCAGGCAACAAAATACTACGAAATCCTTTTTCCAGAGCAAGCAAATTGTTCAATTTCTAGGAAATACTTTTAGCTACATCTTATAAGTGATGACAGTTCAGATTGATAGTTCATTTAGACACAGAAATGAAAACTAATTCTCACACACTTTATAAAATCATGTTCATGGAAATTGTACGTTCGACAAAGAAATAAAAATAGATTATTCATTGCAATGGCATCTCCAGCTTCAATTGATGTGGAACTAATATCCCCTCAAACATGCAAAGGCAGTAACTTTTTCGATAAACTACTCTAACCTGAGTGACTTTGGTAGAAATTTTGCTATTGTTAGATGACCATTTTAAGTTATTCGCTCACTTGCTTTGCTAAATCTATTTAGTCAATTATGTCACCTTGAGGACGATGTAAAGCTTCTTAACACGATGCCATTCAAGCTCGATGAAGCTGCTTGGCCTACTAACTTATTACTACTACTTATAAGGAACTTGGAAATACTGAAATGAAAATTGAGGTCTCCAAGCTTACTTGAATGAAATGCAATCCTTGAAAAACCTTAGGATACTGAAATCATTCTCAATAAGCTAACAATTCAATTTGTTTGACAGAAACATCATTAGAAAGCTCAAGAAGTAGTGGCAAATAATTGGCAACCAGTAGCATAACTACACAAACTGATATATATATGGTAAATATAGTAGTACTCAGGTTTTTTTTTTTTTTTTTTTTTTACAATCATCTGGTGCTCAAAGTCACTGACTTGAAGAAAGCCCACCACTCTGGGGTTTCGTACCAAGGGATAGGGGTTCCATTCCAAAATATAGAACTTGAAACCTCTGCTTAAGAGTAGAGAAACCTTAACCATTCCACCACGTCCTGCGGTGATGGTAACCTTTTCTTTCCTTAAATAAGAAACCTTATTAACAAAAACTCCACAACCATAATATATGTCTAGAGAATGAATGAACAAATTAAAAGTTGGAGGTTTAGGTTGTGAGAATGGGAGGAAGAAAATTGGATTTGGTACCAAGAACAGGTGCTTTGGTGTCAGGAAAGCATTGTACTCCAGGTATTTCAGTGACCTCTCCATTTTCAGTAATACCAATAGGGTAAGTAAGAAGATGTCCAGGCAAATCATGAATGAGGCTCTCACTTGAATACATATCCCAATATTTGTCACCAATTTTGTTCACCTTTCGGATGCATTCTACGCTCTCTGGTTGAAGGAAACTGTTGTCTAACATGCCTAAGTGCTCGTACCACAACGCCATTCGGAACCCGTGAACCTGACCCCTAGCTGGCTCCTTCACACAGAGATGAAATGGTTGGTAGGCTCCCATTGCTATTTCTGAGTCTCTGGCACCATCCATTGACCTTTGATTGATGTTAGCTGAACCAATGATAATGTATTCATCATCCACTGCAAAACATACACAAAAATAATACTATTGAGAAGTAGTTAATTTTGAAAATATACAATCACATATGCAATGATTTCTAGCTCATTAAACTTGCCTATCATCATTTTGGCATGAACATAAATCATGAAACGTCTGGCTTCTTGAGCTTTTTGATAGTCTGAATCAGGTTCTGGTGATTCAGAAGGCTCATATTCTCCTGTCTTCTTTGTTTCCCTATTGCCAAGGCAAAAGAAACTCAAGTAGTCCTTAGGATTTGCTACAATTCCTTTGGCTTTAAGAGCTTGAATTATGTCGGTGTACATCATTTTCATGGTTCTCCTTTGCCAATCCAGTATTGCTTGTACAGATGCACTCTCAGGAAGACCTTCTGGCCACATTGGAACCACAACATAGGCCGTAAACCTTTCCCCTGCTTCAATCTTGCTAACTATCTTCAAAGACAACTCCTTTGGGATCAAATGTAGAGCATTAATGTCTTCATCCTTGATATCATCGGAGTTCCATGAAAAGGAGCTTCCTAAGAAGTACTGGTTTTCGATGTAAATAAAATGATTTGCTCGACGAATGGCATTAATATATCCATCTTGTATGCTTCGATCAATGATGTTGTCCTTGCCACTTATAAGACCAGACTTGGCTGCCTCCTCAGGAGCATCGGGGAAGCCAAAAGCTGCTCCCCCATCAATTGATCGAAAAACTTGAACATTCCACGTGTCATGATCATCAGGATACATAGCAGGTGAAGGTGGTATGATTATATTCTCGATATCCCTTAGGTTCATAAGCAAGTCCTTTCCACCTTGCTTCCTCCACCTCTGTTCAAAATTGAAGAGCACATCCCAAGCAGCTGGCCCTTCTATTCGGCAATGGATATCGTGCCAAGGCTCTCTTGGTCCCCCTTTCTGAATCGAAGCACCAGTGAAATTTGGTTGGTGAAAATCATCATGATGTGCTGTGTCCAAAGTCCTGAAAAGGGGGTGAAATTGTGTATCATATCTACCATCACAAAGATCAATCCCACCAATATAACTCACAATTCTCCGTCTCTCCGTGTCTCCATTAGGCAATTCTCCATCAACAACTACAATCTTTTGATGATGAGTAAACATTGTCCCAATTTCTATGTTTTGAATAATGCTTCTTCCATCATCAGGATTTCGAGGACACAATACACAATGTACTTCAGAGTCTTCAAAATAAGTAGCAGTTTCTTGATCATGAGTAGCCATTAGCCCATCTTGTTTCAACACAGGAACCGATGTTCTGTCATCCCAGACCAGCATTAGAACTCTCACACCTTCATTAGCTTTCTTCTTAAGCAACTCCCCGAGCGTTATGTCTCCACCATGCTTAGGCCTCCTCGTATCCCTTATCAAAGTAATCTCCGTATAAACAGACCATCCAGTTATGTAAATCAAATGCTTTGCATTAGTGATGGCATCGAAAATGTCTTCCCAACATCGTTGTGGCTCATAGAACTTGCCACCAGCAAGAGGAATTTTCGGGACAAAGTTATCAGGAACATGAGAATCTTGGTAAAGGGTGACCTTACATCCTTGTCTTTGACTAAAGAATGTGTAAGGAACTCCAGGAAATCTTGTAACTCTTATCCCTCTATTCCAATTATACTCCCTTGTGACATCAAAATACTGCAACTTCACATGAATTTTAGAGTGTCCTTGCACGGGTTTTCGTTCTGTATTGAGGATTTCAAGCCATTCATCAACGACTTCTCCATCTATCAATCGTTCAACTGGTAAGTAAGCTCTTCCTATGAGTTCTGCTCCAATTGGATTATCAGCTTTGACAGTGAATATGACATCGGAAGCCATATGAGCACAGTAAATGTGGAATGACTCGTACCATCGTGGATTTTTGTGTTCATCGAGCAATCTGGTTCTGCCAACTCTGGCTTTTCCAAGATCAATGGTTGCATAGAGTGTTGATGCTGTCTTGTTGAAGCCAATAGCTCCTTCAATGCCTTGAACAACCTACAAGAAAATGGAACTGTTAATAAGTAAACAATGTTGTTACTGTCTACTTTGATCACTATAGTATATCATACATTCATACTCTAATGTGTGTTCGAAATGAAAAATAATATTGAAACTTTAATCATAGGATTACAATATTAGGAATCGAACCCTCACCAGTGGAAGTTTAGGTAGCCACCTAGTTGGTGAGGGTTCTACTATATTAACTTCTACTAGCTTTTAAGAGCAATTGTTGTCCCCTCTATTTCTTTACAGTAAGGTGGGGAAAACTGATGTTACAAATATTGAAATGACTATAGAGAAAAGTAGTGTAAATTACAATCACTAATATCGTAAAAATGTTGCTCAGAATTTATTTAGCCTTAACACAAAATCAAAAATAAATTTTTTAACTGCAATTAACACTTTTTGTAAATATCTTTAAAGTTTATAGCAATATTGGATCTAATAACAATTGACTAATGTCAGTAAATGTTTTAACGCTCTTTATTGATATGTATATTTCTTGCCGCTAAAAGTTGTTTGTGTTATTGTGTAAATTCGATTAAACAATTTGGAAAATAAAATATTTCCTTCACTTCAATTTGTGTGATATAGTTTGATCAATATAGAATTTAAGATAGAAATAATTATTTTTAAAATTTCTAATCTTAAAACATATATATAGTATTTATGTGCCTATAATTTTTTTGAAATTTATTATCGTAAATAAGTCATAACATTTGTATGATTATAAAACTTCTCATTAAGACTAAAATTACCAATTTAAATTTAATTAATTTCGAATTGTAAGTGTCATTTTTTTAAAACTAACTAAAATGGAGCGTGTAATATACCAAAATGTTGCGATTGTTAATATTAGTATTATTAAAAGAACAAAGAAAAAAAGATGTGGTGGGTGGGAAAAGGGCAATGGTAATGATTACCCTCGTCAAATCAAAGCTTAAAGCAGCTTTAATTAATAATTTAAACCCTAAAATCATTCATTTTTTGGGCCGTGTATATAGAAAAAGTTGTGGTACATTATTTTGTTTTGTTTCTCTTGTGTTCTTTATAATGATTATTCCAAATTTGAATATATAAAAAGTTCAAGAAAATAATGGAGATTGTTAAATTTTATTAATTTAAAATATGTATAATATATTAAAATATTTTTTAAATTTACAATTTAAAACAAGTCATGTAGAATATTAAAATTACAAAATTGTGTCAACCACTTCCATTTTTTCTCTCGTTAGTTTCTTTTGAATACTTCTTGTATTTGAAACTAATACTATGTGCGTATTCTTTTTTATACTTTAATTAAAATGGTTGGAGTAACCCTATGTTTAAATACTTCTTATATTTAAAAATAATTAAATGGTAAATATTTTATTTTACATTAATGGTATGCTGATACTGCATCATGACATGTTTAAAGTTAAATCACAAGGTTCAAAATTATCTTTCTTTTATATATTGTGGTTAATATTGTCATAACTATCTTCCTATCCTTTTAAGTGTTTTTAAAAATTTTAAAACCAAACAACCAATAAATAATATACTCAATATATTTTTATAAGTGAAATTTGAAAATGATAAAATATATGTAAATCTTATTATTAATTTGTGGAAATAGAAAAATTATTTTCAACCCTCAATTGGCTCAAACAACACACGACACTACAATTTAAAAAAGATACAAAGATTAAGAAAAAGTGTAACAGACTGTACAAAACAGAAAAATATGATAAATGAAGAAGTTATACGGATCATTTCAGAGAAAAAAATATTAAATTTTAAAAAAAAATTAATACTACTATAATTTCTCAGTATAAATTAATTGTGGAGCAAAATTATAAGGCTAATATCTTACGTCCTTCGCTCTTTTTTACTTGTCCATAATAAATTATGTACTTTCTTTTAAAAAAATATAAATGAAATAAATATTTTACTATAATATTCATAATTATTACTCCCTCCGTCCTATTTTATGTGAGGTACTTTGACTCGGCACAAAGTTTAAGAAAGAAAATAAGACTTTTAAAACTTGTGGTCCAAAATGAATAATAGAAATTTGTGTGGCTGTAAATCATTTCTTTAAGGATAAAAATGGATATTTTATAGTTAAATTGTTACTTAATATAGAAATGTGTCATTCTTTTTTAGACTGACTAAAAAGGGAAGTAAGTCACATAAATTGTGACAGAGAGAGTAGTATTTAAAAAAATCATAAAAAATAATTTATGAAATTAATAGTTAATGTTAAAAATATAACAAAATAAAAATAGTGTACATTCTAAAGTTTCAACAACTCCACCACCCAAAAATTTGCAATAATTAAATTCATGCTATCCACAAATTCCCCATCGCTAACTCACCTACTTGCCGTCCACAAATAAATCACTCTAGTGCAGATAACACACACTTCCCTTCTTTCTCTTCAGTTTTTTTTTTTTTTTCATCAGGTTCGATATTTGCATTAAAATTTAATTAATTTGAATTCCTACCACATAGCAAAATCATGTTTCCTACCAAGAATTTTTCGATATTCAGGGTTCAAATTCATAGCATCTGGTTAAGGGAGGAGTAGCTCTCTTCAATTGTAAATACTTTGAAGAAGGAAAAAAGTTTCACATCGGGTGGTTAATAAAAATTCATGAGATGGATGGTCTTTGTATATAAATTTGGATAATTTTTTCCCAATGAGCTAGCACGTTTTGAAGGTTGAGTCAGATCCAAAATTTATTTCTTTACCAATTCCGATCCATCTCCCAAATTCCTAAGAAGAACTCAATGCATATTTCATTTAAATCAAACCAATTAACAAGAAATTAATAAGGTTGCATTCCTATATTTGTGTTCTATCTACACAAATATACTTTCAATTGATTTGATGGAACTAATTATCTGGCAAGAAATTACTAACTCACAAAATAAAGTACTATACATGTTTTCATATGGATACTAAATTGAAGTGTGGAAAGAAAGGATTAAGATTAAAATTTTCACCTTATTGAAAATGTCTCTTCCAAAATTAGTACGAAGCTTATCAACTTCAAATATAGTAACATGAAGTGTACCATGTAGCAAAATTTGTGCCATCTTCCTTCCCTCCAATCCACTTCACTAGCAAATGTCAATCAAATAACATATCATATTAAGACAGAATTCAGATTTCATAAGCTAAAAATCTTTGTTCCGACTTTGTCATAAAGGAGCCAAAGCTTTATTTGTTACATCATAAGAAATATATACAAATCATATGAAGAAGAAGAGTTCATTAACTTGAGCTGACAAAGAAAGTCTGTAGATAAGAATAAGATGAGAGGAGATCAATAGAAGCCGCAAGTATATATAGAGAGGTATCTTTTAGAATAAATTAATTAAATGCAGTGACAAAGTAAAAAATTTGGCTTAAAGTGTGATTTTTTTTTTCTCAATTGAGTTACGTGTAAAATTAAAATACTTATAATTGCTAATATTTATTTTATGTACATCATATAATTTTTCAACAAGGGGTATGCATTAAACCACCTTTCACTCCGTGATACTTTAATTCTAGATGTTGACATCCATCTTCCCTTGTGAACTAAAATAAATATTATAAAGAAAAAGAAGTCCCATATATTATTCTGATGATTAATAAAGCAAAAAATAAAGGAAATCAAGTAGCTCCCCCCAAAAAAGTTAATAAAAATAATCCAAGAATAAAATTTTGTTTGGTTTGTTTAACAGGAAAAAAATCACATCATATCTTAACACAATGATTGAAATAATCTTCATAGTTCAGTTGACTTGCTATTTAAATTTTCATCTTGTTGGTGAGAGTTTGATTCCCTTTTGTAATTCCTTTTTCCTACCCTTAATTTTTTTTAAAAAAAAAAACAAAAAACACAATGCTTAATTAGCTTGTGTCATTAAACTTTGTATTACTAATATTTATATTTCCTCCGTCTCATATTATTTGTTCATATTAAAAATATTTATCCTGAATTATTTGTCAATTTATAAAATTAATTAAAAAAAATCCCGTTATTGTAGAAATCTCACTAAAGTATGGAGAAATCAAGGATTGTATTGATAATAATAATATTGTGTTACAAGTTCCTTATATAGGAGAAGAGTCCTATTCTAGTTATACTAGGAATCCTACTACAACACAATTATTTACATGAGTAGTATTATATTATAACTCAAATACCTTATTCTAGTCGACTCCTACAATACACAATAGCTTAGTTGTACATAACTTAGGATTTAGTAGTCTAGTTCTAGTATGACTCTAACTCTAACTCATCAGCTTGCTTCGATGGACCTGTTCCTTCGACATGTTCCATCAGTCTTCAAGCTTCCTTCAACACTTCCCCTCAAACTAGTGAGTGGAGGACCTGTAACTCCTAGCTTGCTGCGAAAACCAGAAAAAACTTGTTTTGTTAAGGCTTTGGTATGGATATCAGCTAGCTGATCCTTAGACTTCACAAACTAAGTAAGAAGTTGTCCCCTGACCACTTTCTCAAGAACAAAATGATAGTCCATTTTAACATATTTGGTTCTAGCATGCTTAACTGGATTAACCGTCATGTACAAGGCACTCATGTTATCACAATACAACGTAGGAACATATCAAAGGAACACTCCAAGGTCATGAAGAAGATACAAAATCCAAGTCATTTCTACGGCAGTAGAGGCTAGTGCTCTATACTCAGCTTCAACACACGATCGGGCTACTGCGGTCTGTTTCTTGGAGGTCCAAGAAATACAATTTGCACCTAAGTAGATAATATAACCTGTAGTTGATCTCCTAGTGGTGGTACAACCTCCCCAATCAGCATCTGAGTAGCCATACAACTTACATGGTGATTGTGAAATAATTCTAAGTCCAAAGTGTAGGGTACCTTTGATGTACTTGAGAATCATTTTTACCCCTTAAAGATGTTCAATGTTTGGGCTTTGCATAAACTGGCTTGCTAGATTCACAACATGAGTGATATCAGGTCTTGTGAGGGTCAAATACTAAAGGCTCCCTACTATCATTTTGTACAAGGAGACATTTACAAGACCTCCCACAGCTTCATGCAGACCATGGTTTTGAGCCAAAGGAGTGGCTACGGCCTTTGCCAAAGTCATCTCTGTCTTAGCCAGCAACTCAACAGCATACTTGCTTTGATTTAAGTGAATTCCTCCTTCAAAATACTTCACCTCAACTCTTAGAAAGAAGTGTAAAGGGCCAAGATCTTTCATAGAAAACTCTTTCCCAAGTTATAGAACCAACTCTGAGACATGAGATGGATTACTTTCTGTGACAATAATATCATCCACATATAACAAGAGAAATATTTTGCCTTTTTGAGTTTGCAAAGTAAATAAGGAAGGGTCAACCTTACTACAAATGAAATCACGGTGTAAGAAATGCATGCTAAACCTATCAAACCTGGCTCTTGGTGCTTGTTTAAGACTATACAATGCCTTTTTAAGTAGACACATATGTTGAGGATACTGTGGATCAATAAAACCAAGAGGTTGACTCATGTACACCTCATCTTGTAAGAAGCCATGGAGAAAGGCATTTCTGACATCTAGTTGTCTAACTTCCCACTTTGAACTGACATAAATGGACAGAACCACCCTAATAGTTGTGGCTTTAACCACAGGACTAAATGTTTCTTCAAAATCTATCTTTTCAAGCTGCGAGAATCCCCTTGCCATAAGTCTGGCCTTGTATCTATCCACTGTCCCATCAGCTTTTAATTTTGTCTTAAATACCCGTTTTGACCAACCAAGTTTATACCAGGAGATTTGGGCACCAAAATTCATGTCTTGTTAGTATGTAAAGCATCAATTTCTTCCTGTATTGCTGCAAGCCAATGAGGTGACCTTAGTGCTTCCTTAGTAGTATTTGGTTCTCTCAACATTTTTGTGCTGCTGCGAGCAACAAGTGACAAGTGATGTTCCTTCGCCTTGTGTCTGGTGATCATATGATGCCCTTGTGGTGTAGGAAGTACCTCAACTAGTACATCAACTAAAGTAGTTGATTGGAGTGTAGCATTGTCAGATTGATGGTCAACTGGTACATCAATTAAAGTAGTTGTTTGATGATGTTCATTGGCTGGATTTGTAAGTGCAACCTGTTCCTCACTGTTACTAGCAGATCCAAAATCTGCAGCTAGAGTTTCAATACTACTGTATGGATCATCACCTTCAACCTGTTCCTCAGCATCTGATCCTGCGCCTGAGAGGTCAAAAGTACTCTCATCATCAAGGAATATATGAGTTGTAGCAACATTATCACTATTAATGTGTGGACTTGCAACCTGTACTTCACCTGAATCAGAATTATCATGTGCCTGCAGTTTAGAGAAAGATTCAACAAAGGTAGCAAGATGAGGTGAGATATCAATATTAGTTTGAGATTGCTTTGGAGACACATCGGGTAATGTGTTTTCATCAAACATAACAGTCTGGATATGTAAACCCTTTTTGTAGAGGATGATAACATTTATATCCTTTGTGTAAGCTGTTGTACCTTATGAACACACAAGGGTAGGTCTTTGAACTAAACTTTTTGCTACCTTGATATATGGAAAACATCTACACCCAAACATTTTTAGGTTGTTGTAATCAGGTTATTCCCCATAGAACTTAACAAATGGAGTCACCATATTTAAGACTGAGGAAGGCAGTCTATTGATGAGGAATACGGCAGTGAAGAAAGCCTCAACCCAAAGAAACAAATGTAGGTTAGCATGAAGTAGTAGAGTTAAGCCAGTCTCCACAATATGCCTATGTTTTCTCTCTGCAACTCAATTTCGTTCAGGTGTGTTAGGACATGAAATATGTCTCACAATGCCACAATCTTCCAAATGCTTAATGAAGTCTGTTTGGATAAACTCACCATCTCCATCACACTGAAAAATCTTAATCTTTTTAGAAAATTGTTTTTTCCACCATTTTCTGAAATTTTGGAAAGACCTCAAAGAATTCAGATTTCTTTTTCAGTGGATAAATCCATGTATATCTTGTGTGATCATCAACAAAAAGACATAATATTTCATATGTTGGGAAGATTCGACAGGAGCAGGTCCCCATAAGTCACAATGAATTTTCAATAAAGGTTCTTTTTCAATTTTATTTCTCAAACCAAATGGAAGTTTACAACTCTTTCCCAACTGACAATTACAACAAACAGTAGGCACTTTATTCCAACTACTAATATTAATGCAACTATTACTACTCAAAATTTTTAAAGACTTCAAACTAGGGTGTCCTAATCTAGTGTGCCACATGTTGTATGGCGTGTTCCAATCATCTGTAGCAGTTAAAATATAGAGGTTGTTATCTTCCAAAACATAGAGTCTATTCCTTTTAGATCATTCGGCCAACAGTGTCCTTGTCCTCTTGTCCTTTACAACAAAGTTAGTTTTATCAAATTCAAGAGTGCAACAATTATCCTTTGCAAGCTTACTAACTGAGAGTAAATTTTTATTGATCTTAGGAACTACAAGAACTTCTTTTAACTTTAGACCTGTTCCGGATATGTTCCCAACATGTGTTATGTCTAACTTTGATCCATTCCCAACAATGATTTTATCTGGTCCATTGTAGTGTTTAAGATCAGTTAGGATACCTGAGTTTTGTGTCTTATGGGTACTTGCTCCTGAGTCCACATACAAGGTGTCATTAGTAGTGTTTTGTAGATTAGTAGCAGCCAATGCTTGTGGTAGCTCATTTGTGGCTTGGTAAGAGTAATCCCACCTGTAAAAACACTTAAGAGCAGTATGGTTATTCCTACCACAAATTTGACACGCATCAGTGTTGTTCCTCTTAGACTTCCACTTGAAGGACTGTTCTGAGGACCTGGTCCGTTTCTACTGTTATAAGAACATGTTCCTTGTCTAGGAGGCTTGAAGCCTCTTCCTCTGGAATTGAAGGTATTGTTTCCTTTTCTTGGAGAGTAGTTTCCTCTTCCCCTTCCTCTTTGAGAAAAGAATGCCATGTTATGGTTTTGTTGGGGCACTTCTTCTTCATTCTCTCTCGTATCAAAACCCCTGAGAGCATTAACAAACTGATTAAGAGTAGGATATGGTGCCTTACCTAGCATGACAATCCTGAAAGTCTTGTACTTAGGATCTAGACCTCTAGCAAAATTAATCACTTTGATATCTTTATCTACAGGCTTGTGAATGGCTGCAAGACCATCACATATGCTTTTGAATTCCTTAATGTATTCGTCATTTGTTTTGGTTCCTAGCTTCTCACTTTGCAGTTGTTGCTTGAGCTGGAACTCATCTTTTGTTGCTTGAAAATAAGATTCTTCCAAGCATTCCTACATCTCCTTGGCAGTTGAGCAGCCTACGATCAGGTACATGTTTTCTTCTGTCAAGGTGTCTGAGATCTAACTCCTTAGTAACACATCCTTCTCCTCCCAATCATCAACAATGTTGCTGTCTTCTGCATTCTTCTCGCCTGCTACATTTTTCTCAGTATTATGTCCAGTGGAATAGGTATCTTTAGGTGGTTCTGTGATGAGGTAGGTTAATCTCATCACTTGAATCAACTGAGACATTTGTTTCCTCCATATAAGATAGTTCGTTGGCTTAAGTTTAATGGAGCAGGACGAAATAAGATGATGAAGTGAAGAGGTTGAAAAAGTGTTGGTAGAAGGGGCCATTGCGGTTTGATAATGTGGTTGTTTTGGTTTTGATCTAATACGCTAAAGAGCGAAAAAATTTTATTGCTCTGATACCATGTAGAAATCTCACGTAAAGTATGGAGAAATCAAGAATTGTATTAATAATAATAATGTTGAGTTACAAGCTCCTTATATAGGAGAAGAGTCTTATTCTAGTTATACTAGGAATCCTACTACAACACAATTATTTACATAAGTAGTATTATATTATAACTCAAATATGTTATGATAGCTGACTCCTACAATATACAATAGCTTAGTCGTACATAACTTAGGATTTAGTAGTCTAGTCCTAGTATGACTCTAACTCTAACTCGTCAGCCTGCTTCGATGAACCTGTTCCCTCAACATGTTCCATCAGTCTTCAAGCTTCCTTCAACAGCTATGTCCTTAAGATTAATTATTTTTGAAAGTATACATACCCTAATGTTTTAAAAAATTCTTTAACTATTGATCTTTTTCATATACATATTAAGTCAAAAGAATGCATTAATTGTCTGGATAAGGCCCATAAATTGAGAGTATGAAAACAGTTAAAAGATTTAATTAGTGAAATTATTGTTTTATTTATAATCTTTTAATAGACATATATAAAAAAAAGTGGACATGTAATATAAATCGGAGAAAATATATGTTACACATTGAAATTTAGATACTATTATTTGACGCTGAGATACAATGTGTATATATTAGTATTAGTAATACATGAGTTACAAAAAACTAAAGATTAAAAAAAATCCATCAAAGCAAGCAATCCCAACACAGTATTGTTTGGGGTCAGCTCATAGGACCAATTGGATTCTTCGACATCATGTTAACAAGCTAAGGTGCAATACAAGGGTTGTGTGAAAAAATCTAATCGACCTATAAATCGAATAAAAATAGTATTATTAGTTTATTGTTATTGAGTTTTTGGGTTAACAATTTTTAATGGTTTTATAAAAAATAAATTATTGGGTTATCGGTTTGGTTTTGATTTTTGAATATTGGGTTTTTCGGTAAAACGATAATCCATTTTAGATAATAATAATTTACTACTTTATCCGTACATAAATATTAAATATTAATCTTAATGACGTTTTAGTTACTGTCTTTGCCCTTTATCCTTCAATTAACACTTCATAGTGACTTTGAGTTCACAACTTCACATTATACAAAACGTCAAAACCTAAAGTAAGAACACTGTTCCTCTTAATTTCTTTTTGTGTTACACTTGTGTAGTTCTTTTCATGTTAGTTATTAGAGCAAACAACATAAATCCCACTAGTTTATAAGGTCTTACTACTAGTATTCATGGTACGTAGTTTCGAATATTACTTCTTGTACTAGATTTCGTTGGTTGAATACATGTATCTGTCTAGTTAAAATACATGAATCCGAGGAATGGATACATGTTTAATTAAGGACTGTAACAAAAAGGCTTAATTTTAGGAGGAAATCACTCATTTAACAGCTTTTGAGTAATATTTAGTCTAACAACTTCTATAAAAATTCTAATTTCTTCCATTTATTTTTGAGCAACAATAAAATGAACAACTTTTCTTTTTAGAAATTTGAATTTGTTTCTCTGAATTTCGAGATTTTCTTTTTTCAATATTTCATATTTAGAGAACAATATGTGAGGTTGTTACTTTGTTGAATATTCTGACAAAGTATATTGTTGTTTTTGAACTAGATACAAACCTTCATTTGAAAATCTTACATAAATAAATATTATTAATTATTTGAATCTGGATACATGCCTTTTACTAATGTATCTGATTCATGCACTTTATTTCATTAGATGTATCTCTTGTGTTTTTAAATTATGAACAGGCAAATATTTTCCACATATGTGTATTTGATAGATACTTTGTGAGCAAGAAGGATTAATTATGTACCAGTTACATGTAGCATATAACATATACATGTAGTTGAAACTTGTTATGTACATGAAGTTTTTATCCAATTATTTGCATTCATAAATGTGCATTTTTACTTTGGTGGGTCTTCATTATCACTAACTGTGCCAACAATGAATTTGTGATTGTCGTAATTCCATAAAAGTGTGATTTACAATTATCTCGTTGAAGTATGACTAAATACACGACAGATGCGTCCCAAATACACTAAATAAATCATACTAGATCATGACAGAAAATCTCAAATACATGAAATAACATCTTCTCATACATGACATTAAACAACTCATCTATATTTAATAGAAAATACATATACATTTAATAAATAAATCAAATACATATTACAGATGCAATGGATGGTGCCAGTATAACTTTCTCGGGGATCTGAACCAATTTCGATTCTTTAGATCTCTTCAAAATTGACAGCTCAAATTGGTTCAGGATCTTGTTATTCAACTTCTTTTTCGACATTTAAACATGTTTTTGGTTAGCGTAGTTATTGTAATACCCTTTCCCATTTTCATTGATGATGAAACATTGCCGCCGGCATGGGGTTCCTTGAATCTGTCAATCAAATAATTTTGTGGCCGCAAAACTTTTGTTCCTATCTTTACTTCTCAAACAAAGAAAAAGAAAATCAAATTTTTTACAAACAAAATCCAAGAAAGATTGTATTGCTCCATTTTTTATTATTTTTTGATGATTTAGTGAAGAAGTTCAGTGTGTGTGAGAGAGAGAGAGGGAAATGAACGTGGGATAGGAGATTGATGATGTAGGAAGAGAGATTATGATGGAGGTGAATGGCGGACATGGGGGGAGATACGATTGACATAGCAGTTTGGGGGTGCAGTTGATGAGAGAGAATAATACGGATTGTTATTGGACCACTAATTGTTGTGCTTAAATGTACAAATAATTAATCAATCCTAGTTTTAAGGAACGTCTGTGTCTGTATTTGATTGTTTCTTTTAAAATATATGGTATACAATATAAAAGGCGATAATATTATATGTAATTGTTTGAAAGTAGAAGTAAGGTGATGTATGTCTAGTTTGGTCATTTTTCCTAGTTATTATTGTTTCTATTTTATGAGCATTCACAAAATTGCATTATTGTCATGTGACGTCAAATTGTTGGAGAAGTCATATATTTGTTCTATTAGCATTTTCTTATTGGTTAAACCGAAAATCGAACTGCTAGGGATCAAAATTGATAAACCGATAAGAAATATCTTATTGTTTGATTATTGATTTAGCGTATTCAAAAATAAAAAATTAATAAACCGAACCGATAATACATAAAATCAAACTAAACCAACAATGCACACCAACCTCTAACTTAAACATAAGTTATTTAAATTTTTGTACTTTGAATTATCACTCAGTTTTTCATTATTTTTACATTATTATTTACTGAAAAAATAGTTTATGAATGAGAAAAGATCAATCGTTGCTTTTAACCTCTAATATATCATATCATATCATTATCATCATATCATCATATATTACTAAAAGTGGGAACAAAAAAAAGTTAAAGTTGAAATTCCATTTTACCCCCACTAAATAAAAATAATATAAAATTGCTAATCAATTAAATATTAAATAGTAATTTAATTAAATAGTAATTATATAATATTACTATATATTATATTATACTAAATTCTAAAAGTGGAAAGGTGTTAAGTCAAAAATTTAAAGAAGAAAATATTCATAGAAAATTGTTAGACATTTTTATCCTTTTAAAAACTAAATTAGTCACATTTTTTCAACAAAAAAAAATTGTATTTATTTTTATTTTTCTCCTTCAATTTACTTAACATAACATAATATATATATATATATATATATATATATATATATATATATATATATAAAGTAGTCATTTTAATAATTTACTTTAAAGTATTTCTTATTTCTAATTACTTTATTTAAAAGATTAACTCCATAATTCACTCCTTTTCATTTTCATAACTTCCACATCATAGTAAAGCATGGTGAATTAGAAAGACATTAATGTTTTCATGAAGTAACATACATTCATCTTAATGCATTAATTGAATTACAAATTTAGATTAACTTTAGATGTTGGAATATACACAAGCCCTAAATTTCAACAACCAAAACCCTTCATTTCTTGGTTGCATTAATACTTAGAAATAAGTCAAATAACTACAGCCCCCCAAATTCTAATAACCTAAACCCCCTAATTTTTTTGCTTCATTAATAGAACATTTTCTAATAACTACAACCTACTAAATTTTAATAACCAAATCCACATTTCTTGCCCACATATTTCTCAATTATTGCATACCCAATGGTAGTTACATATACATTTATGATGGTTATTGCACACATATTTTTATTTTCTTCCAGAAATGTTTCTTAAGCTTAATTAACACATTTGAATATTTTTTCAATTTTTTTTGTACGTCTTATATTATATATTTGTTATTTTTTAAAGTTTGGTTTTATGAAACTTATATCCTTTCATTTATTTATTATTTTTCTCTTTTATTTGCTTTAAATATCCACCTTCATATCTCATATCTAACTACATATTCAATTGCTACTATTAATATATATCTGTATCTATAACTCTCATACTTTTCATATTCACAACCTCTAAATATTTAATTTAAGATTTTAAGATAACTTTTAGTGTTCCACCAATTTTATTTATATAAATCATCTTCTTTGTTTCATGGGATCCTTAGGTATCCTTTTCATTCTATAGTTAAAGTAGTGAAACATTTATATCATTTTCGTTCTATTGATTCATTCTTTAGTTTGACTGGACAAAGAAGGATCTTGAGTTTTGATTGGCTATGATAGAAAGAGACGACAAGAACTCGAAAAATTATGTACTATTTTTGTATTTCTGTTTACATCTATACTGTATGATTAAAGTTTTAACAAAGATGAGTACATTGTATTTTTTTGTGTTTTCTATCTATTAGACTTTTTAAATTTAATTTTCTATGAATTTCTGATTGATTAGTCATTTTTGGCTTTATTGAAAGTTTGCTAACTACTAACCAAAATTCAAAACTTACCGTTGGTTGCTTTAAAGAACTTGATTTTAAACATTAAAATACGCTCCTTATTTGATACTTTTTGCCATATTTTAAAGATATATTAGTAATTAAAATTGCATTTTATTACTCACTACATGTTTTCATAAAATTTTAATTATTCCAACAAATCTATGAAAATTCTCATGGAAAACACACGTGCAACGCACGTATTCAGAAACTAGTATTACTATAAGTGGGAACAAAAAAAGTTAAATGTTGAAATGCGATTTTACCCCTATTATGAATTAAAATGTTATAAAAACATTTAATTATTTAATTTAAATGTTAAATTGTATCATTTTAATAAAAATGTTAATGACGTTTGCACTTCTTTAGATTAACTTCTAATTAAAATATCTAATTTAATAATATTCATCATCTACAAAATTTGATTACCATTTTATCCATACACTAAATTATTTTTTTTTATAAAAAATTAATTAATTAAATATTAAATGTTTCTGAAAAAAATTAAATGACCATTTTTCATTCACTAAATTAACACGGTTCATCTAATAACTTATGCTTAGAAACTAAATCATTACGCAATCGCTAATGTTTCAATGCGCACACAGAAAAAAAATAACAAATCTTGTTTAGGAATTTCCAAGGTTATTTTGAGATTTACAAGCAATTTAATATGGTTCATGTATTAGCAAAAAGTCACGTTATCCAAGAAAAAATGTTAATATTCTCATACATTTATATCATGATTAATTCGCACTTATCTTACTCTTGGCTATACACATTCTCTTATAATTTTTGGATTATCCCTACATTTGTCATTTATAAATATGAAAAATATTGGAGTAAACAACATCATGTGATATACAAGGAATGGGCAAGCTAAGATTTGGGGGATCTACTTCTTTAGAGATGAACAAAGCATTGTTTTTACTCTTTTTTTTAGAAGAACAAAGGTGAATGATATTTAGGAAGGATATGTTTTTTTAGTACATAATTTCCTTCTTTGAATGTAAAATAAAGGGTCATGCATCAAAATATAAGATCGTGACTCTTTACTAATATACTTGTGTGATGTAATTTGTAAAAGAATTAATTACTCCTTTAATTCACGGGAGAAATAATGATATAAATAAATTTTTTCTCAAAGTTCGATGACAAATTTGAGTCTTTTCCCTTTTCTTAATAGATATGTCAAATCAAAATTTGGCGAGTAAATCGAAACTGAAGGAGTATTTTAGAATTAATTTGGCATTTTGTTTGTCAAGGCCTATTAATCGTGACAAATGTCAAAGCCAAATTGGAGTGCCTTAGGGAAAGGGAGAAATATAAATGATGTGGGCTCTAATAAATTAAAAACGCAACAAATGACATAAAATAAACAAATATTTCAGGGATATATATTTAATGATTTGTACCTTAGTGAATCACAATTCTTGGTTAACAGTAGGTTTGGTCGATCTTATTTTATTTCATTTTTAAAAAATAAGATGTTTGATCAAATTTTTAGGAGAAAATTAGTGTTTTTAAAAGTGGCACAAATTGTTTATTTTTTAGAAATTTAAAAAAGTACTATTTTCTTAAAAGTATTTTTGAAAAAAATACACTTAAAAATTCTTTTATAAAATATTGCTACTCAAAGAGATGCAAGAAAACAAAATTGATGTAGTTTCAAGAAACCCGCAAACGGAAAAAAGGAACAAGAATGGAAATAAAGATCATTCCACAATATCTAATTTTTTTCGAATAACGAATTTTAGCCAACTGAAAGGATCTTCTCAATCAACTCAGGTATTGCTCTGTCACTAACTTCCCTCTTAGTTTATGATATTACAAAAAATTAAAATAATAAAGATAAACATAATATCATAAACCACGAGGAAGGTGAGTATGATAGAGCAATATCTAAGGAGAAGTCTCTGAAATTATCCCTAAATTTTATTAATCAAACACAAATTATTTTCATCAAAAATATTTTTCAAAATAAATTGATTTTAAAAATTTGACCGCTGCTTATCTCCGGACGAATAGGAAATAGCCAGGAACATTCATATTTTAATATTATGGGACGGATTGATTAAGTACTATTATCTTTTTCGTACCAATGAAAGAGCTCCACTTTGTGTTTAGGTAAATGACATTTTTCAATCAGTAGTGTTTTGGACGTAGATGTTTTTTGAACACGACAACATTAATTCCTCTCTCTTTTTTTTTTATTACAAGAAAAACACAAATTTGTGTTTTCTTTTTCTAAAATTAGGATTTTTTTTCCTAATAAAATAAAGGTCTTAGCACTTGCGGGAATACAACTAAATATCTAATAGTTATAAATATATTTTTGTATATTATAGTGTTTATTTATCTATTTTTAGAAAAGAGTTAGAGTTGAACCAATTTAGTTTTTCTCCGTAATAGAGAAGCTCTTATTTATGGTATTTTCATCTTTCAAGAAAAATATATTTTTTTTCTCTCTTGCTACTTTTTTACGTTATCAACACTAGTCTTTGCCTTTGAAAGCTCGCGTTGAAAAAATAAAGGAAGGAAAAATCAAAGTTAACTTTCTTTTTGAAAGATGTATTACTTACCTAGAGGAATGTCATTCCTTTGGCAATTTTGTTTTCTTTCAATATTAGCAAAACAAAAATAAAGTGAATATGATTCCAAGATGATAAATGACAGTGGCGAAAGTAAAATTTTCAAAAAGAGAATTCGAAATATGAAAAGTGTACATGTGAAAATTAGAGAATGATAAACGGGACAGGAAGTAAAAGGGCAAAATTAACCTTAACCCACGTCGCATCTCATTTAACATTTCTTCTAAGATAGCTCCGCTAACTATCTTAGAAAATTTGGCCAATGGAAAATTTGTGTCATAAAACATGATTCTCCCGCTCCATTCCATTGAACCAACTTACTAAAAAAACTCATGGTAGAAATAGATTCCCAGAGAATAGTTGCTGAACATTTAGTAGTTAATGTCCTATGGTGATATTACCCTTTCTTTCCTTAATAAGAAACCTTATTAACATGTACACCTTAATCATAAATATATGTCTAGAGAATGAATGGAACAAATTAAAAGTTGGAGATTTAGGTTGTGAGAATGGGAGGAAGATAATTAGATTTGGTACCAAGAACAGGTGCCTTGGTGTCAGGAAAACACTGTACTCCAGGTAGTTCAGTGATCTCTCCATTTTCAGTAATACCAATAGGGTAAGTAAGAAGATGTCCAGGCAAATCATGAATAAGGCTTTCACTTGAATACATATCCCAATATTTGTCACCAATTTTGTTCACCTTTCGGATGCATTCTACGCTCTCTGGTTGAAGGAACCTGTTGTCTAACATGCCTAAGTGCTCGTACCACAATGCCATACGGAACCCATGAACCAAACCCCTAGCTGGCTCCTTCACACAGAGATGAAATGGTTGGTAGGCTCCCATTGCTATCTCTGAGTCTCTTGCACCATCCATTGACCTTTGATTGATGTTAGCTGAACCAATGATAATGTATTCATCATCCACTGCAAATAAAACAGAAAAGAACTTAATTTTGGAAATGTATGAATCTCACACACACACACATATTTGTAATTGAACTTGCCTATCATCATTTTGGAATGTACATAAATCATGAAACGTCTGGCTTCTTGAGCTTTATGATAGTTGGAATTCGGTTCTGGTGTTTCAGAAGGCTCGTATTCTCCTCTCTTCTTTGTTTCCCTATTGCCAAGGCAAAAGAAACTCAAATATTCCTTAGGATTTGCCACAATTCCCTTTACTTTTAGAGCTTGAATTATATCGGTATACATCATTTGCATGGTCCTCCTTTGCCAATCCAGTATTGCTTGTACAGATGCACTTTCAGGAAGGCCTTCTGGCCACATTGGAACCACAACATAAACCGTAAACCTTTCCCCTGCTTCAATTTTGCTCACTATCTTCAAAGACAGCTCCTTTGGGATCAACTGTAGAGAATTAATGGCTTCATCCTTGATATCATTGGAGTACCACGAAAAGCAGCTGCCTAAAAAGTACTGATTTTCAATGTAAATGAAATGCTTTGCTCGACGAATGGCATTAATATATGCATCCTGTATGCTTCGGTCAATGATGTTTTCCTTACCACTTATAAGACCAGACTTGGCTGCCTCTTCGGGAGCATTGGGGAAGCCAAAAGCTGCTCCCCCATCAATGGATCGAAAAACTTGCACATTCCATGTGTCATGATCATCAGGATACATAACAGGTGAAGGGGGTATGATTATATTATCGATATCCCTTAGGTCTATAAGCAAGTCCCTTACACCTTGCTTCCTCCATCTCTGTTCAAAATTGTAGAGCACATCCCAAGCAGCTGGCCCTTCTATTCGGCAATGGATATCGTGCCAAGGCTCTCTTGGTCCGCCTTTTTGAATTGAGGTACCGGTGAAATTTGGTTGGTGAAAATCATCATGATGTGTTGTGTTCAAAGTCCTGAAAAGGGAGTGAAATTGTATATCAAATCTACCATCACAAAGATCAAGCCCACCAATATAACTCACAATTCTCCTCCTCTCCCTGTCTCCATTAGGCATTTCTCCATCAACAATTACAATCTTTTGATGATGAGTAAACATTGTCCCAATCTCTATATTTTGAATAATGCTCCGTCCATCATCAGGATTTCGAGGACACAACACACAATTTACTTGAGTGCCTCGAAAATAATTAGCAGTTTCTTCATCATGAGTAGCCATTAGCCCATCTTGTTGTAACACAGGAATCGAGGTCCTGTCATCCCAGACTAACATTAGAACTCTCACACCTTCATTAGCTTTTCTCTTAAGCAACTCTCCGAGCGAAATGTCTCCACCAGGCTTAGGCCTCCTCCTGTCCCTTATCAAAGTGATCTCGGTATAAATAGACCATCCAGTTATATAAATCAAATGCTTTGCATTAGTGATTGCATCAAAAATGTCTTCCCAACATCGTTGTGGCTTATAAAACTTGCCACCAGAAAGTGGAATTTTCGGGATGAAGTTATCAGGAACATGAGAATCTTGGTAAAGGGTGACCCTGCATCCTTGTCTTTGACGAAAGAATGTGTAAGGAACTCCAGGAAATCTTGTGACTTTTATACCTCTATTCCAATTATATTCCCTTGTGACATCAAAATACTGCAACTTCACATGGATTTTAGAGTGTCCATGCACGGGTTTTCGTTCTGTATTGAGGATTTCAAGCCATTCATCGACTTCTTCTCCATCTAGCAGTTGTTGAACTGGAAAGTAAGCTCTTCCAATGACTTCTGCTCCAATTGGATTATCAAATTTGACGGTGATTATGACATTGGCAGCCATATGGGCACAGTAAATGTGGAATGATTCATACCACCGTGGATTTTTGTGATCATCCAGTAATCTGGTTCTGCCAACTCTGGCTTTTCCAAGATCAATGGTTGCATACAATCTTGACGCTGCCTTGTTGAAACCAATAGCTCCCTCAATGCCTTGCACCACCTACAAGAAAATAAGTACATTAATCTACTAGTAAATAATTAGTAAATAATTTTGTTACTGTCTTGTAACATGCCAAACTCTGTACAATTGTAATTGTATGCTAAAGAAGTGTTGGAAAAAATATTGAAACTTCAATCGTCATTCTAGATAATGTGTATGAGATCGATGGAAGTACCTCAGGACAGCCAAGGCTGCTTCGTACCCCCTCCCGGGGAGGAACCACATTATAACTGGAACACCGTCATAATGATCCTTAGATAAATCAACAATCATTCTCCAATCTAGTGCCAACTTGTCCCCAATCAGTCTCGAGCCCAACGTCAAAGCTCACTCACATGCTACTAAAGTAGCCTTTTCAGTGCTAAGCGAGTAGCCATTTCACACAGAAGCGACAATTCAATTATTTTGTCCTATAAAAGTGTCTTCTCAAAGGAAGAGAATGCATACAGTAAATCCCAGAAGTCACCCCAAATACCTTTTTATCTTCTTTTCTTAGAATTTCAATAGGAGAAGGCTCTGCTTGTATTTTTCTATTCTTTTGAGCAATGTTAACACTTGTATGCGTTTACTCCCTTGGAGATTTGGCCAAAAGCAATAAATTGTACTGTTAACCAAAATGACGATTTTTCCAGTAAACAATGAGGGCATCCAACATGAAATCGGATTTAATCACCTCCAATATAGGTACCAAACATCGGGTGGAAAATAAAAAACAAAAAAACACAGTTCCATTTTTTTTTTCTTTCTCTTAACTAATGTTTCCATTTCCCAAATACCTAAATTCTAAGAAGTCAGTTGCATAATTCATCTGCAACATTAAATCAAACCAAACGGGCATTCCTATTTTGATCAGTTCTATACATACTCCCATTCGATTTGTCATTTACTGGAATTTTTCCAATTTTTAGTAGATCCATTGTGGATAAAATCATATATATATGGAACTGAATATGAATAGTGGAAAGCAATTTTCACCTTATTGAAAAAGTCTCTGCCAAAATTAGTATGAAGCCTATCAACCTCGAATATAGTAACATGAAGAGTACCATGTAGCAGAAATTGTGCCATCCTTCCTTAATTTCCTGCAATACATAGGAGTAACAGGTTCAGCATAAATGTTAAACTCATAAAATTTAAATTCTGGATCTGGAGGGCCTGAAGCTTTATTTGTAGCATATCATGTCATGTGATGAAAACGAAGACTTAGACTTCATTAAAGTAAAGTAATTACCTTAATTTAAAACTTGAGCTGACGAAGAGAATCTAGAGATAAAGAGGAGGTAACAATAGTAGCCAATAGCATTAGCAATGTATGTATATAGACGTTGACCTTCATTTCTCTCCCCAACAAGTGTGAACTTAAATTCATATTTCGAAAACAAAAACAAAACGTATCCCCATACCCATACCCATACCCATACCCATACCCATACCCACACCCATACCATACCCATCTGCCAAAAAAAATTACTTCATAAGTTTATATTTGGTAAAATAAAATAAAATTAGGACTCTTAGGCCTCATTTGTTTTCATTAAAATTAAGACCTCTCAATCTGAAACACGTCTGAATATTAAGATTTGCATTAAGAGCTAGGTGTCTAAATATGAATACATATATGAATATTAAGATGTGCTCTCCAAATATGAACACTGAACGATTATTGTTTGTTTTCAATATCTGATTGTGCATATAAATCAAACATTATATTAATATAATGTTATAAAAAATTCATTTCAACAAAAAATATTACTTTTTGATTAAAAAACTATTATAATCATCAAGCATAACATTTAAAAAAATCACGAATAAAAAATATTTTAGAGGCACAATATAATATCAAAAAATTCAATAAGTATGATAGATACTAGCCGAAAAATAATAAATAAGGTATCACATTATCAACGCCTAACATATATTTTGGCTAGTTAGAAAAAACTAAAGAATTCTTATTTTTTTCCAATAACCTTAATCCAGTTCTCTAACTCGTGAACCTCTAGCGTCAATATTTCTTTTTTATAGCGGACACTTTCACAAAATATACTAACACATGTACTGTATAATGACTCTTCCCATCCAAGTCCATCTAATTTTCTAGTCTAGTAGTTGTAGAAGTCTTTATAGTTTGATTGATGTTATATCACCTGTGACAGAGGGGTGTTAATGGGATTGTTCGCACAGTTATTTTTAAAATATTATATCATCCTAATTTTTGTGTATTTTATAATGTATAATCAAAATTAGATTTTTTAGAATCATTCCAATCATATCGGTTTCTCTTCGATTTGGTACGATTCAGTTAATTTTTTATTTTTTCAAAAAACTTTTACAGTATCACCTCAAAATACACTATTATTAAAACATTTCTTTCTCAATTGTGTTCTTGAAGAAGCACTTCAATTCTTCACCAAGAAGCCAAGAAAGTTAAACCTTGTTGCCCTATTGTTTGATCTTATACTTTTAATAGGAGTGTTTGCATAAATTTTACCGTATTGTTTGATGGAGTATCTATACGGTATTTTTAAGTGAAAATTTTATAAATGACATTTATTAGACTAATATTTTCAAGTTATAGCAGTAGAATAAAGCTTTCAAGTTGTAATAATAAAAAATTTCAGGTTGTAACATTTTATTAATTATTTTTTTTTAAAATAATACTAAAAAACATTTTTTTAAATATCATAAAAATAAAAAAACGGATAACATTAAGGATAATTAATAATGCCATAAATTTAGGGGATTCAAAACAAAATAAGAATATTTGGTTTCCTTTTTTTACTCAATCAGTTATTATTAAATCAAAAATGAGATTTTATTTTATTTTCAAACGTTTCTCTCTCCCTCTAATTTTTTCTATAAATTTGTTTTCCTTTTTTTACTCAATCAGTTAAAATTAATTCAAAAAATCAAATTATCTTTTTTTTATTCAAACGTTTCTCACTCCCTCAATCTTTTTTTCTGTGATTGTCGTCATTCACGACTAATTCTAAAATATTTTTGGTTCAAAAATCTTTATTTTGTGGTAATGGATGGATTCTTATCAATATTAATAAAACATAGTGGTAGATGGGATCCTTCTGGTTAGTATTCATTGCATTTTATTATTTGTATTTTTATTCCAACTTCAGTAAAAAAAAAAAAAACCAAGAACAATGAAACTAAAAATGAAATTTTCGGATTTTGGTTGTGTATAATAGATTTAAATTGTGATTTTTTTGTATGAACCTTCGTTTGTTTCATATTACAAAATAATTTCTGTGAAAATTGAATAAATGATGTTATGAGTTTTTTGTAAACTAATTTTTGTAATTTGTATACTGTAAACACAATGAATGTGTCAATTTTGTATTTATATTTGAATGATTTGATTATATTTTTTCGTGATAGTGTATGAAATAGTGATGATGTTATCGTTATAAATTTATGAAATGTGTGTAAAAATATAAATGTATGAAGTGTGTTTTAAGGTATGAATTCTGGTAGATTGTTTGGAATGATATCGGTATGAATAAGTATTGACGAGTATCTATAAATTTAAGTGATAAGAATGAACTTGTGGATGAAATTTGTATTAGGTTTGATATGAAATTTGAATATATATAGAACATATTTATTATTCCTTTGTATTATGTACGACAGACTATTTTTTTTTATGAAATGTGTTTTATGGTATGAATTATGGTAGTCTGTTTGAAATGATATTGGTATGAATAAGTAATGACAAGTGTGTATAAATTTGTGTGAGAAGAATGAAGTTGTGGATGAAATTTGTATTATCTTGGTATGAAAAGTGAATATAAATACAACAACATATTTATTATTCCTTTGTATAATGTTAACAGGTTAGCAAGGAGGTTGCCAGTGATTTCACTTCTTGAATTTATGAGGATAACATTTCAAACATGAATTCATAAGCACAGCGAGGAGGCTGCAAAAACTAGATCAGAGCTAACAAAAAAAATATGATCTTAAGCTCCAGAAAAGTGTTGCTTCGTCTACCAGTATGAGGGTATGATTTTTCCTTAATTCATTAATATCCAAAGGTATTCATGTATGCAATTGGTATGATTATTGAATGAATTTGGTATAAAATGTCAACCTACATGCATTACACAAGTAGCTGGAATGAATTTGATATCCTTTATGTATATAGTTGAAACCTTTTTTGTGACTTGTTTTTTTGTAACAACATGTTAATATCCAATTTTTTTGTGTGTTAGGTAATACCATCAACACTTTATTTGCATGTTGTTGTTGATGGACCAAAGCGGTACATAGTATGCATAAACACCAAGAAATGTAGTTGCGGAAGATTTCAAAATGATGAGATACCATGCGGGCATGGAATGGTAGTTCTTAGGTACAGAAGATTGTATGAAACATATTACTTCTCTCTTTTTTATAGCTTGAAGAATTTTGAAGATGCATACGCGATCCTTGTTGAACCTCTCCCATGCGACAGTACATGGAATATACCAAGTTATGTTTCAAAGCCTAAATTGATGTCGCCTGGTTCAAAGAGAACGGTAGGAAGACCGCAACTTGAACGCAGGAAGGGGTTTGCTGACGTGAAATTTAAAAGGTCTAAAGTTACTTACAGTAGATGTCGTCAAGTTAGCCACAACAGGAAGACATGTTCAAATTACCCTGCGCCAAAAAAATGATAGTTTATTTGTTTAAACGATACAAAAATTTTATTTTATTTTGTCTTTTAGACTCATGTTTTGTTTTGATTGGTACAATGTGTTCATTGTTTTCCAATAATATTTATTGACAATGCATATCAAATATATACAGAATTGATATCAAATGCATTCCAGCTAAGTGTTTAATATACTGTTCATGTTTTATACAAGATTCATTCAGTAATCATACCAATTGCATACTACTGGAAATAAAATTCATGCCAGTTTAATATATAATGTACTGTTCATATTAGTGAACATTATATAAGGTAATTGTGGTATGCATATGGTATCCATTTGGTATTCAACCTAATAGTGATTGATATTATTTAACATAAGTTAGCATGAGTATTAATTTGATATCCAATTGGTGTCCTACTCTAAACCAAAATAAAACAAGATGTGATTGATGTTGGTGCAAAATTTAATGATCGCTGTTTTAAATTGTCAGATTCGTTTCTTATAGTATTTATACAGATTGTATACCAGCTTCATACATCGTTAAAATATAAAATACTTAGTCACTTGTTAAGACAATATAATTTACAATTAGTATTAATTTGGTATCCATAAGGTGTCCAACTTGAATAAATGTAAAACAAGATGTAATTGAGGTTGTTACAAAATACATTGATCACTATTTTACATTGACATAATCATTTATTCAAGGTATTTATATAGGTTGGATACCAACTTCATTCATTTTTTTATTTTTTGTGTAAGAATATGAAGAAAAAAACCAATCATGTATGAATTTGGATGCCAAAAGTGTACAGTCTGGATACCAATTATAAGACAGAGTTAGTTCATGAACACTAAATTTGTATTCGTTTTGTTTCAGTTAATAAGACACTGTAATATCATGAACTCTAAATGTTGAATCCAATTGGTATGCAGTTTGTATATGACTGTTATCCCAAAAATTATTATACTCAATGCGTAATTTATCTTTAGAATGGTGTATCCAATTGGTATGAAGTCTGTATTTAATTAGTATCCTAAAATTATAATAGCAAATCTGTAATTCATATGGAGTTGGTATCTGACTGAAGAAAACAGTGGATAGTATATATCATCAAATACTTAAAATTGTATCAAACACAAAAATATCATCCAAAAGTTAAAAAAAAAAAACTTGTAATTCTAAAAAGTCTAAGGTGCAATCAACTATCTCAAATTTGATCTCCGTGCTCTTGGTGTAGGATAATTGCTGGTATCTGGAGCATGTTCTTTTGCTATGTGAGGTCCACCAAATTTGCTGGCAACAGTTCTAGTTACTTTACTCTCACTGATCGCGCCATCATCATTCTTTATTTTTCCATAATGCCATATGATTGTGGCATACCTTTGACGATGGTACTTTGCATCGATATCAACAGAACGCATATCAAAAACTCCATTATTGATGTATTCAGCAAATAGACATGTGTACAAACCACAATCACTGGAAAAAAAATTGTATGATATAATATTTATAACAAAAAGACCACTAATTTGAATAATTTGAAATTAAATTAAATATAATACTTATCCTAATCATTTTTTTTGTCTTTTTTGGATATTGAAATTTCTGAGTCCTCCTTCGTTGTTGTTCTTCTTCTTGATGGTTCTGAGTCCTCCTTCGTACAGTCCACAATCACTAAAATAACATTGAAGAAAAAAAAATTGAGAAGGAAAGTGAATTACTTATTATGAACAAAACACAATAAGATAGAAATACATACCTTGAACTTGAATCTTGTTGAGGCACATTCTTTATAGATACAACTTTGAGCTTGGATTGAGGCTTGTCAACATATGCAGGTAATTTATTAGGATAGATTCCTGCCTTTTACCATAAAATCCTGTGCTAGTTGAAAACAATGGTATAATTGTGGCAAGTTTATCAACTGCTTTCTCCACATTCTTCGTATGTAGATCTCCTCCTAACATTTAATCATATACATGTGGAAGAGTTCGACTGATTTTCTTTTTGAATGAAGAAGACGAACGTTGATAATGGTGAGAGAGAAAAATTTAGTTCTCTGTAAAAAAGGAACATGGGGGTGGGGGTGTGGGGTTTGCGTGTGGGTAAAAGAGGAAGGTGGTGGTGTGGGTGGATTTGCTGTGTGAAATCTGAAAAAAAAAATATCCCTAAAATGGTGTAAGAGATGATGACAATTGATTCTCTAATATTAATGTTATCCCTAAAATGGTGTAAGAGATAATGACAATTGATTCTCTAATATTAATGTTATTTCTCTTACTTATTAATTATAATATAATTATAAAAATAATACTAATTAATTAAATAAAATAAATTTTAGATTAAAACTAATATGTTAATACTTGTAATTAAACTGTTATAAGTAGTAATATAAAAAAAGTACATCTAAAGGTTGTAGTATTAAGCCTTAAATAGATATATGGGGTGATTTTTCCTATTTTTAATTTTAAACCTAATTATTTAAGGGAAAATTGTATGAAATAGCAAACTATTAATTCAAATTAAATGTTATAGCCATAGTTTATTTTATTTGTAATTCGCAGCAAACATTCCATTTTTTTGCCATCTGGTTCGGTATATAATTAGCCATTTTCGGTATACAATTACCTATTCGGTATACAAATGTATAAAATGTGTTTGTGTTTGTATAAATCGAGAGAAAAGTGTATATATAAATACAAATACATATATTTTCGTCCTACACACTTATAATTATACAAATACAAATCTTATTATACAAATTACACTGTATAAATGAATTTATACAAAACTGAACAATTTGTATAAAATTGGATGTATCTAGCGAATTATACAAATCAAAAGCTCCATAGCAAACATAAAATTTGCTATGGAGCGCAATTATGCAAACTATAGTTATAACATACAAATATGATTTTTATGTTTGTTATATGTGAAAGTTGCTCATTATTTAAAGGCTAACTAAAAAAGCAAAGGCCCAAAGTCGTCCACTCACTAGATGCCTAGGACCTAATTTACATTTATATTTGAAAAATGTTATAAAATATATTTATATATTAATAATATATTTATATTTTAAATTTAACATGTTGTTAATATATAAAATATATTTGCACATATCAAGTTTATTTTTTTCTAAGAAGACAAAAAACAGATAAGAAAGAACTAGAACATTATTTGAACATGTCAATCTACTGGAAGAAATGAAGAAGCTTTTGGCAATAGTACTTCCCTAACCAACTTGTCGAAGTTCATATAAGATGATCTAGTTGGAGAAGTAATTGCTTTTTCTGCTAAATTCTTCCACTTCAATGCATTTTCTTTCATCTCTTTACCCTTTTCTCCAATCATCAACTCTCTCACAACCTCCACAATCACTTCCCTCTTCACATCGCTATCAATTTCAATCCCGACACCCCAACGATTACAACTAAACCAACAATTTGTTTGTTGATCCGCAAAGAAAGGCCAACATAACATTGGCACACCAAATGATATGCTTTCGAAAGTTGAATTCCAGCCACAGTGACCTAAAAATCCTCCAATTGACGCATGACTTAAAACTTGTTCTTGAGGGCACCAACCACTTAATAAACCTCTTTCCTTAGACTCCGCAAGAAATTCATAAGGCAAAATTGCTGAATCGCCCATGACTAAATCGGATCGAACAATCCACAAGAAATTCATTTTAGTATTTGCAAGTCCCCATGCAAATTCAATCAACTGCTCTTTGCTCAGCACTGTAATACTTCCAAAATTCACATAAACAACAGAATTTGGTTTCTTCGTGTCCAGCCATTCAATACAGTGAGTATCTTCTTTTCATAGATTTGAACCGATGGATTTCAAGTCTTCGTCTTGAGTTGTATTATTCAGCACAAACCGATGTAAAGGTCCAATAGTATAGTTACTGGAGGGAACTTGGTTGCAATTTGTTGCAAAATGTCACTCTCTAGCAAGTCGAATGTGTTCAAAATTAGTGCAGAGAATTTGGGAATTTTGTCCATGATTTCTTCCATTACAAATTTGATTATAATATAACTTGGATCATCAACTCTGGCTCTGATCATGCTTGGCAAGTTTTTTAGACGGATGTCTTTCATGCCAGGTATCCAATCTATAATCGTGTCTAAATAACTTTCATCTGAAATTCAACCAATTAAAATAAATTAAAACTGTGAATCTAACATCCTAACATCTTCAAATTCTGACTACGCCTAATCGTTCATAAAATATTTAAGACGTTTGTTTTCATACCTTTTAGTGTAGAGTAGCCTTGTTCGACAAGTTTAGGATATTGTGTGAAAGCCAACAAGGAACAAGCACTAGAAGTCCAAAGGCCAACATTAGGAACACCCAATTCCTGAGAAACTTGTTGAGTGAAGCTCATAGCAGCATCAGAAACAATGCAAGAAATAGAAGGGAAATTGGAATTATTATTTAGTCTCGTAACGAGGTCTCTGAAAGGAACCAAACACGACTTCTTAGATGCCTCACACAAAGACGGAGAGTCTTGTGTGGCATCCTCGTTAGAGGGAGGGAGTCCATCAGGTATGGACTCGAAACGAAAGGAAGGTAGGCTAACGAGGGAATTGGGACCTCGCGATTTGAGCAAACGTTGGTGATTGAAGTCCGTGTTAACGAATGTGATATGAAAGCCTCGGATATGGAGGAGTTTGGCTAATTTGAGCATAGGATTTATATGGCCTTGTGCTGGAAATGGAATGCATACTGCATGAGGCTTCCACAATTTGGATTCCTCTGCTTCATTCATATTGCCCTGTTTTTTTTTTTCCTAAGAGAAGGTGTGAATATTAGACGCAACGGGCTTGCTCACTTATATAGACAAATTTACCACCCTTTTCATTTCAATTTATATAGAAAATTGTGATTTTAAACATATTAGGACAGATTACAAAAAGGATGATATTGAAGGTAAAATGAAAAGTTTAAATATTTACCAAAACTGTACGTATAATTACAAATATTACAATCAATAATTCATTGTGTGAAGCTTTTTTGTTTTCTCTCTTTGTTTTTTTATATTAATACAAAATCCAATTAAGGTTTTACCTAAATTATTTTCATTTTGGGTTCATTTGGTTTTTCAAGACTCTTCTTTTCTTTTGGATCTTTTCTTCTTCTTCTTCGATTGATACATATTGATTCAATCAATTGTATTTATGTATCAGAAAAAAATTTAAAAAGTGATAAATCTATTATCAGACTATATTTGTGTATCGAAAAAATTGATATAATTATTATTAGAAAAACTCTATATGTGTATATATTTGGGGGTGATACAATGTTTCTATTAATATTTATGTTGCAAATAACATGAATTTTGTCTTGTATGTTCAAACAAATGCGTACGAGTGTCAACATCAAAAGTGAAGAATCGTGTGCAGCTTAATTTATTGGAACATGCAAGGTCCAGTGATACTAGTAAAACCACTGCAATTGGCAGAAACCAGTGAAGAATAAACTATTTAAAATCAAATAAATATATGAAACTCGAAAAATCTATATGCATGGAGTAAGAATAAGAATCGATTTCAATGGTGTAGCTTCTTCTCTTTTTCTTTTTCAGGGAGTACATAGGCCATTATTTATAAGGACTGATTGAATACTTTTTATATAATAATAACATTATAAATAATCATATCATGGGCGTGGAAACAAAAAAAGGTTCAAATATCAAAATAACCCTACAAAAGTTGAATTAGTACAAACAATAATACTATTATTATATATGTATAATATAATAAATGCTAAGTATCATATTGAATAAAATACATTGAATCAACCATAATTATGCCTCTCCACATATCACTTATTAAAATAAGTTATTACAAGTCATGTATGTAGTTTCTTTATAGTTTCAGAATTGATTCATATTCCCATATATGTATAAGTACATTATCTTTGACAATTCAGTTGGCATATATTTCCGTATATATTCATATGCTTCAACTTTGAACAATAATACGATTAATATATATATATATAATGATGAACATCCCTAGTGTTAAGTTTACAGACGGAGAGGGCATGTATGACTGGATAATATAATGAAGAATGAAATTAACTAATAAACAAAAGTTAAGGGGGGTATTTTTGACTCTTTTCCTTCATTTTATCACATAAAAAATTTAGAGTTGCTTAAGACCACGAGCCTTCTCGCAAGCAGTGTAAGCAAATAGTTCAGAAACATATATAGGACAACAAACACGAATCTACTCATGGAAAACAGCAAACCAAATAGGTCACAAGCATAGTGCAAAATTATTAGCGACAAGTTTCTCCCATAGATAAACGGTACTTTCATTTGAAGTGAAGTGTTGTTGGGTTTTAAAGGTGTGAACAGAAAATGAAGGGTTGTGACTCTCCTGAAGAGTTGTGACTATGCCGAAAGGTTATGCATTTTCCAAAGTGTTGTGACCTTTCTGAAAGGTTGTCTTCTTTCTGAAAGATTGTCTTCTTTCTAAAGGGTTGTGACCTTTACCCTTTGTTGGCTATAAATAGAGAAGTTTTCTCTCATTTTTCTGCATCGAATTCTTCCCTTCTCTTGCATACATTTCTTACAAAACAAAATCGATCGATCGTGTCTGTGTGTGTGATTCGTTGCTGTCATTTTGAGTTTGTTGAAATTATTGAAGTTTGAGGTACCACTACTTCTTTAATGGTTAATCTGTTTTATCTTGGGAGGAATTAATCTACAACCTCGGGTACTTGAGGGGATTAAATTTCTTAAGGACACACAGTGGGTTCTGTGGACTCGGATAGTTCTTTGTGTTTTTCTTTTCATCTTTTATTATTTATGGTTTGCTAATCTGAATACAGGAGTTAACAAGCTTAAGAAGTTTAAAGTTTTTGTATTTGAGGTTTCTGGAGATTAAAATCTTTATGGTTTTCTACTCTATTCGAATTTTTAATATTCATTCGATTAACGATTAAAAGTAAAAACTTTATAGTTACATCAGAAACAGTCTGTGTAAGGATTTATTTTTTACTGTTAGTATTTCACATACTAAAATTGTCTGCCATTTGAGAAAAAAAAATGACTAATTCAAGTCAAGTAAATGTTGGAACAGTAAGTGCTGCAACAACATCGATTGCACCCAATCGTTCAACTACTGCCCTAGCACCAGCTGAGAAACCTACAAAGTTTTCTGGAGTCAACTTTAAGCGATGGCAGCAAAAGATGTTCTTTTATCTGACTACGTTGAGTCTGCAGAGGTTCATTAATGAGAACGTTCCTGTTATGTCAGATGAAACTCCGTCTGAAGAACGATTCTTGGTAACAGAAGCATGGACACATTCTGATTTTTTGTGTAAAAATTATATTTTGAGTGGCCTGCAGGATGATCTGTACAATGTGTATACTAATGTCAAAACCTCAAAAGAACTCTAGGATGCTTTAGAAAAGAAGTATAAAACATACGATGCCGGAATGAAGAAGTTCATTGTGGCAAAGTTTCTGGACTATAAGATGATAGACAGTAAGACTGTCGTCACCCAAGTTCAAGAATTACAGGTCATAATCCATGATCTTCTTGGTGAAGGTATAAATTTATTTAATACCTATGTTGGAAATATTAAGTCTATTCTTAATACTCACATAATCTTTAATGTAGGATTGGTTGTGAATGATGCTTTTCAAGTGACTGCCATTATTGAGAAATTACCTCCATTGTGGAAGGACTTCAAAAACTACTTGAAACATAAACTCAAGGAGATAACTGTTGAAGATCTCATGGTAAGACTGAGAATTGAAGAGGATAACAAGGCCGCAGAAAAGAGGTCACGTGGTAATTCAGCAACATCTGGAGTAAATATTGTTGAAGAAGATCCCACAAAATCAAAGAAAAGAAAGAAAACATCTGGTCCAAAGAGCAATCCTCCTAAGAAAAAGTTTAATGGAAGTTGCTTCAATTGTGGCAAACGTGGACATAAGGCTACTGAATGTCGGGGTCCCAAGAAGGACAAGAAGAAGGATCAAGCAAATTTGGCTGAATCCAAATGAGAGATGGACGATCTTTGTGCAATGCTTTCAGAATGCAACTTGGTTGAAAATCCAAGAGAGTGGTGGATAGATTCTGTTGCCTCATGCCATGTATGTACCAACAAAGAATTATTTTCATCATATACTCCAGCACCTACAGACGAGAAGTTGTTTATGGCAAACTCCGTTGTTGCAAAGGTGGAAGGAACTGGCAAAATCCTCTTAAAGATGACATCGGGCAAGGTGATGACTTTGAACAGGGTCTCGTATGTTTTGGAATTGCGAAAGAACTTAGTTTCTATACTAGTTCTGACTAAGAACGGATTCAAATGTGTATTTGTTTCTGATAAAGTTGTAGTCAGTAAGAATGAAATGTATGTAGGAAAAGGTTACCTCACTGAGGGCCTCTTTAAACTTAATGTAATTGCAGTTGATATGAATAAAAATTCTAATTCTTCTTACTTGCTTGAGTCTAAATGTTTATGGCATGAACGTTTGGGACACGTTAATAACAAAACCTTGCGAAAACTGATTAACTTAAATGTTTTGCCTAAATTTGAGTGCAGTAAATCAAAATGTCAAGTTTGCGTTGAATCTAAGTATGCTAAGCATCCTTATAAATTTGTTGAAAGGAATTCATATTCCTTAGAACTGATTCACACTGACATTTGTGACATGAAGTCAACACCAACACGTGGTGGAAAAATGTATTTCATAACTTTTATTAACGATTGCACTAGTTGTTGTTATGTCTATTTGCTAAATGGTAAGGATGAAGCAATAGACGTATTTAGGCAATATAAAACTAAAGTTGAAAATCAGTTGGATAGAAAGATCAAAATGATCAGAAGTGATAGAGGTGGAGAATATGAATCTCCATTTTCAGAAATATGTTTGAAAAATGGAATAATCCAACAAACTACTGCTCCTTACTCTCCCCAATCTAATAAAATTGCGGAACGAAAAAATCAAACTTTAAAGGAAATGATGAATGCCTTACTTATAAGTTCAGGTTTACCACAAAACTTGTGGGGGGAAGCTATCATTACAGTCAAATCGAATACTCAATAGAGTGCCTCACACGAAGACACATGTTATTCCATATGAGAAATGGAAAGGTAGAAAACCCAACTTGAAATATTTCAAAGTGTGGGGGTGTCTAGCCAAAGTTTAGGTTCTTGTACCTAAGAGAGTGAAAATAGGGCCTAAGACTGTGGATTGTGTATTCATTGGATATGCCACAAATAGTAAGACATGTCGATTTTTGGTTCATAAGTCTGAACATCCGGATATTCATGATATTACGGTAACAGAATCAGATAATGCTGAATTTTTTAAACATATCTATCCGTATAAAACTAGACTTGAGTCATCTAGTGGGGGGCCTCGAGAAGAACCAAAAGATAATGAAACCAATGAAGAGAGTCCAAGGCGCAGTAAACGTCAAAGGACAGCTACGTCATTTGGATATGATTTTGTAACATTCCTACTTGAAAGTGAGCCTCAAACATTCAAGGAAGCGATGTTGTCTAGCGACTCAACCTCTTGGAAGGAGGCGGTCAATAGTGAGATTGAATCAATCTTAAGCAATCATACTTGGGAGTTAATTGATCTTCCTCCAGGGAACAAACCCTTAGGTTCAAAATGGATCTTCAAAAAGAAGATGAAAGATGATGGAACTATTGACAAATATAAAGCAAGACTTGCTGTCAAAGGCTTTAGACAAAAAGAAGGTCTTGATTATTTTGACACATACTCGCCAGTGACTAGAATTACATCAATTCGAATGTTAATTGCCCTAGCTGCAGTATACGGTCTTGAAATCCATCAAATGGATGTGAAAACCGCCTTCTTAAATGGAGAGCTAGAGGAAGAGATCTACATGGAATAGCCTGAAGGCTTCGTAGTTCCCGGTAAAGAAAAGAAAGTATGCAAACTTGTTAAGTCACTCTATGGACTAAAACAAGCACCAAAACAATGGCATGCAAAGTTTGATCAAACTATGTTGGCAAATGGATTTAAGATCAATGAGTGTGATAAATGTGTTTACATTAAAGACACTCCAAATCAGGAAGTCATTGTATGCCTATATGTGGATGACATGTTGATAATGAGCAAGGACATTGCCAGTGTAAAAGCTACTAAGCATATGCTCGCTAGTAAATTTGATATGAAAGATCTAGGAGGTGCCGATTTAATATTGGGTATTAAGATTCACAAAACTCCTAACGGTCTAGCATTGTCTCAATATATATTATATTCAGAAGGTACTTGAAAAGTTCAAGTATTTGAATTTCAAAAAGGCAAAGACCCCAATTGATGTGAACTTTAATCTTGCAAAGAATAAAGGTGAAAGTCAGTCTCAATTGAATTATGCCAGAGTATTGGGAAGTTTGATGTATGTCATGAATTGTACACGACCAGACATAGCTTGCGCTATAAGTAAACTTAGTTGATACACAAGTATCCTAATCAAAATCATTGGTTGGCAATGAAAAGAGTTTTGGGATACTTAGAAGACACTCAAAACTATGCTTTGCATTACAACAAATATCCAGTAGTTTTTGAAGGATATAGTGATGAAAATTGGATTACTGGGTCAACTGAAACGAAATCCACGAGTGGATATGTTTTCACTATTGGTGGAGGAGTAATATTTTGGAAATCATCCAAACATACATGTATAGCTCGCTCTACAATGGAGTCTGAATTTATCGCCTTAGGCAAGGCAAGTGAAGAAGCTGAATGGCTCCGGAATTTCTTAAAAGATATTCCTTATCAGCCCAAACCAATGGCCCCTATATGCATACATTGCGATAGTTAAGCTGCAATAGGAAGGGCTGGAAGCGTTATGTATAACGGAAAGTCTCGTCACATAAGACGAAGACATAACTCTGTTAGGCAACTACTCTCTAGTGGAATTATCACAATTGACTATGTAAAGTCAAAGGATAATGTATCGGATCCACTTACAAAAGGCCTAACTAGAGAAGGAGTTGAGAGATCATCGACGGGAATGGGACTATGGCCGAGAACAAGTCATCGTGGCGGTAACTCTACCTAAAAGACTGGAGATCCCAAGATCTAGGTTCAAGGAGATAAAAAAAAGTCATAGATGACGGTTCAACATTGTGAAAAATTATTTTATGTCTATTCTCATGATGAGACAATGTTCAGTAACCAGGATAAAGGCTTAAAGACTTTTTAATGGTTTCTAAGTTTGATACAGGGTAGATCAAATAGTGTATCTACAGGATAACACATTTAGAAATCACCTATGTAAGTGTGAAGTGTAAGCCGCTTCAAAGAGAATCCGGTAAGGCCAGTTCTCTAAGCACTTATTAACCGAGATGTGTTCATGGCTGAAACGAACAAAACAATGAGAACCAAAAACAGTTCAAGGGTTGATTGCGTGACTTATGTTGTCTAGGTGTACACCAAAGCTCGACGATTCAAAGATATCAAATCTACCGATTGACCGAGTATATTCGATATATGTTCACTACGGAAAGTTTTAAGGGAAACTTACTTATCCATATGCGATTAACCTTTACTTACGAATCACACAATTTTTCATGCATATGTTTTAACAATAGTCATTCCCTATTCATGTGGGGGATTGTTGGGTTTTAAAGGTGTGAACAGGAAATGAAGGGTTGTGACTCTCCTGAAGAGTTGTGACTATGCCGAAAGGTTATGCATTTTCCAAAGTGTTGTGACCTTTCTGAAAGGTTGTCTTCTTTCTAAAGGGTTGTGACCTTTACCCTTTGTTGGCTATAAATAGAGAAGTTTTCTCTCATTTTTCTGCATCGAATTCTTCCCTTCTCTTGCATACATTTCTTACAAAACAAAATCAATCGATCGTGTATGTGTGTGTGATTCGTTGCTGTCATTTTGAGTTCGTTGAAATTATTGAAGTTTGAGGTACCACTACTTCTTTAATGGTTAATCCGTTTTATCTTGGGAGGAATTAATCTACAACCTTGGGTACTTGAGGGGATTAAATTTCTTAAGGACACACAGTGGGTTCTGTGGACTCGGATAGTTTTTTGTGTTTTTCTTTTCATCTTTTATTATTTCTAGTTTGCTAATCTGAATATAGGAGTTAACAAGTGTAACACAACATGTTTCTGCACTAAAGAGCTATATGTTGCTCGGTGTTGTATTCTTGGTTTTGATGAATTAACAAACTATGTTGCAAAGGGACCTGGTCTGTACTGGAATCAAGCAGAGAACAAGTCAATGGTGTGCAGCTGTAATGAACTTGAATCCAATAATAACACTAGCCAGTCTCTCAGCTATATTAAATTAGGCTAAAGTTCAATTACAATTCCATAAAGTAAATACAACGACTCAAAAGGTAAGATCCAAACGAAAATGCATAAATATTGAAAGTAAGGACTAGGATCGACTGAAGAAGAGATGAGGAACATACAACTAGAGATATAGACTTTGCCTAAGCATGATCACAAAATGCATAAACTATTCTTTCTAATGGAGGGTCCTTTTAAACTAATTGCTAATTGTGCCTGGATCCCAAATCAACCTTTGCGAAGGTCTTTTGGTTCTATTTCTCAGTCCAATAGTTGCTTGTGTGACATCCCTATTGGTAACGACCCTGGGCTTGGACTGATTCATAACAATACTCCCGTCCTCAATTAGAACCTTGTCCTCAAGGTTCGAGTCAAGAATAGTTTAAATAGTGCAATCCTCGCCAATTGTAGCCAAGCAAAATTGTGCTATGGTGCCAAATAATAGCATGTGAACTAGTATAATTTTCACAATATCAACCAACATGGGATCATCAACAAACAGGTGCTGCTCATTATCCAAATCCTCAATGGCAGAGAATCTCTTGTCCAACACAATGAAAACATAAACTTGACCAACCATAAACTGTGTAGCACATGTAACTACAATTGCAAACTTAACAGGAGAACATATAACCTTAGCAACAACCAAGCCATTGATATGTGCCATGTTCGCCACTCCTAATTGCTTGTTACGTATCTTTCGATACACACATAAACCACATAGGCGAGCATAAGAACATGCACTAGCAATAATCAACTTTGATTAAAAATGTTGCACATTTCTCATGCGATTCCAGTGGAGCAATAGACATGCACTTCAAAGTTTGCGAGGAATCTAGGCAATAACTGAACATTGAGTCTCCATATGATAGGATCAAATTTTAAAATTTCTAAAGCATTTTCTCGACATAGTCTTGCTGTAATGTCAATGCACCTGTCTCCTCCATAGTATTTTGTGCCGCGATACCTTTCACTAAATATGATGGGCAACATTGATCTTACTACTGCCATCACCAACAAAGATGTAAAGTTCTCCGAAGGAATAAGCTTACTACTAACATTTTCAAATGGTGTTGCTCCAGTGCTTACATGATTCAGCCCAAGGCCACAAACTTGCTCAACCCACAATGCAACTCTTACAATATTAGTAGAAAAAAAAAAAACGACTAATTGTAACCATAATCTTGTCGGCACCATAGAGTAGAGGAGTATTTGGTATACCAGGATCTAATGGAAGATTCAAAAAGGTGTGAGAAACAAGACCCGTTGAGAAATACTCCATCCGTTCCTTTTGATATGTCACAAATTGTCATAGAATTTTGATGGATTTGTGACAGATTAATCTTATCTAAATAAATTCTTTTACCTACTAAAATTCTGATAGTGACGAATTTGTGACAGATTTGTAACAAATATTTTATATAAGTTTTGTGACAGAACATTTCCGTCACAAAATGATAGCAAATAAAAATAAATAAATATATGTCGTCACAAAAGCATCACAAAAATTATGACGGATTTACATTCGTCTCAATTTAATAAAAAGACAATAAATTATAAAATCTTTAACTTGATGAACTATTTTTTCCACAAAAATTTAAAAAATATTAGATGACCTTTTAACTTCCCCCCTCCGCGCACCCCCCCAACCCCCACCCCCCCAAAATATTTAGCACTTTTAGTTTTTCCGACTTTAACTCCTTTATTCCATTAGAATATTAGGGTTCAAGAGAGAAGTCAGAGAACTACAATGGGTGTTCTTCCTTTCTTCTACCTCTCACTCTTTCAACACTATAGTTGTGATTTTGAACTCATCTAAACTTTGATTCCGTTGCTATATTTCTCATAGGTATGAATCTTTTCTTTTCATTTTATCTACAATGAACAGATTTTTGGTTCTTTATACTCTTGCTGAGATTTGTCCCCATTTTTCTTGAATCAATGTTATAAAGTGAATAATTTTTAGTTTTTGATATTGGGTCAATTATACTCTTCACTATTATATAGCTCTTTTTTATGGGTAGTCATCAAATTATTAAATTAGATCATTTACCTAACTGATTTGGGTGTAAGTTTTAATTTATTTTTATGTGTGTTGTATTCATATGGGTTACAGTAGATTTACACATACAACAAGCTTTAGTGGAGGCATGCTGCCATTAGATTTTGTCATTGATGTGCTAAAATTCACAACTTTTTTTATGATTGGTATCTTCTGTATAGTGTTGTTATTCTTTCAATCTTTTTTATATTTTTTTATGTTTTTCTTGGACAGTAAACAAATTTGGAGTTGTCATTGTTGATCTAAGGTTCATATGTATGGTTGGCCTTCAATTTTGATGAATTGCATTCTCTTGTTGCATTTATTAGGTCCTGTTGGGCAACAAATTTTTTTCCGAAAAATATTTTTGGTTATAGATTAGAACGATTTTTGGTTAGTTTTTGAAGGTGAATGAAGGTATATATGGCGAAAAGGTACAGTCAAACCTAATTTTGTTTTGGAGGATATTTGGAGAAGTTGGAAGACACATTGGGCCTCTGAGAATGGATGGATAAATCTCGTATCGCCACTCGAAATCGATGTAGTGAGACTGGTGACTAGGCACTGGTCCAAGCAAGCATACCGGTGGTTCTAGATCAACAGTGGAGCATACTATAAAATTGGTACCAAATTTAACACTTTCTATAATATTTTTCTAACCTTATCTCTTATTTTAATATTAAATTCTGTTTTTTAGGCAATAGAACTACGTCGTCCACCAAATTCGTGGGATATATTTAAGAAGTTGCATAAAAGAAAGGATGGTAGCTTTGTTGATGCCAAGTCTAAATGCATTAATGACAGCTGTGTGTGTTGCTCTTCTTTAACCAAACATTGCAGGACTGATCCTTATTTTGTGAAGCTTTTAAAGAAGTAAAAGGTAGATTTTATGCAGTTGTGTGTGTTGCTATTAAGAAGATTTGCTATAATTGTTTGTGTTGCTATTGAGCAAATTTTTGGGGCAGCTCTTTGTGCTGTTTATAGTTCAGATTTGAGCAGTTTTTTTTTATCATAGTTTTGATCAGATGTTGTGCAGTTATTTGGGCAGTTTTTTAATGCAATTTTGAAGCAGATTTTGTGCTATTGTGGATAGATTTTGTGCCTTTTTTGGGCAGATTTTGTGCCTTTTTTTTGTGGCAGATTTTGTGGCAGCTCTTTGTGCTGTTTTTGGTGCAAATTTGAGCAGATTTTTATCATAGTTTTGATCATATATGTTGTGCAGTTATTTGAGCAGTTTTTAATGCAATTTTGAAGTAGATTTTGTGCCTTTTTTTGGTAGATTTTGTGCTGTTTTTGGGGTACATTTTGTGCTGTTTTTTGTGCAGATTTTTATCACACTTTTTTATCAAATGTTGAGTAATTATTTGGACAGTTGTTAATGCAATTTGAAGCAAATTTTGTGCCTTTTTTTTTGATAGATTTTATGCCATATTGGGGGCAGATTTTGTTTTATTTAAAACATTTGTGCTGTCTTTTGGGTGCATTTTTTTTTTTTTACAGAGTTGCTAGAAGCAACTTAATATGTACATATTTGTGGAAATCTTGAGTTTTTGGTGGTTGATTGTTTGAAAAATTTCAGGATAAAATGGAGCTGCTGCTATTTCTAGCTCCTCAAATGATTCACAGGAAGTTCAAGAACTTGAAATAAATCGCTTATACTTTGATGTTGTGGGTGGAGAAAAAAAACGACGTGTGTATGGTTTAGGCTCTCAAGGTTTGGCATTGTATCAAGATCAAAATTCTGTCACTTCACGCAATTTACCTGCAGTGTCTGATGATGTTGCTGAAGAGCGCATTAAACTACTTGAGGAAGAAGTGTTGCATATGAGAGAAAATCAAGAGAGAATACTTCAAGAGCGTTTAGAGGCAGAGGTGCAACAACGAGTAGAGCACAAGGTCTCGCGTTTGAGGCAACAAAGTGATGATCGATTCAAGTCTATGGAGGAACGATAGTCTTTATCCTCACGCTCATCTAGTAATCCTTCTCCTTAATAGGAAATGATCAAATGCTTATGTGTTTAAATATTTGTACACTTTTGCTTATTGAAGTTGTGCTTTGACATGTTTTAACTTCATAATTTTGTATTATAAATCTAATATTATGTTTGTTATATCATGGTGGTCAATTATTTTGTGTTTTTGACTAATTTACTATATATATATATATATATATATATATATAAATAAATAATAATTGTCCACTACTATATATGGCAATTATTATTTATTAAATTAAAATCAAATTTGTGACGGATTTAATCTGTCACAATTGATTCTAAATTTGTTACTAATATCTACAAGAGAGCAATTTTGTGACAAAATATTCCATCACAATTTACTTGTAACAAAATATTCCGTCACAAATATTGTGAACATATTTAGAAATTTGTTACAGAAACTATTCCATCACTATTTTGTAACGGAATATTTCGTCAAAATTCTATCTCAAATTTGTGATGGAATTTAAGTCAAATACAAGGATTTATATTGTCACCGTCAGGTCTGTCACTATGTCGTCACAATAATTTTGAGACGGAATTGAAATCCGTCACAATGAGTTTATGCCCCAGGTTCTGGGACATCCACTTTTCCGTCACAAATATTAATTTGTGACAGAATCGTCTGTTACAATTTTGCTATTTTCTTTTAGTGAGATTTTATGGAATAGTGAATGAAGAGAGTAATTAATCAATGTATGAAATTCTCCAATGAATATTAATTACTTGTTAGTTTTCTTAGGTTGGTCAAAGTATATATTTTCAAGACTAATTAACAACTCTATCAAGGGTGTAATAGGAAGAATATGGTAATTTATGTATTGATTTTATAAAATAACAAGTATTATGATCCAATTATTTATAGAAAGGGATGTTATATAAAAAAGAATGAAATGAGTATTAATAAGCTTGCAGATTCACGTAGTGGCGGAGCGAGAAATTCCGCCAAGGGTGTTCAAATTTTAAACGAGTCGATAATTTTTTTTTTGTAGCGGAGTGGGTGCACAAAATATTTGTTTTTACTGATGAGTGGGTACGCACCAAAATTTAAAAATTAAATAATAAGGTAAACAATAAGCAACATCTGCACTAATACTGTATTCCAACCAATCACGATATTCATCAAACCACGTATAAACAAAACGATGTGGTGTTCCAAAAAAATTAGTTTGAGGAAACTGATAAGTTCGAGGTTGACAAGGACCTTTAATGATGTATTCCCTCCTTATCTCATCACGAAGGTTTGGATGATAATTCAAAATTGAAGCTCCTTCAGCCGGATCAGCCTTTAAATCATTTACATCAAATTCTTGTCTTTGGGAAGAGTGAGATGATATTTCTATTTGGTCGACATTTTCATCTTGGCGCAGTTGATTTTGATTTTGAGGCACCAAACTTGTTTTGGGTACTCTAAAAAAATATTTCTCCAAACTCATTGAACTCCAAACTGAAATAGCAGTCAAATGTACCACACTTATTAAAATCAATCCACAATACACCAAATACTTGATCGATACTCGAATAAATAAAGTAGCTTTCAACATAAAAAATAAGATATACAAGTATTTCAACACGTGATTAGAAAAAATTAAACCAAAGGAAAAAAAAGAATTAAGAAATACCTTTTCAGACTTCAATGGCGGTTGAGGAAGAAATATACAATGATTAAAGCTTCCAATTTCTTAAAACTTGCAAATATGTATGAAAATTGAGAAGAGAGAGGTAAAAGAGTAAAGTTGTAAAGAGTTTTTGGGAGAAGGAGAAAACTATGAATCTATTCTTTTTTTTAAATTAAGAAAAGTCAAAAGAAGACCTTTTGTTTTTCTTAACTTAAAAAAGGTCACTTTCTACTCTTTTTTTTAAGAGAAAAACGATACAAAAATAAAATAAATGAAACGCTCAAGCCTGGGCTCGAACCTAGGCCACAAAAGCCTGAATTTTACCTTTTTTAAGAAGAAAAAAGGAATAGCAAAAAAAATGAAACAAAATGCCTACACTCGGGCTAGAACCCATAACACTGAGGCGGATTTACACAGCCTTAACCATTGGGATGTCTACCTTTATTGTGTTAATGGTGTTCAACAGTTAGTATATATCCAAAAATATTGATATTTAGTATATATACTCACTAAAATTTTCCAACAAAGGTTGTTCATCTGACCACCCTCGCCAAGTCATAGCTCCGCCCCTGGACTCACGCTCCAACTAGAATAATTGGTTGGGGAAATCCACTTTAGAGTGTTCATAAGAATATTGCACACAAAATATGTAGGAGAGCTCAGCGTTGTCCATTTGTTTTGTCTTCTCACATACATCACATGGTTACCTATTGCCTGCTCCAAAACCTTGCACACAAACTTTGGTGACACAATAGATTCGGAGATTCTCACCTTATCATCATTGGAATGAAGTTCTTTTAATGAAACACCACACTTATATTCTAAAGCAATGATAAATTCCTCCCCTGCATCGAACCATTTGTCCACATAACCAGTATTTTGTATATCCCTAGTTTTAGAGTGTTGTCCTAGTGAAAACACTTGGACATTTTGACTAGGCAACCCTTGTATGTCTGGTAGGGAATTTTTAGCTAGCAGCTTGTCTTTCTCTGAGTTGTCATCATCCACATCAGATTCATTAGCGCCAACCTTAGAGCAGCAATTATGAGACTTTTCACTGAACACTTGGGTGGCAGTTGGTATTGAATGTTTAAAGTCCATGTAAATTTCTCTATAGGGTATTTCAGCAAACACCTTAGGGGCAAGGTTTCTTGAAAAATCCTCATCATCAATTTTAATTTACAGAGGTGAATCCTCATCACAATTCCTATCGGTTAACAACATAAAGTAAGTAAACTCAGTGGAGTGCAAAAAATTGCCGATGGAAGCGTCAAAGATCTTTGGAGGGACTTTAGAATTAGCTGCAGAATTGTGAGTTGTCACTATCTAAATCAGAAGCATTTTTCGATTATGTGGCCTCCTTTTGTTTTCCATTGGCTAAATCAGATTCAATTGCAACATGAAGAACTTCTGGCGGAGCTACATGTGCTACATTAATGGAGTCAAAACAGGTCACACTCTCTATTGAACTTAGGAAGCTCCATTGTCAAAATCCCAAAAGCAATTTCACCTTGAAATCGTTCCAATCATAGAATTGTTTGGTGCGAAACAAACCGTCAGAGCTTCACCATCAAAATAGAAGGAAGGAAGAGGTAGTCAGTCCTTTTCGGAGAAGCCAAGGTATGTAAAGTACCATTCCGCTCGAAGTGTGGAAAGGACGTAGTCCTCAACCAATGGTGTTGCTCCTAGGTTTATGTCTCTCTTACAAAGAGAACATGATGACAAGATTAAACCTAGTTTTTGCAAATCAAGAATATTCAAGGAAAAGTCATTTTCAAGAAAGAACTACTCTCATAATACACACCAAGGGACCTGATCGAACATTGCAATGTCTTACGTTGTTGTTTGAGTTTTTAAGGTCTTGTGGTCTCATAATGTAGATAAGAACCTATGATGTAAAGGAGTGTAGAACGTTTCACCTTTATTTAAAAATGAGAGGAAGCCTATATAATTATTCCCAATAAAGGGTTGTATTAACATGTGTTTATTGTATCTTATTATAAACGTCACAATTCTTTTGAAAAATCATAATTCATTGAAAAAGTCAATCCTTATTAGAAAAATCACAATTAATTCTTTAATATGAAAAGATGTCTGCTTATTAAACATTCAAGTTACCTAGGTTAAAAATGAGTCATCTATTTATAGTCAAGAAAGAGTAATATAAACATGTATTTATTGAGCCTTATCAGAAACATCACAATCCTACACAAAAATCACAACTTTTCAAAAAAATCACAATTCATGAAAAAATCATAACCCTACTGAAAAAAACAATCCTTCGATATAAAATAGTATTTACTTTTAATATAATATAAAGAAATAAATATATTTTTAATTTAAAATATTATAATAATTTAACGTCCAAATTATATTTTCAAGATAATACAATACACACTACAAAACACACACTTAATTAGTAGTAGCCAACAAGGCAATATGGCGGCGCCTCTACTGGAAGAAAAGACAAATGCCTTCTCGAAGAAAAAAAAGTGTTGCCTTAAGAAAAAAAGGCACGAAAAAAAAAAAAAAGAATTTTGTCCAAATCAGTGTTTTCAAAAACAATTTTAGGGTGAGTTTTGGGTGAATTTCGGAGTGGAGCATATCAAAATTGCTCCAGAATGCAAATTGAAGATGTAGATCTATAGGGCGTAAGTCCAAGAATTTAGAGCGTAAACTCCAAGCGTAATAACGTAGGCTCTGAGCATAAAACGTACGCCCTGGGTGTTATTTTTTTTTTGTTGAACCTTTTTTGCTTTAAATTAATCAAGCTATCAGACAACGTTCTCAACATGTGCGGGAATAAAGTCAAATTTTATAAAGAGGTCTTATTTTATTAATTGACATACATAAATTGCATAATTATAATATTCAGTATAGTTCTATAAATGAGGTTTGAAAAAGTAAGATATACGCAGACATAATGAAGCAATAATGTAAACAATATAAATTTTCAATGAAATGAAAGATATATAATATAAAGTTAGAATAATAAAAAATTCGACTCAAAAATTTGAAAAATTTATATAATGATACTAAAATGGTGTTGCGCTGAATTTGAGGTTGATAAAATAATATTAAAATAGCGTTGATTAGTTTTAGTATTGAATCAAAGAAAACACCAAAAAATAAATTTATTCTTTTAAAAACACGCAACAATAGATTTTGCATAATGTAGAAGGTTTGACCGTTTGAGAGACTTTTATAATGAGAGAATAAAAATAGTGAAGGAATAATAAAAAAAAAGTGAATATAAGAATAATAATGTTGGCTCGTGATAATTGCAGGATATAAAATGAGGCAACAAATAAATAGCCACATAAAAAAGGATGATACAATACAATAAACTAAACATTATTCTATTTTTTGATTATTACAATGACACTTACATTAAATAAGGTAAAAGTTATTATATTTTCTACTCAATTTTTTTTTTAAATCTATCTATGTATGATATTTTTTTATATTCATAATTTAACTCAAAAAGTCATGGATTCAAATCCTATTCACACCATAGAATCTGCTTGTAAGAAATTATGTGTCATTGTTTGGCGTCTCAAAGCAGAGGCGTATTAAGGGGTCACCGGATTTACGTGAATCCATGGTCCCCTCTCGAGATTATATATAGTAGTGTTATATTTTTAAAAAATATTGAAATATAGATGTGTGAACCTACAGTCGGAGTATCACATAACGCGATTATGACTGGGTGCACCTCTCTCCGAGAGGTTAGAATTTTGAATTTTATAGTTATCTTGTTTTATTTTTCTTTATAAAATTAGATAACACTTCTCTAAGTGATAATTGGTAGCACTTTTGACATTTTAATTAATTCAATATATATATATATATATATATATATATATATATTAATTTTATATCTATAATTTTAAAATTTTAACGATTTTCAGTAGTAAAAATCTAAATATCAAACTGATCAAATTTATATCATAGATTAACCTTTTTAAAATAATAGCTGTCTCAAAGATTTGGGTGGAATAATACAAAAGGTGATGGACGACCTTGGAGTCACAAAATTAAAGCAAAGATTACTAATGAACAAAAAATGTTGATGCAAGAGGTGAGGTCACATAGATTGATAATGATGTCTCCCTAGGTGAAATTATGAGGTATTTTCTAAGTAATTTATTACACATAATAGATACTAATGAATTCACATTTGTTTCCTACTTCACTTCGTTTACAACAACAACAATCCTAATATATTTGATGTATTTTATAAGTAGTTTTTGGAGGATAAATATACAACAATTTTATCTTTACTTTGAAAGATAGAAAGATTGTTTTGATAGATTCAATCGGCTCAAGTAAAAGCATTTTAAAATAATTTGGAAAAAGAAATAGGAAGCGAAGAAGTCGTAAAGGAAAATGGAAAATGAAAAAAGCATGACAAAATATGTTGAAATGAATAATAACTGCAACAAAATAATTAGGTAATTGAAGTACCAAAAAAAACAACAAAAATTAAAAAAAACAAGTGCGTATGAGAGTACATATTACTACTGGTATGGAAAGAGAAGCTGGACAACAGAATTATTACTCCCTCTCTCCCTAATTACTTATCCATTTTTTAATTGACACACATATTAAGAAAATAATTAATGACATAATGAGTTTATCATTTTACCCCTATTAATTATGAAGTGGATGAAAAGTTCTATATTTTTCAAAGTAACTAGTCATTTAATTGTGGATATAATAGGTTAAAAAAATTTGTCCTTTCTTGATTTGTCAAAATAGACAAGTAATTAGGAATAACTATAAAAGAAAAAATGGACAAGTAATTAGGAACAAAGAAAATATTTATTGACCTACTACTTTAATATATGTCATTTATTACCTCCTATATATAAGATAATGTCCTCGATAAATTGAAATTGAATCACCTCTCCTGAACAAAAGTTAATTGATTGTTTAGATTATTCCGTACTCATAAACAAAACAAAAACAGAAACATTAATCATGCCACTATAAAGAGTAGATCATCTGTCTTCTAGTCTTAATCATTCGGACCGGCCATACCTAATTAATTAATTTTGGAAATTTAACACTTGATTTTATAAAATAAACTACAAATTAAATTCCTAAATAATATACTTAATTTTGACTAAAAGGTGCTTTCATCCTTCCAAAACAATACTTAACTATGTTTAAGTGTTGTAAAATAAATGATACAGACATCACAAATGCGTAATTGTCAACTCTTCTTTGAAGCATATGTTTTAATTTAATTACGTACGTTGTTATATTTATTATTACTTCTTTATTTGTTCGCTGACTCATGACCTGAGTACTCAACTAATTACGTTGTTATAATTATTATTACTCCTATATATATCACTATTTAACAAGTTATATTTATAATAAACTGATACGCTAAGGGACAATATAAGAAAAATAAACAGTTTAAACTGAGGCCGGTTTGTATACGACTGGATGACGTGAATAATAGTTAGTTTAATTTATAAATGAAGGCAGTAAATTTATATATATAACATAAATTTATTAGACTTCATTCATAATCCTAAATAAAGTTAATACTTCTCCATGATAAGGAAGGGGCATGAAAATGTTTTTTCACATTAGAGTTGTGGTTTAGAACTTTAAATTTAGAATTCCAAACTCTTAATCCTAGCTCTGCCTCTAATATAGGCGAACTCTTTGGGTGTCGAAATAATTACTCCCTCCGTCACATTTTATGTGAGGTAGTTTGACTCGGCACGGAGTTTAAGAAAGAAAAGAAGACTTTTAAAACTTGTGGTCCAAAATGAATGATAGAAATTTGTGTGGTTGTAAATCATTTCATTAAGGGTAAAATACACATTTTATAGTGAAATTGTTACTTAATATAGAAATGTGTTATTCTTTTTTAGACTGATTAAAAAGAAAAGTAAGTCACATAAATTGAGACAGAGAGAGTAATAGACTTATGGGTTATCTAGCATTCTTTATGGATGTATCCGACCCAATAAAATATTTTTCAACAAACTAAAGTTATATTTGAGTAGTCTCTTTTCTGAATTTGATTGAGTTGAGTCGAGTAAAATATAACAATAGCCCAGTCAATCCTGGCCTAGTAACTCTATACACCTCCGACCTACCCATACAAAACTATTCCAAGTAATATTGACTTTCACCATTTTGCTAGAAGCTGAGCCGCCCACCTTATATATATATATATATTTTCTATTTTTGATATCTACATTGAAGTCTGATTAATTCAGATTCACGTTGCATATGTAAAGTCCCTTTCGGGGGATCAAGTGCTCCCTAGCTATCAAGAATCTTTTCATATTCATGAGGGTTCGGACTTGAAATATCTGGTTAAGGGAGGAGCAGTTTCATCCACTGCACCACATTCTTTTAGGTGGTATATAAGAAAATGAAACGAAAAAGAACACGCTATAGTTCCTTAGCTAGGAATCTTCTTGGTTGCTGCAGCTGTGGAAAAAAATGGCTTAAAAGTTTGCATAAATAGTGAGTCCGCTATGGTAAACAAATTATCACACACTTTTAATTGATTAAAAAAAATGGACAGGCGGCTGAATGAAGCAGTTTTCAGAGGAGATGTTGAAGCCATTCAAAAACTGATTGAAGAAGATTCCAACATAGTAAAACAAACCCTTGAGGGTTCATTACAACACACCATATTGCATCTAGCAGCTAGACTTGGTCATGTTGAATTGGTGAGGGAGATTGTGAGGTTGTTCCCGGAGATGGTGTCCGCGGAGAACCGGGATCAGGAGACGCCCTTACATGAAGCATGTAGAGAAGGGAGAGTAGAAATTGTGAGAATTCTGATTGAGAATGATCCATGGATTGTTTATAAGACAAATTTGTGGGATAAGAGTGTGCTTTATGTAGCATGTGAGAGAGGGAGGATTGAAGTGGTTAAGTATTTGTTAGATAATAATAATATACACATGTTGTTGATGCTTGAAGTTGATATGTCCATTACTTCACTACATGCTGCAGCTTCATCAGGCAATACAGGTAAAAAAAATTCTGCCAATTTTGAATGTTCAAACTTTGAGTAAAACTCTATATAACCATAGTGTTCGAGACACTTGTTACCTTCTAACAGAGGCGTAGTTAGCTAGGATTTTGAATTTACAAGTGCTAGGATTCTTATAAGTTAATGAGTTTTGAATAGAGCTACTAGGATTCTGTCAAACCCCTAACTGATTGAGCTCCCTCCCACCCGCACAAGTACTATGTCACTTTGTTAATGACCAAGAATTAAGCAATTGGAATAAAATCACGTACAAAATATTTTTTTTGTCTCTTCTAAAAATTGAACTTTTAGTTTCTAGGGACCTTTAGTAAGGATCATTATGCCACACTTTTGGGTGCAACTAAGCTTGGAGATTGGACTCTCACTTGCATTGTTTAATATTGATATTCACACAACTAATATACTAATATACTATAAATTGTACAATAAGTCTTGAAATAGAAGGAAAGGAGACTTTGTTTTGGTTAAAAAAGTAGTTGGAGCATAAAAAGTACTAGTACATTTTGCAAAGTTATGCATCTTTCCCATCAAATTAGACTTTAGTGTATAAAGAGTTCATCCCAAAAGTGATGGCCTTATATTTTCTCTTAAACTACTAATTTAGGTATATAAATCGTACACTTTTATTCTAGGAAAACTTTTACTCATCTCTAATTAATAATAAGCATAGATAAAAGTTGTTCTTGAACCAAAAGCAGTTTTTAATCATTACAACGAGTAAAAGATTTTATGACAATTATTTTATGATAATAATATAATTATCGTTATATTATATTTAGTGGCAGTAATATAATATGAATATAAAATTAACATATATTTTATATAAATATTATTCAAAACTTTAGTGACTTTGAATGCAATAACATTAGTTTAAGTGCCATCAAATATTTTTACAGATATAAATATTATCGTTAAAAAGGAAAATTTATTACCAGTAAATGTCTTTTTGTTATAGTGTACGATGAATGGCGTGTTGGATTTGAGTATGTGGTCGTAATTAGTTAAAAAGGAATTGGGCTCCTAATTAATGGTGTCGGTAGAAGCAAATTTCATAGAATAGACAAATATAGTTGATATATTAAAGTAAGTAGATATTATTTTCATCAAAGTAGAAAAATACTGATCAAAGATGAGCAAATAATTTTCAACAAGCCAAAAGGACACGTAAAAAAATTGATTGTTTGGACACATTTAATTCTTATTATTTCGTAACACCTAACTTTGTATATGACGTTGACTGCTATGGACAATTTTTTTTTTCCAATTATTATTGCGATTAAGGTAATTCAAGGTTGTTGTTGTTGTATTTAATATAACTTAAGAGTAAAGACATGTATATTTACCCACTTAAAATTATTTTTTTGTTTTTTAACGGTGTCACCATAAACAGTTGAAAAAATAGTACGTAACTATTCTCATAACTCAAAATTGTCTAAATCGTAACATAATTTCGATAAATGTCGAGTTAAAATTACACGTTAAAATGTTGTACTCTTTTCATTTCATTTTACTTGATCTTTATTGATATAACATTATTTCCCTTAACTTATTTTATTAAATTATTCTTATTAATTATTTTTTAAAATCTTAATTCAACTACTATTTTACTATATAGTTACTTAATAATAAGCATAATCTTGAAAGGAAAAAAGAATAAATCTATTTTAACTTATTAAAATAAACGAATAAAAAATTATTTTTTAATATAAAAATCAAATCAAATAAAACTGCGAAAATGGTCTGTATTTTCAAATGTTCAGACGGCCAAAGTCTACGTCTGGGGCAAGTCCTCATTAAGAAAAGAGTGTCCTGTCGTTAGCCTCTTTTCTTTTTATTTAATTTAATTTGGAAAATTTGTGCTTTTATTCTATGAAAATATTGATAAATTTTAATGAGATTCTTGTGATAATATTCAGTTACACATATAACCTTTAATTAATTAATACAACTGTGCAGTTTTGATCATTTTCTACGTGTGAATCTTCATAAATTTAATAAATTATCAATTGTTGATCAAGTTATTTAATTATCCATGCATGTGTTTCTGTTAAATCTGTGCAGTTACTTTTTATTTGAGTTTAGGGCGAGCGTACTAAATAGCACTGTGAATATTTGTAGAGGCGAAGGTATCGTGAGATATAAATTTCATTAGTTTAGATGTATATTTAGACGTTAAACGAATTTTATGTTTAGAAAACCTCTTCTAATTAAAATTAAAATTGTGAAACAAGTCCTTAAATTAATACTAAAAAACTAAAAAATCAACTTTTTATTAAATTTAAAGAAGTTAAAAGAAAACTTAAATATTTAAATATATTTTATTCCTAATCCTAAATTTTTCTTTTTCTCTTCACCTTTTACCGGTTAAAGAAAGGAAATTATCAATGTGCAAACTGCAAAGCAAAAACATGTCATTCTTCATCACTTGTTCTGATTTTATGTTTTTGATTGTAGGATCCTTCGTTTATAAATTCTCTACTCAATTGTTTTACTACTCAATTGTTTTGAAAAAACAAATTTGATTAGTTTTTTGAAATGATTTTTTTTTTCCAATCGATTGTTGATGTTGATTAACATTTTAAGATGAAACAATTCTATATATATTTTTACGTGTTATATAGTTATTAAAATTTCTATATAGTTTTATATTTTTTATAAATATTAAAAATTTATGATCCATGGACCACGAGGTTATATCAAGCGCCACGATGCTTATGCCTTGTTTTGTGACCGTGCCTTTTAAAACAATTTGTTTGAGGATAATATAGTTTTGAAAATATCTAAATAGTCCCTATGTCTTTTTCAAAGTATCATGATTACTAAAAGTATTTAGTCCAAAATATTTGTCATTTTGGAAAACCAAAATAAAATAAATATTTGTCATTTTGGAAAACCAAAATAAAAGTATTTAAATATTCTTAGAAAACTTGAAAGTAAATAATTTTAACTACACATATAAAGACATAAATAAAGTGCATATTTATTAAATTGAGATAAAGGGTAAAATATTTCAATACTTGTAATTTTTTAAATGCCATGCAAAAGGGAATATGGTCAGATGTCTCTACTTAACCGTCATCCTATATAATAACATTTTATTATAATAATCAAGTTTTCTTTGGAACTGCTTTTCATGTTATGTTATATCATATATGTTTTTTATAAGAACATCTCGCTATAGCAATCAAAAAGTATTTGAACAAAAAACATTTTCATTAGTACCAAAGATCCTTATTTTGTCAAACAATTGATTGCAGAAGTAGTGAAGGAATTGGTTAAAGTTCGACCTGATTTTGCTTGGAAAAAGGATGAGTTGATGAATGGTTGCAGTCCTTTACATATAGCATGCAGCAAAGGCCACTTAGATATAACAAGAGAATTGTTAAAGCTTGATATGGACCTTTCTGGTTTACAAGATAATGAAGGCAGAACTCCACTTCATTGGGCAGTCATTAAAGGAAGAGTGAACATTATTGCTGAGATACTCTCAGTGAGTCTTGAATCTGCTGAAATGACAACAAAACATGGTGAGACAATTCTTCATTTGGCTGTCAAGAACAATCACTTTGAAGTACTCAAGTTCTTGATGGAGTCTCTTGATGTTTCAAATCTCATGAATTTTCAAGATACTGATGGAAACACCATTCTACATTTGGCTACTGTTAGGAAACTCACCACTGTAAGTTTTCTTTACTCTAGCCGTTTCATTTTATGTGAAGGTGTTTGATTGAACACACAGAGTTTAAGAAAGACTTCTTTACATTTTTGTGGTTATATGTTATGTCTGAATTTGCGGTCAAAACTCGAAAACTAAACATAGATGAGTCTTTAATTAAAAACTCGATGGAATATTTGAGTCTTTTCCCTTAACTATTAGTGAAATTAGTTTATTGGATTGCAAAACAGAGTTGCACTACTTGTATACTAAAGCTCAAAACTAATTTTTCTCTTGTATACATGACATGTTCTCTCTTCAGATGATTATTTATCTACTTAAGCTTGGGGTTGAAGTAAATGTTTTGAATCAAAAAGGATATACAGCATTAGATGTAGTTGAAGCAGATGCAAGTAACTCTGGTGCTATTGCAATCATTCCAGCATTACTAGAAGCCGGTGCCAAAAGATGTGACCAATTACCACCAAATTTTCAAGACATCCAACAGGTAGATGCATCACCAATTTTGGGATCATCATGGCAAAGAAAAACTACTAGTTTTCTGTCTCCGTCCACATCATCTCAACATTCGTATTACAATAATAATCATCATCAAAGGAAGCACAACAACAATAACTATCGCGGTACTAGGACAAAGAAAATCAAGCTCCAAAGTGAAGGTCTAAGAAATGCAAGAAAAACGATAACAATTGTTGCAGTACTAATAGCAACTGTGACATTTGCTGCTGGTGTTAATCCTCCTGGTGGATTTAATCAACAAAATGGAAAAGCTTTATTGGGTAAAAAAACCTCGTTTAAGGTGTTTTTGGTATGTAACATTGTGGCACTTTTCCTTTCCCTTGGAATTGTTAATGTCCTTGTTAGTGTTATCCCATTCAAGAGAAGAACAATGATGAAATTAATGGTGGCAACACACAAAGTAATGTGGATTTCTGCATTATTTATGGCATCAGCTTATATAGCTGCAATATGGTCAATATTGCCACAAGGAAAAGGGGATCATTGGGTGCTAATTGAAGTTGTGATCATAGGAGGAGGGTGCACTATGGCTGTGTTTCTAAGTTTGGGTATTTTGTTAGTGAGACAATGGAAAAGGAAGAGTGAATGGAGAAAACAAAGAGAGGATCATAAGAAGATGAAAGATGGAAGTCCTAAGAGTAATACAAGTACAGTTCAAGAAATGAAAGTGGTGAAGAAAGAAAGTCATGAAGGTAGTACCAACTCAGACGTTGATAGCTCAGATCATGGTTACCATTTGTTTTAATTACCTGCATTCATAGATCTATTCTCGTAAGTCTTTAAAGTAGAAAATAATGTATTAGTTTCGGAAACAGCTTCTCTATCTCCACGAGGTAGTGGTAAGGTCTGCTTATATGCTACCCTCTCCAGACCCTATTTAGTGGGATTTCACTGGGTATGTTGTTGATATACTTTAAGTTTCTAATATGAAAGCTAAGATGTTATTAATTTGGCTTTAGTGTTGTGTTCTCCTCTATTCGTGATTACCTTAAACCAATACACTTTAATTTATAAATGTGGTTGGTGTTATGTTTATTTGGAGAGATGCATGCAAGCAGAAAATATGAATGAAAAATGTTCTCATATAAATTTTAATGATCATAAACAAACTAGTAGACAACTCCTATGGGTAAAGTATTATACTTTTTACCAAAACTACGTTTGAGGCTGATAACTCAACTTTCTTCTTGATTGACATATTTTAACATTATTTAAATATCCTCATTTGTAATATCATCATGGAGTGTATTAAAAACTCTGCGGTAATCAGAAAATACTTAGTTCTCTCTAGCTCTTTGTCACGACTCAGACCGTCGTGAGTGACACCCACACTAACCCTCTGGTGGGAGAACCATAACTATAACCCAACTAAGCAAGTTAACCAAAAACTAAACATTTAAAACTACGGAAGCAGGTTTAAATAACTAAATAGATAATACGGAGTTCCCATAAACTCCGAAAGTCTTAACAAACAACTAATGAACTATTGCCGAAAACAACCCCTAGAACCTGAACGTCATTGTACCAAAACATCTAAAATTCAACAAGTCTAAGGAAAAGGGGTACAACCCCAACCAAACATAAGCAAACTACTAAAATATGTCTAAGTCCGAAAAGAATGGACTAAGCAAAATGAAGGACTCCATGGCAGCCTGAAAGAACTGGCTCACCCTTGAAATCCTGTCTTGATCACTGATCTCCTAATTGAGGTCTATCAATAAGAACGAGCAACTGCAATATTAGTACACAACCATAAGGTACTGGTAGGATCATGTGGCTATTCCAGTAAGCACAATATATATAAGAAGTCACAACATAGTAAACACACATATACATAATATATATATACAATTATCATTTCAGGAACAATGTTCAACTCCGCATTATCAACAACAATTAGATAAGACAACACAATGGTCCTATCATGGAACCCATATTCAAACTGTTAGTGTGCCGGAATGTGACACCCAGTCCCAATTAGTGTGTCGGAACATGACACATGATCCAATGTATATGTCAGAATGTGACACCCGATCCCAATTAGTGTGTCGGAACGTGACACTTGATCCAATGTATGTGTAGGAACGTGACACCCAATCCAATCAACATAACCACAATCACAATCACACTCATAATGTACATTCTCATAATCATACAATCAAGTGTTGATTCATGGCATACAATGGTTCATTCATACTCATTTACATTAGGTTTGATCAATAGTGTTTCATTCACATACATACATGCATTACAATGAAGCAACTACTAACATACATACATCACACAAACATGAAATCAAACCATCACCTACCTCGAAACCAAGATTGCATATCCCTAAGGCACTTGAATCTTCCCTTTCCGGATTTATTCCGCTTATTCTAGGTAATACAACGCAAGGATCAATAAATTAAGGTCTAATTATCCAGATTATAACAACCCAATAACCCAAGACCAAACCCATGATCCTAAGATGCAGCTAGGGCTTTTCCTCACCATTAACTTTAGGCCAAAACCCTCCCCCAACGATAATTATCCATGAATTTACATTCTACGAATCGAAAAATTGATTAGGGGAGTAAAATCCGTACCTTTAGCACCAAAAGTCATGGAAAACTGCCAAGAATTTGTCTTGGGTCGTCTCCTAACTCTTAAGAACGAAGTTTGCAGAAAAATAATAAAATTGGGGTTTTTCCCCGACTTAAGTCGCGACTAGCCCGCTATACGACCCCGCCCTAGCGGCTTGCGTAGAGACAACACGTTGGAATTAGAGTTTCAAACCCCCATTTCACAACACACCTTCAACCCATGACATTTAAAAACTACTTGTTCATGCTAAGATTAGTTTCGGGAGTTCTACTAGCCCGAATTCAATTTTGTAAAATCGTATAGTTTCCTTAATGTCTTGGCTATCCACTCATGTCATCAAATTCATTATATCTCTTATTCATTACCAAATTTCCCTAGACCTCACATGACTCATATTTTGTCAAAATCTGGACTAGGCTAGGAATTTTCAAGTCACTATTCAAAAGTTTTATGGCCACAATTCTTTCCCCATTGGCGTTTCCCTAACGACGGAATCAATTCGTTACAATAGATACCAATTTACCCATCACTCGTCCCCAAGCGATCAACTTGGAAAGACTGGATAAAGTAAGGTTAGAGTAGTACCTGAACCGTCGAACAACTGGGATACTTGTCTCGCATGTGCTTATCGGTTTCCCAAGTAGCTTCCTCAATTGGATGATGCTTCAATTGGATTTTGACAGATGCAATATCATTTGACCTTAATTTGCGGACTTCCCCATCTAGAATGGCTATAGGCTCCTCATAAACTCCAATTATCGACCTTCCGGTCCGCATACTTTTTATGCCTGTTCTGAGCTGCTAGAAACATCTCCCGAATAAATTTCACATTCCCCAATGATTCTCATCAAAAGGTTCCGCCTCAAATGCATCAAACCAACCAATAGCAGACCTACATCCCCTCCTATATAGTGCCTCAAATGAAGTCATCTCAATACTCGAGTGATAAATATTGTTGTATGTAAACTTAACTAACAACAAAAGTTATTCCCAATAACCACCAAAGTTGATCGCACACAGGTCTCCATCTCACAACATACATTTCCATGAGCTTAAGTTATAAAAATTTGATCTTTAGACATCAGATACTCATTGAGGGATATGTCCAAGCATACCAACCCTCTAACAACACTATCAAAATGCTAGATTAGTAATTGTGATGGTAGATTACCCTTAAGAACAATAGAATTAGACCCAATGATCCCCACATTCAACCACACATAATCGATACATGACCTCGACGACTAGATGAATATTAAGATTGTCAGACAACCATAAATACGCATGGTAGCTCTTTTATAAATTCTCATAAGCAAGGTGGTATATGTAGAACCACTGAAATACTTTAACAACTCCAAGACAACACCAATTGTGTCATTTGAATTAACTAAGTGTTCCCAATCATCTCACTCAACTAAGAGAACATTGCAAGATCGATACACCTGATCCACCACTAGCCCACCAAAAGTGAAAACACACGTGAGCATAACTAGTGAATCATACTCACCACCATGTACAAAATGAAATAAATGGTCACAAAAGAATTTACAGAATAAAGATCGAATAACACTAAAGGTTTTCCTCTGAAGAGCTGATACCAACCACTTCCATTCAGTTGACTCCACATAGTCTTCACATCATTCCAGTGAGCCCACACTCTCAATACTAACCACCATCATAAACACTCAGACTATTTACCTTACTCTAAACCAACACTTTTTAAATGAAAACCTTTCTTAGGTATTTCAACAATCAAAAGTAATAAACTTTACGACTCAAATCAGGTGTAAGTCCTTTCACATGCTCAATATCTGATACAATTGATCATTTCTCACCTTGAAGTTTCATACCTTGGCAAAATATATCACCACGAATGTAGACTTACAATTTAAAATCTGAATTGTAAATTCAACCGTATAACACAATCCCCTTATCTATCAACATTAGCTTTTACTTTGATGATTTTTATGAATTCATGGATCTTCGCTTATCATTGATCGCATCTCCATCGATCTTACAATATCTTTCGCTAGAAATTCAATCGTACTCATTACCAAACTCAAAAACAAAAACAAAGCACTTATTATCACACTTGACACCATAAAGGTAATGCCGTTAGATCTTAAAAGCAAACATTATCGCTGCCAACTCCAAATCAGGTGTTGGGTAATTTCGCTCATGCACCTTCAATTGCCGCGATGCATAAGCTATGACATTCTTATCCTGCATCAACACAACAGCCAAATTTGGATGTGAAGCATCACAATAAATAATGAAATCTTTACCTTCCACCGATAGTGCCAAAATAGGTGTTATGGTTAAAAGAGTCTTGAGCTCTTGAAAGTTCTTATCACATTTTTCATTCCATTCGAAAGGTAGCTCCTTAGCCCTTGCAATCAAATAAATTATTCTTTCTCTTGCCTCTCTCTAAAGGCTATAGTACATCTCATTATTATTTTTCTTCATTATGACTCTAGCTCTTTTAAATTCTATTCGAGTGGTGTCACACCATCTCTTAAAAATGTCCATACAATCATGTTACTTACTAAATATTAGAAAACCATAACTTTAGATACTAGCAAGTCGTAATTACTATACAAAATTTGATTAACCAACAATCTTATTATATAGTTACATCCCATCATAGCCCATCACGAACTCTTATTACCATTATGCTCAGTTAGCCATGCCTATCACTACGAAGTCAACCTTTTCATTGACAGAACACCTCATACTCAGGTATACCCATTAAATTCAAAGGACTAACCTAATTTTATACGCACTTTCTTACTAAAATCTTCAACTACCTTCACCCAAGTATACTAAATAGGACTTTCTTTATCCATAAGTTTATCATACCGGTATCAATCCACTCCCTCATGGTTTAAGATAAAATTACCAGTCTTTATACTTCCATCCTTCTTCTTAACAAACAAGACAGAAGCACCTCATGGGGAAGCACTAGAATGGATGAACCTTTATCAAGAAGCTCTTGGATTTGAGCTTTAAGCTCTCTCAATCCTGTCGGAGTCATGCGATAAGGAGGAATACAAATGGGGCGAGTACCAAGTTCTAAGTCAATGCAGAAATCTATATCTCTATCCGGAGGCATACCAGACAAATAGGTAGGAAATACTTCCTTGAATTCAGACACTACAGGAATAGACTCAATAGAGGGAGACTCAACATCAACATTATCCTGAATATGAGCCAATTACACCAAACACCTTTGGCCCACCAGTTTCCAAGCCCGTAAGAAAGATATGACCTTAGCTGGCTTAGGCCTGTACATCCCTTCCCACTCTAACCTTTGTTTGTATCCCTACTTTATTCAAATAAGGATAAACATCGCGGTGACTCAAAAAAATAAATAATTAAATCAATTTTAAAAAAAATTTAAGAAAAAAAGGATTTTAAAGGAGTCGCCACCTTGAACGCGGAATAGATAGGGTGCGCATCTTTCACCTCTGAATAGATGCCACTTAAATGCAAATATCTTTCAATTCAAGTCTCCACCGACTTGAACGTAGAATAGATAGGGTGCGCATCTTTCACCTCCAAATAGATGAGACTTAGATGCAAATATCTTTCAATGCAAGTCTCCACCGACTTGAACACAGAATAGATAGGGTGCACATCCTTCACCCCCGAATAGATGCGACTTAAATGCAAATATATTTCAACATAAGTCTCCACCGACTTGAACGTGGAACAAATAGGGTGCACATCCTTTACATTTGAATAAATGCGACTTAAATGCAAATATTTTTCAACGCAAGTCTCCACCAACTTGAACGCGGAATAGATAAGGTGCACATCCTTCACCTCCAAATAGATGCCACTTAAATGCAAATATCTTTCAAAGCAAGTCTCCACCAACTTGAACGTGGAATATATAGGGTGCACATCCTTCACCTCCGAATAGATGCGACTTTAATGCAATGGCCTTTCGGCGAATGAAAATGGCTCTCTTGGCAAATGAAAAATGCAATGACCCTCTTGGGTAAATGAAAAATGCAGTGACCCTCTTGGGAAAATGAAAAATGCAATGGCCCTCTTGGCAAATGAAAATTGAAATGGTCCTCTCGGCAAATGAAAAAAAATGCAATGGCCCTCTCGGCAAATGATAGATGACTCCATGATTTTTCACCGTAACGAGGTGGATGGCTCGGTGATTGTCCAACTATAACGAGGTGGATGACTTGATGATTATCCACTTTAACGAGGTGGATGACTCGATTTGTCTACTGTAACGAGGTGGATGACTCGATTTTCCAACTGTAACGAGGTGGATGTCTCGATGATTGTCCACTGTAATGAGGTGGATGGCTCGATGATTTGTGTTGAAAGTGTCATTGCCTCAATGCTTTCACCTGTTCCTGTACTTGAAAAGGAAAAATTAGTAGAGACAATGTCGCCTTAGCTAGCAACTTAGTCAAGAAACCTTGAGAAAAGATTCTTTAAAAGAGAATGTGTACAAAATGCCTGATCACTTTGACACATGTAAACAAACAACATTTTACTCTTGAACTTTTTGTGTTTATTGTGATTCATGTCTTATTGGAGATTTGTATGAGGAGATGCTGGTTCACCATGACAATGCTGGAGATTTTCAAGTTGACTTTGAACTACAAGCTATGATGGATCATTTGAAGTTGACTATCAAGCTTCTGACAATGCTTGTTGGAATTTTTGAGGTCTTCCTTAAAAATTCTGTCCCAGTTAAAACTTTTGGCAAATCTAAAAATGATCTCCAATATTGACTTGCTGGAGATAGCACCTTTATTGTGAATTTTTGAGATATTCTCAAAAATTTTGTCCCAGTTTTTATTACAAAGAGAAAAGAAAGTCACACTGGGTATATGACCGCTCCGTCGTGGCACCTACATATCCTGTTGAGCCAGGAATCAGGTCAAATGTAGTTCCAATCCTGTAGACGATGAATGTTGCAAAGAATCTGAGACAAGATCATCAGTAGAAAATGTACAATATGAACATGATGAAATAGGGAAATGATATTTCTTGTGATATTCAAAGCCTAGAGACAAAAGACATGTCACATTTTTGGGACGAATAACCTAATGAAGTAAAATAGGCGTCTCACACTTACAAGGTTAGCCTAACGTCACATTTTACCACGGATAACCCAAAAAGAAAATGTAGTTTTTTTAATGGAATGAATCTAAAAAAATAATGCTTTGGAAAATATTAAAGAATGGGTGCTTGCTCACCTTTTTTTTTCTTTTTTTAGAAATAAAGAATGTGATGAGATAGTCAAATCTTGACTACAATTCGTACCAACAGTTAGGATTGCAGGTAAATCTCTCCTTCTTATTTCTTTTTTCTTTTCTAACTAAGATTGAATTCAAGGTAATTCCTACAACTTCAAATGGTACCTCAAACATACTTAAGGATCAACAAGAATTGTTCATCTTACTTCAAACAAAGGTTTTGAAGTGTAACAATCCTCATGTTTCAATTGCCCTCTCATCAAGAAAAGTCCTATTTCACACATATTTGAAGCATATTATTTGAGGACATTTTTTGAAGTGCACTCACACTCACAAGAATGTCCAATGCATGCAACCGTGATACCATATGGTTGACTCTTAAGTAAATCTCCACTAATGAGAGAACATTTGGAATTAGTTCATGTAGGGCTTGTCATTGGCTTGTAATACAGGCTTAGGAATGGATAGGATATATATATTTGGGATAAGAGTGACTTAATTCTTTCTTGAATGTCACAGTGAATTTGTGCTTTTGACGCTTGATACAACTTCGGCGTCTGATCCTCTTCATTGTCCCCCCATTTTCGGAGTCTTTTGAATTCTAATTTTTTTGAGCTTTTCCTTTTTTTCCCTTTGTTTCGACCTCTTCTGAGTCCTTATTTCTTGGAGCTTTTCTTTTATTTCACCTATTTCTTTTGAATTTTTCTCCTCTTTTATTGGAGTATTTTCCTTCCCGTCTTTCATTGGCCTTGTAGGGGTGTTTTTATCTTTCTTTATTTCTTTCAACCTTTTTTTCTTTCTTTCTTTTTTATTCTTTCTCTAGAAGTCATTTTTGTTTCCTTGACTTTGGGAGACTTAACATATTTTGCCTTTGGCAACTTCAAACATGGATCTTCTCGTATAATTTGCACACTCTTGGTGCACTCAAGAAGGTTGGGCAAAGAGAGGGATAGTGCATGTAAGCACTCAAAAGGGGTAATGGCTAAGATGTGGTTGTCCAAAGAAAGGCTTCAGGCTCAAAGTGGGGAAAACTAGGGATCAATGTCATTTGGTAGGTTTTGAAAGGCACAATTAGGTCAAAGAAGGCCTACAATCCTTTCTCAAATCAAACATTACTCAGGCTTTTGCTTTGATAACATTTAAGCCAAGTTCTAGATCAATAGTGCGATGCAATTGAATTTTAATCTAAAAGCTCACCACACAATATACATGACATCATGAGTTTTGTTTTATTCTTATCTTCAATGCATGCAAGAGAATTTTCAAGCATCACAAAAGTATAAATGAGAGGTACCAAAAGAGTCTATAGTTTACCACAAAGTCAGTTCTCTCCATCATATCGAATATTTTTACATGCTCTTAACTGCATTGGTCCCAACTGAGTTTAAGACGTGACTCTTACGATATATACACATTGTTTTTTTTGAAAGAATGAATACCGAACCCAAGAAGGGCTGCCTACGTATCTTATCGAGATGAGAATCAGGTGTGCGTAGTTCATGCAGATATATCTTTGAATATATACACAATTTTTTTTAGAACTTGAAAGAATAAATACCGAACCCAAGAAGGGTTGTCTACATATCTTACCAAGATGAGAATTAGGTATGCGTAGTTCATGCAGATATGTCTTTGAAAATATGCACAAACTATTTTACTTTTTTTAAAAAAATTTGAAAGAATAAATACCGAACCCAAGAAGGGCTGCCTACGCATCTCACCGAGATGAGAATCAGGTTCGCATAGTTCGTTCAGATATGGCATAAAACAATTTCAAAATTAGACAAACTTGGGGCGATTTCTTGTATCCTCCTAACTGTCGATCTTTGTACTATTTGTTGAATATGACCCTTCCAATTTATACAGTAATCACTTGTTGTTGTATTCTTTTTTTGAATGTCTCATGGAATTATTTGTTCTCCCAATTATTCACAAATTGTTATCACCATCCCCGACTGTTGTCGGGGAAGGTTTTCCTGCAAAAATATGAGAAATGTGTGAAAGCAGGGCCAACATGCAAAATAACAAAAAATAAATGAGTGTGACCTCATAGTCAAAGACTCCCCTGATTTATATTTTTGGTTTGATATTAATGTTTGGTGAAATCTAAAAACTCAAATTTCGTGAGCCTTCCTGTCCCTTGCAACTTCGGACGAACAATGATCTCCAAATTCTTACATAAATCAACCTCTAGCTTAAAGAGAAGAAAACTCAGAAGGTAAAAGTGTTAGTTCATGCTCATAATGAATAATGTAAAATATCACTCAAAGAATTAATTAACACATAATCACTATTTTGATTGAAGATAAACTCAACTATATCACATAATATACAAACAATTATTGCACATCCTATACAAATATGTAACCCTTTTGTGCCAAGGGTAGGCCTATCGATCTGAAGGATGTATTACTCCATTTGACAACATTCCATTGTCCCCCAAAACACTTAGTACAAACATACAAATAATCAATTTCACACAGGAGTACCATCCTAAACTAAGCCTTTGTGGAAGATACTTCCTCTTGAGCTTCTTGTCATCTCTGAATACCAACACCTTTTTGATGAAATGGTAACCTGTAAAGATCCTTCTTCGACTAGAATAAGCTATTAAAATAAACCCCTAATCCGAGTGACAATGATTTGTCAAATGTCGTATACATCCTTCAAATGTAAACACATAAGTATGATTGTCTTTTATTGACCAATGAGCCAAATAGACACATGGTGGACTTCTAATGGTCCTAACAAGCCTTGGGTGTTGGGTCGACTTAGTTCAAAATGTGCTAAATTTGGGATTTGATTTTGCTCTACGCTAATTGATTAAGAGTGGCATTTGAAAGACCGGTAACCCAAGCGGACAACTTAGGTTGGAACTCACGACAACTATTGGACGCATGACGAACCAATAAATTGCGGATCATTCCAAAAAATGATTGAGTATAAAAAAGTCCGACTGCGGTTTCACAAAATCCTTCTTTAATATACTATACATACATGTTGGAAAATGCCATGAATGCAATGACAATATACATACAATTAAATGAATAATAAATAAACAACAAATACAATATACAAACAATCAACAAAATATACAATATACAAGATATAACACAATAAAAGAAAAGTCTTCTCAATTTGAAAAAATAAACTCATAATGGTTAGAATCTCTATATCTCCAGTATAGTCGTCATTCTGTTTACATTCCTACTTTATTCAAATAAGGAGAAACGTGGCGGTGACTCGAAAAAATAAACAACTAAATCAATTTTAAAAGAATTTTAAGAAAAAAAGGATTTTAAAGGAGACGCCACCTAATTTTAGGAAAAATTAGAAAATCAATTAAAAAATATCTACGAAACCATTAGATTATATATAAGGGGTTCAAGTTATTCCGAAAGGAAGGTGTTAAGCATCATTCAAAATCCACAATTGTGGGTCCCAACTGAATTCATTTTTTTCAAATTGAGGAGGAGATAAAAATAATATAAGTATAACAAACATGCAATATACACTAGTAATAAAATAAAACTTGGCCTAAAGTTTGCCTAACATCGATATATACAAAACAATAAATTGGAAAATATAATTCGAACTCCTTTCGAATAGCTTCAATGGGAAGCAACTCTGGGGACCTGTAAAGACACTTAGTAAAAGTGTTAGTAATAAATAAATATGAATAAAAATAATTGAATTAAATAATAAAAACCTGTCTTATTAACACGGGAGACCTTGAAAATCGATGAAAATTTCTTAATCGACCAATTTTAACAAACAATGCTAAATATCAAGTTAACAAAAAAAATTAAAGGTAACAAATGATAAAAAAAATAATCCTAATAATGACCTTGCAAATGTTTACCAATTAAAAGCTAATTACAGTGAACAAGCCACATGAAGATTCATTACCCAACCAAAATCTCTTAAACAAGCTAACAATTCTAAATAAAAATTCAACAGCAACATAAGATAACTCACCATACTTGGAGTTCAACACTAATAATAAATTAAAATATGAACATTGAAATAACATTGACTAGGCAACAACAAACAACATTTATCTATCAGTTATATTGAATAATAAAAAAATGATAAAAATAATAACAAACCAACCAACCAACAACAACATACTGGAAAATTCTTGGAGTAATGCATGAAATCAAAAAAGTAAATAAAACATTGAACAAAATAGAGCAACAACTTATAAAATAAGCAAAACCAAATTCAAAGTCATTGACTAATGTAGAAAATAAAGTAAGAAAGAGTCAGTAGACTATTCCAAAATGTAGAACAAAGGCAAACCCTAGCAACAAAACATAAAATAAAATTGTAATAACAGCGGAGACGAAATTAGAGGGAAAGAATATTGGGATCGAAGCTACGACTCGAAAGCAATAAAAGTCACTTCATCAAAAGCAAAAGAAACTTTACATAGTTCAAATTTTCAAAAAAAAAAAATTTAAAAAATTAAAAAATTATTTTAAAATTTTGTTGTTTTTAGTAAATTTTAAGTTTGTTTTGTTTTTTTTTTTTAGAGTTTCTAGTATAGTTTTTTTAGTTCTTTTTTTTAGTTTTTTAGTTCTAGTTTTTTTGTATTTATTTTTGTTTTTTAGCTATTTGTAATTCTTTCATTTAAATTTATTTTTCTCTTCTTTATCTTCTCTTCTTTTTATCTCCTCTATATCTTCTCTCATATTTCTTTTATATATTTTTTTCTATATATTTTTTTTCTAATATTAGCATTGGAGCGGATTGAGCATTTTTTTTTTGCTATATTCCGCATTTTGATGGTCTATATGATGATTGGTATCTTATGATGAAACTTCTTATATGATCAGAAGGAGGGAATTGAAGAGAGGGAAATTGGAGAGCTGCTGAAGCGAATGCTTTGCGAAGCAAGTTTCGAAGAAAGCAAAGAGCAAAGAAGCAAGAAAAAAGAATTTTCTCTTTATCGAGATCTATCGTAGAAACTATCTTAGAAATCTCTTCTTTGAAAGAATACGGATATTTAGGATAATTAATGGAAAAAGAAAATATATCAAGGAGTACAAGCTCAAGCCTTCAGAAACAATATTTGAGGAGTTGAGAATGGAAGTTGATGAAGGAAGGAGGAAGAGGATGTGAGAACAATGGAGATTAATGACAAAACAATGCAAATAGCAAATGATGGAAACAAAAAGATAATCAAATTCATATATGAAAACATGTCGCTTAGTTACTATATCTGTATGTATGTTGTATTGCTTAAGTCAAAAAAATATATATCGTTATAGTTATCGAAGTATTCAAAAAAAAGTGCAAAATTACATGAGCAAGCAAAAAATGCTTCGCATTTCATCTTCCAAGGAGACTAATACTCATTTACTAATACTAATTTTAGATTTTTGATGATAGGATAGAGAGAGGAAGAAAGAAGAGAGAGAAGAGGAGAGAGAGAGAGAGAGATGAAAAAGAAAAAAAGCAAAGAGGAATTTTAGAGGCAATGATGATCACACGTAAAGAGGAGAGGAAGAATTTTTTGACAAAAAAAAGCGATCGCTATCGATGTCATAAATTTGATCATTATAAGTTTGAATGTTATATCAGGCTGCCTAATGACAAGGATGAAAAGTCAAATTTTGCTGAAAGTAACGAAGTTGAAACATTGTTGATGGCAGTCCAAGTAGAGAAGGAAGATGAACAAAACGTTTGGTATTTGGATACGGGCTGTAGCAATCACATGTGTGGAAGTAAGTATTCTTTTTCTTCTTTGAATGAAGACTTTCGTTCAACAATTAGTTTTGGTGATTCTTCCACTGTGAGTGCAATTGAAAAGGGTGATATTATGATTAGAACCAAGAATGGTTTTGAAGAAATGATCTCAAATGCGCTATATGTTCCTGCTTTGAAAAGCAATATACTAAGTGTTGGTCAATTGCAAGAAAAAGGATATGTTATAACTATTGAGAAAGGTGCATGTGAGATTTATAATCCTACTAGAGGAGCTATTGATGTTGTGAAATGAGTTCAAACAGGTTGTTCCCACTGAAGATAGAGAATATTCACCGTTGTTTGAAAGCAGAAGTTAGAGATCTATCATGGTTGTGGCATTTTAGATATGGTCATTTGGGTTTTGGCGGATCAAAAGTTCTCCAACAAAAAAATATGGTGATAGGTCTTCCTGAAATTACAATTCCATCGCAAGTTTGTGAGGAATGTGTTGTTGGCAAACAACATCGTTCTCAATTTCCAAAAGGAAAGTCGTGGAGAGCCAATGATGTTTTGGAGCTGATACATTTAGACATTTGTGGCCCAATCAAACCAGGTTCTAATGGAGGTAAACGATACTTTATTACGTTTAGTGATGATTTTTCCCGAAAAACTTGGGTTTATTTTTAACATGAAAAATCTTAGGCTTTTAAAGCATTTAAAAGCTTCAAGGTTCATGTAGAAAATGAGACGGGAAAGAACATCAAAACTCTTTGGACAGATTGTGGTGGCGAGTATTGCTCTAAAGTTTTTGATGATTTTTATGAATCTGATGGCATTAGAAAAAAGCTTACAACAGCTTATACACCACAACAAAATGGTGTATTGGAGATAAAAAATAGAACCATCCTCAATATGGTTCGGAGTTTGCTGGCAAAAGGAAGAATGAAAAAGAGTTTTTGGCTAGAAGAGATAACTTGGAGTATTCACGTCTTGAATAGAAGCCCTATATTTTCTGTTATGAACATGACTCCGGAGGAGGCATGGAGTGGAAGAAGGCCCATTGTAGATCACTTTCGAATTTTTGGGTACATTGCGTATGCACATGTCCCAGATGAGAAAAGGAAGAAGCTCGATAGTAAAAGTGAAAAATGTGTATTTCTTGGTGTTAGTGAAACATCCAAGGCCTATAAATTATTCAATCCACAAATAGAAAAGATTGTGATCAACCGAGATGTTGTTTTTGATGAAGAAACTACTTGGGATTGAAATATGCAGCAGCCTACCCCAGTCCTATTAGAGAATGAAGTAGAAGAACCGGCCTTGATACCTAGAAATTCAGAGGATTATGCTCCTACAACCGCTGAAATATCTCCAACAGCTGCTGAAATTACACCAATTGGTGGAGATTTTACAGCAGATTTGGAAGAAACTAATTCAGCTGCTCAGTCATTTTGGCGTAATCGAAAAAGGCCTGCATGGATGTCGAACTATGAGGTAACAGGAATTCAAGTAAATGATTATGCAATTACTCATTTTGCATTGTTTGCGGACTGTGACCCTACAATTTTTTAGAGTGCCGTTAGAGAAGAAAAATGGAGAAAGGCGATGGATGCTGAAATTGAAGCTATTGAAAGGAACGATACTTAGGAGCTTATTGATCTTCCTGAGAAGCAGAAAACCATTGGCGTCAAGTGGGTCTACAAGATGAAACTAAAGGAAAATGGTGAAATTGACAAATATAAGGTGCGATTGGTGGCTAAGGGATCCAATCAGGAGTACTAGGGCTGGGCATTCGGTAATTTGGTTCGGTTTTGGTTTTTTCAGTTTTCGGTTCTTGTACCATGTGTACCAAACACCAAACCGAATTATTTCGATTCGATTTGGCTTTTATTATTTTGGTTCAGTTTATGTTATTTCGATTCGATTTTTGTTAGTTCGGTTTTTGAAGAAATAATCAAAATAATCAAATGGATGAAAAAATTTTGAGGCTGCTTCGATGGTCGCCGGTTGTTGCTGCTAGAGTGCTGCTCCGATGGTTGGCTGGCGGCTGGCGGCGGCTACTTGCTGGCCTGCTGCTAGTCGGTCGGTTGCTGGTCGATGCGACGACGCCGGAAATGGGAAAGCGTTAAGGCTTAAGGGGCAGTGAAAGGCTGAAAGCGGCGCCTAAGAAAAATAAAAACTGAAGTGAAAAATAAAGGTGCCAGTGACCTAATTCAAAATTGTGTTGTTAATATTTATTATTTAATAATTAATATTAATAACTAATATAATATTAATATATTAATATAATATATTTTGGTAAATTGAAATACCGAATAATACAAAAGTCACGTACCGAAAACTGAACCAAAATACCAAAAAATATAAAAATTTATACCAAATACCAAACCGAACCGAAATACCGAAAAATATAAAAATTTATACCAAATACCAATATGTTGTACACTAATTTGGCTTCGGTTAAAATGGGGTATAACAGTGAGTTGTTGGATTGGTTGGTTTTGGATGGGGATTTTGGTGGTTTTTCGGTGGTCTGCCGGTGCATCGGAGAAGACAAGAAGAGGGTGATGGGAAGGGGGGAGCGTTGGTGTTTTCCAGTGGAGATTTGGTACTGTTGGTGGTGTGGTGGTTGATTTAGTGGTGGTTGTTTGTGTTTTCAATGTTTGGCTACTACAACGATGAGCTTAATCGGGGAAGGAGAAGCTAATGGTGGTTTTTATTTTCTGATGGTGAAACTCACTGGAAAATGAGGAAAAAAAATGTGGAAGATGGGCTTGGGTGGCGGCTATGAGAGCATATAGGAGGAGAGAAAGATTAGGGTTCTTTCCTTTAAAAAAAGTTCGAGCAAACTATTCTTTAAATAGAAAATTGAAAATCACCAATAGTACAATATCATTATTTTAAAACTGTGGGTCAAAACCACCTATTAATAAAATATTTGTGTATGAAATCTTATCCATATTTAAATGAATTTCTAAACTGTGCGAAATATCAAAATGAATATTAACAAATGTAACGAATAAAATGAATATTAAAAAATGTAATGAATGTAACTAATGACATGTAAAAAATATAATTTAACAAAAATAACAATTTAATCAAAATGAACAAATATTTTAACGTATTCAACCGGCTGTAACAAAAAGTAATGAAATTAAAATTAACTGATAAAAAAATCTTGAAATTTTGACAAATAAGGATGAATATCGATAAACTTATTTAACATTAAAAAAAATGTATTTTTTAAACTATTGAATAAATAAAACTTAAAAGTTACGAATTTTGAAAATGTTAGGCCAAAATTGGGTGTCAACAGTTGTCCCTTTCGTTGGATATGATTTATGAAAGAAATCATGAACAAAGAAACTTGACAAATTCAATTTTGGCCGAAAACATGACTTTCATATAAAAGTGTGGTTGAAATGTGTTGGAAGTCGATCCTCAACTTGCTTCCAAAAAGTTCCATGTTGTGTTGCGTCCTTGTTGACATATTCCACACCTATGGCTTAATTGAGAATTCATCCTCTTGGATGTTCTGAAAAAAAAAACAAAAATTGAACTCATTAGTAAAGACAGAATTAAAAGAAAAAAGGTAGCATATCTTACGATACGACGAATGAAGATGATACATGGGGGTGGATATAAATGCATGTCCATCAGTAGGATGAATGAAGATGATCCATCGATAGGATCTGAATGTATGTCCTTCAACGCCAGCCTCCTCTGACTTCAACGTGAATAGACAAAGGTGCACATCCTTCACCTCCAAATAGATGCGACTTAAATGCAAATATCTTTCAACACAAATCTCCTCCGACTTGAATGTAGAATAGATATGGTGCACATCCTTCACCTATGAATAGATGCGATTTAAATGCAAATATCTTTCAATGCAAGTCTCCTCCGACTTGAACGTGGAATAGATATGGTGCACATCCTTCACCTCTGAATAGATACGACTTAAATGCAAATGAACACAATTCTCATCCGACTTGAACGTGGAATAGATAGGGTGCACATACTTCACCTCCAAATAGATGCGACTTAAATACAAATATCTTTCAACGCAAGTCTCCACCGACTTGAACGCGGAATAGATATGGTGCACATCCTTCACCTCCAAATAGATGCGACTTAAATGCAAATATCTTTCAACGCAAGTCTCCACCGATTTGAACGTGGAATAGATAGGGTGCACATCCTTTACCTTCGAATAAATGTGACTTAAATGCAAATATTTTTCAACGCAAGTCTCCACCGACTTGAACGTGGAATAGATAAGGTGCATATCCTTCACCTCCAAATAGATGCGACTTAAATGCAAATATTTTTCAACGCAAGTCTCCACCGACTTGAACGTGGAATAGATAGGGTGCACATCCTTCACCTCCGAATAGATGCGACTTAAATGCAATGGCCTTTCGGCGAATGAAAATGCACTAGCCCTCTTGGCAAATGAAAAATGCAATAACCCTCTTGGGAAAATGAAAAATGCAATGGCATTCTAGGCAAATGAAAAATGCAATGGCCCTCTTGGCAAATGAAAAAAAAATGCAACGGCCCTCTCGGCAAATGAAAAATGCAAATGATAGATGTCTCTATGATTTTCAACTGTAACGAGGTGGATGGCTCGGTGATTGTCAAACTATAACAAGGTGGATGGCTCAATGATTGTCCACTGTAACGAGGTGGATGACTCGATTTGTCCACTGTAATGAGGAGGATGACTTGATTTTCCAACTGTAACGAGGTGGATGGCTCAGTGATTGTCCACTGTAAAAAAGGTGGATGGCTTGGTGATTGTCCAATATAACGAGGTGGATGGCTCGATGATTTGTCTTGAAAGTGTCATTCCCTTAATGCTTTCACATGTTCCTGTACTTGAAAAGGAACAATTAGTATACACAATGTCGCCTTAGCTAGCGACTTAGTCAAGAAACCTTGAGAAAAGATTCTTTAAAAGAGAATGTGTATAAAATGTCTGATCACCTTAACACATGTGAGCAAACAACATTTTACTCTTGACCTTTTTGTGTTTATTGTGATTCATGTCTTATTGGAGATTTGTACGAGGAGCTGGTAACTCGTCATGACAATGCTAGAGATTTACAACTTGACTTTGAACTACAAGTGATGATGGATCATTTGAAGTTGACTATCAAGCTTTTGACAGTACTTGTTGGAATTTTTTAGGTCTTCCTCAAAAATTCTGTCGTAATTAGAATTTTTGGCAAATCTCAAAATGATCTCTAATATTGACTTGCTGGAGATAGCACCTTTATTGTGAATTTTTGATATATTCTCAAAAATTATGTCCCAATTTTTATTACAAGGAGAAAAGAAAATCACATTGGGTATATGACTGAGCTGTCGTGGTGCCTTCATATCCTGTTGAGCCAGGAATCAGGTCTAATGTAGTTTCAATCCTGTAGATGATGAATGCTGTAAAGAATCTGAGACAAGATCATCAGTAGAAAATGTACAATATGAACATGATGAAATAGGAAAGTGATATTTCTTGTGATATTCAAAGTCTAGAGACAAAAAACATGTCACATTTTTTGGACGAACAACCCAATGAAGTAAAATAGGCGTCTCACACTTACGAGGTTAGCCTAATGTCACGATTTACAACGGACAACCCAAAAAGAAAATGCAATTTTTTTTAATGGAATGAATCTAAAAAAATAATGCTTTGGAAAATATTAAAGAATTGGTGCTTACTCACCTTTTTTTTTTTCTTTTTTAGAAATAAAGAATGTGATGAGACAGTCAAATCTTGACTACAATTAGTACCAACAGTTAGGATTGCAGGTAAATCTCTCCTTCTTATTTATTTTTTCTTTTCTAACTAAGATTGAATTCAAGGTATTTCGTACAGCTTCAAGTGGTACCTCAAGCATACTTAAGGATCAACAAGATTTGTTAATCTTGCTTCAAACAAATGTCTTGAAGTGTACCAATCCTCATGTTTCAATTGCCTTCTAATCAAGAAAAGTTATATTTCACACATATTTGAAGCATATTATTTGAGTAAATTTTTTGAAGTGCACTTACACTCACAAGAATGTCCAATGCATGCAACTGTGATACCATATGCTTGACTCTTATTTAAATCTCCACTAATGTAAGAACATTTGGAATGAGATCATGTAGAGCTTGTCATTGACTTGTAATGTAGGATTATGGATGGGTAGAATATATATTTGGGATAAGAGTGACTTAATTCCTTCTTGAGCGTCATAGTGAATTTGTGCTTTTGACGCTTGATTCTACTTCGACGTTTGATCCTCTTCATTGTCCCCCCTTTTTCGATGTCTTTTGAATTCTACTTTTTTAGAGCTTTTCCTTGTTTTTTTCCCCTTTGTTTCGACTTCTTCTGAGTCCTTATTTGAGGGGATTTTCTTTTATTTCACCCCTTTCTTTTGAAATTTTCTCCTCTTTTATTGGAGTATTTTCCTTCCCGTCTTTCATTGGCCTTGTAAGGGTGTTTTTATCTTTCTTTATTTCTTTCAACCTTTTTTCTTTCTTTCTTTTATATTGTTTTTGTAGAAGTCATTTTTGTTTCCTTGACTTTGGAAGACTTAATATCTTTTGCCTTTGGCAACTTCAAACATGGATCTTCTCTTATAATTTGCACACTCTTGGTGCACTCAAGAAGGTTGGGCCAAGAGAGGGATAGTGCATGTAAGCACTCAAAAGGGGTAGTGGATAAGATGTGGTTGTCCAATGAAAGGCTTCAGGCTCAAAGTGGGAAAACTAGGGATCAATGTCATTTGGTAGGTTTTGAAAGGCATAATTGGGTCAAAAAAGGCCTACAATCATTTCCCAAATCAAACATTACTCAGGATTTCGCTTTGATAACATTCAAGCCAAGTTCTAGATCAATAGTGCGATGCAATTGAATTTTGATCTAAAAGTTCACCACACAATGCACATGAAATCATGAGGTTGATTTTATTCTTATCTTGAATGCATGTTATCAAGGACCTTGACACAATCATCAGGACGAATCCTCTCTCATATAACCATGATAACATCCTAAATTAATACTTACCAAAATTAGAGGTGAACTGAACCAACCAACACACACTCATAATATCTAAACAATCATAATTATTATCAACATTTCCATCTCACAACATAAATTTCCATGAGCTTAAGTTATAAAAATTTGATCTTTAAACATCAGATACTCATCGAGGGATATGTCCAAGCATACAAATCATCTAACAACACTATCGAAATGCTAGATTAGTAATTGTGATGGTAGATTAACCTTAAGAACAGTAGAATTGAACCCAATGATCCCCACATTCAACCACACATAATCGATACATGACCTCGACGACTAGATGAATATTAAAATTATCGGACAACCATAAATACGCATGGTAGCTCTTCTATAAATTCTCATAAGCAAGGTGGTACATGTAGAACCACTAGAATACTTTAACAACTCCAAGACAACACCAATTGTGTCATCTGAATTAACCAAGTGTTCCCAATCATCTCACTCAACCAAGAGAACATTGCAGGATCGATACACCTGATCCACCACTAGCCTACCAAAAGTGAAAACACATGTGAGCATAACTAGTGAATCATACTCACCACCATGTACAAAATGAAATAAATGGTCACAAAAGAATTTACGAAATAAAGATCGAAAAAAAACTAAAGGTTTTCCTCTAAAGAGCCGATACCAGCCACTTCCATTCAGTTGACTCCACATAGTCTTCACATCATTCCAGTGAGCCCACACTCTCAATACTAACCACCATCATAAACACTCGGACCATTTACCTTACTCTAAACCAACACTTTTTAAATGAAAACCATTCTTAGGTAATTCAACAATCAAAAGTAATAAACTTTACGACTCAAACCAGGTGTAAGTCCTTTCACATGCTCAATATCTGATACAATTGATCATTTCTCACCTTGTAGTTTCATACCTTGGAAAAATATATCACCACGAATGTAGACTTATAATGAAAAATCTGAATTATAAATTCAACTGTATAACACAATCCCCTTATCTATCAACATTAGCTTGTACCTTGAAGATTTTTATGAATTCATGGATCTTCGCTTATCATTGATCGCATCTCCATCGATCTTACAATATCTTTTGCTAGAAATTCAATCGTACTCATTACCAAACTCAAAAACAAAAACAATGCACTTATCATCACACTTGACACCATAAAGATAATGCCGCCAGATCTTAATAGCAAACACTATCGCTGCCAACTCCAAATCATGTGTTGGGTAATTTCACTCATGCACCTTCAACTGCCGCGATGCATAAGCAATGACATTCTTATCCTGCATTAACACAGTACCCAAATTCGGATGTGAAGCATCACAATAAATAATGTAATATTTACCTTCCACCGATAGTGCCAAAATAGTTATTGTGGTTAAAAGAGTCATGAGCTCTTGAAAGCTCTCCTTGCATTTTTCAATCCATTCAAAAGGTACCTCCTTAGCCCCTGCAATTATTCTTTCTCTCGCCTTTCTCTAAAGGCTATACTCATCCCAGTATTTTTTTTCTTCATTATGACTCTAGCTCTTTTAAATCCTATTCGAGTGGTGTCCCACCATCTCTTAAAATTGTCCATACAATCATGCTACTTACCAAATATTAGAAAACCACAATCTTAGATACTCGCAAGTCGTAATTACTATACAAAATTTGCTTAACCAACGATCTTATTATATTGTTGCATCCCATCACTGCCTATCATGAACTCTTATTACTATTATGCTCAGTTAGCCCTTGCTATCACTATGAAGTTAACCTTTTCATCGACAGGACACCTCATACTCAAGTATACCCATCAAATTCAAAGGACTAACCCAATTTTATACGCACATTCTTACTAAAATCTTCAATTGCCTTTACCCAACTATACTAAATGGGACTTTCTTTATCCATAAGTTTGCCATTCTGGTATCACTCCACTCCCTTATGGCTTAAGATAAAATTACCAGTCTTCATACTGCCATTCTTCTTCTTAACAAACAAGACAGAAGCACCCTACGGGGAAGCAATAGGACGGATGAACCTTTATCAAGAAGCTCTTGGATTTGAGCTTTAAGCTCTCTCAATCCTGTCTGAGTCATGCAATAAGGAGGAATAGAAATGGAGCGAGTACCAGGTTCTAAGTCAATGCAGAAATCTATATCTCTATCCGGAGGCATATCAGGCAAATAGGTAGGAAACACTTTCTTGAATTCAGACACTACAAAAATAGACTCAATAGAGGGAGACTCAACATCAATATCCTGAATATGATCCAATTACGCCAAACACCCTTGCCCCACCAGTTTCCTAGCCTGTACGAAATATATGATCTTAGCTGGCTTAGGCATGTACACCTCTTCCTACTCTAACCTTTCCTTACCCGAGATCTCTAGAGTTATCGACTTAGCATTACAATTAAGCACATCATAATAGGGGGACAACCAAGTCATGCCTAAGATTATATCAAAGTCAGTCATATCCAGAATAACCAAATTAACCCAAGTCTGAAAATCCATAAACACAGCTGGACAAACATGATATACATGGACGTCCTCTACCATTACTACCGTTGCCCGGTGGTACCACTGCTCTAGCCTTTTGCGCACGGGGTTAGACATGCGCGGATAGGGACAATCTCTCCTCATATGCCTAGGTTTTCCATAATTTTAACGCACTTAATAACTTAACCAAGTAAGCATTGCTGCTATTAGAGCAGTCGTATCATGACCCTCTTTGATATACAATCACTCCATGAAATTATAGTATAGCTTATAACCTCAATTGACATAACTTAATTTTATCATTCGCTAACCCATACATATTATAACAACAATACTAAATGCATTTTCCAAAGTAATGGCGTTCATTATCTAGTTGTCTCTTACTAAAACTTCTTGAATGTTGTCACATATAAGCTTGAATCAGCAAATCTGACCTTAATCCCTTCACAAAGCGACAAATTTACTCTTTTTGACTGAAGCAAAGTGGAGTACCATATTTGGATGAAACACAAAATTTTGCCTTATAGGCTGCAACAAATATATTATGTTGCTCTATATTCAGGAACTTATCTCTTTTCATATCCCTCAAAGTTCAGGGCATAAACTTCTCCATAAAGAAAGCTACAAAATGTTTCTCTAATCATGAGTAGTGGATTTACTAGTAGACACTCAATATGAGACCACCACCACATACTGACGTCTCCCTTGAATTGGTAAATCATAACCTCAACACCAAATCACTCTACCTTAACCCTCTTATGAAGCAGCTCATGACAATCAACCAGAAAATCATGTTGGTCACTAGTCATTACATGCCCACATTGACATGCTTATTTCAAGGATACATCCTCTCTTGCTAGTGTTGGTGTCACCACTTATGTTGCTCTAGTTCGGACCATCGAGTGAATGAGGAAATATACCAATTTGTATCACCTAAATACCATTTTGATTCAAGTAATAGCACAAAAGGAGTAGAAACAAAGAAATTTCCTAAAGTCCTATAGCCTCTCGAAGAAAAGTGCATACGTCTCTGTACCGTTCCGCAAGACTCTACGAGACTCGTTTTGGTACAATGAGTTCAACAAACCTAGGGCTCTGATACCAACTTTGTCATGACCCAAACCGTCGTGAGTGACACCCACACTAACTCTCCGGTGGGAGAACTATAACTATAACCCAACTAAGCAACTTAACCAAAATCTAAACATTTAAAGCTACGAAAACAGGTTTAAGTAACTAAATAGATATACGGAGTTCCCATAAACTCCGAAAGTTTTAACAAACAACTAATGAACTATTGTGGAAAACAACCTCTAGAACCTGAAAATCATTGTACCAAAACATCTAAAGTTCAACAAGTCTAAGGAAAAGGGGTATAACCCCAACCAAACATAAGCAAACTACTAAAACATGTCTAAGTCTGAAAATAATGGACTAAGCAAAATAAAGAACTCCATGGCAGCCTTAAAGAATTGGCTTATCCTTGAAATCCGGTCTTGATCACTGATATCCTAGATGAGGTCTATCAATAGCCGTCTGAAGATACCCTGTACTCAACAAAGAACGAGCAAGTGCAATATCAGTAAATAACCACAGTGTACTGGTAGGATCACGCGACTATTCCAGTAAGCACAATATATATAAGCAGTCACAATATAGTAAACACGAACATAAAGAATATATACACAGTTATCATTTCAGGAGCAATGTTCAATTCCACATTCTCAACAACAGTTAGATATGACAATACAATGGTCCTCTCATGGAACCTATACCCAAACTAATAGTGTGCCAGAACGTGACGCTCAATCTCAATAAGTGTGTCAAAATGTGACACTCGATCTAATGTATGTGTCGGAATGTGACACCCGATGCCAATTAGTGTGTCAGAACGTGACACTCGATCTAATGCATGTGTCGGAACGTGACACCCGATCCAATTAACATAACCACAATCACAATTACACTCATAATGTACATTCTCATAATCGTACAATCAATTCATGGCATACAATGGTTCATTCATACTCATTTACATTAGGTTTGATCAACAGTGTTTTATTCACATACATACATGCATTACAATGAAGCAATTACTAACATACATCACACAAACATAAAATCAAACCATCATCTACCTTGAAACCAAGCATGAATCCCTCTAAGGCACTTGAATCTTCCCTTTTCAAATTCGTTCCGCTTGTTCTAGGTCTACAAACAATTAATATAACGCATGGATCAATAAATTAAGGTTTAATTATCCGAATTATAACAACCCAATAACCCAAGACCAAACCCATGATCCTAAGATGCAGCTATGGCTTTTTCCTACCATCAACTTTAGGTCAAAATCCTCCCCCAACGATAATTACCCATGAATTTACGTTCTACGGATCGAAAATGGATTAGGGGAGTAAAATCCTTACCTTTAGCACCAAAAGTCGTGGAAAACTGTCAAGAATTAGTCCTGGGTTGTCTCCTAACTCTTAAGAATGGAATTTGCAGAAAAATAACAAAATTGGAGTTTTTCCCCAACTTAAGTCTTGACTGGCCCGCCACAGCGGGCCCCATCCCGCTACAGCGGCCCCACCCTGGCGGCTTGTGCGGAGACAGAACATTGGAATTAGAGTTTCAAACCCCCATTTCACAACACACCTTCAACCCATGACATTCAAAAACTACCCATTCATGCTAAGATCAGTTTCGGGAGTTCCATTCGCCCAAATTTGATTCCGTAAAGTCGTACGATTTTCTAAACGTCTTGGCTATCCACTCATATCATCAAATTCATTATTTTATCTCTCATTCATTACCAAATTTCTCTAGACCTCACATGACTCAGATTTCGTCCAAATCTCTACTCAAAAGTTTTCTCGACCCAATTTGTTCCCCATTGGCTTTTCCCTAACGACGAAATCAGTTTGTTACAGTCTTATTTTCTTCATGCTTGTTAGGTAGCAGAAGTTAGGTACTTCATTAGGATAGTAAGGTAAGACCTAGCCCCCCTTGCTTGTACTTATCCCTATTGATATTTTTTTATGTTTAATAAAATGTCGCTAGACACTGTCTAGTGGTAAATTTGCTTTTAAAATAAAAAATAGATTCCTTCTATAACTAAACAACTAGTTATTTTTATTTTTACCCAATACAATTAATACAAATGATAACCTTGATCTGAGCTATCAACATCTGAGTTGCTACTATCTTCATGACTTCCTTTCTTCACCACTTCCATTTCTTCAACTCTACTTGTATTACTCTTTGGACTTTCCTCTTTCATCTTCCTATGATGTTCCTCTCTTTTTCTCTTCATTCACTCTTCCTTTTCCATTGTCTCACTAACAAAATCCCCAAACTTAGAAACACGGCCATAGTGCACCATCCCCCTATGATCACAACTTCACTTAGCACCCAGTTATCCCCATTTCGTTGTGGAAATATTGACCATATTGCAGCTATAAAAGTTGATGCCATATATAATTTTGAAATCCACATTAGTTTGTGTGTTGCCACCATTAGTTTCATCATCGTTCTTCTCTTGAATGGGATAACACCAACAAGGACATTAACAATTCCAACGGAAAGGAAAAGTTCCACAATGTTACATACCAAAAACACCTTAAACGCAATTTTTTTACCCAACAATGCTTTTCCATTTGCTTGATTAAATCCACTAGGAGGATTAACACCAACAACAAATGTCACAGTTGCTATTAGTACTGCAACAATTGTTATCGTTTTTCTTGCATTTCTTAGACCTTCACTTTGCAGCTTGATATTTTTTGTCCTAGTACCGCGATAATTATTAATGTTATGCTTCCTTTGATGATGATGATTATTATAATACGAATGTTGAGATGATGAGGACGGAGAGTGAAAACTACTAGTTTTTCTTCTTGTCCATGATGATCCCAAAATTGGTGATGCATCTACCTGTTGGATGTCTTGAAAATTTGATGGTAATTGGTCACATCTTTTGGCACCGGCTTCTTATAATGCAGGGAAGATTGTAAGAACACCAGAGTTACTTACATCTGCTTCAACTATATCTAATGTTGTATATCCTTTCTAATTCAAAGCATTTACTTCAACGCCAAGCTTAAGTAGATAAATAATCATCTGAAAAGAGAACAAGTCATGTATAATTAGTTTTGAGCTTTCATATACAATACAAGTATATTCTTTGTGCTACTCTGTTTTGCAAAGGAAGGTTATTGTCTCAATTTATGTGTTGTTACAGTTTGAATTTTGACAGCAAACTCAAACATCAAATCTTTGAAAGTGTGGCTCTCGCAAAACCAAAGCCTTCTTCGCTTTTGCGGAGCTCGCTTAAGAGAAGAAGCGAGGCTTAAGCGAAGTGGCTCTCGCTTCTGCGAAGGTCGCAAAAGCAAGGCTGGCAGACACCAGCAAACATCGCAAGGACCCTCAAAATTCGTTCGAAATCTCATACACATAAATCAAATATGCAAGTCAATTATACTCGACGTTCTGAACTCAATGGAACCGTCAAAACACGAATCCAATCTCTCTTTGACCCGACATTTGTGAAAACCACAAGAAACAAATTCAATGCCTAAAAGGCTAACAAGCTCGGGACCACTTAAAAATCAACCAAGACCTCACCTAAGACTAAAATCATCATCTAAATTCAACAAAACTCTCGGAATTTCGATCCGAGCATTCGAACCCTAATGTTGACCAAAGTCAATTCAAAGGCTAAATATCCACAATTTCACAACTTAGGACCTGAAATCCTCAAAAGACTCGGAATCTAACATCAACAAACATTCTGGGATTGATAGAATCGACGGAATTCCATTTCGACACTCGAAAATCCAAAAAGACTCCAAAAACCACTTTCTTAACAATATTAAGTTTTCAAACTCAAAACTTACAAAATTCTCAACTTTTAACTCAAAGTTCAAAACCAACTGCTCAAACTCAATCACAAAAGATTCGGGATCGATCACGGGAGGAGCAAAATGGTCAATTCACAAAACTTTCTAAAAAAGATCGACCGGATCATTTCATTAATTGATATAAAATAAGACGGAGGCAGTAATAGTATCTCTAATGTATTAGTTGGAAAATACCTCATATTTTCACATACAGAGACATCATTATCAATCTAGATGACAATCTATATGACTGTTTGCAACAAATTTTAAAGTGACAAAAAATAAACTGCAATCACAAAAAAATAAGAAGAAACATAACTTTATTGATAAATAGTGTGGATACAATTTTGTTCCTCCCTTGATTCTACTCTCCTAAGATTTATCCATGATTTGAGGGTCGTTAATGGCGTATTTCTCAAACTAGGATGATTTAGATTTTACCTCTATATGAATATTCCATGACTTTTGTGGAATATTCGAGATCTTGATCTTTAAAAATACCCAAGAGTTTATGTGATATTTTGAGATGTCTTTTAAGGGATTTAGTACCCTTTATATAAGCATAAACTGGGGTTTAGGGTTGAGTGGCCTCCAAGAATTCTAATTGAAATTGAACACACCTTCTAGAGTCCCAATTCAAATTGAACACGTCTTGTAGAGTCCGCAAAATTTCAATGTCTACAAATGCCCCCTGCTTCAAGGCTTGTCGGAGTGTAGACTTGATGAAACTCAAAGACGAGACTTGAAGTACTCATTATTCCACCTTTGCAGCTTCAGATTTTCAGATTTGATTTAAGAGAAGAGATGAAGGGCATATTTGGTCCCACTGGGCGTACCAATTTGTTTGCAACAAATTTTAAAGTGACAGAAAATAAATTGCAATCACAATAAAATAAGAAGAAACATAATTTTATTGATAAATAGCACGTGTACAATTTTGTTCCTCCCTTGATTCTACTCTCCTAAGATTTATCCATGATTCGAGGGCCGTTAGTGGCGTATTTCTCGAACTAGGATGATTTAGATTTGACCTCTATATGAATATTCCATGACTTTTGTGGAATATTCGAGATCTTGATCTTTAAAAATACCCAAGAGTTTATGGGATATTTTGAGATGTCTTTTAAGGGAATTTAGTACCCTTTATATAGGCATAAACTGGGATTTAGGGTTGAGTACACACCTTCTAGAGTCCCAATTCAAATTGAACACGTCTTGTAGAGTCCGCAAAATTTCAATGTCTACAATGACTTCACCTCTTGCATCAACATTTGTTCATTAGTAATATTTACTTTTGGTTACTCCAAGGTCGTCCATTACTTTTGTTTTATTCCACCCAAATCTTTTGAGACACCAAACAATCAAACTGACACATAATTTCGAAATATTAGTATAAATAGGAACTTTTGTTTGTTAGGTATAAACAGAAAAACACTTTTATATTAGCTTAACAAGTTGAAAAGAAGGTAAATTCTCGTGTCATCATTGTCATAATATTATGTTTGGTTTGAATAAAAATTATGATGAGATTAGTAATGATGGAATAAGTTATGCTAAGATTAGTTATGATGGGATAAGTTTTGTTTAGATTATTTATTATTGAATGTTTGATTTGTTGTATTCAAAATAATATGCATTACCTAAAGTTTAAGAACAAGTTATTTGTTTACAAAAATGTCCTTCATGAATGTGAAAAAGGGATATCTTTGTCATTTACTTATTTTATTCTGGAATAAGTTATTCCGGAATTACTATACCACCCAAGGAGAGGAATAACTTATTCCGGTACTAATTATTAATTTCGGAACAAGTTATCCCGATCTTACCAACCAAACAACAAATTAAATGACACTATAATCCAATTTCAGGACTATTTGGTGTTATCCTTCACACCAAACGAAAGCTTGCATTAATTTTGTGTTCGAATGTTGTCGGAGTTTGAAGTACTGTTATTCTTACAAAGGTATCAGCTTTAACTTGGGAGGAAATAATTTTATACTTCAAATACGGTGAGAGAATTAAATTACTTAAGGACATATGAAAATGAATTTTGTGACTTCGGGATAATTTTTATTTTATTTTTTGTTTGAAAATTACTGTTTACTTTTTCTATCTATACCAAGTTCTGATTTTTATTTTCTGATTAAGAATAATGAACAAACCGTTTAAGGAATTTAATTTTATTATTTTATGTTACTATTTTATTTATGGAAACGAAAATCCTCATGATTATCTATAATCGTTTTGGATATTAAAATTATCGTGCTTCTACTCGTATAGAACAAAATCACTTATAAGACTAGTCTTTTTTTCTCTTTATGTATAAAACAAATACACTTTTACTTTACTATATTTAAATATTGTTAAACACTCTCCATGCCCAATTGCATCTCACCATTGAGTCATATAAACTCAACTCAAAATAAGTCCTTATAAGAGCCAATTATAAAGATAAAACATGACTACTAGGGCAATTTCTACTGTTAAATCATAAAGGAAAAACTAAGTAATGTCCTTTATTAGCAAATGAATATACACTCACAGGCGTTGAAAGGAATAACCATTTTGTGCAAACCAACGAGCCAAAGAGCTGACTTGTTCAAGGAGTGTCATTAATAATATTTGTAGTTTTTTTTTCTTCTTCAATTTTTTGTATATGTATATATACTAAAAAATTTCAACGAAGCAGTGTCGGTTGACACCCCTTGGTATAAGGTGGGTCCGCCTCTGAGAACAACAAACACGAATCTACAAATGGAAAGCAGCAAACCAAACAGGCCACAAGCTAAGCATAGTGCAAAATTATTAGCGATAAGTTTCTTCCATAGATAAATGGCTCATTTGAAGTGTGTTAACTTTGAGGAGTGTAACACAACATGTTTCTGCACTAAAGAGCTATATGTTGCTTGATGTTGTATTCTTGGTTTTGATGAATTAATAAACTATGTTGCAAAGGGACCTGGTCTGCAGTGGAATCAAGCAGAGAACAAGTCAATGGTGTGCAGCTATAAAGTTGTAAGAACGGTAGTGGTTAATCAACACTGCAACAGATGTGTGGAAAGGACGTAGTCCTCAACCAAAGAAGTTTTTTTTAGGAGATTAATGGTAATAGACGATGCTATCCCACCCGTGGTTGAATCGTGTGACAATGCAAGCAGTACTTCAAGAACTATAACAGTCTCTCAATAAGGTATGGTTAAGACCTTTACTCTATCGACTATATCTTAGCAATTTTTTATGCAATAATCGTTTTATTATTTCAAAGTGCGAGTGTTACAATCTCAATGATTCATCTGAATTTGCCTTTTCAAATATAAATTCAAGGGTTCTTGAGCTTGAATCTTTGATAAACTTGGATTTTAACTTCATCTTGATCCTGATCTTGATCTCGAACTTGATCTTGACTTGAACTTTATCTTGATATTGACTTTCTAGTTGAATTCAAGGGCTTCGAGCTTGATCTTGAATTCGGTGGTCTTGATCTTGATCGTTCTTGAACTTGATCTGTGGCTTTTGATCCACGAGCTTTCTCTAGCTTCTTGTTCGAATTCTTGGTCCTCTATTCTGAATTATGAGGACCCCTATTTATAGTTTTAGAATAGAGGAGTTGTGATAAGAATAGGATTCCCTTCGGCCAATCAGATTAAAGTGACATGACGTATGGGCTTTATGGAGCGAGCTTGTCATCCTCGACATATGTCATGATCCTATTGGCTTCTTGTTTGACTTGGCATGCCACGTGGCACTGAGAAAATGTGCCTCTAGGATGAGATGAAGTTGGGCTTAGCAAATTGGGCTTATTGTAGCCCAAATCAATTAATTTGGACTTTAATTAAATCCATATTTATTAGACTTAAATAATCAACCCAATTATATTAATCCATAATATTTATTTGGACTAATATATTCATGAATTTAATATAATTCGAATCATTTTATAAATTTATATTCAATAAATTTTAAATGATTACAAAATTATGTGTCATTGTTTGGCGTCTCAAAGATTTGGGTGGAACAATACAAAAGTAATGGACGACCTTGGAGTCACCAAAAGTAAAGATTACTAATGAACAAATAATGTTGATGCAAGAGGTGTCACATATATTGTCGTCTAGATTGATAATGATGTCTCCCTAGGTGAAATTATGAGGTATTTTCTAAGTAATACATTACACATTCTAGATACTAATGGATTCACATTTATTTCCTACTTCACTTTGTTTACAACCACAACAATTTTAATATATTTAGAGTAATCTTATAAGTAATTTGGATATAAAGTATAAGTTGATTTTATCTCTATTTTAAAAGGTAGAAAAGTTGTTTTGATAGACTCAATCGGCTCAAGTAAAAGCATTTTAAAATAATTTGGAAAAAGAAATAGGAAGCAAAGAAGTCATAAAAGAAAATGGGAAATGAAGAAGGCATGACAAAGTATGTTGAAATGAACAATAACTACGACAAAATAATTAGGTAATTGAAGTAAGAAAAAAAAACAAAGTGCATATGAGAGTACATATTAATTACTACTGGTATGAAAAGAGAAGCTAGACAACATAATTATTTACTAATCTTCTACCTTAATAGGTGTCATTTATTATCTCCTATATATAAGATAATATCCTTGATAAACTGAAGTTGAATCACCTCTCCCGAACAAAAAATATTGATTGGTTAAAAAAGATTATTCCGTACTTATAAACAAAACAAAAACAGAAACCTTCATCACGCCACTTGTCTTAATCATTCGGACCATATCTATTAATTTATTTTGGATATTTAACACTTGATTATAAAATAACCTACAAAATTCCTAAATTATATACTTAATTTTGACTAAAAGGTACTTTCAAACAATACTTAACTATGTTAGTAAGTGTTGTACTTAATAAAGGAAAAATGATATAGCCTACACAAATGCGTGATTGTCAACTCTTCTTACAAGCAAACGTTTTAATTTAATTACGTTGTTATGATTATTGTTACTACTTTATTTGATCGTTGACTCATGACCTAAGTACTCCTTTAACATTATCCATGATCTATATCACTATTTAACAAGTTACATATTTATTATAAATTGATACGTTAAGGGACAATATACGAAAAATAAACAGAAAACATAAATTTATTAGACTTCATTCATAATCCTAAATAAAGTAGTAACAATAAGATTAAAACTTAAACTATATATCCAAAATGGTGTTTATATAAGCTAACTTTTTGGGTGACAGAATAATTAATAGAGACTTATGGTTATCTAGCATTCCTTATAGGTGATCTCGATTCAATAATATTTTTTCAACAAATTATTAAAGTTAACCTGAATCGTCTTTTTTTTTCTGAATCTAATCGAGTTGAGTCTGAGGTAAAATATAAATAAGTCGATCGAGTCAATCCCGAACAGATGACTTGGCCTAGTAACTCTATACACTGCCGGCCTACCCATACAAAACTATTCCAAGTAATATTGACTTTCACCATTTTGCTTGAAGCTGAGCCGCCCGCCAATATATTTTATATATTGGGAAGATGACCTGATATATCTCTTAACTTTGTCATTTAGAGCTGATATAATCTTCGTTATGCAAATAGTTTATATATACCCTTATCGTTATACAAATGACTCACACACATATATATATATTTGTGTGTGTGTGTTTGTTTGTTTTTTGTTTTTCTCTGGTTTTGGTACCCACATTGCCTCACTATAGAGTCCCTTTAATTTCGGGTGATCAAGTCTACCAAGAATTTTTCCATATTCTGAACTTGAACTTGAAATATCTGGTTAAGGAAGGAGCAGTTTCATCCAGTACACCACATCTTTTTTATGGTATATATATATATATATATGTTTAATAAGAAAATGAAACGAAAAAGACACGCTATACAAGTCCCTTAGCTAGGAATCTTCTTGGTTGCTGCAGTTGTGGAAAAAAATGACTTAAAAGTTTGCATAAATAGTGAGTCCCCTATGATAAACAAAAACTATACATACATATTGTGCAATCTGAAAGCTACATTTAATTTTCCATCACACACTTTTAACTGATTAAAAAAAATGGAGCGGCGGGTGAATGAAGCAGTTTTCAGGGGAGATGTTGAAGCCATTCAAAAACTCATTGAAGAAGATTCCAACATAGTAAGACAAACCATTGAGGGTTCATTACAACACACCATATTGCACCTTGCAGCTAGACTTGGCCATGTTGAATTGGTTAGGGAGATTGTGAAGTTGTTCCCGGAGATGGTGTCCACGGAGAATCGGGATCAGGAGACGCCCTTACATGAAGCATGTAGAGAAGGGAGAGTGGAAATTGTGAGAATTCTGGTTGAGAATGATCCATGGATTACTTACAAGACAAATTTGTGGGATAAGAGTGTGCTTTATGTGGCATGTGAGAGAGGGAGGATTGAAGTGGTTAAACATTTCTTACATAATAATAATATCCACATGTTGTTGATGCTTGAAGTTGATATGTCCACTACTTCACTACATGTTGCAGCTTCATCAGGCCATACAGGTAAAATATTACATATGTTCAAACTTCGAGTAATACTCTCTATAATCATGCTGTTCGGGTTAGCTATTGATAATAAGTACCATATACTTGTTACCTTCTATCTGAGGTGTAATTAACTTGGATTTTGAATTTATGAGTGTTGGATTCTAAATTTACTTGTTTAGGTATATATAAATTGTACCCTCTTTTATTCTAGGAAAATTATTACTTATCTCTAATTAATAAGCATAGATAAAAGTTGTTCTTGACTAAAATCAGTTATTTATTGCTTACACAAATAAATGATTTATCAATAATTGTTTTAGCGTAATAATATAATACGGATATTTATAACCAGTATTCTATATAATTATTGTTAAAAACTTTAGCAACTTAGAATGCAATAACATTAATTCAATTACCACTAAATATTTTTATGACAATAAATATTATCGCTAAAAGAAAAATCTATGTTTTTGTTGTATTGTATTATGAATGGCGTGTTGGATTTGAGTATGTGGTCGTAATTAATTAAAAGGGAATTGGACTCCTAATTAATGGTGTCGGTAGGAGCAAGTTTCATAGAATAGACAAATGTAGTTGACATATTAAAGTAAGTAGATATTAGTTTCATCAAAGTAGAAAAAATACTGATCGGAGATGAGAAAATAATTTTCATCATGTCAAAAGAGCACGTAAAATTGATTTTTTGGACACATTTAATTCTTATTATTTCGTAACACCTAACTTTGTATATGACGTTGACGGTTGTGGACAAAAAAATTTCCAATATTGCGATTTAGGTATTCAAGGGATGACGTGATAATACATACATCATGTCTTGAAGAAGTTATTATTATTTTATTTAATAAGCATAATACATAAACATGACCCTTAACTTGACTTTATCGGACAACTATACCCTCCAACTTTAAGTGTGCACAAATATGCACTTAAACTTGTATAAAATTGAACAAGTAGACACAGGTGTCTCACATGACATAATACACATAGGACGCCGCGTTGGACACAAATTTACCATGTAGGACAAATGTATGTATTTGTTCAATTTTATACAAATTTAAGGGTCTACATGTGCACATCCAAAATTAAAGGTCATAGTTGTCAGCTGACGCCAAGTTAAAGGTCATATTTATATATTATGTTTATTTAATACTATAACTTAAGAGTAAAGACGTGTATATTTACAAATAATTTTTTTTTTTTTTTTTTTTAACGTATCACCATAAACAGTGGAAAAATAGTATGTAACATATATTTATATATATATATGCTAACTTGGATCATTGCTACTTTTTTTAGAGTAAATTTTAGGAATTGAAAACATAAAAATGGAATATCTAATTTGTATAAATCGTGACAATTTGTCTAAATCGGGCATCTGTGTCTATGAAAGTTGTGTTTTTTTTTTTTTTGTGTGTGTGTGTGTGTGTATATATATATATATATATATATATATATATATATATATATATATATATATGTTCTTTGTGTTAGGTTAGAGTGGCGAGCGAGATTAGGAGGGATAGGATAGATGCGAGCGAGAGAGGGAGAGAGGTGAATTGTAAATGTATATCGGTTAGATAATTGTATACATGTAACTACTATGTATATGTATCAATGATTGTGTTTGTATATCTGCATAAAATTTGAATTTGTATACAATTGAATCTAGTTAAAACATTTGTATTGTATATTGAATCTCTCTCTCGCTTTATACAAACACAAAGTATACATTATATTTGTATAATTTGTGTTTGTATTAAGCGAGAGAGAGAAAGGCAAAAGAGAACTGGGCAGGGGAAGATTTGTATTAGTATTTTTATAAGTGTATAGGACGAAGAGATGTGTATTTGTATTTGTATATACACTCTCTCGCTTTATACAAACACAAACACAATTTATACATTGTGTTTGTATAAAAGTGATAGAGGCGAGGGAGAGAATTGAGAGTGGCGAAAGAGATTCAGGGGAGAGAGACGAGAATGACTATGTGTTTGCTACGAAGTATAATTTAATGAAATTATAGCTATAACATTTATTTTGAATTAATAGTTTGTTTTCCCCCTTTTTTTATACATATACAATTTTGATCATTGCTACTTACTTAACTATTCTCACAACTCAAAATTGTTTAACTATATCGTAACATAATTTCGGTAAAAGTCCGATTAAAATTAAAGTAAATTTTAGGTTTAACAAACATAAAAATCATATTAGCGCTCTATAGCTACAGTTTTGCTATTTGCGCTCCATAGCAAACATAGTTTGCTATGGAGTATCAGATCTGTATAAAAATCGAAGACAACTTTGATTTGTATAAAATCACAGGCATCTGATTTGTATAAATCGCAGGCATCTGATTTGTATAAATCCCAGTGATTTGTATAAATCGGGTGTCTGTGTATATGAAATTGCGTTTGCATATGTATATGTTATTTGTGTTTGTATATCTGCATAAAATTTGAATTTGTATACCATTAAATTGAGTTAAAACAGTTGTATTTTGTATATCAAATCTCTATCTCGCTTTATATTATACAAACACAAATTATACATTGTGTTTTGTATAATTTGTATTTGTATAAAGCGAGGAAGAGAGAAAGACAAAAGAGAATTGAGCAGGGGAAAATTCGTATTGTATAATTATAAGTGTATAGGACGAAAGAGATATGTATTTGTATTTGTATATACAGTTTTCTCTCGTTTTATACATACACAAACACAATTCATTCATAAGTATAAAGTGAGAGACGCGAGGGAGAGTGGCGAGCGAGTTCAGGGAGAGTGGCAAGCGAGATTTCCCTTAAACTTACATGCTAAACAATGGTATACTCTTTTTTCGTTTCATTTTACTTGATCTTTATTAATTTTATATTATTTCCCTAAACTTATTTTATTAAATTGTTTTTATTAATTATATTTCAAAATTTTAATTCAACTACTATTATATTATATTTATATTATATATATAATATAATAGTAGTTGAATTAAAATTTTGAAATATAATTAATAAAAACAATTTTGAATCAACTACTATTATATTATATATATATATATATATATATATAGTTACTTAATATTAAGAATAATCATGATTTAAAAAATAATTAATTTATTTGAACTTATTAAAATAAACAAGTAAAGAATGATTTTAATATAAAAATCAAATAAAATAAAAATGTGAAAATAAAACTAAAAGGATGGTCTCTATTTTCAAATGTTCAGACGGCCGAAGTCTACGTCTGGGCGAAGTCCTCATTAAGAACGAGTCTCCTATCGTTATCCTCTTTTCTTTTTATTTAATTTGGGAAATTTGTGCTTTTATTCTATAAAAAATATTTATAACTTTTAATTAGATTCTTGTGATAATAATCAATTATACATACATAAACCTTCCATTAATAGAATTGTGCACTTTTGATCATTTTCTACGTGTGAATCTTTATAAATTTAATAAATATGTCATTTAACTTGGCTTTAGTGGATATCTATGTCCTCCAATTTTGAATGCACACAAGTAGACACTCAAACTTGTACAAAATTGAATAAGTGTGACAATTATCATGATCAAGTGATCCTTATTTTGTCAAAAAAAAAAAAACATTAATTGCAGAAGTAGTGAAGGAATTGGTTAAAGTTCGACCTGATTTTGCTTGGAAAAAGGATGAGCTGATGAATGGTTGCAGTCCTTTACATATAGCATGCAGCAAAGGGCACTTAGATATAACAAGAGAATTGTTAAAGCTTGATATAGACCTTTCTGGTTTACAAGATAATGAAGGCAGAACTCCACTACATTGGGCAGTCATTAAAGGAAGAGTGAACATTATTGCTGAGATACTCTCTGTGAGTCTTGAATCTGCTGAAATGATAACAAAACATGGAGAGACAATTCTTCATTTGGCTGTAAAGAACAATCACTTTGAAGTCCTCAGGTTCTTGATGGAGACTCTTGATGTTTCAAATCTCATGAATTTTCAAGATACTGATGGAAATACAATTCTACATTTGGCTACTGTTAGGAAACTCACCATTGTAAGTTTTCTTTATCCTGGACGTTTTATTTTATGTGAAAGTGTTTGATTGAACACACAAAGTTTAAGAAAGATTTGGCTACTGTTAGGAAACTCACCACTGTAAGTTTTCTTTACTCTAGCCGTTTCATTTTATGTGAAGGTGTTTGATTGAACACACAAAGTTTAAGAAAGACTTCTTTACATTTTTGTGGTTATATGTTATGTCTGAATTTGCGGTCAAAACTCGAAAACTAAACATAGATGAGTCTTTATTTAAAAGCTCAATGGCATATTTGACCATTTTCCCTTAATTTGATAACTAATTATGATTGATGAAATTAGCTTCCTGGATTGCAGAACAGAGTTGCAATAATTGTATACAAAAGCCAAAAACTAATTATACATGCTTGTTCTCTCTTCAGATGATTATTTATATACTTAAGCTTGGTGTTGAAGTAAATGCTTTGAATCAAAAAGGACATACAGCATTAAATGTAGTTGAAGCAGATGCAAGTAACTCTGGTGTTCTTGCAATCATCCCTGCATTACTGGAAGCCGGTGCCAAAAGATGTGACCAATTACCACCAAATTTTCAAGACATCCAACAGGTAGATGCATCACCAATTTTGGGATCATCATGGCAAAGAAAGACTACTAGTTTTCTGTCTCTGTCCTCATCATCTCAACATTCGTATTACAATAATAATCATCATCAAAGGAAGCACAACAACAATAACTATCGCGGTACTAGGACAAAACAAATCAAGCTCCAAAGTGAAGGTCTAAGAAATGCAAGAAAAACGATAACAATTGTTGCCGTACTAATAGCAACTGTGACATTTGCTGCTGGTGTTAATCCTCCTGGTGGATTTAATCAAGTAAATGGAAAAGCATTATTGGGTAAAAAACCGGCCTTTAAGGTGTTTTTGGTATGTAACATTGTGGCACTTTTCCTTTCCCTTGGAATTGTTAATGTCCTTGTTAGTGTTATCCCATTCAAGAGACGAACAATGATGAAATTAATGGTGGCAACACACAAAGTAATGTGGATTTCTGCATTATTTATGGCATCAGCTTATATTGCTGCAATATGGTCAATATTGCCACAAGGAAAGGGGGATCATTGGGTGCTAATTGAAGTTGTGATCATAGGAGGAGGGTGCACTATGGTTGTGTTTCTAAGTTTGGGGATTTTGTTAGTGAGACAATGTAAAAGGAAGAGTGAATGGAGAAAAAAAAGAGAGGATCATAAGAGGATGAAAGAGGGAAGTCCTAAAAGTAATACAAGTACAGTTCAAGAAATGAAAGTGGTGAAGAAAGAAAGTCATGAAGGTAGTACCAATTCAGACGTTGATAGCTCAGATCATGGTTACCATTTGTTTTAATTACCTGCATTCATAGATCTATTCTTGTAAGTCTTTAAAGTAGAAAATAATGTATTAGTTTTGGAAACAGCCTCTCTATCTCCACGAGGTAGTGGTAAGGTCTGATTACAGTCTACCACCCTATTTAGTGGGATTTCACTGGATGTGTTGTTGATATACTTTAAGTTTCTAATATGACAGATGCTATTAGTTGGGCTTTAGTGTTGTGTTCTCCTCTATTCGTGATTACCTTAAACCAATACAGTTTAATTTATAAATGTGGTTGGTGTTATGTTTTTTTGGAGAGATGCATGCAAGCAGAAAATATGAATGAAAAATGTTCTCATATATATACATTTGAATAAACATAAGCAAACTAGTAGACAACTACTATTGTTAAAGTTATTTTAATTTTTACCCAATACAATTAATACAAATGATAACCTTGATCTGAGCTATCAACATCTGAGTTGCTACCATCTTCATGACTTTCTCTCTTCACCACTTTCATTTCTTCAACTCTACTTGTATTACTCTTTGGACTTTCCTCTTTCATCTTCTTATGATGTTCCTCTCTTTTTTTTCTCCAATCACTCTTCCTTTTACATTGTCTCACTAACAAAATCCCCAAACTTAGAAACACAGCCATAGTGCACCCTCTCCCTATGATCACAACTTCACTTAGCACCTAATAATCCCCCTTTCCTTGTGGCAATATTGACCATATTGCAGCTATATAAGCGGATGCCATAAATAATGCAGAAATCCACATTACTTTGGTGTTGCCACCATTAATTTCATCATTGTTCGTCTCTTGAATGGGATAACACTAACAAGGACATTAACAATTCCAAGGGAAAGGAAAAGTGCCACAATGTTACATACCAAAAACACCTTAAAGGCCGGTTTTTTACCCAATAATGCTTTTCCATTTCCTTGGTTAAATCCACCAGGAGGATTAATACCAGCAGCAAATGTCACAGTTGCTATTAGTACGGCAACAATTGTTATCCGTTTTCTTGCATTTCTTAGACCTTCACTTTGGAGCTTGATTTTTTTTGTCCTAGTACCGCGATAATTATGCTTCCTTTGATGATGATGATTATTATAATAAGAATGTTGAGATGATGAGGACAGAGAGTGAAAACTAGTAGTTTTTCTTTGCCATGATGATCCCAAAATTGGTGATGCAACTACCTGTTGGATGTTTTGCAAAGGAAGGTTATTATTCCTTTTGTTTCAATTTACGTGTCACAGTTGTAAATTCAGATATTACATATTAATTACCACAAAAACGTGATGAAGTCTATCTTAAACTTTGTGTGTGTTCAATCAAACACCTTCACACAAAATGAAACATCTAGAGTAAAGAAAACTTAGTGTTGAGTTTCCTAACAGTAGCCAAATGTAGAATGGTGTTTCCATCAGTATCTTGAAAATTCATGAGATTTGAAACATCAAGACTCTCCATCAAGAACTTGAGTACTTCAAAGTGATTGTTCTTTATAGCCAAATGAAGAATTGTCTCACCATGTTTTGTTGTCATTTCAGAAGATTCAAGACTCACAGAGAGTATCTCAGCAATAATGTTCACTCTTCCTTTAATGACTGCCCAATGAAGTGGAGTGCTGCCTTCATTATCTTGTAAACCAGAAAGATCCATATCAAGCTTTAGCAATTCTCTTGTTATATCCAAGTGCCCTTTACTGCATGCTATATGTAAAGGACTGCAACCATTCAGCAACTCATCCTTTTTCCAAGCAAAATCAGGTCGAACTTTAGCCAATTCCTGCACTACTTTTGCAATTAATTGTTTTTTGAGATTTGGTAAGATTCGTAATATTACAACATAGCATAATTATCTCATATATACTAGTGAGATTGTCGTAAGTTATCATTAAATAAATAGTTTTGGCTAAATCATCATATAAAATAAATATTGCAAAGTCATAATGAAAATGATCATAATTTAAAAGTACTAAATCATGCTAAAATAAGTTTAATAAGTATTAGTTACATTACTAAATATTTAAGGAAAATTAAAATTAGATTATGTATTTTAATTGTCTAAAACAATGTAAAAACTAAAGAACAAATATTCAATATTATTGTCTTTCTTAGTGTTGAATTGATTTTCTTTTTGCATTAGTATTAATTTGATTATAATTATCTATGAAATAGTATAAGAAATATTTTAAAATTATATCAAAGTAAATATTTTTATGTATAAAATAAAATTTTAAAATTAAATAAATAGTTTTGGCCTATGGGCCAACCCCGACCTGGCTCCAATCAAGCCTCAAAGGCCAAGGGCTTATATGAGTCGGGCTTATAACCCCTAGTTTTAAATGGGCTTGAAAAATCCTATATCAACCCTACTCCAATAACAGGTTGGGTTAGGTCAACCCCATGGGCTAAGCCCATTTTGACGGCTCTAGTGACAGTGGTAACGCTCCTATTTTTTTTTTTATTTCCTACTAGATGTCCAGTACGGTAGTATCACATAAGAGCCCAACTAAATCTGAATTCGCATTGGAAAATTCCACATTGGGAGCTGAAATCTCCCTAGCAAAGGCGACTTCATACCGGGAGACTCGAATTCGAGCTCTGATTAAGAATTAATGAAGAAGTATTTAACGCTCCTATTATGTATGATCCACAAGTTATTAAATAAATAAATATATTTGCTACAAAAAAAGAAGGATAAAAAAAGGCAACTCGTCATTGATGAATCCATCGATAAGGACTTGGCCCGGACTTAGACTTTGGCCGTGTGAACAATGGAAAATAGAGACGAACTAGCACTCTCACGTAACCTTTTATTGAAAGGACCCATTCATATATATATACACACACTATTATAAGATGATGTGTTTTAGGGGTTGTTTGTACTTTGACAAATACTTTTTCTCTTTCCATTTGCTTATAACTTGATACAAAATTTAAGAAACTTTTGAATTTTGTGATCTTAAACTCAAAATATGTGGAGTGTACCAAAACATAATTTAATCTTGTAGTTTTAAACATGTCATGTGGAAAGTTGGAACTAAAGAGTTGTCAAAATAAGAAAGAGACATTTTTAAAAAAATTTAAAACAACTAAAAAAGAAAGTAAGACAAACAAATTAAAATAAATAGAGTAAATTTTTTCGCCGAGCATAAGCTTATATTTTTGTATTAGAATATTCCACGAAATATATTCCAGTATTAATTAACTTTAATTTCTAAAGAACTTATGCCTCATTAGGTATGAGTTTGATATCTAAAGGATAAAAATTAAAAATTCATTCATTTAAAAGATAAAACGTGCAATTTTTTATGATTGTACCGTGTGTAAATTTAGTCAGACTTTTAACGAAATTATGTTTAACTACGATTTAGACCAATTTTGAGTAATGCGAATAATTAATTAATCAGGGACGATCGGAGTTGAGTTATGAGAAAAGTTAATTAAGTAGGGACGACCGGAGTTAGGCACACATATTATTTATATTTTCCCCACCGTTAAAACAAAAATAAAATTAAGTAAGTTAATACAAGTCTTTGTTCTTAAATTAAATTAAATATAAAAACAATTCTCCACAAGTCAACATCGTATATAAAGTTAGGTGTTACGAAATTTAATAACTAAGATGTGTCCAAAAAAATACTTTTACGTTCTCTTTTAGTATGGTAAAAATTATTTTTTTAGGGTTTTGCCCTGATTTTTCTATCTTATTTGAAATTCTCTTCCAAATAACACAATAGCATCTACAGTGTAGTCGTTTAGAAACTTTTGTTTATTGGAAGATTTTCTCTCTACAATTTTAATGTTTTTATTAGATTTTAATATGAAGCCCAGTTGGCCGAATTCCATATAATAATATGTTGATTTTTAGTATTAGTTTTTGTCATCTGATTTATCAATGTCATGATTTGCAATTGTAAGCTTACGGACGACGCCCTAATGAACCCAACAATTTACTCATCTTTCACAATTTTTCGATACATCTTCCGTGAAAATATAATTTATTTAAAATATGTTTTGGTGGATCAAATTTTTTGAAAAATAACTTCATTATCATCCTTTAGTAGAGTATAGTTTAATTGATAAGAAAGAGGCATAATTTCAATAGCTTTTGTTCAGTGTTTATATTTAAAAACTAATTCGCTTAATAAATATAAATAACTACTTATTCAGAATTAACTCATTAAATCCATAAATTTAAAAATCTAACTGCACCGTCTAACTCAAAGTTTGAATAGTTTACCTGTATGGCCTGATGAAGCTGCAGCATGAAGTGAAGTAGTGGACATATCAACTTCAAGCATCAACAACATGTGCATATTATTATTATTATCTAACAAATACTTTACCACTTCAATCCTCCCTCTCTCACATGCTACATAAAGCACACTCTTATCCCACAAATTTGTCTTATAAGCAATCCATGGATCATTCTCAACCAGAATTCTCACAATTTCTACTCTCCCTTCTCTACATGCTTCATGTAAGGGGGTTTCCTGATCCCGATTCTCCGCCGACACCATCTCCGGGAACAACTTCACAATCTCCCTCACCAATTCAACATGGCCAAGTCTAGCTGCAAGGTGCAATATGGTGTGTTGTAATGAACCTCAATGTTAGATATTTTAATTAATTAAGCTAGTTTCTGCTTTCCTAGTTTTAAGGGTATATGGTTGCTATTTCCAAGTTACTGGAAACGTGTGACTTAGTAGGTCAGTTTTAATTTCTTTTATGGCTTAGTGGTTGAGATAATGTAGGATGTGTATTGCCTTTATAAAGGCGGTTCATTGTTTCAGTTTAGTGAGAAGTTTACTACCTCCCAAAATCTTTTGTGTTTATCTTGATTTCTTCCCAGTTTTCTAATACTCAACGCTTTGTTTTACTATGTTGGAATCTTCTTCAATGAGTTTTTAAATGGCTTCAACATCTCCCTTGAAAACTGCTTCATTCACCCGCCTGTCCATTTTTTTTAATCAATTAAAAGTGTATGATGGAAAATTAAAGGAATAATTTAAATGTAGCTTTCAGGTTGCAGATATATATAGTGTTTGTTTATCATGGTGGGCTGATCACTATTTATGCAAACTTAAGTCTTTTTTCCACAACTGCAGCAACCAAGAATATTCCTAGCTAAGGGACTTGTACGTATAGCGATTTCTTTTTCGTTTCATTTTCTTATTATTAAGCATATACAGAGTGTGTGTGTATATATACGTGGTGCAATGGATGCGGCTGGTCCTCTCGATTTCGAATTCTAGTCCTGGGCATAAAAAAAGTTCTTGAGAGGGAGCACTTTCTTCGAATGGAGCTCTATCCAATGTGAATTCAAATTAATTAGGCTCCAAAGTGGATAAGGAAAACTGCATAAAAAAAATACACACATATATATATATGGCGGGCGTCTTCTAGCAAAATGGTGAAAGTCAAGATCGACTTGGAATAATTTTGTATGGGTGGGTGGGGACTCAGGAGTGTATAAAGTTACTAGAGATTAATTGGTACGGGGACACCCCAAAACTTAATTTGAACGATAGTCACTTAATTTCTTTTTGATTTAATTTTTAGAATTAGGGTTAGAAAAAGTGAAAAAGTGGGGTATGATTGTGGGGTCATGGACCATTTTAACATTTTTAGAAATTTGGGTATAAAATAGATGTTTATAAAAATACAACCAAGCCCTTTTTATATTTATTAAATATTCTATTTTTAAAAAAAGTCATTTAATTATTCAATAACTTTCCTCTCTCTTTTCAACCTTTCTTCTTCCCTATTTTCTTGAGTACCTTAAAGATTTGAAATATTTTTTTCTCCAATCTTCTTCCCCAAGTCGAAACATTCATCCTCTTGTGCTCAGGTAAGTTCATTTTTCTTTGCCGAACAGTTTTTGCTCCATTTTACTATTTTTTGTTGCATTTTAGTTTAGTGGATTTTGAATTTTTACAAAAATTCAAGTGTTCTTGATTAAATTTGTCAAAATCTGATATGTTTTGAGTTCATGTTCTTGATTCCACATCTTTAATTGCGTTTTACTTTGGATAATGATTAGAATTTTTTTTGAACTTTTATGATTATATTCTCTATCGATTTTGATTTTTTTTTTCTACGTTTTAGTAGACATTAATGGTGTTCTGGTTACTGTCTTTTGCATTCTTCCTTTCTAGAATTACTCCTTCTTGTTTTGCATGTTTGATAGAGTACTTTTTTGTTTTATATAGTTAATAGACCAGTGGTTGATAGATTGATCACTACAAATTAGTTTTTGCTTATAGATTGTAAAGTGTGGCTAAATATAGAAAATCATTAAAGAATTTGTTTCTACTACTTGCAGCAGTAAGAAACGTAAAACTAAAGAAGTGGATCACTTTTACAAAAATTTATGTAAGAGTAAGAATGATGGTTTATTGCGATCACTTTAGAAAAATTCTAATTGATCAAAAGTTCTATGTTGATTCCAAGTAAATCTGTTTTGAACGCTTGAGACATTTGCTGAATCATTTTAAATACAATAAATAAATGATATGTTATATGTTGTTGCGATGTGCGAAGAATTAAAAAAGTTACATGACATCTAGTTCTGTGTGAACAATAAGCCAACTTGTTTCAGCTTAATGAAATTTGCTTTGATTACGAGGTTGAATTGTTAGCATACTCCGTGAATAAAAAAGGAGCAAAATCCTTCAATATTGTGAATTTTTTTATTTCAAGGTGACCAAGAACAAGAACATCACTATTGAAAGGCTGATAAGCTTGATCAAATGAAGTCAATTAAGAAAGGAGCAAAAGTTCAAGTGTGATTTAGTTTGGTTCGTGCCCTCGGTGCTGCTGGCAAGGGATTCGACGGAGAAAGCGGATTCAAACCAAATCAAAATAGTGGTTGATTAAAATTTCTTCGAAATTAATCCATTAGGAAAAGAGTCGATTGGACTAGCATAGAGTTGTTTGAAGAAGAAGATTGACTCGAACAAATAGAAAAGTGGATATTTAAATTGTATTGTAGTTATTTAAATTTGGATGTTTGAGACATTATAGTTATTTAAAATTGAATAAAAATGAAGTCAATAAAATGAGGGAATTAAAACAAAGATTGCCTTTTTTTATATAAAAAAAAAGTTATATATTACGATTGGGTGTAATTTGAGTTGTACTTTACTACCGTTGCAAAAGTGAATATTTAAATTTTGTTAATCGTATATCATAAAGATAATCAATTATTTCTCATGTGGCTGGTAGATGATGGATCATATAGATTGACGTTCCATCATTTGTAAGGTATATGTTGGTTGGTGCAATGATAAACAAAATATTAGTATATAACAAAAAAGTAAATAACTACATAAATTATATTATATTGAGGACCATCAACTGTATATCTAAACTACACGCTTTATCAATAATATATTGTACCAGTTTATAACTCTTACTAGCATATTGTCAAAAAAGAAAATAATTAATTAATAAAAAAATAAATTAATAAAATTTTACGTAGCTAAATGAGCTTAAACAAATCATATAATCATATAAGAGTCTACGTAAATTGGGAACGACGATCATAGTTGTATGAAGATGGATAGTGGTTATACAATTAACATCCTCAAAATAATGTTTACTAAAGTACTAGTATGTTTTGTCAGGATTCCATTCGTTCAACCACAACTCATCCTCATACATATTTGATCGTTATCTTCAATATATGTCCACTCTTATATGATTATATGACTTGTTTAAACTTACTTAATTGTATAAATTTTAATAGTTTATTTTTTATTAATTAATTATTCTCTTTTTAAAATTCTACTAGTTATGGTCTATACATATGTATCCTAACCTAGTAAGTTTATTATGGATGAAGGTATTAGGATAGGTTAGACTATAAGAAGTCTAGGATTAAACTAAGTATAGTCTAGCCTATACTAAGACCTTCATCCATAATAAACTTACTAGATTATGATGCACATGTATAGACTTTAACTAGTAGACTTTTAAAAAGAGAATAGTTAACTAATAAAAAATAAATTATTGCAATTTACACAATTAAATGAGTCTAAACAAGTCATATGATCATATAAGAGTCCGTGTAAATTGGATATAATAATAAGAAATGTATGAGAATGAATTGTGGTTGAACAAATAAATCTTTACAACATACTTGTGTTTGGTCAACATTATTGTGAGGATGTTGATTGTATAATCACTACTCATCCTCACACATCTTGATCTAATTATCGTCCCCAATTTATGTGAACTCTTATATGATTGTTTAAGCTCATTTAATCGTGTAAATTTCAATAATTTATTTTTTAATTTATGATTTTTTTAATTACAATAATGGTTTCAATCGAGCATAGACCCTGTAGACCATTTAATTTGTTTAGTATAAATTGATCTAAACGAATAGAATTCTCAATACATTATGTAGTAGCTACATAAATCAAATAGACAGTATGTACAATATATATTTATTTTAGTCTATTAATTATAGAAAGGGACCAAAAACGACAAAATCAACATGCTGCTAATTATACCAAACTGATGAGTCTCAAATTACATACATTACCTCGAGTTACAAAAACAAAGTGGGACAAGCCTATCTAAAATTTATTGCTATTACATGTGGTTCTCTTGTGTACGGATCTATTACGCACTAAATACTTATTCTTCCTCTTGGATTTGAAAGTCTCGCCAACATCCTTAACACATTTTCTTTCTTTCTTCCAAGCTTGGCATTATAGACATCTAACAATTTCATGTGGCACACACTATTCGAACTCTACAAGGATAACATTAATTGATTTTCAGTACACAAGGAGATAGACGTCGACTTTATGCATAGATGAATAGTACTCGTAGATGCTTAAACTATAATGAAATTCTTTGAAAACAATTCTCTGAATTTCTTTATGGTCGAGCATTATACTTAATTCCTCGGCCGCAGTATCCAGGCATAATCAGGGGATACACATTTCAGCTTGAACCATTTACTACAATTCTTCAACGTAGCATAATAAAAAGAATTCTTCATCGACGCTTGATCTAATAACATTTTCAACTCATTCTTGCTACTAAATGTTTGTTCTATTTGAAAATTAGTTCCATCGGAGAAGCTGTGGTTGAGTTATGATCCTAACCCACATTTTCGTTGCTTTTCTTGAAACAATTCGGGATCTTTCGATTCCATTGGGATGACCATCCATATCAATCATCACCCAAACTTATATCTTCAATCGAATCATCGGCATTGATTGTTGGGTAGGTGAGGAGTACCAAAGACCTCACGACAATATTTATTTTCAATATTGGCCTAGTGCGATCGGCGGTGACATCCAACATGTACAGGGACACTTGACTGTCATTTTGTTTTATGAATGTGGGATGTATTTTTTCCCTTTCATTCATTAGATAACTAATCACAACTTCACTTGGCTCGCAATCTAATTTACCACATCTCAATTACGATTTGAACCATGGTGTGTATACATCATTGCGACGAAATGGGATGACCACTGTCACCTTACTAGATAATTTTCAAATCCAACATTTAGGCTTCTCCTCCCACACACATCCATATAATTACCATTAACAATAATTACTGTAACTACTGTCATTATAGACCACAATGATCGATCCTAGATTACGGTATCGATCTATAACTAGGCAAGGACTGGCAGGAAATTCTTCAAAAAAATGTCAACAAATGAAATCAAATGTAATAGGTACTCTGCTTGCTCTGGAATGGAGAAATGTATTAGTAGGGTTTCTAAACTATGGAATCTATCTACTAATGAGGTATTAGGTGGAATTTTCAAGCTTTTCAAGCCAGTAAAAATGGTGTAAAAATATTTTTTACAAAAAGTTAAAAAAAATGGAATAACACTAGAGTCAATGAGCAAGAATGGAGATTTTCAGTTGTGAGGAGGAAGATTTCGCTGGAAAAATCATCGGAATCGACAAAAATAGGTGAAAAACGGCTGGAAAATGGGAGCTTTTTTGGGCATGAAAAATATTTTCTTTTTTCATTATTTTTAAATCTGAAAATAATGATGGGAAAAAATAAAATATTATTGGAAGAGGTGAGGGAACTAAAGTGTAATATTAAAAACTTTGGAGTTGGTTTTGCATATTTTGAAAGATAATGAATGATGTCATAATTAGTGTCTAAAGTACTAATTTTTTAGTACTTTTGTCTAAATGTTCAATTAAGTTTGGAGAGTGGCTATTTTTCCAACTCTCCCAAGTTACTAGGCCAAGTCACCGGCTCCAGATTGACTCGACTTATTTATATTTTAACTTGACTCAATTCGATTTGATTCAGAAAATAGACCGTTCAGATTAACTTTGTTGGAAAATATTATTAAATCGGATCATCCACCCATAAGGAATGCTAGATGACCCATAAACCCAGTAATTTTTTCGCCACCCAAAACTTTAGAGCTAACATATATAAACACCATTTTGGATATGTAGTTTAATTTGTGAGTTCAAATAATTATATTGGTGAAGTTCTTATAGAAACTTTAGATCTAATTATTACTACTTTATTTAGGATTTAAAATGAAGTTTTAATAAATTTACTGCCTCATTTATAACTTAAAACTAATTATTATTCGTTTCATATCGTATTCAAACTGTGTTTTCTTTTCTTATTAGTATGAATATAACTTGTTAAAGAGCTGAGTTGAGTACTCAGGTCATAAGTCAACTATAAAATAAAGGAGTAATAATAATTATAACAACGTACGTAATTAAATTAAAACATATGCTTCTAAGAAGAATTGACAATCACGCATTTGTTGTGATGGCTGTATCATTTACAATGACATTACACCAAATTATGGTACAACAAATTACTTTTTGTACAATTATTTGTTGTTGTGTTCGTCCCTATCTTGTTCACTTATAAAATTGGGTAATTTTATTAACATAGTTAGGTATTGTTTTGGACTAATGAGTAATTTCTGAAAATAAATCTTAATGATATCAATATAGTATGCATGTATATATATATATATATATATATATATATATATATATATATATATATATATATATTGATTTAGTATCAATTAAGCAAATATTATCAGCTTTAATGAATGAGAGGTATAGACTGTAATTATTTATGAGAGAATGGGTATTTCAGGAATTACTTTGAATTTGGGTATGAACGTATAATTATTTTAGATTTTATGGTCCATTTATATATTTTTCCCTAAAATTTATTGTCAAAAGTATCTAAGGGTACATTTACAAGCACTACAAAAAAAACACAAAAATTACGGAGGTTTTATTATAGGGGTCAACGTAATCCCCACAAATTGTATCAAATTACGGAGGTTCAATTAACCCCTACAATTTTGGTATAATTTGCAGGGTTATTAACCCCCATAACCAAGGTAAAATTTTATAATATTTGAGGTGCTACCTGCTCAATTTTCCCCAAGCAAAAAAAAGTCCATCTATTTTCTACTTTAATAGGTCCTAATAAACTGATAATTAACGATTCCTCGAATGGCTTCTTCTCTCCCAACTAAGCAAAACTCCAATACTCCTCCAACCCTACCACTCCCTCCCGACCCCAAGATAAGAGCACCTTCAACCCCCCCACCCCCCACCCAGACGGACAAAACCTTCTTTAAAAGCATCCTTATCACTCCCGTCCTTCGGACCTAAAAATCATATTAAAGATGGAAAAGGAAAGAATATACAAACCATGCATTATCATTAAACTGAAAACATGATCAAAGCTCTTCAAAATGGGTCTTGGTTTGTAAATGGATTCTAAAAATGGCATCGGATTCTCGCAATGATAGGTAACAAGTTAGGAAGACTAGTCAAAACGAATGTGTGTACCTCCTCGACGTTAAGGGGAAGATATGCACGTATATTATCAAAGTTCCGCTAGGATCCCCAGTTAAAAAACACATATTCATAGGCCACCTTAAACAAAAAATATTGTACGAAGGAGCTGATGTACTATGTGTTTCTTGTGGAAGGTTGGGGAACATAATACAATCATGCCCCTCATCTACTCACCTAAACTAGCACCTTCACTCCCAGAAAGAAAACACTGCTACTACAACTCCTACCACTAGCTTAAAAACTACAGATAATGAATGGCAAATTGTAACCTTTAAGCGAAGCAAGAAAACTGTCCGACCAAACGCTAAACCATTTAAGGTAAGTCAAGCTCCTCAAACTAATGATGCAGATGGTGAGAGCTTCAATGTCAACATTATTCATGCAGCTATCAATAAGTTCCTACAATCTCAACTTTTTAAATATACAGGGAAGAACCAGCCAACATCCTCGACAGCAACAAAACCCACCCAAGCCACCATGACCCACAGTAGGTCCTCGTCCAATTATGCCGAGGAAAAAAATAATAATGATAACGCTGATGGCGCCACTGCCTTAAAACCCCTCAACAGTGAACCAATACCATCAACTTTAACAACACTGTAGAAGTAGGGCGCCTCTATCCCTACCCCTACTTTGGCCCCTAAAATTGACCCCTACAAAGCCCCTATCACCCTAACTTCATCCACCCCTCCAAAACCGATATCACCCCTCCATACATTTAGAGATAATATATTTTTTAATTCCCTAAGTGACCCCTCAATAAATCAACTAAATAACCTAGGATTAGACATCGTCGACGTGGACCCTCCCCACTCCACATCCTAACTCTCAAATTGTCTCGAGATATTACCAAATCTGGTAAAGAAATCTTAACCACTAAATCTGGTAAATCTACGCCCCAGTCCAAAGTACAACTTTTAAGAACCCCCCACCCCCTTCTATTCTTTTAAGTCCAACTCCCAAATCCCTGGAACTATTAAAGCAAATTCTCCCACTTAGATTAAATACACTACTAGCTCCACTACCACCTCCTCATACAATGCCAAGAATCCATCCTCATCCATCAGACGTAGACAAAGACTCCTCAATCAAATAACACCGACTCACTTCCAAAACCAAACAATGAACCACACTCCCCAATCCCTCTCTTTCCAGTGGAAGGACTAGCCCCGAAAGCAATTCCTATCTACTCATCCCACCCAACTTTCAACCATCATCATGGCTGGAAATGAGCATTCAAGGGCATTCTCTATCCTTCAATGTGCTCATGGGGAATCGAGTAGCAACGATTATATATCATCCAACACCCACTGTTGCTTGCGCAGATGGTGTCGTACGGGATGTGTGCGGCTATGGAGATATTTAATGCTCATATATGGATGTCGAATGCACTTTCACCCTCTATGAGCTATCAATTTTCGATGATGCCCTTCTTTCATATCCAGACTTGGGAAGCCCCTATCCCACCACCCTTACCGTCATAGTCTTCCCTCACATCTAGAACCTCCAGGAAATAGAGCTCCTCTTTCACCATTGGATGATGTAGGGACCACTCCAGGAAGCAACTCCTCTACTCCGACATCGACACTGCCCGAATCAATGGGCAGCACAGCTGCTCCATGGGCTCACAACCTAGCGACTACATTACAAGTACCTCCTTTGAACCCACTACCAATACGTCCCATGATTACCAACACCCGAGAAATAGAAGAAACACTAGAGTTAATGAGAGAAACTCAAACGGAGATTTCAGTTCTAAAAGAAATAAGACTAATGATATACAAAGAGAGATTCGACAGAAGATACATCTTTATCTGTCCGCAGAATCTCTTAAAAAGTTTGATAAATATCAAAACACCCTTCAATCCAGAAGTAGGGAAATATATGCTAATCATGAACCCTACAATGATAAACAATCCAATTGCCCAGCCACAGGCAATAAGGACGACTCCCCTAATAAACCCTCTGTATTTGAACAGATCAATGAACCTAACAATATGAAACTGTAGAGGTGCCAACGGGCCGGAATTCAATAGGAACTTTAGGGCTCTACTCGATTGGCATAAACCCCCCTTAGTTGCTCTTCTTGAAACCAAAATGCAAAACATCACGTCTTGATTGATAACTTCCCTTTCAACAAAATGATCGAAGTTCCTGCTATGGGAAATCGGGTGGCAATGTCGTCCTATGGGACGATAATCTACTGGAACTTGATGAAATCGCCACCACTGGTCAGGAAATTCATGTCATGATCAAGGTAAGTATCCATGATGATTGTTGGTTACTTAGTTGTATTTGTGTTAGCTGCTACAGGAACTTAAGACAGCTCCTCTAGGAGAACCTACGATCCATTAAGAATAATTTCTCTGGTAAATGGCTAATAGGGGATGTCTTTAACGACATTCTTAATGCCAAAGACAAATTTGGCAGGAACATGTTAAACCTCTCACGTACTAAAGAATTTCGATCCATAATCAACTACTGTAATTTCATTGACTTGGGCTTTAAGGGTAATAAATACACTTGGGCTAATAAAAGATTCAGTAATAGAGACAACCTCATTTTTTAAAGACTCGATCGTTTCTTTGCTAATAATGACTGATTGTTGTCTTTTCTCGAGGCCATAGTATGTCACCTCCCAAAAACCCATTCTGACCACTTCCCTATTATGATTTCCCTTTCCAATGTTAAGCCCCCCTCCACTACAAAACTATTTAGGTTCAAAACAATTTGGTGTTCCCACCCCGACCTTCCTCCCCTGATTAAACAAGCATAGAATACCTCTCATCACCTTATAGAAGCCATTTCCCAGTTTGAAGATGACGTCACCATATGAAATAAAGTAATTTTTCATAACATCTTCAAAAAGAAAAAAAACATTATCAAAAGGTTAGAGGGTATCCAAAAATCTCCTAATTACCCGACCAGAACCTTCCTACTAGATTTAGAGTAGCATTCTTAGACCAGAAGAGGAGTTCTGGAAACTCAAGTCTAGGATTGACTGGCTCAACGAAGGAGACACGAACACCAAATTTTTCCATTACACCACCCTCATTAGAAGAAGAAGAAACAGGATTCATACCATCTAGACTGATGATAATACTTGGATCGAAGACCATTCTGAAATCCTTACTCACATAGAATATTACTAATCTTCCCTTTTTAAATCCGGCCACTCAAACTCCAAGTGTTATCACGTCCCTCTAGGTCATGTATCCCTCTATGACTCCGACAAGGACTTATTAAGTCCTCTAACCTCTAAGGAAGAAATAAGAAGAACTATCTACTCTTTTAAGCCCCTTAAAGCTCCTGGGCCAGACGGACTTCATCCCCTTTATTTTTTATCAAAAATATTGGCATATTATGGGTCCTTCCGTTGTCTCCTTCTGCAGAAATGCTTTTGCAAACGAGAGTATTTAGGAAGAAAGCAACAAAACCTATGTCTGTCTAATCCTAAAATGCAAGAATGCTTCTTTTCTAAAGAACTTCCACCCTATCAGTCTTTGCAACCTTAGCTATAAAATCGTTACCAATACTTTAGGTTGTAACCCCTAATGAATAAACTTATAGGGAAATGCCAAATTAGCTTTCTCCAAAATAGATAGGCCTCCGATAATGCTGTCATAGTCCAGGAGATTATCAATCACTATAGTAGAATGAAAGGGAAAACTAGTAGTATAATGGTCAAAATTGATCTCGAGGAAGCCTTCGATAAAATGAAGTGGTCTTTCGTCAGATTTACCCTTCAATACTTTAATTTCCCCTCCAAAGTCATTAACCTCATCATGTCATGTATAACAACTAACCAAACGACCTTTCTTTATAATGGATCCCGTACAAACTTCTTTAACACATCGAGGTGGTTACGACAAGGAGAACCCCTGTCACCCTACCTCTTTATCCTTTGTACGGAAGTCCTCTCCCACCAAATTAATAAGGTAGTGACTCAATCGATCTGGAATCTCATAAAAATCTCGACTCATGGCCCCCACCTATCCCACCTCTTCTTTGCCGACGACCTCGTTCTAATGGCTCAAGCTACTAAGGAAAATAGACGTACCATCTCAAGGATCCTCAAGTGATTTTGCTCCTAATCGGCCATAGCATTAATAGCTCTAAATAAAAAATTATCTTCTCAAATAATGTAGTGACCTATCCCGCTCCAGGATCGCCAAAACTTTGAAAATCAAAGCCACCCACTCTTTTGGCAAATACTTAGGCTTCCCGATCTTCCATAAAAAACCGTATGCGAGCGACTTCCAGTTCACCTGGACAATATGCAAAATCGACTAGCCAGCTGGAAAACAAAATTCCTCAATATGGCGGGACGCTCTACTTTGATTAAATCTACTCTTAGTAGCATGGCCTACCACGTCATGCAAATCATCAAACTCACTGCCTCTGTTACGAAACGCATTGACTAAATCCAACGCAATTTCCTATAGGGTACCACTATAGCCAAAAAGAAGCTCCACCTAGTAAATTGGAACACCATCACTAGAGATAAGAGCACAGGAGGACTGGAACTCTAACAGTGTGCAACAAAAACAATGCGCTCCTAACTAAGCTAGCCTGGCGCTTGTACAACCAAAATGATTCCCTGTGGGCGTCTCTCCTCACCAGGAAATACACTAGAAACTTGGCCTCCACAACCCTCATAAGCACCTGAAATGCAACATCATGTGCGGGTGGGGCATTTGCTTGAAAAATAGTAAATGGGAACTTGGCAAAGGAGACAATATATCCTTCTGGTTTGATTAATGGATTCCTAATACAAAAGCTCTCCACACCCAAGTAGTAGGGCCCCTTAGTCTCTAAGACCAAAACCTTAAAATCAGCAGCCCTATCAAGGACAATAACACTACAAGAAAAGTGTGTATTACTTGGGAATTTTCCTAGGGATTGTATACGAAAATTCAGTTTCCTGTGGATTATCCTGCCAAAAAGAATCTGATGGTACAACCTTCCTAGGTAGTTATTTCCTGCGAATTTCAAAATCCCCAAGTAATTTACCTAGGGGTTTATATTTCGCATGTAAATTACTTTCGAATTTTCTTGCAAAAATTAATTTAAAATCCGAAAATTTTTTTGGTCAAAATTAACAAAATAGGAATATTCGTACCATTTTTTCCACAAGTAAAGTCGCATGAAGATATTCTAATATTTTTTTAAGAAATTTCTTGTAAGCAAATATTAGTTATTATCTCCTATTTAATTATTTAATTTATTAAACCCCATACATATATACACCTCTTCTTGAATACTTGTATTTAATCCAATTTTCCACATACACACCTCTTCATGATTACTTGTATTTAATACAATTTTCCACCTATATTATAAAATGCACAACTTAATCCCAGCCCACTACCCAATGCCCAACCTGTACTAATTGCTACATTCTCACAATAACTTAAGTCATAACATTATATATGGAAAATTCTTAGTGTATTCTATCGATGTGGTACAGCTAGTACTAATGTCATTACACTTTTTTTAGTATTTTTCTCCGATTTGATTAATTTTTAAATCTAACTTTAATTAAATTATTTGACTATTAAAATATAATTTTAATATTTATAAATTACACAAAAAAGAATTATAAAGTCATCTCATATTCATATGGTAACGAAACATATGTTAAAATATTGGCTAAAGTTCATGTGATTTAACTCTTAAAAAATGAAACATAGAAATTATTTATATATTTAAAATAAATTACTACCACACAACATATCATGAAAATTTTATATTTACACTTTCTATGAGATAATATCCATAGCTAAGCATATTAAACGTAGACAAAATTTAAATTATGCATTCAAAGTTCTTATAAATAAATAATTAAAAATATAAATATATTTATAAATTTAATGTGGAAGGAAGTTATAATCAATAATTGATAGTATATCTTGTTAGGTATGTGCGGCATTTACAATTTAAATTTATCTTTTAATAATTATATTTTAAAATACCTAATTATATATTGGGAAATAAATATCATTTAATAACTCACTACAGAGAAATTTATCATTTTGAATGTCGGTAAAAAAAAAATATATGAACTGAACAAATAAAAATATTTATTTTTCATTTTATATAATTCTATCAACGAGGGGTAATTAAACTTCACATTAATCAGGTATATAATCAAATTTTTTTCTACTTAAAATAGTGCTTAACTTATTCAATAATACACAATTTACTATTAAATAGTATTAAATCAAAATTAATTATAATTATGATAGTTATTTTCCCATATAATTTCAATTCTTTGTATCTTTCAAATAAAAAAATGGTATCATTGATTTTTGGTGAGATTAAATATTAATTATGTGTTAGTTAAAAAATGTTGATCTTGACATTTGGGGTAATGTTCCAACACCGTATTAGATTGATATTATTGTATAACAATTCATTTAATCTAAAAGTATACTAAACCTTTAACAATAAAATTTATTCTAGTGTCATTGTCATTTTTTATATTATTATAATTTTTAATTTTGGTAAATTTATTTCTAAGAAAATATTTTCGAGGACTCCAAATTTTATAAAAATCCTTAGATTTCAAAAAAAAATCCATTATATTAAAAAAAATCAAGTATGCACAGTTCCAAGCAAATCCCTCAAAATATCTCAAAGCAAAATTAATAAAAATAAAATCCCCAAGTAATTCTTCAAGTTAGAAAATTCTCAAGTAAATTCCTAAAAAATAAATCTCCAATAAAATTCGTAGAACATGAATCCCCAGGTAATACAACATATAAAAAATTTCTAGATAAATTCCCAAGTAATTATCCCTAGCTAAATCTGCAAATAAGTTTATCTAGAATTTTTCTTGCAGAAAGATAAAAAAAAAAGATATATTTTTTCATTACTTGCGAATTTACCTATGAAAACGATACTTGCAAATTATTTTCCCTAAATAATTCCGTAAGTAATAATTTTGTAAAAATGGCGCCAAATTTACTTACCAATTTTTCTGGGAAAATATTTTCCGCAGGTAAAACAATCTAGAATTCAGGAATTTCATATTTCCGCATGAAAATTCAAGGAAAATTTCTGCGGAAATAATCCCCAAATAAAATTCGTAGGTAATTTACAGTTTTCTAGTAGTGTAACTGGTCCATTAATGAACTGTCTCTCGAGCTCCCTAGGGATATCCAGAACCTTATTAAAGCTGTCCATATTCCCCTAAACTCCTCCCCTCAAGATCGGATAACCTCGGAGCATAGTAACTCTGGTACCTTTTCCACTAGATCAGCCTATGGAACCCTTAAGAGTCATAAAAATGATTGGAACATAGAGTACAAATGGCTCTGGCAACTACAAAATTAGATTCTTCCTTTGGATAGTCACTCATAATAGACTCCCCACCAAACAATACCTTAACATCTTCCTGGGTTGCGACATCGCTATTAAATACTGGACTAGCCTAAGAATACATGACTCAGTAGCCAAAATCATGAATAAGGATAGTCCAACTGTCTCTTTGAGCTAGGTCACATCAATGCTAGAGTCCTAATTATTGAGTGGGCGGGCCACAACCTTCCCCTTCTTCATTTGGAATATTTGTCTAAACAGAAACAACAACCTTTACCGAAATACGTCTTGCGAAATCCCCTAACTAGAACTCTGGAATTCATCCATCTAGCAAAAGGGTACCCAAAATCAATTGGACAATTCAAACTTAACATTGACGGCGCTTTCAATTTAAACACTAGGGAAAGAGGCACATGTTGCATAATTAGGGATAAGCTAGGAAGCTGGGTTGTGGGAGGCATCTCTAAAATCAACACTAACAATGCTACTGGCGCCGAAATTACAGCACTCCTCCACAGTCTGCATTTAGCCAAGAGGAACAATATTACAGACTTGGAGATTTTCATCGACTTAATTGAGGTAATAGATTTATTAAACTCCAACCATTATGCTCACTCCAACATTGTTTCTGAATGCAGGGAGCTACTCCTACAGCTGGGGATGCCCCAGATCAGGCATGAGTTTAGGGAGCAAAACAAGACAGCCGACTTGTTAGCAAAGAAGGGGAAGCTGCTGAAGGATTTTTGCTTTGAAGAATGGCTAGTTCCCCCGTGTTTATTCTCAATAGCCTAGAAGCAGACAAAGGTGGAACTTCTTTTGCTAATAATTCAAATACCGTCTGTAATACTAATGGATGTCTAAATCCAATACTCAAACTATTTTGTAAACGCTACAAGCAATGTGGCTGAACCTGACGCATATTACCTAATTAATATTAATTGTCTTGACTACAAAAACAAAAACAAAAAAAAAAACAAAAAAAAAAAAACTGATAATTAGGGCTTTTGATGGTAGATTGAAAATTGAGATCTGTAGAATTCATGATGGCGGAGCCACCACCGTCTTCTTCCATAATAACAGTAGTTGGACTTTCGAGCAGGAAGAGATGGTGACGGCGGCGGAGACAATGGCTGTAATTGCGCCGTTGTCTATACCTCTATACCTCTCTTCTCCTCTATCACATCTTTATTTTTCTCAATTCAATAATTGCGCCTTAATTTAGACACTGAAAGCTTCGAAGATGAGCCACCAGACTTGTGAGTTCTCTTTCCTCGTTTTCATGCATTTTTCAATTTAAATCAACTGAGTTTTTTTTTTCAACTTTGAATTGTTTCTAGAAAGTTTCGAGCCTTCGTGGATTTTGGAGCAAAAGAAGACTTTGACTGGCTTGTCGTCCTATGTCCTGCACCATGGAGAAGTTTCACTCTTTCTAAGGTTTTTAACTATTGCAATTTTTTAATTTTCCCTAAATCTCGAATTTTAAGAGTTTCAATGTTGATAATCTGATTAAATAAGATAAATATAAATAAAAATAATAAATAAAAAAAATAATAAATGAAATTGAACCGGAAAAAGAAACCGGGGAAAAACCAAGGAGGTAGTATGATTTCACTATAATAATGCTATAATAATCGCTACAAAAACAAAAATAAAAAACAAAAACACTTCTCTCTCACTAAAGGAACAAAGATAAAAGAGACAACTAAGACTATATAATATACTATAATATATAACTCTCTTTTGTGTTCTTTACTTTTTTTTTTGAATTCTATATGAATGATTCTCTGAGAGAAAGAGGCCCTCTATTTATAGGAGATTGAATGACACATTTTGTAGAATTTTGTAGAAAAGTTGCATCAATTTCAAAGTCTTTTTTTTTTTTTTTTTTTAAAAGGTAGCTTGATTGATTTTCAATTCTTGCTGACAACATTACATCCCACACATGAGAGATTGAATTTTTTTTTTTTTTTGAATTGCAGCCCTTTTTGACATTACATGAATAAGGTTTATATGGAGGAAAACTTGCTAGTAACTCATTTTCTGATTAGATAAATTAACTTCTTAATTGATTTATTAGTTGTTAGAGAATCTGATAGATTTGAGAGATATGATATAAATTTCTACATTTGGGGGTGGTAATGTTGGAGACATGTGGTGTTTTCTCTACTAGCTCAGACAACAAAATGGGATTGAATCCTAAAATACGCATCTTATTATACATTTTTAGCGCACGAGAGAATCTCCCTGCTTGAAATAATGTCTGCAAAGCAGTAGTCTGTATTACACTTTCAAGTATTAATTATTTTAGACGCATATCTTTCATGTGGTTTATAGCTTTGTCTATTTCCCTTCTTTTGAAATAACTATTTGATTGAAATGTTGTAGCTAGTCGTGTCAGGGTTGAACACCCCTCTGCACCATAGAATCAAACACTTTTTTGCACAAACTTTTGGAAAATGTATTTCCCATTTCCTTCTGGAAGAAAAGTAGTGTTGCCTTATTCTGAATTTTGGTAGACACACATAGGTTGTAAATTGATTTCAGGTGTAGGTGCTGTCGTGCTGCCTGGAAAATAGCACAAGTGGAATCAGGTTCGACAGTAGTGATCTTCGGTTTAGGATCAATTGGATTAGCAGTAAGTTTCTCCTCCGACTTCTTCTTGCTTACATATGTCAGTATCATGTAAGCTGGGAGAATTTTTTAGGTTGCAGATGGAGCAATGCTATGTGGAACAACCAGGCTATGTGTTGACATTAAGCATGTCTTATATGAAGTCAACTCAAGGAAAGCTCCATTACATAAACTTAAAGGTAAGTGAGAGAAATGTGCTAAAATATGATAATGTTTAGTGTTACATATATGTTTAATTTGCTATCAATAATGCCTAAAATCACTTTCTTACATATATGTTTAACTTTCATTTTCTTTATCCAATTTGTGTTTGTGTGTGTTTTGCAGATGCATACATGGAGGACTATGGATTCACGTACTTAGAAGAGAAGCTCGATGGCATAGGACTCTGATTTTTAGAACCATACAACGCATCAAATTTTTCTGTTTTTTATGTTTTTTTTTTGTTTGAAGAAAGTGTATTGTAAATTTGATGATCCTTGACATCAATTTATGTTAACATCTTCATGATTTATTTAACCCTTTGTACTTTTTATTCTATGAAATATTTTATTAATTTAATTATGAATGTATTGATTTAATTACTACAAAATTAGCTTGAAGTGTAGTTGTAACTTAGTTTTATATAAACTACAATGCAAATTAAATATTAAAATTTCATCAAAAATATTGCGGAGGTTATAACCCAAAAAATGAAGTAGTAAAAATTAATTGTTGAGGTTATAAACCCCCATAAAAGGAAATAAAATTATTTGCCAAAAAAAGATTACAAAGGTTAGAATCCCTATTGCTTAAAAACTCCCACAAATAAATAGTGACAAACCTAACTGCAAGAGTTTTTGAAACCCATGTAACAGCAAATTGTGGGATTCTAAACCCCGCGAATTAACTCTTTTTTTTTTAGTGAAGCGTGGCCTTTATACCAAGTTTTCCGCCATAAAAACATTGGCAACACTTTTTAAAGCGCAGGAAATTATACAAGATGTCCTTCAAAATGTGTGGTTTTGATTTTTTGTTTTTCACTCTAAAAAAAAGTCTTTAAAGACTAATCTTCTTTTCTCTTTATGTATATAAAACAAATACACACTTACCCTACCATATATTAATATTGTTAAACAACTCTCCATGCCCAATAGCCTCTCACCATTGAGTCATATAAACTTAACTCAAAATCAGTCCTTATAAGAGCCAATTATGAACTTAACCCGATAAAACATGGCTACTAGTGCAATTTCTACTGTTAAATCATAAAGGAAAAACTAAGTAATGTCTCTTATTAGCAAATGAATACACACTCCTATCCCTTTAGTTTGATGCCCCTTTAATAATTTAACAAAATGACTATTTATTCTTTCCTCGGCCTGACGTCAATATGCCGTTAACAATTCAATCAATCCTTTGTTTTATCTTTATCTTTTTTATTTTGTTTTGGGAAAGGTTCAATCTTCATTTTCATGTGAAATGTTGTTCTCTATATTCCTTTTTGTCTTTTTATTTTTATTTTTAAAAAAATACAATAAAATTTACAAATAAATATAATAGCTAACTTTTTTTAGACTAATAAAATGTAGAAAAATTAAATAATTAGACTAAAATCACTAGCTTATTTATTAAAATCAAAATTAATAAAAAAATATTTATATACTACTTTTCTTCTTTTTATTTTTCTTTTTTTCTCCTTTATTTGTTCCTTTATTTTTGCATTTTTAATTTTATTTTTTAATTTCTTTATTTCCTGATCCTTTCCTTTTCTTTTCTCCATTTTTTTTCCAACTATTTTTTATTCTTTATTATTTTTCGTTTTTAGCCATTCATTTTTTCTCAAATGATAATACTTTTTATTTTTTCACCACAATTTATTTCATATATATTGTCATTGTAATTTATTTCACTCACATTACCTTTATTTTCATTTGATTAATGGTACCTTCATTTTACTTCACCGACAGTACCTTATTTATTTCATTCATTGTATTTTTTTCAATTGAATTTATTCTTTTTTCATCTCGAAGTCATTGTATAATATATATATATATATATATATTAAAAAGAGATTTATCCACAAATATAAGTTAAAGCAGATTAAATATTATATATTATTTAATTACATGACGTAAATATTTTCTTTCAAAATACATAGACGTTTCCCTAAATTATTTTATTTTAAAATAGCAAGATTGAAAAAAAAAAAAAAGAAGCATTACATATGTCTGCATATTTGGCTATATTTATAAGCATATCTATCTATATCTATATCTATATTACCTTAAAAGCATGAACTCCTAACTTGAATGTTAAATTACTATAATATTTCTTAGGTTATGACTTTTTCAATGAGTTGTGACTTTTCCGATAAGTTATGACTTTTTTCAAAGGGTTGTGATTTTTTGATGCGCTGTGACTTTTTCAAAGAGTTGTGACTTTTTCAATAAGTTGTGACTTTTCCAAAGGGTTGTGACTTCTAGGAAAAGTCACTTTGTTGATGAGTTGTGACTTTTCCAATAAGTTGTGACTTTTTTCAAAGGATTGTGATTTTTCGGTGAGTTGTGACTTTTTCAATATGTTATGACTTTTTCAAAGGGTTGTGACTTCTCAGAAAGGTCATGACCTTTTAGATAAGACACAAAAAATACTTGTTCATACTACTCTTTGTTGACTATAAATAGTGGGGCTTCCTCTGATTTTTCAACCACAATTTTTTTTAATCTCCTACTCTTCTTCTTGCATTTTAAAAAAAAATCGTGTGATTTATTGTCGTTGAGTGAGTTCGAAGTTTAGTGGAATATGAGGTACCACTATTTTGATGAAGTAAATCGTTCTATCCTAAGAAGGTAAATTTCATAACCTCGAGTACTTGAGGAAAATAATTTTGATGATATAATAATTATTTTTTGCATAATATATACATTAGTATGTAATGTTCCAATATATGAAGTTGACATGATGTAGTCTAACTTCATTTGTTTTTATTAACAATTTCTCTTCTGATGTAAATATATGCTTCTGAACATCTTTTTCCAAAATTATTAAACTTCTCGGGAGTGAAAATATGTGAATATATATGAATCATTTAAAAATTTATCAATTACAAAATAATTTTATATTCAGTAATATGGAATAAACATTTTCATTTTGTCCCTACACTAAATTAAAATCTAATAACTATAAGAAAAAATAGTAACATTAATTAAAAGTCCTATTTATTTATGTACGTATAAAATTTATTAGAAATACATCTATTGCACATTAATCATTTAGTTATAACATTATAAATTATCTTAGTTATTACTAATTATTGCAAACGTTATTCACACTCTTTAACATTCTTTAATTACTAATTATTGCAAACGTTATTCACACTCTTTAACATTCTTTAGTTATAATATTATGAATTCTCATAGTGATTACATTAATTATTTCTATCTTTCATCTTTTCTTGTATTAACTTTTGATCAATAATTTTTCATATTATTACACCGCCCCTATATATGTGATAACACGATGTTGTTATTTTTCCTGAGATAAATCATGCTTGATTGAATAAATTGAAAATTGTTTACAAGAACATGAACTACATATTTGTTGGGCGTAAGATAAACATGTGATTATATATATGATTTAACAGATAAAATATATTCTTTAATTTTAATTTTTAGTTTTTTTGGTAAAACAAAGAAAACATTTCTCAGTTAACTATAGATGGTCAAATAACTATCTTTGGTTTATGTGTACAGTCAATCGAGAAGTCAAATGTGAGAGCTTACAACAAGAACATCATTTATTATGTCATAACTTATAAAATAAAAATTAATATACAAAGATTAGTTCTGAAAAATAAAATGTAGTTGTTCTCTTCATATGTTCATATGACATCTAAACAGTTTAACGTGGAATATATGTGCAAAGCATATCTGGTTAGATGACAAGAAAAATACACAACAAATATCGTCTATAAGGTAATATTACTGAGATACGACTAATTACATGATTGAACCTCATCAAATTGAAATAAATATATGTATTATTGCATTTAACTAATAAAATTTTTCATTGACCATCTTCATAGATTCGCGTGAATAAGAGATATATATATGAAGATTCACATTGAACATTCACAAAAGAATCTGCAATATTATTTTGTGCAAAATTTATTATTCAAATCCTCACTTAAATAAGCAATATTATTTATTATAACATATATTTTCTGAGTTGGTAAGTACGTGCAAACACACGTGTCGAAAAACTAGTAGTTTGAAAAGTGGCTACCTGTGCAATTCTTAGTACATCAAAATTTGGGCTGCTCATTTGAGAAGCCCATGTTCATTAACCCGTCCGACGTTTAGCCCGAAATCCGAATTTATAGGTGAGTGAGTAGTCATTTTCTCTTTTTATTTTTTTAGCTCTCTTTCTCTCTGAATAATAAATATAGTTGTTCCTTTTCATCTGTTAATAATCCAGATCCATTTCTCTTTTGATCTGAGAAAAAAATAAAATGGAAGCTTTTTACTTTCTGGTGTTTGGGGCATTGTCAGCTGTAGTTGCTGCATTGGAGTTTAGCAAAACGAGCAAAGATCGGATAACTACCACACCTGCTTTCAATTCTTTCAAGAACAATTACATTCTTGTCTATTCACTCATGATGGGTATTTCTCTTTTTTTCTTCTTTCAAATCAATATAATGCATAATGCATTACCCACTTGTAAAAATTCGTCGCTTGATTTGGTAATTTTCATTAAAGATTGCATCTTTTGTTCTGATCCAACAATCCAATGTGATAATGTAGTTTGTTTTCTTGAATTCTTGACTCGGATATTTTTGTTGGGCTGAATTTAGATGTGCCATTCAAAATGATGTTAGTGGTTTCAAAGAACAAGTAATCTGAAATTGGAGTAGCAGTCGTTGGGAAAGGAAAAAAGGGATTGAATATACTCTTGAACATAAAGAATATAAGGTAAAAGCTTTAAGCCAGAGATTACAAAAGTAATTGCTTGGTTTTTCTGATGCTAATACAAGCTACCTTGTAGACATATCTGATGGCACTAGTCGGAAATGTAGGAAAGTGAGATGCTGTTAATATGTAAAAGAAAAACTTTTCCACCTTTACTCTCTGGAAACTTTGATGGTAAAAATAGGGAAGTGTTTTTGTTCAAAGTGACCCAGGATAGGTAAAAGGGCGTGCTTAGTGTATGGAAGGGAAGGAAGGGGCAGAAGCGATGTGTCCGAGGGAGGGAGTTAGATTGGGCAGAGTGGGAGGTGGATTAAGTGGGTTAGAGGAGGTTGAAACGGAGAATTACGTGGATTAGAGGAGGGGGTTGATGGTGTGAGTTGGGAAGGAACTATGGGTTTCTTCTGTTTCTCTTTTTTTGAGAATGACATCATAAAAAAAAAGATACTTCTCCGTTTCAAAAAGAATGACCTCCTTTTCTTTTTAGTCTGTTTCAAAAAGAATGACCTCTTTCCCTTTTTGGTAACATTTTAATTTCAGCTTTCCACGTGGCATGTTTAAAGCCACAAAATTGAAGGGCAATTTAGTATACTTGACATAACTTTAATTTAGGACCACAAGATTAAAATGTCTTTTTTATTTTCTAAAACTTCGTGCCAAGTCAAACCAGGTCACTATTTGTGAAACGGAGGGAATAATATAAATTGTGAAATCAAGAAATAAAAGGAAAAAAGAAGCTAGCCATTGATTTACAGGAACTAATATGATTATACTAAAAGTGGCAATGCCAGCAAATTAAAGGTTTTCTTCTTATTTTTGGAGAGGATTTTATTAATAGTTGGGTTATAGAATGACTAAAGTTGAAGATTGCATAGATCAAAAATAAAATTCTCGCTTTATCGTCTGTAATCTTGTGTTTGTTCTACACTCTTTTGTCTCATTTCCCATTTGATAACGTATGATATGAAACTGTTATCTATACTAATTGTTTTTGGTAGTATAATTAGTCAGTGTCTAAGACTATACATTGAAGTGCGAAAATTCTACCAAATAGAGATGTACCTCTGAATACATGTTCGCTTAATTGCTTATCTATATAGTACCTCTGTGTGCACATTACAATGCACCGTAGATCATCTAGAGGCTGCAACTTCTATCCCGTGTACATAAGACTTGACTATTAAATTTTCCTCCTCCATCACTCTGAATTTTTTTTATTCTTCTGTCAAATTGGTTCTCAACTAATATCGGATATCCTTTTCTCGCAATAGCTGGTGATTGGTTGCAGGGTCCTTATGTCTACTACCTTTACACAACATATGGATATGGGAAGGGTGATATTGGCCATCTCTTTATTGCTGGCTTTGGATCTTCCATGCTATTCGGGACAATTGTAGGATCCTTGGCAGACAAACAGTATGCCTGCTATATCTTGATGTTGAATGCTCTTCTTTTTATTTTTGATATGTTACATTCACACTCAAACTTTTTTTAGGGGTCGAAAGCGGGCTTGTGTCACATACTGCATCACTTATATTTTGAGCTGCATTACCAAACATTCTCCTCAGTACAAAATCTTGATGGTGGGCCGTATATTAGGAGGAATTGCCACTTCTCTCCTATTCTCATCCTTTGAGTCTTGGCTTGTTGCAGAGCATAATAAGGTGCTTAAATTATTCTATTATGACTTCAAAGGTTCAAATTGCCTTGGTGTTCTATTAAGATCCTTACCTACGATATCGACACATTCTTCTATTAATTATTACAGTACTATTTTGCGGTTAAGGAGTTTTTTTTCAATAAAAAAGCTTTATTTTCATTCTTGAGAAATAAATCAGCAATGTGTTCTTCCTTAACTTTATGTTCTTCCTTGATTTTGGAATCCTATCTTGCAGAGGGCCTTTGATCAACAATGGCTATCATTAACATTCTCAAAAGCAATATTTCTTGGCAATGGTCTTGTGGCTATTTTGGCCGGGCTTTTTGGAAATGTTCTTGTGGACACACTAAATCTGGGTCCTGTTTCTCCTTTTGATGCTGCTTCATGTTTCCTTGCTATTGGTATGGCCATTATACTGTCATCTTGGACTGAGAATTATGGTGATGCTTCAGAAAACAAAGACTTAATTACCCAATTCAAGGGTGCTGCTGTGGCAATTGCTTCTGGTAATTATCAAAGCTTTACCTTTGCTCCCTTCTAACATATTCATCTATGCAGAGAAGTAGATCATATTGAATGTTTTAGTAAAAGAAAAAAGGGATTACAATACAAAACAGAGAGCTTTAATTATTCCTCATGTGCATGTTCTTAGTGCTGCAAAATTTCAATACAATGCAGTTTTTCCAAATTATCTGTCCCATCAGCAGTAGGCTACGGTCTTATTCGAGTTTTTGTGTTATTCGAAGGTTTTCTAAATATAGATATTACAAATGGAATAACTTTTTTTTGCTTTGTAATATATTTGTTAGGCTTCTCTAACAGTTCTTCTCATATGTAATCAGATGAGAAAATCGCATTGTTGGGTGCTATACAGTCACTATTTGAGGGTTCAATGTATACTTTTGTGTTTCTCTGGACTCCTGCTCTGAGCCCTAATTCAGAAGAGATTCCTCATGGCTTCATCTTTGCGACTTTCATGTTATCTTCCATGTTGGGCAGCTCCCTTGCATCTCGATTACTAGCTCGCTCATCTCTCAAAGTCGAAAGCTATATGCAGATTGTTTTTGCAGTATCTGCTGTCTGTCTCTTTATCCCTGTCTTGACAAGTGTAAGGAAGAATCCTAGGGGTTGATTTTATCAAATGTGTAACTGTGCAGGTGTTGTAATTCTATTGTTTCTCACTAACATCACTTATTTTTCACCTTAAACAGTTCTTGGTGACACCTTCTACTGAAAAAGGTGGAGGCATTACTTTCTCTGGCTGCATTCAGCTTCTTGGTTTTTGTGCATTTGAGGCTTGTGTCGGAGTATTTTGGCCTTCTATAATGAAAATGAGGTCCCAGTACATTCCTGAAGAGGCTAGAAGCACAATCATGAACTTTTTCCGCATTCCTCTCAATATCTTCGTATGCGTTGTGTTGTACAATGTGAGTTATCTTTCCCAATTGTTACACCAACCAAAGTAAGATTGGAGTATCAAATTTCACCAATGAACTGTGGGATCCAAGGAATTGCTCTTTTAATGTTTACTAATCAAATTTTCTCTTATTCAGGTCGACTCATTTCCAATTACTGTTATGTTCGGCATGTGCTCGATATTCCTCTTTCTGGCAACAATCTTGCAGAAACGCCTCTCTGCTGTTGTTGAAAAGTCAAGTAAGAATTGTTTCCCATTAATTTTTCAAGTCCTTACTCCGAGTTCGAGAGAAATGTTTGCCCAATGAATGATTCATCAGTGGAGATACGAGTTCATGTGACAAATAGTTAACTCTGTTATGTTAATATAGTTTTGGAGCCCAATATTTTCTTCTGTGGAAAAGCCTCTTGCAGAACTGCAAGGTAAGGCTTCGTACAATAGAGCCTTGGGGTCCGGCCCTTCCTTGGACCACGAGCATAGCAGGAGCTTAATGCACCATGCTGCCCCTTTAATATTTACTTCTGTCTTCTTCTAAGATGATGGTAACTTGTTCTAGTAGGTTATATCCGTGCCCCGAGACTTGTTCTTGTTATAAGGCTCAACTCTGTCTTAGGTACATTAAGCTAAAAAAATTGATAATTGACACAGATATAATATTTTCCTTTTGTTAATGCATTTGCAGAACCTCAAGATTGGACAACACACAAGGAGAGAGAAATGGAAACTGCACCTCTAAATGCTTGAGTTGATGAAGTTGTTGGGACGCGTTAATTCAGCGAGACCATGCAGCAGAACACAACTATCAGTTTTCTATTCAAATTATCAATAGGTAAATAGAGTGCTATTTATGAACTACAATACAACACACCTGTAGTTATTTCTCATCAGAAGGATATGAAGAAGTTACCTTCATTGCAGCATGAAAATAGGGGTGGGTATCCTTCTATCAATATATGAAAGCTGATGCAGAGTTGCTGCTACACTGCATGTTTTCTTGATAATGTAAACGCATATTTGCCATTTTTGGATTTTATTTTAATTCATGTAGTATTAGTTTATCTCTCATCTGTTGAGGACAACGGTTTTGCAGTCATATTATATTTACTATGAATAATACTCATTCTTTTTTATATCTAGGTATAGTAATATTCCTGGCTAAAATTTTAAGCAAGATAACCGCTTCATTAACAATAACAACATACATATTTAGCGTAATCCCTCCCACAAGAATGAACTGTCTCAGAGAGGAGTGGAAAGTCGGCTAGAAAGTTTGACGTATAAAGACATAGTGAGTGTGCGTGCGCGGTGTAGGTATACCACTTACGAGAAAGAACCTCAAGTCAGTTAACCAAACACAAGTAACAAATTTGTCAGTCCTTCCTCCGATGCTCCCGTTCATTCTTCTTCATTTCATCGACTCGAAAGAGTGGAGCAAGAAAGCAATATCTTGAGGAAAGGTTGGTCAACTGTCCACCTAGTAACGTGTGACGCATGTTGCTGGTGTGCTTTCTGCTTGCAAGGAAAGAAAGAAGAGCGACATGGTCCAGTTCAGATTTAACGGTTTGCAACATGAGAGCAGATTCCCCCCACCAATTTCGGTATTCGCAACATGTAGGTTGATTCATTGGATAGGTCAGTTTCTGTCTTCACATTCGGTGACATCATTAGCTAGCATAGAAAGACTTAGAAAATCAGATGGCCTTTTAGATCTCATTTGTTAGTCCAAGTTCATTAGTAATCATATACAGTGGGTGGATAAGCAGAAGAGGATCTTGTGGCTAAGATTAATTGGCCGAGAAGGTTAGCAAGGTTCCGGTACTAAAGTGAAAGATTTTTCACTCTAGTAGAAAGAAGACATGCTCCCCTTGAAAGAAATTAAAGAGAGTAATGAAACCAAAAAGTAGGGCCTTAAAAGGCAGACCAAACTTTGCAACTTAACAAAATCAATCAATGATGCAGCAAAAAAATAATGGTAATGTGCTTTATTTTAAGATCAAATATATGTTGACTTTCACCAATGTTTAATTAGAACTGGCTCTTTGGGATCCCCAATAATAAAGGGTCTATGTAAAAATGCAACACAACATCCTATTCTTTTTCTTTTGGTTCTTGTGTTGACTGAGATAAGTTAACTCTAACTAAGAAAATAAAATGAAATAGTAAATAATTGCAAGGGCACATGGTGACATGTTGTATAAAATAAACTAAACTAAAATTATATATGCATACTGAAAATTAAAAACATTTGGTGGTCTAGTCCTTTCTAATCCCATGTTAAGCTGCATATATCCAGTGCTTCTTTGTCCAACTGTCCATGTGACATTGTTGTTTATATAACAATTGACCCTACACAACCTCAAACTTTGTTCTTTTCCCTAGAGATCCTCTTTTGCCCTTTTGACGGTGACCACCTTAATATGAGATTACATATTATAAATTTTATACAGATTTATTGGTCCAATAAATTAATAATAGTATTAATTAGTTATTATATGACAAATTCTTCTATGTGGTGTGAATAAATTTTTCACGTTCAGCGTGGATTATTTTTTTTTTTTTTGTAAAATTCAAAGTTATGGATTATTTTTATTAAGTATAAACATCCGAGTCAAATTTTATATTTAAAAAAGAAATTGAAATCTCACTATGAAATTTGAAATCCTACTTTTTGAAGAATTTGGGAGTTGAATCATAATTTAAAGTCAAAATTTTCTATAAATTACATAAACTAGCATTGATTTGAATAGACTCCTATCCTCCTTGGTCCTTTTTACATAACATTCTCGGCTGCATCCGGTTTGGTAGGTCGGTCGCCCTCTAGCCAGTGACTAGTCTAGCTATGGAACTAGGTGTACACGTCACGTTGAGACTCTCTTTCGAAAGTGAGATACCGACTTTCATAAGAGGGAAAGATCACTTCATCATGCAGTAGAGTAGTGTTCATCTAGCTAGAAATTTCGTAAGAGAAGAAAAATTGTAGCGTAGGATCAACATAAACAATCGGTTAAAATAGTCTAATGAGAAAGCATTTGTTCACGTTCGTAATTGCAATAAGTTTTCTTTTCCTTATGATACACTAGCGTCCGCATATTCTCTTTGGCACACATCCTTGGCTGAGGAGTGCTTTCTCTCTTTTTGTGTCAGCAAAGGAAGGATAAGAGCAATCGACCCAATAATTGTTATTCCATTTACCGTTACAGTGCCTCCATCGAAGTAGACTCCCAAATCCAATGTTCAAACGCCTATCAAGTAGGAGTACTATATTATGAAAAGGATAAAGGGCATTCTAGTAAATATACTCTGTGTTCTACTGTGTGAAACCAATCAATATTATAGCTATCATTTCTCTCTTCTAATTAGTGACTCAATTTTGACAAAAAGAAAAAAAAGCTAAGAGAGGGCAAGACCATGGCTACTCTTAGAATTCCAAGAAAATACCAATCTTTGATCATTCTTTTTCAGTTCTTTCTGTTAATACAAACTCAATTAGTGTTGTGTTATCAATACAAAGTTGGAGATTTAAATGCTTGGAATATACCCTCTTCTGCAAATAAAGATGTCTATCTCAAATGGTCCAAGAATCACCTCTTCAAGCTTGGAGATTCACTCTGTAAATCTCCATTTCTTGCTCAGATCTTCAAGATTTTTACCATTTTTGATACCCTTTTGACAAATACTCAACCCCATCAATCTACTTTCTTGAATTAATTACTCTATTTTTTATTTTTATTTTTGCAGTGTTTTTGTACCCACCAAGTGAAGATTCAGTAATACAAGTGACAAAACAGAATTACAACAGTTGCAACCTTAAAAATCCAATCTTGTACATGAACAATGGGAATTCTCTGTTTAACATTACAAGACCTGGGGAGTTTTACTTCACAAGTGGAGCAGAAGGGCATTGTGAAAAGTTGCAGAAACTTCATATTTCAATTGGAGGAGGAAATGGAACAAGTTATGATGAAGCAGATTCACCTGCTTTAGCTCCATCACCTTCTTACACTAATGTTTTTGGTTCAATTCCTGTCCAATCTTCTAATTCAACCTCTGCTTCATCTTCTGGGAAAGTGGAAATGTCTGTTTTTGCTGCTGTTGGATTGCTCTTTCTTTCTCTGTTTATAGGAAGCACTATTCTTTAGAAAACAGGACAGGGCATTTTGGATTTTGGAGATCTCACTCATATCTTTTTGTGTATTGAGGCATTATTTATTTATATTTTTCATGTTGTTAAATTTGTGAAAAAGTTCATTCCTGATGATTTTAAGTTTCTTGATGGAGCTTACCAATTTGCCTTTGAGCAAAAGTATTGAGTTTCTTGTATACATACTTTAGTAGTCACATCGTGTGTTATCTGGTCACGGATTCAGTATTTTCACTAATGTAATGTTAGGATTTGAACTTCAAACCTCAAAACAAATTTTGAACCTCCAAGGTAACTATCTAATCACGTGTACATAAAAAGTAAAAAAAGGTTACCTTACATCTATTGAAAAATATTTTACTGAAGAGGTTTACATAAACACCCTGGTGAAGGAGTTATTGTTCAATCAACATTCCACCAAATCAAAGTACAGTTTTGAAGATTGAGCAACAGCTCATAATTAAGGTAACATTTAATTCTCACTTTATCTTTTATTTCTTTTTTCCTTTATTCTACTGAGTCACCCCAAAAAAAACTAGAATAGAATAAAGTAAAGCACTCAATTAATTCAATTATAAAAATTAATCAAATTTAATATCGAAAAACAAAACATGACAATCCATTTAAATAGCACCAAAGGGGAAAAGGCCCACGAGACTATCCAATAATAATCATAGATAGCACTGGCAATTTGAAGATTTCAAGACTTTCCTCTTTTGAATATTTTGGGAGTAAATAAATGAAAAGAAAAAGATACCATTGGTTTAGTAGTAACTCAAATAGACAAGTAAACATTTGAGCCCACTATTAATATTATATGTAACATATGCATGCTAGCTGGAGCCAGCATTTCACCGACAACACCTACGCTATTCCTCGTGAAAAAGGGTAGTTGATTTAAATATCTTCAATTAAAAAAAAAAGTTAGATTTCCCACAATATGAGCTTCCATTAAAATTGAATCGCACACTACAAAATCCTGGGTGGCACTCCCAATATCTTCATTAAATTGGGCATTAACAGTTTGTGTTCTGATAAGAACAAAGATATTAACACTAAATGCATGTTATTAAATAAAATTTTACTGACTCATGTATATTGAGATCATTCTTGAGCTATGATGGTAGATTACATTGCAACCAAAAACTTGGATCATCCATTCACTAAGTGGACTAAGAGATATATGTGCTTACAAGTTACATGTAAAACACTACCTGTTCTTCGAGGAAACAACAGAGGAAGGTAGTAGTACGTTTTATCAACTACTATACTGAGGGGCCTACTTTAAGGTTCCTTTTTGATGGTCAACTGCAGGAACATTGTGACTCGTCCCACCGCTTGAGAATCTTAATGGAAGTAGGACTCCACATCCACCTGCAAAATCTTGTGTAGACAGGTAGAAACAGCACATGGATAAATAACTAGTTCTGTGACAAAGTTCTTAGCTAGTCATCTCCACATCACGGTTTACAGGTTTTCCTTCAGTTGCATAGGCTGCTGCATCTGGGGGTGTAGCCTCAGTGACCTGGGTCCCTGCAGCCTTTAATTCCCCTCCAGCAAATGTATTCCTTATTTGATTAGAACTTGAATCTACTTCCATTGCAGATGGCCTTGGAGGTGATGAAGGTTGCACCTCCACATCTGGATATGCAGCCTTGAACCGCGCCCTAAGCCCGTCATCAACTAATCGTACCCCTTGTAGTTGGTTTCCAAGTGACATCCACCTGATACATATATGGATTGTTACACTGACAATTTATCTTAACTAAAGGGAACTCAAGAATATGAAGACATTAAATTATTTCTCTAGGAGTGGTGCTAATTATGTCTTGCTCTTCACTAATAAAAAGATCTTGAGGATTTTTCTGTTTTTCAACAACGAATAAAAATAAAAAAATCAGGGAGAGGAGGATTAATTAGTATTCCACTAAATATGGACATATTGTCGAGCTTTAATTATTGAAATAGAAAAAAGAACAGAGTATCTTGAAATTGTACTAGTAATTTTTGAATCACTTGAGAGTAGGATCATATTCGTATGTTCTAAAGATATGATAAGGAACAAGTTGTTAAATCAAGAACATAAATTATTAGAAGTTCAAAGCCCATAACAATTCCCTCTATATGTGATTGCAGAGATGCAACATTCTTAAAAATCATGTCTAATAGACTCATGCTTGAAGATCTACAAGTAGATCAAGAATGCAGTCTATTTTTCAGAGCTGACATTTTCACTCCTTTTGTAATTAACGCATCTTCTTGATGCCTTTAATGATATTTCATTTCATCAGAAAGAAAATAGATCAAGAATGCATACCCGCCATGAACATTGTGCATCCGCGCAAACAACTCCAGCTTTCTTGTCCTTGGACTAATTCTTTCGAGCAAGGGGTACATCTAATATGTCAAAACAAAAGCATAGTTCATGTATATAACCCAACAGCACAGGTCAACGTATCAACCAAAAATAAGAATAGCTGCTAAAGTACTAACATAGAATCACAACTATTAAACTTAACCTAACACTAAAATGATATTACAGACATTTTTAAAAAATTAGGTAATTGCATGAGCACCAACAAATGTGTATTGCTTAGAAGCTTTCAGTTTCTAGATCTTTTTTCTTTTCATTCTTTTCCCAAAAGAAAAAAATAATCAAGGTTTTCTCACCTCATCTGGCTTACGACTTGTTTCCCGAACCTCTGCTACTATGACATCAGTATCAATATTCCTGTTCACCTCTGGATTTCCCTTTATTCCAACAAGGCAATGTTCCTTGCTGTGATTGAGCCAATGGCCTGTCCGTCCAGTTCTGATGATTCGCTGAAGTTGATTGGTCTTAACCCAAATAATTTCCTCAACACGCTTGTAACCCCAAAGCTCTAGACTGCAAGAACCATATCAATATCACGAACTTAGCACTCATAAACTCTTTCTTCTATTACTGAACATGAATTATATAATTTTGAAAACACAACACCAACTAGAACAAGTCAAATGTTTAACTTCGCCACCAATTAGAACAAGTCAAGTGTGCCCCAAGGTTAACGACACAAGCTTCTAATGTTTTTTTCTTCCTACAGGCTTCTATAATGTTTGGTTCAATAATTTATAAAAAAATTCAGACCCATCTATTCTGTGGATAACAAGTCATAGTTCAGGCTCTCTTTGTGTAATATATTTTCTGGATGAGGTAAAAGTATCATTATAGATATATAGCAAACACTAAGCCCATCACCTGACTGAAACAACTCTGGGAAAGATGGTAAACATCACAAGATTGCCATAATGCACCAAAGTAAGGAACAAACAGTTAGACAGAGCCAAAGAGCAAGATATTTTCAAATTCTAGACGCTTAATGTTCCAACAGCACATATTATATCAATTAATATCATCTGTGCACAAATGAAAGAACCAAGATTGAGCAAGACCAAAGTGAAGTACACATTTAAGGGGTTGTTTCGTTTAGAGATGGGTTATGCAGCATTTAGTAAATGCAGAGATAAGTAAAGTAAGGATTATTTCTTGTTGAATGTTTGTCTTGGTATAATATTATTTTCTTTTTGGATAAATCAAGTAATCTCTAACTTGTTCCAAACTGTTAAATTATTGAAGTGCATGACCATATATTTTTAAAAGCTTAAGAAGAGAGGAGACACTTGTATTATTTAGGTTTGCAACACACTTCCTCACATAATTAAGCTGACTATTAACATAATCAAAAACTCTTTTGGGAGGATACGTAGTACGAGGTAGGGGTGGCAAGGGGACCGGGTTGGCCCGGCCCGGCCAGACCCGAGACCGGTTCGAGAACCGGCTCGCTGGACCCGGTCCCGTAACTTTCGCGGGTTGGGGGGATTTGGGGGTTAGGGGACCGGTTAGGGGCCGGTTCACCCTTTGGTCCCGGTCAACCCGGCCCGGTTCCATCCCGGTTGAACCGGCCGGTTCGCAGGATCTTTTCTTTTTTTTTTGAATTATATCCATGGGGCAACGGCTAGTGGGCCCCCCCAACGGATTTATTCCACTTTTTCACTTCCCCAACACCCCCTACCACCCCCTACTTTTAATATTTTAATTTAAACCCTCAAGTTATCATAAATACACTTTAACTCATTTTTAATATTATAAATACCCCTCTATCCCTTATTATTTCTTACAAAATCATCTATTCTATCATCTATTTTCTATATCCTCTCAATCTCAAATCTTAATTTTTTATTCCATTTAAGTCTCATATTATATCATAATACATATATTTCAATTCTAAATTTTCATATTATATTATAATATATATAATTCTAATATTTGCTATCAAGTATTGGAGTTCCAAATTACAAGTTACAACAAACTACAAGTTTCAAGAATCGGTTATAACATCTTCTATTAACGCAGACGTTTGGTACATTCGTTTCATAATAATTATATTTTATTTTTCGTCATTAATTTTTGTGCAATTATTATTTTTATACTACACTTTACATATAATTAAATATTAGTTCTAGCAAAAAAGATACCGATAAAGGAAAAGAGAAAGAACCAAGTGGCATTAGTAAATTATTTAATTTTAATAAAAAAAGTAGTAAGGAAAAAACTAAGAGTAACTATGGTGGTACTTCTTCTAAATCAATGTCTAGAGTTAGATTTAATACAAATGATTCTACTTATGTTGATGATACTTCTTATGATATTTATTCAAATGTTCAACTCGATCATGAAAGTTTAGAACGACGTTATGGTAATATTAATCCTAATCTTGATGAATATTCAGGTGAAGAAGTAGAAGTTGATCCGGGAGAAGAAGATTTAGAAGATACACCTACTAGTCCGATGACAGAAGTTCCAACTAAAACTACAAATTCAACGGAGCAAAATTGTGGATGCTCACCCCTTATACCTCCTACAAGGGAGAAGGTGAAGTATCAACGCCCTAAAACTTCTGTTGTGTGGCAATTTATGACTTTAGATAAAGAAAACTCTATTGCAATTTGTAATAAGTGTAAACAACCTTTTAAACATAGACAAGGTGGGGGTCAAGGTGGGACGGGGGGCTTAAATAGACATTTGTTATCTTGTGTGCCGATTGAATATAAAAAAGCTAAAGCATTAGCCGATAGGAAAAAAGGAATTCCAGTTAATGATTTTGATATTAATGTTAATGAATCGGTAGGGCCTTCTAACATGGTTCAAGGAACATTAGATCTTTTTAACCCCGGTGGTCCACTAACACAACGTAAATATAATAAGGAAAGAGATCGCGAAAATTTAGCTAAAATGGTTTATGTTTGTGGTTTGCCTTATAGTTTTCCTTCACATCCCGATTTCATTGAATATATTCAACAAACTTATAATCCTTCTTATAGAGGTTTTTCAAGAAATACTGTTAAATCTAATGTTTTTGAATATCAAGGTAAATATTGTCAATATCTTCGTTGTATGTTTAACATATTAGATTGTAGAGTGTCCATAACTTCAGACATTGGTCGTAGTGTTAATGGACATGATTATTTAACTATTACAGCACATTGGATTGATAATAACTGGAATTTGCAAAAAAGAATCATAAGTTATAAAGAATGTGTAGAGAAAAAAACTGGTCCATATTTAGCTTCAAATATTTTGAGTGTTTTAGATTATTACATGCTTATAGATAAAGTAATGTCTGTCACATTAGATAATGCATCTAATAATACAAACGATGTTAGTATGTTAAAAGTTAGATTATGTCCAATTGATGTTAATGCTTTTCATGTTAGATGTATTGCACATGTATTAAATTTAGTTGTACAAGATGGTGTTGAATTATTTGATTGTGGTTGTATGAAAATTGAATATGCTGTTGCTTGGGTTTTTTATGCTCATAGAGCTGCTCGAATTAGGGAATTTAATGAGCGTTGTGTACTTTGTGATTTGCCACCAAGAAAAATTCCAAGACATATTAAAACAAGGTGGAATTCTTTTTACGAAATGCTTTCAGTTGCTTACGAATATAAAAAACCCGTACAAATGGTGTTTAATGCTCATAATGCAGACCTATTAGATAGAATTTGTGAAGATGATTGGGAACAAACTAATGAACTATTAGAATTTTTAAGACTTTTTTATGATGCTACAACCATGTTTTCTGGAATTTATTATCCTACTATTTCATCAATATTAATAAATATTTGTGCTATTTCAATTCAATTTTCTAAATACAAAAAAATTGAAAAATTTAGAGTTGCAATTGAAGGTATGATTGTAAAATTTAAAAAATATTTTTTTTCTATTCCTCAAATTTATTTAATTGCTACTTTACTTCATCCTGAATATAAATTACGAGGTGTGCAGGCACTTGTTGATACTTTTTATGATACTTTAGAAATTTTACCGGAAAAAAGTCCAACTTGTGAAATGTGTAAGTCTAGCATAAAAGTAGAAGCAAAAATTTTGTATGAAAAATATAGAACTACATGAAATACTCAAGGAGAAGTTGGTCAAACTTCTAATCCTCAGAGTAAAACTCGAATTTCAAATTATATGCGAGGTTTTCTTGGTCTTAATTCTACTAACCGTGATGATTTTGAAGAATATCTTAATCAATCTTTAGAAATAGTGGAAGACGAAGCTGGCAATGAAGATTTATTAGCATGGTGGAGGAGGCGGAGCGTTGCATTTCCAATTTTGAGCAAAATGGTTCGTGAAGTTCTAGCTATTCAAGCTTCATCAGTTGCATCGGAGGTTGCTTTTAGTGCGGCAAGGTTTCAAATTGGCGATCATAGATATTCATTGGCGGAAGAAAGTTTGGAAACATCAATTTTATTTAGCGACTGGGTCAATGCCGAGAGAAGGAATTATAATTTGCCAAAGATAAGTTCCAAACAAGAATCTTGGATTAAAACGGTCATTGAATCTACTGACGATGAATTAGAGTCACAAGAGTTTCTAGCAAGTTTGCCAACACCGGAGGATGTCACCATCAATATGATTCGACAATTAGAATTGAATTTTAAAGGAGAACACAGATATTAGATTACATCAGAGAACTAATTGAAACAGAACCCTTTCTAGAAGGTGGCTGCGTAAATTAGTTACTCATATAATATTTGTAACAAATATTAGTTTTACATTTGAGAACTTATTGAAACAGAACCCTTCCTAGAAGGTGACTGCGTAGATTAGTTACTCCGCTAATATTTGTAAATTGTAAGTTCTAACTTCTAATTTCTAAGTTGCAATTACATTTTATTGAATAAATTTGAAAGCTTTATTCAAGTCTTTTTTATACAACTATTGTCTTGCATTTTAATTTTAATATATAGATACATATTTACATATATACTAAACTAACTTTAAAATACTTAATTTAAAAAATGAAATTTGACATTTCAAATTTAAATTACTTTAAAATATTTAAAATACAAATTTGAACTTCTCAAATTTGAAATTTGAAAACTTAAGCACTATTTATTAACTAAAAATGTATAGAAAACCAAATAAACTAAAAATGTTATTTATTAACATGTAATTTCAATACAAAAAAATAAGTATATAAAAAATAAAAAATCCCCCGTCCCGTCCCGTCCCGCCAAACCCCGTCCCATCCCGTATATATAGTGGGACGGGAAGGGACGTATTTTCGTCCCCCCAATCCCGATCCCCCCAAAATACCCCCAGCGCCGTCCCCCGTCCCCCAGTCCCCGTCCCCATCCCCTTCCCAGCCCTAGTACGAGGTATTCCTCACACTGAGCAGTTATTGCTAGGAGGAGATTCCAATTGTCACATTGGGGTATTGCATGTGTATTAAGTTTGAGGAGGCTAAAGGGACGATTCACAATATGAGAGGGGGAACAGCAACCAAGCCAAATGAGATTCCTGTAGAATTCTAGAAGAGCTTAGGCAAAGCGGGTTTGGAGTGGCTAACTGGGTTTTTTTAATGTTTTTTTCACGATGACTACAAAGCCCGAAGAATGGAGGTGTAGCATAATGATCCCCTTGTACAAGAACAAGGGAGAAACCTGAAATTGCAACTATACAGGTAAGTAAGTTTGGGGGAGAGTGATCAAGACGAGGATGAGAAGGAATGTATTTCTGAGAACCAATTCGGATTCATGTCGGGGTGATCGACAACATAAGTGATTCACCGTTTGAGGAGATCGTTCAAGCAATATAGGGACAGAAAAAGAGACCTACATATAGTGTTCATCAACCTAGAAAAGGCATACAACAAAGTCCCGAGTGGTTGTTAGGCTGGCTTTGTTGTATGGGCTAGAGGGTTGACTAGTTAAGAACTAGCACATCCAAAATATAAAGGTAGCAAAAATGAGAATGCTTAGATGGATGTGCGACCATACTAGAAGAGACAAGATTATAAATGAAGATATATGGGGCAGGGTGGGAGTAACCATCGTGGCGGACAAAATGCAAGAAGCGAGGCTAATATGGTTCGGACTTCAGCATGTGAAGAGGGCGGAGCATAGATGTTATCGAGAGATGTTAGAGGTTGGCGGTGATAGGTTTTGAGGAGAGATCAAGGAAGATCGAGGAAAAATTGGAGAAAGAGTGATTGACAAGAGATGACACATCTTCAGCTCACCGAGGACATGACCCTACATAGTAGAGCATGGAAGTCGAGGATTAGAATAGATGATTAGTAGATAGTAAAGCATCTTCACTCTTCACAGTGGTAGAGCAGGGTTCTAGGTTGAAGCATTTATCAATTTCCTTACCAATATTACTACTTTATGCTAGCATTGTCTTACGCTTCCACACTGTTACTACTGTTATTTCTTTTACTAGAGTCATCCTTTAATTATTTGTAGCATTAGTACTTTTCTTACTTCAAGTCGTTTGTCATAAGTTTTACTGGTGCATATTTTTTTAAACCATTTTTCCTGAAAACAAATATCTTGAGCTGAGGGTCTATCCCACAAAGGTAGGGGTAAGGTATTCATACACCCACCCTCCCCAGACCCCACTTATGGAAAAAAAACTGGGAATGTTGTTGTTTAGAGTGTCCCTACATATTTATGGACCCCCTTTTGTATTTTTTTTATACTAGATATGAGATACTATCCACCCTCTTGTACGTGTAAATTGATTTTGGCGTTCACTGTAGACTAATGTTGAATTATGTGTGAGAATAGGTTTGCCAAAGATGGGTTGTGATATCATGTTAACTAATTGAAATGCATGAACATCTTATCTGAAAGTTTAAGTTGGTTAAGAACCTTAGGGACCAAGGTTCAAATCCCCAAGACAAAAAAAAATACTAGGTTATTTCTTCTTATTTGCCTAAACTTTGGTGAGCAAAGTTAGTCAGCACATGTGCTAAAGCGATATAGCAGGCATCTGGTGGAATAGTCTAGGTGCGTGCAAACTAGGACAAGAACCACCATTCTAAAAAGAAAAAGGCTCCAAGTTAATGTAGAGAAACACTTCAACAACCAATAACAACATACCTAGTGTAGTCTCACAAGGTAAGGTCTGGAGAAGATAGAGTGTATGCACAAATTAACCCTACTACCCCACAGAGGTAGAGAGGTTGTTTTTGAAAGACCCCCAACTTAGGTAACACATACAAAAGAACATACAGAAAAAAAAGATACAGAAGAAAAAGCATATAACAAGTACTAGAGGAAGCATCACAAGGCAATGTAGAGAAGCCTTCAATTTATTTATCTTATTTGCAACACAATCAATTGGAAGAAATATAAGAAATGGCTTTTAGAATGTGCTCCATTTCTATAGGATCCCCATTAGTTGCATTATTTCAACTACCAAAGGGCCACAAATTATGCTATCAAAAGTAATGATATTCCACAAAAATGATAGTCAAGCCACTCACCGATAATAATGGCACTTTACAAGAATGAACTAACTTAAGAAGCACAAACTATCAAAGAGTCTTTAATGTTCTGCAGGGACATACTTCAGAATTTATAGATCTAGATCAGGTTGTATGAGTCTACTCTTTGTTATAATCTAGCAAATAAGATGTTTTATAAACTGACAGTGAGAGAAGAACTCTCTATTTTAAAAACAAACAGTGAGAGAAGAGCTCTAACCATTCCCGTCCAAGCTCCATTGCGCGTCCGGTGACCCAAAGGAATATAAGACCATCAGTTTGCAGTGCAGGGACATTTAAAGTGCGCATTTCATCATCAGCCATTGTCCCATAAGGCAATTCCATATGAATATCCCATGGTGGATCAGCCATTATAACTCCAAACTGCCCTAAAATATCCATTCTAAATGACCGTATGTCACAATTAATCCATTGTGGTTCACCAAGCTCTACTTCTGAACAGTAATGAGCACGCTGAGGTTTCAAAGGCCTGGGAGGGGCCAAGGTAGATGCTCCCATCATCAGGGGTGATACATCTGGCGTCGAGTCAAGCTCATAATGTACATACTTGCATGTCTGCGAATTAAATGAGTGTAAGTAATATATATTTCCAGAAGATATAACCAAATCCTTGTGTAAACAAGTTAGATAGGGAAATCACCTTCATGTGACGGCAAGTATCAAGAAAAGAGCAATCACCCAAGTTGACATCAGTATGCACAGCAATTATTCGCCGAAAATGAACCTAAAAATGCATCATAATAATGTTACCATATCCCTCCGAAATAAAGGTAATGATTAACTAGTGCTTTAAAAGTGAAAAAAAACACAAAAATATGTCAAGATCCATGGGGTTTGAAGTGAAAAGCAAGAAATTAAGTGCACGTTTTTTAAAGTGAAGTGCACGTTTTTTAAACTGAAGTGCACAGTTCACAGAAAACTAAAATCATACATATATGAATTTAGTATAATGATAATCAAAATTCAATAAAATAACTGATTTTGACATCTGATAAGCAACAATGTTGATTTAATCCAACTCCTCAAAGTTGAGAATCAAAGAATAAACTATTTCTTGTTGGGTCACTTTACGCAGACTGCTTGAAGCACACACATAACAGAAACACATAGATTGGCCCATGAAGCAACGACCCCTCACTTTGCATCATTTTAATCGACAAAGCAATAACTTTCAATAACATTGTGATTGACACCATTTACAATCTTCATTATTGGTTAGGAGTACTATCTATGTTCAAAACAAATGGTAACAACTTAAAAGCTTCGAGTGTCATAAGATACTTAACACAATGATACCAGAAATGACTTGGTCTAACCTTATCACAAGCAATGTAGGAACCAGCTTGGCGTCGACAATCTTCCTTTGTTAAAGCTGAACAATATTCCTTCACCTGGGAACCACCTTTGCTTTTGAACTAAAATACAATTTAAATAAAAAGGTATCAATTAATATGAAAAAATACACTAAAAAAGCTTTAGCAAAGAAACAAGAGACAAGAAAACATGTGAAGCAGAATAACAAACAAAATTCAAACAACAAAGATAGAGGACCCATACAACTAAAAATGCAAAAAAGACAAAGTTAGAGCAAAGAAGAAATGAATTTGGCACACCGCAATGGAAGTAGAAATATGAAATAGTTGTGACTTAGCAAACTTCACTTATTTCCATAATTGCATTGCACCAAAGATGCGTCTTTACCTCCACAAAGGTAGGTGTAAGGTCTGACTACATCCTACCCTCCCCAAACCCCTATGGTTATGTTGTTGCATTGTACCAAAAGATACAAAAAGTAATCAGTTCATTATATCTGCGAGAAATTTATATCTATAGAAATTATCAAACAGAAAGTTTTTGAATGGGGAACAGAAGATTGTGATGGGTGAATTCAAGAAAGGTGGGATTGTCCAATACCTTTGCAGCGACGGCAGATTCCTTCGCAGTGGGACGATGAATAAGGTCCAATAACTCCTCTCCGGTTTTCGATTTCTGCATTTCCTTAAAACTTTTCTTATTCAACATTTTCTCTAAATCCTTCAGCTCATCTTCTTCTGACCTAGGTTTTAAAGCAATAGAATTCCCTCCTCCTATGGGCCCATTTGGCCCCATTGGTGGTCTATGCATAGGAGGTGGAACGCCAACACCTCTCGGCATCCCCATCATACCCACCATTCCTCTTTGCCCTCCTCTTGGACCGCTCATATTCCCGGGAAACATAGCTGTCATCCCCTGCATATGTGGATGCTCCCACATTTCACTCATTGCCCTTCCCATTCCAAAAGCCCCTCCATTATCAATCCCTCTTTTCACTATTTCCTGATTATTCCGGTTTCCTCCACCAACACTTCCCTCATTCTGCTTACTTTCCGGCAATTCTTTCAATAGCCTAGTTCTATCAATATTCAACACCATAATCCTAGATTTCCCGCTAACCACAAAATTCTCCAATTCTACACAACCATTATCCTCCACCATCGATTTCAATGCCATTTCCACTGCCACTATCGCCCCCGACTCCCCTCCGAGCTCCCTAATCGCTGCCTTTTCAGCAGCCGTATGCGACTGATCATTCTCTAACTTCCTTAACAAAGTAGACGAATCAATAGCAGTAAACGGCACTCTCTCTAACAAACAAACTGCAACCATCGCCCTTACAACCGACAAAGGTCCCCCACATTCATCAATTACCATTTTCTCCTTCTCACTACCACTTCTAGAAAGTTCTGAAACACGCTTACCAGAACTGGAATTGATCTTTGGGACGAGTAAATTAGGGTTATGGTTGGGGGCGTTAGGGAGTGGGCTGGGTAAAGGGGTGAAGGGTTTTCCATTGAAGGATGAAATGGTCTTGAGAGAGAGGTCGAGTGAAGAGACTATATCAGGAACTATGTTTTGTAGTGAGGCGATGAGTTCCAATTGAGCGTTGTGTAGGGTTTGTATACGGGTTTCGTGCTGTTTCCGGAGCTCCTCCACGGCGGCGACTTCATCTGTGCCGTCAGAGTGAGTTTCCATCGTTGGTGTTTCTTGAATCTTAGTGGAGGAAGGGTTTTTGTGTTGAAGGAAAGAGGGATATGATATTGCGAGAAAAGGCCCAAAATAGTCCTCAATCTTTGGCTTAATACTCAAAGTCATTCTTGAGTTTTCATATGAAACATTAATAATTCCTTATGTTTGTAATATTGGTGCACTTTTGGTCCTCCTTTAAAATTTTGCCTTTTTTTAACATTGATTTTATTCATAATTTATATATGAAATGTTTAATCGTCATTTATATATTTAATAGAAATAATAACTCCATGTGAGAAATTATGAGAAGAAAAACACCTTATTTTGTTTAGTAGAAATCATATTACAGGTAAAGTCGAGAGGTTCATCACGACAATTTCACGTACAATAGTACAAATTTTTCTTTTTTTGCAATGTCATATATTAAAATGTTCTTAGTTTAGCTTTAGTAATATTTATATTGAACAGAATAAGGTGTTCTTCTTCTCACCTTCTCTCACATAGAGTTATTATTTCTACTAAATATATAAAAAGACGATGGGACATTCTTTACATAAATTTATAAACAAAATTAATGTTAAAAAATAGGCAAAAGTTTAGGGGAGGATCAAAAGTGCACCAATATTGCAAACATGATGGACTATTAGTGCTCCAAGCGAAAACTCAAGAATGACTTTGAGTCTTAACCCAAAGATGAGAGACTATTTTGGGCTTTCTCTCTGATATTGCTGTACATAGACCTCATCCAATTTGCTTATTACCGCAATTCAAAATTGAACCGAAATTAATAATTCAAATCACAAAAGAGTTATTAATTTATAGATAATGAATTGTTAGTTTAGTAGTTTCAGTAATACTTTTGATTTTTTTTCTGGTCAAATTATTGATTCTTATCGGTTTGAAATGTTTTCTTAATGGGTCAACCGATTACCCAATATGAGTCAAAATTTATTGAGTGTTGGACAAATGCTTGAAAATAATTATTTTCTACATTTTAAGAATCGCGAATGTGTTGTTTCTGACCCTTTTGAAGTAGAATTTTTTTATTTCAAGATGAGCAACATAATGTTTTTCAGTTGATTGAGAGAAAATAATTGGTCAGGTTTATTATACTTTTAGGGGTCGTTTGGTGTGAGGAATAAAAATAAATAGTGATGAGATAAGAAAATAATGATGGGATAAAAATTTTGTATCTTGTTTGGTTGCCATATTTGGGATAACTTATCCCACCATTTATATCATAGTGATGGGATAAGTTATCACATATACATGGTGGGATAAGTTATCTCAGGATAGATAACTCCAGAATAACTAATTCTGGGATAACTTGTTTCTAACCAAACGACTCCTAACTTCACAAACATGTACAAACCTATGTTACAAAAGGTTTGGTCACTTAAATCTGAGAAGCGTCACAGAAATGAAAAAGGACTTAGTGAAAAATATGCCTGAATTTCTTTCTAAAGCTCAAGTTTGTGAAACCTACCAGCAGGAAAAGCAAACAAAATCGTCATTTCAAGTAAATCAAGAATGGAGAGCTAATCAGAAACTTCAGGTCATTCATATGGATGTTTGCGGCCCAATGAAAACAAATTCATTGAGTGGTAACAAATATTTTCTCCTCTTTATTGATGACTACACCAGAATGTGTTGGGTTTATTTCATTAGATTAAAGAGTAAAGTATTTGATGTTTTTAAACAATCAATGTAATCTTAGTATTAAGGCTTTAAGGTCTAACAAAGGAGATGAATATACTTCCTCTCGATTTGTGGAGTTTTTTAATAGCACAGGTATTGAAGCCAATTGACATTACCATACACTCCACAACAAAGTTGTGTGTGTCAAAAGGAAGAACATGACAATAATGGAGATGACCATGTGTTTTTTGCTCGAAAGAAAGATCCTAAATCAATTTTGGGCGGAGGCAATCAATAACTCCATATATTTGCTGAATAGATTGCCTAGGCCTTGCAGGACATAACTGTTGATTTTTATTTACCCTGATTTCTTACTATAAATAGGTTTTCCTTTTAGAAAAAAGTTATAATATTTTGACTAGTCCTTTTCTTGTAGGAAAGGTTTTAGTACTCTATAAAAATAGGTTTGTTCCTTCTAACTTAATCAACATTCACAATGTGGTCCTAGGGTTTTGAGAATTATGGTTATGGGGAGAACTTGTGAACCTCCTTGTATTCCGAGTGAATTGATTGAGGTTGTTTCTCTCTGTATTTTGTACTCTCATATTTATAGTGAATTACTCATCTCTTTTGTGGGCGTAGGTCGATTGACAAACCACGTTAAATCTTTGTGTCTTTTGGTATATTTCTAGTTTGTCTTCTTACTCATGATCTTTCGAGGTTTGTTTTGCTAGATTCTGCATTACACCTACTTTTTTCGGTCCTAACAAGTGGTATCAGAACCATGGTTCAAGGATGAAACCATGTTAGAGATAGGTGTTCATCTTGACGGGTGTAGTTCTAGCCGTAACCTTTTTTACAATAATGAAGATTTTTGTTGGAGAAATTTTTCAGAGAAGTTCTCTGTGTCGAGACGTAGATTTGATGGAGGAGATTATGGAGAAGAGATGCAAGATCCTAAATATTATGTGAAGAAGATGGACAAATTTATTTTGTCAAAAATGCAGGCCAATGGGGAGATTTGTTGGGGTTTATTTGCCCTGATTTCTTACCATAAATTGGTTTTCCTTTTAGGAAAAAGTTTTAATATTTTGACTAGTCTTTTTCTTGTAGGAAAGGTTTTAATACTCTATAAATATAGGTTTGTTCCTTCTAACTTAATCAACATTTACGATGTAATCCTAGGGTTTTGAGAGTTTTGGTTGTGGAGAGAACTTGTGAACCTGCTTGTATTCCGAGTGAATTGGTTGAGGTTGTTTCTCTCTATATTTTATACTCTCATATTAATAGTGAATTGCTTATCTCCTTTATGGACTTAGGTCGATTGACCGAACCATATTAAATCTTTGTGTCTTTTGGTATATTTCTCGTTTGTCTTGATCGAAAAGAATGACACCTGACAGCTTGTTGACAAACCTAGAAATCGTAAAGTAATTAGAGTAAAATGGATCAAGACAAAACTCAATCCCGATGGCTCAATTTGTAAACATAAGGCTAAATTGGTGGTGAAGGGATACACACAACAACATGGTATGGATTACCAAGAAATATTTTCTCCAATAGCAAGGTATGACACAATCAAGCTTATTCTTACATTTGCATCTCATAGTTCTTGACAGATTCATCAGCTTGATGTCAAACTATTTTTTTTAATGATTTACTTGTTGAAGAGATCTATGTACATCAACCTGATGGCTTCTCAGTTCCTAGTAAAGAGGATCAAGTTTATCTCTTAACAAATGCCTTGTATGGCCTACAACAAGCTCCAAGGGCATGGTACGAAAGGATGGACAATTATCTCATCCAACTTGGCTTTAGTATAAGTCAAAGTGAAGCTACTTTATATGTGAAATTCACTAGTGGTGAGTTCTTAATTGTCTGAATTTATGTGGATGACATGCTTGTGACAGGAAGCAGAATTGAACAAATCCAAAGGTTCAAGGATGGAATGGAGAAAATCATTGAAATGACTGATCTTGGAGTCATGAAGTACTTCATTAGCATGAAAGTGTTGCAATTCAGTGATGAAATTTTCATATGCCATTAGAAATACATTTCAGATATTCTAAGTAGGTTCAAAATGCAAGACTGCAAATCTGTGAATACTCCAATCTCTACTGTTGTGGAGGTTGGCAAGGATGAGGATTCCGAAAAAATGGATGATATTATGTATATAATCTTAATTGACAATTTTCTATATCTAACTGCAAGCAGACCTGCCATTCTATTTGTTGTAAGTTAGCTTTATATGTTCATGCATTGGCCTAGAGATACACACTTCACAACAACTAAAAGAGTGTTAAGGTATATTAAATGAACCATCAAGTTTGGAACTTTTTTCCCAACATTTTTTGAAGTAACTATGAACCTGGTCGATTACTTTGATAGTGATTGGGGTGGCGGAGTTGATGATTCCAGAAGCACCTCTGATATCTTTTCTGTTTGGGGACAAGTTGTTTTAGTTGGAGCTCTAGGAAACCAAAAACTACAGCTCAATCAAAATGTCACTCCCCGAGCCTACACCCCGGACGTAGCTGGCACTCGAGAACCATTGTTGGCCTCAAGCGAACCCTTGGCCTGGTTTACTTACTCAGCGGAAGACTCTAAGCATTATTACAATGATCAAATTCACTTTACTCAACTGTTTAATAAAATAACTAAGAATGTTTAAAGGTCAAACATTCAACTTGGCCAAAATGGAAACTCAAGTCTTAACATATGAAATGATAATGTAAAGACAACTGAACTACTAACTGTCTATGAAGCCTTTAAAACAAAGAGGGATGTAGGGACAAGACCCCCAATTATCCTAACCACTGAAAAGCTAAACAGTTATGAAAAGGACCCTCCGAATTTGTCTACATCATAAGACGATGCAGGCCAACTAGCATCAGTACATTGAATGTACGAGTATGCGAGTTGGAATGCTAAACATAACATAGGCTTGAAAAGAATCTGAAAGGAACACTTACCTTGACTTTACTCAACTCATGAATAACTCAACTCAAAATGTAGTGTTAAAAAACAATAATAGTGCAGTTTATACAAAACATTTAGAACATTAAACAACAACTCAACTTGTTAAAGGTATGCAATAACAAACTCAACTTTACTCATATATCAAAGTAATCTGGTTTCTATGGGAGTTTCTCTAACCGACAACCACCACTATAAGCCTAAGTGGTGCTACAACGCCTTCCCCACGTTACCAGAACTGTCCTATACTTTGTCGTCATATAGAACGCCTTAACTAAGTAGACCCACTAATCTATGCTAAATAGCACTTAAGGAGTCATCTAAAAAGTATGATATTTTACTACTCATGATGGCTACATAGTTTATGGAGACTTGAGTTAATATGAACTAGCATCCCCATATCGGTGCTCAATACTACTCCCAAAATATACTTAGCTCATTTGTTTTAAAACAAAACTTCTTTCTTTGGTTTGAGATAATTACTCAAAACTTACCTTAAAAGCTCTCTTGGAAATCGGTGTTTCCCTTTCTTGTTCAAATGTGAAAACATCTTAAACCTTTTGGGAATACTTAGTTCCCTTATAACTTTTGAAGAAATAAACTCAACTCTTTACTCTTTGCTTAACTTGAAACTTAAGTCTTAAAACAAAGTTAAAACGTTTGTGGAAGACTTCTTCAAAAGACTCTAAGAACTTCCTAGACTTGGCTTTTAACTTTCCTTGAATTTGAATTTATGGATTCAAGGTTATGATTCATGTTTCTGGATGATTTCCAAGTGTTTGGAATTCATTTAGAGTAGTTAGAATCAATGGGAAGTATTAGCACATTTAAGAGGACTTAAATAGGCTAAACGACAAAAAAACGGGTGGAAAATAATGATCAGGGCGCATCGCGCCAGCCCCAACTTTTTGGGGATCATTTTGGGCGCACGTGCGGTCTGTTGCCCACCTCTAAGCGGATGGGGTGTGCGCCGCCCATTCTCCTAGGTGATCCTGATGAATTTTTCAACTCGTTTTCTGACCTTAATTCGATTAATTTCGATTCCTTTTCTCAAATTCACTTTAGAATCAGATACCCACGACATATACACAAAATCTATCTCAAACAACTCAAGGAAACAACACTTTAATAGCGAGAAACTCCTTAATCTCAACTCATATTCAAGAACGAAAACAATTCGAGAACAACTATTAAGAACATTCAAGTTCTAATCTTTTTAGAACAAATTCACGCTGAATCAAATATACTTGGGACGTGGGTGAACAAATCCAATTTTATGAAAGTCTCACATACCTCGTAGGATCAAATCCTTGATGAAATCCACAATCAATTCCTTACGAAAACGACGAATCTTACTTTTCCTCTTCCCTTTTCTCTTGTGTTCTTTCTCCAAAAACCTTAACTCTATTTTTCAAAAGCGTAAACTGAATCCTATCAGTTTAGACCTTAGAATAATTACCAAAAATGAATTAATTAAGTTGGGTATGGAAAAGACCTAACTACCCTTCCAAAATTCGGATTGGACTTTCTTTATTTGAACAGTCCAACTTCCAATAGGCATATCTCACTCATACAAACTCGGAATCGCACAAATTCGGTGGCGTTGGAAAGATTATTCCTAGATATTTCCTATGATATCTGGAAACACACCTAAATCATCCTGAGATTGGAGTTATGGTCATTTGAAGTTGACCAAAAACTCAACTGTAACACACTTAACAAATTTCCAGATTTTTATACCCTTTTCAAAAATGACTATTTCCAATTCTAACTCTTTCTAGTTCTTTCAATTAGCGAGGTGTTACAATATCTCCCCCTTGGAAACATTCATCCTCGAATGAGATTACTCTTATTAGGCTAAGGATGTAACATCTAACATTCGGCAAAAACACCCCACAAGCAATGTAATTACAACATGCCAACTTTTAAATTAAAGAGTACTAAGAAGAGAATTAGAACCTTTGGTATGGAACTTCTCCGGTTTCAAAGAGATGTGGATATCTCTTCTTCACATCTTCCTTAATTTCCCATGTAGCTTCCTCAACAAATTGGTTCCTCCAAAGAACTTTGACTGATGTTGCTTCCTTAGTCCTCAACTTGCGAACTTGACGATCTAGAATCTGGATTGGAATCTCTTCATAAAATAAGCTATCCTTGATCCCAAAATCTTCAGTTGGTATGATCAATGAAGGATCACCCATGCATTTCTTCAACATGGAGATGTGAAAAACCGAATGAACCACGACCAACTCTTGTGGTAGCTCTAACTAATAAGCTACATTACCTACCTTTTTTGATATTCTGTAAGGGCCAATAAATCGGGGACTAAGCTTCCCCTTCTTACCAAATCATAACATTTTTCATGGGTGAAACTTTTAAATACACCCAATAATCTACTTCAAATTCTAGCTCCCTTCTCCTAACATCAGTGTAGGATTTCTGACGACTCTGTGCCGTTTTCAACCTCTCTTGAATCACTTTCACCTTCTCCATAGCTTGATGAACTAAATCTGGTCCTATCAACCCTGCTTCACCAACTTCAAACCATCCAATAGGAGATCTGCATCTTCTTCCATGAAGAGCTTCATAAGGAGCCATTTGGATGCTAGAGTGGTAACTATTATTGTAAGTAAATTGGATAAGAGGTAGGTGATCATCACAATTACCTTTGAAGTCACTCACACAAGCCCTCAACATATCCTCTAAGGTCTGAATAGTGCGCTCTACTTGACCATTTGTCTGAGGACGAAAAACAGTAGCACACCTTTGAACCAAAGCCTTTCTAAAAAGATCTCCAGAACTGTGCAGTAAATTATGCACCTCTATCTGAAATAATCGAAACTGGCACCCCATGAAGGCTAACCACCTCTTGAAGATATAACTTGGCATAGTCCTCTGCTGTATGAGTGGTCTTTAACGGTAAAAAGTGGGCTAATTTTGTCATTCTATCGACATTCACCCAAATAGAATCATGTTGCCTGCGAGACCTTGGTAAATTTGTGATGAAATCCATGTTTATCATCTCCCACATCCATTCCGGAAGCCAAACCACCGGGCCTTTGATGCTCTACTTTAACTTGTTGGCAATTTGGACACTTAGCAACAAATTTTGCAATTCCCTTCTTCATACTACTCCACCAATAAACCTCTCTCAAATCACGATACATCTTTGTGGAACCTGGATGAATGGAATAGCTGGAGCTATGAGCTTTCTCCATGATCCTCTCTTGGAGTTCATCCAGCCCTGGTACACACAATCTACCTTAATACATCAATACACCATCTCCCTCTTGTTCAAAAGCCATAACTTTCTGGTTATGAACATTTGCCTTTAATTCAAGCAAAATAGGGTCTTGGTCTTGCTTCTCTTTTACTTCTGACACAAATGATGATTCAGCCCCATTCATCACCACTACTCCTCCCTCCATGGAAGCCATAAGTCGAACTCCCTAGCGTGTAAGTCTATGCACATCTTTCGCTAATTCTCTCTTTTCTTCCTCAACATGTGCGGTACTACCCATAGACAACCTACTTAAAGCATCAGCAACAACATTAACCTTACCTGGGTGATAAAGAATACTCATGTCATAATTCTTGAGTAATTTTAACCACCTCCTTTGTCTGAAATTAAGCTCTTTCTAAGTAAACACATACTGAAGACTCTTGTGATCAGTGAATACATCAACATGAACACTATACAAATATTAACGCCATATCTTCAAATAAAATACTACAACAGCCAACTCTAAGTCATGGGTTGGGTAATTTTTCTCATGAACTTTTAACTGTCTAGAGGCATAGGCTATAACCTTGCCATTCTGCATCAACACACAACCCAACCCAACTCTAGACGCATCACAATATATCACAAAACCTTGAGTACCTTCTGGTAAGGTCAACACTGGGGCAGTGGTCAACCTCTTTTTCAATTCATGAAAGTTTTTCTCACAAACTTCAGACCATTGAAATTTCACTGTCTTCTGAGTTAACATGGTCAAAGGGGATGAAATAAATGAGAACCCCTCTACGAACCTTCTATAATAGCCAGCCAAACCCAAGAAACTTTTAATATCGGTTGGAGATGTGGGTCTAGGCCAATTCTGCACTGCCTCTATCTTTTAGGTATCAACTCTAATTCCATCACCGGAAACTATGTGGCCCAAGAACGCCACAGACTCAAGACAAAACTCGCATTTAGAGAACTTAGCATATAACTCATTAACTTTCAAAGTCTGAAGAACTATTTTGAGACTGCTAGTATGATCTTCTTCATTCCTTGAATAGATTAATATGTCATCAATAAAGACGATAACAAATATATCTAAATAAGGTTTGAATACTCTATTCATAAGATCCATGAATGTCACATGCGCATTGGTCAAACCAAAACACATAACCAGAAACTCATAATGACCATAACGGGTCTTGAATGATGTCTTTGGAATATCACATTCCCTCACTCTTAACTGATGGTAGCCTGATCTGAGGTATATCTTAGAGAAACAAGTAGCACCCTGAAGTTGATCGAAAAGATCATCAATCCTTGGGAGAGGATATTTGTTCTTGATGGTAACCTTGTTCAACTGACGATAATCTATACATATTCGAAGGGAACCATCTTTCTTTCTCAAAAATAAGATCGGAGCGCCCCAATGTGAGACACTTGGTCAAATAAAGCCCTTATCAAGGAGATATTTCAACTATTTTTTAAGCTCTTTCAACTCTCCTGATGCCATTCTATATGGCGGAATAGATATATGACGAGTATATGGAAGAATGTCTATACCAAAGTCTATTTCTCTCTCAAGAGGGACTCCGGAAAGATAATCAGGAAGGACTTCTGGAAACTCTCTTACTATTGAAACTGACTGAATATAAGGTATATCAACACTAGAGTCATTAACTCGGACTAAGTGATAGACACACCCCTTGGAAACTAACTTTCTTGCCTTAAGGGACGAAATGAAATGACCCTTAGGCACTGCTGAACTACTCTTCCACTCTAAGACAAGCTCATTTGGAAATTGAAACTTGACAACTCGAGTTCTACAATCAACTGAGGCATAATAGGCATGAAGCCAGTCCATACCAAGAATGACATCAAAATCTACAATGTCTAATTCGACTAAATCGGCTATGGTGTCCTTGTGATTGACGAAAATGACACAATCACGATATACTCGCTCAGCTAGAATTGACTCCCCAACAGGTGTAGAAACACAAAAGGGTTCATAGAGTTTCTCAGGAAGAACATCAAACTTATTTGCAACATAAGGGGTTACAAAAGATAAACTTGCTTCTAGGTCTAGCAAAGCATAAACATCAAAAGTAAAGACTTTGATTATACCAGTGACAACATCTGGCGAGTTCTCTTGCTCTTGGCAACTAGTGATCGCATAAAGACGGTTTGCTCCTCCGTCAGTATCGGAAGTAGCTCTGCTAGGTGCAGTCCTGTCTGGTGGAGTAACTGATGAAGATTGGGCTTTATTGCCCTGATTCCCATTACCTTGCCGGTTCTTGGGACACTCTCGCATGAAATGCCTATTCTGGCAATATTTGAAACAACCAGTGGAGCCCTTATGACATATACCTGAGTGGTTCCTACCACATTTAGCTCATGCAGGAGGCTTAGTACCCCCTTGAGCCATACTTTCCTGAGAATAGGCAAGTTTGGCTATGAAATTTTGACTATTGTACTCACTCTTATTCTTAAACTCCTTTCTATCCCTCAGCTTCTCTTCCTCAACCTGTTGCATATATACCATTACCCTCGATATATCCATGTCCCCAATTAGCATCGCTGCCCTTCCCTCTTTGCTTGATAGACGGGACAACCCAGCAACAAACAGACTCATTTTACTCCTCATATCTGCAACCATCTCTGGAGCATAATAGGATACATGGGTGAACTTCAACCCATACTCATGAACGCTCAAAGAATACTGCTTAAGTGTGAGGAACTCTCGTACCTTAACCTCTTTCAGTTCTCGGGGAAAGAAATGCCCAAGAAGACCTCCTCAAAACAAGCCCACCTCGCAGGTGGTGCATCCTCAGCTCAATTCTTCTTCCATTGATCGAACCAAATCCTAGCGACACCCTTCATTTGGTATACAGCTAGTTCCACCCTCTCAGTATCAGCAACGTGCATGACATCAAATACCTTTTGCAGCTCCTTAATAAAGTTTTACGTATCCTCAGTAGTGATTGAACCAGTGAAACTTAGAGGGTTCATCCTCAAGAACTCACGGATCCTCGAAGTGTCAGCCTCTTCTTGTCGAGCCCCTCTTTGTTACCCAACCTGATTAGTCACAACTTGACTTAACATCCTTATAGCTTCCCTGAACTCAGCATTAGTAACTTCTGCTTGGGGTTGCACTTTAGGTGCATTGGGTACCCCTTGCTCCTCAACATTACGCCTAGCAAGACAATCTCTGACAGCTCTTCATGGAGGCATGATTATCTGAAAACACACGCAAACACGAATCAGAAGGAAGCTTTTTAGAGATCAAACTATAACGCATGAAATAAGTGTGAAAAAAGTGAGAATATTTCCTAAGTGTTGCAGCCTCCTAATTATAGATGTGGCGCGCTTCACACCAATAACTAGGACTCTACAGACACAACTTTATAGACTCCTTAGGACTCTTGAACTCTGTGATCTAATACCAAGTTTATCACGCTCCGAGCCTACACCCCCGGCGTGGCTGGCACTCGAGAACCATTGCTGGCCCCAAGCGAACCCTTGACGGATTTTTCAACTCGTTATCTGACCTTAATTCCGATTCCTTTTCTCAAATTCACTTTAGAATTAGATACCCACGACATATACACAAAATCTAACTCAAACAACTCAAGGAAACAACACTTTAATATCGAGAAACTCCTTAATCTCAACTCATATTCAAGAACGAAAACAATTCGAGAACAATTATCAAGAACATTCAAGTTCCAATCCTTTTAGAACGAATTCATGCTGAATCAAATATGCTTGGCACATGGGTGAATAAATCCAACGTTATGAAAGTCTCACATACCTTGTAGGATTAAATCCTTGATGAAATCCACAATCAATTCCTTACGAAAATGACGAATCTTGCTTTTCCTCTTCCCTTTTCTCTTGCGTTCTTTCTCCAAAAACCCTAACTCTCTTTTTCAAAAGCGTAAACTGAATCCTATCAGTTTAGACCTTAGAATAATTACCAAAAATGAATTAATTAAGTTGGGTATGGAAAAGACCAAACTACCCTTCCAAAATTCGGATTGGACTTTTCTTATTTGAACAACCCAACTTCCAATGGGCATATCTCACTCATACGAACTCGGAATCGTGCAAACTCAGCGGCGTTGGAAAGATTATTCCAAGATCTTTCCTACGATATCTGGAAACACGCCTAACTCATCTTGATCTAGGATTTATAGTCATTTGAAGTTGACCAAAAACTCAACTTTAACACAAATAACAAATTTCCAGATTTTTATACCCTTTCCAAAAATGACTATTTCCAATTCTAACTCTTTCTAGTTCTTTCAATTAGCGAGGTGTTACACAAAAGTAGAACCTGAGTATATAATTGTTGCATCTGTTGTGAATCAAGTTATCTGGCAAACGCAATGTTGAAGGACTTGGGTCATGAACAAAGCTACCAAGATCATGTGTGACAACAGTTCAACAGTTTCAATCTAAAATAATCCAGTGTTTCATGGTCGAACTAAGCATATCAAGATCAAATTTCATTTTATTAGAGAAGTCCAACAATCTAATGAAGTGTTGCTTGTTTTCATTGTTCATCCGAGAACCAGGTAGCTGACATTTTCACCAAGTCACTGCCAAAGGAAAGATTTGAAGATCTGAGGCAAAGAATTGGTGTTTGTCACAAAAATGCCAGGAGGAGCGTTAGACAATTGACATTTTTTTTCAACTTATTATTTTTACCGTTTTTTACTTATTTCAGTTTACTACTTTCTCATTTCTAGCAAAAGACTTGGTCAAAGTTAGTTGCTTAAATTTCTGAAGTTAGTGACCCTTTATGGCTGATTAGTGAGACATTTTCTTATTCAGTTTCAATCCACTTTGTAAGTGACTGCTAGTTATTTTCTTCTTGTATAAATACAAATGTTGTTCATGTTAATGATATGCTGAAATTTTAATGAGTTCTTTATGCTTTAATACTTCAATTCAATATTAAAAGAGTCTACGTACTAACATACACATGGTTTAATTTTATTAAAAGTGGGATGAAACGTTTGTAATGGAGGACGTGTGTAAATGACCTCTACTTTGACCAGTAACATATAGATATACATTATTTTCCAACTGTAAATTCCATCATTTTCATGACCTCGTGATGTTTTAACTGACAGTAGGTTATAAAGGCATGAAAGCTCCATGAAATCCATAAGGCACTCTACTTGGTAATGTGATTGTGGCAATAGGGTGTGTTGCAAAGTTTTTTGCATCAACTATATATACCTACAAGAAACAATAATTGTTCACATTAGTATTTACTTTCACTTGTAAAGCACCTCTCTTAACAAAATCTAACTTCAGGAGAGATTATATTCAACTATATATAACTATTACAACTCACTTGAGATACATTTGTATTTTCATTGTGTATGAATGTCACAAGCCAACCATCATCCTCATCAACACCTTGAGGTTTTGGAACAAAGGTTGTTCCACTACAAAAATTACCCTCTGGCAACATATGATACTCAACTTTAATCAATTCCATATCTTCTTCAAATTGAAGTTTGACAAGTCCTCCATATTTAACTAATCCATCTGATCACAAATTCAAAATATCAAATTAAAGAGTCATTAGCAACCAATTTTTTTTTAACGAAAACGAAAATTCATAATGGTATAAAGATCAAATGATAGTAACCTGAAATGGAGCTAACTTCTCTATCTACCACTTGTAGATAACAAAATTTGTTTCTTAGACCAATGAACTTTTCATTGATCATAGGGAACTCCATAAAAAACTTAGTTGGGACATTTTTCTCCTTTACTTCGCCTGTTCTCATGTTTAGTCTCCATTCACAAACACGAAAAAAGAACGATTCTTCTAGAGATTCATTGTTGTTTTTTGTGGAACTTGTCTCTTCAGACCCTTCGAAAAATCTCTTGGATTTTTTATCTTTGGAACCAGGTCTTGGTAATACTGATTCACGAGCTCTGCATCCCCGTACAACCACCTTTTGCCAAACAAATCGGAATCACATACATTTTATATTGGTCAATCACTCAACTTATACAATAAATAGAAGTAAATTTAGTTATACATAAAGCTAAAACTACCTCATTATTGTCTTCAAAACAATTTATTAGGTGAAATACACAACTAGGTTGAACATCAAACCATCTAACTGAATTAGCATCACCATAGCGTGGCATTACTCCAATTCGCGCATATCCATCTTTATCATACTTTATCAATCTACAAGCCAAAAGACAGAGCAAATATATAATCAATACGATTTCATTAGATTGCAACATCATTAATGGAAAAGATTAATTAAAGTACTCACGAGTCTCCCCTAATGAGTCGATTTATGTCAATAGTTAGAGGAAAATCCATGATCACGTTGTACCTATATATGGATAGTCAGATATTATAGAATTAGCCAAACATGAGCTTAAACATATTGATCATAATCGATTGAAACATTCCTAAAGTTGATTACCTTTCTGTAACTCCCATGTCGTGGCATAGGCTGCACCTATTGAACTTGAGATCCACCTTGTGAACCATTTTCTTGCCATCAGCTGGAAGTAGGAATTAGACGATTAACAAATTATTAGCGAGCTAAATATATTTATATATATATATATATATATATATATAACAATTTAAATTCTCTTTTTTAATGCTCATCTTGAATTAAGATCATTATGAGAAGGAGATACTAGAAAATGACAATACCTGAAATGACTCCTAGCTCAAAGTATGGCTTTCTTGGATATATTCCCATTATAACAAGTTCACTAGTTCCAGGGGCTTTCTGTGGATAAAATACGATGATAAACGATACTGTTATACACACTATTAGACTTTTTTAGAACATAATTACCTTTGGATGACTTGTGAATGGTCGATCCCAACCTCCATTGACATTCCAATTACCTAATGTTTCAAGGGTATATATGTCTATCTCTTGAGGCAAATGATTTTCAGCAATAGAGTAGTATTTCTTTGAGTGCTCAAAAATATTTGTATTGCTTAGATATTTGTTTTCCACGCCAAATCTCAACTGCAAAGAAACAACAACGTTACTAAGATTCTTACCTTGTACATATCAACTTAATTTCTAGTTATTCAAATGTAAGTAAGTTTCATACCACATTCAATACGTAAGCCATTAAAATGGCTGGAGAATCCCCTTCAATAGCGGGAAGAAAACCAGGTTTCTTTCTATGTATTTCCATCTTGAAAGTGTCCGTTTGGACGTGTTTGTTATTATAGCAGATATTCCAAGTCCCTCTTCCTTTTTCTCTAGTAAAGTACAAAGCATGAAGCATTCCTTCGCCTTCAATCCATACCTGGCTTGATTTCCCAAATATGGACTTGGTCGATTTGAAACCTCCAAACAGAGGATTTGAGCCTGTAAATTAATGGAGAATATTAAGTTAATTTACAAGTTAGACGACAATTAACTTTGATGATTTGTACAGTTGTACTTATGCTTATCTATAGAATCAGCTCCCGCACTTGAAAAAGTATTTTTCAGTACGTGATGCTTAAAAGTTACTACTTAAATTCAGCTAATACAAACAGGCTCTTCTTATTGTTGTTGTTCCTTCGAGTTGGCTTCAAATGAACCAAATATAATGTAATAATTCCAGGACTAACAATAACACCCTATAATTTAAGTATTAAACTAACAAAACGTGGACATTTTTGGAGTAGGTATTAACTCTTAATGAAACCACTAAACCAAGTATAATATGTTTTCTGGCCAAGCTGTCATTTTAAATATGACAGCAAATAAGACAGAAAGTGACTGACTAGCTGATTCCAGATTGTAGATTTTTAGATAACATGAAAAAACAAGCATATAGAAATTAAACCCTTTAATTAATTAAACATGTAACCTTTTTTTTTTTTTTCCAGTATTGTATTAATTGAAGAGAAGACAATTTGCTGACCATTTCTTATGTAAACACCCTCCGGAAAATCATCTGGAATTTTCCCTTCCACTGTAGTTACTACAACAGCTTCTCCAATTTCTTCCACTGGTGCAAAATTACTCTGTCAAAATTAATTAGTAGTAGCTAATTTACATTAATTATTGAATCTTGTAGTAATTAATTAATGGAAACCATGTACCTGAAATGGAAGTAATGGCTGATCAACAAATTCAAATACAAAGTCCACAAAGGCATCTAATAATTTGAAAGAAGTTTCTTTCACAGCTTTTGGAATGTCAGCTACAATTGAAAAATGCACCAAATCCCTCGAAAATGGCTAATCATCAACTCAAAACGAACCAGAAAACAGGAATTAGCAACAGACTAATTACGTCATCAATCCTAATTAGTGATGTATTATAACATCATCAATAACATACATACTCAGCGTAGTCCCACAAGTGGGGGTCTGTGGGAGGGTAGTGTGTACAGCCTCGACTCAATAAAATAAGAAACTAAGACAACATGCTACACCAAGGCATGACAAAGCATACTAAAAAAGAATAGTAACTACAATAAACGAATTACAAGAGACAATAGATAATAACAGAAATCGAAGAAACAAGAACCTAAAACTACTAGCAAATTAAGAATTATTAGCAGCAAAGTTTACCTTCAAAGCAGAGGAAATTGAGGCTTTCAAGTCCTCAACTTTGGATGGCTTTGAAGGCCTTTGAAAAGAGCAATTTACTTTACATGTATAACTACATAAGGCCATCGTCGACCTGCCTCTCTATCACAGTTTTTTTAGAGAAGATGTTACATTAAAAAAAATAACTTGCTAGCTGTTCAAGTTTTGACATTAACTAAAGAGAGGTATATATAGTTTTGGTGTAAACAATGAGCATCTAGTTTCTAGGAAATGAGCATCTTTCAATTGGAGTTATGTATGACAGTATGACTTAACTTAGGAAAATGATATCTCTCATAATAAAAATTGATCAAATGACTGTCAAGTACTTTATCTGATTTAGTTTATGTGAGACCGTGACCCATAATAAGCAAGTGAACTCATTACAATAATCAAAAACTAATTTTGATATCGATTGCTAATACAATGAATATATAGGAGGTGTTTTTCCAAAATTAAACGAGTCTTTTCTATAAGAACAACATAAGTAATAAAATTAAATAACACAAAACTAGGAAGACAAAGTGAGCAATATAGCTATTGCTCAATTATTGGTATGTCTTATCAACACATTATTATCCAATATAGAAAGGAAGAGCAAATGACACTCAAAAATACCAATACACATGATTTAATTTTATCAAAAGAGGAATAATACATTTGTAATAGGGGACGCGTGTAAATGGCGCGCACTAGGTTATAAAGGCATGAAAGCACCATGAAATCCATAAGGCACTCTACTTGGTAATGTGATTGTGGCAATAGGGTGTGTTGCAAAGTTTTTTGCATCAACTATATATACCTACAAGAAACAATAATTGTTCACATTAGTATTTACTTTCACTTGTAAAGCACCTCTCTTAACAAAATCTAACTTCAGGAGAGATTATATTCAACTATATATAACTATTACAACTCACTTGAGATACATTTGTATTTTCATTGTGTATGAATGTCACAAGCCAACCATCATCCTCATCAACACCTTGAGGTTTTGGAACAAAGGTTGTTCCACTACAAAAATTACCCTCTGGCAACATATGATACTCAACTTTAATCAATTCCACATCTTCTTCAAATTGAAGTTTGGCAAGCCCTCTATATTTAACTAATCCATCTGATCATAAATTCAAAATATCAAATTATAGTCATAAGCAACCAAAAAAATAAAAATAAATTCATAATGGTATAAAGATCAAATTATAGTAACCTGAAATGGAGCTAACTTCATTGTTTACCACTTGTAGATAACAAAATTTGTTTTTTAGACCAATGAACTTTTCATTGATCATGGGGAATTCCATAAAGAAGTTGGTTATGACATTTTTCTCCTTTACTTCCCCTGTTCTCATGTTTAGTCTCCATTCACAAACACGATAAAAGAACGATTCTTCTAAGGATTCATTATTTATTTTTGTGGAACTTGTCTCTTCAGACCCTTTGGAAAATCTCTCGAATTCTTTGACTTTGGAACCAGGTGTAGGTAATACAGATTCACGAGCTTTGCATCCCCGTACAACCACCTTTTGCCAAACAAATTAGAATCACACACATATTGAAGTAAATTTAATTACAAAGTAGAACTAAAACTACCTCATCATTGTCTTCGAAACAATTTATTAAGTGAAATACACAACTTGGTTGAACACCAAACCATCTAACGGAATTAGCATCACCATAGCGTGGCATTACTCCAATCCGTGCATATCCATCTTTATCATATTTGATCAATCTATTAACCAAATGATAGAGCAAAAATATAATCAAAATAATTTCATTAGATTGTAACATCATTAACGGAAAAGATAAATTAAACTACTTACGAGTCTCCCCTAATGAGGCGATTTATGTCAATAGTTAGTGGAAAATCCATGATCACGTTGTACCTATGGATAGTAAGACATTACAGAATTAGTGAAATATTAGCTTAGTAATATCATAAGTTGAAACACTCTTAAATGTTGTGATCAAAATTACCTTTGTGTAACTCCTATGTCATGGCATAGCGTGCACCTATTGAACTTAAGATCCACCTTGTGTACCATTTTCATGCCATCAGCTGAAAGTAGGAACTAACAAATTATTCGCGAGCTAAATAAATTTATGTAGAAGTTTAATTGAATCCCCTTTATAATGTTCATCGATCTTGTATTAACATCTTCATTCTTCACCAGTAAAAGGAATAACATACCTGAAATGACTCCTAGTTCAAAGTAAGGTTTTCTTGGATATATCCCCATTGTAACAAGTTCGCCACTTTTAGGGGCTTTCTGTAGATAAAACAACATGTTTGCATTTAAGATGTGCGCGCACACACTATAAGCACTTTTTAGAACTTAATTACCTTTGGATGACTTGTGAATGGTCTACTCCAAGCTCCGTTGACATTCCAATTACCCAGTGTTTTAAGGGAATATATGTCTATCTCTTGAGGCAAATGATTTTCAGCAACAGAGTAGTATTTCTTTGAGTGCTCAAAGATGCTTGTATTGCTTAGATATTTGTTTTCCACGCCAAATCTCAACTACAACACAACACCAACAAGTGAAGGCTTATCGAATGCAAGTTTTAAAAGAAAGATCAATAACTATTCGAATAGCAAGTTAGTTTGACTAAGTTCATATACCACAATCAAATTAGCCTAAGCTAGTAAACAATGATAGAATACTACTACTCCCTTCGTTTCAATTTATTTGTCTACTTTTGACTTGACATGAAGTTTAAGAAAGTAAATAAGATTTTTGAATCTTGTGTTCTTAAACAAAGATATACAAAATGTACTAGAATGTCTTTTAATCTCGCAGCAGGCTTGAACATACCATGTAGGAAGTTAAGATTATGGAGTTGCCAAAAAGAGAAAGAGACATTCTTTTTTAAACAGACTAAAATTGAACTAAGACAAACAAATTGAAACGAGGGAGTATTTTGGATGATGTAAGTAAGTTTCATACCAAATTCAAGGCATAAGCCATTAAAATGGCAAGAGAATCCCCTTCGACAGCAGGAAGAAATCCAGGTTTCTTTCTATGTATTTCCATCTTGAAAGTTTCCGTTTGGGTGTGCTTGTTATTGTAGAATGTATTCCAAGTTCCTCTTCCTTTTTCTCTTGTGAAGTACAAAGCATGAAGCATTCCTTCCCCTTCAATCCATATATGTCTTGATTTCCCAAATATGGATTTGGTCGATTTGAGACCTCCAAACAGAGGATTTGAACCTGCAAATACTCATATCAATCATTGTTTCTTAAGGGATGTGCAAAGTCTAAAAAGTAAACAAGTAAAAGTGAACGAATGGACAATTCCTGACCATTTCTTATGTAAACACCCTCCGGAAAATCATCTGGGATTTCCCCTTCCACTGTAATTACTCGAACGGATTCTCCAATCTCTTCCACCGGTGCAAAATTACTCTGTCAAAATTTATTACATAAGTTAACATTTGTAGCAGCTAATTGAACCTGGTAGTAATTAATAAATGGAAATGTACCTGAGATGGAAGTAATGGCTGATCAACAAATTCAAATACAAGGTCCACGAAGGCATCTAATAATTTGATAGAAGTTTCTTTCACAGCTTTTGGAATGTCAGCGACAACTGGAAAATGCACCAAATCCCTCGAAAATGGCTATTCATCAACTCAAAACAAAGCAAATTATGAGCTAATTTGCCTTTGGCTGTTCTAAATAAACACTACCAAAAAAATTGGAATTAGCAATGGACAAATTTGTTGGGTTTTAAAAGGTGTAAATGGAAAATGAAGAAGTGTGACTTTTATGAAGAGTTGTGACTTCTATGAACAATTATGACTTCTATAAAAAATTGTGATTTTTATGAAAAGTTGTGACCTTTCAAAAGATTGTGACTTTTTCAAAGGGTTGTGACCTTTCCGTTAAAGCACAATAAGAACCTTTTCACACACTACCCTTTGTTGTTTATAAATAATGAGATTTCCTCTCATTTTAAGATAACTAATTTTCTGGACTTCTTCTTCTACTACTACACTAAATCTAGTATTCTAAGTGTGTTTTACTGCCGTTGAGTGGTTCATTGACACCATGGTTTTAGGTATCGATATACCGGTGAGTAAGATCGTTCTATCATGGGAGAATATATTCCATTAACCTCGGGTACTTGAGGGGAATAATTTCCTTAAGGGGACACTGTGCATTCAGTGGGGTCGATTTTCTTCTTTGAGAAAAATATTTTGTATATTGTTTCTAATCTGTTTCTGATTCAATTTTCTCTACTGCTTTTGATTTTCTAGTTTTGAAAATACTCTTTAAACTTTGTTGCTTCTTACCAAGTTATTCAAAGTTTTTGTTCAAGTATCTTACGGGATGAACAACAATATTTTGTAACTGAATAACAAAAATTGTTGTCAATTCTATTTAGCGACATATTATAATATCAACAACATCCCAACATACCTAGCGGGGTTTGACATAAGTCAATCTAGAATTTCTAGAATATATGTGCTATTAAAAAAGAAGGAAAAATGTATTTATGAGAATTGATCATTTCCTCTAGGTAAATAGTTTATTGCCACTACTTAGCATATACATTGGTTAAAGGGTTAAATGGTTCATCTTTCTTAACTTCCGATGAGTTAGGTTCTTTACGCAAAGAAGCCAGACGAAAAATGCACACAAAGATTCTAAATAATATGTGAAAATCGAATCATCAACAAGATATTTATCAGAGAGTTTTGATTATGGGATACAATCGAAGGGCTCATAAACTTCAAAGCTTGAGAAGTAAGGGAATATCGATGGCAAGTGACTTTGATCTCATGTTGGCCCTTACTTTGGCTACTAATAAGGGGGTTGGGGTTTGACGAAAAAAGAAACCTCAACCAAAATACACCATTCAGGTCTCATTTGTTTTCATTTAGATTAAAATCTCTGAATTTGAATATTAAAATATGCATTAAGATTTAAAGGTTTGCATATGAATACATATATGTATATTAAGATGTTGCATTAAGACCTGAATGCTAAATCATTAAGACTATTTTCTCAACATTTAAATGTATAAAATTTGTCTTTATTTAAAAAAGGGAAAAGGGTCTGAAAAATATTCCAACTTTGGCCAAAATTGCTATTACGATACCAAACTTTATGGAGGACCTTTTACCCATCTACACTATTTAATAGTGTATTTTAAAGATATATATGTGCTCATGTGGACACGTTACTATTTATAATGATGAAATATTTATGATGTCCACGTGGGCACATATATATCTTTAAATACACTATTAAATAGTGCAGAGGGTAAAAGGTCATTTCCAAAGTTCGGTATTGTTACAACATTTTCAATCAAAGTTTGGATATATTTTAGACCTTTTTCTCTTTAAAAAATAAATAAATATAAAATTCAAATGAAATACTAAATTGATCAAATATGATATCAATAAATTTTTTTAAAATTTTTATGACAATTAGTGGTGGTATGACTAACTATGGTGATTGTTTGTTGATTTGAGATGATTTGATTGATGATGATAGCTGTGGGTAGTTGACAGTAGTTATTAATCGTGGTTGATCTTGGTGGTGACTAATAATTAGTAGTGAAATAATACTAGTAACTAATGGTGGTAATGAATCATAATGGGGTTAGTGATATGTAATGTTGACTAATGGTGGTCATTATTAATAGTGATTAGTAAATGTAATAATGGCTGATAGTAATTATTGCAAATGTTGGTTAATGGTGACGCCGATTGATTTTGGTGATTGACGGTACTTGTGGTTGTGGTTGGAATAAGAATTGTGGTTGTGGATGGTAAGTAGTGGTAATTGTGATTGAATGATGGTTGTGGTAGTTGTGATTGATATGACGGTTGTGGGTAGTAGGTAAAAGTAGATGAAGTAGTGGTGAACTGTCATTTTTGTAAAAATAAAATAAAATTAAATAGACACCTTTATGATATTAAGATTTTGTTAGAGATCATAATCATTCAATCAAATTCATACCCAATAAGTTCATGGTTGTAAAATAAGAAAAACAAACACAATTAAGAATTAAGATTTAGACCTTGAAAACAAACAAATTTAACTAAAATTTGAATCATTAGTTAAGAGTTTAATACCTTCATTAAGTGCAAATAAATGAGACATTAGTTTTCTTGTGACATGGGTGACATCGTCCAACAATAGTTGTCCACTATACTATATTGAGATGTCCAACAATACTTGTCCACTTTATGAAATCATGAATGCATAATTTTACACTTAGTTCCTAATTTACCCTTATCATTAATTATAGTCATTTCCCTATTACTCCCTTCGTCCCATATTAGATGAGCATCTTACTAAAAATGGGTGTCCCATATTACTTGAGCACTTACTAAATTAGGATAGGATTAATTAATTTTTTTCCATTTTACCCCTACAATTAGTATGACCTTTGGAAGTTTAAACAAATTTTAAAGACCCAATATTAATGTGCGTTGATATAAACAAAGGGCAAAATGGTAAAGTCTTCCAATGTATTAATGATTTCTTAATCACCGTGTAAAGATGGAAGTGCCCATCTAATATGGGACGGAGGGAGTACATTTTTCACGACATTGTATTTATTATATTCAAATGGTGATATAGTAAAATTAGTCTTCTATTTATAGTTTCTTAAAGGGCGTGCCAAATCAATAGTGGACACTATTGTTTGACAGAGGGATCGGAGTACTAAATTTAAAAAATTTATACATAAAATATCTAGTTTTGCGGAGAAACACTTGTCCCATATTCTTGCTATAAACTCGCCACTAGAGTCTAGAAATGGTAGTGCGTACATAAATCCTATTCTTATCTTGACAAGTAGAGAGATTATTTACGATAAACCCTAGGCTCAAGAAAATAATAGGAATGAAGAAATCAAGACAATACTACACACAAGGCATGTCAAAATTATATATTGATAAAGAAACCATAATTACAACAAAATAATATGATAAACGAATTATAAGGAACAATAAATAGTAACAGAAACCAAAGGAACAAAACCTATAAGAGTAATACTACGACTACTAGCAACAAAGTTGATGAATATGAGGGGAAGGAGGGTTACCTTCAAAGCAGATGAAATTGAGGCTTTCAAGTCCTCAACTTTGGTTGAAGGCCTTTGAATAGAGCAATTTACTTTAAATGTATAACTACATAAGGCCATCGTCGATCTGCCTCTCAATCACAGTTTTTAAGTTATGATATTAAGAAAATAATTTGCTAGCTAGTTGTTCATTTTTTACATTAACTAATGAGAGGTATTTATAGTGTTGGCATAAACAACGAGCATCTAATTTCTAGGGTATAAGCATCTTGCAATTGAACTAATAATTAGCTTAGGAAAATGACATTTCTCACAATAAAAATTGATCAAGTGAAAGTACTTTATTCAGTATTAGTTTACGTGATTCTATTTTCTTTTTGTTCTATCCCAATTTTTTCTAGAAAACAATTTAATTTTACTCTTAATTCTAATTGTTTTTTTGTTAGCCTATCGATAATTCTCTAAATTAGATTTACTTAATCTAGAACAGAGCATGCAATCTTTGAATATCTGAAATTATCTAAGTAAAAATATTTGTTTTTATACAATGAGCATCTTGTATTAATTTCATAAAAATTGGAGGTGATATAAAACTTATGTTAGGGTCATCCTATCCAACTTTCAAACATTAAGATATTTATAGTCACGTAATTATTATGACATATTTATGAGCACAAGTTTTAAAAATGTTAAATTTTACCAGTCTTCGTTTCTTTTTAAATTTTATCTCCGATTAATAAAATTAATACGCAAATATATTAATCAGGATTAGATATGGAATATTCCTGTTACTAACAACTTATGGCTCTGTAAGTTGTGACAATTATTTTATGGAAACAATAATTTCGAACTTTTGTAGGATACTGGACTGTAGGGTTCAGTTGTAAGCTAAAACCCAAAAAAATAATTGTCCTCTCTATGTTTACGAATGGTAAAGGACAAGAAGATGCAAAAAAAGAACAGCGATATAACAAATAATTAATAAAATATTTGAAGAAGAAATATAAACTTAGCTTACTTCTTCTTTTCTAATTTATGTGTTATTTTTTTTTTCTTTTCGAAATTCAAACTTTGTAATTTTAATAGTGTGTTTGAACATAGAATTTTAAATTAATTCACACACTATCACATAAATTAAAATAAAATGACTAATAAACATACTAGAAATTAAATTTGAATGCAACTTAATTAAGCATAGAACATATATATAAGAAGTTGCTAAGAACATAGGTTAAGAAAAAGAGATGAATAGAGTGTGTGTGTGTGTGTGTGTATATATATATATATAAGATTAAATTTTTAAGCCAAAAAAAGAACAATGGAATCAAACAGTATATACTGAATTTAGATTCCCATATATAATTTGAATTGTTCATATCAAAATTCCTAATTTTACTTTAAATAACTAATACGTTTTCTCACTTAATAACGATATGTCATATGTGTGATTAGAAATTTACTTACATGATATATTTAAGAAGTAAAAAATTACAATTTGTAATTTTAGCATCTACCTACAGAAATATTCTTCATCACTCTGGACAAAATCTACGTGGACTTTCAATCTCTAGTGCTTAATTATATTCTCAATTTTTTCATGCAAAAAATGGTTGTTATAACTAATTTCATGAAATGTGGAATTCGTATACTATACTTTTAAGACGCTAGTGGCTAGCCAACCAAATTTAGTGAATCCTGTTAAAATAATTATTAGCAAGAAAAGTAGCAAACACTGCGACAAATAAAGGATTTAATGATTTTAGTAACGATTTTGATTTTTTTTATTATTTAATTATCGATTCTTAATAATTTGAAATTTTTTAATAGGTTAATTAATAACTTGATAGTTAATTAAAAAATTATATTTATACCATTTAGTATATAAATTCCTTGACTTAGAGTTTAGTTTCTTTTTTTTCAAGGTTATCTCAAACTCTTGATTATCTATAATGTAATAGTGAATGTGATAGTGTTTTCTTTTGAGCAAGATGTTGTTGGGCAGAGAACAGAGGAAAGGCACAAAAATCATAGAAACAAGAAAAATGCAGAGAATATTAAAGAGAAGTTGTGTTACTTCTTTATTTATTGAACTGAAAATAACAAAAACAACATGCCCAAATATATATATGCTAAGAGATAAACCACTAATCCTAAAATATATAGGTCCTACAACCCACTAAAACACTATTTTTAGCAACACTAGAAAACTACCTAACAGAATGCAGAAGACTAGTTCAGCCAAACTATCCATGTCCGTGTTCCTATGTTGTTTTGAATCACAATTCAACAGATATGACATGTCAACTCACGTGCATGGTTCATTTGGTTTGTCACATTGTTTCTAAGTTATTTTCAATGATTTTCTTCGTGTCAAATCATAATAGTTAACCGATAACCAAACTGATTAACGATTAATAACCGATAAGCCAATATCTTAAAGATTCTATAATGGTTTAGCATATCTACGAATCGATAATCGATAAGTCGAATCAATAAATTTTAAAGCCAAAAACAATGATTTTATGGAAACAATAATTTCGAACTTTGTATGGGTCTGGAGTGTAGGGTTCAGTTGCAAGCTAAGACCCAAAATTTGTTTGTCCTCTCCATGTTTACGAATGGTAAATGACAAGAAGATGAAGACAAAGAACAACTCTATAACAAATAAATAAAATATTTGAAAAAGAAACATTCGACTTAGCATACTCCTCCTTTCCTAATTTATGTGTTCATTTTTTTGCTTTTCGAAATTCAAACTTGGTAATTTTACTATGTGTTTAGACATAGAATTTTTAGATTAATTCACACACTATCACATAAATTAGAACATGAGAGTATTGAATGCAAGGTAATTAAATAAACATAGAACATATAAGATTGAACATATATTAGATTCCCATACATAATTTGAATTTTGCCATGTGATCAAGAGGTCACAGTTCAAACTTTGGAAACAGTCCCTAGTAGAAATACAAGATAAGGATGCATACAATAGGCCTTTATATATGATCCGTCCTTCCTTGGACCCTATGCATAGCAGGAGCTTTAGTGCACTAGACTGCCACTTTATACACAATTTGAATTGCTTATATTAAAATTCCTAATCATATACTTCATACTTTTAAGAAGTTAATGGCATGAAAGCTCCATGAAATCCATATGGTACCCTACTCGATAAAGTTATAATAGCAATTGGCTCTTCCGTAAATTTCTTTGCATCAATTATACAAACCTGCAAGAAATTAAATTAGAAGTAAATCGAGGATTTAAATTTAATGAGTTCAACTATTATAATGCACTAAATTAATTGTATTTTACTTACTTGAGAAATATTCTCATTTTCGTTATGTGTAAATGTAATGATCCAACCATCGTCTTCATCGATGCCTCCAGGTTTTGGAACAAATGAAGCTCCTGAACAAAATGTATTCTTTGGGAACATGTGATATTCTGATTTAATCAATTCATCTTCTTCATCCTGTATATTTCATTTCACAAATATTAATTAATTAGTACTATATTATATGAAGTATTAATCCCCCCTTCTTTTTTTTTGGGGGGTCGTTGGGGAGGGATTGTATATATAGACTATAGTATACATACCATATTAAAGGTTTTCTTTTCTTCATAATGAAGCTTGATTAGCCCACCAAATTTAGAGAATCCTGTTAAAATAATTTAGTATATAATTAACGAGTAAATCACAAGATCTATTAAAATTAATTTGTAAATATATAGTATGTTTACCTGAGCCAGAAACCTCTGTGGACTCAACAACTTGTAGATAAGCAAATTTATTTCTAAATCCTGAGATCTTTTCATTGATGAAAGGGAATTCCATTGCAAACTCATCTCCAAATATATTCTTCTTCTCTTTAATTTGTCCAGTTTTCATGTTTAATCTCCATTCGCAAACACGAGAAAAAGTTGATTCTTTTGTGAACTCATGAGAGTCGTCATTTGTGGAACTTGTTTCCCTTTTAAGCCATTTGGAGAACTTGTCAAAGTGGTTGATGCTAGAACTAGGTCCCGGTATAACTGATTGACGAGCCTCACATGCTCTCACCACCACCTTTGCAAATTAAACAACATTTACTAATCGTTAGTTATAATCACTGTTTCTATTTTATTTAATAAGACGGTTACACACTTCAAGATGACATCAGAGCAAATACGTGCGTACGTACCTCATCATTAAGTTCGAAGCAATTAATGATGTGAAATACACTACAAGGGTCGACCTCAAACCATTTGATGGAATTGGCATCACCATAGCGTGGCATTATCCCAATTCTTGCATATCCATCTTTTTCAAACTTCATTAACCTACATTATAATCACAATATATTTATCATATATAAATATCAATAAATATATATATACTTGGTTACATGAAAATTAATATTTATACTCACTGGCCTCCAAGAACAAGTTGACTTATGTCAACTATTAGCGGGAAATTCATGATCACATTGTATCTACAAGTTTATGTAGGACCAATTAGTAAAAAATTAATTACATATACTATCATACAATATGTAGTTTAAATAAAATAGGAAATAATATATTTTACCTTTGCGTAACTCCTATTTCATGGCAAACGGTACATCTATCGAACATGAGATCCGCTTTGTGAACCATTTTTGTTCCATCGGCTGAAAGATTGGTATAAATTGAGTAACATCGTGAAAAAATAAAAATAATTAAGTAAATTCAGTAACGTCCGATTAAAGATGAAAAATAAAACATAAATAGAAAAGGAAATAATAAGGTACCTGAAATCACACCAAGTTCCATATAAGGCTTTTTTCCATCAATACCAATTATAACTAGTTCTCCCGTCCCAGGTGCTTTCTATAATGTAAAAAGGCCACAAAGATATAAGAATTAAATAACAAAAATATTGAAAACACCCCCAAATTCCATTCGAATTATTAGTTTTATCCTCGAATTATTGATAGCTTTAAAAAACACCTTTACTTGACTAATTGAACTTACAAATAAACCCCGTGAAATACACCCCTAAATTCTCGCCAAGTTTTGAGGTGTTTTCAACACTACTCTCGAATTTTATTAAGAGTCTTATGCTCCTACAAAAGTTTGAGACCACTTGGTATATCATGTGGCTGATCGGAGATGTATAGGGGGTGTATCCAAGTTGAGTTAATTACTACAATAATTTGTACCTTTGGGTGGCTTGTGAAGGGTCTATTCCAAGATCCACTTAAAAAGTTCCAATTTCCCTTAGTTTGTAGGGAATGTATGTCGATCTCTTGAGGCATATGGTTCTCAGCAATTGAGTAGTATTTGTTTCCATGTTCAAACACATTACTGTTGCTCAGGCTTTTGTCTGTCACACCAAACCTCAACTGCAAATTATTATTACAAATGGATCGACGATTTGAAATTTATGAATGTTAATCCGACTTCTCCAATTGACTATATATACGTAGGTATCAATAAATACATACCAAGTTTAAAAGGTAGGAGAGGAGTATAGCGTTAGAATCGCCTTGAATTGCCGGAAGAAAACCTGGTTTGTTTCGATCTTTTTCCAGATTGTAGCTATCTGTCTGGACATGTTTGTTCTTGTACAACGCCTTCCATTTCCTGCTATTCTCTTTGTTTAAGTATAGAGCATGAACCATTCCTTCACCCTCAATCCACATATGCCTCGATTCACCAAATATAGATCTCGTCGATTTCAGTCCTCCAAATAGAGGGTTTGGCCCTGCAATAATAATATATATACGTATTAATCCCGCGATACAATAGGACTACGTATTTATCTCCTTTCAACGTACGTAGAAAAAATCCATTGTACCGTTTCTTACGTAAACACCCTCTGGAAAATCATCTGGAATTTTCCCTTCAACTATTCCTACTGTTGTACCTTCTATCATCTCTTCCACCGGTGCAAAATTACTCTATCGAAAATTAAATTAAATATATTTGATGTTAAAAAGCATGTACGTACGTAAAAAGAAAGATTTAGTGTTTAGAGTTGAGCGTTAAAATTTACCTGAGATGGAAGCAATGGTTGGTCAACGAATTCACATATAAAGTCAACAAAAGCTTCCAATAAATTGAACGAAGTGTCTTTGATAGCTTTTGGAACGTCTAATGAAATATTTGGAAAAGGGTACAACTCCCTCAGTAATATTGGCTGTTCAAGTCAAAATCATGCAACTTTTTCTTTAACAACGTAGATGATTAATTTGATAACAATAATAATGATCCCTAATTAGCTAATTGCACAAATTAATAGAATGCTGCAGTAAAAGATGATAGTCACTGCAACAAATAAAGGATTTGTGATAATTATTTAGCATAATAATATAATTATCATTATATTATATTTAACCATAATCATTAGGGATATCAATAGGACAGTTCGGTCGGTTATTTTTTTAAAATTATATCATTCCAATTTTTGGATATTTTATAATGTATAATCAAAATTAGATTTTTTAAAACCGTCCCATTCTTATTGGTTTCTCTTTGGTATCGGTATGGTTCGGTTAATTTTTGGTTTTTTATACTTTTAATATCACCTCAAAATATACTACTATTAAAATATTTCTTTCGCAAATATATTCTTGAAAACACACTTTAATCCTTCACCAATAAGACAAGAATGTAAAACTTTGTTGCCATATTGTTTGATCTTAAACATTTAATATGAGTGTTTGCATGAGTTTTACTGTATTTTTTGATACAATGTCTAGTACAGTAATGACTAATTAAAGAGCAATTTTTGATAGAGTGTCTATTACAGTAACAACTAATTAAAGAGCAAACACCCACAGTCATCTAGTAACTAGAGATCTAGAAGCTAGATTATATTAATTTATATTTGAAAAATATTTTATAAAATATATTTATATATATTAAATTTAACATATTGTTAATATATAAATATATTTATGTACGTACGGTTATTTGGTTCTGGAATTTTTTGGTTTTTCTCATAAATTAAAAAGGTCGTTCCAATTGTTGAGACTGTTATACACTTAAATAAAAATTCATGATTTTATTAAAAAAAATAAATAAATCGATTAGATTCGGTCAATTTTTCATATTCTTTTGACATTCCTCATAACCATCACTCTATGTTATTCAGAATGCATTTATATTAACTCAATTACTATTAAATATTTTTATAATAATAAGTATTATCACTTAAAAAAAATATTTCTATTAAATATCTCTTTTGTTAGGGTGAGTTACGTTACCTTGAAAGTAGATGAGAGTGGATTCCTGGAGTGCTCAAGTTTGGTTGGAAGTGAAGGCTTCTGCAAAGAGCATTTGGTGACCACTTGAAGTAGTGCATAACTATTAGCAGCCATCTCTAGATATTATTATTCAGTATATACTCTGCTGATTGATATTGCAAAGGGGGATATATATATATATCTATTACTACTATATAAGTGAGAATAACCACACATATCATCGTTAACATGCTTACCTGATAGCAATAGGGGTATATTGGTCATTCAACAATATAAATATCAGAAATTTTTCCCACAGCTAAATTCAGCACACCTGAAAATTAGAAGGATAAGGAGCCATACAATTTCTTACTAGAAAAGCAGAAAAGGACCACTCACATAAAAGGAGCAGAAATAATACTCCTTCCATTTAAAAAAAGAAAAAAGATTTACTTTTCTTTTTAGTTTGGTTTAAAAAAATGATTTTTTTTTTTTTTGTAACATTTTCATTTCAACATTCCACATGACATATTTTAGGCTATCAGATTAAGAGTTTGTTTGGCATTACTTCTAAAAACAACTTATTTTAGAAGCATTTTTTTAAAATGACTGTTTAGAAAAGTGTTTTTGGAAAAACACAATTTGTGTTTGGCTAATTTATATGAAAAGTGATTTTCACAAGCATATTGTGTTTGACAATTTTTTTTAAAAAAAATTAAAATTTACATGTTTAAATTTTCAATCAAAATTATACCTTTTTGGGGAGGTTGAAATATTTAATTGTTATTTTTTTTTTCTTTTTTCTAATCTTGTAAAAATATTGTTGTTACCTTTTTGCTATTTCTACAAAATAATGTGTAAAATAATATATAATATATAATATATAAAATAAATAATAATGTATAAACGTAAAATTTATTATATAAAAAATGAAATTCTTATGAAATTTAACCATACTTATGAAATATGCTAATTAATTAATAAGAAATATATTGGTAAATATGTATCTATGAGAAGGATATTATCGTCTCGAGAAAAATATATTTTTGTTTCTGCTTTTAAATTTTTTTAAAAGCATAAATTTTAGCTTCTTCCCAACGACAGAAAAACTGTTTCAGCTTCCATTTAAAACAATTTTACTAATTTGTCAAACACTTAATTTTTCAACAAAAATGTTTTTTCTGAAAATAAGTGTTTTTGGCCTCCAGCAATGTCAAACAGGCTCTAAAAGACATTTTGACATACTTTAATTTAAGATCACAAGATTAAAAAATTATTTTTATATTTTTCTAAATTTCATGTTAAATTAAACTAGATCATTCTTTTTTAAACAGAGAAAGTAATATACTAAGGGGTCGTTTGATAGAATTTATTAACAAAAGTAATATTTGCATTAGCTCTGTGTATTAATAGTACCTTATTTGATACCTTTTTTCATGCCATCAACCCTACCATTATAGACATTGACATTTTGCCAGAGGAGGAGGTATTTAGGCATGTGTATTTTGCCGCCGTGGGCCTTATGTGTCAATCGCGTATATATGCAAGATTTTGTGCTAATTATATCGATTAATTGTCATAAATCAATTAATTCAATTTGTCTGTTTGAGCTTGGAATTTAGTGACTGATTCAGATTTATCTTTTACAAAAATTAATATTTTATTTGTTTTAAAAAAATTAATCCAATTTTTTTTAATCTATTTAAAATAATGTTCTTTTTTCGTTTTTGACCACACTTTAATTTTAATTTTCAACATGACATGTTTAAGGCCATAATATTAAGGAGCATTTTGATACATTTGACATAATTTTAATTTATGCCCACGATATTGTAAAATCTTCTTTATTTTTTTTTTAATTAATGTCTAATTAAACTAGATCATTCTTTTTTAAACAAAGAAAGTATTTACTTTATTTTATTTTTAAGTGATGTCAATTTTTGTACATATATATGAGTCCGGAGTGCCAAAACCTAAAAGGGCAAACAAATTGAGCAGAATTTTCAAAAGAACAACAAAATTGAATGGGACTCCAAAAAGGTAACAAAAGAGTCTTGAAAGTTTCAAGAATGAAATTGGAAATTACCCAAAAAAAAATATTAATTTTGATTCTAGACCAACAAAAGTCATCACATCGTAGAATACAACAAAATACAGAGAAGTCTAAAATATAATTTTACTGTCAGTCATAAATTATAAATTGTATGGTTGTACATAAATTGATTTGGTTTGAGTTTTTAAAAATCAAATTAATTTATTTTTGTAGGATTTTTAAATTTGTACACTAAATCTCTGTTTTTTTTTTTCTGAATATTTTTCGATAAAATCTTCATACAAACATATAATTAAGTTACGAATATTTCTGACATTAGGAAAAATTTACCAATTTCTAATACTGAAAAATATAGTTTTGATTTAGATAAATTTTCAGTTTAGAAGGTAAATTTTTCTAAAAAGGGTTTGATTATCTTTTTTTTTTTTCCTATCCTCTGTCATAGTTCATGATAGTTACAAATATTTTTCCTTCAAAAAAATTCTTTACTTTTCCTTAATTAGATTTTAAATATTAATTTATTTTTTTATCAAATTTGAATATCCACTCCTTTCATGTCAATTTTTTATTTAAATATTCAAAGTTGAAATTATTATTATTATTTTTTTTGTTTAAATACTTAAACTAAGACTTGTATTGTATAAACATATGTAGACTATAGCTCGACCCTAATATCCTTTCAGAATTGCAAAATTTTATAGAGTAAGTTTTACTTTTATTTATTTTACTTTATTCTTTTTGTGAATGTTATATTGAAAATAATTTCATCAAATTTTCTGACAAAAATAATTCATCAAAGTGGAAATTTTTTACCAATTCCTAATATTTTGAGAGATACTCCCTTCATCCACTTTTATTTGTTATGTTGCGTTTTTCGAAAGCCAAACCAACTAATTTTCAAAGTTAAATTAGATTACATTAGTTCAATACTTTAAAAAAATGTAGATATTCAAAAACTATACAAAAAGTATTATAAATTGAAAATTTTTACATATTAATATAATGAAAAAAACACTATAAAATGTTAGTCAAAATTTTTATAGTTTTACTCTTAAAAGGAAACTGTAATAGTTAAAAGTGGATAAACATCGTATATTTTTAAAAAAATCAATTTAAAAGAAAAAAGAAAGAAGAAAAATGTTCTAAGTTGAAGGAGAAAGATGTCAGAATTTGTTTTCCCTTTTGGATGTGACGAGCATTAAAGCATAATGAACCCCATAATTCATTTTATTTATATTTATATTTTATTTAATATAATTTTATTGGGTCATGTTAATTTTAAATTGTATTTTCTCTTTCTTGTTGTAATTTTTAAGCATTAAAGTTAAAGAATGGGTTCACTATATTCGAGCGTCATAACTCATAAGACTAGTGGAGGTTTACACAATTATTGAAAGCAACAAAATAAAAGTAAAACTTGAATGCCTTTCAAGAAGCGTCTTATTTAACATCGTGACACGATATAATTCTAATTTCTTCAACAATCATTCTTGGGATTTAGTATGGTATCACTAGGAAATGTTTCATTTTGCCTTGGATTGAAATGGGTGGAGATCTATCACATTTGAATCTCCAGTTGTTTTATCAACACCGAATAAGAGGTCATTGTTTGAGACAAGTGAAGAAGTCATTTTTCAAGTCTTTCAACACCTTGTCGGACAAAAAAAATTGCTTGTGAAAAATTAAAAAAATAAAAATTATTTGTGAAAGATATTTCAAATTTTTAGATTTTTTTTTGCTCACCCAACCCCTGCCCTCTCCCTTTACAAAAAAATTGTTTTGGAAAAATATTTCAATTTTTTTAAAAAAAATCATTCTTTACGCCCCTTCCCCCGCCCACCCTTGTCGAATTATTATTTTTGAAAAAAATCTCATTTTTTATGCGACCCCTCCACCCATGAGCGGAGCTACAGTGGTATTAGGATGTACAATCGGACACCCTTCGTCAGAAAATTATACCGTATATATAAGTAAAATAGTACCCTAAAAATGACTACTTAATATATTTTGGACACGCTATGCCCATCAAGCATGTGTACCTTAGTGATTCTTGGGGCTGAAAAAGTAACGCGCAGGGGGAGCGGGGAGCACAGTTCGATTCTCACCAACAATATTTGTCCTTTATGCCATTTTTTATATTTTAAAAAGAGCCTTTTTAGTTGCTTTCTAAATCAAAATAATAGTTAATAAAGCTATTATTAGAAATAATTCAAAATTAATATTATTTGATAAAATAATCCTTAATTATAAACAACTTAAAAATTTAAGAAATAAATTAAAAATTTAGCAGCCAATTAGAATTTTAATTGATTTGACTTTGACTTTTTTATTTTAATTAAAATTTTAAATAAAACTTATTATTTTTATTTAATTTAAGTTAATAAATAACCTTGAATTTTATATAAAACAACTAAAAGCAAAAAAGGCTCCATATAGAATTCTTTTTTAAAAAACTTGTTTGATTGTACTCTTTATTTTACATGTCTCGTTGTTACTATCCTCGTCTCTTGAAGCGTAAAAGTGATGTCATCCTAAGTTGAATTTTCTCCTATTTTCTTTTTTTTTCTTCTGTCCGATCACGTTATATTAAACTAAATATACACATTAAAATTAAATATTATGTAGTTTAACTTTAAATTTTTTTGTACATTTGTTCATAAAAGAAATTTAATTATTAATATTATGTAATTTGATTTTAAAATTTTCAGTACATCAATTCGTCATTTTTTTAATTAATGTAATTCTTGGACACCCTTCATAAAATTTCTTGCTTCGCCACTACCCCCACCCCTGCCACCCCACCCAAGCTACCCCGTCAAAATAAATTCCCCCCGACACCCCCACCCAGGTCACTCCCAAAAAGAAAATTAAAATTATTTTTGCAAAATATTTCAAATTTTTAAAATTTTCATTTTTTATGTCATCTCCAACCCCTATCCCCGACACCCACGTTGAAATATTTTTGAAAAATATTTAAAATTTAAAATTTTCAATTTTCAATTTTTATACCATCTCTACCCCCTACCCCCTACGCAGCCATCCCCCAATTGCTTATCCCCCGTCAATTATTTTTAAAATAGTTTTGAAAAATAATTTAAAATTTTATTTTTTACGCCACAGGGTCAGAAATTATTCTCCTAAAAGAGTATTTTTCTAGTCTCAAGCAAAAAATAAAAGATATTTTTTTGGAAAATATTTTTCATTCACCAGCCAACATTAAAAAATATTTTTCAGAAAATATTTTTTACTTACCAATCAAACATAAAAAAATAAGTTAGAAAACATTTTACATGAAAAACATTTTCCTTTCATACCAAACACACCCTATTGCCTTATATTTTCCCATTGGGTGCAATTTCTACGTTCTGCTACTGGTAGTCTAAAGAAGTTGCAAATTTTATTATTTATATTTTATTACAAAATAATAGAACTCAATGATTGAACCCGTAAATGCTTAATATCTATTCGATTGGAGATTTAATTTTATTCAATAGAAAGATATTATATAATAATAATAATAATAATAATAATAATAATAATAATTATTATTATTATTATTATTATTATTATTATTATTATTAAAAAGAAAAACTACAAGTTTTAAGAATAAAAGTGAACAAAAAAAAATGGATTGAGGAATACATTTAAATTTTCTTAGATAGTCCAAAGATATTTTTAGCATACAAACTTTGACTTGTATCCAATTTTGTCGGAAACATCTCCATTTTAGACATTTTTTAGCAGAAGAGGTATTTAGGCATGTGTAATGTGTAGTTTATTTTCCCGTTGTGGGTCTTATGCGTCAATCGCCTATATTTTGTGTCAACCATATCCACTTGTTATATATCACCATTAATATATTTAATTTGTCTATTCCAACTTGGAATTTAGTGCCTGATATTTATATTTTACTTCACTCAAAATTTAATAGTACTACTATTTACTTTGTATTACTTTTAAGTGATGACAATTTTTGTACATATACATTTGCTCCACCAATAAATAGTTGTCAATCATTGGTTTTGGCACCAACCTCCTAGATGTTAGGGTTTTGTCCTGATTTTCTTATTTTATTTGAAGTTTATTTTTTCTAAAGAAAAAGATAAAATATTACCATAAATATTTTTACTTTTCATGAAAGGAAAATATAATTTTCTTCCATATTTGATTTATTCTTTCCTTAGAGGAAAAGTTTGGAGATCTATAAATTGAAGATCCTTATTCTCATAGCAGAACACAATAGCATCCACAATGTAATTCTTTAAGAATTTAGTTTATGGAGAGATTTTTTCCTAAACATATTTATGCTTTTTTAGTATTAATTTTCAATATGTAGGTTGATTGACCAAATTATAATAATATTATATTTTTAGTATGTTTTTATTTGTCGTCTAATTTATCAATAATATCATGATTCGCATTGTAAGCTTCCGCATGACGCCCTAATCACCTTCATAACCCATCAAGTGGTATCAGAGCACATGATTCAATGATCCAATTGTTCAAAATTGAAGAAGGCTCAAGTGGTTTCAAATCAATTTGCAATAAATTTGATGATAATGAACATTTTTGTCAAGCTACATGTGGAGAAAAAGTTTCAACCATATTTCAACATATCTACAATTTTTAAAAATAAAAATGAAATATTTTAAAATCATTTTTAACCCATATATTTTAAACCTTATTTTTAACAATTACAAGCAGCAGTGATAAAGACTACGTGAAGAACAAAGATTATCATGCAATTGAAGAAGGCAGATCAAGTTTTGTCAAGAAAATCCAGCCAAAATGGGAGATTTGTTAGGGTTTTTCCTTGATTTTCATACCTTATCTGAAGTTTATTTTTTCCTAAGAAAAAAGACAAAACATTACCATAAATGTTTTTACTTTCATGAAAGGAAAATATAATTTTCTTCCATATTTGGTTTATTCTTTCCTTAGAGGAAAAGTTTGGAGATGTATAAATTGAAGATCTCTATTTTCATAGCAGAACACAATAACATCCATAATATAGTTCTTTAAGAGTTTAGTTTATGGGGAGATTTTCTCCTAAACATATTTATGCTTTTTTAGTATTAGTTTTCAATATGTAGGTTGATTGATCAAACTATAATAATATTATCTTTAGTATGTTTTTATTTGTCGTCTAATTTATCAATCATATCATGACTTGCATTGTAAGCTTCCGCATGACGCCCTAATCACCTTCATAACCCATCAAGTGGTATCAGAACACATGGTTCAATGATCCAATTGTTCAAGATTGAAGAAGGCTCGAGTGGTTTCAAATCAATTTGCAACAAATTTGATGATAATGAGCATTTTTGTCAAGCTACATGTGGAGAAAAAGTTTCAACCATATTTCAACATATCTGCAATTTTTAAAAATAAAAATGAAATATTTTAAAACCATTTTTAACCCATATATTTTAAATCTTATTTTTAACTATGGCAAGCAAGAGTGATGAAGACTATGTGAAGAACAAAGATTATCATGCAATTGAAGAATGCAGATCAAGTTTTGTCAAGAAAATCCAGTCAAAAGGGGAGATTTGTTAGGGTTTTGCCATGATTTTCTTACCTTATCTGAAGTTTATTTTTTCCTAAAAGAAAATACAAAACATTACCATAAATGTTTTTACTTTTCATGAAAGGAAAATATAATTTTCTTTCATATTTGGTTTATTCTTTCCTTAGAGGAAAAATTTGGAGATCTATAAATTGAAGATCTCTATTCTCATAGCAGAACACAATAGCATCCATAATGTAGTTCTTTAAGAGTTTAGTTTATGGGGAGATTTTCTCCTAAACATATTTATATTTTTTTAGTATTAGTTTTCTACATGTAGGTTGATTGATCAAACTATAATAATAGTATATCTTTAGTATGTTTTTATTTGTCATCTGATTTGTCAACCATATGATTTGCAATTTTGTAAACTTCTGCATGACGCCCTATTCACTTTCGATCCCAACACTAGACCCCCTCAAATTAATAAATCCTTGTTAGCTGGGGAAATTTATTTAGAAGAGAGGATTTGATAGAAGTCAATTTTTTGAAACTATATTTAGAAAATCCAGAACTCATAAAGTTAAATTCTGACTTCGCCTCTAACTATGAGAGTAATTAATAATATGGTAAATTTGTAATACGGCGGCCACAATATTCTGCAGTTTCATATAAGTGTTGGAGCTAGCTATAGCAATCTTAATGCAGTACTGAGAATTAAGTTGAAAATCGTACAAACAACAATCAGACTTTTGAACGCGTACAAAATCAAATTATTACTCTACTACATATTCTATCTTTCAAGGCTTTTTTCTCTTTAAAATTCTACTATTAGGTATATTTGAATGAGTGCTTTAGGTGCAGTGATTAATTAAAGTTTTTGTGTGTCCAACTATAAAGCCTAGCTAACATGATGTAATTAGTAGTATAAGGAGCCATACAAATAGTATAACCACCCTCCAGTTGGTTTGAAGGGTGGTTATCCACACTGATGACCGGGATCGATCCCCCCTCAATGCCTTGTGAGTCGAGCCTGTCGCATAGGGCTTGCCTAGTGCTGTTTACATTTCCTGTGTGGTTTGCAAGCTATTACACAGTGCAGTGCGCACAAAGTGCTCACCCGAAGGGGAGGCTGTGGCAGAGTTGTAGCGGTAGCGGGTTATCCCGACGTTCCAAAAAAAAAAAAATTCTTACAAAAGGACCACTAAATAATATTCCATAACTTTGACTTGTACATCATCTTATGTCTGCAACAACTCTATCAACCCTACAATTATAAATATTGACGTTTTACCATATGATAATCCAATATATTTAAATGTGTCCCCTCTAAGACCTGAGTAATCAAGGACATTACAATTGACATACTTCCTGTTGAAGGTTTATCTTGGCCACTTAATGTTAAGATCAAACTTAAGTTCACCTACACGAAAGAAAGAACCTTGTTGAAGGTTCTTCTTGGCCACTTAATTAACACATAGGGGTTCGTATTTGGAAGATAATTGATGTGAATTGTATTATAGTATATATAATATGAAAAAAGGTAATACGAAACATTTAGTAGCGATAGATTTTTCTTTTAGCGGCATTACTTATTATCACAAAAAAAAATTAGAGTTAATTGAGTATTTGAGTTAATGTCATTGCATCTAAAGTCACTAACACTCTATTTGGATCATTGTTACCCATTGTTTCATAATGTATTATATTGTATTGTACTCTATTGTACTATACTGTATGGTAGATACAATGTTTGCCTAGACTGTATTATTTGTTACTATTTAATAACATTTTATTGTTTGGATTGACTGTGTTTTACTCAAAAAAATAAAAATAAACTTGTTTCGAAAAATCAACTTAACTCAATTTTAAAGAAAAATCGATTTTTCAAAGAGAGTCGCCACTTAATTTTTTTTAAGAAATTAAGAAAACTTATAAAATTCGAACCACTTTAAAAAAAAAAAAAATCATTTGAAATCCAAAGAAGGTTCGGGGTTCAATTTACATTCTGAGATGGTGTTACGCCCTCGAAATGTCCGCTAACTTACGGGTGACCGACGATTTGACTAACTTGAAAAAAAAAGTAACTAAGTAAGAAAACCTATTTTTCATGTTTAAAGGTTAACTAAAGGGAACTTTCTAAGGGAAAATATTTCATATACTGCAAGATAAATTATTAAAATAAGACAAAACTAAGTAATAAATATAATATTTTAATTTTGAATATAAAAAGAGAAATGACTATCTTTGGAGAATTGATTAAGTCAAACCAAAATCAAATAAAATGTTAGTCAATATCACAAATGAATAGTAAAATAAAGGAAGGAATATTGAACTTGGGCCATTTGCCCAAATTCAGCTAAATTGGGCCTTTGGCCCACCTATCTTAACTCTAAACAAACTGCCCAAAATAAAGGGCTTGGGCCCAATTTTCTATTGAACCTGCTGTGTATACACAAAATGTATCATACTGCATATAATTATTTTAAGCCGTATCTCGGCCTAATTTTTTAACATCCTGCATATTTGCTCCTTTTTTCCTGTATTTTCACAATTTTTCTCCTGTATTTCGATACTTTATAATTGTATACCGATGTATACCCAATGTATACCGTCCACTTTTGGACTTTTTTGGAGGCCTGTTGTTCCTCCTCCAGCCTTGTACACCTTGTGCACATGTTTCTGATAATCTGGTTGACTCAAATATTAAGAAACGAAAATGGACCCTTTATGGCTCAACTCGGAAATGCGAGGAAGGTAAGTCCACCGTGGACACGGAAGGCGGCCATACAACCAAAAAAGAAAACAAAATTAGTACTTGAGATAAGGAAAACGATTAACACTTGACTTAATTAAAAATATAAGTTATTTAGGCACTTCAAAACCAAAATGCAACAGAAACCCAACTATTAGACCAAAAATAGCAAACTACTTTAAGAAAGACATAATGAACTAACTTAGCGGGTGACAAGAATTAACAAACAGCAAGCTTAGAAAATTAACAGCAACATATACATATACTTGTGAGCATTAGAATTTAAAGGGTTAGAAAAGGGAATTTTAAAGCATTATGCTAAACTGAAAACATGCCCAGAAAAATGAAGGAGAGATGCAATATCTTGCAATTTCCAGATCCTAACTAGCAGGCAACACCAAAATAAATTCAACATTCATACAATTCGAACTAAATATTTTGACACGAGGAAATTAGCTTCTAAACACTAAACAAAACACCAAGTCATAAGCATTTGATGCCAAAACACAATTCACATAATTTGTATAAGAAATAATATTTAGGATGTTTGTTTCGGGATAATGAAACACCCTACTTTAAGGAAATTTTCAACAGTTTTAGTAAATAAAGACAATAAAAGCAGTGACATCAAATGCATAAGTCAAAATTAGAATAAATATTTTTAGATTTCAGCAAAAGATAGGAGGGTTATTTTATTTAGAAGATAAGAGTAACCTTAGCTAAACTGGCGCATTACGATAGCATGAGATATGAACATAATATCATGAATAGAAACCAAAGACATGTAGACACCACTCAAAATATTCAAGAAAACAAGGGTGAATCATACAAGATTAGGCTAAACTTGCTAGAAATCTACAACAACAAATGGAGACAACAGAAACAATGAACAAGAGCACAATGAAGTAGTAAAGAAGACAGAACAGCATAATCAACACATTTCAAGTATAAACCACATCAACGTCCAAACTATTTCGACAAGAGAGACAAGGGCTCAACCGACTTTAGAGAAACAAAACGAATCAGTGACTCCAAATATCAACATATGAAAGACATAAGAATCGAGGCAGGAAGAGCATGCGATTCAAGACAACACAAAAGTTAAAACTGAAAATGACAATAATCTTATTTGAACCTCTAATTAAAACAAAACATGAATTGCATAATAATCAACTAGAAATCCAATCAGTAAAGACAATGAGCCATGAATAATCACATTCCAACCAAGCCAGAATGAAGTCACGAAAAACCCAACAGAGACAGATTCATCACAATATTGCTCGGAATCGAAATGAAAGTAAACAAAGGAGTAGATATTACCTTTTTCGGGCAGCTGAACTGAGAACAACGAGCTAGCAACGTCTTCACCACAAAGCTTCAACGAACAACAAAAGAGAAAAATCCCAAGCTAAACTCCCAAGTTCTTATCGTTTAGAGTCTATTTCTATATATTTCGATCGATCGATTGTCCTTGAGCGTCCGCGTGGCTTGATCTCACGCTACAAGGACGGTTCCACATGCCTTTTCTGCTAGGAGAGCTGCGCGATAGTATTGTTTCTCGAGGGAAAGGAAGAAGACAACAGCTTTAGCATACTGCTTGTACGCATCTGAAATCAGGTCTCACGTCGTGTGCTCGCTGTTGGAATCGTGAGTTGCTCCGTTTGGAATCGCGTGAATTGGATATGAGCCGGAGTCGTTTGGTTGCTGCTGTTTCCGCGTGAAATCGAATTGATGTTGTGTCCTTGTCGCTAGAATTGTCGTTTTGTCGCTGCTATGCTGATGATGCTGAAAGCTTCTGGGTTCTTTTTTAGAATAGAAAAGTGGGTCGGGTCGGGTCGGGTCATTAAGAGATTGGGTCGGCTGAGTGGATTTTCTAGAGTAATGAAGTGTGGGTTGGGTTTCTTTTGGTAGAAAAAGAATTGGGCTGCGAATATAGGTGTTGGGTTTGCTGGAAAAGTTAGAGAAAAGGCCCACAATTTGGCCTTTTGATGAGTTTAAGATGAATTGATTAGGTTTGGCTAAAATTGTAATTAAATAATAGCCCATCAATTGTAACAAAATCGAATTCAATCGATGAATTTGGTCAAAACTTAAACAAGACGAATTAATATAAATTAATTAATGAGCTTCTTATTTTTTAAGAAAATAAAATAATTAACTTAAGTATAAACTAATTAACTCAAAAATAAAAGTATTAATTAACTAAACCAATTAACCAACTATTTAAGCAAAACTAAAATCTTTTTGAGACGATTTTCGAATATTCATAAAATATATTAATTATATACAAAATTATATAAAAGACATATTATTATTTTAAAATTTATAAAAAGTGACAAACTATTTAAAATAACTTGCAAACTATTGTTTTTTTTTTTTTGAAATTTTCTAAAACTAATTATTTTGAATTGTTTGAAATTGAAGAAGCTCGATAATTAATCTATGTGGAGGTCCGAAATTGCGTGTCAACAGACTGTATCGTATTGCATTGTAATTTATAAATTTACTAAAATATCCTTAATTATTATCGGGTAGGAGATTTGACTAAAATTAAATAATATAAGGTAAAGGGTAAAATAGTATTATGAAATATTATGTAAAGATATAATTGGAAAAAGAAATTAAGTAACAATGGAACACACCAAATCGGTTGTTCCATAAAATAGGGGTTTTCATTGTTACGTAACAACGAAATTTAACAATATAATACAATACAATTTAAGTAACAATCAAAACAAACATTGTAGGTATAGTAACAATACAATACAATACAGTGGGTAACAATGATCCGAATAGAGTGTAAATATCTCTATTTATTATTGTCGCTAATTATAAAATTGAGAAAATTATTTTCATTACCTAAAATTCTTTAATTTTTTTGTAGTGTAAAACAATTTTACGAGAAAGATTGTGATCTTCATTAGCATTAATTAATTAATTAGTGCATTACTACTAATGTCCTGGTGTGTTGTACTCTCTCGGTCAAGTCAAATTCACGCTTGAAAGTTTAAACTCCCACACAATGTAAGTATGTATTTCAATGAGATGATTGTTTCAAAAATCTACTTATAATACCTACTCTAGTCTACTTTATTACTTCATCCGTCCCATATTAGATGGACAACTTACGAAAAATATTTACTGTATCTCATATTACTTTATCACTTACTAAATCACGATTAAATTAATTAATTTTTTTCCATTTTACCCCTACAATTAATATGACCTTTGGAAGTTTTATTCAAGAGGCTAATTAATATAAACAAAGGGCAAAATAGTAAATTAATCAATCCATTAACAATTTCTTAATTATCGTGTAAAATAAAAAATGTCCATCTAATATGGAACGAAAGAAGTAGTTTGTAATTTTTAAAATTAGGACAAAATTATCTCTTAATTCCTAATAACTCGTATTATTAACCTAATCATTTTTCAATGCATATTTCAAAATATATATGCTAGTAATTTTTTAATACATCAATACAAAGATTACAGGTAATATTACTTCAAAAATACAAATATATTACATTTTCTGTACAGGCTAATCCAAATTATTGTGTTTATTATTTAATGTATACTAATAGAGAACTAACCACTTTTATACAAATAAAGATTTGCTGAAAATAAGAGATAACCAAAAATACAAATTTAGAAATACTATTGGTTGACAGAGAAAGTATACCTCTATATTAAGTTGGTCCAATAGATAGGTAGAGAACAACTTGAAGATTTCAGCGTAGGGGCCTATTCATTATATAAATGCATTTAAATACAAGAAGTTGGTCAATTGATATATTTAATTGTATGTGACAAGATAATTTTGTCGTCTTCTTCTTCCAGTCAGTTCTAACAAAACAACAAACAAGAAAAGAAAATGGATATTTTGATATTTTTTTATATTTGAAATTAAAAGAATTAAGCATCTACAACTTTTGAGAGAAGTTACTATATTATATATTGAATTATTTTTTGATCTAATTCAGATTTTGCTAACCTTTATCGTGATATTGAATATAATCAACATAATATGGTGCAGTGATGGAACTGTTTGGTCTTGAGATCGAGTCATAAATATGAAAAAATTCTAGAGCACTATCCCAAAATAGATTTTGCAATGCACGATTTGATTGTAAATAATTTTAAGAATTTGAATTATATTATACCTTTAAAGGTAGAAATGTTAATAAATTTTGTCATCTTTAAACTTTGGGATCAATTATATTTTTTATGAGATATATTTAAATAATTTAAAATAATTTCTAAGCAAAAAATAAAAGTAGAACAACATCTATTGCTTGGCAGAAGTTGTTGACATCCTTTAAAAGGCGCAACGTCGCGGTGACTCAAAAAACATACATTGCTTGACAGTAGTCTGGGTGTCAACATTTGTAGTTGTTCTCTATTCATTTATTTTGATCTAAATTAGTTCAGTTAATGCTATTAAGGGAGAAAACAAAGTGCTGCATTGAAGATTGTTTCGGAAAAACTATATGATGACCTACATAATGAGTTTGAGAAGCATTACGTATAGTCCCGCCGTATTTCTCACGCATATTTTCACATTTATGGGGCCAACTTTTCGAAATTACCTTAATTTCACAATTTTTCGTGTGTATAGCCCATAGATTTGGCGCCTTGGACACTCAAAAAAAATTTCGAAACAAAACTATATAAGGACCTTTGTAACGAATTGGGGAAGCATGACGTATTGCCCCGCCATTTTTTTCACACATAGTTTTGAATTTACAAGCGAACTTTTAGAAATTACCCGACTTTTCACCGTTTTCGTTTGTATTAGCCTATGGATCTGACGCCTTTGGGTCACCTGAACTTTTTTTTCTGAAAAAAACTATATGAGGACCTCCGTAATGAATTGGGAAAGCATTACGTATAGTCCCGCCATTTTTCACGCATTTACGAGCTAATTTTTAGAAATTTACCGATTTTCACCATTCTTCGTGTGTATTAGCCCATGGATGAGGAGCCTTTGGGGAACCCAAAAAGTTTTTCTTAAAAAACTATAGGTTGACCTCCCTAATGAGTTGGCTAGCATTACGTATAGTCCAGTCATTTTTCCACCCAAATTTTCGCACATACGAGCTAATTTTCATAAATTACCTGACTTTCACCATTTTTCGTGTGTATTAGCTATAGATCTTGCTCTTTTGGGGTCACTACTAAAAAAACAGTGAATACCGACCTAAAAATTACCGACCTCAAATGGAGGTCGGTAATTTCCGACCTCCGGAGGTCGGTATTCTTAAAAAGAATAAAAAGTTAAAAAAACTTTAGAAAACCGACTGCAAGTAGTCGGTTTTTATACAAAATAAAGCGGAAAAAAAAATTCCGACCTCTGGAGGTCGGAATTTTTCCCGGGAAAAATGAATTACAATAAAAACCGACCTCTTGATGTCGGTATTAAGTAAAATAAATAAATAATAATATTTCTTTTTCTAAATTAAATATAAAAAATAAAATTGAGAAATATTTTGATTTAATTTTATTAAAATCGTCTTCCGGAGGACGGTTTGTGTAAAATAAAAAACAAAAAATATTATAATACCGACTTCCGAAAGTCGGTAAAATTAAATAGTGTGTAATTAAATTAATTTTCATTAAAATATTTATATAGTGACTTTCATAAAATTAATAAATTAATATATTCAATTAAATTTAAATAAATCGTCTTCCGGAGGTCGGTTTTGTGTAAAATAAAAAATAAAAAATATTATAATACCGACTTTCGGAAGTTGGTAAAATTAAATAGTATGTAATTAAATTAATTTTCATTAAAATATTTATATAGTGACTTCCATAAAATTAATAAATTAATATTTTCAATTAACTTTAAATAAATCGTATTCTGGATGACGGTTTTATATAAAGTAAAAAATAAATTAATATAAAATTCCAACCTCATGAGGTCGGTATTTTTATTTCATCCAAATACTTTAATAAAAGCGACATCCGGAGGTCAGTTTGTTTAAAATGTTCCTATTAATCATATTTTTGCTATTATAATACTAAAAATTTCATTTTACACCTACAATTAATTGTTTAAAAAAGTTTAATAATTTTGTATACTTTTATAAATAAAAAGTTAGAATACGTGGAATAAACCAAAAACATCAATAATCCATATTTAGAATATGAAACTACGTTGATAAGAAAACCGACTACAAGTAGTTGGTTTTTATGCAAAATAAAGCAGGAAAACAAAATACCGACCTCTGGAGGTCGAAATTTTTTTCTGAAAAAAATGAATTACAATAAACACCGACCTCTTGATGTCGGTATTAAATAAAATAAATAAATAACAATATTTTATTTTTTCTCAATTAAATATAAAAAATTGAGAAATATTTGATTTAATTTTATTTAGATCGTCTTTCGGAGGACAATTTTGCGTAAAATATAAAACAAAAAATATTATAATACCGACTTTCGGAAGTCGGTAAAATTAAATATTATGTAATTAAATTAATTTTCATTAAAATATTTATATAGTGGCTTCCAGAAAATGAATAAATTAATATTTTCAATTAACTTTAAATAAATCGTCCTCCGGATGATGGTTTTATATAAGTTAAAAAATAAATTAATATAAAATACCGACCTCATGAGGTCGGTATTTTTATTTCATCTAATTACTTTTAATAAAAGCGACATCCGGAGGTCGGTTTGTTTAACATGTTCCTATAAATCATAATTTTGCTAGCATAATACTAAATTTTCATTTTACACCTACAATTAATTGTTTAAAAAAGTGTAACAATTTTGTATACTTTTATAAATAAAAAGTTAGAATTCGTGAAATAAACAAAAAAATATCCATAATCCATATTTAGAGTATGAAACTATGTTGATATGAATTAAGAGATAATTATACTTATATTTGTAGAGTAATGTACAAATTCTATCAGTCTGTCGTCAAATGATGAACATAATATATCATGTCATGATGTACAGGTGAAGAGCTAATTAACATATAATCTATTCGAGTATAAAATGTGAGATAATATTATTATATACGTTCGATCTTGAATGGATGTCAAGTGTAGTGATTATATCGTAGGCAATGATGACATGTAAAGGATAATTCATCGGAGTATGAAATACGTTGATTAATTATATATACTCCTTGAGTAGTTTAACAAATCAAGTCTTATATATTAGTGGTTCAGATATAAAATACATTATCAATTAAAGAAATACTGATGATCAATCAAGGAGATTTATATATTAAATTTGATATTGATAAACTTTAATTTATTGATCGATAAAATTAAATTTATTAAATTAAACTTTTGTTGATGTGTAGTTAAATTAAATTTATATGTGTGTGTGTGTGTAATTTTAATTAATAAAATCAACCTCAAGAGACGAGTTTATATTAAAATAAATTAATAAATACCGACCTTAAGAGGTCAGTATATTTAAATTATTATTTTATTTAAATAATATCGACATCCTGTGGTTGGTAAATTAAACATTTCTCTTAAAAAAAGAATGATAATATCAAAACCCTAAGTCATCTCTCACTCCACTCTCAGTCCTCTCTCACCCCGACCCACCCCCATCCCTACGCCAGGCCACGCCACACCACCAAGCCCGAAAAAATGAATTACAATAAAAACCGACCTCTTGATGTCGGTATTAAATAAATAAATAAATAAAAATATTTTATTTTTTCTCAATTAAATATTAAAAACAAAATTGAGAAATATTTTAAATTAATTTTATTTAAATCGTCTTTTGGAGGACGATTTTGTGTAAAATAAAAAATAAAAAAATTATAATATCCACTTTCAGAAGTCGGTAAAATTAAATAGTATGTAATTATATTAATTTTTATTAAAATATTTATATAGTGACTTCCAGAAAATTAATAAATTAATATTTTCTTAAAAATAAATCGTCCTCCAGATGACAGTTTTATATAAGTTAAAATATATTTTATATAAATTAAAATATAAATTAATATAAAATACCGACCTCCTGATGTCAATATTATTTAATTAACATGATTACTTTTTATTTATCTTAAAATTTAATGTGATACCGACCTCATGAGGTCGATATTTTTTATTAAATCTAATTACATTTAATAAAAGCAACATCCGGAGGCCTGTTTTATGAAATACATTGATTAATTATATACTCCTCAAGTAGTTTAACAAATTAAGTCTTATATATTAGTGGTAATGTACAAATTATATTAATTCGTCGTCAAATTATGAACTTAAAATCTCATGTAATGATGTAGAGGTGAAGAGCTAACATATAATCCATTTGAGTATGAAATGCGAGATAATACTCGTAGAAATGTTATGATAACAATTTATTATAAATTTTATATTTATATAATTAATTGTTTAATTATTTGTACGTATAACCTTCAATGTCTTATCTCGTTTTATGAAATAGACAATAGAACATCGTAAATTACTATACAAAGCAAGTTCTATCAAGATTATTACGTTCGATCTTGAATGGATGTCAAGTGTAGTGATCTTATCGTAGGCAATGAAATGTAAAGGATAATTCATTGGAGTATGAAACAAATTGATTAATTATATACTCCTCGAGTAGTTTAACAAATGAAGTCTTATATATTAGTGGTTCAGATATGAAATACATTATCAATTAAAGAAATACCGATGATCAATTTAATGAGATTTATATATTAAAATTGATATTGATAAATAATCGATAAAATTAAATTTATATAATTAGGAGGTATATAATTTAGATTTATAAAAATTAAATTGATCAATAAAATTAAATTTATTAAATTAAACTTTTGTTGATGTTTAGTTAAATTAAATTAAATATATATAATATACATATATAATTTTAATTAATAAAATCGACCTCAAGAGGTGAGTTTATATTAAAATAAATTAATAAATACTGACCTTACGAGGTCAGTATATTTAAATTATTATTTAATTTAAATAATATCGACTTCACGATATCGGTATTTATTCAATATTTTTAAATATAAATAATTATTTTAAAAGATATCGATATTCCGTGGTCGGTAAATTAATACTTCTTTTTAAAAAAGAATAATAATCTCAAAACCCTAAGTCATTTTTTTCACTCCAAGCCTCTCTCACTCTCTCTCATGCCTGACTCATCCCCGAACGCCGCTCACCCCCACACATCCCCGACCAGCGCTGCGGCAGGAGGTAGCGCCACCATCCCGACCGGTACGCCGCCTCGATCAGCAGCAATAATAGCAGGTCACAGCAGCAGCGCGTGGGTGGCAGCAACAGCAAACTCCGACCCATCTCCGATCGTCGCCATCCACTCCACCATCTCCAACCAGCTGGAGGCGGCAGCGCCACCATCTCCACGCTTCAACAACATCAGGAGGTCGCAACGCCGCACCAGCAGACATCGGCATCAGTGCACAGACGGCGGCAACATCTGTAGACGACAACAGTAGAAAACTTAGGTAAGTTTTTAATTTTTGAAAATTCATTTTTGGTGCTTATTTGAAAAGAAACAGGGTTGTTCAATTGTTTTCATTTTTGCTATTTGAAAAGAAACAGGGAATATGATAATTATGAACATATTTACTATATAATATTTTATTCTTGCTTAACTAAAAAATAAAATAGGAATGTGTTCATTATGAACGTGGAAAAAAATTACACCATTATACATGGTTAAAATAATTTTATATATGTATAGTGGATTATGAATAGGGGTAGAAAATTACCCCATTATACATGGTTAAAATAAATTTAATATATGTATAGTAGATATTAAACTCCTTTAACCTCTTTATGTGTTTTATATTTTATATTTCGAACCTCTTTTTTGAACACAAACAAAAAGAAGTTGGATGTATGAAGAAAACCGAGGAGAGTTACTAAATAATATGGAAAAAAATGAAGAATTTAATGTGAAAGAGGTTGGTTTGTGGGTGTAAATTAATTAAATTTGTAGACTTACACAAAATTGTATGAGCCATTTTTGAAATGTTATAATGACTGAAATCTCTCTATAATGACCACTGAAATTTTTTAAAATTGTTTCTTTTCGTGCTAGGCAACTGAGAAAGCTCAACATCTAAAAATGTTGATACAAGACTATACTGCTTCTTTCATCAAAGTAGGAGATAAGGTTTGGTGTTTCTAAATTTCTTAAGTTAAAGTACAATTATTTTCTATAATGTGTTTATGTCCATCTAGTATTGATACTTAGCTTTAATTTTGTGATAATTTGTTTGTGTTCATCGAGGGTTGACACTTAGCTTTAAATTAGGTGATTATGTGTTTGTTTAACATAAGTACCAACACTAGTTGATCCTATTGATGACAAAATTGATTTTCTTGGAAGATCGATTTGTGTCTATCTAGTGTTGATATTAAGCTTTAATTTAGGAATAATGTGTTTGTTAAGCATAAGTACCAACACTAGTTGATCCTATTGATGACAAAATTGATTTTCTTGCAAGATCGATTTGTGTCTATCTAGTGTTGATATTAAGCTTTAATTTAGAAATAATGTGTTTGTTAAGCATAACTACCAACACTAGTTGATCCTATTGATGACAAAATTGATTTTCTTGCAAGATCGATTTGTGTCCATCTAGTGTTGACACTTAGCTTTAATTTAGGAATAATGTGTTTGTTAAGCATAAGTACCAACACTAGTTGATTCTATTGATGACAAAATTGATTTTCTTGCAAGATCGATTTGTGTCCATCTAGTATTGACACTTAGCTTTAATTTAGGAATAATGTGTTTGTTAAGCATAAGTACCAATACTAGTTGATCCTATTGATGACAAAATTGATTTTCTTGCAAGATCGATTTGTGTCCATCTAGTGTTGACACTTAGCTTTAAATAAGTTAAAATAAATAATGTCGTTTAGTTAGTGAATTTAGTTGTTGGAATTAAGTCAAAACTAATGTAGTTAAAGTTAAAAAGTTGTTAAGTTGTTTAAATAAGTTAAAATAAATAATGTGGTTTAGTTAGTGAATTTAGTTGTTGAAATTAAGTCAAAACTAATGTAGTTAAAGTTAAAAAGTTGTTAAGTTGTTTAAATAAGTTAAAATAAATAATGTGGTTTAGTTAGTGAATTTAGTTGTTGGAATTAAGTCAAAACTAATGTAGTTAAAGTTAAAAAGTTGTTTAAATAAGTTAAAATAAATAATGTGGTTTAGTTAGTGAATTTAGTTGTTGGAATTAAGTCAAAACTAATGTAGTTAAAGTTAAAAAGTTGTTAAGTTGTTTAAATAAGTTAAAATAAATAATGTGGTTTAGTTATTGAATTTAGTTGTTGGAATTAAGTCAAAACTAAACTAGTTAAAGTTAAAAAGTTGTTAAGTTGTTTAAATAAGTTAAAATAAATAATGTCGTTTAGTTAGTGAATTTAGTTGTTGGAATTAAGTCAAAACTAATGTAGTTAAAGTTAAAAATTTGTTAAGTTGTTTAAATAAGTTAAAATAAATAATGTCGTTTAGTTATTGAATTTAGTTGTTGGAATTAAGTCAAAACTAATGTAGTTAAAGTTAAAAAGTTGTTAAGTTTTTTAAATAAGTTAAAATAAATAATGTGGTTTAGTTAGTGAATTTAGTTGTTGGAATTAAGTCAAAACTAAACTAGTTAAAGTTAAAAAATTGTTAAGTTGTTTAAATAAGTTAAAATAAATAATGTTGTTTAGTTATTGAATTTAGTTGTTGGAATTAAGTCAAAACTAATGTAGTTAAAATTAAAAAGTTGTTAAATTTTTTAAATAAGTTAAAATAAATAATGTCGTTTAATTAGTGAATTTAGTTGTTGGAATTAAGTCAAAACTAAACTAGTTAAAGTTGTTAAGTTGTTTAAATAAGTTAAAATAAATAATGTTGTTTAGTTGGTGGATTTAGTTGTTGGAATTAAAATAAATAAGTTCAAATGTTATTTAGCTGTTGGAATTAAAATTATCATTATTGTTTGTGTAGATGGATCCTGATCGTAGTTGGATGTATAATAGAAGCAATCCTGGTCGAGCGGGTATGATTCCAGAATTCGCAGAAGGTGTCACTAGATTTATAAATCATGCAAAGACACTAGATGATTTTTTAACTTCAAGATTGATTAGGTGTCCGTGTGTTAATTGTGAAAATGTGAGATATCATACAATAGAGACTGTTGCAATGCATCTTATGATGAATGGATTCAAACCATGGTATACAATTTGGACTAGTCATGGTGAGGTTGAAAGTGACACTATGTTTAATAACTTTGTTGTCGGTGAAAGTAGTAGATCTACCGATCATAATTATTTTCAAGGTTCTAGAATGTCAGATATGGTTGATGATGCTTTTGGGATGCATTCTGATTTTGAACAAGGAGAAAACGTAGAAGAAGCTCCTAATGAAGAAGCAAACATCTTTTATGAACAATTGCATGATTGTAGTAGTCCTTTGTTCAACGGGAGTCAACACTCTAAATTGTCTGGTGCAGTTAGATTGTTAAGTATAAAATCTGATAATAATATGTCTCAAGGAGCAATGGAGTCTATGATAGATCTTATGAGGGAATTAGTTGATCCCAATGTAGATATTCCTGATTCTTATTATAAAGCAAATGCATTGGTGTCTAAGTTAGGACTCTCCTCGATAAGAATTGATTGTTGTGAAAAAGGTTGCATGTTATACTATAAGGAGGATGTCGATCTAGAGTCTTGTAAGTTTTGTAGTCACCCTCGCTATAAGACTTGTTCTACCGGAAAGAAACTTGCTATTAAGGCGATGCATTATTTACCTCTTATACCAAGATTGAAGAGGTTGTATGCATCAAGAGATGTATGTAGCGCTTCAGACCCAACTAACTTTTCTTTTTGAATCAGGAAATATTCTTCCTCCATGTCCGGCCAGCAGTGATGGATCTGATCAAGAGGGTGATGAGAATGATAAGTCTAATAAGGAGAGTGATCAGGGTGATGAGGAGTAGTTGTATCTATTTGACATTTTAGACTTCTATATTTTGGAATTGTTTGATTGTATTTTGGTTTATTTTGAAATAGTTTAATGTATATGTTGAAAATATTGAGTTGTTTTGATTGGATGAAGTTTATTTGGAATTCTTTAGGTTGTTTTGGTATAAATATGCCGGTGGGCAACTAAAATTGTAGCAATTTATTGCCAGTTTTGTAGCAGAAAACCAACCTCCGGAGGTCGGAATTTCAAAAATAAAAAAATAAAAATACCGACCTCCGGAGGTTAGAATTCCAAAACTAAAAAATAAAAATACCGACCTTCGGAGGTCAAAATTACAAAACTAAAAAATAAAAATACCGACCTCCGGAGGTCGAAATTTAGAAAATACAAAAATAAAATTACCGACCTCCGAAGGTCAGAATTTCAAAACTACAAAAATAAAAATGCCGACCTCCGGAGGTCAGAATTTTAAAAATACAAAAATACAAATACCGACCTCCGGAGGTCAGAGTCTTAAAAATAAAAAAATAAGAATACCGACCTTCGGAGGTCAGAATCTTAAAAATGAAAAATAAAAGGGAAAAAGGACAAATATACCCCCGAACTATCGTAAATGGTATTTAAATACCCTTCGTTATATTTTTAGGACACTGATGCCCCTACCGTTTCAAATTTTAGGTTGTATATACCCTTTGAACTAACGGAGAGACACATGTCAAAATCTTAACGGCTTTTTAATTAGGGATAATAAATAAATAAATTTTGGATAGACCGTTAAGATTGTGACACGTGTTTCTCCGTTAGTTCAAATGGTATATACAACCCAAAATTTGAACAGTAGGGCCATCAGTGTCCTAAAAGTATAACGAAGGGTATTTAGATACCATTTACGATAGTTCGGGGGTATATTTGTCCATTTTTCCAAAATAAAAATACCGACATCCAGAGGTCAGAATTTAAAAATTAAGATTATATTAAAAATAAAAAAATAACAAATATCGACATTCGGATGTCGGTATTCCAAAATATGAGAAATAAATATTTTGACCTCAGGAAGTCGGAAATAATAAAAATAAAAAATAAAAAAATATATAAAACTGACCTCAGAAAGTCGGAAAATAAAATAATAAATTTTCTAACTTAAAATAAAAACTGACCTCTCGAAGTCAGTAAATACCGACCTCCAGAGGTCGGTATTGAATAGCGACCAAGCTTTTTTCAACCTAAGGTGGGATGTCGATTTTAGGTCGGAATCGGTATTCACTGTTTTTTTAGTAGTAGGTAGCTGAAATTTTTTTCTCAAAAAATTAAATGAGGACCTCCGTAATGAGTTTTGGATACATTACGTATAATTTCACCATTTTTTTCACAGTCATTTTCACATTTACGAGCCAACTATAAAGAACTACCCAACTTTCACCGCTTTTTGTGTGCATTAACCCATGAATTTGGCGCTTTGGAGCACCAAATTTTTTTTTTTTGTTAAAAAACTATATTATAACCTCCATTATGAGTTAATGAGGCATTACATATAGTCTAGCCCTTTTTACACATCTTTTCACATCTACGATCCAACTTCTAGGAATTACTCGAATTTCTTGTTATTTCGTGTGTAGTAGCCCATGGATATGACGCACTTGGTGAACTCAAAAAAAATTCTGAAAAAAACTATTAAAAGACCTCCACAATGAGTTGAGAAACATTATGTGTAGTCCCACCATTTTTTCACATTTACGAGCCAACTATTCGGAACTATGAGACTTTCACTATTTTTTGTGTGTATTAGCCCATTGATCCAGTGCCTTTGGGACACCCGAAAGTTTTTTCTAAGAAAAAATTGATGAGGAGCTCTGTAATGAGTTGAGGAACCATTACGTATAGTCCCGCCATTTTTCACGCATATTTTTGCATTTACAAGCTAACTTTTAGTAATTAACCAACTTTCACCATTTTTCGTGAGTATTAGCCCATTGATCTAGCGCCTTTGGGGAATCCAAAATTTTTCTCAAAAAACTACATAATGACCTATGTAATGAGTTGTGGAAGCATTAATTATAGTCCCACCATTTTCTCCACGTATATTTTCGCATTTACGAGCCAAATTTTAGGAATTATTCAATTTTCATCAATTTTTGCGTGTATTAGTCCATGGATCTACGTCTTTGGGACATTCGAATTATTTTTTTGAAAAAACTGTATGAGGACCTCCGTAATTATAGTCCTTCCATTTTTTCACGCATATATTGACATTGACGAGCCAACTTATAAGAATAACTCAAATTTCGCATTTTTTGTGTGTTAGCCTATGAATCTGGCGTCTTTGGAAAACCCGAAAGTTTTTTCTGAAAAAAGAATATGAGGACCTCCGTAATGAATTCTGAAAACATTACGTATAGTCCCACCATTTTTTTCACGTATATTTTCGCATTTACAAATCAACTTTTAGTAATTGTCCAACCTTCACTGTTTTTCGTGTGTATTAGCCCATGGATCTTACACCTTTGGTGCACCCAAAAATTTATTCTGAAAAAACTATATGAGGACCTCCATAATGAGTTGGGGAAGCATTACGTATAGTCTCACCATTTTTTTCACGCTTATTTTCGCTTATACGAGCTAACTTTTAGGAATTAACCAACTTAGCCGTTTTGTGTGTAATAACCCATGGATCAAGCGCCTTTAGGGCACTTGATATTTTTTTCTAAAAAAAACTATATGAGAACTTTTGTAATGTATTGGTGAAGCATTATATATCGTTCGCCATTTTTTCATGCATATTTTTGCATTTACGAGCCAACTTTTGGAAATTACTCGACATTCACCATTTTCGTGTGAATTAGCCCACGGATCTGGCACCTTTGGGGCACCAACATTTTTTTCATAAAAAACTAAATAAGGACCTCCGTAATTAGTTGGGGAAGCTTTACGTATGGTCCTGCCATTTTTTACATATATTTTCGCATTTACGAACCAACTTTTAGGAATAATTCGACTTTTGCCATTTTTTCGTGTGTTAAGCCCATGATTTGGCGCCTTTGGAGCACCCAAAATTTTTTCTGAAAAAACTATATGACGACCCTTGTAATGAGTTAGGGAGACATTACGTATAGTATCGTCATTTTTTTCATGCATATTTTCACATTTACAAATCAACTTTTAAGAATTACTTGACTTTCGCTGTTTTTGTGGGTATTAACTCATAGATCTGGCGCCTTTAGGGTACCTAATTTTTTTTAAAAAAAAAACTATATGAGGACCTCTGTAATGAGTTGGGAAAGAATTATGTATAGTATGACCATTTTTCTCATGCATCTTTTACATTTATGAACCAACTTTTAAGATGTACGTGACTTTCACCGTTTTCATGTGTATTAGCATATGGATCTGATGTTTTTGGGGCACTGGGAATTATTTTGAGGACCTCCTTTATGAGTTTAGTAAGCACTACGTATAGCCTGTCCGTTTTGTCACGCATATTTTCTCATTTACAAGCCAACTTTTAGAAATTATCCAATTTTTATCCTTTTTTGTGTGTATTAGCCCATGGATCTGACGCTTTTGGATACCCAATTTTTTTTTTCTGAAAATAACTATATGAGGACCTTTGTAATGAATTAGGAAAGCATTACTTATGGTCTCGCCGTTTTTTTCATGCATTTACAAGTCAACTTTTAGTAATTACCCAACTTTCGTTGTTTTTCGTGTATATTAGCTAATGAATCTGGCTCCCCAAATTTTTTAATGAAAAAATTATATGAGGATCTCTGTAATGAGTTGGGGAAGCATTACGTATAGTCCCACTGTTTTTTGTCATGCATATTTTTGTATTTACGAGCCAAGTTTTATGAATTACCCAATTTTTATCATTTTTCGTGTATATTAGCCCATGAATTTGGTGCCTTTGGGGCAACCAAATATTTTTTCTAAAAAATTTACATGATGACCTCCGTAATGAGTTGGGAAGCATTACGTATAGTCCCATCATTTTTGTCACACATATTTTTACATTTACGAGCCAACTTTTAGAAGTTATCCAACTTTCAATGCTTTTCATGTGTATTTGCCCATGGATCAAGTGTCTTCGGGGCACCCGAATTTTTTTTCTAAGAAAACTATATGATGACCTTTGTAATGTGTTGGGGAAGTATTATGTATAGTCCCACCATATTTTTCACGCTTATTTTCGCATTCACAAGCTAACTTTTAGGAGTTACCCGACTTTCACTATTTTTCGTGTGTATTAGCCTATGGATCTGACACCTTTGAGGCACCCAATTTTTTTTTCTAGAAAACTATATGAGTACCTCCTAAATGGATTGGGAAATCATTACGTATAGTCCATTCACTTTTTCACACATATTTTCGCATTTACGAGCCAAATTTTAGTAATTACTCAACTTTCACTATTTTTTCGTGTGTATTAGCCCGTAGATCTAGCACCTTTGAAGCACTTAGAAAATTTATCTTAAAAACTATATGAGGACCTCCGAAATGAGTTAGGGAGACATTACGTATAGTCCTACTATTTTTTCACGCAAATTTTCACATTTACGAGCCAACTTTAAGAAATTACGTAACTTTCTTAGTTTTTCCTGTGTATTAGCCAATGGATTTGTCGCCTTTGGACACCAAAAAAGTTTTTCTGTAAAAACTATATGAGGACCTTTGTAATGAGTAAGAGAAATATTAGTCATAGTTCGGCTGCTTTTTTCACATTTATGAGCCAATTTTTAGGAATTATGCGACTTTCATCGTTTTTCATGTACTTTAGCTCATGGATCTGGAGCCTTTGGGCACCCAATTTTTTTTCCGAAAAAGTTATATGAGGACCTCCGTAATGAGTTGGGGAAACACTACGTATAGTGCAACCATTTTTTCACGCATATTTTCGCATTTACGAGTTATTCTTTAAGAATTACCTTACTTTTGTCATTTTTTCGTGTGTATTAGCTCATGAGTCTGGCATCTTTAGGGAACCCAATTTTTTTTCCAGAAAAAATTATATGAGGACATCAGTAATGAGTTGATGAAGCATTACGTATAGTCTTGCCCTTTTTTCATGCATATTTTTGCATTTACGAGCCAATTTTTAAAAATTACCTGACTTTTGTCGTTTTCGTGTGTATTAGCCCATGGATCAGACACCATTATGTCACCCGATACTTTTTTTAAAAAAATTTATGAGGACCCCATAATGAGTTGCGGAAGCATTACGTATAACCCCTCCGTTTTTTTCAAGCACATTTTCATTTACGTGCCAACTTTTAGGACCAGACTTTCACCATTTTTCATGTGTATTAGCCCATGGATCTGGCGCCTTTGGGGCACCCGAATTTTTTTTCTGAAAAATCATATGAGGACCTCTGTAATGAATTGGGGAAGCATTACGTATAATCTCATTATTTTTTTCACAAATATTTATGAGCCTACTTTTAGAAAAAAATTAACTGACTTTCGCCATTTTTTGGTAAGTACTAGCCCATATTCTTTTTAATACTTATCTCTTGTATCTTTAGTCGTACTAAGATTTAAATAAAAAGCAAAAAATCGTAATGCATGATTGACTTGAAATATTACCAATAAAAGAAGATCGAACTGCGACAAAACTTTGAGTCCATAATTCTTGAATCTCCGTCATACATACCAGCAACATATATATTAGATTAATTGATGAGATATCTTCGTTCTTAATCAGAGATTTTATGTTCTTATTTTGCGATGAAAAATATTTTTAGTAGGGAGTTGTTCCCTTTAAACGGGTCTTGTGCATCGCAATAATCAGGGTAATATGTCCTGGAATTTTTTAGAAAACAAGAATCACTGATATATAAACTTATATATAGGTCTTATGCGACATAAATTTAAATTAGTCAAACTAATATGTTCCGAATACAATACAAGATGCCTAAAAAATGAGAGTCGCTCATGTACAAACTTATGGGATTAGTTATTTCTTGAAACTATTATTCCATCCATAGTAGGTACTATAAACTAAACAACAGTACTCCAATAAGTAATTAAAATGTATTGCACTTCTTACAATTTTAAATAATCATGAGTCATGACAAGTGGATCTCCTCTTATAGTTTCGATCGAGTTAGCTAGTAAATTAGTTTGATGTTACGTAATTAATTACATGATTAGGTAATAGCATACACACTTATATTAATTTGATTTGAAAGCTCACAGTATTTAAACACCAAGAACATGCATTGTTGTTGTTCTTGGTCACATGGGCTGTTGTGTATATGTTGTTGCATTGAACAATGATAGGTCAAAGTGTGTGTGGTTGCTTTGAGTCATCAAGCATTAGTCATATCTTCACTTCTATCCCCAATCTTCCCATCCTCACTAGGGGCCACTTAACATAATTGAAGATATAAAATAAAAATTTAATTAGAGGCCTAAAATTATTACTTTATATTCTTTTTTTAAAAATGATTTCTTCAAATACCTTTTTTAAAAATTAGTTTTAGGTATGATTATATCAATTCAACATTGAAAAATATCATTTTGCTGAGGCAACCATGATATGGATTGTTACATAATTCTATAAGTACTAAGTTGACATACTTTAAATAAAGATAAGAGTTAGAACCATAGAATGTGATTTAAGATGTTGATAACTTGATATACCTTACTTAAATATGTTTGTTGTAATGCTTGAAATTTAAGAAGAAATAAAAAATAATTTATAATTAACAATTTCGACTATTAATTTATATTTTTGATAGAATATTACACTACCTTATCAGAGATTTGAGAAAGGGAGTGCAAAAGGAGTTGAAAAAAAGAGAGATGAATATTGTGTGTTAGCAAAAAGAACTCAAGAAAGCAAAATAAGATTTTCATGATTTCTTCTATTTGCAATAGGGTTAATGAGAATAAATTAATAAGTAATATTTTTTTAGAAAATAAATATACTTTTTATTATACAGTAAAACCTCTATAAATTAATATAGGTGGGATCATGAAATTTTATTATTTTATAGAGATATGATTTAATCGATAAATGAATATTTATTAATTTAAAGAATGATTTGAGATTTAATGAAGGTTAATTTTGATTATATTAAAATCATTATATCTTACTAATTTATGTATCATATTTATTGATTTCACATAAAAAAAAATTATACATAAAGTACAACAAATACATCAAAATCATTGTATCTTACTAATTTATGTATCATATTTATTGAATTGCCACTATCGTGCAAACAAAAGAGCATGGATGACAAGTGTGCTTTTCGATGAATATATTCGCTGGTTTGATCACAAAATGCATGGTAGGCAAGTTTTGCTTATGGTAGTAATTGTCCAGCCCATAATAGAAATACCGAAGGACTACAAAATGTTGAATTGTTTTTCTTGCCACCCAACATGACATCCAAAATTCAACCTTGTGATGCTGGGATAATAAGAGCTTTCAAGATATATTATCGTAACAGATTTTATCGTAGGATATTAGAAGGCTATGAAGTGGGACAAACTGATCCAGCAAAGATTAATGTTTTGGATGCTATCAATTTTGCAATCCCTGCTTGGACAACAAATGTTCAGCAAGAGACAATAGCAAATTGTTTTCGACACTATAAAATTCATTCGGGGAATGTAATCTCAGAGAATTTGAACGAACCCACTTGTGAAAACGTTATTCATGAACTCGAGGTCATGATTAATGATCTCGATTACCACAATAAAATGGATGTCAATAACCCGTTGGATTATTCGGGTGAAAGTGATACATGTTCAGCGGTCCAGAGCTTAGAAGAAATTGTAGATACCATCAGAAAAAGCAATGTTGATGATGAAGTTGAAGATGATATTATACCTTTGGAACCAGTTACGCGTAAGGAAGCACTTATCGCATCTAGAACTCTTCACAATTTTATGGTGTAGTTCGAAAAGACAACACTGGAGCTGTTGGATGCAATAAGAAAAGTTAGAAATGAGCTTGAACTAGATTTAAATTTTAAGAAAAAACAGAACACAATAGAATCATATTTCACTAAATTATCTTAAATATATTTGTACTTTTAAAGAATTATTAATTTATGATATTAATGGGACCATATATTTATATAGGGGTCTTCTGGAAATATATTATCTTATCGAAATTGGTGATTTTTTCCATTGGCCCAAGTCGTAACCGAAGGAAAATATTACTTTAGAGTGATTATTAATTTACCGAGTATTAATTTATGTATAACTTACATAAATCTCATGGTATAAGGACTTAAATTACATTCTATCCCTACTCTTTTTCAATTTACAAAAATCCCTCAAAATTAGTGTTATCCAGATACATAGCAAAGAAGTCGGATACATTAAATCTGATACATTAAAATAAATTCAGTTACACATTTTAAGGAAAGAGAATATAAAATTGAATGTGAGTTCCCCAAATCACGCTAATCTAGTTGATTTCAATCTCTCCCAAATCTTAAAAGATTCAATCAAATCAAAATTCAAATTTTCGTCTCTCAATTCTCTTCCAAATCCGCTCAACTTCAATTCAAAATTCAAATTTTCTTCTCAATTCTATTCCAAATCCGTCTACCTTCAAACGACTCAAATTTTATTCTTTCAATTCTCACCCAAATCGTAATAGATTGAAAAAAGTCGAAAACAATAGTTGATACATGATGAATGCATTCAGGAATTTGGGAAAGCAAGGTGAGTTATGAACGATACATAAGTAATGAATTTCAAATTTCTTTCTCTCAGTTCGTCGAAGATTCTTTCAATTTTGATTCAAAATTATCAAAAAAATTGAGAAAATACATCAGGAATATTTTTATTTTTGCCGAGACATTGAAGAATCTGAAGAAAAAAAAATCTGACATTCAAGAATCTGAAAAACATATGAGCCTGAATTGTAAATGTATAAAATAGATCAGATCTTTAATCTCATAGTAAATAGATCTGGCAATTAGAGGTATGGATTTACATATATTGTGTTGTTAATTCGATTTTTGATTTGTGTTTGAGATAGACTATATGAATCATGATACAATAGTATTTATGTATGTTGTATAAATTGATAAGTACTATATTCCTATTAATTAGATACATTAAATAAGTAAATTTTGCACGTAAAGTGTTTGCTTAGAGTTCGACACATTACTATTTGATACATGTAGTATTAATTTAAATTATTGTATCATGACCAAAAATTTAGCATGATACATTACTATTTTTGTATCTTGTTGTGTTTGTGAAATACTATACTTTATAGATGATACATTATACATGTAATTTATTGTAAAAGCATCAAAATGTTCAAGATGAGTCTATGTATCAGATTATATTTATATTGTGTACCTGATATTAAGTATAAGTTAGTTGTCTAGTTGTTTGTGATTGATACATAGAAATAATTGTTTTATGGAATGTATCACAAATTTCTTTAATGTTAATAGGTTATTGCAACATCTGAGTATCTTTATTCAATCTATGATTCTAAAAGAAGATACATTATTTGCCTTGAAAGATAAATATGCAATTGTGGACGATTTCAAGTTGATAAGATACATTTTTTTTTATATATAATATATCATGTTGTAGTTGATAATAATGTATCTGATACAATAAGGTTGTGAAAGAAGTGTGTATGTAAGCTGAAATAAAGTGTATCTATAAATGTATCATTTTGTAGTTGATAATAATATATTTGATACAATAAGATTATCAATTTTTATGTATTTATGTATAATGTCCATAAAATTATGCATGATACATTACTATTTATAACTTTAACTTCAGGGTAAAGAGATCTGATAACGAAAGATATGGAATTACATGTATTGTGTTATCTAGTCAAGTTTTAAATTTATGATCTCAAGATGGATATATTACTCATGATACATTACTATTTCTAAAATATTAGTAGATTGATAAGTACTGTAATATTTAAAAAATTTCTTCTCATTATTCCAAAAAACTCTCAATTTTTGAATCAAACTTGTCGACAAATTGTACTAATACAACATGAATGAATCAACAACTAACTACAACTAAGTTAACAAGTATATACATGAATGAATCAACAATCAAGTTATCGAGTACATTGCATTGGTTATGTGTCAAATGTATCAGCGACTAACTAGAACTATTTAGAAAAAGAATTTTGTATGTGATGCACGAATAAATCTGATACTTAATTTGACACACAGTGCTTTATCTATAGAATATTATGGTTTATGTATCAAATGTATTTATCGGGTAATGTGTACAGACACATGACCTTCTAGTTGAATAATTTTGGGTGTATTTATCTAGTAGTAAAAGGTTGTTACTTATATGTATATACCTATTGTTGGATTTGATACAGAGCACTCCAGTCATATAACATTGTGATGTATGTATCAAGATTAAAGATACATTATATAACTTGATTAATGTAAATAATACATTAGGTAGTGTTTATGTATTTGTTAACATGAGTTTTATTTATATATTTAGCGATAATAATTTTATTGCCACTAATTTATATATTGAGAGTCAACTATTAGTGACAACTAAAGTTAAGTGCTAAAAAGATCCATATAGTTGAAATAAGTAAAAATACAAATGACTCAAAGTTTTTTTCCCATTTTCATATCCAAAGATTTTCTTTCGTTGTAATACAATCCTATACTATTCTTATTGTTTAGTTAACTTATTATTTATGGATTACGATTGGAGTAGATCTTTTCCAAAACAAAGTCTTATTTGAATAGGCAAATTATAGAGATATTTGGCAGATAATTGATTTGCTTACCATAACGAAATATGATCAGTCCGATGAGACATCACATAAAAGGAGACAAATTCATAATATTATACTATAATAAATTTATAAGGTAAGTAATTGAATCATTGATCCAAATTTGGGACATCCATTTAAAGGCGGATATATTTGGCATAAAATTGATTTACTGAACTAAAAAATGAGATAATATTTCTTAGATCAACATTCATTAATTGGAAAGATAAAATATTTGAAATTCAAAAATGAATTAATGGAAGTAACTGTGGAAAGATTTGTGGCGTGAAAAAAGAAAGAAAAATTATGGATATGAGATTTTAAATTAATGTATCTGGAAAAGAGGATGATGGGAGCAAAAGAGGGGATTTTTGATATTTTTTGAAATAGTTGAGAAAATAAAAAAATATGATAATAAATGGTGTGTAATTAGATATTTTTTTTCTTAATTTACAGAGATTTTACTGTAAATAGTAATTAAAAAATCAACACATAATTTATTCTAAGTGGAAAAAAAAATTCAGGCCCCCAAAAGTTGGGGGTCTAAGGCATATGCCTTAATTTTTGTAAGTAAGAGCCAGCCCTGACCCTCACCCTCTAATTCCCATAACGAATTAACTTCTATACAGTGGGAAGCGAATTTAAAATTTAAATTTTAGGGTTCAATTTATAAAGTTCTTCGCCTTAATTTATCGTATTTTTAAGTTTTGAATTTACATTTACTATTTCTTGTAATATTAATAAATTAGTGTACTTGTCCGCGCTTCGCACGGAATTAAATATATATTTTAAATAATTGATGTCGTTAATTGACTATAATAAGTGTATAAAAAACAATACAAATCAAGTCACGGTCTTGAAGTTGTCTATTAAAAAAATTGCTAAAAAGATATTTTCAAACTTTAATTTCCGCTTAACATTGCCGATAAAAAAAAGAAAAACATCAAAAATTATCTTAAAAAAAAATTAAGTTGATTATATAACATTACATCAGAAATTATACTTTGCAATACAAAATAAAATAATTGAAACACATCATATAAAACAAAATGTATATTTATAAGAAATCATGATGTCATTAGTAATTTGATGTGTTTCTTATCTACTCAAATTTTTAGAGTACATGAAGTCTCAGGTTGAAGAAAAGTATACCAAGAACTGGATCAATGTTTGTCCCTAACACATGTAGAGAAATGAAAGAGTTTTATAACATTAATCTAATTATTATTGTAATCATCACTAAAAAAAATTAATATATGATAATAACTATTCAAAAATAACTCCTTCTTTAATGTGAAAAATCAAGATAGATAATTTTTGCTTTAAATAATTACAAGTTAAATACATATTAATCACAAATGCACATTTATTATAGCATAACTTTAAATAACTTTTTATTATATATGTGCACATAAATGAGAATTTTTTCTTCATCCTTTTCATCAAATAATTTATTTATTAATTTAAAGTTTTTAAAATACTAAAAAGATGGTTTATTTATTTTGTGATTGATTTCTAATATGATAGATCATATCATATATTTTTATGGGCAACAATATCTAATAGCTATGAGAAATGTACCATAGGTAATATTATACCTTTCAACAATGACAAAAAAGTTAGAATATTAATTAGAAATTGACAAACAGATACACAGCAAAAACAAAAATGTGATATTTTTCATCTTCATTCTTTCACATATATAATAGTAATAATAATAAGACGAAGAACAAAGTTAATTAACAAAAAAATGCTAATTGAACTTTCTAATATGAAGATTAGTAGAGTTTCGTAGTTTAATTTTTGTTGAAAAAAAAGGAAATTTACATATCTGATCAAAATAAAATAAAATAAAATAGAATAATATTAATGGAAATCAAAACAATACATTAATGAATCTTCAAAATATTTGGAAATCATTCAAACTTTTTTACTAATATGACCATCTCTTTTGATGAATCTTCCAAGATAATTAAGTTTCCTCCTTCATTTTGATGAACTTGTACCCAAACTAATGTGAACATCTCTATGATGAATCTTTGAAGAATATATCTATGATCTTTATCAAAGTGAAGATCATATCATGACATTATTAAGTACATGAAAGATGAAAGAAAAAAAATTTAAAAGGAAGAAAAAACTACACTAATAAAAAGAAAGACTGAAAAAATGGAAATGAACATTGAACATCTTCATAGATAGTTATTTATAGATTAGATTAGTTAGAAAGAAGTTGAAGAGGCGTGTTATTTAAGTAGAGAAGATAAATAGATGGAGGTTTTTTTGTAACTTATTAGACATAATTAGAATAATAAATGATTGAATTTTTAAATTAATAAACAAATTATTTATTGAGAAAAATGAAGAAAAAAAAAGCCAAAAAAAAAGAAAAAAAAAGATAAATAGGAATGGAGGCATAGAAAGGTGTCACATCATCTTCTCTATGTTTCTCCTTTATATATATATATATATATATATATATATATATATATATATATATATATATAGACTCTACACACAACCTCTAAAGTACTGAATTTAGATATCATCTATCCTTGTACATGTCGTTAGTGCAAAAGAATAATACCGATATATTTTAACTTGTGAATAAATGAAATCTAGGTCTATTTTATAAGACTTGAACAATAATTCTCCTTTAAAGCTAGCTTTTGTGATGTGAGTTAATCTAAAAGTGTAATTTAAAACACATTGATATCATTCAATAATAGAATATAAAAAAAGTAATTAACAATTAAGTACTGTCTATGGACTTGTAAATCAAACAAATACTTTCTATTCGCTCTACTCGACATATAAGCTTACTTATGGGAAGAGAAAAGAAAAAGACTAACAAATGTTAAGAAGTTTTGGTCCAAAGAATCATTTTGTTTTTGGGCTCTCAAAATATCAAAAATATATTACATATTTATTTCTTAATTTTAATCTTCATGTAATCAATCTACTTAGTATTATGTCTAATTCCGTTTTGGGTAAGTAATTAAATTTCTATAATAGGATGCAAATTATATTTTAGTTCGACTGGTTTATTTTTTTTTCTTAATTTTATTAGGAATAAAAGGTTAGAGGTTCGAATCCTATAATATTTATTTTTTATCTGGAAAGGCCTCAAAAATTAAAACCCAAATTTGGGCTGCTCCATCCGCATAGTAAACAAACGAGTCAAGGAAATTGTTCAAGTTATGTCATTAATATTATTTCTACTTATATTCTGATAAAATAGATTTTTAGTATTAATATAATACTAAAAAATTTTAACAAAGCAGTATCGTTGAACACCACTTGACAGAGGGTGAGTTAGCCTCTGCCTGAACTATTTCTTTTCATTTATTTTATCCAATATAATGTGATGATTAGAAATTTGATTACATCATATAAAAAAAAGTAAAAAATTATACAATTTATAATCTTAGCATCTAACTAGTGGAATTCTTGCATATACTTTTTAAGACGTTAATGGCATGAAAGCTCCATGAAATCCATATGGCACCCTACTCGATATGGTTATAATAGCAACTGGCTCTTTCGTAAATTTCTTTGCATCAATTATACAAACCTACAAGAAATAAACATATTAGAAATGAATCGATGATTTAAATTTAATGAGTTCAAATATGATAATTTTGATGCGCGCTAAATTAATTGTATTTTACTTACTTGAGAAATATTCTCATTTTCGTTATGCGTAAATGTAATGATCCAACCATCGTCTTCATCGATGCCTTCAGGTTTTGGAACAAAGGAAGTTCCTGAACAAAATGTGTTCTTTGGGAACATGTGATATTCTGCTTTAATCAATTCATCTTCTTCATCCTATATATTTCATTTTCCAAATATTAATTAGTACTATATGAAGTATTAATCCCCTTTTTTTTGTGGAAATGTATATACTATAGTATACATACCATATTAAAGGTTTTCTTTTCTTCAAAATGAAGCTTGACTAGCCCACCAAATCTAGTGAATCCTGTTAAAATAATTAATGAGTAAATCATAAGATTTATTTGTAAGAGAAGTGATAAGGAAGTTAAAAATTGATTTGTACATATATAGTTTACCTGAGCCAGACAACTCTGTTGACTCAACAACTTGTAGATAAGCAAATTTATTTCTAAATCCAGAGAACTTTTCATTGATAATAGGGAATTCCATTGCAAACTCATCTCCAGATAGATTCTTCTTCTCTTTAATCTCTCCAGTTTTCATGTTTAATCTCCATTCGCAAACACGAGGAAAAGTTGATTCTTTTGTGAACTCATCAGAGTCGTCATCTATGGAACTTGTTTCCCTTTTAATCCATTTGGATAACTTTTCCAAGTGGTTGACACTAGAACTAGGTCCCGGTATAACTGATTGACGAGCTCTACATGCTCTCACCACCACCTTTGCAAATTAAACAATATTTTCTCATTAGTTTATTTAACTAAGAAAGTGACTTTTTGATCAACTCGATTAAAAACAAAATTTCGTCCGTACGTACCTCATCATTATGTTCGAAACAATTAATGATGTGAAATACACAACAAGGGTCAACCTCAAACCATTTGATGGAATTGGCATCACCATAGCGTGGCATTATCCCAATTCTTGCATATCCATCTTTTTCAAACTTCATTAACCTACATTATCACAACATATTTATCATATATAATCAAAATAGACATATGTACTATGTTACATGATTTTTATTAAAAAGGGAAAATTAATAGATACACTCACTGGCCTCCAAGAACAAGTCGACTTATGTCAATTGTTAGCGGGAAATTCATGATCACATTGTATCTACAAGATTGACATGTATAGGACCAAGTAATTAGCTATAGATAAGTAAAAAAAAACAATTATATATCATACGAGTATGTATGTAGTTTAAAATAGGAAATAATAAATTTTACCTTTGTGAAACACCTATTTCATGGCAAACAGCACATCTATCGAACATGAGATCCGCTTTGTGAACCATTTTTTTTCCATCAGCTGAAAGATTGGTAATAAATTGAGTAACGTCGTGAAAAAATAAAAATAATAAGTAAATTGAGTAACGTCCGATTAAAGAAGAAGAAGAAACAAAACATATATAGTGAAGGAAATAATGTGGTACCTGAAATGACACCAAGTTCAAAATAAGGCTTTTTTGCATCAATACCAATTATAACTAGTTCTCCCGTGCCAGGTGCTTTCTGTGCATATAATGTTATTAGAAGGCAACAAAGACAAAAAAGAATTAAATAGACATAATAGATATAGTGAAGAATCGAACATCATCAGATAGTCAATCAACTAAGCTATGACACGTACCTTTGGGTGGCTTGTGAAGGGTCTATTCCAAGATTCACTTGGAAAATTCCAATTTCCCTGAGTTTGTAGAGAGTGTATATCGATCTCTTGAGGCATATGGTTCTCAGCAATTGAGTAGTATTTGTTTGCATGCTCAAACACATTAGTGTTGCTAAGGTATTTGTCTATCACGCCAAATCTCAACTGCAACACAAGAAAAATATTACTAAAATCTGGCAGAATTTTACTAATACTTAGTAGTATATTAGCAAATTAACTAGTACGTACATACCACATTTAGAAGGTAGGAGAGGAGTATAGCAGGAGAATCGCCTTGAATAGCAGGAAGAAAACCTGGTTTGTTTCGATCCTTTTCCATATTATAGCTATCTGTCTGAACATGTTTGTTCTTGTAAAACGTCTTCCACTTCCCACCATTCTCTTTGTTTAAGTAGAGAGCATGAAGCATTCCTTCACCCTCAACCCACATATGCCTCGATTCACCAAATATAGACCTCGTTGATTTCAGTCCTCCAAATAGAGGGTTTGGCCCTGCAATAATATATATATATATATATATACGTATTAAGCCATACAATACAAGTACGTATTTATCTCGTTTCAACGTACGTAGAAAAAAATCCAATGTACCGTTTCTTATGTAAACACCCTCTGGAAAATCGTCTGGAATTTTCCCTTCAACTATTTCTACTGTTGTGGCTTCTCCTATCTCTTCCACCGGTGCAAAGTTACTCTATTGAAAATTAAATTGAATATATTTGACGATGTTCAAGAGCACGTACATAAAATTTAAACAAAAGTTTAGAGTTTAGCGTTGAAAATTACCTGGCATGGGAGCAATGGTTGGTCAACAAATTCATATATGAAGTCAACAAAAGCTTCCAATAAATTGAATGAAGTGTCCTTGATAGCTTTTGGAACGTCTAATGAAATATTTAGAAAATGGTCCACCTCCTTTAGTAATATTGGCTGTTCAAGGCCAAATCGTGCAACTTTGTCTTTAACAACTTACATGTACGTATAATTTGATAACAATAATAATGATACGTAATTAGCAATTTGATATATATAGCATAATTATATTATATTTAATAGTAGTAATAAATATGAGTATTTATGATTAATATTTTACGTAAATACCACTAAAGGCTTTAACAACTCTAAATATAATAACATTTGACTCAATTAGCACGTTTACCTTGAAAGTAGATGAGAGTGGGTTCTTGGAGTGCTCAAGTTTGGGTGGAAGTGAAGGCCTTTGCAAAGAGCATTTGGTGACCACTTGAAGTAATGCATAACTATTAGCAGCCATATTCTCTACAAATTATTATTAAAAAAAATGTATTTCAGTAGACTCTGCTGATTGATGTGCAAAAATGTGTTTCAGTATATTCTATCAATATAAAACAAAGAAATTAAATTAACGTATATAATAAATTGGAGTTAGAAGTTAGAGATATTTATAGATATTAGAGCATATGTTGGAGATAGAAGTTGTCTAGCAATTATTATAACAAGTTTATAGATACTACTATTAATGTATAGACAAAATAAAGGTCTCCTATTGAAGATACATGGAAACTACCTTGGGCCTAGAGGTAATGAAAATTAAACAAGTAAAACCTCTCTAAACTAATGTCAAGATCATGAAATAATATTGTAGAAGTACTTTTTAATCGATAAATTGATATTTAATAATTTAAAGAGTATTTTCAAGATTTAATGAAGGTTAATTTTGATTATATCGTTTATGGATGAAGCTTCAAGAAATTTAAATCAACCCTATTTGAAAACGACAATTATGAATTTGAAGTGATCATGATTAATAATCTCAATTACCTCAATAAAATGGATATCAATAGCTTGTTAGATTGTCCGAATAAAAAGTGGTACATGTTTAGAGGTCCAGAGCTTAGAGGAAATTGTGGATATCATCGGAGAAAACAATGTTGATGATGAAGTTGAAGACGATACAATACTTTTGAGACCAGTTACTCATAAGGAAACATTTATCGCATTTAGAATTCTTCGCAATTTTTTGGTGCAGTTCGAAAAGACAACACTGAATTTTTTGGATGCCATAAGAAAAATTAGAGATGAGTTTCAACTAGATTTAAGTTTTAACAAAAAAATAAAAAACACTAGAATCATATTTCACTATATTATCTTAGACATTTATAATTTTAAAGAATTATTAAATTGTAATATTAATGGGACCATATATTTATATAAGGGTCTTTCGAAAATATATTATCTTATTATCTTATCGAAATCGATGATCTTTTTCGCTGGCTCAAATTGGGACCAGAGAAAAATATTATATTAGAAAGTTTATTAATTTATTGAGTAACTAATTTAAAAAGGGTTTTACTGCAAGCCAATAGATAGTCACCTTCCAAAGTCTCAACTACAAAATTACCTATAATGCTATTTTATTGATATTAAATTAGTTTTATAGCATCTTGAGCATAAAGCTATTACAAGATAACCCGACGATCTTGAGTAGCAAATTACAATGCATTAAGTTTTTGTTCTCTCGTATGATTTAAATTTCTCTTATTAAGTATTTAATCTTAGGATTTTTTGATACTCATCTTGATTAACATATTTTTACTCATCTAATGTAGTTTTTATTTTGTCTTAATTAACTTTGTTTTTACACTACGGTAAAATAGTGAAACTAATATCTATTCTTATCAACATTTTTTGTGTTCTCTTGATCGTCACCTTTTAAACAATAAAATATGTAAAGAATTTTTGTCAAAATCCTATAAAAATGTAAATAATGTATTTTGTGATTCTTACATGACGTTTTCTAAAAAAATCTAAATATTAACTGAACTATTTCAATACCAGAAAAAACGGATATGATCAAATGGTTTCAAAAAGTTTAATTTTAATTACACAAAATACAATAACTAAAAGATTAATATAGTTTAAATTTTATAAATTAACCTATTATTAGTTTAAACTCTTATTTTGTAAAAGAATGTGTCCCCCACCCCCCCACCCCCCCCTCACCCCCACCCCCTTTAAATTGGAGCTTTCATATTAGTGGTAATATATAACATCATTGACTCGGAATTAAGGGGAAAAAAATTAAGATGACCAGTTGATAATTAATACTAGTCTATTTTCTCATTTCGATATTTGATTACTAATTTGAATTTTGTATGTGTAAGCCCTATTAAAAAGAAAAATATTATTTCTATCAGAATTCTTTTATTATCAACATGAATTTAAGAATTTAATAAGTTTAATTCTGCATATCGATTTCACCACAAATTTTTATAGCAACTCACAAAGAACATGTAAATCAATATATAACAACTCTAATATTGTTTCTACGCTTTTTTGGAGGCATAGTAGTGGTAAATTTGAGATTAATATGATAAATTTGGATTTAGTAAACCATGTGTTGCACTGAATGTGGTTGCTCCTTTCTTAATTAATGGTCACATATTAGAGCTTTGAACATGAAAAAATCCTTAATAGAGAACAGTTCCCCTTAAATGAGCCCCACACATCACGGCACATCAACCACGGATGAAAACCAAAAAATAAAATTAGTAGAGTATAAGTTTTAGCAATCTTTATCGTGGACATATTGTCAGTTGACTTTTCAACCGAGGCAATAGCTTACCAAAGCGATCATCAATAGTTTTTAGTTGATCATCAACTGCAACTTGGAAGCAATTTTTCGTTAGTTGTCTTTTCAACGGTCAACCGTATGGAGAACAAATTTTAGAACTTTTTTTTCTATGAATTAAGGACATGTTTGGTCCCAAGAAAATTTGGAAAAAAAATTTAGGAAGTGATGTTTGGTCATATAGCTTGGCAAATATATTTTGTCAAGTATCTCAAGTTTCCAAATACTAGAAAAAATTAGTATTTGGGCCAAATTCCAATATTTGAAGATTTTAAAAAAGGGCAAATTAAACTACATAAATCCCACTAGTTTATGTCATAATTACTAAGATTTTCGATAGTTTCAAATATTACTTCTTTTACCATATTTCATGCTTAGGATACATGAATCCGAATCCGCAAGATACGTGTATCTGCCGAATTTTAAAATTGACATACATATTTTATTTATTTAAATTAATTGGTTGTAATGGATTTCCTTAATTAGAGGAGTAATTGAGGATTTTCAAAATACATTAACAATTAATTTTGAAAATTTAAATTAATTAAATCCCTTAATATAAAGTGGAAATCAAGGAGTGTATCTATGTTTGATTAATTTTATTTTATTATTTTTTGAAATAATATTATTTCATGCATCTTTTATATGTATAATTTGATGTATCAAGCATCAGTTTCATATGTTATATCTAAAAACATGTGTCTAAGATAAATACGAAAATAGGTAGATGCATTGTAATAACATAACAAATATATATGATAATATTAAGATACATGATCGGAGACCAGATATATATGACGAGACTTGGATACGTGACAGAACAAATTGTGTCAAATACATACATAAATTTCCAATAATATGTTCTCCATTATATTCATTAGATACACACACTTAATAAGATACACTAGATACACTTATTAAAATTAGATACATATAATTGTATCTCAATAATGTATCAAATACATGCGTAAATCTCTGCTTATTGAAACTTTTCGATTACATTCATGGCTGGTCAGGGCATCTCACCGCGGCGATTTTTGCTTCACCTTTTGATTCATCGGTGTGCTCATTGCGCCTAGATCCAACGGGAAAAGTGACGCGAAGTTTCTTGGTTGATCCATACTATACAAGGATGCAATCGGTACCATCGTCAATGTCGAATTTGATAAATCTATTGGGCTTGAAATCTCTACTTAAAACGATATCCATTGTCTCTACGCGCGAGAGGTGTCTCCCCTTGCGAGAAAAAATGGTGAATTTGTGGGGGATTAATTTTAGAGTGAGAAAATCAAAGGCTAAGAATTTGATGTGTGTGTTGACAAGATGTAGAACATCCATTTTAATGGAGTGTTTCTTCTCAGTAAATTTCGACTTATCAAAGGAAGAAAAAGACTTAGAGTTTGAGTTTTACCATAACTCATACTCTATGAGAGAGATATTTATTTTTAATAAAACACTAATTTTGGAGTTTAAATGTAAAGATAATTAATCAATTCTAATTTTAAGGGATATGGATATTGATTGTATCTTCAATAATATATGATATAAAATATTGAAAGTGGTAATATATGTAATTGTTTGAAAGTGGAGGTAAAATTAGTGTATATGGTAGTGATGTATGAATAAAGTAGTTTGTCCAAAAAAAAATCAAAAATTATCCCAAACATTAATATTTTATAAAAAGGTACCCATCATTTATTAATTCCAACTAATATTTGTTACTACCTCCTCCGAAAAAGTTTGAGTTCTAATTTGAGTGATGAGATTGAGAAAAAAGAACAATTTGCGTTTGATGGGTTATAATTATAACTGAATAAATGACAAATTTGAGCATGCGATAAATGTATTGTCTTGCCTATATTGTTATTTTGTTGTTGTTGAGTATTCTCAATTATGTTATAAGGTTATTTTTTAACAGAACATATCCATTATTAAATGATAATATAAATTTATGGGTATTTTAAATAATTTTTAGAACTTATAAATATAAATTATATTTTTTGAAACAGTCAAATATTTTTGAAAAAATTTGGAGCCAAACACATGGTGAAACTTCACCCATATATAATTTACCAAAAATATTTGAAAACTTGGGGTCATATGCTAACTAAAAATATGTTTTTTTCCATACAAATTAGGACGTAGGATGGTTGAAAATTAAAACAATGGAAAAAAGATTCAGTAAAAAGTATAAATGATTGACTTGCAATTTGAGGTACAGAGAAAATATTCATAAAAGATATATGCTATTAATTAACTAATTAATCATTAAAGGTGAAATTTTGCATCATATAATTAGGAGTGAATAACTTAACAATTACTCAGTTATAATAAATTATTCATCAAAATCACTTATGTTTATTTTTAATTAATAGCAGAAATAAGTGTTACAAAACAAAACTTTAATTAGAAGAGGTTTATGTAATTATATCCTCTCTTTTTCTGTGGCTAGGAAAACTAGTCTAACTTTGTGGAAAAGTTAATTTAACTTGAATGACTATATTATCATAAAATAGATATAAATCACAACAAACTTTAAAGGATAATTGCTATAATTAAGTGTCGTATAAGTTATTGACTCTGAAAAGTCAAAGTTGTAAACTTTCCATAGTATTGCATAACCTTAAATTTTGTTGGTGAGACATAGTAGAAATAATATCCACATTATAGACACCAATGGAAAATCTAGTTAGGGAAGTATGTTATATGTTTTCTATAACTTGAGAACAAATAACACTCTTCATAACTACTTAAGGAAGATTTCTTTTCTATCGGAACGAAATTTTATGTTGTGCGAATTTAAATTGATCGAAATTTAATATGGGTAGCAGGCACCAGATGAAAAAGAAAAGTAAAAGTCTTCTTAATTGAAAATAAAATTCAAAAGTTGTAGAAAATAATTTTCCCTTCCATATTGGCATGACATGGAACTTGGAAGACTTGACCAGAGTCCTTCTTTATAATGAGTCTGATTTGGCAACTGTACCTATTACTGAAAATAAAATTAAAATCGAACAAAAAACCGTTATTTCTTTAGTTTTGTTTTGATTTTTAATCTAAATGAAATGATAAATTGGATTTAGTTTTAAGCAAAAAAATATCAAAAAGTTCGAACCAAATCGACTATGGAAGTATCTACCTAAAGACTATAATTGCATAAGGGTGACTTAGTAATTTAACTTTTGGCCGAAAGTTTCCATTTTTTGGAAAAAAGTTAGTCGATTAATGAATTGGCAGGTTCCTTATAAGCTTTAATAATGTGGGCATGAGCAATTGTATCAACTATCAACCTTCAAATCCCAAACCCAAATGCTCAAAGGACAATGCAAATCTCTTGTTCAATGCACTGGACAACATCTAAGAAATAAATGTGCTGATTTTGTAACATAATTGTTGGAATGAACCAGTGAAGCTTCTATAATCAAGAAATCACGCTAAATGACTTTGAAAACGGGTGATCTTTAAATTTCTCCTTGTCTCATAAACAAACATTCAAGATCAAGAGTGTTGTAATTGAAAAAATCTTGTTAAACTTGAAGTTATGCGAACAGGGCCAAAAGTCAACAATTGCCATTGCAGCCCAAATTGATTCAGGTTTGTTCCTATTTTCGCGCCCCTGCTCGAAAACATGACAGAGCCTCATCTATTGCTAGACACATTAGAACACTTTTCTCTTAAAAAGCATCAAAGTCTAACCAGCTTCTGTGACAAGAGTATTAAATGAAGCTGTAATGTAAACTTATACTCAAAATCCATTTTTTCCTGATGTCATTGGCATCAAGAAAAGAAATTAGTTTGCTACCTAGATTTTCCTCAGGTGTGTCTCCTGCAAATTGAAAGGGGAATATGCTACACTGACATTCCATGGAATGGAAAACCACACCTCAACTATTTGATTAGTAGCCAAAGCCATCGAGATGATATCAAAATTTACAACAATCATGACACCTCCACATTCAATTTATGCCAGCAAAGATCCAACACGAACAAGTCAATGGACTAGGAAAGTCGCAAGATCTCACGTTTGCTAACCCGGGTCAATTTAACCCAACTTGGATTAGTCACTTTGGACTTGTGATTGCAAGTTCCTCCTGAAAAAATCAGACAACTTGGAAGTGGCAGCACGTCCTCTCTCCAAACAGCATATGTAGTCATCAACTGAATACAGGAAACATCTCAAGTCATAACAGTTGATCTAACCACTCTTACGGAACAAAAGCCAACATGAATTCCACTGAAGTGGACTACAACTTTTTCTGTCAGTTTATCAAAAATGATATCCAATAGCTTGAAGAGAAAATTGCTACCAACTGTAGGCCAAAGGTTAAAAAGGTCCCACTTTCTCATTCTTAATCTAACTATCTTCTTACATTAAAAAAATCAAGAAGTGATAAGGCTCCGAAATGCATATATAACATTGAATGTGATGGTTTTAATTCTTATCCAGATATCATGCAATGTGAAAATGGAGGGTCAGATAGCAGGGGGAGCAACAAATACAAGAGGGGGTTAAGGGGAAGCAACATACATCTAAATTCAAATTTAGCAGTAGATCTTATGTTGTTTTTCAGTTCCAAAAGCAGATTAAAACAAACTTTACAGAATTAATTCCACATATTTTGACTCTGCGATCAAACTACAACACAACTTTTTGAGAAGTAAACTACAACTACAGACTGCAAATGTTGTAACTACTTAATTCACAAAATTAAGAGCAATTGTGAATCATCATGCTGAAGGTATTGCTCCATATGCACTACATGTATTACAGTGACCAACTAAAATGCATCTCTTGTAAAGAGATAAATCGTAAAGATACCAGACAAATAGCTATCCACTAGCAATAAGAGGAATCAACAAACTGTTGACTAACCTCTCAGAACCACAAGCTCCAACTAGAAACCAGAATTTCATAACCAGGCAGAGTAACAAAGAACTTTGAGGTAATGAAGCTCCCACCATACATAATAAAAGCATAGTGCTATCTTAAAAGCATACACTGCTGATTTTGGGGAATACAAAACCAGCAGTTCCATACCGGTACAACTTTGATGATACAACAATCTTAGCAGTAAAAGGAACTTCTACAGATAATCATAAATGACATTAGGAATGCAAGTGCATAGATTCGGATCTTACCCGACATTACACCGTGCGTAGAAGATGTTATAAGCCCGTGTTCCATGGGTTCACCTCTCACTTTCAATGCTTCTTCAGGAAGCACAGATAATGTCGAGTTTGGGAAAACTAGATTTACAAACGCCTTCATTCTCTATTATCATCACGTAAGCAAATTATTCAGCAGTATAGTTGCATGAGTATTAGCTAGTTAAGAATGCTAAAAAAAGCTTACAAATTACATAAAAGACTAAATGGAAAAAACCTGTTCTTCTAGCTTGCTAGGGTCCAGTAGAATATGTCCACTCCCTGTTAGACAACAACATATTGCAACTACAGAAAACAATAAGCCTCCATCATTTCATCTTTTCCTCATATTGATACACTAAGTAAATTATCAAATTATGATGCTTAATCACAAAATTGTAGATGGAAGATTAATACCAGCAAGGTGCTTCAAAGGAATTCCAGCATCCACAAGGGCAGCACATAATGCATTTATGGCACATGGAAGAAGCTTAGGAAAAATGCAGTCAAGGAAGTTTCTTGACTAACGAGCAAATCAAGGTTGAAGAATGATCTAACATCACGTGATAGACGAGATATAGGTGGTTCCCTTTAAAAAAGATAGGTCATTTTGCTGAGTTTCTTCAAAACGGTTTTATCATGGTCACATAATATTGTCCTAATTGGATATTAGTTCCTGAAAATTCAACATTCTAGATATTACAAAAGTCAAAATGGGACCATAAAAAGAGTTACGTCATCTGGCAGATAGGCATACTCTGTCCTCTCACTACCCCTACTCTCGATCACCTTACAGAGTATCACCAAACTATGTTAAGTTGTCCCACATTTATTGTGGAATGTGCATTTGGTCTCTTTATATGGTCTTGAGCAATTATCACCTCATGAGATAGCTTTTGAGGTTGAGCTAGTCTCAACGTCCATTTCTATAACATGGTATCACTCAAACTCATCCTAGTTCTAGGTTAACCAAATGTTGGGCCCCCCATAAAATGATGTCCACGCTCCCGTTGGCAGGACCGGGTGTGTGGAAGGAATGATCCCTTAAAACATTTGACTCTTAAAAAACATCAAATCTAACCAGTTTATGGGACAGAGTATTAAATGAAGCTGTAATGCAAACTAATACTCAATCCATTTTTTTGTAAGTAATCATCTAGGATAAAAAAAATTGGTATGCTCATTCACGTATAATTTGATGGTTTGATCGTTTATTCAAATTGATGAGAGCTCTCTTCCCATTATCCCTGAGCACTCTCAGATATCAGGGTGTAAATCGTCTAAATTGTAGCAACAGAAAGAGTTCAATAACTAAGGATACAGCTCCATCATCGTTGACAACCTGCATCAAAACTTAACTACTTAAGTTTGATCGGAGCTATCATTATGATTAAAACAAATATATACAATTAGCAATTAGCTAAAAAAAAAAAAAACTAACAAAATCATAATGCATAGAAGCATGAGCTTTCTGATATCATGAGTTTTAGATGACACATGGCCAAACCAACAAAGATGTCAGAACCTAGTTCAATCAACACAACTGTCTTATATGGGTCTAAGGGGTCGTTTGGTAGAAAAATAAATAATGCAGGGATTAGTAATGCTGGATTAGTAATGCAGGGATTAGTAGTGCAGGGTGTATTTTTTATCAAGTGTTTGGTTCATTGCTTCTAACCTCATCTTGTGTTTGGATTAAAATTCTACAAAAAGCTTCTTTCCAATTATACCCTTGCATTATTATGAGATTTTTTATTTTATATAATCGGTCAAGGTAGATAATTGCCGGGCAATATTATATTTTTATGGCCTTCTAACTAGCTAGGAGAAGAACAATTTTGTTGTCATGTTTGCTATTTTCTCACTTGAATTATTTGAGGGTAAACAATTGTTATCTTAATAAATTAATCACTTAAAAACATTAATTTTCAATTTAAAATAGATAGACCATCTACTTTAAAATCGAAAAGACGATAAAAATAGTAAAATCAAATAAATCATCTATATTTACATATAAAAATTGCAAGGTGTAGTTTTAATATGTATGCAATTTATAAATTGTTCAAAAAACAAACAATTAGAAACCACATATAAACCAACAAATAAAATATTCAATTAAGATCGCAAACGTCATGTGGTGATATATTTGCCTTTTCAATTAGTAAATGTTAAACAACTCACATTTTAAATATTGTATTGATATGTATTGTATTTATTTATTAACAAACAACTCTCTCTAAATAATAAAATTTGTAAGTTAATTTATTTAAATAAATTTACTAGTACAAATATAAAACATAAAATCAAGAAAATAAATAAAATGATTTGAGGGATATTTTTGTCTTTACATAGATAATCCCATGGTATTAAATCCACTGTATTACTAATACCATCACATAGAAGGTATTAGTAATACCTCATATAATACCATGTAGGGTGTATAACTAATCCATGGATTAGTTATACTTAGGCCCAAAAATTCTACCAAACATAGTACTAAATAATACCATAGATAATACATGGATTATTTCTCCTAATACCTCCTACCAAACGACCCCTAAATGTAATATTCATCAATGCCTACACTGCACTCCAACATCTTAGTCTACTGATGGGAATACTTTTTAGCCCCAACAAAAGTGGCTAGAACGTGCACTTCAGCTTTCATGCTTAATTGAGTAAATGATGAAACAAAGTGAAAAGACAGAAATAAAATTCATAACATCTGTGTGGCCCAATTGTGTTTAATCCCTCAAAGGTAAAATAGAGGGACATTTAAAAGCTCTAGACTTGGGCTATAAGTGACTGCAACATAATCATTATTCATTGCCAATCTAGGTGATTATGCCTTCATCATTAAGTACCATATCCTCTTTACATGCATTATATGATACTCCTTGAATCACAGATTACAGCCCACTATGCTTTGAGTTAATGGTATGATGTTGGTCCCTTGTAAAGAAGGGATATCATATGCCCCTTTCTCAACATTTTGTCTTACTGCTTCTCTCTTCATATTTTCCAATTACTGTTCTTCTCTTTAGATAGTTGTAACTGCTACAATGAACATCTTTCTACTTTGCATTCCGTTCTACTCTGAAATATCTAATTCACTACAGGTACTTTCATCATCTTCTTAAAGCTTGTTACAGTTAGTAAAAGAAGACCATCAACATGGAATGTTGCTCCTCTAGCTCTTATGTGAATACTTTGGAAGGAGAGAAATAGAAGGGTAGAACAAGATTTTGTTTATTGGAGGAATATCATGACAACCTCTAGTTTCCTTTTGCCACACCTTTCAGTTTCTGGTTTGTATATAGGTAACTTTTGTCAAGAACCATGTCCTATTGTAGGGTCTCTACTTTTTGGTATATTGCTTGTAGACAGGGATTTCCCCAGTAACAAAGAAATAATTTACCTAATAAAAAAAAGTCCAAAATTTCACTACTTCCCTAGTAAGTTTATTGCCTTCTGACTTCCTTCAAGAACTATAGTCTTCTAAACATGTAAGAGCTGTAAGTTGTGAGTGTTAATTAGTTTCCTTCCAGAACAAACTCAAGTTCTCCATCCAGACTACAGCTATAGTACAAAGCTAACAACTCGTCCACCAACAGAATGAAGACCTGAACCCCATATATACAACAACAACAATAACAGCTCTCCTCAATCCCCAGCTAGTTGGAGTTGGCTACATGATTACTCACTATTCATCTTGCTCCATTTGAACCACTTCCTTTTCAGTGTTTAATAGTTTAGGCTGTCTTACACTTGACGTTCTTTACAATTCTACTGACATACAAATCTCTAACAGTTAACATCGTTAATTGCAGCAGGTAAGGTTAACAAATGCCTATTGAATGAAGTTCCTCCTTACTCATAGACTGTCTCACCTGAATGATAATAGACGTGGTGGTATTTGGATGAACATTCAAAACACAAATGCTTTGCACAGTCTTCTTCAAAATCATCTCATACTCCTTCTCCACTTTCCCTAAACACAAAGTAGATTTTGAATTACAAAAGGAGAAACTTCTATTGTGATCATGCCCCATTCACACATATAATGCACCAACACCAAACAATTTGCTGAATGAAAATATCAAACAATGCAATTCGCATATTCATCAATTAGTAACAAAAAGTGTATGCCAAGGCCCATCACTGCGTTTAAGGAAACTAACCAATCTGCCCGGTTTTTGGCTTCCAAATGACTTCAAAACATGCCTTTTCTGGATTCTCGTTCTTGTTTGTTCCAGCCTTTGGTCCATAAACAGCAGCAAGAACTTTTGTCTCCCCTGTACAAGTATAAAAGTCTCCAACTTTAAATGCAAACGACTAAAATGAATTACCGAAATTTATCATTTAAATACCTTGAGACCAACTTGCAGAGCCATGAGCGCGATTAAGAACATTACGAGTGCAACTCAATGGTCTCAATTGATTCGCTGTTCGCCCATCTTTTCTATCAATGTCCATAGCTCCACAACTTCAACAATTTTATGAAGAGAAGGGGTTTAGACTAGGGTTTAGGAAGAAAATGGAGAAAGAGTAAAGTGGCAATAACAGAAAATAATCAAATAATCCTTTAGTGGGTTAAGACTTAAGACCATCAAAATACCCTTTTGTTTTCGTTTATTAACTAAAAAATTTTGTCCAATGTTAAACTATTATTAGAGTAAAAATATTTAAATATGCCCATATTTTAAACTGAATTTCCCCTAAAATAACTCACTCCCTAGACTCACTAAATTAAATAAATCATATAAAAATTAACCTCAATTATAAACATCTCAATTCATTAAATTTGTTCTTGTTAGTTGCTACCTTTTTATTTTTTTTACTTCAATTAGTTTCTTTGTTCAGTTTCATCAAGCATCAAGTTTCACGTTTTCTTAGTAAATTTTTATTTGTTTGCCGTTAAAAATTATCTCCAATGTTTGTCTTTGCATTTTAATTTTCTTTTTTGGAATATATATGTACTAGACACAAGTGTTCGTGCTAGCATAGGCCCAATATCTGTTACTCCATCCGTTTCAAAAAGAATGACTTCATTTTCTTTTTAGTCTGTTTAAAAAAGAATGACCTCTTTCTTTTTTTGGTAATATTTTACTTTCAACTTTCCACGTAACATGTTAAAGGTCACAAGATTAAAGGGCAATTTTGTACATTTGACATAACTTTAATTTAGGACTACAAGATTCAAAAGTCTTCTTTATTTTCTTAAACTCCGTGCCAAGTCAAACCAGGTCATTCTTTGTGAAACGGAGGGAGTATTTTTTGTCTCAAGAGTCAAATAAATTTTAATATGATTTTATATTTTAATTTGTTAATTATTGTAATTTATAGTAAATTTTATGTAATTTTAAATAATATATGTTACTTCTCTTATCTCAATATATGTAGCACAAATAGAATTTCAAGAATCAATGTGTTGTTAATAATTGAGATTGACAATACTTTTTACGTAGTTTCCAAATTAAATATGTCATGACGCCGACCATCGTGATTGGCACCCATGCTAACTCTCCGGTGGGAGAACCACTACTACAACCCAAACCAAGCAACTAATCTAAAAACTAAGGCATTTTAAGGATACAAACAAGTTAAATACTAAGGAAAGAAATAGGGAGTTCCCATAAACTCCAACAAAGTCTAACAACGAACTAAACAATGTGGAAGAAATAACCTAGAACCTGAAAGTCAATGTATCAAAACATCTAAAGTTCAACAAGTCTAAACAAGAAGGGATGGAACCCTAATCTAATGAATTAATCAACTAACTAGAACATAGTCGAAGTTCGGAAATGGTGGACATAGAAGAAAGAGAACCCATGGCAGCCTGGAAGAATTGGCTCACCCTTGAATTCGAACAATCACTGATCTCCTAAGCGAGGTCTGTCAGTAGCCGCTTGAAGATGACATGTACTCAACAAAAATAAGAGCAAGTGCAGTATCAGTACACAACCACAGTGTACTGGTAGGATCACGCGACTATCCCATTAATTGCAACATACATAAGTCAAACAACAATATAATCACATGTATATATCGAACATATACAATATCATCAACATTTACGAACAACGAACAACTTCACATGTTTCAAAATACACAATTATGACAAGTCATTGGTCCGCTCATAGAACCCAAATCCAAACAGTTAGCATACCGGAACGTAGTACCCGATCCAATGATTATGCCGGAACGTGGCAACCGATCCCATAATTATGTCAAAACGTGGCAACCGATCCAAATTAGTTATGCTGGAACGTGAAAATCGATCCATTCAACACACCACAATCACAATCACAAGTATATCCTCATTATCAAATATTTAAGTCATGATTTCATGGTAACTATCATTCATCTATCTCATTTACAACAAGTGTGATCAATAATGCAACATTTGCATACATGCAAATATCATAATGAAGCAAGAACAAACATATGTCACACAATCATAGAATCACAACCATCACCTACCTCGAAACAAGCTTGAAACCCTAAGAAACTTGATCCTTCTCTTTTTGGATTCGTTTCGCTTGTTCTTGGTCTACAAACAATCATAATAACACAGGAATTAATAAACAATCACTAATTACCCAGATTACTAACAATTCTAACAACTCTAGATCATACCCATAATCCCAATTAGTATCCAAAATAGGGTTTTTTCGACCATGGTTTCTAATTCAAAACCCTCCCCCATCAATAATTACCCATTCTATTACGTTCTACAGATTGAAAAACGGATTCGGGGAGTGAAAAACTTACCTTTAGCCTCAAGAATGGTGGAAAACTGTTAGGAGTCACCTGGAATTCATTTTTTAGCTCTAAAAATCAAAAAGTGCAGAATGAGGTCATTTAGGGGTTTATTTACGGTCGTGTCGAACCCTCCACAACGACCCTCACCCCGTTATAGTGGCCCCGCCAGAGAGACCAAAAGCACCGCCAGAGCGGCTTGCACGAACCAGTGAGCTATTTAAAGAATTCCAAAATCCCCATTTCACAACACACCTTTAACCAACGACGCTCAGAAAATATCATTCATGCTAAGAGCGATTTCGGGAGTTCTACTCGCCTGAATTCAATTCGTAAAGTCGTATGGATTCCTTAACGAGTTATCTAACCACTCATGTAGCCAGAATTATAAATAAATCATCCGATTGTTATCAGATTTCCCTACACCTTAAAGATTCTGATTTCGTCCAAATCTGGACAAGGTTGAGAAAATCCAAATACTACAAACAAGTTTTTCGGTCCCAAATTTTCTCCTGTTGGCATTTCTATAACGACAGAAATAGGTCATTACAATAGATACCAATTTACCAATCACTTGTCCCCGAGTGACAAAACTTAGGAAAATAGGCTAAGGAAATAATGAAGTAATACCTGAATCGACGAACACTTGGGGATACTTGTCTCGCATATCCCTCTCGATTTCCCAAGTAGCTTCCTCAATTGGACTATGCTTCCATTGAACTTTCACGGACTTAATCTCCTTGGTCCTCAACTTACGCACATCACGATCAAGAATTGCAACCGATTCCTCTTCATATTGGAGGTCTTTGTCTAACACAATTGAGTCTCATTTAATGATATAATCCCTGTCACCATAATATCTCTTCAACATGGACATATGAAATATCGAATGAACACCCAATATATTAGGAGGTAAAGCCAATCTATACGCTACCGGTCCTACACATTCAAGAACCTCAAAGGGACCAATGTATCGCGGACTTAGTTTACCCTTCTTGCCAAATCTCATCATCCCTTTTATGGGTGATACCTTAAGAAGAACATTTTCGCCGGTTTAAAACACCACGTCTCTTATCTTATGATCCGCATTCTTCTTCTGTCTACTCTAGGCTGCTAAAAGTTTAGCTTGAATACTCCTCACCTTTTCTTGAGCATCCTTTACTAAATCAACCCCCAATATCTTCACATCTCCAGCCTCAAACCATCATATAGGTGTTCTACATCCCCTCCCATATAATGCCTCAAATGGTGTCATATCAATACTGGAGTGATAACTATTATTATAGGAGAACTCACACAAAGGTATGAATTTATCTCAATGCCCTCCAAAGCCAAACACACATTCCCTCAACATGTCTTCTAACACTTGAATAGTCCTCTCTGACTGCTCGTTTGTCTGTGGATGGAAGGTTGTACTAAAAGTGAGTTGTGTGCCCAATTCATCATGTACTTTCCTCCAAAACTTGGATGTGAATTGGGTAACACGATCTGAGATGATAGAGAGGGGCACCCCATGCAACCTTACAATCTCTTTCATATAAACTTTAGCCAATTGTTCAACATTATAATCTATTCTTACCGAAATAAAATGGGTTGACCTGGTCAATCTATCAACCACTACCCAAATAGAATCAAACTTCCCTAAAGTCTTGGGAAGACCAACCACAAAATCCATAGCTATTCTTTCCTACTTCCATTTCGAAATTGACATTCTTTGAAGCAAACCTGCAGGCCTTTGATGTTTATACTTCACTTGTTGACAATTTTGACATTTCGCCACAAACTACGCTATATCATTCTTCATGTTCGGACACCAATAAATTCGCTTCAAATCTTGGTACACCTTGGTCACACCCGGATGGATAAAATATCGCGAACCATGGGACTCTGCCAACAATTTCTCAATCAAGTCATCTACTCTAGGGACACATATTATCCCTTTAAAATTGAGTACACCATCCGCATCAAGAGTGGTCTCTTGTGCCTTACCAATCACAGTTTTCTTTCTAAGTTCCTCCAAATTTTCATCTTCAAATTGTTTGGCCTTGATCTCATCAATGAATGTGGCCCTCACTTCAATGCTAGCTAACACCCCACCTCTTTCTGAGATGCCCAATTACATGAACTTAGACTCTAAGGTCTGAATTTCCTTAGCCAAAGGTCGCTTAGATGCACTCAAGCAAGCTAAACTACCCATACTCACCGTCTTTCGACTCCAAGTGTCTGCCACTACATTAGCCTTACCCGGATGGTATTGAATGGTGATATCATAATCTTTAAGTAAATCCATCCACCTTGGTTGTCTCAAATTCAGATCCTTTTGAGTGAACACATATTGAAAACTGCAATGATCAGTAAACATTTCACACTTAACACCATAAAGGTAATGCCGCCAGATCTTAAGAGCAAACACTACCGCTGCCAACTCCAAATCATGTGTTGGATAATTCTTCTCATGCACATTTAATTGACGCGAGGCATAAGCTATAACATTCTTATCCTGCATCAGCACTGCACCCAAACCAAAATGTGAAGCATCACAATAAATAATAAAATCTTTACTTTCAATCGGTAATGCTAGAATAGACACGGTGGTCAAAAGAGTCTTGAGCCTTTAGAAGCTCTCCTCACATTTTTCAGTCCAGTCATATGGTGTCTCCTTTTTGGTCAAATTAGTCAAGTGAGTGGCAGTAGAAGCAAAGATCTTCATAAATCGACGAAATAGCTAGTGAGCCCCACAAAACTACTAAGTTCAGTTATAGAACTTGGTCGAACCCAATTCTTAACCGCATCAAACTTTTGAGGATCTACCATTACCCTTTCTTTTAAAACTACATGTCCTAAAAATGCCACAAAAGTCAACCAAAATTCACACTTAGAAAATTTCGCATATAACTTTTGCTTCCCAAGAACACCCAAAACAATACGAAGATGGTCGGTATGCTCCTCCTCACTTTTCGAATAGACCAAAATATCATCAATAAAGACTATGACTAAAGAATCAAGAAATGGCTTAAACACCCCATTCATTAAACTCATAAAAGCTACAGGCGCATTGGTCAAACCAAAAAACATGACCAAAAACTCATAGTGCCCATAGCGAGTTCTAAATACCGTGTTGGGTACATCTTCAGGCCGAATTTTCAATTGATGGTAGCCAGACCTTAGATCAATCTTAGAGAAACTGATGCACGTTGCAATTGGTCAAAAATATCATCTATTCGAGGCAAAGGACACTTGTTTCGAATGGTGACCCTATTCAATTGCCAGTAATCTATACACATTCTCATACTACCATCTTTTTTCTTAACAAACAAAACTGGAGCACCCCACGGGGAAGCACTAGGACGAATAAATCTCTTGTCAAGAAGCTTTTGGATTTGAGTCTTAAGCTCTATTAGTTCTGTCGGAGCTATGCGAAATAGAAGGATGGAAATGGGACGAGTACCAGGCTCTAAATTAACCCAAAATCTTTATCTCTATCCGGAGGCATACTAGGAAAGTCATTAGGAAACATTTCTCTAAATTCTGACACCACAGGAATAGACCCAATGGATGGTGCCTCAATCTCAACATCTTTAATATGAGTCAAATAAGTCAAACAACCCTACTCTACCAATTTTCTAGCCTAAATGGAGGATATGATCTTAGCTTGCTTAGGCTTGTACACCCCTTCCCACTCTAATTTTTCCCTTCCCGTAATTTCTAGAGTTACAAACTTAGTATTACAATTAAGCACATCATAATAGGGGGACAACTAAGTCATGCCTAAGATTATATCAAAATCAATCATATCAAAAATCACCAAATCAGCCCAAGTCTAAAAACCTATAAACAAAATAGGACAAACATAATAGACATGGGTAACTATGACTGACTCTCCAACTGGGGTAGAAACATGGATAGGGGCATCAAGTATATCACAAATCATATCAAACTTTGAGGCAAATCGCACGGATACATAAGAAAAAGCAGAACCTGAATCAAAGAACACATTAGCTATCCGGTCACAGACAAAAATAATACTTGTGATCACTACATTAGACGTCTCTGCCTCATTCTTGCCCGAAAATGCATAACACTGAGCCATATTATCTTGATGAGCCACTTTTCTGCCTGGTTGCGCGTTACCCTTGCCTGCATTACCATTTCCTCTACCTCCACAGCCTCGCTGATTACCCCCTCACCCATTTTGTAGACGTCCTCTACCATTATTACCATTCCTTGCAGGTACCACTACTCTAGATTGCTGCTGTGCGAAATCTAATATATGTGCGTGGGGACAATCTCTCCTCATATGCCCAAGCTCACCATAATTGTAACACGTATGATCAAAAGATGGCCTGCTGCCCGCCGAAGGCGAGACTCCCTGGCTATCCCAAAATTATGAGATGGAGTTTTCGAGTAACTACCTGCAGAAAAGGGCATAGCAGACTGAATTGGCTTAGCTGCAAGCGTTGTCCTTTCGGACCCCTTGAAATAAGAACCTTAAAAGTTACCTGAGTTCTTGGCCCTTTTTCCCCATGGCTTAGCTTGACCGTCTCGCCTCACCTCCTTCACTTTCTTAACATAGTCTGTTACCTTATTGAAGCTCCTCCATGCAGAAGTCATATAAATAGATAATACTTGCAACTTAGAATTTAGTCCCCTGATAAATAACCGGATCCTCTCCTCTTCAATAGTCACCAATTGAGTAGCATATCTAGACAAAGCATGGAACTTGGCCTCATAAGCAACCACAGTTATACCACCCTTCTCCAAAGCCATGAACTTATCCTTCTTTCGATCCCTCAAGGTCCTATGCACATACTTCTTTAAAAACAGAGCATGAAATTGGGTCCAAGTAAGTGGAGGTAAAGTAGAAGATCTGCATTCCATATAAGCTCTCCACCACTGCTTAGCCTCACCTTGAAGTTGAAAGGACACGAACTAAACCTCATGTTGATGGAAAATTCCCAACTTATGAAGCCTCTCATAGCAATCTAAGATAAACTCATAAGCATCTTCATTCTCAGAACTAAAAAACACAGGAGGCTTTAGCTTAAAAAACGTAGTCAACATTTCATGCTCATTACCAGTCATAATAGAACCCAACAAAGGATGGAAGAAAGCACCATTACCTCCAGTCCTACTCACCTTGGGCGTAGAGTTAACAACATGAGGGTTAGTAGGAGCTTGAGTTGCTTGAGCATAAAGAAGCACTCCAGGATGAACCAACCCTTTCAAGAATGACATGATCTATCGAGCTAACACTCGGTCTATGGGGGGAACATCGGTAGTCTCAGCCTGCACCTTTTCCTCTTCTCCCACATCCTTAACATTCTCCTTTTCAATCTCTTCATGATGCGCATGAGGGTTCTCATTCACATGAGAATTCTCAACAGGAGCTCCATTTCCAGCAGGCGCTACTCTTCCACGACCTCTACCCCTAGCTCTTCCTCTATCCCTACCTCGACCGCAACCTCTAGGTGCAAATTCCTTAGTTGGAGCATTGACGAAAGGTACGGGCCTAATGTCGTTGAATCTAGTATTAACCATCTGTGGACAGAAGAGTAAAGGAGGTTAGAAACCAATTTAAATCGCCAGATACCAACAAGAATCAAGTCATAGCACGAAAGGAGACAAGAAAAAACTGAGAGATTTCCTAAAGTCCTATAGTCTCTCGAAGAAAAGTAAAGGCGTCCTCGTACCGTTTCGCAAGACTCTACTAGACTCGTTTTGGTACATCGAGATCAACGAACCTAGGCTCTAATACCAACTTTGTCACGACCCAAACCATCATGATTGACACCCACACTAACTCTCTTTGGGATAACCACCACTACAACCCAAATCAAGTAACTAATCTAAAAACGAAGGCATTTTTAAGGATACAAACAAGTTAAATACTAAGGAAAGAAATAGGAAATTCCCATAAACTCCATCAAAGTCTAACAACGAACTAAACAATGAGGAAGAAATAACTTAAAACCTGAAAGTCAATGTACCAAAACATCTAAAGTTCAACAAATCTAAACAAGAAGGGATGCAATCCCAATCTAATGAACTAATCGACTAACTAGAACATAGTCTAAGTCCGAAAATGGTGGACATAGACGAAAGAGAACCCATGGCAGCCCGGAAGAATTGGCTCACCCTTGAATTCGAACAATCACTGATCTCCTAAGCGAGGTTTGTCAGTAGCCGTTTGAAGATGACATGTACTCAACAAAAATAAGAGCAAGTGCAGTATCAGTACACAACCACAGTGTACTGGTAGGATCATGCGGCTATCCCATTAGGTGCAACATACATAAGTCAAACAACAATATAATCACATGTATATATCGAACATATACAATATCATCAATATTTACGAACAACGAACAACTTCACATGTCTCAAAATACACAATTATGACCAGTCATTGGTCCTCTCATAGAACCCTAACAGTTAACATATCGGAACATTGTACCCTATCCAATGATTATGCCAGAACGTGGCAACTGATCCCATAATTATGTCGGAACGTGACAACTGATCCAAGTTAGTTATGCCGAAAAGTGGCCACCGATCCATTCAACACACCACAATCACAATCATAAGGATATCCTCAAGACCATACATTTAAATCATGATTTCATGGTAACCATCATTCATCTATCTCATTTACAACAAGTGTGATCAATAATGCAACATTCACATACATGCAAGTATCATAATGAAACAAGAAAAAACATACATCACAGAATCACCACCATCACCTACCTTGAAACAAGCTTGAAAACCTAAGAAACTTGATCCTTCCCTTTTCGAATTCGTTCCGTTTGTTCTTGGTCTACAAATAATCATAATAACACGGGAATCAATAAACAATCACTAATTACCCGAATTACTAACAATTCTAATAATCCTAGATCATACCCATGATCCCAAGTATCCAAAATAGGGCTTTTTCCATCATGTTTTCCAATTCAAAACCCTCCCCCATCGATAATTACCCATTTTATTACGTTCTACGAATCAAAATACTGATTCGAGGAGTGAAAAACTTACTTTTAGCCTCAAGAATAGTTGAAAACTGTTAGGAGTCGCCTGGGGTTTGTTCTTTAGCTCTAAAAATAAAAAAGTGCAGAATGGGGTCATTTAGAGGTTTATTCACGACTTTAAGTCGCGTCAAACCCGCCACAGCGGCCCTCACCCCGCTGTAGAGGCCCCACCAAAGAGGCCAAAAGCTCTGCCAGAGCGACTTACACAAACCAGTGAGCTATTTAAAGAATTCCAAAATCCCCATTTCACAACATACCTCTAACCAACGACGCTCAGAAAATACCCTTCACGCTAAGATCGATTCCAAAAGTTCTACTCGCCCGAATTCAATTATGTAAAGTCGTACGGATTCTTTAACGAGTTATCTAACCACTCATGTAACCAGAATTATAAATAATTCACCCGATTGTTACCAGATTTCCTTACTCCTTAAAGACTCCGATTTCGTCCAAATCTGGATAAGGTTGGGAAAATCCAAATACTATGAAAAAGTTTTCCGGTCCCAAATTTTCCTCCGTTGGCATTTCTATAACGACGGAAACAGGTCGTTACAAAATAACACATGTTACTTCTTTTGTCCCATTTTATGTGACACAGATAGATTTATTTTATGAATCAATTGAATTTTTTATAGGCAATTGATTTTTTTACATGTTTTTTTGAAAAATATTTTAAGTTGTCAATTATCATTATTTATAGCATTTTTTACGCAATCGTTAAATATATATAAAGAAATAAAAAATAAGACAAGCAAATTAAAACGGAGGAAAAAAAATAGGCAAATGTATATGTAAGTGTGTAGCCACACAGGTGAAGCAGGCATGCTGACCGTCACCTATGTGGTTATCCACACTTATATATATATATATATATGATATGATATGACACATCTCTGTGGCCTCCATTCATATTTATATTTTTTCTCCTTTTTCGACATTTTTTTCAACTATTTTATTTCATGCAAAATCATATTCTTAACTCATACCTTTTCGATAGCCGAAAAAGGTGAAAAACTGTCGAAAGATTTTAGGAGAGGAAATTTTTGAAGGAGAGAATCAGGATTCTAAATCCTAGGTTTACTCAATATTTATGGATAATGAAATGCTATTTCTTAAGCCGAAAATTAAAAGTAAAATATGATAATCATATTTTGCTAATTTTTCAGAATATAGCTTATTTATGTGCCAATAAGATTCCTCTGTTGGTACACTCTGCTAATTATGTAAGTGTTTTTCTAGAAGAATTTGTGTAGACCTTTATTATGATAAAAAATATAAAAAAAAATTAGAGTATACGTAGAAGTTTAGATATGAATTTGTAATATTTGAAAAAACAAATAGAAATTGAAGTTATTTTACAAATGAGTGTTTGAAAACTGAAGGTATAATAGGAACATATATTTTGTTTGAAAAGATATTAAATTTTTGTGAAATAATTTTCTTTTTCTTTTTACTTAAATTTGAGAAATCTCAACTTAGCTAAAATAAAAATTAACTAGAGTATATAACTAAATAGTAATTTATTCTTATTTTTAAAAAAACAAAACAGAAGAGCAAAAGATTTTATGTCTAAACAAAGAGTAAACTCCTATTTGATCATAGATTTTGAAGTCAAATTTGAAAATCTGAGTTTTAAAGTTGTAATTTTTTTAATTTTGATGTATTTGGATTAGAGATGAATATGATGTGATATGGTATAATTTTTGAAAATTTGATTTGGTAATTGTGATTTTTATTTTTAACAATACTAATCCATTACGTTAATTTGGCATGGTTTGATATTATTAAGTTCAATTTCGATATTTTGTGGTATGATAAATCAGTAATCATAATTTATTCAATTTGACTTATATATACTCATATATTTATAGAATTATTATTTCAATTTTTTAAAAAATGTTTCAATTATATCAAACTATTATCTTACACATATAGAAATACGTATTAAAAAGAAAGTATAATTAAGCAATTTCTTTGTTAATCAAATTATACAAAAAAAAAAAAAAAAAAAAGACATTTTCAATCAAAATAAAATTGTCAAAGTTCTATCATCTAAACATTTAATTTTGTTCTATCATTAGTATTACAACAATATATATGAATTTTTAACTATATACTTTGATACAATATTTCAATTTTATTTACAACTATCGAATCTTATATTGAATATTAAAAAAGTTAAAAATGTTTAACATATATCATACCAAAAATTCATAACATAGGAACCACGATATCAAAAATTTTGATCCATTATGGTGATTTGGTACCTATTGTACCATGTTCACCTCTAACTTGTTTGGACATGTAGTTTACTTGAAATAAATTAAAGTATTATGAGTGAAAGTCTCAAGAAATTCAAAATTTGGCATGAAAATTTGAAAATATTTAAAGATCAAAATTGTAAAATATAATCAAATTTCATTATCAAACAAATATTTAAAGATAAAACTATAATTAAACTCTAGCTAAGTAACAACATGTCATCAACATGGGTTGTGATGCACTAGTGGGAGTGTTTCACCCTTAACTAGAGGTCTCGGGTTCGAGCCCTGGGTATGGAGAAAATCTTGTTGGGAGCGCCACCCCCTAATGGGTCCTGCAATGCGTAATCCGGCTTTAGTCGAGGCTCCAATGTGGGCTCCGAACATCGAGTCGAAAAAAAATCAATATGTAAGTTGGGGTGATTTGAACCCGTTTGGCCATAAATATTTACTTTTTTCTGAAATATTATTTCACCTTATATGAAAATAAATGTTTGGTCATGAAATTTCAAATACATTTTAAAGTTGTATTTGGAAATTGAAAAATAACAAAAAACTTGTTTTTATTTTTACTTTTTAAATTTATTTTGTTTTTAAAAAGGGAAAATTGTATAAAATAGCAAACTATTAATTCAAATTAAATGGTATAACCACGGTTTGATTTAATTGTAACCTGTAGCAAACAATTGTCATTCGCCTCTCTCCCTGAATTTCTCGCTCGCCACTCTCCATTTCTCGCTGCCAATCTCTCCCTCGCCTCTCTCACTTTATACAAACGCAAATGTATAAAATGCGTTTGTGTTTGTATAAAGCGAGAGAAAAGTGTATATATACATATCTTTTCGTTCGCCTCTCTCCCTAGGGAATCTTGATCACTACTCTCACTCGCCTATCTCACTTTTATACAAACACAAATGAATAAATTGTGTTTGTGTTTGTATAAAGCGAGAGAAAATTGTATATACAAATACAAATACATATATTTTCGTCCTATACACTTATAATCATACAAATACAGATCTTCCCCTGCCCAGTTTTCTTTTGTCTGTCTCTCTTTCTCGCTTTATACAAACACAAATTATACAATTGATTCTTTCGTATATGTATACCGAAATATACATATTAATAGTCATAGCAAACATAAAGTTTGCTATGGAGCGCAATTATACAAATTATAGCTATAACATACAAATATGATTTTTATGTTTGCTAAACCTATAATTTACTCTTTTAAAAAATATTTTCTTATTTTCACAAAATAAGCCCATTTAAATTATATACATGTTCAAATAATATAAATAATTCTAATTAAATATTAACAATAAATACTATACCCAAACATAACTCCAATTTTAAAATTTCAAATATTTTTTTTTAATTTTTTTTATGATCAAATGTCTACTACTGACAAGTGACAACTTGCCATATATCTTAATAATCTCAAGAACAGGAAAAAGCGAATCAATATGTTAAGATAGGTGGAATGATTTGAAGTCTAACAACTTGCCATATATATAAGTAATCCCAAGAACAGAAAAAGAGAATAAAATCCAATTACGAGGAATTAATTAAATATGGAGTGACATTTACGCCAAATATCGTGTCTATCAATGTCAAAAAATTCGACTTAATTTTTTACTAATATGATTATCAAATTATACACATATTTTAAACACCATACAAAAGTTATTTTTTTAACGAAAACTTATATATATATCTTCCTAGGATTCATTTTTAGATCCAATACTCACTAATTCAATATATAAAACTCACATAACATGGATCAAATGAAATTTATATAATGAGCTTTATATAATGGGTTAGTAAGTATCGACACACTCTGTCTAAAACTGGTGACTAATAAGATACGTATAAATTTTCGTTAGAAATTTAACTCTGATGATTATATTATTTTTTTAAAATAAGAACCAAAAATCTCTGACGTAAAGAGGACATGTGGCATTCATAAAAAGCTGCGCCGAAAATCTAGCCTCTTGCATGGCTTTACACACTTGTTCAATTTCATGACAGGAGAGATAATTCTTATTTTAATTTTTTTTTTATCGATATTGGGTTTGATTGAATTCAAATTAATGAAATCTCATGTTGGGATTGATAAAATCCTTACAATTGGTGCTTTTTTTATTAAATATAATTTTGTGAGGATTAAAGTTGTAAATTGTAATAATTTAGTGCTAATTTGGTCATATACTAATAATTTTTCATTGGAGAAGCCAAAAAATTACTCTTTGGACTTACTTCAAACTTGCCCAAGAATAGGTCATCACACTTGTTCTTCTTCTTCTTCTGTTAGGGCTAAGCACTGCATGTGGTATTTATAGATAACAGTAATCAACCTATATCATAGCTAACTTTTGTTTCCTTTCTTTCTTCTTCTCCCTATGAATTTGGATTTTTATCATCAATTTTTCATTGAAATCTCTGTGTAAATCTTTTTGGTTTTGATGATTTCGTCTTTTGGGGAATTGGCAGGGGATTTTAGATGATTGTTGTATTGGCAAGTGGTAAATTCAACAGCTAGAAATTAGTATAAGTTATGGCTGTTTCTGATTTTCTGTGCCGGGCTGAGACAAGGAGAGTGTTATGGGTAATGGGAGGTGTTTTTGCATTTTCTATACTTTTTCAATTTTGTGAACTTCCTTATGGGAATTTCATAGGATCTTTATTTTCTGGATTGAATTTCAATAGAATGAACTATGTTAATACAGAAATCAATTTTACTGGTGGATTTGATGAGAGAATCAGTGGAAACGATTCGATTTTTTCGATTGAATCAAAGAAGAGTAACGACAGTTCTGGAGTGGAATTGCTGAAACCAAACACGAATTTAGCACCAGAAAGGGCTATGGAATTTGGGAATATATGCAAAGGTAACAATGGAAATGTAGCCCCAATGTTGGATGAACAAAATAAAGACGATAATATTGTACCTCTACCATCGGACATTGAATCACCGCCATTGATTTCATCACCTCCACAAGTTGATTATAATTTGATTGCTCCTATAGCTTCTCAGATTGATGAAATAGCTGTTATTGTTGTCCCTTTAAACTCGACGAATGCCACTATACAGCTGATGAATTCACCAGCTCCCTCTGTTTCATATAGGCATGTTGACACCGATAATTTGACTGCATTGGCTAGTTCTCATAATCCAAATGAAGCAACAGGGCTATTAAGAAATGATCATGCCTTGTCAGGGAATGGTTCCACTATGACCAAAAGAACTCCTGCTGCGAAAAAAGCATCGGTGGAAGGTGTAGTGTCAATATCTGAAATGACTAATATGTTGCTTCGGAGCAGTCACCCCTCAAACCTTTTAATGGTATGTATAGGTATATGTAAGATTAGGAAATGCTAATTCGTTGAATGGAATTGTTTCTAATTCCTTTTGCTTATTGAGTTCTGGCAGAATCCAGCATGGTCTTCAGCTGGCGATGAAGTATTGCTGAGTGCAAAATCACAGATTGAAAGTGCAGCTAACAATATCAGTGATCCTGGCCTATATGCACCAGTTTATCACAATGTTTCAAAGTTTAAAAGGTACACTTGATTGTATTAGTGGTTTTCATATCTTACAAAATTTTTGCTCATCTACTAAAGTTGTTGTCGAAAGATAAATCTATTCATTGCTACTGTATCAAATTTGTCTCCTAACTAGTTCGATACATGAAAGGATCATTTATAAGCTGTGTACTGCATAATCTGCTTGATCATTCACGGTATAGACATGAATTTCTGCCAGCTTTACTTTGGTTTTTAATTACTTGCATATTGGCTTTTGCTGATAAGGATGAATCGTGAGATAGCACTTAGTGGTATGTTTACCAGATTTCATTCATCAAAATGCAGGAGCTATGAGTTAATGGAACAGAATCTCAAGATTTACATCTATAAGGAGGGCAAGAGACCCATATTCCATCAACCAAAGCTCAAGGGCATCTATGCTTCAGAAGGTTGGTTCATGAAGCAGTTAAAAGCAAGCAAGCAGTTCCTCACCGATGACCCAAACAAAGCACACCTCTTTTACTTGCCTTTTAGTTCTCAAACTTTGGAAGAAGTGGTGTATGTGCCTGGTTCTCGCAGCTTCGATAAACTAAAAGCATTTTTGAACAACTACCTCGATTTGATCAAGGGAAGATATCCATTCTGGAACAGAACACAAGGAGCTGACCATTTTCTTGTTGCTTGCCACGACTGGGTACGTTGTTACATGTTTATATAATGATCTATGTTCAGTCTGTCTCACTTTGATTGATAGGAGAAAGGAGAATAAGGAGTTGTGAATGGTTATGAAGTGTGTTCCTCTTCTTTTGTCTTAGGCCCCGGAAGAAACTAGGCGTGAGATGACCAATTGCATAAAGTCTTTATGCAATTCTGATTTAAGAGAAGGATTCAAGTTTGGCAAGGATGCTTCTCTACCAGAAACGAACATTGTCTCAACTAATCCCTCGAGAAGCCTTGGGGGAAATCGTCCTAGCCAACGAAAATTCCTTGCTTTCTTTGCTGGAAGTATGCATGGGTATGTCCGTCCTATTCTTTTAAAGTATTGGCAAAACAAAGATCCAATGATGAAAATCTTTGGCCGGATGGACAACCATGACTATATCCTCCACATGAAGAGCAGCAAGTACTGTATATGCGCAAGAGGTCATGAAGTGAACAGTCCACGAGTCGTGGAGTCTATTTCCTACCAATGTGTTCCTGTGATCATATCTGATAACTTTGTACCTCCATTTTTGGAGACATTGAACTGGGAAACATTTGCTGTTTTCGTCCAAGAGGAGGACATTCCAAATCTGAAGTCTATACTCGAATCAATCCCGCTAAGAAGATATCTGAAACTGTATAACAATGTGATGAAGGTACAACAACATTTCCTTTGGCATCCTGAACCAGTAAAGTATGACACCTTTTACTTGATACTTCATTCTATTTGGTATAATAGAGTTTTCCAGATTGCATCCTAGCAAGTTTTGGATTTGGTGATATTGTAGCTTTTGTAAGGAAAAAAGAGAACATTATTATTATTATTATATCGATTGATTGGTGCTACTCTCATTGTCCCAATTTAAACGACTACACACATCTTTAATGTAACATTACAAGATGCAAAAATCTCCCCCTGTTTCTTTAATTCTGAGTCCAATCAAACTTAGACACTTGAACTATGACGGAGGGAGTATTACAATAGTAGTAATCTGTTTTGCAAATTAATTATACAGGATTATTACGGGCGATTGCTAATGCGATGATTAATAATGATAAAGTCTTTATGTAGTGATGATTAATTTATTAATACTATTAAAAGATTGTTACACATGATTACTATTAAAGGATATGTTTGTCTTCAAATCGCTCATTAACATGTAAAAGATAAACGCAGTCAAACGGTTAAATCACAACAAATATCACTCAGCTCCTTTTGGTTAAATAAAAAATTGAGTGGTCCTGAGAGGAAAAATAAACCCTTTTAGCTCCGGACTCATGTTAATACCATCAAGCAAATTGGTATTTAGACTAACAAAGCTCTACTACTTGATGAACATGAGTTAGATAAAATGATTGAACATGTGTTAATCATATTGGAAATATCACAATGGTTTCTTTCATTGTTATCAAAGAATTTAAATATAGAGAAAATCATACCATATATGATATAACTATTTAAGCCCTTTTATTACAAAAATATGTAAGTATTTTTTTCCCCATATTTACTAAAACCTAAGGCGTAGCAATAGTTTATCTAATGTAGTAGATTTACCCTCTCTCAAATCCTTCTTTTTGGCTAAAAATTAGGGATATAGTTTCGTGATTTTGGGCTAACTAAAAGGAAAAGGAGACCCAAAAAAAAAAAAAAATCATATACTACCAAATATGTTATTCCATTCAAACTTACGTTTTTTCTTTTTCTTTTTCTCTACTCCTTGATTTTATGCATCAAATTTGGTAAAATCGGTCTTCCTAATTTTTTCTTTTCTACCATACTTGCCACGTTGGAAAAAATTTGGATCATAAGATGTCTTTAAATTTTTGGCAAAACTTTGACATTTCAAAACAAAAACGTTTGGATTAATTATATTGATTACATCGAAGAGGAAGAAAAATACACGGCATATATATATATATGTTGCTTGTATTTGTTTGAATACAAGTTACGCTGAGATTGGTTATGTTGTGATAAGTTATTTTGAGATAAATTATGTTGAGATTAGTTTTTATTGCTTGTTTGGTTTGTCGTATGCAAACTTATATTCATTGCATAATTTCTAAGAATAAGTTGTTTATTTACAATAATAACCTCCACTTGTTTTTCTTTTTCTTTTTTTTTTTACATTTTTTTTTTTGCAAACTTTAATTAGTTATTCATTCTTTAAAATAAAATTTCCATCTTATTTAGCTTAAATATTTTTTGTAAGCATTTCCATGATTGTGCCGTGTGTTTTTAAAATTAAACTTTCATCTTATTTAACTTAAAAATAAAACTTCCATCTTATTTAGCTTAAAAATAAAATTTCCATCTAATTTAGCTTTAAAATAGAACTTTCATCTTATTTAGTTTAAAAATAAAAACATTCATCTTATGTAGCTAAAACATAAAACTTCCATTTTAAGTATAAGAAATTTCATCATTAAAGTTATCCACATTTTAATTGATATATAAAATATAACTTTTAAGTGAGTAGTTAACTATTTAATTAAAAATATGTAACTTAGTAGTGAAGTGAACATTTTAAGAAAAATCAAAGTATAAATAAACATAAGAATTAGGCAAATAAATTCAACTTACAATATATTCATAAATAAAAATTGTATTCATAAATGTATTTTTTAATAGAAAAAGATATTATCATAATAACAACGAATAATTAAGGTTGTCAATGTTATTATACATGTTAAAAATTATGTTAATATACATGAATGTAAAGTGGTGTAGAAAAGAGAATTTAAGGGGGATTTTTGTTATTTTACCTACCTAATCTTGGGATTACTATTCCACCCCAGGAGAGATAACTTATCCCAGGACTAATTGTTAATCCTTGGATAAGTTATCCCAACCTTTGCAACCAAACAACAGATTAAAGGCCACTTAAAAGTTATTTCGGGATTAATTCCTTTTATCCATCACACCAAACGACCCTAAGGTTATTATATCACTAAAGGGTCGTTTGGTGTGATGGACAAGAGGATTTAATCCAGGGATAATCTTTAAGTGACATTTAATCTGGTGTTTGGTTGTCAAGGGTGGGATAACTTATCCCAGGATTAACAATTAGTCCTAGGATAAGTTATCCCTCTTTGGGGATGGAATAATAATCCCAGGATAACTTATCCTGGATTAGGTAGGTAAAATAATAAAAATACCCTCCTTAAATCCCACAACATTTATAATAACATTCACAATCTTAATTATTTGTTGTTCTTATGATAATATATTTTTCTATTAAAAATTACATTTTATAAATACAATTTTATTTATGAATATAATATAAGTTGAATTTATTTGCCTAATTCTTATGTTTATGTATATTTTGATTTCTCTCAAAATGTTCACTCCACTACTAAATTGCATATTTTTAATTAAATAGTTTATTACTCACTTAAAAACTATATTTTATATATCAATTAAAATGTAGATAGCTTTAATAATAAAATTTCTTTTACTTTTCAAAAACTTAAAATGGAAGTTTTATTTTTAAGCTAAATAAGATGAAAGTTTTATTTTAAACTAAATAAGATGAAAGTTTTATTTTTAAGCTAAATAAGATGAAAATTTTATTTTTAAGCTAAACCAGATGGAAGTTTTATTTTTAAGTTAAATAAGATGAAATTAAGTTTAATTTTAAAAACACACGGCACAATCATGGAAATGCACGCCTAAAAATATCTAAGCTAAAGAAGATGGAAAATTTTATTTTTAAGAATGAATAACTAAAATTTGCAAAGAAAACGTAAAAGACGAAAAAAATTAAATAAGGTGGAGAGTATTTTTGTAAACAAACAACTTATTCTTAAAAATCATGCAATGAGTATAAGTTTGAATATGACAAACCTAACAAGCAATAAAAATTAATCCGAGCATAACTTATCTTAGCATAACTAATCCGAACATAACTTGTATTCAAACCAAATGAGAAATGAGATGAATGAAATCATCACTCTTAACAAAAAAAAGTTAAGGGATACTCCTATTTTATTTGTATTTGATTTTTTTTAAATTGAAGAAGAAGATAATTTTAGTATATAATAACAATAATACTGGTAAAGGAATAGACGGGTGCTCCATACTGAAACCTATTCTAGCACTCGAGAAGAGAAACAATCAACTACCTACTTACCATTTATCATAATTCTCGACTTTCATACTCTCGTATCTATGGTTATGTCCCTGAAAATTTATTATGTTATATCTAATCACATCTCTTCAATTCTTCCTCAAACTTATTACTGTCAATATCTCGCAACTCCTCATTGAAGCATTTGTACTCCTCTTTACATGCCCAAAATTAAGACGTGACTGTGACTTCACTAGTTATTTGACATGACAAAATGCTTTGATTCCATTACAAAAGGAAAGTATGTAATGTTAGTTTGATTTTCAAATCAACCCTTTTTTTTTGTGTGTGGGGATCCCCTAAGATCACTTATGCAGATTTTAGAATTGTACAATACATTGATTAAGTGGAGCAAATTAATTGGAACCGAAAAGATTTGAGGGAGGAGATCGAAGGAACAAACAAAACGTCAATTTTCAAAATTAACATTTTGAGTTGTTGTCTACTCTATCAACCAAGTCATGTTTATAGCCCATGAGGGAATTAAGTATCACTCTTACAAAGAAATGGATGTTTTTCTACTAATTAATTCAAACTGGCCTACACTAATCAGCACAGCAATCACCACCAACTTCATTGCAGTTGATTTAACGATCTGATCTGCATGCACTAGGGAATATGCCATTATATTCAATATTTAACTAAAGGCGTAAACATTTCACTTCATTCATGAACGATATATAGGTAATGGCCATAGCCATCCACCAATTAAAACTCTGGCACAAGATTTCACCATAGGACTTAGATCTGCCCAAGAAATTTGTTAGTGAAAAACTTACAACATAACAAAAAATACAAGATTACAATTGAAAATAAAATTGAAGAAATAAATCTCTTCATGCTGAGGCGCGGATATCTCGCTATCTTTAAGGAGATTCAAGCCCACTGCAGCAAATGTTTTCACCGGTCCAGCAGTAGTCCTCTTGACTTGTCCCCTCCAGGATACAACAGCCTTCACAAAGTATAACTCAACAACTTTGGACAAGAGTTGAGTCCAAAGCTCCACAAAAAAGAACACCTCCCTTCAACTAATAAGAACTCTCTTTTTTTACTAACTTTTTCACTCTATATTTTTCTTGTGTGTTATATGTCTCCCAAACCAAATGAAGACCACCACTATTTATACTAGAAGAAGTCTTCCTAGGAATAAATAGGAAGATAATGGGATACTAAATAGTGAAGATAATGGCCTTAAGAATTACATAAGTTACAAGGATAATGGAGGAATAAAGAATGAAGTAATTGTGTGGGTAACAAATGCACCAACGTGCAAATGCAAAACTGCCCAAGATGCTGACCACAACGTTCACTGGAACGTTATAGGATATATGACATCTGCCAATGAAGCCAAGAATAATTGGCATTAACATGACCAGAAAAATGGTTAGGCAGCATTAAGTCACAAATATAAAAGCTATAAATTATATTAAAATGCTTAATAACCAACAATCCCCCACTTATTTTACTATTAGACAAGAGAGTATATCAGCTGAAGGAAGACTACTATGCATAATGAAGGTGTGCTCTGCATTGAACCTCCACTTAGTGAAACAGTAACTTTTACTCCAGAGTCGTAGTGGTCTCAGACTTGAACTATGACTGCTTAAGGGAAATAAAATATCATTGCTCACACATAATAATCAAGGTGTTGACATGAGCTTTATAGCCAGCACGTTATGGCCTTGTGCTATCCCGGTTTCATGAGTGCATTTGAGAATAAGCCCAATTCTCATAGGAAGCGACCTACTTCCACACATCACATAGATGAAATCTGTCGAGAGTGCTCCTGTAAGCTTCACACTCCACCCATACGGGCTACAGTATTCATTAAGAGTTTTATTAACTCAGCCTTCACAAATCACTACAGGAACCAATGCACTCACATCATAGGGAGGGAATAAAAAGATAGTGCATTTTTCACAACAAGTCATCATATGATTAGTTTTTCCCTTTGAACTTGGTTATAGGATCTCTAGTCCCCAGGTTGGGTTTCCTCATATATGACTCAAGGATTTATAGGCTTCAATCCCATCCCCCTCAATGTGCTCCAAACCTTCTCTCTCGTTAAGGCCTTAGTAAGAGGATCTGCAGATTATCACAAGATTTGACATAATCAACATTAATGGTACCATTTGTCAAATATGATCTTACATTACTGTGTTTCCTCCTTATAGGTCTGGATTTATCGTTGTAATAACGGTTTTGAACTCTACCAATCGCAGCGGTGCTATCACAATGTATTAAAATAGGAGGAATTAGTTTTTCAAAATAAGGTATTTGAAACAGTAAATCTCTTAACCAATTCGCTTCCTCACTAGCTGAAGCTAAAACAATTAGTTCAGCCTCCATGGTAGAGTTAGCAATTATAGTTTGCTTTTTTGATCTCCAACAAATAGCACCACCACCTAAAGTAAAGACATAACCAGTGGTAGAACACGAATCACCTGATAAAGTGTTCCAATCTGCATCACAAAAACCTTCAAATCTGCGAGATATTTTTATAGAACAAACCACAATTTTTGTTCCAATTAAATATCTCATAACTCTTATTCTGACATGCCAATGTTCATTACCTGGCTTGCTTGTAAACCTGCCAAGTACTCCTACTGCATATGCAATATCAGGCCTAGTGCAATCAGTCACATATCTCAAACTTTCGATTATGCTAGCATATGCCTTTTGATTTATTACATCATTTTCACTCTCAATAGGAAATAAGCGAACACTTGAATCAAAAGGAGTAGCAACATGCTTGCAATCAAGAAAGTTATATTTTTTCAAAATTTTCTCAACATAATGTGACTGGTCAAGAAAAATTCCATCACATGTTCTTGTTATTTTTATTCCAAGAATAAAATTTGCCTCACCAAGATCTTTCATATCAAAATGGCTTCTAAGAATATTCTTAGTTTCATCAATAACATTAATGTTAGAGCCAAAGATCAACAAATCATCAACATATAGGCAAATAATCACATGTGAATTATTCCAAGACTTATGATATATGCACTTATCACACTCATTTGTTTTAAAACCATTTTCAATCATGCAGGAATCAAATTTTTCATGCCATTGCTTTGGTGCCTGTTTCAAGCCATATAGGGATTTAGTAAGTTTACACACTTTGCTTTCTTGGCCTGCTTGAACAAAAGACTCGGGTTGTTCCATATAAATTTTCTCATTTAGGTCTCCATTTTAAAAAACAGTTTTTACATCCATTTGATGAATTTGCAAATCAAAAATTGCTGCCATAGCGATTAAAAGTCTTATGGATGTAATTGTTGTTACCGGTGAAAAAGTATCAAAAAATTCTAGGCCTTCTAGTTGTTTCAAACCTTTTACAACTAGTCTAGCCTTATATTTATCGATAGATCCATCCGGTTTCAATTTTTTTCGTAAGATCCATTTACAACCAATAGTTTTACAACCCGATGGTAAATCAACTAACTTTCAAGTTTTATTAGAAATCAGTGATTCCATTTCATCATTTACAGCCTCTTTCCAAAATATAGAATCATGTGAAGATAATGCTTCTTTCAAAGTGAGAGGGTCATCTCTAACATTAAACACATAAAAATCAGGACCAAAATCTTTTTCTACTCTAGTTCTTTTACTTCTTCTTAACTCAAAATTATCAATTTCTTTATTTTTTAAAGTAGAAGTAGAAGAACTAGGTAGTGACAAAATATTTTGTTCAATCCTTTGACCCCCACTATTTTTAAAATCAAAAGGGAATTTATTTTCATGAAAAATAGCATCACCCGATTCTATCACAATATTATCTTCAAGATTAAAAAATCTATAGGCTGTACTATTTGAAGCATAACCAAGAAAAGCACAAGTAGTAACTTTCTTACCTAACTTTGTGATCTTGGGATCCATTAGCCTCACAAAGGCTAGACAACCCCAAACTCTTAGATATCCCAAACTTGGCTTGTAACCTTTCCACAATTCAAAAGGTGTCAATTTAGACTTTTTATGAGGCACACGATTCAACACATAACAAGTAGTTAAAATAGCTTCACCCAAAAAATTTAAAGGTGCATGTGACTCAATCAACATGGCATTAGTCAATTCAACCAAAGTTCTATTTTTTCTTTCCGCTACTCCATTAGATGAAGGAGAGTAAGGAGGAGTAGTTTCATGAATTATTCCCAATGATCTGACAAAAGAATTAAACTCATTTGACTCATATTCACGGCCTCTATCACTTCTAATTCTTTTTATTTTTCTTTCAAATTGATTTTCAACCTCATGGAGATAAGTTTTGAAATTTTCAAAAGCATCACTTTTATTTTTCATCAAGTAAACATATGTAAACTTAGAAAAATCATCAATGAAAGTGATAAAATATCTATTACCTCCACGAGTTAAAATTCCACCAAGTTCACAAATATCAGTATGAACTAATTCTGACAAATCAATTTTTCTTTCAACTTGAAAATGAGGCCTTTTAGTGATTTTGGCTTTACTACAAGCCTCACACTTTTCAAAATTCTTTTTAATCATTGGGATTAATCCTAAACTACTCATGATTCCAACATAACGATCATTAATATGACACAAACGAGCATGCCAAAAATTAGTAGAAGAAAGCATATAAACAGAAGTAGAAACTTTATTCATTTCAACATTTAGTTTGAACATCCCATCACAAGCATACCCCATTCCCACAAAAATACCCTTCTTCACAATTACATATTGATCAGATTCAATAATCTATTTAAAGCTTGCTTTATTAAGAAGAAAACTAGACATCAACTTTTTTCTCATAGAAGGAGTATATAGTACATCTTTCAAAGTTAATACCCTTCCAGAAGTAAAACACAATTCGACATCTCCCGTTCCAAGCACTTGAGTAGTATGTGAATCACCAAGCATGATGGTTTTGGGCTCCTCAAAATGAGTATATTTTTCAAATCAGTCTTTGTCATAACAAATATGACGGTTTGCACCAGAATCAGCCCACCATCCATCAACACTCTCAACCATGTTTATGTCGGTAATCACCGCCACAAAAGGTTCTTCGATAACGTTTGCCTGAGGGTTAGGACCACGTTTTCGGAATCTGCAAAATCGAGCAATATGCCCACTCTTGCCACAAACAAAGCACGGTCCCTTATCTTGAACTTGTTGATTTTGTGCTTGGTTATATTCACCACTACTTTTCTTGGGAGGTCTACCATTATTTTTCTTGAACTCTTTCTTCTTAGGTTTCAAAGAAGTATTTTTGTGAGTTTCAGGAGTAACATTATTTGAAGTAATTAAATTTACCTTCGTTGTGATGTTGTTCTCTTCTGTTTGTAAAAGTGCATCTTGGCCTCTTTGCCTTTTCTTCCATACGGATTTTCATTATCAAGGATTCAAGGGAGGTTTCCTTTTGTTTGTGGCGCATAGTTTTTTGAAATTCCTTCCAAGAAGGTGGAAGTTTATCTACTATGCCACAAACAATAAGGTTATCTCCAATTTTCACCTCCTCAGACCTAAGCTCTCCAGCAATCATTATAAAGTCTTGAGCTTGGTCTACCACTGATTTATTGTCCACCATTTGGAAACGAAAAAATCTACTAGCCGCATTTTTTTTCGCTCCCGCCTCCTCGGTATCATACTTACTTTGCAATGCTTTCCAAATTTTCTTTGCACTAGAGTAAGTTCTATCATAATAATCATAAAAATTATCAGATAGATAATTAAGAAGATAATACCGACACTTATAGGAGTCACCATCATACTTTTCCACTTTCTCATGATGAGAAATAAGTTCATCATCATCCATCGAGGTGTCATCAACTTTATTAGGATTCTTCTCAGTTAACACATAAGAAACATTGAGAAGACTTAAGTAGAAAAGTACTTTACCCTTCCATCTCTTGAAATGGTTACCATTGAACCGAAATGGCTTGTTAAGGTCTCCCATCTTAACATCCGCGATTTTTTCAATTGTAGTCATTCTGAATCTCCTTAAAATTGTTAGTGAAAAACTTACAACATAACAAAAAATACAAGATTACAATTGAAAATAAAATTGAAGAAATAAATCTCTTCAGGCTGAGGCACGAATATCTCGCTCTCTTTAAGGAGATTCAAGCCCACTGCAGCAAATGTTTTCACCGGTCCAGCAGTAGTCCTCTTGACTTGTACCCTCCAGGATACAATAGCCTTCACAAAGTATAACTCAACAACTCTGCACAAGAGTTGAGTCCAAAGCTCCACAAAAAAGAACACCTCCCTTCAACTAATAAGAACTCTCTTTTTTGACTAACTTTTTCACTCTATATTTTTCTTGTGTGTTATATGTCTCCCAAACCAAATGAAGACCACCACTATTTATACTAGAAGAAGTCTTCCTAGGAATAAATAGGAAGATAATGGGATACTAAATAGTGAAGATAATGGCCTTAAGAGTTACATAGGTTACAAGGATAATGGAGGAATAAAGAATGAAGTAATTGTGTGGGTAACAAATGCACCAACGTGCAAATGCAAAACTGCCCAAGATGCTGACCACAACGTTCACTGGAACGTTATAGGATATATGACATCTGCCAATGAAGCCAAGAATAATTGGCATTAACATGACCAGAAAAATGGTTAGGCAGCATTAAGTCACAAATATAAAAGCTATAAAATATATTAAAATGCTTAATAACCAACAAAATTAAAGCACCAATTCCTCCAAATGCTAAACTCACCGCTGCCACGATCACAGCAAGCCTCAACTTGAGTCTTTGGCATTTTAACTATAGTTTATACGAAAAATATAAACTATAGTTTAAAATATTTGTCCTGTAATTTAGATAGGGTGATAGTCTTTGGCATTTTAACTATAGTATCACACAAATTCAAAATATGTGTCCTCAATCTAAATTAAAGTATTCTAGATCTAGAATACTATCACCCTATACATATATCTAGTATATTACAATTTCTTTCACTCTACAACATTTTGGAGTGCATTTAATTGTTCAATTTCAGTAATAATATATAAATATAATTGCTAGAAATATTTATACTTTTATGAGAAATATAAATTTAGAAATAAATAATTTACTTTATATATAAATATTGAGTGAAGTCAAGATTCCAACACCTTTTAAATATATTGTGAAAACTAATGTATTGTCTATTCTACCGACGTTTCTTATTTTAATTACTATAATTTGACAAACTGCGGGTTAAAAATATATATATTCAGTGACTTGTCAAGGAACGAACCATTTTATACCGCATGATAGATCGATCAATTTCCTACTGGGACTAAAGGAGCTTGTTTTATCAACAGACTCAGTTGAGGTAATAAATTTTATCAACAATGACCATGAATCTTATAGCTCTATAATTTGTGAATGTAGGTTATTGATGCAACAATTGGGATATCCAAAACTCTCGCATACCTATAGAGAGCAGAATAAAATAGCTGACCTATTAACCAAGGAAGGGGCCAAGAAGAAATAATTTGATCGCACAAGAATTTTACTAGTCCCTCCCGTATTCACAAATGAGGCGGTGTGGGCAGACATATTAGGAACTACGTTTTCAAGAGAAATTTCGGCTTATAGTACCAACTTGGTGGCAACTAATGCTATGGTGTATACGGGGAATAATAATAATAATAATCCCTTAGATTGTAATAATGCTACTTAAGCTTCGTTTCAAATAATAATATCCAGTTAACCAAAAAAAAAAAAAGGAGCTTATTTTTGGGGCAAGAGACGGCCAAAATTTTGTAAGCTAATTTGTATAGACATTCTCCTTGTATATTTGGGGTTCCCCTTATATATGTGGCCCGGATCGCTAGGATCACAATCCTGGAAATTTTATTTTTTCAAAACAAAAAAGAACCTAACCGATTAGGGTTATAACCGATCAAAGATGATCAGGGTTATAACCGATCAAGATCGGGATTAACATCTGCTGAAAATTTATACATTCTAATACTATCGATCTTCAAGTTGTTGAGAAGTCTCTCCTAATCCTTTCAACTTGACATTCTGCTCCATCTTCTTGAGCTTTCGCTCCTTCCTATAATCATTCATAGCATCCAAAGCATCCATACCTATTAACGCAATAATATACAAACCTACTGCTTTAACAATACTAAACCAGCCATCATCACCATCCGCTTCCACCATATTAGACCTTTTTTATCAACTCACAATAAACGTAACAAGAAAACAGTTTGTTCAACAAAATATTAATATTCTTATTATTATAATGAAAAACTTAGTATAAAACCTTTTTCAATACCCTTTATATAAATAAAACCTTTCTCCAAATCCTATTTGAATGAGGTAATGTTTACAAATCCAATTCCTAATTAAAAACAGTAGCAGCATTAATAATGTATTAGTACAATTTCAATCAGACGAATCCAATTCTAATTGGACTTCCACATCAGTTGAAACTCCGATTAATATTAATTATACTAGTTTACTGAATTAGCGACAATTATTAAATATATATTTAAAATTAATAATCTTTTAATATATCATGCCACTATATAAAATATATCGATTAAAGTTTCATTTTTGCACACAAATGGTCGAAATTTAGAATTGGGCTTTGAAGAAGCTCTAGTGGTTGAACATGAAGGAAGGAGGAAGTAAATTAAGTGTGACAAAGGAAGCCAAGGTCAGTATACATCGGAGATGTATTAACGTTCATATACGATCAACTCAAATTTCATCTAAATAGTCACAAATTATTGAAAAAGAATTGAAACAAATATTTTGTGTGTTTAATAAGGAAAGCTTTAGTGTGGCGGCAAAGGTGACTCACAAATTGCTTTAGATTGTGGCATTGTTGGAATTTATTTTTGAATCATTTTATTAGAATTTCTAGGTCTGTCACTATCTATGTCACTCTTATTTATTTAACTCTAATTATAAGCTAGTAATAGATTGAAGAAATAAATTACGAGTTGATTTCTCGTATTATCACTCAACTACTAGTTTTTCATTTTTTTCTTAAGCAAATTTTTTATCCTAGGATCAGTTTATTAAATTCAATATGTACAAAAAGCTAAAAAGAACAAGACCTGATCCATAAATGGACCCAATCCAAATAAAATAATAAGCATAGCTTCCCTACTCTTAGCTAATCCTTGTCTATTTCCAAAAAGCTCTAATCCCTTTTTTCTATCACCGCCGCATCGCTTCTTGGTAAGCATTTCTGCCTTGTCTCTTCCTTCTTCTTCATTCTTTGAGCTGATTCTTTTTTTCTTTTCAGGTGACTGTGAGAACTCCCAAGGACATTTCGTCATTTCTATCTAGTATGACGCCGATTTGATGCTTTATCCGGTATCACTTCTGACCAGCTTCTCTGTTAGCATGATGGACAACTAAATGATTGTATATACTAATGTAATTATATAGTGATATAAATTAGTATGATCATATACATTTGTTGTAGAATTAAAGGAATAAATATTGTGATAGAATAGCTAATTTGGAGGGATAGCAAGACAGATTTAGATGGATTGAATAACAGATTTATAGAGATATAATATTTGATCTTTTAAGGATAGGAATGACGGATCTTTAGGGATGTGTAATCTTTATTTTCTCTATATAATGGAAAGACTCTCACTTTGAGGGGCATTCAGTAGAAAATTGACATGGTATTAGAGTCTTCTCTTGGCTGTCTTGTTTTATAGAGTCATCTGTGGTTCCTTCTAATTTTTTTTTAAAATCTTGGTTCTTGGTTTTTGGTTGACTGTTCATCGACAATCAGTCCTATCACCTGGGAATTTTGTTCTTGGTCATTCTAGTTGCTTTTTTGAGTCTTTGTAGTTTTCATAGCTATTCAAAAGCATGAATTCACATCACTTTGAATCCTTCAGTGTTCGTTTTACTAGAAAAAATTATTCTTCTTAGGAGTTTCAGTGTCAGTTGTTCGTCATCGGCAAAGAACTATGGGGCCATATAGATGGAAGCGATCCTGCTCCTACTGATGCAACAAAGTTAGGTGAATGGAAGATTAAAGATGCTCGGGTGATGACATGGATTCTAGGGTCAATTGACCCTCTTATTGTTCTTAATATTAGGCCATACAAGACAGCTAAGACCATGTGGGATTACTTACAAGAGGTTTACAACCAAGATAATAACGCAAGACATTTTCAGTTAGAGTATAAAATTGCTAATTACTCTCAAAGAGGTCTTTCTGTTCAGGATTATTTTTTTTGGATTTCAGAACTTATGGGTTGAATTTACAGATATTGTCTATGCCAAAATACCTACCGAATCTCTATCAGTGATTCAGGCAGTTCATGAGCAAAGCAAGCGAGACTAATTTTTGATGAAATTACGCTCCGACTTTGAGAGTGTTCACTCTAACTTGATGAATCGTGACTCGTCTCCCTCTTTGGATGTTTGCTTTAGGGAATTACTTCGTGAAGAGTAACGTCTTGTCACACAAAATGCTTTCAAGAAAGAAAATGGTGTCAAGTTGCATTTGCTGCTCACGGCAAAAGAAAGGGCAGGGATATGAGTAGAACTTAATGCTACAGTTGCAAGGAATATGGTCATATTGCTAGTAATTGTAACAAGAAGTTCTGTAATTATTGTAAACAACAAGGACATATTATCAAAGAGTGTCCCTCGCGCCCTCAAAATCGTAGGATCAATGCTTTTCAAGCTGGGATAAATGGTTCCACTAATGATAACTCATCTTCAGGACAAGTTCTTACTCCTAAAATGGTACAACAAATGATCGTGTCAGCCTTTTCAGCATTGGGATTACAAGGTAATGATGTTACATCTAATTTTAGGATTGTTGATTCAGGTGCTTCCAATCACATGACCAACTCAACGAGCATCCTAAAAAATGTTCGTAAGTATCAAGGTCCATCACAAATATAAATCGCCAATGGTAGTAATTTACCCATTACCCAAGTTGGGGACATTACTCCAACTTTTAATAATATTTTTGTTTCACCAAAGCTCTCAACTAGTTTTATTTCAGTTGGACAATTGGTAGGTAACAATTGTGATGTGAATTTTTCTCGTAATAGTTGTCTTGTGCAGGATCAGGTGTCGGGGACGAAAATCGCGAAGGGGCCTAAAGTTGGACGATTGTTTCCTATACACTTTTCCATTCCTCCTGTTCTATATTTTGCTTGTACTTCTACTGCTAGTAAGACTGAGGTTTGGCATAAGCATCTAGGACATCCTAATTCTATTGTGTTGTCTCATTTATCAAATTCTGATTTCTTGGGAAATAAAAATCAATTTTCAACTGCGTCCATTGATTGTTCTACTTGTAAATTAGGTAAAAGTAAAACTCTTTGTGACATTCATAGATGATTATAGTCGGTTTACATGGGTGTATTTTCTTCGATCCAAATCTGAGGTATTTTCCATGTTCAAGACATTTTTGGCTTACATTGAGACTCAATTTTCTACATGCATCAAATTATTAAGATCTGATTCTGGTGGAGAATATATGTCTTATGAATTCAAAAAATTCTTGCTTGACAAAGGAATTGTCTCACAACACTCTTGCCCATATACTCCACAACAAAATGGAGTTGCTGAACGAAAAAATTGTCATCTTTTAGATGTCACTCGTACTTTATTGATTGAGTCCTCTGTACCAGCTAAATATTGGGTGGAAGCTTTGTCTACTGCTGTCTATTTAATTAATAGATTGCCATCTAAACTGCTAAATTTTTAGTCTCCATATTTGCGTCTTTATCACCAAAATCTTAACTATAGTGATTTTCATACATCTGGTTGTGTTTGTTTTGTGCATTTGCCTCCTTCAGTATGCAATAAACTTTTCTGATCTACTAAATGTGCTTTTATAGGTTATAGTACTTCACAAAAAGATTTTATTTGCTATGATCCATGTTCTCACAAATTTCATATTTCTAGAAATATTGTTTTCTTTGAGAATCAATATTTCTTTCCTATGATTGTAGATCCATTTTATGTTTCTCCTCTTCTTCCTACTTTTAAGGATTTATCATCTTCTTTTAAGAGGTTCAAACCTGGATTTGTGTATAAACGACGTTGGCCAACTTTATCCTATCCCGACACTGATCCGCCACCTGAAACTGTACCACAACTAGAATATGAGAATTCTTCAAGATCTGGTCCTCTTGAGCCTACTCAGCGATCTACCAGTATCTCGTACTCCCAATTGGTATGGCTTTTCCTCTACTTTATCCAACATATCTATTCCATCTTGTTACTCACAATATTCCAAGCATGAATGTTGGCAGAAAGCAATGAAGGAGGAACTTTTGGCTCTTAAAAGAAAATGACACATGAGACATTATTTCATGTCCTTCAAATGTTCATCTTATTGGATGTAAATGAGTTTATTCAATCAAACTTCATTTTGATGGATCTCTTGATCGGTACAAAGCTCGATTGGTTGTTCTTGGTAACAAACAAGAGTATGGCGTGGACTATGAGGAGACTTTTGCACCTGTAGCCAAAATGACTACGGTGTGAACTATTATTGCCATTGCTGCTTCACAAAACTGGTCTTTGTATCAAATGGATGTCAAAAATATTTTTCTCCATGGTGATCTTAAAGAAGATATTTATATGAAACCTCCACCTGGTTTGTTCTCATCGCCTACATCAGATGTATGCAAGTTGAAGTGGTCTTTGTATAAATTAAAACAAGCTCCAAGAGCTTGGTTTGATAAGTTTCGGTCTACTTTGCTACAATTTTCTTTTGAGCAGAGCAAATATGACTTATCTTTGTTTCTTGAGAAAACATCTACAGGTTGTGTTCTTCTTTTGATGTATGTAGATGACATTATTATCACAGGAACTGATTCTTCACCAATCACTAGCCTCCAACAGCAGCTTAAAGATTCTTTTCATATGAAAGATCTTGGTACTCTTACTTATTTTTTGGGTTTAGAGGTTCATAATGTTGCTTCAGGTGTGTTTCCAAACCAACATAAATATACTCAGGATCTGATTTCTTTGGCTGGTCTTCAAGATTCATCCTCCGTAGATACTCCATTAGAATTGAATATGAAGTATCATCGTGAGGAAGACGATCTTCTTCCCGATCCAACTATATTTCGACAATTAGTTAGGAGTCTAAATTACCTTACTATTACTCGGCCTGATATCTCTTTTGCAGTTCAACAAGTTAGTCAATTTATGCAAGCTCCCCGTCATCCCCACTTGGTGGCTGTTCGTCACATCATTCGGTATCTTCTAGGAACATCTACTCGTGGATTATTTTTTCCAAGTGGTTCTCCTATTCGTCTTAATACTTTTAGTGATTCTGATTGGGTGGGATGTCCCGATACTTGACGTTCAGTCTCTGGTTGGTGCATGTTTCTTGGAGAGTCATTGATTTCTTGGAAGAGTAAAAAGCAAGATCGTGTGTCAAAATCTTCAACAGAGGTTGTATATCAATCCATGTCTACTGCTTGCTCTGAGGTTGTATGGATTCATGGATTACTTGATAAGATTGGATTTCCTCAATCTCATCCTACTCCTCTCCATGCTGATAATACAAGTACTATTCAGATTGCTACTAATCCAGTTTTTCATGAGAGGACCAAACACATCGAAGTGGATTGTCATTATATAAGAGAAGCTGTAGATAAATGAGTCCTTACTCTTCCACATGTGTCTAGCGATCTTCAAATAGCTAATGCATTTACAAAATCCATGGCACGACAAATTGATGTTTCTTGATCCACTAACATCAATTTGACGGGGGATGTTACCATGATGAACAACTAAATGATTGTATATATTGATGTAATTAGACATTGATATAAATTAGCATGATCATATACATTTGTTGTAGAATCAATAGAATAAATATTGTGATAGAATAGCTTATTTAGAGGGATAGCAAGGCAGATTTAGAGGGATTGAATAGCAGATTTATAAAGATAGAATATCTGATATTTAGGGATAGGAATGGCGGATCTTTTGGGATATGTAATCTTTATTTTCTCTATATAATGGAAAGACTCTCACTTTGAGAGGCATTCAGCAGAAAATTGACATTCTCAGATGACCACACCAAAAATCTTGATAACTAGGACATTTAATTCCATTTTTACTTTGTATCGGTGTGGAGTCTTCTGCTATGAAATTATTGTCATTTCTGATTACTCGCATCTTGTTGATTTGTAGTTATGACGGTTATTGAGGTGATTGTTGGTTATTGCTTCTTTACTTTCTTCAATGTGTGTTGATTTTGAGAGTTTTCATCCTTATGTTTGGTATCTGCGATTTATCCATGTTTAAATGCTTCTTTGTTATGTTTGGTAGCTCTCGAAATAGATGATAGCACTTTGATTCTTGTGACTCCACTACTTCATTGACCAGTGAGTCTGCCACGCTGTTTCTTTCTCTGAAAATATGAGTGATTGATGCATTTATACTTCGAATCACCCATCTAATCTCCTCAATTCTTTCTACCAATTCCCACGGTATCTTCCACTAATTATCCACCATTTTTTTAAGCACTAAAGAGTTAGTTTCGATTATAGTCTCTTGTAGATATTTCTCTTGACAGTACCAAGCTGCTTCTAGCAGTGCAATCGACTCTGCTTCTATGTTTATTGTTATTTCTATTTCTTTTGCCCTTGCATATATAAAGTCTCCTTCCTCATCCCTAACTACAAAACTTATAGAACTAGCCCTTGGATTTCTTCTTGCTGCCTCATCTGTATTGCATTTAACTTTATTTCTTTCAGGTTTCTTCCATAGAACATACTGATGATGTAATCTAGGTTTATACTCATTCAACTTTGTGATAAGTTGAGGCCATGTTCCTTTCTTATATGTATCCAAGGATATTTCAGTTTTATGAGTTTCCTCACCTCTTCCTACACTTGCATCACCATTTCATTGTATGTGGTGGTTCCTTCATGCTTCAGATTATTCCTCATTTTCCATAATGTCCACATTATGATTGTTGGCATTGCTCTCATTACCACCTTGAGTTTGGCATTATCATTCTGCTTCCACCAAGTTATTATAAGTTATTGTAAGTGCATGTTCTCCATGTGTATATCTGTAAAAATAGCAAACTGCCTCCATAGCTATTGGCTATGGGGGTTGTTAGAAAAACATGTTCTATTGTCTCCTCTTCTGTCTCCAAACAACACCAACATCTAGACAGTATCTGAATTTTCATCCTCTTCAGATTGTCATCAGTTGCAATTCTTATTTTCCATAGTCTCCATAAGAAAAAATTCATCTTAAAAGGCATCTCTTTATTCCAAATCATTTGATAATCTGTCTTTCTTTTCTGTTTATGTCTCATTAGCTCCCAAGCTGATTTAATTGTGAAAATGCCTTGAGTACTCCCCATCCACCATGCTACATCATGGTACATTCCTTCAATTGAGGCTTAATGGATCCCATTATGTAATCTGTTATCTCATCGGATATCTTACTAAGAAGCTTCTCCCTAACCCAAGTCCCTTGATGAGTGAAAATTTTGACCTCTATTTCCTCTTCCAATGTATTGTTCTCCTCCACATACCATAGTGCCTCTTGTTTAGTCCAATTATCAAATCAAAAACTTGAGTTGACTGCTTTTATTTGCTACCAAATGTTGTGTTCTACCTTTTCTCTAATTATGATCATTTTCTTCCAAACTTGAGATGCACCTTGTCCTCTAGCCACTGTAGGATGAATTTTCTTACAATACTTGTTCCATATGAAGGATGTCCATAAAGATGATGTAGTGAAGATCTACCAAAGCTTTGCAAAAAAAGCTTTTGAAACATCATGTAATGACCTGAAGCCTAGTCCTCCCTCCACTTTTGGATAACACATCTTATCTGCATAAGATAGATGATTTATTGGTGGGCTTCATTTAGGCATCTCATATCATATATAGTCAGGATCAAACCTTTGCTGCAATGATGAAAAGTGTGGGTGATAAAGGGTCTCCCTGTTTTAGTCCTCTCGAAGATTGAAAGAAACCAAAGGATTGTCCATTCATCAATACTGACTACCAGTTATTGCTAATAAGCCTTACTATCATGTCTATGATTCTTTTTGCAAAACCAAAATTCCTTATTACTCTCACCAAGAATTTCCATGAAACCCTATTATAGGCCTTGGCCATATCCAGCTAGCTTCACCACTACATTATAATATTTGCTTCTTCTGTTAATGTCTTTTATTATCTCTTATGCCAACAATATGTTTTCAGTAATGTTTCTCCCTTTGGCAAAACCTATCTGATTTTTAGATATCAAACTAGGTAATACAATGACTATTCTTTCATGAAGAACTCTTGGTATGATCTTATTTGCAAAGATGCAAAGACTTATTGGCCTGAGATCTCCAAATGTGCTTACCATCTCCTTTTTAGGAATGAGGACCAGGTTGGTGTGTGTAATGTACCTGGGCAGTTCTTGCCCACAAAAAAATGCCTTCATCATATTAGTCACATCCTCCCCTACTATATCCTAACAACTCTGAAAAAACATACCTGAGAATCTATCTGGACCACTAGCACTATTTTCATTCAGAGCAAAAACCACTTTTGTAACTTCATCAGAAGTGGGTATTCTCACCATGATCTCATTTTGCTCCTCTGTGATAACACAAGGAATATGTATTATCATACTGTAATCACTGACCTCTTGATCCTCCATGAACTGTCTCTTGAAAACATTGACAGCTTCTTTCCTAAAGTTTTGAGTTATTGTAATCATGTCTCCATCTCTTGTTTAAATATCATTTATTTGCAGTTTTCTTATTTTTCCCTTGACATAGGCATGGAAGAACTTTGTATTGCTATCCCCATCCTTAACCATTGTATTCCTGCCTTTTGTTTCTAATATTCTTTTCCTATATGTTTGTATCTTTTAATGTCTGCCTCTACCTTATGAAGTTCTGCCCTGTTGCTCTCTGTAGGTGCCATTTTCAATTGAATCTCTTTCATTTTGATCATATCTTCTAAGGTAGCTATTTGCTGAAAAACATTCCCAAATGTCTTTTTACTCCATTTTGCTAATTCCAGCTTTACTTTTTTCATCTTACTATGCACCACTGTAAAAGGATTACTAGTAATCTCTCCTTCTTGCCATACATCAACAATTAACTTTTTGAAATTCTCGTGCTTTGTCCAAAAGTTTAGAAACCTAAAAGGCTTCAGAACATGTTCCTGTGATGTGTTACATACGACCTGTAGTGGTGCATGATCTGACCCTTGTCTGATCAAATGTTGAACTTCACTGTTAGGTAGTAGACTCATGAACTCTTCATTTCCAAAAACCCTATCTAGTCTTTCAAAAATGCATTCTGCCTCTACTCTTCCATTTCACCAAGTGAATGAACTTCCCTTGAAGCTAAGTTCATTTAGAGCACATGAGCTAATACATAAGTTGAAGTCTATGGTTTCCAACTGAGTTACTGGTAATCCACCCAGTTTTTTTGAGTCACTCCTTATTGTGTTGAAATCTCCACCAACCAACCATGGATTCTGCATGCTGCCTACTATATCCTCTAGAGATTCCTACAATTCCAATCTTTCCAATGCATTGCACCTTGCGTATACTGCTGTAACACTAAAAACATCAGTAGTTCCCCTTTTTTGGAAGTTGACCGTGAGCTGTTGTCCAGTGTCATTATAATCTTATTCTTCCTAATCATCCTCCCAGAAAATTCAAATTTTTGCTGAGCTGCTCACCTTTGCTTTGGGCATTCCCAATTTGATTTTGTACCTCTCGAGTTCTGCTGGATTTTGAAAAGGTTCTAAAAGAGCAATGTATGAGTAATGATTCCTCCTATGTAGGTCAATAAGTGTCTCAATTTTTTTTAAGTTCTTACTGATCTAATATTCCAGAAAAGTACTTTATTAATCATTGATTAATGATGGATGTTGACCCCTTCTTGCTCCTTGTATTAATTTGTGATTGTGTTTATAGTTTTTCCCCTTTCTTATTTTTCCAATATAACTGATTAATTTTCCTTGGTGACAAGTCCCCTTCTCGCCCTATACTCTCAATGTTTCTCTCCATGCATTCATCCTCTTCGGTATCCATTTTCTTCTTTTTTTCTTGTTCTGTGAGCTTATATATAATTGGTACCTTCACTATCTCCTGTATTAAGTTGTGTGTATATGATTCCCCTGTCTGACTTTGTCCCTCATCTTGAACTGTGTATGGATCGTCATCTACACCAATCTGCCTTTCCTTAGTCCTTTGATTTATTCCCCCTTCCTTTTCCGTAATCTGCAGGATGGATCTGAACTCAGGGCTCTATTATCTCTGTTAACTGAATCTTTCACTCTACTATAAGCATTTGCATTATTGCCTTTTGATTTAGAAATCATATGAGTTTTGATTTTTTCCTTCCTTTCTTCCAGTGTCTCATCCTGACCTATAGTATAATGTGTTGTATTTTCCTTGTTAGTTAATTCTGCCCCATTCTTAATTTCTCATTCCTTTGGTATAGTTTCTGTGTCATCCAGAGCTTCAAACTTATTGGTGGTTATCACTTGACCATTTTGTTGTTATTTTGGATTCCATACCTGCTCCCCTTTACCATGCGTAAATCCTGCCTTTCTGTGCCTATTTTTCCATTTTTGTTTTTGAAAAGCATTGGGTATTTCCTCTACTCCTTGGTCCATCTCCCCTCCAGTATTCTTATCCTCTCTCTTGTTTTCTTCTTCAGCCTCCTCATTTGGATATAATTCTGGATGTATAATGAAGCATTCCTTTTCATTGTGTCCTTGTAGCTTGCATGTTTTACAATATTTTGGAACATAATCATATTTAATGGTGATCCATTTTTCATTGATTTCCCCTGTCTTCTTCCTCATTCCTATATTAATTCTTTTTGGGAATTCCCCCATCAGATCCACCTCCACTTTAACCCTAGCACAACTAGGTCTCGTCTTGTTTTGAGTTTCCATGTCCACTTGTAAAGGTTTCCCCACTGCAACATCTAATGAGAACATTGCTTCCTTCCCAAAAAAATTTGGTGGTAGTGATGGAAAAGATATACACGCTATAACAATTGATCTTTCCTTCTCTGGATTAAATAATGAATCCCACTTGAGAGTTTGCATTGGGTAGGACCAGATGTTTCCTCCTCTGGATTAAATAATGGATCCCACTTGAGAGTTCGCATTGGGTAGGACCAATTTTTATGTGTAAAATAAAATTGTAGCTTTGATAAGAGGCTAACGTAATCTTCCAACAAAGTGGCCTCCATCAAAATATATCTATTACTCAGTAGTCCAATATTCACCTCCCCTTTCAAATCACATTGTTTGGGAATTAGCTTCCTTAGATCTTGAATGTCCAGTCATCCATATGAAAAATTACCAATAACTACATATTGTAAATCCTCATTAATGATCATCTGATCGACTTCTTCTTCCTCCTATATGATACGTGGTTCCCCATGTAGATATGCAATCTGCTTCAACGGTAGTGATTTACATTGTGATAGTGATGGCTTTATGATGTTAGCATAGGTTTGTTTGTTTGGATTAGGGATGATTGTCGCTGGCCCTACCTCCATTATAGGAGGTTGACCAGCGGCCGGTGTGGCCATATTTCTTTTCTTAAAGTGTTTTGTTTTCACACCTACTAGTCTCACTCAACTAATAGTTATTATCTTAGAAAAACACTTTTTTTTGTTGATATAGTGATGATTAATTATTAATACTATATAAAATATTGTTACACATGATTACTATGAAAGGATATGTTTTCCTTCGACTAATTTAATCCATTTATTGTTGGTACACTTATTATTATTTCAAATTCTATCCCACATAATTAAACTAATATATAAACTATAGTATGATTTAATATATATGATATTTAATTTCACGAACGAAACATTGTACATTAGTTATGATGGCTATTAATTTTCCTTATGCGGTTAATTGAATCGTTCATTAAAATGTAAAAGATAGACGCAGTTAAACAGTTAAATCATAACATATATCTCTCAAGGCCGAGCTCCTTTTGGTTAAATAAAAAATTGAATGGCCTTTTATGCATTTTGGAGAAAAAAGGGACACTTTTAACTCCGAACTCATATTAATACCATCAAGCAAATTGGTATTTAGACTCAAGCTCTACTACTTGAGTGTTAAGTGTTCTTATAGATGAACACGAGTTAGATAAAATGATTGAACATGTGTTTATCATATTGGAAATATCACAATGGTTTCTTTCATGGTTATCAGAGAATATAAATATAGAGAAAATCATACCATATATGATATAACTATTTCAGCCCTTTTTTTTTTTTTTTTCACATTTACTAAACCCAAGGCGTAGCAATAGTTTATCTAATGTAGGGTGTGTTTGGTATGAAGGAAAATGTTTTTCATTAAAAATATTTTCTAGAATATGTTTTCTTGGAAAATAAGTAGATTACTAATTTATTTTCTCATGTTAGGTTGGGGAGTAGAAAATATTTTTAATGATTGATTGTTGAATGAAAAATATTTTTCAAAAACATCTTTTATTTATGGCTTGAGACTAAAAATTACTCTTTAGAAAAATAAAATATGATCCAAAAGTCAACCCCGATAATTGATCTAGGATCCGACCCCGACACCCAAACTAGGACAAGACCCCGATAACCGTTCCAAAATCTGACCCTGAGATTTGACCGAGAATTTTTTTTTTTCAAAAACAATTTTACTTTTTTTTAAAAGAAAATTGACGGGGTAGGGGGGTAGGAGTGGGGGTGGCATAAAAAAATGATTTTTTTTAAAAAATTTGAAATATGTTTCAAAAACAATTTTTAAAATATTTTATGGGGGTGGTGCGGGGGAAGGGTGGTTAGGGGTGAAATAAAAAATGATTCATTTTAAATTTTAAATATTTCCCAAAGGGAAAAAAAAAATCTTACGGGAATGGCCTAGGGTGGGAGTAGGGGTAGGGGGTGGCTTAAAACTATTTTTTAAAAAAATTTGAAATATATTTCAAAAATAATTTTTTTTTAAAAAAAATTCACAGGGATTGCCTGGGTTTGGGGGGGGGGGTGAGGGCTAGGGGTAGGGGGTAGGGCTAGGGGGGCGTAAAAATGATTTTTTTAAAATTTGAAATATATTTCTAAAATTAATTTTTTAAAATAAAAAAATTGACAGGGATTGCCCGGGAGGGGGGAGGGGGCGGCTTGGTGTGGGGGCGACTAGGGGTGGGTTGTGGTTGGGGGTGGTATGAAAATGAAATTTGAATTATTTTGCAAAAACAATTCGTGGCCTTGTTGCAGGGGTGGGGGTGGGGGTGGGCGGGGGAGTGACATATTAAATTTGAAATATTTTTCGAAAGCAATTTTTTTTGGGGGGGAGGGGGGGGTTAGGGGGTAGGAGTGGTAGGGGTTGAGTGAGGTAAAAAAAATCTTAAAATTTGAAATATTTTTCAAAAATAATTTTTAATATTTTTTTGGGGGGGGGTGGGGGGTTTGGGGATAGAGATAAAATATATTTGAAATTTTAAAAAATAAGAAAATTTAAAATTTTTAATTTTTGTTTTTGAATGAGGAGGGTCGGGTAGGAGGTGTGGGTAGGGTAAGAAAAAAAAATTAAGGATGAACTAGAGTTTGGAAAATGTTTTTCTTAATATTTGGAAAAGAAGTCATTTTCCTTAGATTTGAGAAAAATGATTTAATTTGAAAAATATTTTCCAAACATTTAAGCCAATCAAACATTTAAATTGCCGTAGTAGATTTACCTCTCGGTAATCCTTCTTTTAGGCTAAAAATTAGGGATGTAGTTTCGTGATTTTGGGCTAATCAATAGGAAAAGGAGGGGGGAAAAATCATATACTACCAAATATGTTAGTCCATTCAAACTTACGTTTTTTTTTTCTCTATTACTTGATTTTAGGTAGGGTTGTTCATGATTATAGTTATAAAATCAAATCGAACCGCAATCCGAAACAAATCGATTAAAAAAACTGATATTTGATTTTAAATTTTGAAAAATCGATACTATTTGGTTTGATTTTGATTTTACTAAAAATTAACTACAAATATAACCAAATCGAACCGAGAAGTTATATATATAAATTTTATAATTATTTATAAATAAAATATAAGTATTTTGAAAATTTTTAAATAACTTAAGTCTATTAATTTTACTATTTTCTGAAGCCAACACTTAAATTTTAGCTCAACTGTTAAAACCTTAAGTCTAAATTGCTCAATATTCATTACTTTTAGATCCAACTTTCTCTGTTCTTTATAAAAATTTCTAACGGAACATTGAATAATTTAAAGCTTAAGCTAAAGAAGATGATAATTGATTAGTTTTGACTATGAAATATTGGTTGTTTTTTTTATTTGGCATAATACATAAATATGTCCTTTAAATTGGCTTCAAATCAAATTTATGCCCTTCAACTTTGGGCATGTCACAATACGCGTAGGACACCACGTAGGATAAAAAATGACATGTAGGACATGTGTGTCTATTTGTTCAATTTTATACAGGTTTAAGTGTTTACTTGTGCATATCCAAAGTTGGAGGACATAAACGTAAAATGAAGCCAAGTTAAATGATACTTTTATGTATTATGCCTTTTGTTTTAGAAGTACTTTCTCAATATTTTAAGATGTAATTTTATTGAAAAGTCTATTGATAAGATATTGAGATTTCCAGAATATTGAACCAACTTTATGCTATTGACAATATTGAGTCTTTTTAGTTTTTAAAACTTGGTACATTGGATAAATCACTTTGTTCGTGTAATAGCATTTTTGTGAATTATTCATGTACTAGGTGTTTGTGTCTATCAAGATGCGTATGTCCTCAACAAACTTATTACTTTCAAATAAAACAAACCGAAAAAAATGAACCAAATCGACGGTTATTTTTTTGATTTGGTTTGGTTTAAATTTTAGAAATTTAAAAACTGATTAAATTGGTTTGGTTTTAACTAATAACCAATCGAAACCGAACGATGAACACCCTTAATTTTAGGCATCAAATTTGGTAAAACCGGTTGTAGACATTGAAATTTTGTGGAACTCTACAAGACGTGTTCAATTTGAATTGGGACTCTAGAAGTATGTTCAATTTCAATTAGAATTCTTAGATACTACTCAACCCTAAACCCTAGTTTATGCCTATATAAAGGGTACTAAATTCCCTTAAAAGGCATCTCAAAATATCCCATAAACTCTTGAGTATTTTTAAAGATCAAGATCTCGAATATTCAGCAAATTGATGGAATATTTATATAGAAGTCAAATCTAAATCATTCTACATTGAGAAATACGCCACTAACGGCCCTCAAATCATGTATAAATCTTAGGAGAGTAGAATCAGGGGAGGAACAAAATTGTACCCACAATCTTTATCAATAAAGTTATGTTTCTTCAGATTTTATTTGTGTGGTTTATTTATTTTTCATATGTTTAAAATTTGTTGCAAACAAATTGGCACGCCCAGTGGGACTAAATCTGTCCTTCATCTCTTCTCTTTTAAATCAAATTTGAAAATTTGAACCTGCAAAGGTGGAAGAATGACTGCTTCAAGCCTCGTCTGTGAGTTTCATCGAGTCTACACTCCAATAGGCCTTGAAGCAGGGGGCATTTGTAGACATTGAAATTTTGTGAAACTCTACAAGATGTGTTCAATTCGAATTGGGACTGTAGAAGTGTGTTCAGTTTTAATTAGAATTCTTGGATACGACTCAACCCTAAACCTTAGTTTATGCCTATATAAAGGGTACTAAATTCCCTTAAAAGGCATCTCAAAATATCCCATAAACTCTTGAGTATTTTTAAAGATCAAGATCTCGAATATTCCGCAAATTGATAAAATATTCATATAGAGGTCAAATCTAAATTATCCTACTTTGAGAAATACACCACTAACGGTTCTCGAATCATGGATAAATCTTAGGAGAGTAGAATCAAGAGAGGAATAAAATTGTACTCACAATCTTTATCAATAAAGTTACGTTTCTTCAAATTTTATTTGTGTGGTTTATTTATTTTTCATATATTTAAAATTTGTTGCAAACACTAGTCTTCCTAATTTTTTCTTTTCTACCATACTTGCCACGTTGGAAACAATTCGGATCATAAAGATGTCTTTAAATTTTTGGCAAAACTTTGACATTTCATAACAAAAACGTTTGGATTAATTATATCGATTACATCGAAGTGTGTATCTGTATGTTGCTTGTATTTGTATGAATGTTTGACATGACAGTTATAAATAAAATTATATATAGTATCAAACCATATTTTTTTTTAGCTAGATTAGTCTTTTGTACGAAAGTTATAATATGATTGTATTTGTGTCTAAATTTATGTGGTAGCCTTTTCTTTTTTAGTTTGTTCCAAAAAGAATGATATCTTTTTAGAATTAGAGATAATTATTCAACTTTAAAATTATATTTTTTTTTTTTACCTTCAATGAAATGATTTATAACCACACAAATATTCACAATTTGTTTTAGACTACATATTTCAAAATTTATTTCTTTCTTAAATTTTGTATCAAATTAAATAGTGTCATATGAATCAAAACTAAGGCAATATATATGAAAATTGTATGTGTTATAAACTGATCAGAACCTAATTTTGTATATTGATATTGAATAATGGCTGTTTTTCATTCCATCAAAATTTGAAACTCTAACTTGACTGTTTTGAAAGTGAAACAAAGAATATTTTAGAAAGAAATATCATATAGATCTAACTGAATCACAAAAAATCTTTCTTAAACTGAAATCCAAAAAGAGTTTTCCAACTGACTATAAATATTTGTGTGATTATAAATTATCGTAAAATGATATTGTAAAGTTAAATTGTATGTCCTACTATATATAAAAATTAATGTATTACTTTTTACTTCGATCAAAATAGAAATTACTCCCTCTATTCCATATTACCTCGATTTTTGAGGCAATACTGTTGTCCTTTGTGAAGTCATAAATATAAAATTGTAAGTAATGTGATTTATCTCCTAGAAAATATATAACTTCAATAAATGAAAGGGCAAATATGAAAAAAAAAAAATCAAACATCTGTAATGATTGGATTCATCGTTATTAAACGACATTTCATGCGAGGTCCTAAAGGTTCGAAAGTGTGGTGCATTTTTTTTAAAATTTGAGCACATGACGATTTTGATCCAAATTGATTTTGGGCCACGCTGACGTCAGCCTGTCATAGAGGTCTGATTCTGTGTATAACGAGATATCAAAATTCTGCAACCTAATAAATATGTCGTTTTTTATTTTCCTCCCACTTTTGAAAGGAGAAAATAAATGAGGGTTGCTCCAAAAATCCTTCAAAGTCACTTGGGGCAAGGGAGCAATGTGGGGGAAAAATTACCGCGTCAGGAAGGTGAAAAGAATTTTCAGTGCTTGTTCATCATAGGTTGCTCCTGCATAGTCAAATTCAAGATTCATCAGTTGTTGCTTGGCTCCCAGGTAGGCTAAGTTTTCTTCAACTGAGTAATTAGATCCATTTTACTGCATTATATCAGGCAAACGTTTTGAGATTGCATGAATAGCCTTTGGGCATGAAATTTGGATGGTATAGGTTGTATATGTTGTTTATTATTGTTAATGTGGGAGACGAGATAATGGCTAAGAGATTGTTCTCTAGTTCTTGTTTAGCCTTGAAATTCCTGGTTAGGATGGTCTGCATGGTCCTTTAAATATAGGTTGCATGTTTACTGCCTGTTATATCGTTTGTGTATACATTATGGGAGACCATAGGGAAGCATATGTAATGACAACATGTTGATGATCTCATGAAATGATCTGGTTATGTTATTTGTGGCTTCAAGTGTTATTGTTCATGATATTTGTGATATATTGTGCATGCTTATTTGTGTTTGATGGTTGACTCAGGTATAATGCCTGGTACAAGATGTTTTGCAGTTGGTTCAGATACCACGCCTATATATACTAACGTTTGACTTGGGTATCACACTTGGTATGAAAATATTTTTATATAATTGGCTCAGATATCACGTCGGTATACTAATTACGAATGACTCGAGTACCACACCGGTACACTAAAAACTTAAGTTTGAATTCCATGAGAAGACCAAGTATATGTTTATGGGTTCCATAAGTGAACCTGATTTACTTCTTCATAATATAATCGTTGCATGTTGGATTCTTGAGTTATCCGAATTACTTGAAAAGTGAGTTGATCTCAGGTCTTACTTGTATGTGATCATGTGGGACATGTTTCATGTTACGGTAAGTCAGGGTAAGGATTGAGAGTTTGAACTATGTATTACTTGTGACGACTAAGGTATGTTATTTATTTATTGACAACTGAATTCTTAGGAGTTATTCTGCATAATTGTTTTAACTAATAGATTGAGTTTACAAGGACTTGAATTTTTAGTTGTCTAATATTGATGATGATGAATTTGATTTTATAAATGGTGTTGACTATACTTACGTTGATGTGGATTAATTGGTTTAAGGCGCCGATTTCATGTACTATTCCAAAAGCAATCAGAGAGTTGGCATGAGAATTTGTAAAAGATAGTAGACTAGTTGATATGGATAATGATGACATGGTATTCGTGGATATTTATATGGTAGCAAAATTAAGCTATAATTTGGCATTATAATGACGTAATTGTGGGGCATGGAATCAAAGTGCATCAGTCATAGTTTTTACCTCGAAAGCGTACGAGTATGTGAATAGAGAAGTGAGGGTGATATAACTTCCTTATTGCATGATTATTTTTGAATGTCTACTTTATAATATGTGGTAGGTTCGAGTCGATTAACGATATCTATTATATGTATTGTTTGTATTGATACTATTTTTATTATAGCACTTGGCATAGCTGTCTGGTTGCAGGGTTAGTGAAATATTGGTGAAGACGATAATGACCTCCGACAACTTTCATTTTTTCTTTCTTATGGTTACTCATTTTTTAGCATAAACTGTATTCCCTAAGTAGCTCTTGTACTTGTTAGACTAGTTCCTTAGAGGTGTTTTTCAGTATATTATAAAAGGATTTTACTAAAGTTTTTGTTTAAAAAAAATTATATGTTAATGAGTGTTTTGTAGTAGATCATTTATTTTTTATATGTTTTAACTCAATTGGGTGATAAGAGTTCTCCTATCTAGGTGTTAGAGTAAGTTCTCGCACACCCCGGTAAGTTGAGTCATGACAACATACATATTGAACTTTGAACGATTTCAATTATTTTGAATAATGAAAAAAGCCTTAAAAATTCCACTTAATATGGAATAAAGGCAGTAGTACTTAAATTTTGATAAACCAAAAAAATATACTTCATCTGTTTAAAAAAAAAGACCTAATTTAACTTGACACGAGTTTAAGAAAGAAGACTTTTCAATCTTATGATCCTAAATTAAAGTTATATATAAAATATATAAAAATGCCTTTAATCTTGTAGTCTAGAACATATCACGTGAAAGGTTGAAATTGAAATGTTATTAACAAAGGAAAAGAATCATTCTTTTTAAAACAAATTGAAAAGAAAGTAAATAATTCATTTTGAAATGGAGGGTAACAGATGACCATGATTTGAAGACTTTGGATGCATCATAATTTGAAGACTTTGGGTGGATGCTCTTGCTTGTACCAACAACACAATAACATTGTCACTTTTATATTTTTTCATAGGTACACAATAAATTATATCAAAATTACTGGGTACACGTGTACTCTTATCTAGAGGGATGGGTCCACCTTTGAAGGTAACTATTATAATTAAGTAAATATGATTTTATTTTCGTATATATATAGTGTTTCCCCTGGAATATAATGCTGGTTTTGGGGTGGAATTTCAGATTGACAAAAGACCAATGCATGAGATACAAATAAATTGTAGTTGCTGGCACTGGCAATCACTGAAAACTATAAGTTAGGTGTTAGATTTGCATGACATATAATTGGATGCTTAACACTCACCGCTCCAACCTCACTTTATTTGTTTCTTTCCCCTTCATGAAGGTGCCGTCAAAATTTAATGGTTGTTACAAAAGATATATAAAATATTTTATCAAATTTATTTATTATCGTACATAAATTGAACTTACAAAAAATGTATTATCAATATGGTACGGAATATAAAAATATATAAATTTTTGCTTTTAATATGATAACTCAATTTTTTACCAAAGCATGCAGACTTGACACTTGTATGATTCTATATCACCTGCACTTGCTTCAGCGTTAAATAAATGTAAACTGACCGTTGCGTGAGCTGATGGCGAGATTTTAGTCTACCTAAAATTAATGAACAATAAATGTAACATTTAGGGTGTTTTGGTATGAAGGATTTTTTAAAAATAAAAATAAATGAACTTTTATTTATTTTCTGATGTTTTTGATATATAAGTAAAAACTTATTTTCATTAAAGAACTTATTTTCCACTGCTCAATTAATGTGGATTGCCACTGCTCACTGATAGAGTCCGTTTTCCTAATTTCCATTAAAGAACTTATTTTTCTCATTTTTAAAAAATTTATTGTTTTTAAAGAAAATATTTGACGAATCAAATATAAAAAGGTTTATAGAAATTTTTTTGTACCAAACAAACTCTTAATATTTACCAATCAAAATCATATACTACTTCAAAAGAAGAGGTCAGCATATTTATATAGTAACGATTGATAATGACTATATACCTTCTTAATAATAACAAGTACTAATAACTAATAAGTATCAAAATAGTGCATTATTTGAGGTACATATATAGTTAAAAGAGACCCACAAGCAACATTCTCACCACAATATGTTTCGTATTGTTAATCCCTCAATCTCAATCTAACTGTTATGATAAAATTTTAATTATATTTCTTAAAAATAAAATTTTAATTGTGACACGTAAATTAAAACAAAGCGTAGTAATGTTTACTTAAAAAGCCAATGTCGCGGTACATGTGCGTGCCACTTGGGGCATATTTGTCTGAACGCGTCACGTAGCTAAAATTTAGATTTCTTAATCAAAGCTTACTCATATGCATCCTTTTTCTTTTTCCACTTTACTGCTGTCATTACTGCAATAAAGAAAAAGAAAGAAGAGGAAAAATAGAAAAGCAAAGTTGAACAGATACCCCCATTATGATTTCAAACCTTGTAGAGGTACTAAAAGAATCTTATTTTACTTATGTATTTATTGACTAAAATAAGGTATATTTTTATTAGGTCTCATTTGGGTGTCTAATGTATCAAATGTTACAATTAGTCAACTCAATTCAAAACCAACTTTTCCAACTTGATGATGAAGCTGCTCACTATGTTGGATTTTTTTTAAATCTTTTTTTGAGTTAACTGAGTAGCCAAACGTGGCCTTGAAGAGGTTCTTTGTCCACTTTTGATCTGGTAATTGAAGCTAGCAGTATGTTTGAGGATTAATTTTAGTTGCCTTTGGTGATTTGGGATGAAAGTTAATTATCTTTTTGGTGTTCACTGTTTCTGTTTTGTTTGTTATTGACTTCGACAATTATTGTATTTCTAAAAAGCTTGTGTTTTTATGGTTGATTTATTAAGTGACAAAGCGAAAATTATGAGTCTGCTTTTGGTTCTTGATGAGCTTGAGAATTAGTTCACGTTGAGAATATAATCCTTCTTGATTAAGGAGGTACAACTGTTTGAAGGTATGGAGTTGGGTCAGCGACTAGGCTAAGGGACGGACTTTGACCTGATTTTCTTTAATAGGTAGTTGAGTGTTGTCGCACTTTACCTGGGAGAGGCCAGGTAGCTAGCCTCCTCTCTTCTTCCCCTTATTAGTAGTATTATTATTTCGTAATCAAGCAGTTCCTTATTTTTTCAGTGTGTGTTACAGTGTTAGTATTATTTGTAACTTCATGTGTTTTGTATCTTGCTATTTTGTTGTTATGGTTTTTGCTACCTGTTCCATGCATTTCTCTTTTGAGCGAAGGGTTTATTGGAAACAACTTCTCTACTCCACAAAGATAGGGGTAAGGTCTGCATACACCCTACCAGGGGAAGAGCTAGAAGCCTAGAAACTTTTGTTCAAATAGTGTATTCGTATTAAGAAGTTTATTAAAAATGGACAAATATTAAGTTTAGAGCCCATTTATTGACACTTGAAATCGTAGTTGTAAATTTCAGAACCCATAAGGTTAAAAGTTTGGTTTCACCTCTGTTGACCCTGCCCTCCCTAGACCCCAATTGTCGGATTACACGGGCTATGTTGTTGTGTACTGGTGGTGTTTTATTGTGGTACTCAAGTTCTGAGTTAATGTGAAATAGATAGAAAAATAGTAAAATACTATGTGGCAATACTGAATTTGAGATTTGAAAATTATCCAGGGACAGTGTTGTACGTTCTTTACTCAGGGTGCTGCTTGAACATGGGCTCTCTAATTCGATATCATAATCTGTTTGAGACTAGACGACTAGTATGTCTATTGGGCGTGGTTTTTGGCCTTGCTTTGATGATTCAGTATTTTGGTTTTCCATATGGTTATGCCCTGTCTTCTTTGTTTACTGCCAATGGGGGTCAAATAAGCAGCTCGCAAAGAGTAGATCAATCTGGCAACTTCAGTAGGTCAGACAACTTGAAACATGGTAGCGTTGTGAATGCTACTAACACAAATCTTATCAATGAAACAACTAATGAAACTAAGCTCTCTGATGCAAATAATGAAGAGGTAGAGGATGGTTCTATGCCTTCAATGAATGAACGTTCTGGTGATACCTTAACTGAGGACGTTGACCCTGAGGATGAATCCCCTTTTAAGGATTCAAAACTGGACAACAAGTCAAATGTGGAAAGTTTAGGAAGAAATAGTAGCTTACCTCCAGATAAGGCTGCCGACTCTGAAGATGATTTACAAGCTTCAAATAGTACATCTGAAAGTTCTTTATCGCGTGTGGTTGATACTGATGGGGGAGGCAGTATTTCTCCAGCGCCGACGGAAGATAAGTCGTTGGAGATAAGTCCCACAGCATTGTCTATTGCACCACCACCATTGGTTGTAACACCACAGGTCAATCTTGATGCAAAGAAAGAAGCTCCTTTGATATCTTCCTACCAGAACATATCTGAAAAAGAAGGAAATACAGGCCATCTACTTGAAAGTGATAACTTACCTGTGCAAAAACGCACTGACCATGCTCCTACGGTCAGTCATAAAATTCCTGTTATGAAGGAGTCTGACAAGCCAATAGATAGTGTTGTATCAATAGCTGAAATGAATGTTATGCAGCAAGAAACTCGCACATCATTTCGTTCGATGGTATGTATACATGTTACTTTGGTACTCTCCTAGTCGGATATGACTTGTGTAATTGACGAATGAATTCTTAGATGTTATAGTTATGTTCTTTTGATCTTTTCTGTAGAAACCACGGTGGTCCTCAGATGTAGATCAAGAACTACTACATGCAAAAAGTGTCATTGAGAATTCTCCTCTAGCAAGAAATGAACCTGGCTTATATGCTCCTTTGTATAGAAATTTGTCAATGTTTATGAGGTAATAGAAAATGGTGATGCATATGATGAATCCACCCCTTGTGTAATCTGGATGTTTTCTGACATTGGAGGTGTATTCGGTAGTACTGAATTAGATTAGACATTTGTGCTTCGTTACTCATCAAACAATAGTTATGCTTTGTGGGAGCTGCTATATTTCGATATTTTAGTTTCAATCATAATGAACACCTTCTTTCTTGGTGAATCCAGTGAATTTCTTGCTTGCTTTGAGCCAGTCATCTGTTGCATATACTGAATTTCGGTAAATAGTCATAATAGGAATATGCTTTCTTGCATACTTTATACAGTTCCTTACAAATGGAGCACCCCATGACAGGTGGGGAACACAGACCTCAGTCTCCTACCTTAAGTTTTTTAGTTTGAGATACATGAGATTTTCAGTTAGTTATCTCATTGTAATTGGTGGCATTTGTGGCTTTGCATTTACTTTGTCTTTTAATATGGTTGAGGTGCATTTTTCTGATCTGACATACATCATGTATGTGTAGGAGCTATGAATTGATGGAGCAGATTCTCAAAGTTTACATTTATACAGAAGGTGCAAGACCAGTATTCCATACGCCAGTGCTTAAAGGAATATATGCTTCTGAGGGTTGGTTTATGAAGCTCCTGAAAAGAAACAAGAAATTTGTTACCAAGAAGCCCAAAAAGGCTCACTTGTTTTATCTGCCATTCAGCTCCCGTATGCTAGAGGAGACCTTATATGTCCCTGATTCTCACAGTCGTAGGAACTTAGTTCGATATTTAAGTGATTATCTCGACATCATTATCCAAAGACATAATTTTTGGAACAGGACTGCTGGAGCTGACCATTTTCTTGTTGCCTGCCATGATTGGGTAAGTTTTGGATTCTTCCTTTTATCGGAGTTCCTAAACGGATATTACCAATCCATTTTGATTCTCATAGATTTTGTATCCATCAGTCAAGATATTTTGTTTTCATCTTTAATGGAATGCTCAGCTGTGTGCTCCATTTTTCCGCATTATGGATGAGGCTTATCTTTCTGCATGTGTGCACGCAAGCTCGTCTTATAATTTCGGTGTCAAAGATATATCTACATTTTTTTTATAGTTGAGATATATGAATTTCTGTCGGATACTGAAGCGGAGTTTTGCTTCCTCAGGCCCCTGCAGAAACAAAAGGAATCATGGCTAATTGCATAAGAGCTTTGTGCAATGCTGACATTAAAGAAGGCTTCCAATTTGGTAAAGATGTATCGCTTCCAGAAACATATATACGTGCAGAAAAGAATCCCCTTAGAGAAATTGGGGGAAAACGTCTTTCTAAGAGACAAACTCTTGCTTTCTTTGCTGGCAACATGCATGGTTACCTTCGTCCTATCCTATTGAACAACTGGGAAAACAAAGATCCTGACATGAAGATTTTCGGCAAGATTAGTAAAGTAAGCTATGTACAATACATGAAGAGTAGCAAATACTGCATATGTGCAAAAGGTTATGAAGTCAATAGTCCTCGAGTGGTGGAAGCCATTTTCTACGAGTGTGTCCCAGTGATAGTATCGGACAATTTCATACCCCCGTTTTTCGAGACTTTGAACTGGGAGGCTTTTGCTATTTTTGTTCCAGAGAAGGACATTCCAAAACTGAAAGACATACTCATATCGATCCCTGATAGGAGATATCGTGAGATGCAGCGGAGGGTTAAGCTGGTGCAGCAGCATTTCCTTTGGCACGTCAAACCCGTAAAGTACGATATTTTCAACATGATTCTCCATTCGATATGGCACAACAGAGTTTTTGGAGTAAGAACTAGGTGACAAATGTACACATTTAGATAGTTTCTGAGTTTTAGATGTTTAATTAGTGCAGCATTCTTTTGAGAAATATGTAATAAGTTGCATCAATGTATCTGATTATTTCCTGTACATAGACTTGAGAAGATACAATTTGTTCTTTCTTTTTCTAGCATCTCTACTTGTTTCTTCTCTTATTTGGACAAAACTATACTAAAACTTTGTGCTTTACTAGTGTTGCTGTACTATACTGGAAACATTTGGCAGACCAAAGCGGCAACCCAGTGCACTAAAGCTCCCGGTATGTGCAGGATCCGCGATCACAAGGGCCTATTGTACGCAACTTTACCTTGCATTTCTCCAGAGGCTATTTCAAGGCTTGAACCCGTGACCTCCTAGTCACATGTTAGCTACTTCACCAATAGAACATGGGTTGCAGTATAATTATTGATTTATGCAAAATATCTTTAGGTAAACTTTGGTGATCATACAGAGTGATGGAAAATGATTGCTGACTTTTTGGGAATCCAGTACTCAATCATTCACCTTATAACAGTGGCCAAAGCAATTTGCAAAATAATTCATTTTGTCTTATTTTCTGTTCTTCTTTACATTTCTTAACAAAAACAGTTTTTTCTTTGTCCAACTTCTCACTGTATCATGCTGCCAAGATGATATAGTTGCAGTGGATGAGCCCAATAGGGCTTGAACACACAAGCAGGAACTTTTGCAATCCTTTAACCATTAGACTAAACCTTATATTTGTGTCAAAAGGTGTCAATACTTATATATAGTTGTAAATTTTACCTTGTAATTTTACGGCGAAGGGTGTCTCTGGACACCCAGAAAAGTTTCATGCCCTAAAGTACTATGTCCAATGGCAAAAATACCCTCAACCTAAATTTTAAAGACAAAAAACTGCTACGTTGATACCACTTTTTTTACTCACATTTTCTACTCTGTAGCCAGCGCTGAAGCTGATGAATTCTGTAAGATCTCTTCTTTTTCTTTTCACTTTCCTTCTTCATTACCTCTCAATTGTATGGGGTCTCAGGATTTGGCCTTTCCATGTGTGTGCCTATATTTTAGTTCAACTGTACTTGATGCCAGAAATTAGAAAGAAACAACAATTATGTTTTCCCTTCTTATGTGATTATTCCCTCGCTTTTCAAGTGTAATTTAATTTGCTTTATCCTCTTCACCAGCAAAATCCCTCCTTTCTTTTCTTAGTTGTTGATTATTTAGTGTTTGTTTGATGTTATAAGAAAATTTTCAATATTGCTGCAGAGTTCTGATTGAATTTTGAATCAAAGTTCTTCTACTGCAAAATTACCATCACTCCTCAAGTAATCCCTTCGTTTCAATTTGTTTGTCTAGTTTGACTTGATACGGAGTTTGAGAACATTTGAATTATGTGGTCTTTAAGCTAAAGATGTGTAGAATGTACTAAAATGACCTTAAATCTTGTTGCACTAGGAAAGCTAAACTTAAATAGTTGTGAAAAAAGAAGGAAATAAGCATTCTTTTTTAAACAGACTCAAGAGCTAACTGGTAAGTGACACAAACAAATTGAAATGGAGGGAGTAGCATTCAAGAATGAGTGAATCTTAAAAATTAAGAGGAGTGCTATGCTGGATGCTAAATTTGGAATTGCAAAATTGTCCAGGGAATGGAGTGATTTGCTTGAACATGGGAACTGAAGTTCGATGTGCAAGTTTCTTGGGGACTAAAAGACTGCTATGGCTAGTGGCATCAGTTTTTGTTATGGTTTTGATTATTCAATATTTTGGATTTCCAAACATATATGTTGTCCCCTCATTATTTTCTTCCAGCAAAGGTCAAGTAGCATTTTTAGGCAGCTTTCAATCTGGAGAGTTATCTGGTAATTCTAATATATCAGGAAACCTGACGTTTGCTAGTGGTTTGAACACTACTGCCTCAAATGTTGTTCATGAAGGAACAGCCAAAACTGAGCTGTCAAAGACGAATGATGCAACCGTTGAAAACTCTAATGCTACCATGATTGAAGATACTGAAATTGAAGACAAATTTCCACTGCAGGTTGCTTATGGTTCTGAATTTGTTATGCCAACATCTAAAGTTACATCTAAAAATAATTTTGCACTAGATAAGCCAGATAAAGACGACATAGCTCACGGAGTGGCAAGAAATGAAACGATAGACGACAATCCTATAATCACAACCGCTGCACCTTTAGCAATGGTTCTCTCTCCTTTGACATCTTCCATCCAAAACCAATCAACAGATCATTCGTGCCTGAGGAATATTCCTGCTGTGATTGAAAGGTCTGACCGAGCAAGAAAAAGTGTGGCATCAATATCTCAAATGAATTATATGCTGCAAGAAAGTCAAACTTCATTTTGTTCAATGGTATGTCGGGGCTTCAGTTCAGTTTTATCAAGGGGAATGATTTCATTAGTTCATTTATACAGCTTTGCACTTTCTCTTGTCCCTATCTTTCCCTAATTGAACTTACTTTTTTCATAGAAACCACGATGGTCCTCGGTTGTAGATCAAGAACTATTACGTGCAAAATATCTAATCAAGAATGCGCCTCTCTTAAAGAGTGAACCTGGATTATATGCCCCTCTATTTAGAAATCTGTCCATGTTTAAAAGGTTAGCAACTCCATAGTATACTTTAGTTGTGGATTTTGTTCATGTTGATATGATATTTCGTTCTTATCCAAGAACTGTGTTGTAATCCAATGACTTTTCTGGAAGTTGCACACTATTAAAACAGTTATCTTTCTGCTTTACATCATGAAAATGCAAGCTTTATGCAGTTAAACTATTGAAATAGATTCCTCTGCTCACCAATTGAATAACCTGTATTGTATAATCGCTATGGAAGTATTGTAGTTGAGGTATTAACCTGTAAATTATCAGGATTGATAGTTCGATTTATCTTTTAAGAGCTTGGACCTTCTATTTGCTTCATGTCCTTCTAAGAGTTGGTTAAACTATTAGTACTATATCAAGCCATGGATGACATACCTGTGAAGAAGATTTTGTAACTTCTTGAGTAATATTACTTGGTTTTTGAGGTATTAATGTGGTGATAATCCTATAGATTTTCTTCTTATCGTGTAAACCATCTATCAATTTCAACAACCATATAAATAGAAGGAAAGAAACATAACAAGTACCAATGCTTGAAGCTGATTCAGCTGTCAAATGTATACTAAATGCAGGAGTTATGAATTGATGGAGAAGACACTCAAGGTTTACATCTATGCTGAAGGGGAAAGACCCATATTCCATTCCGGACCTCTCGATGGAATATATGCTTCAGAGGGATGGTTCATAAAGCTGCTTCAAGAAAACAAAGGATTTGTCACTAAGAACCCCAAAAAAGCTCACCTATTTTATTTGCCGATAAGTTTCCGATTACTAAAGTTGACATTGTACGTGCCTGATTCTCACAACCGTACAAATATAATGCATTTTTTAGGTAACTATGTTGATATGATAGCGCAAAAGTATCGTTTCTGGAATAGAACATATGGAGCTGACCATTTTATTGTTGCCTGTCATGACTGGGTATGTCTCCCATCCTTTCATGTGATCTTAAATCCTGAATTAATATTAGAGAAGCATCTCATCCTTCTTGAATATATTCGTTGTTTGCTTATTTTGGAATCTCTATTAATGCAAATGCCATGGCTTACCTATTCTGAAATATGCTTTGAGTGCTATAGCATAACCTGATTTTTATCTTCAGGCCCCTGCGGTGACGGATGAAATTATGAGTAATTGCATAAGATCTTTATGCAATGCTGACCTGAGAGGTGGCTTCCAGTTTGGTAAAGATGTGTCTCTACCACAACCGAACATCCGCTTGAGTACGAACCCTCTTGCTGATCTTGGAGGAAAACCAGCTTCTAAACGGCGTACCCTTGCTTTCTTTGCTGGACATATGCATGGTTATCTCCGCCCTATACTACTGAAGCACTGGGAAAACAGAGATCCTGACATGAGGATTTATGGTGGAATAACTAAGGCAAGCTATTTACGGAACATGAAGAGCAGCAAGTACTGCATATGTGCAAGAGGTTCTCAAGTCAACTCTCCTAGAGTGGTAGAAGCCATTTACTATGGGTGTGTCCCAGTGATCTTATCCGATAACTATGTGCCCCCGCTCTTTGAGACTCTAAACTGGGAATCTTTTGCTGTATTTGTCCAGGAGAAGGACATCCCAAATTTGAAAAACATACTTCTGTCTATTCCGAATAACAAATATAAGCAGATGCACGGGAGAGTTAAGCAGGTGCAACAGCATTTTCTATGGCATATTAAGCCTTCTAAATATGATATGTTTCACATGATACTCCATTCAGTTTGGCACAACCGAGTTTTTGGAATAAGACCTAGGTGATAAATGTACATATACACTAGAGGTTGCCGCCTTGAAGATGAAATAATAAATGGTGTACATTAGATATATCATATATGTTTCATTTTTTCTTCACTTTTAGCTTGTGTGGTATATAAACAGCAGGTTGGTGTTCTTATAAGATGTCTGAAGAGTTTGGTAGCTTTTAGTACGTCAGTTTTTTCTCCATGTGACTATTTCAGCCTGGTTGAATTGATCTGTTCATGTTAGTAAGCGACGGGATGAACCTCATGAGTGAGACTTTTTGGTAACATCCTTGTCCCATAATTCCTATTTCCAGGAGAGAGAATAAAGAATAAGGAAACAAAAGTGTGGCATTCAATGTTACTGATTGTGTTGTGGAAATGAAAATGTGAGCTACAGCTGATAATCATAATTACTTTTCAAGTGAACACTGCAATTTGGATTGGATGCACATGTGACACACATGACACGGGCATGGAAATGAGTGTGGGTCGAGAAGGACTGACAGGGTTCTAAGTTGGAAAGCTTCTTAACAAAGGGTGCATTTGATACTTGAGCAAATGCCACATCAGGAAGGAGAGCAAAGTGAAGTGCTATGTAAGACATATCACAAATTCACATGGTATGCATGTTTTTGGGCTCGATATGAGAGAACCTAAATAGGAAGAATAAGAATAGGACTACATACATTGCACTTCTCATTTGGTGCTAGTCTAAAGTTACACTTAATTGTGTAAGGAATGCAGAAAGTCCCCAAAACGATGAGAATTTTGTTTGATGTTTGGCATGATTACGAGAAGAAGAGGCCTAACGTGATGAAGAACAACCTGTCAATATAGCCAGGATAACTGCCTAGCATAGCAACCCCACAAGGGAAATTAAGAAATAATACCCTTGTGGGAGGAGCAGTATGTAGGCAAGTATGTTAGTTGTAGTTTTGATGATTTGACAAACCCAAGGACCTTGTAAAGAGACCTGATCGGGAGCAAATATACACACAACTGCCAGACTGGAAAAAGTACAATTGGTTGGTGCACAGTCTTCAACGAAGTGGCAGAAACCTCAGCCAATGGCATGCCCTCAAAGGTTGTGACTATTCTTCATAAAGATTATGTCCAATTGTCATAACTTTAGTTTTTGCAACTTGAACAAAAACTCTCAAGAACTCTTGCAAAAGCTATTACAAAAGTGAAGATTCATCCTCAAGATCAACTTGAACTAGATAAAGCTGCAAACTTAGTTGTCTTAGGATTATATCTTCTACACGTTCATTGTAAATTTGTTCCTACTTCTATAAAGGATTCAGATAGTTATTTTGTGAAAAAATCTAAATCAATTGAGTCTAACTGATTTAGTGGGCAGCCGTGTGTGCTGCTTAGTTAAAGTCTAAGTCATCCGAAGTGTGGTGGTTTAGTGGGCAACCTGCGTGTCGCTTAGTCAAATTCTAAGTTGTCTAGTGGTGATAGCTTAGTGGGCAGAGTGACATCTGCTTAGGCTCTTCAAGTAATAGAGTTATTACTTGGTTGTGAAATTAATAGCTTTTTGTCACTTTAGTTGTAACTAGGTTTCACTTTTGCTCAAGGAAGATTAGTGAAAACAGTTGAAAATCTTGTGTGACAAGTCGTGGTTTTACTCCTTTGAGCAAGACGTTTCCACGTAAACTGCTTGTGTTGTGTTCTTGTTATTATTTACTCTTCTTATTGTTCTTGTTGAGTCAAGGGACCTGGTCCATTGATTGAGAGTGGACGCACACATTCTATCAATTGGTATTAGATAAGGTACTCTCTAGCTAGTTAACACCAAGAGAGATATTTATGTAAAAGAATGGCTGCTCCACTGAACCTCAAAAAAGGACAATCTTCAACACGACCTCCTCATTTCAATGGTCAGTTTTACAGTTGGTGGAAAACAAGGATGCACGACTATCAGGACAGCGAGTTATGGGACATAGTGATGGATGGACCTTTCATTCCAACCGTGGAAGTGATAGATGGTGAAATCACAAAAGTTGTTCCAAAGACTGGCCAACAGTACAATGAGGCGAACAGAAAGAAGATCGAGAAAAGCTATGGAGTTAAGAAGTTGTTAGTGTGTGGTATAGGTGCTGAAGAGTACAACTGCATCTCTGCTTGTGAATCGGTAAAGGAAATTGGGACAGTCAAAGAACAGCTCACGAAGGGACAGAGCAGGTGAAAGAGTCGAAGGTAGATATGCTGACCACCCAATACGAGAACTTCACAATGAAAGAGGGTGAAAGCATTCATGACATGTATACAAGGTTTTCATCCATAACCAACGAGTTGCGAAGCATGGGAGAACCCATTAGCTCTAGTAAGCAGGTCAGGAAGATTCTTCGAATTCTTCCCAAGTCATGGGCAAGTAAAATGGATGCCATAACTGAAGAAAAGGATTTGAAGGTTCTGACAATGGATGGTCTAATTGGAAATCTCAAAACTCATGAAATGATCAGAAATCAGGACACCTCAAAGAAGGAAGCTAAGAAAGACAAGTCTCTAGTTCTCAAAATCAAGTCTGGAGAGGACTCTAGTGATGACATGGCTTATCTCACTAAGATATTTCAAAAAATTGTGAGAAAACATGGAGGGTTCAAGAGAAGAGGGAATCTTCCTCGTGCTGCAACTACTAGTGATCTCTGTCACAAGTGCGGAAAGGTGGGGTACTTCATAAAAGATTGCCCGATACTCAAGGTTGAAAACAACGAGAATCAAAGACCTGCAGGTGAAAAAGACAATAGAAGGGACCTGGTACCTGAGAAAAATGCAAGAAAAGCTGCAGCTGACTATGTTGTGAAGAAGACTCTTGCTGTCTGGGGAGATTCTTTAAGTGAGTCAGAACAATCAGAATGTCCTGATGATGCATCTATGCTGGTTGTTCAAGATGATGCCAATATATTTGATGGCATGTTTGCTTTCATGGCGAAATCAGATGACTAAGATGAAAAAGAAAAGGTAACTCTCCTTGATGTTAAGCAAAACCTGAATACTTATTCTATCTGAAGGCTGAGAAACCTACCTGGTGTTTTGATTGACTCTGTCATAGAGTTAACCACTGAAAAGGACTCTATGAACAACAACCTTGATAGTTTGGGTGAAGAAATAACAGTGTTGATTGTGCACATGTCAGTTACTACTGAACAAGTAATGGTTCTAGAATCTGAAAAAACCTAGAACTAAAGGAACAATTAAGTCTAATGATTGAGAAATCTGGAAAAAGAAAGGGGGAGGCTACTAGCTTGCAAGCAGAGCTAGAAGCCAGTCTGAACATGGCTGAAACCAGACTTGCTCTAGCCTTGGAAAGAAATGATCAGATGGAAAAGGACCTGATCCGTCTTAAAGAAGAACTTCAAACTTCTCTAAAATGGACCAGTTCCACCAACCTACTTTCCAAAATCACCAGTCAAAGCAATTACAACAGAAAGGGATTAGGTAGCCTGAATATCACCCCTCCTTACAATCCCCATAGTAAATATGTCTCTGTGTCAGATAATTTATTATGTGTTCATTGTGGTCGAAATGGCCATTTAAAAGGGGACTGTCTTGCCTGGAAGGCCTCTCAAGAAAAGTTTTTAGTCTATTCTAGACAGAATACAACTCCAAGAAGGGGACCTGCTCCCATGTCTAAGTCCTTGAACAAGAAAAGAACCAACCTACCTCATTGGGCAAGAACACTCTTATTACGCCCCTATTACCTTTTTGGGAACTCAAATTAAAGTGGGTTCCCAAGTCTAATAAGTGATTTTTGTTGCAGGAGGGTAAAGGAAGTAGGAGTCAGTGCTGGTTCATGGATAGTGGATGCTCGAAGCACATGACTGGAAACACCAAAAACTTCATTTCACTCAAGGCAGTTCAAGGTGGAGGTGTCTCTTTTGGCGATGGAAAGAAGGGGTATATCCTTGGAGTTGGCAGGGTTGGAATATCACTTGAAGACTCCATTGAAAATGTTTACTATGTGAGTGGGTTAAAATACAGTCTTCTTAGTGTTTCCCAGATTTGTGATAAGGGAAACAAAGTCAAGTTCTATTCAGACAAATACATTATCACCAGCTTGTCTACCAAGAAAGTGATCCTGACTGCGAGAAGTCGGAAAAACATGTATGTGACAGATCTGGAAACACCTCATGAAGACGATCTGACATGCCTTAGTGCTCAAAGTGAAAATATTGTCCTATGGCATAAGAGGCTAGGTCATGTGAGCTCATCTCTATTGAATAAGCTTGTGTCTAGGGACCTAGTACATGGTTTGCCAAAATTGAAGTTCAGTGACGTCAAAGTGTGTAGCATGTGCCAAAGAGAAACAGACCAGATCCTCTTTTAAACCCAAGAAGCAAATAAGCTCTTCAAGGGTTCTTGAGTTGCTACACATAGATCTGTGTGGGCCTGCGAAAATCCAAAGTCAAAACGGAAAGAAGTATATCCTAGTGATTGTGGATGATTACTTAAGATTCACGTGGACTATGTTTCTCAAGTCAAAATCAAAAGACAGCTGATGTGCTGATGATATTTTTCAAAATTATCCAAATCAAGCTCAACTGCTTGATTGCAAGGATCAGGTCCGACTATGGAACTGAGTTTGAAAATGTGAAGCTTGATACATTTTGTGCAGAAACTGGTATTAATCATAACTTCTCAGCTCCTAGAACACCTCAACAAAACGGTGTGGTGGAAAGGAAGAATGAAACTCTAGTAGATATTGACAGAACAATGTTCATCGAGTCTAATCTTCCTTAAAACTTTTGGGCTGAAGCTGTCAACACTGCGTGTTATGTGACTAACAGATGCTTGATAGGTCTCTCCTGAACAAAACTCCGTATGAACCGCTCAACAACAGGAAACCCAAGCTCAGTTACCTAAAGGCCTTTGGGTGCAAGTGCTTTGTGCTAAACAACAGCAAGGATGATCTGGAGTTTGATCCAAGAAGTGATAAAGGTGTCTTTGTAGGATACTCATCTTCAAGCAAAGCTTATAAAGTCTTCAACAAAAGAACACTATGCATTGAAGAAAGTGTTCATGTGATTTTCGATGAAAGTGGTGATCTGAAAAACCTGGAGATGAAGGATGATGATGATCTTCTTGAACTTTTCAAAGTCCAAAATATTGAAGCTAACAGGCCTGAAGCTGAAGGGAATATAGAGTTTGATAGTGTTGATCCTAGTCTAGCTGAGAAGATGAAGAATGTTAACCAGCCTATTGTGGGACTTGGTCCGTCTCATGATACAAGTCAAGAGGAAACTTATCCTCTTCAGATTGACGATTTTGAAGATGAAGAGGAACAGATGATTCAACCCCAACCCTTGGCCTCTAAATCAGGGTGGAAGCACAGATCATCTCACCCCCTTGAGAATCTCATTTCTCCACTGAATTCTGGAATGCAAACCAAGTAAAAAACAAGAGATCTCGTTGCGTTTTCTGTCTTCATTTCTACCATTAAGCCTAAAAATGTGAAGGAAGCTTTGAAAAATATTGACTGGGTCAATTCAATACAAGATGAACTTTATCAGTTTGAGCGAATCAACGTGTGGTACCTGGTCCCAAGACCTGCTGACAGAGTCATCATAGGAACCAGGTGGGTGTATAGAAATAAGCTTGATGAAAATGGGCTTATCACAAGGAACAAGTCCAAACTGGTTGTTCAGGGCTATAATCAGGATGAGGGCATAGACTATGACAAGACTTTTGCCCCTGTTGTTTTAATGGAGGCTATCAGAATCCTCATAGCATGTGCAGCCTTCATGGGTTTCAAGCTCTTCCAGATGGATGTCAAAAGTGCCTTCTTGAATAGAGATCTGAAGGAAGAAGTATATATGAAACAGTCACCTGGATTTGAGGATACTGACTTCCCAAATCATGTGTTCAAACTCAACAAGGCCCTGTACGGACTGAAACAGGCACCCAGAGCCTGGTATGAAAGGCAGTCCAAATTTCTGCTGAAGAATGGTTTCAAAAGGGAAAAGATAGACAACATTTTATTTCTAATGAAAAAGGAACAAGAATTGTTCATCATTTAAGTATATGTAGATAACATCATTTTCGGAGCCACCTCTGAAAGTCTGTGTGAAGAATTTGTGACTTTAATGTGGAATGAATTCTAGATGAGTATAATAGGGGAGCTGAATTTTTTCTTGGGCCTACAAATCAAACAAACCTCAAGTGGGACTGCAATCTGTCAAGAAAAGTACACAAATGAGTTGTTGAAGAAGTTTCATATGGTAGACTCGAAGCCTATTGATACCCCTATAGGTATATACTCTAAAATCAGAACAGATGAGGTGATCCACTAGTGAGTCAAACCATGTTCAGAGGGATTATTAGTTCTCTATTGTATCTAACTTCTAGTAGACCTGACATTGTCTTCAGTGTAGGAATGTGTGCACATTTCCAAGCATGTCCCAGGGAATCACATCTGAAGGCCGCCAAGCAGATTTTGAGGTATCTAAAGAAAATAGGGGACCTGGTCCTATTTTATTCGGCAGGTGACTCATTTGAACTAGTAGGGTATGCAGATGCTGACTTTGCAGGATATCAGGTTGACAGAAAGAGTACCTTTGGAATGGCACATTTTCTTGGATCATCACTCATCTCATGGGGTACCAAGAAATAGAATTCAGTATCTCTTTCAACAACTAAGGCAGAATATGTAGCGGTTGCATCTTGCTGTGCTCAACTACTATGGATCAAGCAACAACTTGAAGATTTTTGAGCTCATATCCATACTATTCCTCTCATGTGTGACAATACCAGTATAGTCAACATGGGAAAGAATCCAGTTTAGCACAAAAGAACAAAGAACATTGATGTCAGACATCACTTCTTGAGAGACAATGTTGAAAAGGGAAACATCAGCATACATTATTGTAGGACAGAAGATCAAATTGCAGATATTTTTTACCAAGGCTCTTAGCAAGGATCGATTTGCGAGTAACAAGTTGAAGTTGGGAATGATGAATATGCACTAACCTAATCCCATCCAAAGGCATCCAATCCTTGTTTTGGCTATGATCTGGAGGACAGGCATCCTCATTACTTGTAATGAATTGTTTAAGTGAGATCAACTATGTACCTATTGCAGGTATACACTTATGGAAATCGAAGGAGCAAATATCAGAACCATTCAGGAATTAAATCTCATCTGCAGTTGAGGACCTGGTCCCTCTCAAGGTTAGTATCCTGTACATTTCGCTTGAACTGATTGAATAAGAACCTTTGAGATCTCCACGTGTCAGTCATCGATCCCTCTAACCGTTGTCACATTGCTTTTAAGTCCAAGCGACGTGTCTACTCAGGGACATGACACATCGTTCCAAGTTCTTTTGATAAGACCTTACTTTACTCCATCTTTCTACATTTCAAATCTCTCTCTCTCTCTAAAGCCTTTCGCCAAAACCTTATTCCTCATTCTCTCTCACTTTCTCTTTGTCACTCTTCATCTCCTTCTCTGAAATAAAATGTCTCAATCCCCATCTTCTTCAAAGAAAATGCTAGAAATAGACCCAGTGGCATTTTACACATTTTCCAATGCTTCGTCTCCTTCCAAAATGTTGACCATCTCTACGGTCAACATTGGTGAAACCAGTCCTCTTAATCCCCAGTCTCCTTTAGACCTTCACAACCCAGCACCCGAACTCGGTCCCTGTTCTTCCATGTTGTCCGACCACTTATTTGAGGGAGACCTTCCCAAGAATAAATTGTCTGAGTCAAATATTCTCGCAACCAGTGGAAGCCTAGTCGTCGAGAGTCTAACCCAGATGAGGGGAGGGATACTAAGTGAAAAAGGAGAACAATTTGTGGACAATTTGCTAGGGGTTTCTCAACCAATGCTTGACCAAACTCCTGAATTTGGTGTCTACCCTTTGTCCAATTCTACTGACACTGATGAGGATACTCGCCCCTTCCGATGGATTGTTCAAAATAAAATGGTCCCTATCCCCACAAAAGAAAAGGAGAAGGTCATTGAAGAGACACCTAAAAGAAGGCCTTTTACTAGATCTGATTCAAAGAAACTGATGGGTGATGCTATGAAATTAGGTAATGTACTCTTTAAGATACCTGATACTGATGTGGTGGATGTATCCATTGAAGATTCTGAACATGAAGGTGTGGAAAAAGGTTCTGAAGAAAAAGGGGAAAAACAAGTAAAGAAGCCTAGTAAGAGATATAGTCAGGGAAAGGGAAAGTCTAAAGCATCTGTGGCAAAAAGGATTGTGTCCAAAAAGGGGAAGAACAAGAGGAAGAGAGAAACCACTCCTGCCATCAAACCAGCACCTGGAACGGGACATGGTCCCATGGGAAATGAGGATGACCATGGAGAAAGTAAACAGTCAATTGTCAACAATCTACGTCTCAAGAAAGTTCTAGAAGGTCGAGTGTTTGACCCTGATATCATCACCAAGCATGGGATGAATTCTCTGTATGATATCGTGGAAATCCAGTCGTGGACTCACTTGTTCCAGACCAAATCACCCGTTTTACATGAGGAAGAGGTACGAGAGTTTTACTATAACATTGAGTTTGAAAAGGATGGTAGCCTAAACACTGGGTAGGGGACAAAAGTTTGCATCTGACTGAGGAACTGCTGGGGCAAATACTGGAGGTACCGAGAGAAGGGACCAGGTCCGTCGTTGGAAAAACTTGAACCGTGGAGTTTGTCAAAGAATGCTCTAAAATCCCTACCACACGACGTGCTGGGATTCAAAAGAAACTTATGAAAGGAGAGTACCAACTGCTGTTTGAATTTGTCAACAAGGTACTTTTTCCTCGAAAAGAAAAATGAACTGTCGCTTCTGCATCTGATCTGTTCATCATAGAGTCACTTTGCAAGTTTAATCCCATAAATCTTCCAGCCCTCATACTAGAGCACATGTACAAGACTGTGGTTGAACACAAGGGCAAACATGGAATGGGATATGGCTACTTTTTGACCAAGGTGTTTCATCATTTGAATATACCAGTGAGAGTAGGTAAAATTGGAACTGCTAAACAATCCTTCACCCTCAATATGCTGGTGGAATGTGAGTGTATAGAAGGAAAGGAAAATCCACTGAGCAAGGTATCTCAACTGATAATAGAACAGGATCAGCTGAAACATGAGTTGGAAGAAATAATTGTGCGTGTGAGCACTAGAGATGCTGAAATTGCTATACTAAAAGATGTGTTGCTCAAGGCACAGACAGAGGGACCTGGTACTGCAGAAGTTAAAAAGCTGAGGAAACAAAATTAGGTGCTTCTTGCCAAAATTGTTACTCTTCAAGAGAAAGCGATCAAGGACAATGACGAACCAAATACTAGACTCACTCTTATCATCAAGTCCCTTTCCCATTAGCCTCCTTCCTCATGGTCCTCTCTCGTGTCTTTATTTTTGTGTGGACAGTGCCTAGGGTTCTCAATTTCAGTTTAACTTAAATGTATTGAATGCTGACTTTTGTACAATGAAATTGATTCCTATTTTTATTGCGACTAATTTCTATCTCTTCCCATTTTTAGAATCATGATGGTGTTGCCTTTGTCTATGATCTTGCTTAACAAACCTACTTGTTATGTTGGTTTACTGCACTTCTTTTTATGATGCCAAAAGGGGGAATTCATTGGGTGCTTAGGCTGGTGCTGGTTGACAGGGGGAATGAATAGAATAAGGTGTTGTTGACAGGGGGAAGAAATTGTAATTGTAAGCACTGCGTGAATAGTTTGTCATCATCAAAAAAGGGGAAAATGCTAGTTGTAGTTTTAATGATTTGACAAACCCAGGGACCTTGTAAAGGGATCTTTTAGGCGCAAATATACACACAACTACCAGGCTGGAAAAAGTACAATTGGTTGGTGCACAGTCTCCAACTGTGGCAGAAGTGGCAAAAACCTCGGCCAATGGCATGGCCTCGAAGGTTGTGACTATTCTTCATAAAAATTATGTCCAATAGTCATAACTTTAGTTTTTGCAACTTGAACAAAAAATCTCAAGAACTCTTTCAAAGTCTAATACAAAAGTGAAGATTCATCCTCAAGATCAACTCGAACTAGATAAAGCTAAAAGCTTAGTTGTCTTAGGATTATATCTTCTGCATGTTCATTGTAAATTTGCTCCTACATCTATAAAAGATACATATAGTTATTTTGTGAAAAATCTAAATCAGTTAAGTCTAACTGATTTAGTGGGCAATCGTGTGTGTTGCTTAGTTAAAGTCTAAGGCATCCGAAACATGATGGTTTAGTGGGGAACCTGCATGTTGCTTAGTCAAATTCTAAGTTGTCTAATGGTGATAGCTTAGTGGGCAAAGTGACATCTGCTTAGGCTCTTCAAGTAATAGAGTTATTACTTGGTTGAGAGATTAATAGGTTTTTCTCACTTTGGTTGTAACTGGATTTCACTTTTGCTTAAGAAAGATTAGTGAAAACAGTTGAAAATCCTGTGTGACAGGTCGTGGGTTTACTCCCTTGAGCAAGGAGGTTTCCACGTAAACTGCTTGTGTTATGTTATTGTTATTATTTACTCCTCTTATTGTTCTTGTTGAGTCAAAGGACCTGATCGATTGACTGAGAATGGACGCACGCATTCTATCAAAGTCATCCTTCACTAATAAACAAAGACTCTACACTTCAGGTAAGGTCTCTCCTCTTAACATGTTAGTTTCTCTTGAATTCCTTGACATGATTTGTGGATTATTTGGTTTTGTATTTATAACCCAAAAAGAAATGTCATATTCATTTTGGCACCAAGTCATGTGTGACCTTTCACTGCCAATATATATCATACATAAAATGCTTCAGTTTTTTTCTACACAGTTCTGTAGCCTTGCTAGAGGAATATATTCTCATGGAATTGAAGGAAGCATTAAATTTATCTGATCCTTCTGACCAGAAGATAGGGATTATGGAATGTCAACCAATAAGACTTTTATCATATGGTTAGATATATGAAATTTGATAAAATCTTATGCTCAAAAGTGGATGCAAATTGGTTGGGAATCAAATATCAACTTGATAGCAAGTTGATCATCCAAAGTTCAAAACCTTTCAAAGATGTATCGTTTGCTAATACTTCATGCCATTCTAGTCTTGAATTTGCAAAATAGAAAATGATGAACAAGAGCACGTTCTAGCTTTGAACAAAAAGAAGAAAAATACTTAAATTACCATCAAGAAAGATTTAACCTCTGTTGGGTTAGAAAATTTTCTAAATGAATTTTCAAAAAATGCTCTTTCTGTCCTAATTTATATTACAATTTTTTTATATTGAGATGTCAAAAAATGTTTGTACTACATAGTTGATGGCGATTGAAACACCCCTAGACTCTCTCAACAACTTCCAATGCAGATTGTTCAACAACTTGAAAGAGTTAAAATTAACTCTCTTACTCTCAATGATTATCCATTATGGACTGCCTCAATAGATGAGAGATTCACTCTTAACTCTGCTTGGAACCATATCAGGGAGAAACACAACACCTTGTTAGTTGATAAGATGTTGTGGCACAAGAAGTGTCCTTTTAAAATTGCATTATATTCTTTCTTTGGAATGTTCTGAGACATGAAGTTGTTGTGGATACTAATGTTGGAAGATTTGGAGTGTGTCTTTCTTCAAAATGTTCTTATTGTTCTACTAATTTAGTAGAAAAAATCGTGGAACATCTTCTCATCAGCAGTTAGATTAGCCATTATTTTAACTATATGTTTGGTACTAGAGAAGGCAATCCAGAGCCAAGTTGAGGTGGAGGAATTATAAGAAATAAGAACAGAATGACCATTGTGGCATATGCAATGCCTCTTGGCGTTGAGACGACTAACAACTTTGTTGAGACCATGGCCTTGTTAGATTGGACTCAAACTAGAAATTGAGAGTGATTCTCTACATCTAATTAACTGGCTAACAGGAGATACCAAATCCTATGCAAGATCACGCTAGAGACATTAAACCGATGAGATGGGACTGAACCATATAATTATCTATGTCACTATTTTATTGTTGATGTTACTATCTTATATTGTTGTCTTGTTCAATCAAATAATTTAAGTAATTTAGGATAGAGTCTAGTGATTGCTCTCTGGTGGTACTCTTTCCTCATTCTTGTTTGGAAAGGTAATCACAAATAAATGTGTACGACTAGGCAATAGCAAAAGAAAACTCAAGTCCAAAATTTTCTTTCTATTTGAACCAAGAGAAGACAAATTAATGCAAGAATGATACTGTTTGAGCAACAAACAAATCAACCAAAGAAACTAGACAAAGTAAAGTCAACACACGAGACACCAAGTTCAACGTGTAAAACCTCTTCGGGATGAAAAGTAAAAACCATAAGACTAAAGCTCCACTGAAATCAACAAGAGTTACAAATGTGTTCTCAAAAATAGTCACCAACAAAGTGTCAAACAATGGGCAACACAACTACAAGATAGCACCAAAAACTAGAGAAATAAAAGGAATAAAATCACTAAATGCAGCTATTGTTCACGAGCTAAATTCTGGAGCTACAGGACTCTAAATTCAGTGCTCTTAGTTTTCAATCAAAGATTAAGTTGAAAGGAACAAGTTGTCCAAAAATCAGCTCAATCGGACATGGAAAAAAGAGGCAATCGCAATTTGAAATTAGCTGCTAGGGCTTGTGTGAAAATTTGCACTCTCACTTTTCTTTATGTATGACTGCTGATCAATCTCTTGTGAAACTTGAAAATAAGACCTAAAAGAAAGTCTTAAAAATGCACCATAATATTGAGCTTATGGACAAAAGTGGACTAGTCCAAATTGGGCTTTTATTTATCCACATAGCAAGGAAAAACAACCTAAAACCCAACAATTCTCCCCCTACCGACAACGTGGAGGAAACCGTCATCCCGATGATCATGCAACATTCTTTAAACTTTCCTCTTGACAAAGCTTTAGTCATCATGTCAGAACCATTACCATTGGTACAGATCTTTTTAAGTTCAAGCAACTTAGAATCCAACATATCTCAAATTCAATGATATCTCACATCAATGTGTTTAGACCGACCAAGAAATGTAGAATTCTTGTCAAGATGAATAGCACTTTGACTGTCACAATAAAGCATATACCTCTCTTGAGCATAATCAAATTCCCCAAAAAATCTTATCATCCAGAGCACCTTTTTACAAGCTTCAATAACTACAATAAGCTCAACTTTTGTAGTAGACAAAATAACACAACATAGATTTCCAAGACACAACCCCCCCTCGTAAAAGTAATCAAGTAGCTTGAAGTAGACTTAAGAGTATTAACATCACCGGCCATATCTGAATCAATGTAGCTAGAAAGAATAGGCTTTCTGTCCCAAAACACGAACTCGGACTAGAAGTGTCACAAAGATATCTCATAATACACTTTACGACATTTCAATATTCTCTTTCCGGATTAGAAAGAAAACGGCTAACAATACCAACAACAGAAGCAATATCTTGTCTTGAACACACCATTGCGTACATCAAACTACCAAAGACTGAAGCATAAGGAACTTTCTTCATACCTTCCTTCTCACCATCACTGAAAAGGCAATGCTTTGTACTCAATTTGAAGTGCATAGCTAAGGGTGTACTGACAACCTTAGCTTTGTCGATGTGGAATCTATGAAGTACTTTCTAAATGTACTTCTTTCGTAATAACCACAACTTTTTGGCCTCTCTATCACAAACAATCTGCATGTCAAGAGTCTGTCTTACTGGTCCCATGTCTTTCATACCAAAAGACTTATTCAAGTTTTGCATCATCTTTTTACTTCTACAAGCATTATCACCAACAACAAGCATGTCATCAACATAAAATAAATCGATAATAAAGTCACTATCAAAGAATTTTTGCACAAAAACACAATGGTCTGAAGAAGTCTTTTTGAAGCCCTGCTGACTCATAAAAGAACCGAACTTCTTGTACCATTGTGTGGGAGCTTGTTTTAGACCGTACAAGATTTTCTTCAAGTTGCAAACATAATTCTTTTTTTCCTTGACTTCAAAGCCTTCTGGCTGCTCCATATAAATTTCTTCATCTAAGTCACCATGGAGAAAAGTAGTTTTAACACCCATTTGTTCAATCTCTAAGTCCCGATTGCAGCCAAGCCTAGAACCACACAAATGGATGACATTTTCACAACTAAAGAGAATATCTCAGCAAAATCAATTCCTTTTTTCTGGTTAGAACCCTCCACAACTAATCTAGTTGTACTGTGGAACTGGGTTGCCACCTTCATATTTCACCCTAGAAACCCATTTGTTTTTTAAATCTTTATAGTCTTTAGGCAGCTTCATTAAATCAAAGTATGATTATCACGTAGAGATTTCATTTCATCTTCCATAGCATACCTTTCTTTTTCTTCAATTTCCATGAAATCATCAAGACTCTCAGGTTCTCTCTTGTCAGTCAAGAGTATATACTCATTGAGAGAATAACGAGATGAAAGTATTTTCTCTCTAGTAAATCTTCTGAGAGAACTCTTTAGATCATCAATAATAGTTGGTTGTTGACCAACCTGATCGTCTTGCATTGGAGCATCAACGACATACTGGCCATTCTAAATATGATCACCATCTTCAATATCAACGTGATTTTCATCATTTTGAAGATTTTCATCATGTGTAATAGTCAAAGGAACTAGATCAACATCAACTAGGCTTCTATACTGCTATGAGAATCAATTTTTTCAACTTTGTCAAGATCTTCATGTTGACACCCAATTTTGACCCTTCCCCGATAATAATTAATTTTTGAGTTTCTTGATTTTTTGAACGATTTAGAATAATTAGCTTTATATAAGTCAAATTAGTTCCAAAGTTATTTTAAGTAACTTCAATCGATCTTTACAATATTTCGAATAATAACTATATTTCATGTAATTATATATGTATTTAGTATATCTTACAAATATTTTAAAAATCGTAGCAAGAGAGTTCTACATTGATTAAATTAAGTATTTTATTAATTTAGTTTTAGTTTGGATCATAGTTTAATTTTTGAATTAATTAGTTTGTATTTAAATTAATTATTTTATAAGTAAGTTAATTATTTTATTTCGTTAAGATTGAGAAGTTCGTTAGTTAATTATAGTGATTCATCTTATTTAATTTCTAGCCGAATTGACCAATTTATTTAATTTGGCTACATTTGAATTTCATTTAGCTACAATTGTAATTTATTTAGCCAATTTGTCAATTCAAAATCCAACTATTTTAACTCTATACTTAAGCCCTTATTGCCTCCATCTTGAACGAAAGTTGGGCCAGATTTCCAACCAAATTCCTTTCATACCAATTTACTCCAGCAGCCCATTTCCAAATACCCAGCCTAAACAACTCCAAACAACATCAGCAATACCAATACAACACCAATTCCCAGCCGACCCAACTCAAATTATTTCAGTCAATCCTGCCCATCTTCTAATTTCCCAACCCAGTAACCCCCGACCCAATCCCCTTTTCCTTCTCTCTTCTAACGTTAACAACAGCTATACACAGCAGCGTTCCAAATGGTAAAGAAGAAGTACGCGTGAACGATGTAGCCCAACCCTGTACGCGTCTCGCCCCCCTCACATGAGGGCAAGTTCACGAAAAGCAATTCTCCAATAGTAAAATACAAGCGGCGTCTTCGTCGGTCCACGAAAAGTAGCAAACGGCGATAGATGAAAAGCGATGAAGGGTCAACACGGAAAGCAGTACGCTGCAATTTCCTTGTATTTTCTTCAGAGGTCCCTTTCAATTTGTACAAATCGCAGCAGCAGGCAACAGGCACGCGCTTCTTCCCCTTCCTCTTTCTGAATGGGTTTAAATTTCAGAAAAAGAGTGTTTTCCTAAATTGGTGAAAGGTATTTGGAGTTTTGAATTTCGAATTGGGCCCTAATATCCGACTTTTGATCCCTTTTCCTCCAAGTTCGAAACCCTAGCATCCATCTATATAACCCACTACTATTTCGGTATAAGGGGGTTGGAGATTTTCGATTGGAAAATTTTGAGTCAAGGAAAAGGATAATATACAGTGAACACATAAGTTTCTTTGAAGCCAAAAATAGACACCAAAATCAACAAGTATTCTAAAGAACATCTCGTGTCCAGCTTCTTCTTCCGAACACTACCCCCGGCTGCCCGTTGAAATTCTCTAAGTTGCTGGTGGTGGAGCTGAACACCCCCTGCTTGTCTTTCCCAATTTCGCTAAACTCGGAAAGGTAATATTCACCTCGTTTCAAGTACATCTTGTTCTTAATGCATCATTGCTTGATTCTCGACCATGTGAAGTTGTTTATATGTTAGTATTTGGGAATGTTTTTGACTTGTTGTTTGCTGCAAATCAGTGATATAATTTGTTTGATAGTCCATTGATGTTGTTTGTTTCATTTTCAAGATGGTTTAACGTTCGTTTGCGTTTAGACGGTTGTCCGTGTTCTTCTTTAATTCATGGTTGTCATGCTCGCCTTAGAGTTCATTTTATTCACTTGTTATGCTGTTCTTTCTCTTTTTATTTACTCGAATGATTTTCATACTTTGTTAAATGTCTTGAGGATATTCAACGGATCTTATGGCATTCTTGGGTTATGGCTGGTTTCTTTTTGGTATTTGACCTCGTCTCCTGCTATTGGGTGTTGTCCGGGTCTAGTTTGGTCAAGTTATTTTTTTTCCAAATATTATGAATATTGATTCTTTTGTTTATTGTTAGATAGTTTGAAATCTTGGTTTAAATTAGCTTGACATAATAGGCTTCAATCGAATTCGTATTATTTCTTTTGGATTTCGATTTACATAAGTGTTTGTTGTCTGGTGATTATTAAATCTGTCTTTTCCTTATTATTTATGAATAAGTTTGACATGAGATTTTTCTGTTAATATGGATTGGTAATACATATGTTGTTTTGGGTAGATATTACCTCCAAGTTGGATTAATTGTTTTGCTTGCTAGTAGATTTTGGTTTCCTTTAAAACATTTGCTTTTTTTTTTTTAATGTCAAAATTTTATTGAATGATGGTTTTCCAGTAGCTCGTTTATGCATAAAGGAAAGTTTAGTCAATTGACTTGTCTCCAAAATACATCCACTGCCCATGTGATGTCTCTTCCCTTTTCCTTGCAAATTATATTCAAAACATCCTTGTGTTTGCCATGTATGAGAATATTGGTTTCTTTGTTTTGCCCTGTTCCCTGTTTGTCATTTCTTGTTCAAAGAATGATAAATTAGTATCATTATCCCTTTAATGTTTGTTTAAGTCTTGTGTTGTTAATGGTGATTGGTGGGGCATTATTTTATTTTTATTTTATTTTTTTATCATTTCATGAAATGTTAGTTCTTATTATTTTGTTTTACATCCTCATGGACTTATTTCCTTCCTTTGCTTTTTCTCGTTGGGCCATGGAGGCCTAACAATTTTTTATTGAGTCAACTTGGTCAGTGAAATTGACGAACAACACTGGAAATTAAATTTACGGGTTTCGAAAAGCTGAAAAGACAGGTGGTGCAAAAAAATGGGCCAAAGCCCAGTAAGACAAATCAAAAAAAAATGAAGGAGACAAATGGGCCAAAGCCCATCATTTTGGAATTTTTAGACTTAGGACAGGTTATTAAAACTTGGAATTTGGGCCAAAGGCCCAAATTTGATTCTTCCTTCTCCCTTATGTTTTTATTTGATATTGTATTGACTAACTCTTTATGTGAATTGGTTTTAACTTAATTAATTTCCGAAGATAGTCATTTCTTTTTCATATTCAAATAAAAAATATTTATATTATTTTATTTTATACTTAGCTTTATTTTTATTATTGGCCTTGCAACTTAATTTATTTCCTTTGAGAAAAATTCTCCTTCATTCTATTTCCCCTTAAAACAATTAAAATGACAACTACAACAACAACAACAACAATAATAATAATAATAATAACAATAATATTAATAATAATAATAATAATAATAAAAAAAAAAAATTGAGTAAATAAATAAAAAATGAATTTCCTTTACTTAGTTAAAATTTAGAAAGTTTATTTGAAAAGTCATTTAGTTAAATCGCCGGTCAACTGCAAGTTAGCGGACATTTCGAGGGCCTAACACCTTCTCGAAATGTACATTGAACTCGAACATATTTTCAATTGATTTTATCTGTTTAAATATTTTGAAAAACTTGAGATTTTTCTTGATTTTTTACTAAAAAGAATTAAGTGGCGACTCTATTTCTTTGGAAATTCGATTTCTCTTAAATCATAAGTTTAATCAATTTTTCGAAAATCTAGTCATTTTTCTTTTATTTATATTTTTGAGTAAAACACTTTAATTGTTTGGTTTTCAGAGAAAACAACATCACGACTTCTAACAAGTTTTTTTTCTAGTGGATCAAAAAAACGATAGTCATATTCATCTTGATCATAACCTACAAAGATACATTGTTTAGTTTTAACATCCAACTTTGACCTCTTATCCTTAGGAACATGCACAAAGGCTTTACACCTCAAAACTTTAAAATGATCAGTAAAGACATTCTTACCAGACCAAACTTTGTCACCATTCAAATCAATAGCATGAGATAAATTTATAATATAGGCAACAATTAAGTGTTTTTGCCCAAAAACAATCTGACAGCTTAGCATTTGAAAGCATACATCTAACCCTCTCAACTAGAGTTGTGTTCATCCTCTCTGTTAAACCATTTAGTTGAAGAGTCTTTGGAGGAGCTTTCTGAATACCTTGCTCTCTGCAATATTTATAAAAAGGACCAATATACTCACCACTATTATCACAACGGATGCATTTCAATTTCTATCATTTATGTCTTTCAATCAAGGCCTGGAAATTTTTGAACACATCAAGTACTCTATTCTTAGACTTCAAAGAGAATACCATAGTTTGAGAGAATGATCATAAATAAAGTTCACAAAGTAAAGTGCACCACCATGAGAATTTACCTTAAAAGGTCCACACAAATCAGAATGTACTAATTCCAGCAAATCAAGCTTTTTCTTGAATATGGATGACTCTGAAAAGAAACTATTTTCTGTTTACTGGGTAAGCAACAAACACATTTCTTCAACTTTGCTTGTTTTACTCTAGAAATCAATTTTTTCTTAGCCAGACTATCAATCCCTTTCGCATTCATATGACTCGGTCTTCTATGTCATAATTCTAATGAAGTATCATTCTCCACCAAATCTACTGTCTCTAGAAATGGAGTCTTGAAAAACATACAAGTTAGACAATTTGCCACAACCATTGAACCTCTAGTAAGCTTCCACTAGTCAACACCAATGGTATTAACATAATCCTCATCATCTAGATATCCCACATATATCAAATTCAAGCAAGCATTTGAAGCATGCTTGACATTATTGAGAACTAATTTAGAATCATTGTTACTTTCCAAACAAATTGTCCTAATGCCAAGAACTGCAACATCATGATTATTGCCCATTTTCAGCATCCAAAATTACTTGGAGTATAAGAAGAAAGTAATTTTTGTTGGTGTGACATCAGAAGTAGCACCAGAATTCATAAACCAACTATATTAATTGCAAACAAAATTAACGACATTTTCATCACAAGAAACAAGAAGATCATCATTAGCAACAACAACAACACGATTTTTATTATCGCCTTCTTTCTTTTGTTGTCTCATATCTCTCTTTTACTTGTATCAATATTTCTTGATATGCTTATTCTTGTCGAAATAGTCATTTGTAACGTTCTTCTATTTAGACTTTGACTTGCTGCTACTTTTATCTGTCATTCTGAACTTGTTTCTCCCCTATCTTTGGTAACTAAAACATTGGAGTGTGAAACTGAAGAAGATGAGCCTTGAGATCTTCTTCTCATCTCTTCATTTAAGACACGACTCTTAGTATATTCCATGATTCCAACACCACTAGGAGCAGAATTAGTCAAAAAAAAAACTCAAAGAGTTTCAAAAGAGTCTGGCATAGTATCAGGAAGCCAAAGTTTTTGTATTTCTTTATCAAACTTTACACCCATTTCGGAAAAACCAAGGACACCCTAAAAATTATTTATATGATCTGAAATTGGATTTTCCTCTCTATATCTGATATTCATCAATTGTTTCAAAAGGAACAACTTGTTAAGCAGTCTTCGAAGAATAAAGTGTCTCAGCAAGCTTATCCCATAAAATTCTAACATGTGTCTCATTAACAATGTGATTTCTAACATTATCTTCAACTCATTGTCTAATATAGCCACAAACTTGTAGGTGCTCAAATTCCCCATCATTCATAAACTCGGGTTTATTGGAAACAAACACATGTAAATGCATTTTCTCGACAAATAAAATATCTTTCCAAATGTAATGATTGCTACTAGTCAAACACACCATCTTGCTCATATTTGACTTTATCATTCAAATAGACCATCAAAACAACCGGATGCTCTAATACCATTTGTTTAGAAAGACAAGCACAAATAAATATGCACGATGAGTCAATAGCCGAAGAAAACCCAAGATCTAACTTTCCCTTCTACTTGAATCAAGAGGAGACAAACTAATGTAAGAACGATATTGTTTGGGCAGCAAACAAATCAACCAAAGAAACAAGACAAAGTAAAATCAACACACAAGACACCAAGTTTAACGTGGAAAACCTCTTCTGAATGAAGAGTAAAAACCACAAGGCCAAAGCTCCACTAAAATCAACAAGAGTTACAAATGTGTTTCCCAAAATGGCCACCAACAAAGTGTCAAACAATGAGCAGCACAACTACAAGATACCACCAAAAACTACAGAAATAAAAAGGAGCAAAATCACCAAACTCAGCTATTGTTCACGAGCTAAAATCTGGAGCTACAAGACTCCAAATTCAACTCTCTCCAATTCCAATCAAAGATCAAGTTGAAAGGAACAAGGTTTCCAAAAATCAGTTCCATCGGACAAGGAACGAAGTGAGAATCGCGATTTGAAATTAGCTATTAGGGCTTGTGCGAAAATCTGCACTCTCACTTTTCTCTCTATTTGACTGCTGATCAATCTCTTGTGAAACTTGAAAATAAGATCTAAAAGAAAGTCTTACATATGCACCATAATATTGGGCTTATAAACAAAAGTGGGATACTCCAAATTGGACTTTTATTTATCCATATATGTAAGGAAAAAGATCTAAACCCAACAATTCTTGGCAACTGATATGAACTAGTTAGCTGTAGAATGACAGATATTCAAGTCCATCAATCCATGACACTGGCCTCCTGAATTTGCAAAGATGCAAATGAACTAGGTAGTTCTGTTTCATGGTTTAATAGTTGCACATGAACCAAAATTTAATGTTTTATAGCTAAATTTCATATGACTTGTTTTGTTTGTCCTTGTGTTAATCCTTTTCAAGGTTTACAAAATAGAGACCTATCTCAGAGTTCATTAGAGATTTCTCATAAATGATTGTTCTCCAACTGAAAAAATGAGTCATGTAAGATTATTCTCTTCCCAAAACAATTTGAATGCATACATCTCTTGTCATTTAATGTGGTGCATGTAAATTGTAATTCTTACATGTCTTCAGTACTCAAATGACCTGAACATGTAACCCATCATGACTCTCTTATTGGAAACTCATTGTTGAGTAATGTCAACATCCTATCTATGGAAAGGCCCAAGAGGGGCTAGGAGGCCCAGGTCGGAGTCTTGATCAAACATGCGCTTGCTTGGTAGACTTAGTTAAGAAAAAAGTTGCACATTTGCTATCAGCTATAACTTTTGGCATGATGGTAAGCACTTGATCCTAACTAGTGTATCAGAGCCAAGGTCGTGGGTTCGATTCCCAAGAGCAACATTCTGCATGAGGCAGGTGTTGGGAGGGGGATTGTTGAGTAATGTCAACATCCTGCCTATGGCAAGGCCCACGAAGGGCTGAGTGGCCCGGGTCGGAGAGATTGCAATTTCAATGAACGTGAGATACTCTGGCCACCTGAGTCTGCCTTACATTTGAGTACCTTTCTTATATATGTACTCACACCTCTTTTGTCGAGGCATTGCCAGTGGCGGAGCCAAATTTTTTACTAAGGAAGTTCAAAATATGAAGAAGTACATGAAGAAATCGAAGAAAATTCAACATCTAATATATATATATATACATAAAAAAAAATAATTTTTTAATCATGTATAAACAGTGTAATTTTTTGTACCGCCAAAGGTGTTCGAATATATCCCTTGGGCCCTTACTAGCACTGTCCGTGGGTGCTGCATTCACAATGGAGGTTCAGAGGCATGTGATGGCATGTGTTAATTAAGTGGCCAAGAGGAGCCTAAAACAAGGTATTTTTTTTCTGTAGGTGAACTTAAGTTTGATCTTGAAAATGTCACTTATTCATGTGATGGCATGACCCATATCACTTGTGTACCAAAAATAAAATTGCCAATATCACTTATTCCTGACCTTAAACATTTGGACATTTGATCATGCAGGGGCAACAAGCTGTGACCCTTTAGTGTTTAATTGCAAGCATTATTTTGTAAATTTTATTATTCAGGGGACAAGAACATTAACTACATTGCAAGTGCAAGGCATGCATTGAATGTGCATGTAAGGAAGCTAAAAAAAAACAACCAGTTTCACTCTTGATTTGATAAACTTGGAATAAACTATCACTTCTCATTTCAAGTACTAATATGTATTAATCTCATCTATCTGCATCCTGTTGTTTTGCAAATGAATTAAAGCTAAAAAAACAATGTTGATGGTGGCAAGTGATTTTTTGTTATCATCACAAGGATGAAAGATTGTAGGTGTCAATTGTTGACAAAATGACATGATCTTGTGATTAATGGTTAACAATGTGACAACATATTCTCGTTGTCACAAAGTCAAGCTAGTAATTAATGATGTTTTTATCTTTCCATTTTATTTTAAAATAAGTGATATAGATTTACATAATCCAGAAACACAACTAAAGAATTATATCTTTTTCAACATATGTAACGAGAATGAGTAAGTAAAAATAATGTCACTTTTTGAAAATGATCAATAATTTTCTCAAGGCATATATATCCAAGCTTAAAACTTTACTTATTTTGAAACAGAGAAAAGTTATGTCGATCCCACCGTCCTTGATCATTGTTGACCACTACTTAGACAGGACAAATTTAGAAGTATTTATTGGATTATGATATGGTAAAACGTCAATATCTATAATGGTACGATCGATAGAGATATTACAGACATAATAGGATACAAGTCAAAGTTTTAGGGTATTACTGCTTCTTTTATGTGAGTGGTCCATTTTCTGCTCCTCTTGTAAGAATTTGTATGGCTCCTTATCTTACTAATTACATCATGCTATTGCTAGCTAAGCTTTCCTAGACTTAGACTACTTAAGATTCTCCAATGACCTTAATTTCATAAATACTTCCTGCCCTTAATCAATGCAGGTACTATGAAACCTTTTAACTTGTTCTACTTTAGATATGAAAATTCTAACTTCTTCGAGAATGAAAAAGTTTCACATCGAAATAATGAAATGAGTAATTTGTTTAAATAATTTCTATCTTTCTTATGAGTTAGTTTTTGATGGTGTGAATTAGGCTCATGAGCCATGACATAAAATTTGTCCACTCATTAGATGTTTAGCCTGGGGCATGTATGATTAATGAGATTTGTGATCTCTCTTTATAAGACTTAAAACAATTTTCTTTTCTATGAGCTAACTCATGAAATATGAAATAGGCTCAAAATCTAATTTTACACGATCGATTAATAGATGTATGGTCTAATTTAGCATCGCCAAATAAATATCAACGATTTAGTAGACAATATGTATAGCAAGCAGCCAGGCACACGAGAATGGTTTACACTTTTAACAAAACAAGTTATTGATTTGTGTGCCTCAACAACGTCTATAGCAAAGTAGGCAGGCTCACGAGGAACTGTCAAAATGTTTCTTATCAATATGCAAGGGTTTGTAATTTGATCATAGAATTTGAGATTAATTATATCGATATTAGTTACTGACAATTGTTATTTCACCTTTGTGGAATAAAAATAATAGGCATAATTAGTGTTTTAAAAGACTCTGTTGGGACTTGCCTCAAGGCTCGTTTTGGGGCGGGGCTCTAGCAAAACTTTTTGAGACTCAAGTGTGAGGCTTAGTTTTGTGAGACTTACGCCCTAAGCGCCCGACTGTAGGTCTAAACACGCCCAACGCTCGGGGCTCGCCTTATAGATCTTACACAAATTATGTGTTAGAAACTTTAATTAACATAGTTGACCCTCATAATTCTTGAAAATGAATGATACTTAATATTTTTTTAATCTATAGAAAAAAGAAGATCGAGAGTAACTCAAATAATAAGTTGTAGTATTACATCTTTACTATTTGGCAATACTATGAAGGTGATGATTTAGTATATAGCATTTCTTTTAAAAATACGTATCGAAAGTTTACTTTTTCACTTATCATTGATCTTTATGATTTTGTCATATGTCTCAAAATTATCATATTTTATTTAGTTATTTAAAAATAATTTTATTTTTATTTATGATGGAGTGATGTTTTTATTATAATAATAGTGAGTTTTATTGATTATACGGAGAAAGAATGTATGATGAAGTCAATTTTTTTTTTTTTTTTTTTTTTTGTGTTCCCAATATGATAGTGCTGGTCCATATTTTTGTTACTTTTCACTTATTAGCCAAATTTCGACCGACCTCATTGTCAGTCCAACTATATAAACAATTTAGTCCACTGAAGTTGACATCATAACACCTTTTCTGATGTATACACAACATGGGGATGTATATTACTGTAGCTTTTGATTCTTTTTGAGTTTTCATTGGTTTGATTTATTCAATTTTCACTAAACAAAATATTAATACTATTTGGTGTGTACGACTAATGTAGAGGTTTGTTGAGCATTTGACAAATTAGTAATATTTATTTTACATATGATTTGATTTCGTCATTCTTATATAAAGTATCAAGAATTTCATTTTAGAACAAAAGTTTCGTTGAATAAGTATATGCTATTATCAAATCGATCTTTGTTGGGTATTTGTACAATACTGATAACAAAGAATAGAAATTGAAAAGCAGATGCATTGGATTTGATTCTCGATTTGGACCCTTAGATGAGTTGATTGGAATTACAAACTTATCTTAAATTTGTAATATTTAATCATCATTATTTTTTATTTTTAAAATGTCGTACAAGATCTAGACAGCAAAATCTAAAATAAGATTTGGATATGAAATGAAATTTGATATAAGGAGAATTTGGACTATATTTTAGTCAAAACTGAATTCAGAATTTGAGAAAGGGAAAGCAATGGTGACTTTAATATAAAAAAGTCAAAATTTTATTTAAATTATTTCTTTCCAGTTGTAAGACAGACAGAACGATACATTGCCTTATTGGGGAAAAACATCCCAAGTCGGCTGCCGTCAAAATAATTAAAATCTTACTAGTAATATCTAAAATATATACCATAAGTGTATATTAGTTATTACGTTATCTAATATACACTTAGGGCTCGTTTGGTGTAAGGAATTAAAAATAATTATGATGGGATAAGAAAATAGTAATGGGATAAAAAAAGTATGTTGTTTGGTTGCCATGTTTGAGATAACTTATCCCACCATTTATATCATAGTGATGAAATAAGTTATCTCATATACATGGTGAGATAACTTATCTCACAACCCCATGATAAGTTTTCCCATATACATGGTATATATTTTAGTTACCATCCAGTAATATCTGATTAGTTACCATCTAGTGACATTTGTGGGAGCTAGTCTTTTACGTTTTCCGTCTCATATTAGTTATTAACATTAGGGGTGTCAATGGTACAGTTCGGTCGGTTATTTTTTAAAAATTATACTATCCTAATCTTTCAGGTATTTTATAATATATTATCAAAATTAGACTTTTTAAAACCATTCCAATCATATCGGTTCCTCTTTCATATCAATACGGTTCGGTTAATTTTCAGTTTTTTTTTTACTTTAAAATATCACCTCAAAATATACTACCATTAATATATTTCTTTCACAAATATGTTCTTGAAGAAGCACTTTAATTCTTCACCAAAAGACAAGAATGTAAAACCTTGTTGCCGTATTGTTTGATCTTAAATAGTTAGTAAGAGTGTTTGGATAGGTTTTGTTGTATTGTTTGATAGAGTATCTATTACAGTATCTTTTAATTTTAAACATAATTAAAGGCTAATTAAAGAATAAAGACCCAGAGTTGTCTAGTCACCAGAGGCCTAGGACCTCAGTTATATTTATATTTGATTTGAAAAATGTTATAAAATATATTTATATATATTTAACATATTGTTGATATAAAAAATATATTTACATACATGTTAGGTAATTCGGTTCGATTCGAAAATTTTTCATAAATTAAAAAACCATCCCAATTGTTCGAGACGGTTATACACTTAAATAAAAATTCACGATGAAAAAATAACAGAAATGGTTCTATTCGGTTAAGTTCAATCGATTCGATCGATTTTTCATGTCACCCCTAATAAACATTATTAAAAATGTTGGTCTCAAAATGTGACAACTAGTACGGTGTTCTAGTGGGGAGGTGTGGATTTAATTTATACTATATTTATTCTCCAAATTTACCTTATGGAATTTTAAAGTAAAAAAAGGCTTGAAAACAAACTAAAGTCTACCTATGAAATGCAAATTCTTATAGATAGGATTGCTTAAGTTTGTATAGTATGTATATGCTCTTGAAATTCCAATCATACATCATTAACTTGTTGAAGTCATTATGGATTTGCAGACTTCAACGAAATAATGAGAAGAGATGTCAAATTTCTAAAAAGGGGATGTGAAAACACTATAACGGAAGAAATATCTTGAGTAACAATAGTAGATTTGTAAATGAGTAGTTTTGAACTTAGTATTTTCGCTTGCTTTGTATGCAAATCTTCAAGGTCAAAAGTTAATAATTTTACTCCATATACAAACATTGTAAAATTTGAAGTTTTGCCCACGAGATAATCTTGATCAAAAGTTTAAGATCATTCCCCTCCAAGATCATTGTTGTAAATCACCTACATTCGTAGCTACATAATAGAAGCAGGAATGACGCGGACGAGATTGGAAGAGGGAGGAGAGAGGTGAGAGAGATCTGGGAGAGAGAGAGGAGGCGAGAGAGATACAATTGATTTGTATATTAGATTGATAATTGTATATTTGATCGATAATTGTATCATGAATACAATTGATTTGTATCAATGAATACAATTGTATCAAAGACTATTGTATTCAATTTGTTGATGCAAATCAATTGTATCAAGCTTATTAACGAATACAATTTGCATCCAAATACAATTTGTATCGACAAATACAGTTGTATTAACAAATACTATTCTATCCAAATATAATCAAAAACTATTGTGTATTCATATGCATTTGTATTCATTTGTTGTCTTATGTATTGTATTTATGTGTTACCATGTGTATTTGTGTTATCAATTGTATATGTATCATTGTTAATATTTGTATTGCAGAGAAAGAGGCGAGAGAGGTCTAATAGAGAGGAGAGAGGCGAACGAGAGTGCAGAGAGAGAGGAGAGAGGAGAGAGGCGAGGGAGGGAGGTCAATAATTATTGCCTATAATTATAAGACTAGATATGTTCTCATCTCCTCATACGCAGGGGCGGACCCAAGTGGAGTCTGCCGGGTGCTCGAGCACCAATGAACCTCGTCTCGAAATATATATATCTATGTAGAAATTAAGAGGTATTTATATAAAATTAACAAAGAGCACCCAATGAACAAATGATTTAATTGATCCATTGGCTCTTGGGTGGGTGCTTAAGGCTCTTTTAGCGTTGTTGAGCCTGAGTTTGAATCTCACTATCAACATGTCTTTTTCATATTTTTGACTCTGTCACTTTCAGAACACCCACAACCTTAGAATTCTAAATCCGCCATTGATCATACGTACCCTAAACATATGCCATACTGAACTATCAATCGTATAAAAAGTAGTGAGATACCGACTTGGCCTATCCAACCTTGATATTAAGCATTTCTGTGCAAATGTTTTTGGATTTATTACATTAACTTACAAAATAAATATATTGCCAAACTAATTGTACTAGTACACATGCCCTACACAAAATATATAGAACTAACAATTCAAAGCCTAACGTTGTCCTCAATCGGACCAGATGGCCATGCCCAATTGTCAATCAAAATAATTAGAGGTCCCTAAAACTATATAAAATTTATTATTCAAAGAATTAAAAAAAAAATATGTGGCCATAATTAAGTGTGTGTTTATGAAAGAATGATCAAAGATAGAATATGTAATAATTTTCTACGCGTTCAAAAGTCCAATTGTTGTAACTATCAACAGCTCATTTTGTTGTTTGTACGATTTTCAACTTATTCTCAGTACTCTGCATTGAGAGTTGAGACTGCTTCAACACTTACATGAAACATGAGAATATTGTAGAGGCCATATTACAGATTTACCTCATTATTTACTCTCACAGTCACACATGAAGTCAAAATCTTAATTTTATATATGGAAACTGAATTCTATAACGACGATTTCAAGTGTTAATAACTAGGTTCTAAACTTAATATTTGTATATATTTATTAAACTTCTTAATACAAATATATTATTTGAATAAAAATTACTAAATTCGACTGAATTCATACCCAAACTTCTAGCTCTACCCTGCTCACAGTCAAATGCATCCTCTCTTCTAAATGAATTGTCTGTCAACAATGGATTTATTCATTTGAGGGGGGTCCTTGGGGGGGGGGGTCTAGGAGGTTGGTGCCATAACCAATGATTGACAAGCTATTTAGTGGTGGAGACATATATACAAATATTGACATCACTTAAAAGTACGTAATTCAAAGTAAATATCAATTTTTATGAGAAGTAAAATCTAAATCAGTTAAACTTTCAAATTTAGAACACGCAATTTAATTGAACTGTGATAATAAGTCGATATAGTTGACACAAAATCTTGCATATATACGCGATTGATGCATAAGACCCACAGCGGAAAATAAACATGCCTAAGTACCGTAAGGTTGATTTAATGAACATTAAAGTTAGGAAAAGAATCTTTGATATTTTGAGAGCCAAACAAAAAGATTCTTTGGACATAATCTTCTTAATTATACGTTTGTTAGTTTTTTTCTTTTGTTTTTCTATTCTCTTCCCATTAGTAAGCTTACACGTAGAGTAGAGCAGATAGATGGTATTGGTTTTATTTTACCAATCCATAGACAGCATTTAATAATTGTTTGATTGGGGATATTTACGTTGAGTTATTCTATTATTGATTGGGGGAATTCAAATGCCCTACTTTTTCTCCCGATCGATATTTGGTGTTTGTATTAGAGCTCTAACTAAATTTAAATTGTGCATTGTATGACTATTTTGGGAGTGATGCTCTCAACGAGATTCTCCATGCCTAGAGCTTGAATCCGAAACCTCTAATTAAAAGTACTAGAACAGTCTCACTACTACCCCACAATCCATGTCAGTATACGTACTATTGATTGTGTCATGATCCTTATTTACTAATTGTATTCCAAAGATAATATACATACTTGAGCTTTAAATTTTTCGTAGGTACACAAAGGACTTATGAGGTCAATGAGCTTAAAATTAGGTTTTGTGACTAACTCACAACCCCCAAAGCTAATCCCTCCCACCCCATGTCAATGACTGGATATTTGGAGCATGGAATATATAAAACATAAGAACCAATATCGGTAAAAAGCGAATTGAGATAGACGTAACTCATATACCATATCACGATATGAACATTTCATTTATCAAAGGGGCGTATTTTTAGAATACATGAATTAAATAATAAAAACATGTTACATATATCTTACAACTTCATCTATAAGATTAGATGATCAGACATTTCAACAAATAAAAATGATTATTCAAATCTTATAAAAAGCCCAAAATTTCATTTATTCACCAACGTAGAACATATCATTGTAGAGGTATCATCTCCTTGACATTTTATCCATTTTTGGTCCAGACAAAGTACACAATGTAGAAGTTAAAAGAGAAACCATCAATTATGAATTATGAACTTTTATGTATGTGTATATATGTACATTCACAAATTTCTTTATAAAATCGTGTACAGTACTGTATAGTAGTATGACTTATCAAGATGATGGTGATTTATGAAGAATCAATAATGATATGGATCTTTTAATATTCATTCGTATAAAGGGCCCCTTGATTTAGGCCGAAAGAAAAAAAATAGCCACAAAACATTAGAAATTTGTAGGGTATCCTTAATTAACTTTCATTTAGTAACCAAAAAATTAAACTTATTACTAGTATATATATCATAAATATCTCTTGGGTAAGCACAGTTTGAAGGATGTGCTTAGGCACGGACACGTACCTAGGTTGGGCCCACCGTTTTAATTTTTTTAACATTTTTGGGATTCATGATATATGAGAGTAACTTTCACATATAGCAAACATAAAAATTATTTTTGTATGTTATAGTTATAGTTTGAATAATTGCGCTCCATAGAAAAAATTATATTTGCTATAGAGTTTTTGATTTGTATAATTCGCTAGATACATCTAATTTTATACAAATTGTTCAGTTTTGTATAAATTCATTTATACATTGTAATTTGTATAATAAGATATGTATTTGTATAATTATAAGTGTATAGGACGAAAATATATGTATTTGTATTTGTATATATACTTTTCTCTCGCTTTATACAAACACAAACACATTTTATACATTTGTATACAGAATAAGTAGTTGTATACCGAAAATGGCTAATTGTATACCGAACCAGATGACAAAAAAATGGAATGTTCGCTGCGAATTACAAATAAAATAAATTATGACTATAGCAATTAATTTGAATTAATAGTTTGTTATTTCATACCATTTCCCTATTAACTTTTGTACACTTATGGTATATATTTGTTAACACAATTAATCTAATAAGATGACTTGCGATAATACGTACTATAAGTTAAAACATATTGATATTATTCTTTTGCGCTAACTACACGTACAAACTACAAAGACAGATGATATTTGAATCATAACTTAGAAAATACAATGACTTAAGATGCTAAGAATTTTATAAATTATACTCATAGAATTTAAATGTTGAATATATTTTTGATCGTGTATAAATTAATTCGTTACGGGAATTATGGGGTGATGGTGGGGAGGTTTGGGGATAGAAGTGAAGATGTGACTAACGCTAGGTGACTCAAAGTGGGGGAAGGAGAGAGTTGCAACTACTAGTAACCACACATACACTTTGAACTATGATTGTTCAATGCAACAATATATACACAACACCCCATTGGGACCAATATCAACCACCATGCATGTTCTTGGTATTTAAATAATGTGAGCTTTCAAATCTAACAAGTATATGTATATGTTATTACCTAACAAAAGAAAATTTAAATCACGTAGTTGCGTAACATCAAACTTATTTACTAGCTAGCTCGAACAAAAATTTAAGAGGAGATCCACTTGTCATGAATCATGATTTTGTAAAATTGTAAAACGTGCAATACATTTCAATTACTTGGAGTTTTGTTTAATTTGGGAGTACCTATTGATAGAATTGAAGAGTTCCAAGAATTAACCATGTCTAAGTTTGTTACATCGCGGATTCTTGTTTTATTTAGTCATTTGGTATTCGAAATATAATAGACTGACTAATTTAAATTTGTGTCACGTGTAAACCATTTATGTATAAGTTTACAATTAACGATTTTTTTCATTCGTTTTAGTTTTTAGAACATATTACCCCGGTTTTTATGTTGTGCAAGGCTCATTTAAAATGGAATAATTCTCTACTAAAAATATTTCAATTTCAAGACTCGAACATGAGATCTCTGATTAAAATCGAAGATATCTCATTTATTAAACTACTCCCTCCATCTCCTTTTAGTTGTCATCGTTTCCTTTTGTAGAGTCAAATGATAAGAACTCTGACTAATATTTTACAATGTATTTTTTATCATATTAAAATGCAAAAAAAATTGCAATTTATAGTACTTTTTGTATAGTTTTGAAATATCTAAATTTTTTTAGTTTAAAATGTTGAATTAATGTAATCTAATTTAAATTCAAAAATTAGTCAAATTAATTTTCGAAAAATATAACATGACAACTAAAAGAAAACGGACAGACTATCAATATATCATATATGTTGATGTTATATATAACGGAGATTCAAGGATTCAAGAGTTAGACCATCTCCAACCCACCTCTATTTTACTCTCCAATCTCTATAATTGGAGAGTAAAATAGAGAATGGGGACTCCAACCCACTTCCAAATCACTCTCTATTTTACTTTTTCAATATTTTATTATTATTTCCATTACTTTCTAATTAACATATTATTTTACATATAATTTCATTAATTAAATATGTAATATTCATAATTCTTTTTAAATGTTATATAATATTTTAAAAAATATATTATTTAATATATACTACTTTAATTTCAAATTAATAGTATTTTTAAATTTTTCTTAATTTTCATCAATAAATAAAATTTTATTTTATTATTAATTTTCATTATAAAGAATACACAAAATTAAAATGGTAAGATGAAAATTTTAATTTAAATACAAGATAACAATACAATAACATAATAATTTAAATACAAGATAAAATACAATACATAACATAGTAATTAATTCGCGATGAAACAAGAATCATGTCGAAAAGATGTTGACCGTGCATTCGGAGTTTTGCAATTATTATTGCAGGACTGTCACGTTTTGGGAGAAAGGAAGTGCTACATGATATAATGACTACATGTATTATACTGCATAATGTGATAATTGAGGATGAGCGTGATCTTAATACACCAATTCAAGATGTCGTAGAGGCTCCAACTCTAACGACAGAAATGGTGGTAGATAAAAATCTCCAGTTTGAACAATTTTTAGCTAGACATAAAAAAATTTAAGGACAAATATGCTCATTTTGAACTCCATAATGCATTGATAGAGCATTTATGGAGCAACATAATAATTTCAAAAATTGAGTGTTTATGTAATGTTTATGTAATTGTATTTCACTTTTATTTGAATTTTTCCATTAATATATTATATATATTATATAATATTTTCTTGCAATTTATGGTATTTAAAAATTTAGAATAAAATATAATTTTATATTAAATAAAAAATTTGAAAAAATAAAATTTTGTATCACATGAGAATTATATAAAGTAATTATTGGGAAAAAGAAATAAATAATTTATATTATGAAATAAGAAAATAAGAATGAAATAGAAATAATAATATAATATTGAGGAGAGAGAAAAAGATTCTTTTTTAGAGAGTAAAATAAAGAATTGGATTAGAGTTGATGGTCTTAAAAAAAAAAAAAACTCTATATTTAAAGAGTAAAATAAAGTGTAGAATTGGAAATGCCCTTGTGGGCTCAAAGTTTTGTCCTAGTTCGATCTTCGCGTTTGTTCTTTTCTTTTATTGGTAAAATTTCAAGTCAATCATTACTATTTTTTGCTTTTTATTTAAAAACCTTGACAAGACTAAAGATATACGTGAATATAATTCTTCTGCGATTAAGATACTGATTGAACAAAAAAAAAAAAGCAGTATACTCCCTAAATTTTTTATTTCCTGACCTTTTAAATTGAGATATACCCATATACATATTCGAGATATTAAATTTTTTAATGGAAAAATCATCCCACATAGCTATTTAACACTTAATATTACAATATTTAGATGTACTTTTTATTTTATATTACTACTTATAACAGTTTAATTACAAATATTAACATATTAATTTTAATCTATAATTTAATTTATTTTATTTAATTAATTCATTATTATTTTTATAATTAATAAGTAAGAGAAATACATTAATATTAGAGAATCAATTGTCATTATCTCTTACACCATTTTAGGGATAACATTAATATTAGAGAATCAATTATCATTATCTCTTACACCATTTTAGGGATTTTTTTTTTCCAATTTTCACACAACAACCCCCCACCCACACCCCCACCTTCCTCTTTTACCCACACACAAACCCCACACCCCACCCACCCCCACGTTCCTCTTTTACAGAGAATCAACTTTTTTCACTTTCACCATCTTCAATGTTCGTCTTCTTCATTCAAAAAGAAATTTAGCAGAACTCTTCCACATGTATATGATTCAATGGTGGGAGGAGATCTACACACGAAGAATGTGGAGAAAGCGGTTGATAAACTTGCCACAATTATACCATTGTTTTTAGCTAGCACATGATTTTATGGTAAAAAATTGGACCTCTATTCCAATAAACTACCTGCATATGTTGACAAGCCTCAATCCAAGCTCAATTTGTATTTATAAAAAATGTGCCTCAACAAGATCCAAACTCAAAGTATGTATTCCTATCTTATTGTGTTTTGTTCATAATAAGTAATTCTCTTTTCTTCTCAATCTTTTTCTTCAATGTTATTTCAGCGATTGTGGACTGTACGCATGCCTCCTTGCTAAATATATTAGCAATGGAGTTTTTGATATGGGTCTCATTCACATTGATGCAAAGTACCACCGTACAAGGTACGCCACAATCATGTGGCAGTATGGAAGAAGCAAGAACACTGATGACTCAATTAGTGAGAGTGAAGTAACTGGAATGGTTGCTAGTGAATTTGGTGGACCCCGTATTGCAAAAGAACATGCTTAGGATACTACCAATTATCCTACACCAAGACCAAGAAAATGGACTTTGAAATAGTTGATTGCAGTTTAGACTTTTAATTATTAAATGTTTTGATTTTGGATGATGTATATTTCTTTTGCTGCAGTTTTTTACAACAACATATAATATGCATTGTTTTAATTGTCAGATTTATTATTCCCAGATTTATATCAGTTGGATATCAATTTCATACATTTTTAATTGTAGTCTTTGTTCTAAAATTTTATGTAGGATACCAAGTGTATACAAATTGGATACAACATTAACTTGTTTTAGATTGTCTAATTTGGTTGAAATATCAGTTACATTTTGTTTTTTTCATTTTTCAGTGGAATATTTGTTGGATACCAATTGGATACAACATTAACTTGTTTTAGGTTTTCGAATTTGGTTGAAATCTCAATTACATGTTGGTTTTTCAATTTTTCCAATAGGATATCAGTTGGATACCAAATGTATACCAATTGGATACAACATTAACTTGTTTTAGGCTGACTATTTTAGTTGAAATCTCAATTACATGTTGGTTTTTCAATTTTTCCAATGGGATATCAGTTGGATACCAAATGTATACCAATTGGATACAAAATTAACTTGTTTTAGGCTGACTAATTTAGTTGAAATCTCAATTATATGTTGTTTTTTCAATTTTTCCAAAGGGATATCAGTTTGATACCAAATGTATACCAACTGGGTACAAAATTAACTAGTTTTAGGTTGACTAATTTAGTTGAAATCTCAATTTCGTGTTTTTCAATTTTTTTCAATTGGATATCAGTTAAATACCAAATGTATACCAAGTGGGTACAACATCAAATATTTTTAGGTTGGCTAATTCGGTTGAAATCTCAATTGCATGTTGTTTTTTCATTTTTTTTTCCAGTGGGATATCAGTTCATACCATAAGTATACAAATTGAATACAACAATAACTATTTTTAGGTTGACTATTTCGGTTGAAATCTCAATTACATGTTGTTTTTTCAATTTTACCATTGAGGCATGAGTTTAATACCAAATGTATACCAATTTCATATTAAGATTTGACTTAATTTTTCCAGTTGATATCAATTGTATACTAGCATTACCTAATTTTTAACTATACATTTAAAAAACGCTGAATACACAAATGATTAATTAGTACACATAATAAATGTTCTGAATATATAAGTCATTAACTTAAAAGACAAAAATCAAAACATGAGTTTGTCACAATAAAACAATGAAATAAAAAAAAATCATGTCTTTTTTTCAGCAAGGTAATTTGAACATGTCTTCCTGTTATGTCTCTCCCGATGACATGTACTGCACATAACCTTAGACCTCTCGAATTTCATATTAGCAAACCTTTCTAGCGTTCAAGTTGTGGTCTCCCTACCGTCTTTTTGGACTGGACGACAATAATTTATGCTCCGACACTTTTTGAATTGCATATTTTCCTATTCCATCATAAATTATTGTGTCAGTATTACAGGATACCAAAGTACAAATAACTTTTATACATATGTTATATCAGTATAGAATTTCATACCATTTTTATGCATACCTTCTATGCCTATTTCATGCCAAAAGTAAACACTGTTTCATACAAGAATCATGCAAAAAAGAATGCAAAATCATACAATTAATAACTAGTAATTGTCTTTTATTTAATAAATAGTATGCCAAAAAAAATTATATCTCTATTCAAATGTTATACAATTCTTATTCACACTTCTCATGCATATTTTTATTCCATAGTCATCAATTATTCATACCAATATCATGCCAATAGAATACCAAATTAATTCCAACTTATAATACTAATTCTAATTTCTTAATTAAATAGTATACCAATTTCATTTCATTATTATTATCAAATTACATTCAAACCAGAAATCATACCATAAAACATTATAGAATATAGTATACACATTTCATACATTTTTTGACACACATTTTATACATGTAGCATGATAACATTATTACTATTTCATACATTGTCATTTATCAAGTAAACAATATACTCAATTCATTCAAATATAATTTCGAAATCATACACAAAAATGGTATAAACAATATACCAATTACAAATTAATTTTATCTATTTCTTTTTTACAAGAAACCTTAAAAAAAATCATAAAATTTATTCCATTTTCACAATTAAAATTTATTATACACAAATAAAATTTGAAAACTACCTTTACAGTATCATTGTTCTTTTTTTTTTTTTTTGACGTTTCAGTAGTATAACAATACAAATAAAAAATCGCAAAGAACACTAGCTTGAAGGATCCCATCTACCACCATGTTTAATTAATATTGATAAGAAGTCGTCCATTACAATAAAATCAAGATTATTGAACAAAACGAATTGGAACTAGTCGTGAATGACAACAATCACAGAAAAAAAATTCGAGGGAGAGAGAAACGTTTGAAAAAAAAAAGAAAATCTACTTTTTGAATTAATTTTAACTGATTGAGTAAATAAAAGAAAACAAATTGACAGAAAAAAAAAATTAGAGGGAGAGAGAAACGTTTGATAATAAAAGAAAATCTGATTTTTTTTTAATTAATTTTAACTGATTGAGTAAAAAAAAGGAAAACAAATATTCCTATTTTGTTTTGAATCCCCTAAATTTATGGCATTATTGATTATCCTTTATTCAAATTAATGACTATAACTATATCCATTTTTTTCTTTTTATGATTTTTTAAAAAAACTTTACTATTATTTAAAATAAAAAAATTTAATAAAATGTTACAACATGAAATTTTTTATTTTACAACTTGAAAGTTTTATTATACTGTCATAACTTGAAAATAATAGTCTTATATATGTTATTTATAAAATTTTCACTTTTTTAATTTTCTTTCTACTAAAACTTGATCGGGCCGACTAGCATTCTTTCCTGTTCTGTAGTTTTTGAACAAAGAAGACGACTATTTGAGTGAGAAAAGATAAACACTTTGCTTAGGCAATAGACATTAATAAAAATCCTTTGGACAATAATGTAGTCTAGGCAATAGGCATTAATAAAAGTCCTTGTAAATGCAATTTATTCATCATTATATAAAGATAGAGGGCTTTGAACATTTTCAAAACTTACGTCACCTAATGTCCGTTTGGTATTCATATTAGAGCTTCGATTTATAATTAAATTTGAATCGCATATTGTAGAGCCCATTTTGAAGGTGACACTCTCAATAAAATTTTCTCTATATTCATAACTCAAAATTGAGATTTCTGATTAAGAGTAGTGGCACAGTCCTATCATTTTACCATAACGCGTGATTATATCAAATTTCACGGTAAGGATTAGCAAAATCTGAATCAGATCAGAAAAACATCCAATACATATAATATAATGTTTCTCTCGAAAGTTATAGATGTTTTATTCTTTCCAAATCAAAAAATATTATCAAAAATTCCATTTTCTTTTCTTGTTTGTTGTTTTGTTAGAACTTGCTGGAAGACAAAGATAAAAATATCTTGTCATATACAATTAAATATATTTAATCCATCAAAAATCATATCAATTGACCTACTTGTATTTAATTATTTGTATATTTTGTCATATATAAAAAGACGAATGTATTATGTAATAAAATGGCCCCTACGCTGAAATCTTCAAGTTGTTCTCTACATATCTATTGGGACCAACTTAATATAGAGCTATACTTTTCGTCAACCAATAATATTTCTAAATTTTCTATTTTTGGTTATCTCTTATTTTCAGCAAATTAATAATTTGTCTTATATATAATATGTATAAAATGCCTTTTTAGTTCTCTATTATTATACATTAAATACAATAATTTGGATTAGGTTGTACAAAAATGTTATATATTTGTATTTTTGAAGTAATTAATATTTACATGTAGTATTTGTATTGTATATATTAACAAATTACTAGCATATATATTTTGAAAAATGATTAGGTTAATAATATTAATTATATTTAGGACTTAAGTAATAAATTTTGTCCTAATTTTTAAAATTGAACAAATAAAGATTACTTTATTTTTAGTAGAGAAAAGTATTGAGAACACTCCTAAACTAGATGCAAATTATTAGTTTCATCTCTAAATTATTGACAGCCTTAAAAACACCCCTTTACTTGAATAACAGAACTTAAATGCACCCTCGATCTTGCAGCATGAGTGAAATACACGCCTAAATTCTCGCCAAGTTTAGGGGTGATTCTAACACTCTCTATGCTCATACAAGAGTTTGAGACCACTTGCTATGTTATGTGACAGATCGGGGGTGATCGGGGATATATCCAAGTTTAGTTAGTCAAACAGAGAGATATTTTTAAGCTGTCAATAGTTTAGAGGCAAAATTAATAATTTATGTCAAGTTCTAATTATTTTCAATACTTCTCTTTTTAATATAACGAACAAATAAAGTTGACTATGGGTAAGTAGATTTTTGAAACAATCCTCTCATTGAAGTACATATTTATTGTATGGGAGTTTAATGCGTGAATTTGACTTGACCGAGAGAGTACAACACTCTAATTAACTGCACCACACATATATTCTTACCAACAATTTCCCCTAGAACATCATCCTTAGTAATGCACTAATTAATGCTAATGAAAATCACACTCTTTCTTGTAAAATTGGTTTACATTGTGATAAATAATGGATTTTACGGTAATAATAAAATTGTTGCTATTTGTTGTAGTATTACCATTTTTCATATATACGAGAGAAGTATTGAAAACATTTCTAAACTCTGCGTAAATTATTAGTTTCATTCTCGAACTATTGTCAGCCTTAAAAACACCCCTTAACTTGATTAATTGAAATAAAATACACTCCAAATCTTGTAACATGAGTGAAATACACCCCTAAATTCTCACCAAATTAGGGGTGTTTTGAACACATTTCTCAACTTTTTATTAAGATCCTTATGTTCCTAAAAATGTTTGAGACCACTTGTTATGTAATGCGACAAATCAGGGGTGTATCTAAGTTTAGTTAGTCTATTAGAGAGGTGTTTTTAAGGTTGTTAATAGTTCAGAGATGAAACTAATAATTTGTGACAAGTTTAGGAGAGTTTTCAATACTTCTCTATATACATCAATACAATTCACATTAATTTATCTTCCAAATACGAAGATTTTGTTTGTTATAGAAGGCAAAATTTAATCTACCGTTAAGCTAACTTTTCTATTCGGTAGTTTTATTGCACAGATGATAGTTATGGTTTATTTTAATTCGAAGATCTTACATGACAAAACATTCTTTTATCATGTTAATTTTCTCTGACGGACATCCTCCTCCCCCGTTCCATCGTACAAGAGCAATTCGAGAAAAACGATTAGGCTTATATTTTATCATTTCTATCCATCGCAACCTAAAGTTGGATATAACAAAGACATACACAATAATAATTATAATAAGGCACACAAAATAAGAGAAGATAGTACTTGGGTTAATTATGTTAATTTCAGCCAATTTCGTGGATCAAATTGTACTTGTTTGAGTAGAACTTTCAGAGATTTTACAAATACTTTTTTTTTTTTTTCGAAATGGAAACAATTTAAATTTGTGTTATCTCATGTATTCAAGTTAGTAAAAACAGAAACAGAAACAGAAAAGATGAAATAGACAGAAAATAAAAATCTAAGTTCACAGATTTCACTGTGTATCCTTAAGAAATTTAATCCCCTCAAGTACCTGAGGTTTATATTAATTCCTCCTAAGATAAAACATATTAACTATTAAAGAAGTAGTACCCCAAACTTCAATAATTTCAGTGAACTCCAAAAAAGCAACAAGAGCACACACAGACAATTTAATCCAAAGTTGAAGTCGAGCGACGACGGCGCAAGGGACACCTTCTACTTAACCCTTTAAGAGCTAAAGGAAGTGTTTCCTAATATAAGGACAATCATTTTCCTTTCTTTTACCAATTTGGGAGAAATGACTTTTCATTTTCAAAGTCTTTTTATTTAAAATGACTTTTCATTTTCCCTCCAAATTGGTTCCCCACATTTCCCAATTTCTCATTCACACCTTACTAAAACCCAATAATTTGATTGTTGTATTTTACTACTTTGTGATGTCGAGGTGTTATTTGTTGTACTTGAACCGAGGATCTTTCATAAACAACCTCTCTATTTTTATGAGACAGTGATAAGATCTACGTATATTATATCTTGTCCAGATTTCAGTTATGAGAATGTTTCACTGAGTATGTTGTTGTTGTGATGCGGATGTTTTGCTTCTAGATTGAGATCTTTGGTAAAACTTCTAAACTTTCCTTGAGCCATGTTGAAGAAGAATCCATAGAACACTTGTTCATCCAATGTCAATTCTCCATCAACATATGGAATAGACTGCTCACATGGATCCAAAGACAAGCTTTTCATTGTCTTTAAGCAAAGGTGTACAACTGTGGATAGTTTGCCAAAGGACGTAGCCTACATATTAGAATTGTGGATAGTTTGAAAAAAAGTAGTTTTTCTTTTAAAGGTGATAAATGATATTAAAAAATGTGTTGTGTTTGATTATGAATACAAACTGACATTGTTTATGACTTTTTGTGAGTAATTTGGAGTGATAACACCTTTTTAATGTTTTTCAAACTCTTAAAAATTCTGAAATTCAAAATTTTATAATCAAATATGTTTTCCGAAATTCAACTCTAGGAGAAAACCAAAAATTTTCATGGTCAAACACCTCCTCAGAGAGTCCCATCGTGCATTAAAATACTCATTCATAATCTAATTTTTTGAGCTTATTAGGGGATATGTTAGAGCTCCAATTTTAACAAGATTTGTTACAGACCAAAGCAAGCTTTATTAGCTTCCTGATTTGTAATGTTTTCACCGGTAAATAATACAATTATAACACGCCTAACTTGACAAAAAATATTAGTTTCATTTTCGAATTATTGACAATCTTAAAAATACTTGTCTACTTGACTAGGTAAACTTAGATACACCTCGATCTTCAACATGACATAGTAAGTGGTGTCAAACTCTTGTAGGAGCATGACCAAAGATATTAAATTGTAAGATTGAGAGTGTATTTTAAGTTCAGTTAATCAAGTAAAAAAATATATTTAAAACTATCAATAATTTGAAGATGAAACTAATAATTTGCGCCAAATTTCTCCGCAAGAAAAAAAGGAAGTGATGTTTCAAATCCAGTAAGGCTACTTTCAGTAATTTGTGATCTTGAGAATCGACAGTTTTTTTCCCTCTACAATGAGGACAAAATTGTCTTTTAAAAATAGTTTATAATATGAAAAGAATTGATCAACTTGTAGACTTTTACCATTTTACAATGTCGACAAAGAACTGTTGTGCATTAAAAATAAAATAATCCAATCCATTACTATTTTCTATTTAATTCTGCACAGAACGGAATACTTGTTTTATAGCACAAAAAAAAAGTAAAAAAAAGAACAGCGGTTATTTGTAGTGTAACTAAAACATAATAAAGCATACTATAGAGAAAAAAGTACGAACACTACACTCTGCAACAATTAAATTTCTGTTTTTAGTGAAGGCATTACCTAGCAATTATTGGCAAAGAAAACGAAAGAAAAACTCTATTAATTTATTTTAGTTTTACTAAAACTTACTACTGTATTATCTTGGGTCTTGTGCTTTTTCTTACATAGTAATATTTAGTAGATTTATTTGTCATCACTAGGAAACATAAAAAACTATTAGTACCTTTTATTTTAATTAATTACTCTCTTTCAATACTAGAAACAAAAAAGAATCACTCAGAATGAGTGAAAATTTATATTATAGAACATGATTTTTTTCTCATTTTCTATCGAATTAGCTCACTGAAAAAATACATGGAGAAAAAAAGATTCTCTCTGAAACAGTAAGGAACTTTTTAATTTTTTCTTTCCTCACCAATTCAATTAAAATATATGTGGAAATAGTCATTAAATATTTTTTAATGGAAAATTCAGTAGGAAAATAGTAAATTTTTGGTAGTGTTTGTTCCAATATATGTTATGCATTTTTTTAAAAATAAAATATATCTTTCTATATTTAAAAGTAATTTAATTTTAGACTAATTAACTTTTCATTTTATTTTAATGAAATGAATTTACAACCACATAAATATTTACAGTTTATTTCGGACCAAAAGTTACATAAGTTTTTTTCGTATTCAGACAAAAAGCACCACAAAAATGAGTATTTTTTTTAAAAAAAATATATGATATTAAGATGAAATGAATTTATAAAAAATAACATGATCAATGAGAATTTATATGAATAGTTACTGTAACGACTCTAATGAATAAAAATAAGCGTGTGTGCATTAATCAGACATGACTGTTAGGGGCACATGTAGAATGGACCAATATGGTGGGTGATATAAGGGGAGAAATGAACAGTGAAACATAGGTGAAATGAAAAGTCTAGAAAAAAGCTATATTCTTCCTACTTTCACAAACTACAAGCTACGATTCAATTCAATATAAAATGATTGGTTGTTTCCTACTGCGCAAGGGCACCCTGTCGTACCATATAGGGTATGACCCCTTTCATCTATGGGTCCCCCATCCCCCCTCTTCTTAGCCCCCTACCCCCTTTTGTTCCTTCCCTTATAAGTGTTGTGTGGGTGACTATTATTTTTTGGGACATATTGAAAGAAAAAAAGTAAATATTTGAGCTCAATATTTTCTTTCTTCTTCTTCTTCTTCTTCTTTATGTTGGCGTAAAGATGAATTCAGTAGCAGCTCAAGATAATAATAATAATAATAAAGACATGGAAATTATTAGTAACAAGTCGATAAAGAGGAATCGCGATAGCAGCAAGCATCCGGTTTATAGAGGAGTTCGAATGAGAAATTGGGGAAAATGGGTGTCAGAAATTCGCGAGCCACGTAAGAAATCACGTATTTGGCTTGGAACTTTTCCAAATCCAGAAATGGCAGCTAGAGCTCATGACGTGGCAGCGTTAAGCATAAAAGGTAATTCAGCTATACTCAACTTTCCTGAACTAGCCGGTTTGCTTCCTAGACCGGCTACACTTAGCCCGCGTGACATTCAAGCAGCCGCAACTAAAGCCGCAGCTATGGTCAAGTTTGATAATAATAACAATAGTAATAATAATAATAATGATATTGATATTGATATTACTTCGCCGAATAATTCAACTTCATCATCATCATCATCAAATATGTCCGCATCTTCATCTTTATCATCGCTGGTATCTGCAATAGATTTGGCGACATCAGAAGAATTGACGCAAATAATTGAGTTGCCCAGACTAGGAACATCTTTTTTCGGGGATAATGATTTTGTTTTTGCAGACTGTTCCGCTGTGGAAACAGGTTGGTTATATCCTGAAGATGGGGGAATGATTTCTAGCTGTTTTGAGCCTTCTTTGTTGTGGAATTACTAATTATAACTATTTAATCAAGTGTCTAGCGGAATCGAAATTTGTGGAAAAATCACGTAGAAATTTGTGTGGACTATGTTTTTTTTTTTTTTTTTGGTGGTTGTATAAAAGAAAGTTTTAGCCTTTTCTTCAATTTTTCTGTAGAGGGGCTAAAAAGACTTTACATTCCCTTTTTGTGTAACTTTTTGTATTTCTACTTCTTCTTGAAATAAATAAATCTAACTGTACAGTGTTAGGAAGGGAAGAATTAAAAGTGTCATAAATGCATGCCTTTGGTCTACTCACTCACCTATCTGATCTTCCTCTTTTATTTCTACTCTTTTAAATGAGTGATGTTAACTGTTGAGCTAATGCTATAAAACAAGAACAAATTATTACAAGTTCAAAGATTTGTTCTTCACTAGGTTTACATTTGAAATTTAAGTTTAATACTATGGTGATCCACTTATTCTGTTTCAATTTGTTTGTTTTCTGGTACTATTTAGATAGTTAAAAGATACTTTATTTGTTTGACTTATTCTTTTGGTCCGTTTAAATGGAAAGACTCTTTTCCCCTTTTTAACAACTTTCTAATTCCGGTTTTGTATTTGAAATGTTTGTCACTACAAGATTAAAGAGTATTTTAGTTCATTTAACATATCTTTAATTTAAGACCACAAATTTTAAAAGTTTTTATTTTATTAAACTTTGTGTCAAGTCAAAAGAGTCCAAACAAATTGAACGGATGAAATATTATTTTTTATCATAATTTTTCTAATATTTTAATTTTATGAAATTGTAAATTATTGTGACTTAATGGTAATTTTTATGTCGTTTCAAAGTATATAAATTTTAGTCGTTAAAAAATTTAAGATTTTTGTCTGAATTCATATTGAACATTAGTTTGTTTGAACCTTATACTTTGAATCAATGAAGCCAAACAAATTACTTTATCTATCTCAATTTATGTGTCACGGTTTGAATTTTGAGAGTCAAACAATTTAACTTTAATCGTGAATTTGGGCTACGAATCTTCATGTTTTTCGAAATAAAATTTATATATTTGGAAACAATGTAGAAAGCAATGTATGTCACAATAATTGACATGAATTCAAAATATTTAAAAGATATATGAAAAAATTATGATCGAGGATAAACTTGTTTGAATCTCATTTTAAAAATGTGCGACATAAATTAAGATGGAGGAGACAAAAAAGGGAGGGTAAAACTTTTTTTTTTTTTTGAGAAAAAGTTATTTGTCAATTTTAACATAAGATAGTACTAATATATAGCAGGTTAGTTACCATAGGTACTATATTATCAACTAGTGTTTTTTTTTATAAGAAATGTACTTTTAATAATTATCTAATTAGTGACATAATTATTGAAATAATTTATAAACTAGTATATATAACACCTATCCTCTACACAATTACTCTGTTCGAATATATGAGAGAGAGACACTTACATTTTCTTTCTTCATTTTACCTCTTAGTTGCGTGCGCCATAAATGCGATTGAACTATTCCCATCGTAACATTCAAATATCCTCTCAATGTGAAGACGTTTAATTGGACACCAAATTTTAAAATGAAATGATTTTAAAAAAAGGAAATTTAATATAAATTTTATAGTATTGAGAGATAATTACATCATATTTTTATTCTTTTAAAAACTACAAAAATCCCTTAAATTTTGGTGGAATTTGGATACACCCAAAACGTCGCGATACATCACATTTTGATTTCGGATACATCATTTAATGTCCCGATACATCGCATCTCGATTTCGAATATATCACTCAACATCCCGATATATCACGTAAAATGATGTATTCCCACAGCCCCAAATAGATAATTAGAGGGAAAAAGCAAAGGTAGGTACTAGCCATCAAGGTTTCTGAATAGAGAAATACATAGGAAAATTGTATATGAGTTGTGAAGAAATAGAAATTAATGAGCTTCAAAACCTTATTTATGTTGCCCTTCCAAATGTTGACTGTCAAAGGAAAGAAGTAGTAACAATTTGCTTTCTTTGGTCATGTGGCATTTTGGAGAAAGTAATGATCAATGTGGTGTTGGTATAAAGTATATTATAACCATGTGACACTGACAATTATTTTTTATATTTTTCTAAAAATTATATATTATTAGAGTTAATTGATTTATTTCCTAATATAGTAACAGTATCTTTCTTGGATTCATGATCATTTTTTTCCAATTTATGTCAAGTGGGAATTAAATAAATAATAAAATATAGTAAAAGGAAAAGCAAACAAAAGGGGAAGGGAAAAATGAGTAGTTGCTTTGACATAAGAGTTACAGGCTTTATTACAGTCAGTTCTTATTTGGACGTTTTCTCTTTTTAAGTAATTCCAAGTATATCAACTGTATTCTTTGTCTCAAGCCTTAGAAGGGAATCAAACATCATCATAATGCTATTGCAGAATATCCCCCCAAAAAGTAAAATAAAATCCGTGGGAGTAGTTTCCATGTTCCATTTTAAAGGAAAAAGGGTCAAATATGTCCTTAAACTATTCGAAAATGTCTAGATATACGTCTGTTTGAAGTTTGGCTCACTCGTGTTCTTGCCATCCAACTTTTCGCATAGATATGCCCTTGTAGACGTTAGATGTTTTGCTGGAAATAACCGACCCATTTTTCCTTTCTTTAAATGACAAATGGAATTGACACGTCCCTTTTTATTTCCCACATAGCATTTATATGAAAAAACAAATAAATTAATACACCTCTTTAAATAACCTAACCGACCTGTAAATCAACCCCTTTAACCCGTTCGTATATCATATCCGACCCAAAAACCAATCCCTTTTAACCCATTATCAAAGCCCTAATTTGAAGTTTGCCACAAATTAGGGCTTTGATAATGGGTTAAAAGGGATTGGTTTTGGCGATATGATATACTGAACGTTAATTACTGTCTAATAGAAGATATTCAGACGTGGTATTAATTTGTTTATTTATTTATTCATATAAATGCTATGTTGTAATTAAAAAGGAATGTGGCAATCCCATTTGTCATATAAGAAAGGAAAAACAAGCTGGTTATTTTCAGCAAACCAACTAACGTCTACAAAGGCATATCTATGCAAAAAGTTTAACGACGAGGGCACGAGTGAGCCAAACTTCAAACGGAGAGTGAGCCAATCTTGTTGACTGATTTATGAAATGCTTCAAAGCATGAATGTGGACTTGAATAGTAGGAATTGTTGTCTCTTCCGTGTGGTGTGATATTGCTTGTGTGCCTTGATTGTGAACACCGTGATGAGACATGTGATGATTTATGATGTCGAGGTCTTTACCGACGAGTGTTATGATGTCGAGGTCTTTGCCGGCGAGTGTTGTGATGCCGATGTCATTTTCGGCAAGTGTTTATAAAGCCAATGGAAAATAGTTTCCGCTAGTGATTTGATATAAAGCCGATGGAAATGGTTCCGGCTAGTGATATTGTGCTGAAGGGAAATGATTCCGACAAGAGATTGATCAGTGTGACTTGATACATTTGATGCTTATGCGTGACTTGCTTGTTACTTGAGATTGATGTACTTGTTGTGTGTGACTAAACTACTTGACTAGAGATTGACTTACTTGGTTCGTTTGATTATTGATTGTGACTATTGAACCGTGGATATTGATCCTTGTGAACCATGTATTATAAATTGCTAGATTGGGCCAATTTCTGTGCAGGTTGTAGTTTGAGGAGGTTCGGTTGGAGCGTAAGGGGTATTCAATTTCTAACTAGATGCCTTATTTATTAGGTTACTTGTTGGGTACTGTATCGTTGGTACTCACTCCTTACTTCTACAATTGTGTAAGTACTGAACCCTGTATAGCGTGATCGCTCTTTTTTTCTTTTTCTGAGCCCGTGAAGGACTTGAGAGGTAGATGTTTGTCATTCCGGCGGCCCCTCTTTGCTTTTTCTTTAAGCTTTGTTCTACTTGAGAAACAAAGACTTAGACTTATACTTATTTCTTAATTTCGTACTTTATATATTTAGTGACTTGTACATATGACAACCAGATTTTGGGGATTTTAATAGAATGAATAAGTTTTCTGCTTTATCTTGTTCTTGTTTTATTATTTTTTGCATTTCTTTCGTTTTTGTTAGGTTGAGGCTGATTTGTCTTGGTGGGAATAGATGAGTGTCATCACGTTCATTTTTGGGTCATGACATACACCTCCCTAAAGAAGTATAAGTTGTTGTTATTCAAATAAAGAACATAACATATGTTAGGTTCGATCCCATGAGGAATGAGGTCTAGACTTAGGCTAGTTTGTTGTTAATTGTATTTTTAGTCTTGTTATTTTCATAAAATTGGGTTTTGTAAAAAAAAAGTCTAATTGATTGATTTTAGTAACAAGTAAACAGGATTGAATATTTTGTAGAATCAATAGAAGAAAAAACTAGGGTATACGTGTTCCCCACAAGTCTTTAATGTAGTAAGCCTTATAGTAGTAACCTTGTCGAGTGTTTGACATGCAAAATTGGTAAGTTAGGTATTTCCTAAGTGGTTGGTCACCCAAGTAGGGAATTTCACCCACAACTTGGTCAATCTACGGGTGTGTATTTTACTAACCCTTACCCTTGACCCTAGATTAGCTCTCACAGAGGTGGTTCAAGCTAGCTATTAGATATCGGTTCTAGTTGTCAAATCTTCGTTGTTTAATCTTTTTTCCCTTTCGTTACTTCCTTGGTCGGGAAAGTAAGAATACGGCGAGTACTAATGTTGGTCACCATTAAAAAGAAATTATAGCAAAGAGATTAACAATACATGCATAAACACTATTCAAGAATCACTAATTATTAGGTCTACTTTGTTAATTCCTCATGGTTCCCATAACCCTAGTTGTGGATTTAGCTATTCATGCTTGAGTTATCACAATTCATAATAAGGTTGTTAAAATAAATCGTGAACTTATAATTAGAGTAGTTGAATTTCGTAATCTTGAATTGACGAACAAAAGATGTATTATAATTGATGCATCAAGAATTAAAATGGACAAATTGTTCACTAAATTAATTCTCAAAACCAAAAACAAAGTATTCAATTATCTAACAGTAAAAAGAAAAGAGAAATAAAATGACTATTTATAAACATCTAATCCTAAATAAACTAGGAAAAGGAAACATAGAAAAGTGGGCTTCGACAGTCAAGTCTACGGCTCGTAGACCAAGCCCGTAGAATTCAGCTTCTTCAAAGTCTATCTGGACTCTTCATATGGACATGATCTATGACTCGTAGACCTTTGCACAGTCCATCCTGACAACTCATCGTTCAATGTACCGGACTCACAATTTCTAACTCTTTCTACGACTCAGACCTATGGCTCATAGATCATTCTACAACTCGTAGTCTGCTTTCGTTGCCCTATACTTAGCCAAAATATCACCATCATCTTCAGCCTTCATCTACGAGTCAATCATACAATTCATAGGTTGACCCGTATGTCTTCAAAAACTAGCTTCTTCACTTAAGTTTCATCCTCAAACTGTCGCAACCTACTTTCTTGCAAACATAGATAAAAATACCATCAAATCTACGTACAAATGCTTACGACACATGCAAAACTTCATATTTAAAACATTATAAGTATCGGAAGTCCACGGTACATCAGGAAGTATTAGCCTATCTCCCCGAACAATTAATAATACTTTTGAGAGTAGGGTAGCCAACCCTTGCTTCGTGACACTCATACAAGGGGACTTTGGCTACTCCTCCCAAATCCCAACAAACAATAATCCTTGTATGTGTGATCACACTAGTAACTAATATGAATCAAGAATCCACATGGAAAATAATATATTAAAAAACCATATATATTGCACGTCTTGGAAAGTTACTAAATTCAAACGTCTTGCATTGTGTGTGAAATAGGACAGGGTCACACGTCTATAGGCTAACCTGTTTGCCTTTTTAGGTGCAATAGATATGTTCTTGGCTTATTGCCTAAAAGAAATGAAATAGCGTCCAATGGAAGTGGCCAACCACTAAAAAAGCTAAGAGAGCGATAGAAGTCAACTTATCCTAAGGCGCATTGTTAATCAAACAATAGTGGGTCTTTTAAGATCTTTCTTCTTAAGGACAACTTCCACTTTTAATAAAGAATACAAATATTTTCTTGAAAAAAGAAACTATGGCAGTATATTTATCTCATATACCAATTATTAAATATGGACAAATATATACATCTTCCGTCCACAAAAAATTCCCTTAACTTTTTAGGTTATCATATAAATATATTATAGTTTGTTGTTATATTACATGAGAGAAGGAGAAGCAAGGGGAAAAGGGATAGTGAGAATCAAACTCACAAGTGGAAAGTACCCACTACTATCATAATTATCACTAGATTATTTTATGGTTATTTATGTTTTAAATAACACAAAATTAAGTCCATTCTCACTTTTCTAATTAGTTCTTACTACAACTTTGTCCTACAACTTGTCATTGCGATAAAAGAGACGTTTAGTAGCAATAGATTTTTCTTTTAGCAACAATATATATATATGTGTGTGTGTGTGTGTGGAAGCTTGCTTGCAAGTTTCTTGATCATAAACATTCAGATGAACCTAAATAAAGTCACAGCCAGCAGAAGACAGCTGTAAAAGCAGTCATGTAAAAAGTAAGGAAAGGACAAATAAAAAACGTAAGCAATTACGTCATAAAGAAGGAGATAAGAAAGAATCTTATCTTATCTCAACTTTATCTCTTTAGTCAAAAAGAGAAATTAAATCTTGTCGGTCATCAGCTTTAGATGATTGAAGGACGAAAAGAAGGTTATCAAAGTTTTCAAGGAGGTCCCTGCAAAATAAGAATGCAATAATTAGTCCCTCCTTATATCTATAAAAGGAGATAGAATTACTCAAGAAGGTAGACTACATCTTCCCTAAACATTTCCCATAAGAGAAAAATGTTAGGTACCTCAAGAAGTGAGTAGAAACTTCTCCTATCAGGGAAAAATATTTTTAGTTCTAAGTATTATGTAAAATATGTGTGGTTTGTAAGTATAGATAATGTTATGAAATAAACAGTTTGGTTTTTATACCTCTCTTCTCTAAATTTCCGGAATAGTTTTAAATGAAGGTTGCGATCTTCTACCTGAGGGAGGAACAGTAGGAAAAGTAGCCAGTAGACTGCGGTCGTGAAGGTGAAAAAACTACTATAAAAACAAATTTGCAATAATTGAGTTAATGTCATTATATTCAGAATCGTTAAATCTTTTAACGATATTTATATAAAGTGTTGGATATAAATACTCATATTTATTATTGCTACAAAATAAAATAGAACAACGATATATATATTATTGCTGTTAAATAATTATCGCAAAATTCATAATTTGTTGTGGGGTGTTTCCTTAAACAAGAGTGTTGCATAAAAATCCAAGTAAAATGGAGGCGGTACACAAAGTCATCCCTATGAAAAAGCCTATATGAAGTTGTTTCTTAAAATTGGGAGAATAGGTAGACATGAAGTATTTTGTATGTACACATCTATTTCAAAAGTTAATTTGCCCCACCATTTCAAGCAGTAGCCATTCTACTCATACAATTCAACTTTTGGATACCCACTAAATAATAATTGAGAGGAAGCTCAAGGAAAAACTAGCCAAGTGAAATTGAAGAACCACTCACCCACTCAATCAACTATATATGCAAATGTATGACAATCAGACACCAAAATCCTTATGCACATAACACAATTCTCTATTATTGGACACTATATGTAGATTCATCCGTACAAAAAAATCAAATCAACCAAATTAAAGAAACCCCATCATCAACAAACCAAAAAAAAACACTTAGCTGAAGAGACCCCATCATCAACAAACCAAAAAAAAACACTTAGCTGTGAGGGCACTTTCAACCTCATGTATTTAGGTCCCATTAGCCTTGCTTTCCTTCCCCTTTTTGTCTTCTTACATTATCCCCACTTTACCCCAAAATTCAAAAAGATAAATAGTTTACTAACAAAAAGTCTATATCACTTTTGCTATTATTATTACTATTATTTTAATGATTATCGTGTTCGGATGACTAGCTTAATTTTGCGCACTTCAACTAACTTCACAAGATATATGTCACTTCTTATTAGCGACAGATATCAGATAACTTTGTCCATTAAAATTAGAACAGATAAAGGAATCATCTAATTTTTTTTTCATATGTACTGAGTTTTGAACCTGAGATACTTTTATTATATTATTTTACCTAGAAAGTGAGTGTCAGAAAGAGATTCATGATTTTTTTGTGAGATGACTTGCCAATTGTGTCGGATAATAACAATGACTTCGACAGTAAATTCCATAATTATAAATCTATTATTACGATGATATGTTGAGTCATCTGCGTGTAGACTGAAAATGAAAGTAAATATTTTTTATTTATATTTAGTGCATGCTAATTATTTCGTAAAAAATTCACAGGTCACCTTAATTGGTCTCCTTATTTACCGCTATATGTTTGGAAACGAGTAAATTTGTAAAATCATCCTAAAAATGGAGTATATATACACTTCACTCGACTATTTCAGGCACAAATACATCCTAAAAATATAGAAGGAAAAGAAAATCACAAATTTGTTCTAATACGGAAATTCAAAAACTTATAAACACCAAAAAACTTAAATTGTCGATGGAAATTTCATATTATTTTTCGAATTATTTACGTAAACATGTCGATATTTCTATGACATGGTCCCTCATATTCGTTTGCATCTATATAGGCTTTATAATTATCCCTCTTAATAATGTACAACTTTCAACTTTTTCCTTTCAGATTTTTTTTTTTGGGGGGTGGGGGGTGGGGGGGGAGGGGGGCCTTTAGTAGAGTGTAAGAATAGTGATGAATATCGGGTATTGTTGTAGTAATGTTGAGGAATAGTAATGCTGAAATTAGTTTTGTTGCATTATTTCTTATTCAATGTTTGGCTTGATATATTAAAAATTCCCTTGAAAATGGCATGCATTGCATAATTTTAAACAAAAAATTATTTGTATACAAAAATATCCTCCACGTTTTCTTATTCGTACACTTTTAGGAGTAATAATATATTTAACCATGTTAATACATACGTTAATAACCTTGATATTGCTAATACAATGGTTTTTATATATTAGTTATGCATGGGATAATACTAAATATTGTATAACGAATACTTGCATAATTTAGTTATACATAAATTGAACCAAATAAGGGATTAGTAATACCAAAACTAAACTATACATTATTTTCTTGAGATAATATCTCATATGATAATTCAACTATGAACTTTCAAATTTCGATTAATTGAGTTGTTCATTTTGATTTCTTATATTGTGAATATTCACAAATTTATCACAAACATTAATCATTTCACTACTTAACTACCCATGTGGTATGTTAATTTGTATAGATATTTCATATTTGACAGTAATATAATTTAATATATAGTCCATTACAATATATTTTATACACAAAGAGGACAAAAATACTTATTTTAATTAATTAAAGGTTAAATTGTTGAGTCTCATGTCCCGATCATCAAAAGTAAAATTTACCAATAATTTAGGTATCAAAAATATCATTATCCTGAAAATAAGTTAAACTTTATTTGTTTTCAAAACTATTTGTTGGATAACTAATAAGAGAGCTTGTAATTGATACCACCCATTTTCTTATGTACACTTTCTAGAGATGAGTTAATTTTACCCATTCCTAAAAGAGAAAGACTTAGAACTTTCTTAGGGTGTTAATTGTGTGATTAAAGTCAAAATTTGCGACTTTTCTTCAAATCTTACTCATAACAGTATGATAATTGTTGAGATTAATAAGTTTATGTATAATTAGTTAGTTTAAACAGTGTTACTTTTCACAGAGTTAGTTAATTAACAGTTTTTGTAGTTAATTAGCTTTCCGTTAGCCAACTGTCCTAGTAGTTAGATATTTTTCTAGTTTTCAGTCTGTATATATATAGCTCACTGTATCCAGTTCTAATTCAGTTTTCATATTTCAAAAATGAGAAATGTGTCTTCTCAATTAGCTCTCTCTTAATTTTGAGTTCAGTATATTCTAAAATCCACCATTAATGGTGGTTCGCTGCTTTCATCCTGAGTTTTGACATGGTATCAGAGCAAGGGATCGATCAACCCTGCTTATCTCTGTCATTCTCGTGAAGATCTCTAAGTTCTCAGCTCGTTTCAGGTTTACCTATTCCTTTTCTTTCAACTGTTCTTCAATCTTCTTTTACTTCCCTACATATTCTCTTCTCCATTTTTGTTGATTGATTATACTGCATTACAATGGTAGAGGTCACTAATTTAGAAGTAACTAAGGGAATTGAAATAGGAAGTGTTTTATACCTATATCCATCAGATAATCCAGGAGCACCTCTTGTACCAGTAGTTTTCGATGGAATTGGTTATCGATCCTGGAGAAGAGGCATCATCAGATCTTTGTCAGTAAAGAATAAATTGGGTTTCATCAATGGAGATTCTAAGAAATCACCTTCTATAGACCCAAACTATAAACAATGGGAGAGGTGTGACAATATGGTTACATCTTGGATCCTAAATTCTTTGAATAGAGAAATTGCTGATAGTGTAGCATACGTGGACAATGCTTTAGAATTGTGGACTGATTTTGAGGATCGTTATGATCAAACCAATGGTGCCAAGCTGTATCAAATTCAGAAAGATATCAATGATCTCATTCAGGGAGTTTTGGATGTCACAGCTTATTACACCAAGATGAAGAAACTTTGGGAAGAATTAAGTAGTTTATGCATCAAAAACCATTGCAGTTGTGCATGTAATTATGGAGCAAATGATGTCATGCACAAGGTTGAACAGGATAGACGATTTATTCAATTTCTTATGGGTCTTAATGAGGTTTACACAATAAGCAGAGGTAACATTTTGATGATGAATCCACTGTCATTTGTGGCACGAGCTTTTGCTCTATTAATACAGAAAGAAAAACAAAGAGAGTTCAAATCAAACAGCCAATTATTTGCTGAGTCCAGCTCTCTTGCTGCTAGCTCTTCAGGGACCTCAGGATGCTCTTTAGCTGTTAATGTTTGAGGTACTTCAAAAGGTCAGAATTTCCAAACAAATTACTCCTCTGCTTCTCCAAATCATAGAAGAAGATCATTCTGTGACCACTGCAAGAGACCAGGCCACATTAAGGAGAAGTGTTATTAGTTACATAGATATCCACAGAACAACAATCAATCTCAGAAATCTCAGTCTGATGGACAACAAGGTTATAATCAATTCCAAAGACAACAACAATATGGGAATTCTAGTTCCAATCACACATACAGAAATAATAATAAAGGGAAAGGTGTGGCAACTAATTTTGTAGGGCTGTCATGTGACTCTACTATGGAACAAGGATGTGGCTCTGGGGTCAAATCACCATCAGGACATTGGCATCTCAAAAGAGCAGCATGGACAACTTGCCTACCTACCTTCAACAATTTCAGGCAGAAAATTCAGGCAACATGCAGATAATAAATCCTGCTGTGAACTTTGTAGGTATCATTGCATGCACTTCTTCTATAGTTTTTGACAAAGTTTCATGTAAATATTATAAAGCCAAAACTGACTTGTGGATCTTAGACTCAGATGCATCATACCATATGACATTTAACAAACTTCATCTCACCAATATTTTACCATTACCTGAACCTATGTTAGTTAGATTACCTAATGGCTATAAAGGTAAGGTCACAGAGGTTGGAAATGTGCAACTAACTTCACAGATCACACAGTACAATGTCTTATTCATTCCCTCTTTCAAGTACAACTTGATTTCAATCAATTTCTTAGCTCTACATTAAATGTGTTGTTTCTTTCTCTAACACATCTTGTCTCTTGCAGGCCCCTTCACTAAAGAGGCCTCTGAAAATTGGTAAAGCTCATGATGGTCTATATCTCCTTTGCTCAGACTGTCTGCAAAAAAGCAAACATTCCACTTCATCTGAAGATCCTACTACATGTCTTTCACTTCATAGAACTGATAGGTTGCATTGTTAATGTACTTCTCACTCCTGTTTACCTCATCAAAATGTAATAAACAGTTCATCTGACAATAAAACAATATTATTTCTATTGATAGCAATGTTGTTACCACTGGTGATAATATAGACTTGTTGTGGCATTATAGACTTGGTCATGTTCGTTTTGTTAAAATGAAAGGCATATCCTCAATACCTGTGGTTTTCTCACACAAACAACCTTTCTTTTGCCCCATTTGTCCCATGGCAAGGCAAACTAGACTACCTTTTCAACAGAGCACTCATAATAGCACTACTATTTTTTACTTAGTCCATGTTGATTTATGGGGGCCATACCAAACACCCACACATGACAACTTTAGATTCTTTCTTACCTGGTGGATGACTTTAGTAGGTCCACTTGGACACATCTACTCAGTCATAAAATCAATGCACTACATGTTATTAAAACCTTTACAACCATGGTTGAAAACCAATTCAAAAGTACCATTAAAGTAATTAGATCAGATAATGGGCTTGAATTCACCAATACTGAGTCCATCCAATTCTTTTAGTCCAAAGGTATTATTCACCAAAAGTCTTGTCCATACACACCTCAACAAAATGGTGTGGTGGAAAGAAAACATAAATACATTTTTGAAACAACTAGGGCACTTCTTTTTCAGTCCAAACTCCCTACAAAATACTGGGAGAATGCATTCTAACTGCTACCTATATAATTAATAGACTTCTTTCTGCATCTCTAAATAACCAATGTCTATATGAAGTGTTGTATGGGGTGAAGCCTTTTTACTCACACTTAAGAAGTTTTGGTTATTTGTGCTACCCAACTATCCCTAAAACCTAAAGATCCAAATTTGAACCTAGAACATCTCCATATGTTTTTGTAAGATATCTATTTGGTATGAAAAGATACAAAGTCATGAGTCTAGCCACTAAAAGGTTGTATCTCTCCAGAGATGTCACTTTTCATGAAACAATTTTCCCCTTTGCAATGACTAATGATCCTACTCTCTTCCCTTCTTCTCCTTTCCATCCTCACTGTTTTACTGATTAGTCTGCATATCCCACTTCTGGTTCATCATTTGATCCTACTGTCCAGAGTGATCATGAGATGTCAAGTGACACAAATCCTACTTTACCTCATGGCCCTTCTAGTCCACAACATCATCCTTCTCCTAGCAACACCTCAACAACACCTCTCCAATAAGTTCAACAACTACGAAGTCTCATAGGACTCACAAATTGCCCACATACTTATTAGACTATGTTCACTCTATACCTGTTTCACAACCCACAGACAACTACACACCAACAACTCCTACCAAATTAACTGCTTGTTTTTCCCTCAACCACCATATATCTCCTGTAGAATTGGATCCTAATAGTCAAGTTTTTGCTTTAAATACTGCTCATGATTGTGAGCCATCTAGCTATGAAGAAGTTGCTCTTGATCCTGCCTTGCAAACAGCCATGACTCTGGAATTTGCTGCTTTGCATGATAACAATACTTGGTCCCTTATTCATTTGCCTATTAGTAAGAAAGTTATTGGTTGTAGATGGGTTTACAAAATCAAACACAAGGCAGATGGTAGTGTGGAAAGATACAAAGCAAGGCTAGTGGTTAAAGGGTATACTCAGCACCTTGGCATAGATTATACAAAAACATTCTCACCAGTTGTTAAAATGACAACTGTAAGAGCTTTGATTGTTGTTGCTGCAAATAAACATGGATGTCCCTCCAGGTCTTGTTGTGACACATCTAGGGCTGGTTTGTAAGCTCAACAAGTCCTTATATGGTCTGAAACAAGCAAGCACACAGTGGTATGAAAAGTTGACTGGAGCTTTGAGTTCAATGGGTTACACTCACTCACTATATGATTATTCATTGTTCTATAGGAAAAGGGGCTCTTCTACTGTTTTTCTAGGTGTCTATATAGATGATATTATAAGAAATTGTCAATCTCAAAAGTTTTCTTCATGACCAATTCAAGATCAAAGACCTTAGGAGACTGCACTATTTCTTGGGTTTGAAAATATTATATAAGGATGATGGAGTCATTATATCTCAAAGAAAATTTGTACATGACCTTCTCAAGGAATTCCATTGTGATAAACTAACTCCCATGGCTTCTCCCTTAGATCCTAATGTTAAGCTTAAGGCTCATGAGGGCAAACCATTGAGTGATCCTACCTTGTATAGAAAGTTAGTAGGAAAGCTGAGCTTCCTCACTTATACCAGACTTCATATTGCCTATGGAGTTCAACATTTGAGCCAATATATTCAAGATCCCATGGAACCTCATCTTCGAGCTGCTTTTCATATGTTGAGATATCTCAAAAATGATCCCACCCTGGGCATCTTCATTTCATCTTCTCCTAATTTTGAAGTTCATTATGACTCCAACTGGGCATCATACCCTAACTCTAGAAAATTTGTTAGTGGTTACATTGTCTTGCTGGGAAACAGTCCCATCAGCTGGAAGTCTAAGAAACAGGAGACCATTTCATTGTCCTCTGTAGAAAATGAGCACAGATCATTACGAAAGGTTGTTGGAGAATTGGTTTAGCTACAACGATTGTTCACTGAGTTAACTGTTCCTCCCATTGGTCCTTTCCCAGTATATTGTGACAGTCAGGCTGTACTTCACATAGCCAAGAATCCAGTTTTTCACGAGAGAACCAAACACATAGAGGTCGATTGCCATTTTGTTTGATCCAAACTTCAAGAAGGTTTAATTTCATTGCATCACATCAGCACTGGTGATCAATTGGCCGACATCCTCATGAAGGCTCTCACAGGAATCAAACACTCTGCTATGATGGACAAGTTGGCTATGTTCACCTCACCTCCAACTTGAGGGGGGGGTGTTGAGATTAATAAGTTTATGTATAATTAGTTAGTTAGTTTAAACAGTGTTACTTTTCACAGAGTTAGTTAGTTAACAGTTTTTGTAGTTAGTTAGCTTTCCGTTAGCCAGCTGTCCTAGTTGTTAGATATTTTTCCAGTTTTCAGTCGTTATATATATAGATCACTGTATCTAGTTCTAATTCAGTTTTCATATTTCAGAAATCAGAAATGTGTCTTCTCAATTAGCTCTCTCTTAATTTTGAGTTCAGTATGTTCTAGAATCCACCATTAATGGTGGTTCGCTGCTTTCATCTTGAGTTTTGACAATAATTAACAATCTTTGTTTAATCAAATCAAATCAATTGCAACTAATCATTCCTTTTGAGAATCTATTTTTCCATAAAGTAAGAAATATCGTTATCAATTGTTGGGACTTTGAATTTGTGAAAAATCATTTCTATTAAATCCTTATTGGTTATTGCTCCTACAAATTAAAAGATAACCATTCCTTATTCTTACCATTATTTTAGTTTGAATCCCGTCAAAAAAATTGTAAGAATAATTTGTGGTTAAAGTTAAATGATTAAATTTTAGTGAATCGTCATAATTTTAAATTAATGAATTATTTTTTTTATCATTTTTTATAAAAATATCAATATCTACGATCAAAATTCTAATAGGTTGCTATAACTTGACAACAAAGCCAGTCAAATTTCAAATTTTAATGAACAAAGCATGCAGCCTCACAAATCTTAATGTACAAATTCGGATGAATTGCCATAATTTTGACCATAAGTTATACTCCCTTTGTTCCTAATTACTTGTCTACATTTTCCTTTTTAGTTGTCCCTAATTACTTGTCTATTTTGACAAATTAATAAAGGACAATTTTTTTTAACCTATTATACCCTCAATTTATTACTTTGAAAAAGGTAGAACTTTTTGAAAATCTTAAGTTTTTAATTCATCCATTTCATAATTAATAGGAGTAAAATGGTAAACTCACTATGTTAATTATTGTTTTCTTAATAGGTGTGTCAATTCAAAAGTGGACTAGTAATTAGAAACAGAGGGAGTAATAAATCGCTAGATTCGACCACAAGATCCTAACAGGACACCATAACTTCCTATACGAAAATTTCATAACATGTTTTTCCTTTGAATTTTGTTCAACAACTCGAAATTTGATATACAATCTTCTGAAATCAGTTTCAATTGTTAGATTCAACCTAAACCTTAAAATGTTCGGGAGATCACTTTGTTGAATACGATAGATACCACTATATGAATTCAGAATATATTCAAGTATTATTGCTAGAGAGTATCAATCGATCAGCAACGAAGAAGAACTTGTTCATAAGAAGATTATTGCTTACAGTTCTTTAAACCTATTTACTTTACTAGTTTTTGTAATATGTGTTGCATTGAGTTGTAAGGAATTTCTTGATTGGGTAGAATTTTGAAACAAGTAGCTACAATCAGAGAATTGTAGTAGGGAAATGTCGTAAGGAGTTAGCTATAGGGTGTGTTTGGTACGAAGGAAAATGTTTTCCTGGAAAACAAGTAGATTATTGACTTTTTTTCTCATGTTTGGTTGGTGAGTAGAAAATATTTTTTAGTGTTTAATTTATGACTGCAAAATATTTTTGAGAAATATCTTTTATTTTTACTAGAGAGTAGAAAATAATTATTAAAATTGAAATTGAAAATATTTTTAAAAACAAAGTTTAATTTTTTTTTTTTTGAGGGCCTGGGGCTGATGTGGGGGGGGGGGAGGGGTTGGGGGAGCTGGGGTCGAGGGTAGGGGGTGGGGTGAAAAATAAAAATTTGAAATTGAAAATATTTTTTAAAAGACAAACTTTAAATTATTATTTTGGGGGGGGGGGGGGGGTGGGGGGTGGCAGGCTGGGTGGGGTGAAAATTAAAATTTTGAAATTGAAAATATTTTTTAAAAGACAAAGTTTAAATTATTTTCTTTTGGGGGGAGTGGGGCTGGCGGGATGGGGTGGGGTGAAAAATAAAATTTTGAAATTGGAAATATTTTTTTTAAAAACAAACTTTAAATTTTAGTTTTTTTTTTTTTTTTGGGGGGGTGGTAGGGGGATGGGGTAGGGGTGGGGTAAACAAATAAAAAATTGAAGTTGAAATTTTAAAAAAAAAAACTTAAATTATTTTTTTTGGTTGGGGGTGGGGGGCCTGGTAGGGGGCCGAAGGGGGGTGGGCTGGAGTGAAAACATAAAAAATTTTAATATTTTTTAAAAACAAAGTATAATTTATTTTTATTTTTTTGGGGGGGACGGGGGAGGGAGGGGTTAGGGTGCTGGCAGGGTAGGGGTGGGGTAAAAAATAAAAAATTAAAGTTGAAAATATTTTTTAAAAAATAAACTTTAAATTTATTTTTTCAACAAAAAAATTGTAATATGAAGTTGGAAGAGAGTTTTGGAAAATATTTTCCTTAATTTATGAAGCGAAGTCACTTTCCTTAAATTTGAGAAAAATGAGTTGATTTAAAAAATATTTTCCAAATCATTTTATCCAATCAAACATGAGAAAATTAAAAAATATTTTTCGAAAAATATTTTCCTTCATACCAAACACACCCATAATCTAAAATTATTGTTTACTTAGTGGGCAAGTTTTAGAAAAATAGGTTATAATTTTGAACACTTTTGAGGAAGGAATTTTTCACGCACGTAAAAATTAACCTGATATTTTTATTATATTCCAGATTTACTTTTTGATTACTATTGAAAAACCCATTATTTAGCACATAGGTAGCATCTTAAAATAAGATTTCTATTTTCTATCTTTGATTTATTTTCAGATTGCGACCCTTGACGATGTATCCAAAGTTGTGGACTTGTAGTAGCTTCTTGACTTTACTATTTGGGATATTTTGTGCTATTTTTCACACTTTTTTTGTTTTCTTTTTAATTCCACTATTTTTTGGGTTTCTATACAAAGATTTGAAAATGTTAAAAGTGTGTGACTAACTCATCTAAAAATTTAAGTTATTAGAGAGAGCACACTTTTATTAGTTAATGATATTTTCAACACACCCCCTCACGTGCAGGCCTGATTCGAAATTCTTTGTAATTTAGGCAACGGTGAAATTCGATCTCAGACCTCTGCCTACTCTGATACCATGTTACATTACCTTATTCATATTTTCGAATTGATTTTAAAACAAAGTAATGGTACATCTAAGGATTGATAGTAGCTCATTAGATAATAGTTACGGCTAAAGAAAATTGCTCACAACACTTAAACAAGCATGAGGTAGATTTATTTGTTGAATTATCTTATAATTAATAATTAAAGTTTGAGTTGATATTGCATTTTGGATTATCCATATCATGATAAAGAGTATCAGAAATATCATTTATCATATGGTTTGTCAATAACTTGAATACATAGTTTTAATAAAATTGAACTGAAACGTTAGTTTAGTAAGGACAATTTTGATTATACATATGATTTTAATTAAAATAATACGGTGCCCATCATTGATCAATTGTTTGAGAATCTTACGATCTAATACAAACAAAATCTCCTGGTAATTTTTCAGTATTCGTACATCAAATGCATACAATCAAATTTTGGCTTTTATAATCATAAAAATATGACAAAATTGATTACTTTTTTTATTTATATAAAAAAGAATCAGCTAAAGGCACAAAATAAATAAATAAAGGATATCCCTGAAAATATCTTAAATTAGAGCATATTTTATCTTATATTTAAATCAACCAAAAATAAAAAAAAAATTAAAGCTTATAAGCAGTTTACTTTGATCAACCTTTTTCTTACTATTTTTATATTTCTAATCTATCAGTTTTTATTCTTCAAATCAAATACTCCTTCTAAAACAAAACCCCTATCTCTCTCTACATTTCATTTTAGTCATTTGTTCTTTTCAATTCATAATAAGATATTTTTAAAATTTATATTTTGTGTAAGTAACTTTGACGACGCATTTAAGTCGTTTTAATAGGAAAAAAATGCTTAATAACATTATTTTACTACCAAGCACTTCAACACTTTGAATATGTCTTTTAACACTTATTTTAATCAGCTAAATCAAATGGACTCTAAAAATAAAAATATATTTAAAAATAATCTTATCTGTGAAAAACTTCATTTCGTGATTTGAATGTGAGGGACCTTCTAGTCATTGTTGTCTAGTTAGATATTTTCTATTCACCTATTAATAATCATTTGAAGAAAAAACAAGCACTTCATAAAAAATAAATAAAAATTAGCTGGATTTGTACGTACAAAAATTAAACGAAAGATGAGATGAATAAATTCCCAAAGTAAAAGACATGCCTTTAAATGCATGAGTTGTATTCTTTAGTTTGACACCAAATAGATGAATATATATTTTGACAATAATTTATAATGTCTTTCTGGCAGTTAAAGTTTGGTAGATTGGTCAATCATGTAGCTTGTCGACCTATATATTCATCATTTCTGTACTCTTAATAGTCTTGAAAAATGTTTTAATAATTTCACTTCTGTGTGACATGTCAATTTTATACCGTATATTAGCTTTTATAAAATTCTTACCACTTTTAATACTTATAAAAGAAATTCAACTCATAAATTAACTTTATCGACCTTTTTATTGTGTTTAAAGAGTTTTGATGCTTCTTGAATATAGGAGTACAATTTCACTAATTTAAGTTGACTATATGTCTCATATTTAATATTTGTACATTATAACAAATAAGAGATTTTGTATTATTTAACAAAATTAATATAATTATCGTTATATCGTTATATGGTACAAACACTCTATATAAATGTTGCTAAATGTTTAGCTACTCTGAATGCAATTGCGGCTAACGAAAAACCTATTGCCACTAAGTGTCTCTTTTGTCGTAGTGGTAATCTTTCTATTAAAAAAAATGTAAGCAAGAAAAATCATAATTATTAAAGTATATTTTCTAAATTTCTATTATCACGTAAGTTTCTAAAATTTTCTTAATTCTTTTTTTTAAAAAAAAAAAAAAGAAGAGAGAGAGAGAAAGACATTCCATTAATTAACAAAATACTTACTCCATAATACATATATTCATTCGAAAAAAATAATTAAAATAATTAAACGTCATTCCATGAAAACATTTATGCTTGGTAAGACGAAGTCCACGTATATCCATCAAATAGTCCTAAAATATATAATATTCAAAGTATGAACTATTCTTTAAATTAATAAAGGTTTAATCATTTTTGTTATTAAATTATTTTTCTAATTCAATTTTTTAATTGAACCAACTACAAACCAGACTTAATTAAGATGAAATATTTAATTACTCCAAACGTTTGCATCTTGTCTCCTAATAAGCAATGAGAAAATGGCCAAAAGCCCTCCAACCTATAGCCGGATTTCTAACTACACACTCATACTTCACGGGATCTTATTACCCCCTGAACATTTTTTTTTACATATTATCTCACCCTTATTTACTGACATGTCCACATAAACCAGATATAATAAAATGTTTGTTTACACGCGCTGCCAAGTATTGAATGGACCCCATAGCTCTAAAATTTCCCTTAATCTTTTCATTTTCCTCTTTCTTTCTCTAAACCCTAACCTTTTTTCAATCACTCCAATATTCACCCCCATTCTCTTCATGACATGAGATTTCGTTCCAATTGAATTTGAAGAACAATTTTTGTACCTTAACTATGAAAGCTTATTCAAGTCCTCATTTGCCATTATTTATCCTAACAAAGTAAAAAACAATGAATTTGAAGAACAATTTTTGAACCCTAACTATGAAATAAGAGAAATTACAAGCCTAAAGCTTCAAGCTTTTTCGAAATTGATACTACAGTTGAATGCTTTGATAAGTAAATTCAAGTTTTAAGCTGATTTGGGAGAAAATGAAGGAATATACAATTGAAAATTGAGAAAAAGAGGAAGAAAAAGAGAGTTTGATTTTGGGAGAGGATGGATTATACCATTGGGGATTAATTATAGCTGATTTGGACTCACGTGTACTTTTATTCAGCTTTTGACGTTTTATTTTCTCTTCTTACGCGCCTAAGGGAGTTGTTCTCACCTTCTTCGACATGTCAGCAAATAAGGGTGAGATAATATGTAAAAAAAAATGTCCAGGGGGGTAATAGGACCCCCGTGAAGTATGAGTGTGTAGTTGAAAATCCAATTATAGGTTGGGGGGCTTTTGGCCATTTTCTCAATAACAATAAGCAATCGTTGCATTAGCGTCAGACGCACTAATAAATAAATATAATAGCATAAGTTTCTAGTACCCCTAAAGAGGAATTATTCGTTTAATTAAATAACACAAACTTGGAATTTCTTAAAAGTAAAGTTCTCTTATTGGTAACTACATCTTTGTCTCTAATTATTTTAGCAGGCTTGTAGATTCTATATCCTATATTTTTATAAATTTATCAACCTAGTGGGAACCTAAATGATTAGTTTTAGAATGGGAAGAAAAAAGAGGCAAGAAATAATAATAATAATAATAATAATAGGAAAATGAATGTAGCTTTCGGCTAGCTTCCTATAAAATAATAACGGCAATAATAATAAATAAAGTCCAACTGATTGATTACTGCAAGAATAGGGTCATTTTCGAACGTTAATTATAGAAGTGAAGAATCTTTCATGATAATCTTTCTTATAATTATATCATTGAAAAAGATTTGGGTTCTTATTAATTACTTTTTGGATTTATCTATAGTTGTTCGTATTTAATTTGAGATATTTTTTAAAAAGTAATAAATAAAATAAGATATATTAGGCCGTGATTTTAAAAGTGATTAATACTCAATAGTATGGAACATAAATTATTTATTTATTTTTAATAAAATAAATAAGTAAAAATAAACGGAGAAACGAACTTAAATTACGTGCCACTTTCAAAACCACTTGCTTTTCTCAATCAATATTTAAATATATTTAATTACATGTGTTTGACTTAGAAAACCCCAGAGGGTCCCGCCCTAGAGTATATTTACTTATTCATATTAACTTGTTCAATTGCGTGAAAAATAATAATTTTATCATATCATATTTAATTATTTTTATAATAAATATTGTTTGATCATGATTTTTAAAATTATATTTACTTTTTTATATATAAAAATATGAACATGATTCATATTCATAAATTTTAAAATCATCAAAATTATTCATTAGTTTGGTATAAAATTACTATTTTATAATATATTAGATTATATTATTCGAATGTCATTATGTAAATTACAGTCATATAAACAAATATCTTGAGATAATTAGGGTTAAGCAAATAAGACATCATCAATAACAAAAAAACCTTATGTTTGCTAAATTATGCTTTCACAAGACAAATTGTGGGGTTGTCAAAGCTATTTCGAAGTAGATATCAACATATTTACAATTTACAAAGAATAAACTAATTTTAAAAAATCTTATTATTTTTTTAAAATTAAAATATTTTTTTAAAAGACATGTTTAAATATGAAATATCACTTATTTTGAAAAAAATAAAATAATAGTACAAGTTTATTCACTAATCTTCGAGTCCCACATATATTGAACGTCTAATATGGTCAATTCGTCATAATTGTTTGACATTATTTTTTGATTCCTTTCATTTTGCATTAACTAAATTGTCTGTAAAAGACAAACACATTAAAGTCTTTTTCTGAGTCATCATTATTCATTCTCATTATTAAGATAAGACAATCGCTTTAGATTAATTATGCCACATTGCACAATTTGTAACTTTTCATCTATAAGAATCGTGGTACTGATAAATATTCTTTTATTCTTAATTAAAATTTTTTTGAATTGAATCCTCATTAATTAAAAAGTCTTTGGATTGAATCCTCATGAGTACATAATCGTCTTTGTTAGAAAGAATGTTTTACCCTTCAATGTGGGACTCACCATGTATTTACTATTTATGCAGATTGCAGATCGTTACTAAAACAAATGGAGGAATCAAGGACGGAGCACATACCAAGAGAGGCTAATACAGTAGCAGACCTACTAGCAACATACGGAAGGAAAGCAAGGGATCCAAATTTAGATAATAATAAACTCTATGTTTTTGATGCATCTCCATCATTTGTAAAACATGCTCTAGATAGAGATGCTATGAAAACTACATCATTTAGATTAGTTCCTCTTTTGTATGGATAAACCCTGTTTACTAAATAAATAAAATCCTTCCAATTTTTAAGGAAAAAAAAAATTTGTAACTTTTCATTTTTCATCCCACAGATCTCCCGAATATTCTTACACCTTCAAATTCCATTCAATAAAATTGATTCTATATTTTATTTTTACTTATTCACTATTTTTAAAAATAATTTCTTTTGTTTTTATTTGTTATTTTTAAATATCAAAATAATAATAATATATTTTCTTATTTTACTTTAACAGTAATTATTTATTACTTAAATTAATTTTTAAAATTTAAGACTATACATCAATTATATGAACATTGTATAAGATATTAATTATTACTACTTATTAATGATATATGAACATTGTATAGATATTAATTATTACTACTTATTAATGATCGTGCAAAGTTTTAAGTGGACAAAAAAAAATAATTTTAACTAGTAACACCGAGTTTAGATGAATTTATAAGTCAAAAATGATAGAGTTAAGAACTTAAGATATATCAATTTCAATTAATATTATTTATTTGTATCTATATTATTAGATAATGACATAAAAGATTTATAGTCATATTTAAAGTTTTAATAAAATAACACTTAAATAAGGAGTATTATTTTAAGAAGAATATCAAATTAATATAGATCAAACAAAAATAAAATGTAGGGAGAAATTCTTCTGTCATACGTAATTCAGCACACTCTCTATTGTGTCATGTGAGCGTCACAAATTTGTAATCAATGGTTTAAATAATTTATTATAGAAACTCACAAAAATAAGAACACTCTTGAATTTTGAATGCTAATGTATAATGTAAAATTAAGTTTAATAATACCTTTTTAACTTAATTTATGCGATAATACTTTTCATTCGGAACAAGTTATAAATTATTTTATTAAAAGTGAAATAAAAAAATTAAAATTAGATAATTTTTAAATATTAGAAAACGAAATTCTCTTTAACTAAAAGGATAAATTATCCATGAATTTTGTCAAATCACCTTAAAAATTAAACACACTTTTAATTGATAGTATAAAGATTGCGGTCACTCTCATAGAAGCATGATTTTAAGTTTGTATGCTAAGTTTTATGTCTCTTGAACCCAATTATTTATTTAATGGCTACAAACTTACATGAAAAGCACCATTATTCATCAAAAATAAAGCTTCAAATTTAACACTCTTTTGATAACCTAATTATCTTTTTCATCTTAAACAAAACTTCTATTTAAATTAAAGTTTGAGTAATAAGAACATTTTTCCTTTTAATTGACCTATTTTTTAAATTTAGGCAGTCGAGAAATTATTATATTTTTCACTGAAACAAGTTGTAAGTGAATTAATAATTTTAATAGTTCAACTCATTGACTATCTAAACTTTAATCTTGTAGGTGAGATTTTAATTAATTATCTCCCCATTTCTCCAATTTTTTTTATTAAGAAAAAACAGTGGATTGCTGTAGTATAGTTATCCGAAAGAAAAAGAGCTGGTGGGAAAAGTAAATTAAGTTCAATACTATTTTTATACCTTTCTCCTTCTTATTTTAAAAATAAATTTTAAAAAAATGTACCTGGTAAAAGGAGATATTTAATAATTAATATTTCAAGTCGGCAATTGTTTTTTTTTTTTTGTTAAATTTAATCATTTTTTATAATATTTTTATTTACGAAGTCGGCAGCTTCATTGTTACCAAGTTGAGGAAAAAAGCGATGTCACGTATGTTGAAAAATAAAACCTGAAAGTAATGTCTCTTTTGATGAGGCTATTCGTCTTAGTAGCTGTATTCCTCCGCTTCTAAATAAATAATATCATCTTAGTAATAAATATAATATATATTTTATTAAATTATTTATACTTAACAAATATTTTATAAAAAATAAACTTTATTAAGATGGCGTTTAAGCCTTTAAGGATGTAATAAAAAATATATTAATTTTTATTATAAGTTCTTAAGTCACTTATTTTGAAATAGAAAAAATAATTAAGTAATTATTTCTGAAACTCTAATAATTATAGCGTTAAAAGGTACAGAAAATAAAAACAAAGACATTATTTTTTAATGACGTAGAGTACGTAGCCAATTTTTGGTATTTAAAAAAAATAATACAATCTATATCTATGAGACTATGACAAAATAATTTTAATAAATTTTGATTGTAAAATTATGTGTGAATTATGAATTGTTTTTATCAGAACATTAGAAGAATTTAATCAAAGCTCACGATAATTAAAGTTTGACAGGATAGTAAGCTTTTAGTTATACAATCTTAGGCTAACTATTTAAGTAATTAGTGATCATGATTACTATTTAATCACCATAATAATAATAACGTTAACATTAATGATTACTAGTTAATCGGAGTACCATAATATTGTTCTTATTGGTTGTTTGTTTTAACTAAAAATCATATCAAACAACACCTTGTACTAAAAATGAGTCAATGAAAAACTATTTAATTGAAAAGTACTGAAAGGTGTATATATATATATATATATATATATATATATATATATTCTTGTCTAAACAGTCGGTAACAAGAAAACAAGAAAACAAATTTAGGTAAGATTTTATTTATTTTATTTTATTGGTACAATTAGGTAAGATTTTGTTATTTGAAAAAATGTTACTCACTTTTAGCCGCAAATATTGAAAATTTTGATACAAGGATTCATACTTGTGGCACCTGAAGTAGGGTTTTTATTTTCTTAGGATATATACCACAATTTAAAACAATTGATTGTTACAATTGTTTTCCAGTCTCAGAAATGGTAGACAATATACATGTAGTATGATTAATTCTTCATTAAAAGGCATTTAATTTTCTGTCAAGTTATTGGGAAAAGTGAAAACAACAACTTTTTCTTTGTTTATTATTTATCTACTCGTGTGTTGAGACAAGTCAACGTTTCAACAATTCAAAACATTCTCCTTATATATTTTATAATTAACTATCATATTATTTGTTTAGTGTTTCATACGTTGGGTAATTACAACGGACAGTTAAAAATTCTATATTTTTGTGTACTGGAAAATGGTACAGTTTTTATATAGAAAAAAGGACACGCATCTTTGATTTAATTATTAATTACCGATTAAAATATTGCCATTTTAATAGATTAAAAAATTAGGAAATAATGCTAAAGTAAACGAATATAAAGTTGGAAGAAGCTTTTAAGCTTCTTAGAGCTGGTCGGATTAACTAGACCAGTGAAATAATTAAGAAGGCGATTGAGAAGATATGAATTTTTAAATTGTAGTATAATAAGTGCTTATTGTAGATGTGAGCTTTCCTTCATCTTGTAGATGAGAGCCGAATCCAATGCTATTAGCTTTAGTTACAAAAATCGATTCAGTGAAAATTAAATAAAATTTTAATTTATGTTATAATATGTACGCATATATAAAATTATTCCTAAAAAATATATGTACATATCTAACATAAAACAAAAAAATGTAAATAAATAAATTTAAAGCTGAGGGTTAGATAAGGTGGAGTAGAATTTTTTTTTTAAAAAAATTAAAATAATATGAAATTATGTTTTGGAATGAGTGGGTGTTATTTTTTTTTTTGGGGGGGAGGTGAAGTATGAATTTTGTTTAAAGTATTTTATAAAAGAAATTTAAAAAAATAATAAAAGGACCGAGAGATTGTCGTGGGGGGGGGGGGCGAGGTGGAGGTGGAGGAGAGGCGGTAGAGTGGGTAAGGAAAAAAAAATTAAAAATTATTTATTTTTTAAAAAATAATTTTTTGGGGATAATAATATTTTAATCTTTAATTAATATTAAATTTATTATTTAATTTTTGCCAAAGTGGAATATTTTATTCATGTGAAATGCCATGTGACAAGGTTATTTTAAATAAAAGAGAAAGTGTATTACATACATCTCTGATGTGTGTTTTTCAAACTAATAAGTAAAGAAACTCAATATAAAAGGAGATAGTTTAGCTGTGTTTTTTATATTTATTTCATTTATTTTGGTTTATTAATATGACCAATGAACATGAATAAATTATTTTGTTTTCCTATATTGGTTAAATTCATACTTTCAAAGCTCTAATATAAAATAGAAAGAACGGTGTCATTTATATATTGATTTTGTGAAACGATGAAAGTAATTCATTTGTCCAATAATAGTTGTCAACTATTAACTTGACACACCCCTTTAGAAATATAATATTACTATATTATCATTTGAATATATTAAATTTGATGCTTTTGAAAATGTGTTATATATTGAATGGTAGTAGTTAATAACAATGATAAAATAGATACAAAAGAATAAATTATCTTTTGATTTTCAATATTGGATAAATATTGTTGGACAACTATTTTTAGTATAGTAGACAAATAAAAATGTACAAAGAATATTACGCTCTACCTAATTACTAGTCCACTTTTGAATTGACACACCTATTAAGAAAACAATTATTAATATAGTAAGTTTATCATTTTACCCTTACTAATTATGAAGTAGAGGATAAAAATTTAAGATTTTCAAGAAGTCTACCTTTTTGAAAAAGCAATTAATTGATGATATAATAGATAAAAAAAAATTGTCTTTTCTTGATTTGTCAAAATGGACAAGTACTTAGGGACAACTAAAAAAGAAAAATGAAGTAGTCCCTCTGTCCAACAATAATTGTCCACTATTAATTTTGCACACTTTTTAAGAAACTATAAATATAAGAGTAATTTTACTATGTCACCCTTTAAATATAATAAATATAATATGTTTAAAAATGTAATAACGAAATGATTATAATTAACAGTAAGAGTAAATTAAGAACTAAATATAAAATTATCTATGAATTTCATCAACTAGACAAATATTATTAAACATTTATTTTTAGTATAGTGAACAAATATTATTAAATAGAGAAAGTAACAAACATCACGATAGATAAATAGGAACGGATACCATATATTAATGTCATAAATGTATGTGCCAAAGAAGGTACACGTTGCGCTATATCCGTTTGCCGACAGTCGTTATCAGTGTCAGCATCAGCTACTGATTCTCAAAATTTTGTGGGCCCTTGTTTCTTCAAATGTTTTTTTCACCCATCTCATTTTTTATATACTCCTACTTATTGAATTATATATTTTAAATAAATTTATTTTTTGTTTGTTCATGTTAGCAAATTAAAAAAATTATTTTATTTTTAAATTTTAAAGCATAACTAATAAAAATATTTTTTTAATAAATATCTTTTTGAAAGCAGTGTTAATAACTCAATAATATGAGTCATAAAATAAAGTGGATGGGGTATTTGTTTTCTCCTAACTACTACACGTACTTGAATAATAAATTTTGTGGATAATCTTTCACGTCCTTTAGAGATAATATAGCTGCATAATCGTAATATTCCCTGTCTTAAATTGCTTATCCACATTACTAAAAGTGTTTATTTTAAATTATTTATTTATTTTTAAAAATAAAATAGAATTGACCAAGTTTTTTCTATTTTATTTTTAAAAGAAATTCACTTTTAAAAAATAAATATCGTAAAGTTTTCAAAAATACTATTCATTGATAATTTTGATATTGATGAAGAAGACACATAAATAAAATATTAAAAAGAATTAAAGGATAAATTAGTGAGAATGTCAATTTTATTATTTTTTTTAAAAAAAAACTTGTAGAGAAAAAATGGACAATTAATACTCTCATTATTTCACATTAACTGAATTTGTAACGTAATGCATACTTATTAATTAAAACACAAAAGGATATGATTTAAATCCTACTTTTTATTATTGTCTATAATGAAATTATAAATATAACTTTGTAAGTAATGTAATTTATTTCCTAGAAAATATCTAAATTTATTAAAGGAAAGAATAAATATGAAAAAAATTCAAACATATATTTTAAACTTTAAATAATTTAATTATTTTGAATAATAAGAAAATCTCAAAAATTCAGTTAATACGAAATAAAGAATGTATAAGGCAAGAAAATATCAAATTTGATTCCATAGTGGAATTCAGCCCTTCTTTTAGGCACCTTTTTCATGTCGCAACGAAATCTTACTTGTCATTTACAATCACTAATGCCGGTTTGGTTGGTTTTTTATTTCAATATAAAGATTACTCCCTCTAATTTAATATAAATTACTTTTTTAACTCTATTTTATGTGGTATTTTAAAAAAAAATTATTATCTTATTATAATTAGTAATGATTTTACTTTGAAATTCTCTTTTTACTGTGAAATAATTTATAATCAAACATATATTTGTATATTGTGTCAAGTCAAATGATGTCATAGAAAATGAGATAGAGAAAGTAATTGTTGACATTTTCTTATAGTTTACAATAAATGAATGATTCAAAGTTTAAAAATATATTCATTTATCTTAGTTTTTCAAAATTATCATTTGTAATGGTTTTTAGAAAATAAACTATTTTCAAATCTCAAATAATGGCTAATTTTACAAAGAGTTTGGAAAGAGTCCAAAGAATAATATTATTAAATTACTTTTTAATTAATTTCTTTTAAATATGTTTTTTAAAGAACATTTCATACCACAACAATTTATTTAATCGGTCATTCTTGTTGTCAATAATTCATATAGATACAAAAACATTATAGATATAACATTATTGTTGTAATCAAGTTAATATTTATGTGCATTATCACACTATTGACACTTTTAAAGTAGTTTTTCTTCTCTTTTCTCTTTTAGATCTCTTGCATTCATGTGACTTTTCTCATGTAGTTAAATCATCCTCGTCGGTCACTAGAATTGTAATTTGTGTCCAATTTTTTATTTACTCTTGAGAATTCATATATCCCTGGATAACTATTTCTTAAGCACAATTTAGATTCGATCTCAATAAGAAAATAAAATAGAACACCTAATAATGTATTTAATTTCACATATGCAAATTTTAATTTGACACACTATCAATAATTCGTTATTCTGAAAAACAAAATAATCAAAATGTTACTTTTGTTTACCTCACCGTTAACTTTTACTTGTTAGAATTTTCAAATAAAATATTATGTAACATGTTAGTCAGAAATACGTTTATCCAATTTCAAAAAAGTTCCAAGAGATTTTTCTAGTGTGTTTTTTTTTTTTTTTTTTTTTTTAAAAAGAGAAGAAATTTATGTTTGTTAAATATGACAACTAATTAATACTCTCTCCATTTAAATTTATGTGATATAATTTAATTTAACACAATTTTAAAAAGAAAAGAAATTTATGATCTAAAATAAGTCATATATATATTTGTCTGACTATAAATTATTTTATTAAGAATAAAATGAATATTTTAAAATTAAATTATTATTAAATATAAAAATATGTCATTTTTTTGAGATTACCTAAAAAGATACTCATATAAATTACGACATATGGAGTAAAAATGTGAGAAGTTATAATAATACCGTAGAGAATAGAAGTAGAAATAAAAAAAGAATGGGAACTATCTAGTTGGACAAATATTTCCACCATATCTACAAAATTTTCCTATAGTTTAAAAAAGTTACATATTATCTTACTAATTAATAGTTTTGTACAAATTTTCAAGTGAGATACACCATTCCTTCAAAATAATAGATTTCAAGCGAGATACATGTATCAATGCACGAATACACAAAATATTTGATACAAGATACACATGAACATAGGGAGAGAGGCGAGCAAGAGAGTCAGTGTATTTCAGATACATGTGAAACATGTTTGGATATAGTGTATCCGAAACAAATTACACCAAATTTGACTCGCATGTACCTGAGATACATGATATTTGGTACTTGATATACAAATACATTCAGAGAGACGCGAGCAATATAGGAGAGACTCGAGCAAGAGATTCAATGTATCCTAAATATATGCGAATCACGCTTGAATATAGTGTATTGGGAATAAATTATTCCTAATTTTACTCGCATATATCTGAGATATACACATGATAGTTGATACCAGATATACAAATGCATAGGGAAAAAAACGAGTGAGATAGGAGAAAGGCGAGTGAGAGAGTTAATGTATCCTAGTTATATAAGACTTATATCGATACCAATATATCTAAAACAAATCATTCCTAATTCGACTCACACTCTAATGTATATGTATCTAAGTGCACCAGATACACGTACTTGACAAAGATAAAAGTGACCCAAATAGTATATCCCTAAAATAATGTGAGCGCACCTTATTAACACATAAACATGTGAAATTTGTGTTGTTTTCTCAAATAGAATTAATGAGCCCTCTTGACAAGTGGCTCTGGAGAGGTGCAAAAATAGCCATATATCTTCTTGTACACAAAAAATGAACCGTGGTCCTACGACACCTCCTGTACTGCAAGCACCGCCAGTCTTTGTAGGGGAGTGGGTTGCCATAATAATTCAATTTCTGAAATCATCAAACAGCTATGCTGTTGTAGTAAGTACTATATATATCATGGGGTGCAAAAACAACAGAAAACGTGTTGAAGTGAGGGTAGAGTGTGTTGTATTATTTTTGTATATATGAGGGGAAAATGTCACATCCATGCCTCGTAAAATTGTAGATCAACTTCACGTTCCGCCGGCACCACGTTCTCAATAAATAATCAGAGGATAATAATAAGTCGTGGGTTCGAATAAACTCAAGCAACTTTTGTTTTGATTATCTATTTGTGTTATTAGAAAATTTATTAAATACTTATAAATATTTAGTAGTGAATCTGGTAACTAAGACAAGTTATGGATTTAATAGCAAATTCAAAATTCATAAACTTAAAATCTTGATTTCACTTCTATGTGTATATGCGTTTTGACAATATATATTTCCTTGGACGGAAGACAAAAATATGATGAACATTCACGGTGTGCATAATGGATGAGATCTCGGGTTCCAAATTAAGTAATTAAGAAATTCCTAATAAGAAATGATTCTTTTTCCGACTCCTTCATTTTAATTAGTTTGATTGTCTTATTTTAACTTAGTATGAAGTTTGAGAAAGTGAAATTTTTGAATTTTATGGTCTGAAATTAAAAATATATCAAATGTACCTAAATATCTTTTAAATTTATTGTCTTAAACATGTCATGTGGTAATGTGGAAATTGAAATTAAAACATTATAAAATATATATATATATATATATATATATATATATATATATATATATATATATATATATATATATATATATATATATTTTAAACAAACTAAAAAGAAAAATAGGACAACCAAATTAAAATTTGAAACAAAAAGAATATAAGGATTAAAATCTGTTGAAAAATTAAGAAGGACGAGCACTTCCAAACTACTCGAATTCGTTTTTTTTTATTAAAAAAATCAGTGAAGAAAATAGGTCTTCTTTAATTGGTTTTACTTACAAATTCTCATAATTAAATAAAATAATTGAACTACGTACGTAGGTATTTATAGATTTTCTTATAGTATATATGAACTTTTACTAATACACTAGTTTAATCGTAGGATTTACTTTACCTTCCCTAATTCATGAATAAAACAATCATGTATCATAATTCATAATTAATCATTGAGTTTCGATAGCATATGATTGAAGATATATATATATCTGCTTCGAACTAAATATTATATATATATATATATATATATATATATATATATATATATATATAAAGAAGGGGATATTATCTGCTGGTGGTCTCATCATATCATTATTTGGATTCATTTCATTTATTTATTTTTTGATTTTTATGATCAGGCAGCCTCATAATTCACACTGCAATGATAAAGGGATGACGATATACTGCCTTGGTAGGTTTGGACTTTTCTCTAGTTCAATTCATCATTTGTAACGTTAGGCTAATCTAGTCCGTTGAAAATATAATAAAATAAATAAAAATATGTTCTTTTTAATAATTTATGTATCTAGATAAGTAATTATACAATTTAATATAGTATCAGAATAAGTAAAAGTGTTAGGTTCGAGTCTAATTGTAATTCATTATTAATAAAAAAAATCACATGTTCAATCGATAAAAAAGAATCACAGCGGCACTACGTGAGGAAATATGGAAGATATAATTTTGAGTAAATAAAAATGTACTTTCACATTATTAATAACAATATTAACATACCTTATATATAATAATATTTTTCCTTCCGTTATTAATATGAGACTTTTGTTCTTACCCAAGGTTGGTAGCAAAACACTGATACTTTTACGTTTTATTCTAGTATAGTATAGGAAAGAAATGAAATTGATTTCAAGAATTACTTTTGGCATTTACTAATAAGTGGTAAAACTAAAACATTCCATAGATCTATAAAAAAAATTTAACCTCATGATAACGCGCAACCGCTACAATCTCTGTCACAACCTTTGCCTTTTGGGTGAGCACTCTGTAGTGAGTACTTTGTGCGCACTGGGTAAACCCCCACTATGTAATAGCCTACAAATCACACATGGATATAAACCGCACTAGGCAAGCCCTATGCGATAGACTCGAATCATTTATAATAATTGGTGAATTTAAGCTGGACAGATGAACTAGACCCCTTGCACATTATCAAAGTAACGTTCCAACTTTTAATATGGAAAAGTGTTAAATATATCCTGTATTTTATAAGAAATAGTTTAAATATATATACTTCTTGCACTATGATGCTTTATTCTTATTTTTACCCATGACGAGGTTAGAAACAAACAATCCATCCCTAATTTTAAATACCTAAATCACTTTGGACAAGGATGGTTAAATGGGTGAGTTTGTAAAGTGAATCAGATATTTAAAATTGGAGATAATGTTATTTATTTCTAAGTTTGTCACGTGTCTGTCTTTTAAAAAACAAAGGATAAATTAGCCTAAAAATATAATATATAAAAGGGGTATATATATTTAGATAAAAAAATATAATGAGATAAATATATTTGGCATGAAAATATAACGAGAGATAATATTCAAACTATTTTTTATAGTTAAAAAATACGAAAAATAGTATAAAATAGCAAACTATTAATTCAAATTAAATGTTATAACCACAGTTTCATTCAATCCTAATTTGTAACAAACAGTTGCCATTTGCGTCTCTCCCCAGATATCTCGCTCGCCACTCTCCTTCACCTCTCTCACTTTTATACAAACACAAACGTATAAATTGTGTTTGTGTTTGTATAATGCGAGAGAAAATTGTATATACAAATACAAATACATATATTTTCGTCCTATACACTTATAATTATACAAATACAAATCTTCCCCTACCAGCTCTCTTTTGCCTTTCTCTCTTTTTTGCTTTATACAAACACAAATTATACAAATTACAATGTATAATTTGCGCTGTATAAAGAGAGAGAGAGAGAGAGAGACAGAGAGAGACAGAGATTTGATATACAAATATTTTATTTCGATTCAATTGTATACAAATTCAAATTTTATGCAGATATACAAGCACAATCATTGATACATATACATAATAGTTACATATATATAATTATACATATACATAATAGTTACATATATATAATTATCTAATTGATATACATATACAATTGTTGTGCTTTTATACATACGAAATGCCTGTCTGCAATTTATATAAATCTGATGCTCCATAACAAACACAAAATTTGTTATAAAGCGCAATTATACAAACTATAGCTATAGCAAAAAAATATAATTGTTATGTTTGCTAAGCCTAAAATTTACTCTAAAAATATATGAGGGCATTTTCTGTTCTCAATGTTATCGTATAATGGAAGTATCATGAGAAGATGTTCATGAGTTCGACAATTATAATTTAACATGTGCCAATGAACCCCATTTTATGTTATAAACTAGTGGAAGGTCCATTATTTTTTAGAAACACCAAGTGTAATGTCATAAGATCCCCCTTGATGCCTCAACTTCCAAACAAATTTGATATTTGTGGTACCCCTTTTTAATTTTTGGCTCAATACAATGAACACCACAAATTAAGTTTATGATTTGATGGATGGACCAAAATTGGTAAAGCCAAGAAAATCCACACACCATTTGGGCATTTTCAATATATAGACGCATTATATACTTTAGGGAATTCCAGAAGTGGGTGCTTGGGCGGGGGTGTAGGGTACACATGAGTTAGCATTATTTGGGTACATTTGGTTGACCTAAAACATGACTGAATAATTAAAAAAAAGTTTATATTTGTCATGTCATACGTACCAATACACCAAGAAATTACACCATCGTAGCGCAAAAAAGTTTAAGATAGAACGTAAGATTTTTAAACTTGTGGTTTATAGAATCATTCATGTGTATATATCCTAGTTTCAAATTAATCATCTCATTAAAAATAGAATGAGGAGCTTTAAGTTAATTTGTCTGAGGTCATAAGTTTAAACTTTCAATCTTAAAAATAACGATCTAATTTATTTATTTGTTTGAATCTCTCTTACCTGAATTTCTGACTTTGCTATTATATAACATATAAGTCCATAGTGTGGGGAGGATGGGTTATTTTTGCAAGCGCGCAAAAGACATAAGAAATAAGCCCCATGTGAGTGACAGGATATGACATCCCAATATTAGGGTTTGTGAAAACACATTACAAAAGGTGATGGAGATGGACCATCCCATTCTTCTAAATTATCAAATCCAGGTACATGCAAAGAAAGGCTTCACTTGTCACCATGCAGCTTTCCTTTTGATCAATTTTACTTTTTAGTATGTTTGGATTGACTTATTTTTTAAAAAAAATTTAAGTTAAAATAACTTTAAACTATTTTTATAATGATTGACGAAAATAAATAAATAACTTGTTTTTACGCAAAAATAACAAAAATAAATTATAAATTAGAATTTTGTGTATAAATTATTATAAGTCTATAATCCAAATAGACTCTTGATTTTAACATTGAAAATTAAACAAATGAACAAGAAATCCTGGAAATTACAGGCTCATTTACTGTTCCTTTCTGAAAAAATAGCTAAATACACAACTTATTTTACCATATTTTTTAAAAAATTTCTACCGTTTGAAAAAAATTATAAAAATTCCTTCTCTCTCCTATATTCGGATACATCACTCTTACGTGATGTATCAGGACAAGTGTCTCTTGTATCAACAAAGGTAATGTATCAGAACGTGATGTATCGGACATTGAGTGATGTATCAGGACAAGTGTGTGTTGTATCAACAAAGGTAATGTATCAGGACACGATGTATCGGGACATTGAATGATATATCCGAAATCAGAACGCGATATTTTGGGATATTGAATAATGTATCCGAAACCAAAATGCATATATCGGGTCGTTGAGTGATGTATTCGAAATCCTTAAATTTTAAGGGATTTTTGTAATTTGGAAAATAATAGGGATAAGATGTAAGTAGCTCTCAACACTACGATACTTGTGTGTAAAATTACCATTTTTATTTGGGAGATATGGAAACTAAGAATTTTTTGGTGCCACAGTTTAAATTTTAACCTCTTTAAAAAAAAATTATGTAAAAGATAATTCTTTGCTAGAATCGAGAACAAAATCTAACAATAAGTTAGGGTGATCATCAAAATTTCTAATTAAATTTTAGTTATCACCCTAACATATTGCATAAAAGTTTGCCAATATTGTTATGATAATCGCTAAGATTTGGCCACAAATTCTAACGTATCACCTAAATTTTTCAAACATTTATGGTGAAAAATCTTGACGATTCGTAAGGATTTATGGTATTTGCCATGTTACAATTCGTAGATGAAGGACCAAATTCAGATGAAGACTTTGAAATCAGGGGAATACTTGGCAATATGGAAAAGACTGAATTAAGTTTCTCATTTCAATAGATGAAGAATGAAATTGGTTTCTCAATATGTTGGTTGGATTTTTCTTCTTTTTAATAATTTTACTTAGGCATAATAATTATTGTATAAATGAATGGACCCAAACCTAATAGCACACGCAATTAAATGAGCCTTTAGACTCTTTATTTTGGGGTGCCTGTGAAAGGTCACCTATTTACTTCAGTTGTCTTGATTTGATTGGCATCATTACCTTTTAAATGTAATAAAAGATTATATTAATTTCATGCGAGATTTCAAGTAGATACATTTAGATATGTATATTTATGCTATCAAATACATTAAGATAGGGAAAGAGACGCGAGATAGGAAGGAAGCAAGCGAGATAGTTTATGTATTCGAGATATATGTGAATTACACTAGATACATGTATCTGGGAATATCAGACACATGAGGAGAGGAGAGTCGCAAGCGAGATAGGAGAGAGATACATGAGAATTCACTTGGATACGATGTATCTAAAACAAATTATATATAATTTTGATTCCATATATCCTAGATACTTAAGTCTAAATTTTAATGAGTTTCGTAATAATTAATGAAAAGTGAAAGAAAGGAAGGTAATTCAGTATTACTCCCTCCGTCCCATTTTATGTGAGGCAGTTTGACTCAGCACAGAGTTTAAGAAAAAAAGGAAGACTTTTAAAACTTGTGGTCCAAAATGAATGACAGAAATTTGTGTGACTGTAAATCATTTCATTAAGCGTAAAATAGACATTTTATAGTTAAATTGTTACTTAATATAGAAATGTGTCATTCTTTTTGGGACTGACTAAAAAGGAAAGTAAGTCACATAAATTGACACGAAGAGAGTACTAAACTAGTAAAATTTCGGTAAGTTACCTTTTATGAATCGTTGTGATATATGTAGACGGTTTGGATGATCCCACTTTGACTCTTTGGTACCAGTGAAAGGTCTTCCATCTTTCCTCAATTTGATGGGAAAACAAGTTATTTTAAAATTAATTATTTTGAAATTAGTTATTTTAGAATTGTTATTCCACCTTTAAGATAAAATAAAAATAAAATTATAATTTTGAAATGATTAAAACAAAATAAATTATTTCATGATTTATTACAACGAGATATATTAAATTTATTCAAAAATTAATCTTGAAATTAGTTATTCACTATTCTTGGTACCAAACTAGTTATTTGGGAAGCTAAGATAGCATGAGTCCTAAATGGTCCAATGGGCCTAAATTAAATTTGGGAAGACAAGATCCACAATCCACTCAACTTTTTCTCTGACCTCTGAATTTTAAGGCTAATGTTATTTGGACAGTAACGTGTGGGAAGAAAATACCCATAAAAACCAAAAAAGTCTATATTCTCCTTATAATAGTTTTGGGCTTTTGCCTCCAAAAATTTATATTTATCCTCTAAAGTTATAAACTATATTTCTTCTTCTCAAATTTAAAAAGAATTTTTTTTTTTTTTTGGAAAAACGATTTGATATACCCCTCAATTTTATTATTTAGAGCTAATATACCTTTTATTATGAAAATAACTCATATATACCTTTACTAGTTACACAAATGATTCACATATATTCTTTTTCACTAATGGAACGGAAGTGAAAAAGATAATTTTAAATTATTTTTTTATTGAAGAAAAAGATAATCTATGTAGGAGTGTATTTGATCCTTCTCACACATTTTTTCTCCGTGACTATTTCTATTCATCAACTAATTTGAATTTATTATTTTGATGATCAAATTTATTTATTTTTCACTTATTTTCTTGTAAAATTTATTATAGATGCCCCAAAATATTTTTATAGATATAAATACTAAATTATAATATTGCCGCAAACAAATAGTTTTAATTTTTAACTTTTTAATCTTTTTCCATTCACACTTCTTTCTTTTTATTTCCTTATTTTTATTACTAAATTATGAAAAAATAAATAAAATAAGAACAGAAAACTCAATAATAATAATCAAAGAAGTCAACAGATAATTTAGGTGTGAAAAGATCAAATACACGATTTTTAAAAAAAATCTAAAAAAAAAATTTAAAATTATTTTTTCATTTTTGTAACGATAGGGGTATATGTGAGCTACTTTTATAACAAAGGCGTATATGTGAGTCATTTTGTAGCGATAGAAGTATATGTAAATTACTTTTGTAACGAGAGGTATATTAGTTCTAATTGACAAAGTTGAGAGGGTATATCAGACCCTTTTCCTTTTTTGTTATAACAAATTAAAGAAGATATAGGATCATATAAACGGAATGAAACACAATAAGTAGTATATAATTTCTAAAATATTAATTGTGTCAAATTCTTTTCGGGACACTAAACTTATTATTTTATGTCCTAAATTATATGAGTTAGTTTGACTTGATATAAAGTTTATGGAAAAAAGAGAACCTTTTTGTAATTTATGATCAAAATAAATGATATACATATATGTAATTATAAATTGATATAAAAACGTATAATTCTTTGTTTTAACGGATTAAAAGAAAATTGGGACAAGGGAGTAGTTACTAGTTACTACTATGATTTATCAATCATTGTGATAAATGTAGACTGTGTGGACAAGCCCCCTTTGACTCTTTGGTAATATAGTGAAAGTGGTCCATCTTTCCACATTTTAAGCTTAAGAGTGAAAGATAAATTCCGTTCCATAAAATTGCTACTGCCCTCCAAAATCTCAACCTAGGACAGCATGACTCATAAATGGGCCAATGGGCCTAATTCAATTGCCATTTAACCTAATTAATGAAGAGAAAAATTTAAGTAATAATTAAAATATTAGGTTGAAATTAGGTCTTATTAATAATATTTTGTATTAATTATAAGGAAAAATTACTTAACTACACATTATTTATTATCATATTTTCTTATTTTCCCTATTATTTCAAAAAATATCAAAAATCCCCTATTTTGCTTTCATCATCCCCTTTTTCGGGTATATTAATTTGAAATTTCATACCCATGATTTTCTTTCCTTTTTTCAAGCCACAAATCTCTCCACAGTTACCTATATTAATCTATTTTTGAATTTCAAATCTTTTTTCTTTCCAATTAATGATTTCATGTTATTCAAGAGGTAGATTTATTTCCATCACTTCAATTTTCAATTTCTTTTAAACTTTTTTTTTTAGTTTTTTTCATCTTAAGAAAACATTGAATTTGTTACTCCCAGTCTCTTTACTGGAAGAGGGGTGAAAACTTGCTAATGCCGATAGTTCATCTTGAAGTGCATTTGGAATGGCTTCAGGAATTTTTTATGGCGGTCTTGATATACTTCATTCCATTGGTTAAATCTTTTAGTATGGGGCTTACCCAATTAGTTTGAGAAGGATACATCTTTGTTGCTTTCTGTTGATTAGATTGTTGTCTTTTTTTATTTTTTTTATTTTTTGATTGTTTATCTTTTCTGATACATATAGGTTTAGATTTTTAATGTATCTAGTTGATTTTGTTTCTTAAACTAATGTATACTGTCTTCGTTTCAACATTATGATACATTACAATTCTATCATGCACAATATATCGTGTTCAAATATTAGTTTTGAAACATAACCTTAATTAGTATTGATACTTGATACAAAAACTCTACCAAATGTATCATTTATCATGTATTTTAAACATTTTTTTTTAGTTTTTTTCATCTTAAAAAATTATTGAATTTGTTACTCCCGGTCTTTTTACTGGAAGAGGGGTGAAAACGTTGCCAATGCAGATAGTTCATCTTAGAGTGCATTCGGAATGGTTTCAGGAATTTTTAATGGCGGTCTTGATATACTTCATTCCATTGGTTAAATAATATGGGGCTTACCCAATTAGTCTGAGAAGGATACATCTTTGTTGCTTTCCGTTGATTAGATTGTTGTCTTTTTTTATTTTCTTTTAATTTTTTGATTGTTTATCTTTTCTGATACATATAGGTTTAGATTTTTAATGTATCTAGTTGATTTTGTTTCTTAAACTAATGTATACTGTCTTCGTTTCAACATTATGATACATTACAATTCTATCATGCACAATATCGTGTTCAAATATTAGTTTTGATACATAACCTTAATTAGTATTGATACTTGATACAAAAACTCTACCAAATGTATCATTTATCATGTATCAACCTTTTCATCTACAAATTTCTGATACATATGGATTCTGCTCTCAAACAAAATAAGTTACATAAATAATAATGTATCATGCACTAATTTTTTAAGCATGATATGTAAATTCGAATTTATACTTAATGTATATGATACATAACAATTACCAAACAATAATGTATCGATCTCAAATCTGACATCTTATGGGCAACAATTTCTTATTTAATGTAGCTAGTAAAATACAACACTTATCAATTTAAACAAGATACATAAATAGTAATATATTAATAAATCTATCCATCTCGAAAATAGTTTCAGTATAATCGACTTTGACTCAGCCTTCGACTTTGATTAGGACATAGGATATATAGATCTTTTTTGAGTGACGACACGGTGAATAACAGTTGTTATGGAAAAAACCTGAAAGATGCAATAATATCTTGTTAACAAAATTGAAAGGATCTTCGATGAATTGGAGAAGAAATTTAAAATCCATCACTTATGTATTGTTCATAACTCACCTTGCTTTTCCAGATTCCTAAATGTATTAATCATGTATCAACTATTGTTTTCGAATTTTTTCAATCTATTACAATTTGAGTGAGAAATGAAAGAAGAAAACTTGAATTGTTGAAGCCAGACGGATTTGAAATAAAATTGAGAGAAGAAAATTTGAATTTTGAATTTGAAGCTAAGCAGATTTGGAAGAGAATTGAGAGAAGAAAATTTGAATTTTGATTTGATTGAATCTGTTAAGATTTGGGAGATATTGAAATCAACTAGATTAGTAGATAAGATTTTAGGGGTGATTTTTTTAGCCAAACAAAATCACCACAAACGACCTCCGATTCAACTCCAAAATCACCACCGAATAGAAAAAAATGCTTCCCTGATAGTAACTCTATCTCTATTGTTGATTTCATTTTCTTTGAGGTTTCTTTTTACTATTTGTGATGTTGGTTTAATTAGTTAATGATTTTTTATTTTATTTATTTTTTTCATATTCATTGAAATTGTTTGAAACTTTTTGTTATTTAGCTTTAAAAAAAAATTTAATTAGATTAGCGTGATTTGGGGAACTCACATTCAATTGTATATTCTCTTTCCTTTAAAAGTGTAACTGAATTTATTTTGATATTCTCTTTCCTTTAAAAGTGTAACTGAATTTGTTTTAATATATCAAATTTAATGTATCCGACTTGTTTGCTATGTATCCGGATAACACTGATTTTGAAGGATTTTTGTAAATTGAAAAAGAATAGTGATAGAATGTAATTTAGGTCCTTATGTAAAATTATACTAATTATAATTTGTAGCTTTATTATAACTTGTTATCATATGAATCATATATATTTATTAGCAAAAATTGACTTGAAATGCAAATACAACCCTTAATAATGTGCGTGAAGTGTGCTATAGGATCTTTTAAAAAAGAAAATTTAGCATAAATCATGCTCATGTGATAACTCAATCTTCCATAATCAATGGGATTCTAAAAATCTTACAAGTTCAATGTTAAGTTTTGAATATTCAAACATCATAGTTGTATTCTCAAATACAAATCCTAAAGTCGATCAAAATTGCTCATTTCTTCTTCATTCGATGTAATGGTATAACCTATTAGTGATATTGTTTATTTTGGGTCCACATAATTTTAAAATGTGTTACTAGTGCGTAAAGCCTTTTTACTTATAGGGGCGGATTTAGCAAGGGCTATGGGGTGTCACGTGACACTGCTTCGTCGGAAAATTTTATGAAATATGTACAGTGTGAGAAGGGAAAAAACAGATATACAGTTATCTATACTACCTTAAAAGCATGGACTCTTAAACTTGAATGTTGAATTACTATAGTACCCCCAATTAAAAATACTCAATTTGTTTTATTTGTTGATTTAATTAATTGTATTATATTAAGAGTAGATACCTTTTCACATTAAAGGGTTGTAACTTTTCTGAAGGTTTGGAAAATTTTTTGACGGGTTGTGACATTTCCGATGAGTTGTGACTTTTTCGAAGGTTTGTCAATTCTTCAAAGGGTTGTGACTTTTCCAAAGGGGTGTCATTTCTGATTAGTTGTGACTTTTTCAAGGGTTGTGACTTTTCAGTGAACAATAACTTTTTTCAAGGATTGTAACTTTTCTGATAAGGCACAAATAGCACCTATTCATACTACTTTTTGTTAGCTATAAATAGAGGGGTTTCCTCTTACTTTTAAACTATGATCTTTGTAAGTTTTCTACTCTTCCTCTTCTTAAAAAGTCTCAAGTATTATTTTGCAACAACTGATTAAGTTCGAAAAACAACGAAATTCGAGGTACCACATAAGAAAGAATTGGTTAACAAATTGTAGCAAATTATGCATCAATTGTTTCTATTTTGTTTTTTCATAAATAATAAATAAATACGAAAAAAGGACACATGATTGAGGTAAAATATTTTTTCTTTGTTTTTTCATTCTTTATGTTTACCCTCAAATGAAGGAGTTTGTTCCTAATCTTTCTAAAACAGCACGCATAAACGTAATCCATTGAATTATTAATTTTGAAGTTAAGTCCACTAATTCAAAAATATATATTTATTTTTACTTATAATATGATAGCATGGTCATGATAATAATTATTTGTCATAGATATGTAAGTAAACATGAATGGAGAAAGTAAAGTATTGGTGGCAAGAGATTTCAATCAAATAGAATACTAGAGAGAATATAACATGAACATATATTTTCCTCTGCCTTCTTCATTGTCTATGAATTGTCCATATATTTTTTCATTTTTATATTCTTATTGAGTTTAAATAATTTTAAGTATGAATTTAATGTTATTTCATGTTTATTTTAATCTTAGAAAATGTTATTTCACAAGATACACTTCGTGCTAGCTATATAAAAATAGATTAAAAAACTTGTGATTGATCATAAAATGATCTTAAATCAAATTAAAGATTCTATAAATAATACTTTAAATTTATTCAGATATTATTTTCTTATTGAAAAAGTATAACATTTTACATCATGATACAACTTCTATAAGATACTAGATACTTTCATTAGACAACAACTATATAATATGTATGCGGTAGAAAAAAAGGAGAAGACTACAATTCCACAAAGATAAAGTAAAAACTTAAAAAAATGAAATATTTTTCACCATAGGTGATGTTGTTCATGTATTAACATTAAATTATGATAGTGAAATATATAGATCTAAAACAAAGAATTGGTCAAACAAAATATTTGACATACACTCAAACCTCTATGTAACCATAATTCATTATACCAAAATTTCTGTGTAACAACCTAATTTTCTTTAGAACAAATCTTTTATGTTATATTTTTTTTGTTTCTATGACATTCTATTTATAATAGTGTTGACATTCATTATACAAGTACATTGTTTTGTAAAATTTCAAATTGAGTAATAATATTTTGTAATGATATATTACGTGTAAAGATAAAATATTGAAAGATTTATGGTAATCATTATTAGTGTCATCCACATACCAATTTTCAAGTACGAATATTTAAGAGAAAAATTGTACTTAATGGTGTCCATCATTTATGGTCATAACCTCAAGAGGAAAGGCTATTGGTGCCCATTTTTATATTGATATTTCCTTTTCTATTTTGTTGGTTAATTTTGTTTACAAAATCGAATGAGGTAAAAGGCAATACTACTAAAGAAATGTCACTTTCTCCCCATATTTAAACTTTGAATGTATTTTGAAATGCTCCTATAATATCTGAGCATTTTGATCTCAAAAAACAAGTAACTCTCTGACAATGTGTATTAATCATTTAAAAGCACATTTCTTATGTTCTTTCAAGCTTTAATATAGTAATATTAATTCCATTTTACAACATTATATATTATATTATACGATACACACGTGCAACGCACGTGCCGTGAAACTGCTATATTATAAATGTGACACTCCTTCCATCAAAGTTGTCCGCAGCCCAACTAGTTTTTGGCTTGAAATTTGCAAGTGAGGTTGCGGGTTCGAATCTGTCTGGCCTCATTTTTTATGTTCTTTTCATTTGCCTTCTTTCTCACATGGTATTGTTTTGAATACATTTTATTAAAAAAAGGAAATTATCGAAAGTTATTATTTTTTTATAAAAAGGTATAGTTATATATATACTAGTTTTGACGCATGTGCGTTGCACGTGAATATCAAATCATGTATTACATTAATAATAGTGTGAATATTATTAAATTAAAAAAATTAAGTAAACAATTATGAAATGAATGATAAAGTATAAGTTCCTATGAATAGTGGATGTAAGCTTTCTTATGATTACTATTGAAAGTTAGTCACTTTTAAAATATTTTGGTTACAAATCCTCTTAAGTAGTATACTTTCTCCTCCCTCCCCCATAGTGCATTAATTTGTTATTATTGTATTGTTGGAGTTCTTACTTTTAATATAATATAATATAAATAAATATTGAAGTAAAATATAAAAGATATACTAAATTGGATATTTTTAGTTTGAGTATTATATTAATTAACATTCATGTTAGGGAATGTTCAAATTTCATTGAATTTTGAGATTGTCAACGTCTGAAAACCAAATGTGAGTTTTTAAGAATAAAAGAATAGAAAACATAAAAAAGTCATAAATTAAAAATGTGAAGAAACCCCTTCATATATAGTTAACAAAGGGTAGTATGAGAATGTGCATATTGTTTCTATCATAAAAGTCACAACCATCTAAAAATGCCACAACTCATGGGAAAAGTCAAAACTCTTTGGAAAGGTCGTAATCATTCAATGTGAAATGGTGTCTTCTTTTAATATAATATAATATAACATAAATAAATAGGTAAATATATAAAATTTAGAAGGTATACTAAATTGGATGTTCTAAGAAGAAGAAGAACAATGAAAAACATCAAAAATAAAAATTTGAGGAAACCCAACTTTTTATAGCCAACAAAGGGTAGTGCATAAAAATAATTCTTATTGTTATCAAAAAAGTGTCACAACCCTTTAGAAAAGTCACAACCCTTCAAAAAGGTTACAACTCATCGAAAAAGTCAGAACTGTTTGGAAATGTCACAACCCTTCAGAAAAGTCACAACTCTTCGGAAAAGTCGCAACCCTATTGAAAAGTCACAACCCTTCGAAAAGGTCACAACTCATCGAAAAAATTATAACTCTTTTGAAATGTCACAACCCTTCCATGTGAAAACGTGTCTGTTTTTAATATAATATAATATAATATAAATGAATAAAATAAAATATATTTTTATATAAGATATATTATATTTGATGTTTTAAGTTATTGGTATATAATAATTTATTATTTAAGTTATGTAGTTCATTCTTTTAAGTTAGTATAGAAGATAAAAAAGATAGATATAGATTTGTCTAATTTAAATTTGATATAAATTTTAACTAATAAAGAAGACTTTTAATTTAAGGATATGTACAATATATAAAATGTCTTTTAACTTTGTGGTCTTAAAGATGCACCCTCAACAACCAAGAACAAAAGAACATTCATATTCAGCTGAATATAAATAAAAGTACAACAAATAAATTTGAAACAGAGGAGTACTTGTTAAATATAGTTTAGACACTTTAAACAAGTTTTTGATCAAATCTTTTTTCTCCAACAGTTTGAGACTTTCACAGCTTGAACACCAACTTGTAGTTTGTGCAACAGAAAATTATTGAATTTCTTGTTAAGTTGAAGTTGCTGCAAAAATATATTTATGGCAATAAAAATGAGTACATATTAGTTATCTAGATAGTCTTCTCATTTGAAGTTGAGTTATTCCATTCTCCTTGCTGCATCAATTTTTGTTGATCTATTTAATTTAGCCACATAAAATATTGTAATTGCATAATTGAACTACTATCACAATCTTTCTTGTGTTAAGAAGAAGAATAGAAAACAAACAAAATTCAAAGTGTGAGAAAACCCCCATATTTATAGACAATAAAGGATAGTATGAAAATGTGCTTATTTTGCCTTATCAGATAAGTCACAATCCTTCAGAAAAGTTACAACTTTTCGAAAATGTCATAACTCATCGAAAAAGTCACAACCTATCAAAAAGTTACAACCCTTCGGAAAAGTCACTACCCATCAATATTAAAAGATGTCACCTTTTAATATGATATATAACAAATAAATAAATATAATATATAAATACAACATATTTACTAAAATGGGTGTTTTAAGTTGGGGGTATTATAGTAATTTAACATTTCAAGTTAGGGAGTTCATGCATTTAAAGTAGTATATAAGTGTGTGTGTGTATATATATATGAGGGTAAGAGAATAAAAAAAATAAAAAAATAAAGAAGAAATATCATACCCAAATCATGTGATTTTTTTTCATATTTGTTTATTATTATTGTCTTTCCCACAACTTTTCATCATTGTTAACTCGTGAAAATCGTAAGAAAAACTACAAGTGTGAATTGTTGAATAATTTGCTATAATTTGTTCACCAACTCTTTCTTATGTGATACCTTGAATTTCGTTGAATTTTGAACTTAATCAACTGTTGCAAATAACCCTTGAGATTTTTTTAAGAAGAAGAAGAGTACAAAATCTAAAAAAATTATAGTTTAAAAGTGAAAGGAAACTCCTCTATTTATAGCTAACAAATAGTAGTATGAATAGGTGCTAATTGTGCATTATCAGAAAAGTTATAACCTTCCGAAAAAGTCACTGCTCATCGGAAAAGTCACAACCCTTTGGAAAAGTAACAACTCATTGAGAAAGGCACAACCCTTTGGAAAATATATTCACAACCCTTTGAAAAAATCACAATCCTTCGGAAAGTCACAAGTCATCGAAAATGTCACATCCATCAAAAAAATCACAACCTTTTGAAAAAGTCACAACTCTTTGAAAAAATCACAACCCTTTAATGTGAAAAGGATTCTATTTTTAATATAATACAAATAATTAAACTAATAAATAAAATAAATTGAGTGTTTTTAATTGAGGGTATTATAGTAATTCAACATTCAAGTTTGGGAGTTCATGCTTTTAAGATATATATATATATATATATTATTTTTTTTAATATGATGTTATATTGTTTTGTTCATTTTTTCATTTTAAAAAAGTGACACTGCTTACGACAAATCCTGCGTACGCCACTGCTTACTTATATATTCAACATCTTTTATGTTTTTTTTTTTTACCGATATGGGACTTCTTATCTTAAGTTTGGGTGTCACATACACCCTCTCTTATGGACTCATCGTCCTCGCTAAGACTTGTCCCACCACATGAGATTTGCTAAGACTCAACGCTGAGGTTTTCCCCATTTTATTGGCGTTTGCCTAAACTTAGTTAAACTTTAGCTCACACCGACAAGCTAACATAGAAGTGATAAACTTTAATTAACACTATTTAATTTTATACACCCTATGACAAACGACATAAGTAAATTTGAGGTGGGAAAGATGAATCTGCCTCCACATAGTCAAAAGTATGAACCAATGGTACATCTTATAACGTGCCAATGTATCCCATTTGTTGTATACGAGAATTTTCATATTAGTGTGGAGTGAATAAATGAAGGTTCACATCTAAAATTTCGTGTTACAAGAATGTGCAATCAAAACATTAAGGTAAGTTCAATAAAATAGTAATTAGACTAACTATGTTATATGAGGCGAGTGTTGGCGAGTCAAGAACTTTCACGTTTAGAAGAAGCAAGTTCTGGAAATAATTAGGATATGAGATGGATGTATGAACATTCTAGGAGATAGTATATGATAAAAAAATGAACTTCAATATTTGCATTGGAGTCCGACTAAATTCGAATTTGCTTTGAAAAGTCCACATCAGTGGTAAAACGCTCCCTATAAAAACGACTCCATACCTAGGAGAACTCGAACCCGTAACTTCTGATTAAGGATGAAGAAATAATTACCACTCTACCACAATCCTTATGAATAACAATACACTTTTAATATGTACCAGAAGGAGTAGTTATTAATGTAAAAATTAAATCCTTTCAAGGAAAACCACAAAAATAGTTATTGATTGCAGCAGGACAAAAAATGTGAAATAATAGAATCGACAAACTGCAGGTGAATATGCAAGATCAAAGTTAAGTGCAAAAACCGAAGTATAGAGACAGAATAGTGATCAAACATAAATATTTTTGAGTGAAAAAATGAATGAAATTTGGAGTGGGCACGTCATATAAATGATACGTACCTTATGATAACATTGATATAAAATCTGACACAAACAAGATGCATGTTTTACGCTGAGAATATGATAGCTAAATAGTCCATAGTATCATCATTTTCATTATTAATAAATATAGTAAATATTACAGTATATAGTTGCAGTGGAGACAAAATTACCAAGTCCCATGTGATTGACAGAAACAGACCTAGTAATAATAATTGAAGGGGGAAAAAAAATTAATGGACCTTATTTTTATCTTGCTTCCAAACTATCAGTAACTTGCATGCAAACAAACAAGCAAACACTAGATATCTTAGTTTTCTCTTTTTCACTCATTAATAATATATTTCCCTCTTTTGGCTCTTTCTCTTCCCAAAACTTTTGAGGACTCACTTTCATGACATCATGTGTGACTTTTAATTATGGAAACATACAAGCAGGAAAATTGGCAAAATCTCAAATAAAATTTATTTTACTGGTCATTTTATAATTATTTTTAAAAATATTTTTACCTTCAATATTAATTACTTATTCTTCAAATCATTTTTTAAGATTTAAGACTATATATTAATTAATATGAGTATTATAATAAAATACTACCATTAATAAGTATTTCTTAAGAAGCGTACAAAGTTCATAATAGACATGTAAAAAAGAAGGAAGAGAGTAATATGTTTAAGACTTTAAGTTTCAGTGGTTTTAAAGCAATATAAATATTATGAATAATTAAGACTATAAATTTTCATTTACTCCTAAATTATGCAAAATAAAATAAAGGTTGTTCTTCTCCGTTAATTTTATGTGAATATGTTTGTTTTGTGCTTTCTTTTCTCTGTCTTCCTATGAATATATTTGTTGTGAACTCTCCTTAGCTTACAGAAACCTCTAATTATGTGATCCTTCAATTCACATATTTATTATTGCTTGATTGTGCATGTTCTTATCATGACTGATGGTATTTGGGCCTTGACGTACTATGTTCAAAATTTTTTTTTATCAGTGATAACTGGTAGGTCTTGAAATGTATGATAATATTGATGTTGTCCCTCTTATTCTTTAGTTGTGTTTACAAGGTATTTATCTAGTTGACCACCTTCTTTGAGAAAATGATGAATTTGAACTCCAGGGTTCAACATAATCTCTGATTTTCTTCGCTTTCTCAGCTATTTTTAAGGTATTTTTCACACTTCTTGCAAAATGTTCTTTAGGCTGAGTGGCTCAGTTTCTAGAATGACACTATGTATTTTTTGTGCCAAACAATAGTTTAAGTTTTTCAATATAACTAATTTATGCTTTTATGTTGGATAATATTCTTATACCCTTTGCATGTGCATATACCAGATCTCATCCACTATTCCTTAGCCAAAATTAATAAGATCTTGGATTTGAATTATTTTTACTATCTCCATCAGTGTTGCACTATATTGAGTATGGATTATTTTGACTATCTCCATCAGTGTTACACTATATTGGATTTGGATTATTTTTACTATCTCCATCAGTGTTACACTGTATTGAATTTAGATTATTTTTACTATCTCCATCAGTGTTACACTATATTGGATTTGGATTACCTTTACCATCTCCATCAGTGTTACACTATATTGTGTTCTCCTCAAGTATCCTTAATTTCGCAACATAACAATGTAAGTTGGTTTTGTAACAACTTATTTTTTTGTCAATTAGGTCACTCTAGCTAGGTGCACTTGAATGAAATCTAGAAAGGATAGTTTACCTAAATAAATTGTTGAATGGTTAATTAACTAAGTTTGGTATATCATCCTTTCGAGAGTAATATCTCATTCATATCTTCTTGAGCTTATCCTCTTTCACAACTCCCATAATATGATTACATGAATATCTCTATAGCTAGCCTTTACTTTAGGATTTGTAGGATAGTTCACCATTTTCTTATGATTTGTTGCAAATGCAATTCTTCAATATATATATATATATATATATATATATATATATATATATATATCATAAAGAAAAGTAATTTCATAGATTGGTGGCTACGGTAACTGTTATAAAAAAGTGTGACATTGTTTCTTGGTTGTAAGTTTCACAACACCAACACCTTGACACAATACTAATTATCATTGGATTCAAATTATTATTTGTGGCTATTCTTCTCTTTCAAGTCTTCTAGAGGAAGAAGTTCGTCTTAAAAAGTAGGCGCTTTACAGATGTTTAATCAAAGTCTTTCCTTTTCTTCTATTTGTGGTCTCACTATCTTCTAAATTAACTTTACTGTAAAAAACCCTTTGATGCTCTCCATCCACGTGTTCACGATCATCAATAGACGCTTCGTTGCTATCACCCTACACTTCAACTAACTTTTGGTGAGCCTCCTTACATTCTAGAGGAATCACTACAAGAAAATGACTTAATAGGGACTAGTATTTAACGACAGGATAAAAGTATGGTCCTGAAAGCTATATTTAAAGCGTCGAGATTTATTTCCGATCCCTAATTTTCAATTTTATATCTTTAGTTAGCGAAAGGAATAAATGTTGTCCATATACCAATAAACAACTGGTCCCTAGTGCTCTAAATTGTGCGGGATAAGTAGAGCCATTATATTTGACCGCTAAAAGAATTAAAAAGAATATAAAAGTGAAGATTTGTTTATTTTATGATATTCAGTCTCATTGTCTCTCCAAAATCCTAAGACCTCCCCTTTTCCATACCAAAGCTTCAGTTTCTCTCTATATATGCTATTCCAATGACATTTTTTTCACTAGTTCTGTCAATTAAACTAACGATTTGTTTCTCCCATTACTAATTTATATCGTTGTGTGCTATTTTATTCCCTTCCTATTTTCCTAATCATAATACAATTTGTTTTCTACTTATACGCAATACCCATTTTTTCTCAAGAGGGAAAGTGGGTGGTTGGGTCTTTCTTTGTTGGTGTTTTTCAGTTAGATTTGGTACATGTCACAAGAAACAGAGTTTTCATAGATCAGAGGGAATTGTATTTTATTTTTCGAAAAATGATGGGTTGATGGAAAATGGGTGTTAAATGATAGAATGAGGACATTATTAGATGAGAAGGGAGTGAAACAAATTCCGCTGTCGAAGCGTCAATTCGTCCCCCTATTAGGATCTACGGTATGTTTTCATGTCTTCTAATTTTCTTGGGTAAGTTTGTTCATTTTTTATGGTTTCGTTTATCTCGATATACTGTTGTATAGGTGATGGATTGTATTAGCTCCAACCAATAAAAGCAACAGAGAATGCTGAACATTTTTATAAGTGATTGTGTGCCTTACCATCTATTCTTTGTTGTCAATATGATTGGTAAAATTTGGATATTTATACTTCGAGAGATCTATTCTTTGAGGATTAAGTATGAGTTTAGAGATAATATGTTTTCTATTGGCTTACAAAATATTTGTGTGAAGAACGAATTGAGATATAGTTCTGTTTTAGTCATTTAAACATGAGCTTGTTGGTTACTTACTTTCTTAGATTCTCACTTTATATGAATTTTATTTAATTTTTAGTTTCTTTTTATTTGAAATATCAACTTGACATTTCCATTTATGTTTAGTCTACATGTTCTATGCCTCAACTCATTTGTCTTTAAGTTTGAAACTTGTCGTTTTGTGTCAATTAATTATGGGATAAGGCACAAGTACCCCTTAGACTATGAGTGGAATCCCAAAGACACATCTAACTAAACTAATGTCCCAAATGGTGCAAAACTTGTATATAGAAAGTTGATAAGAAATAGCAGTTACACTTACATTAGTGATACTCCTAAATGGTGCAAAACTTTTAGGAAAAAGTACAGATTTCGTCCCAAAGAAAGAGTATTATACCATGTTAAGGGGTAACTATTGGGTTGGCTCAGCTCAAAAATTGGGAGGTTCTTAAGACTCTGTGATAGGAGAAGCTGAAAGGGGAATGTCAACCAACAACTTAGAGGTTGTTAAGACTTCACGTATTGAAAGATATAGTTTAATGAATCAGAAAGCTAATAAGAGCTAGAAACTTAATGGAGAAAACACTAGTAAATTTCCCTCACCTTTGTAATCTGTAGACTAGTTGTAATCAGAAAATTTACTAGTTTAGTGCAATGGTAATTCTAACTCTGCAAGTATGTGCTCTGGGCACTTGTTTTTAGTATATCTCATGAGTTGTGCTTTACTTAGAATTTCTCTATTTTGTTGTGTTTGGAATTGTGTTTGTTCCATCAATGCACTTGCTTTGTCTGCACCAGTTCACATGATATTCAATGTCGTGATTTTAAATTTTTGCTGATATAAATAAATTTTATATGATTACCATTAGGTTGGTCTCTTGGAACCTCTGTGATTATTTTTTACGAATTATTCCCACATTATAAGCATTCTAACATATAATATGTTATCAAATGCTTAGTTAGATCTTGAATTAAGTTGATTCTGATTTCTTATCTATCTACTGATTAAGAATGTACATAACCTCTTTACATGGATACATGTAATCAATTGTTTCTAGTTCAATTAAACTTGAGCTTATATAAGCTGCCAAGAAAGACGTAGAAATTGACTAGGGTATCTTGTGGTGGTGTATGAAAACCTTGAATAGCATTTTATTTCTCATTCTTCTATTTCCAAACTTCTTCTCATCCACTTGTTCATCTAGACAATTCAGAAATGCACTAGTTGCTCATATTGACGTAACTTAAGATGATGAGAAATGCAAGAGTAACTTTGGCAAAGTAAACTGTGGCAAAATTAATATCTTTGCTTCATTTTCAGCTATTTTTATTGTATTGCTATCATTCAGCATTCAAATTTTTCATATCATGGAATATCACCCTACATTTTTCTGTTCATTCTTGCTCAAGGATAACTGCTTGATATGGACTTCTATCCTTCCCGTCTTAAGCTCCAACATCTACTCCAATCGAATTTTCCCATGTATTTTTCTTCTCCTGTTCTCTTTCTAGGGTGTTTCTTTGATCTCTGCTACTTATCATAGATAAGTATTGTTGCTTTCTCTGCAACTTTGATGATTGGAAACTGATTTGGAAATAAATATAATATATTGAATTGGTTATTATATGTTAATTAAATTGAATGACATGTAGTACCCGTCTTAGAATGATATTTCTTTTAGTCTTGAAGGAGAGAAAAATATGTAGTGTGCACTTCAGTTCATGATATTATTAGTCTATGCTCATTTAATGATCAATAACAGTTTAGTTTAGAGTTCTCAAAACTAAATAACTTTAGTTTGAATACTTCTTTAACCTTGTTCCTTTCCTTCAGTCATAATTTCCCATGTTAAAGAAAGATTCTGAAAGTTTAGAGAAAGAAACAATAGTTCATGGTGATGAAAAGAACAATTATAACTTTTTTCTCCTTTCCTCTTTTTTTTCCCATGGTGCTTGTTCCTACTAAGCTTCTTGTTCCTTTTCCATGTCATTCCTTATCTTTTTATTGCTTTCAATCTTATACATGGTAGTCAAATATTAGCAGTTAGTTTATCAAATTGTCTTCTTTTCTTTCTGAAATATATTCAATCAATGCCTGTTGACGAGTAACTATCTGGGAATCAAAATTTTGGATTGTAATATCTTATTTCATATCTAGATTGAAATATATAGTGTGATTTGGTTGTGCGCATTATTCTTTTTTATAAGCTTATTTATTTTGTACATTTCACAGGTTTTGGAAATTTTCGTTTACAAGTCGGGATGCAAGTTTGAAGACTTTGAACAAGTTTTGTCAAATTGGTCATCCTTTCGCTTGGATAGTTCGCTAAATACTTCATTATATATTTAGAGATGTTCGTTTTTTTGGCTAATGAGTTGTGTAAATAGTATTGTGACCATATTTTTGCAAACAATACTCCATGTGGGATGTTAATTTGTAGTTTTAAGTAATACGATTGATAATATTGTTTATATGCATTTGTTTATCGAAATTTAAAATTTTATATTATCTTAGGAAAACGTGACATGGAAAGAATGTATTGTTTAGTTTCCCTATATAAATTCAGATTTAGGGACCACTATTGCTTTAGTCCTTAAAACTCTTTAGGGACCAGATTTTTGGTCCTTAAAGGTTTTAAGGACAACTTAAGCTTTTTTGGAAATGTTTGTTTAAGGACCAAAAATGTGGTCCTTATAAGTTTTTAGGGACTAGAATTATACATGTTGCAAATGTGTTTTAGGGACCAATACTTAAATCTCGTCCCAATTGACCTTTAGCGACGAAGACGATAGGGACGGGATTTGCCCGTTGTTATTGACTTTTAGGGACTAGAATGGGACTTTTAAGGACCATTTTTATTGTCCCTAACAGGATTTTTTTTCTTGTAGTGAATGCTCATTTACTTTCTAGTTAGTAGTTTTGAGATGTCGTGGATCTTGTCCCTGTTAAATTAGGTCTTGAGCATAATTCACACCCCACAAAAGCTAGCTCAAAGGGAGGAGGATTGCCCAAGCCTTATAAGGAGTTCATCCATCTCATTAACCACCAACGTGAGACTTTTTGCTTTAACCGCCACCTCACACCCAGTACTTAGCATCTGGTGCATGAACAATTTTTTGGGCAATTTTTGACCCACCTCACATCCAGTGCTTAGCATCTGGTACGTGGGCTGTTTTTGGGCAATTTTTGATATTTTAGGCCCCAACATTGGGTGAGATGGACCCTACTCTGATACCATGTTAAATTAGGTCTTGGGTCTAACTCACACCCCCAAAGCTAGCTCAAAGGGAGGAAGATTGCCCAAGCCTTATAAGGAGTCCACCCATCTCATTAACCACCAATGTGAGACTTTTTGCTTTAACAGACCCGACATCCTTCTTTGATAGTAGAGGCTTCATAGATAGACAGAGTCGAGATGTCTCTCAGTATTTACTCTCTTTGAGTTGTTTTACAAACTAGAAATATTGCTATTGAGTATTTTTCAGATTTTATGAGATGAGTATTTGAGTTTAACTAATTTAATTTTGTTTTGGGCCTACCAATCACTTGAGTAAAACTTTTGTTAAGTAGTCAGTCAAGCTAATGATTTTCTTCGGGACCAGCAATGGTTCTCGAGTGCCGGCCATGTCTAGGGTATAGACTCGGGGCATGACAATAACTCATACTAAGTTGGTACTCATTCTCAAATAGGAGAAAGATATCAATTTCAGAGACTTAAGGCTCATAAGTTTAAGTACTTTTATTAATAAGATCATTTTTAGAATATTACATGAGAGGTTAGTGACAGTGTTGCAAAAACTAATCTCAAGGAAATATGTAAGATTTGTTAAAGGAAAAGGCATCTCTAAAAATATGTTATTAGACCAAAAATCATAAAAGACACCAATAAAAGAAAAAAACTCTATAATGTGACAGTTTAACTGGACATGCATATGTTTATGATAGAAGCTCTTGGATTTAAGCTACTAAGAATGTTTTATTTTTTTGGAAATCATTATTGATATGATGTGAATGTTGGTCTCTAATAATTGATACTCTATACTAATTAATGAACACTCATTTGAATTTTCAATCTCATAGGAGATTGAAACAAGGAGATCATTTATTGCCCACTCTCTTCATCATTGCAACAAAAAAATTGGCTAGAGAGCTCAATAACTTACATGAAGACATTGAGTACAGGTTCATAATTCTCAAAATAGAGCCCAGTAATCAATTATCTATCATATGCATATGACATTATATTATTTTGCTCTACTCTAAGGATGAATGAAAAAAATAATGAAGATTCTAAGAAAATATAAGAAAGTTTTTGAACAATTCATCAATTTGATATAGAGTTTTGTCTATTTGCATGAGAAAATGCCTATGGCAAAGTGTAGTAGAATTAAGAGAATCATTGAAATAAGAAAAGGTTCCTTTCCTTTCACTAATCTTAAGTGTCCAATCTTCTATGAATGAAAGAGTAAAAGACACTATAAAGACCTGGTGAAGAAAGTGACGAAGAAGATTAAGTTATAGCAGAAGAGACTTTTATCATTTTGAGAAATATATATATTGATATCGTATGTCTTGAAATTTATGCTTGTTTATCTACTGTCAATATGAAGCCTCCTAAATGCTTCATTGATCAGCTTCATAAGATTATTTCTCAATTCTTTTGGAATAACAAGTTCAGTAATTTGAAGGGGAAAAAAAAACATGATGCAGCCAAAATGCGTGAAAATAGATTTCCGGGTGCAATTGCTACCCAAATAACCTGCATGATCGACAAGTTGGCCTAATCTACCTTAAGGGTACATAACGAAGGGGGTAAATGGAAACAATATTTCAAGAATTATTTGAGAAGACCAACGTTCTACCTCATACCTTTAATAACAGGGGACAAGCATGAAGCAACTAACAATACTATCTCAGGTTACATGAAAACTAGGAATCACTAACTACTTTAGTCCAATATAGATGGAAGGCAAAAAGTCTCCAGTAAACGGATTAGCAAATGCAGCTAAAGTTTGAAGCATAAAGATGTACTAACAGCCATTCATGAGATTCTCTGCAATTGTACAATTTGCTAGACCACAGAGCTGAATAGGGAACCATAGTTTTCTTGGGTGGCGCACAGCATAGAGAATACTAACAGAAGATAACCTTACTTCCAGGGGCCATTGAAGGTCATCGTGCAGCCTTGCCACCCAGCAAAGATAAAATGCTCAAATGCATCTCTGCAGAGGAATGTAAGTGCAACTACTCTAATTTGGCACAGTGCATATGTATTCATCTGGCCCATCTCCTCTAGATTTGTCTCTATCTTGATCATCTCTCTCCCTGCCTACACTCTTCCTTTCCATCTCACAACGCTTTTCCCTGTCACTATCGTGGTCTCTGCTGGAAGATTTCCACGGAGGGCTTCCACTTCTGCTCCGACGCTTCCGAGAAGCTTCACGAGAATAATCTCTTTTCTCTCTCCTCTCCACAGATGACCTACCTCCTGTTTATATGAAAGCAGAAATATGAGACAATTTGTATACAAAAACATAAAATCAATAATATAACAAAGAAAGAAGTGACAATAATTCTTTTTGATCGATAACGTGAAAAAACTCTTCCGCAAAATTTCTTACCCCGGAAAAGAGTGATGACAATGAATAGAAGGGAGGCAGTCAAGTGGCCTTTCTAACAGCGAACAAAAGCTTCCCAATATACTCTTTTCCTTGAGCCAAGGGTCTATTGGAAACAACCTCTCTACCTCCTAAGGTAGGGGTAAGGTCTGCGCACACACTACCCTTCCCAGACCCCACTAGTGGGGTTACACTGAGTATGTTATTGTTGTTGTAATATAAGCTGCCTGACCAGTATCCTGCTCAACCAGATACCCAAGTCCTTTTTTTTTCTTTCTTTCTAATACAAAATCTCCAAGAACCAGGTAGCACATAGTACAATGCTCAGGATATAGGCCCACTCCTCTACTATTCTCTAGCTGAACACCAAGTTTTAGTCTGCATCAAAGCTCGAGCTCGTGACATGCTCCTGATCCATACCACAAGCTACCACCAAACCTAATCCTTATGGGCACCAGATACCTAATCTTCCCATAAATATGATGATGACCTACTCTATCCAGCAATAAGTGATTCATCTTATAGATGCCGAGAAAAATATTGTTAAAAGGACATTGCATCTACAACATAATACTGTGACAGCTAAATCCTCACTTAGTGCTTAAATGTGTGATGTATTATTTGCCTCTTTGTATTACCATTTCTTGTACTAACAGACACAGTTTAGGAGAAATAGAGTCTCCTAAGAAGCAGCTTAGTAACCTGTGATCCAGAAATGTCCTGATAGTACTGTTGAACGCAGTAAAATTTAATTCGAGCAATTAAACCAGACTGCTTCAGCTATTGTTTACAATAAGATGAGATATACATCAACAAAGCATCTGAGAACTAATCAAAGGGACGACATGGGTATAAGGCAAAAAGATTCTGGAAAAAAATAATTGTCAACAAAATAGATAGAATTGGAGTATGACAACGCAGTATAAACCTAAGATTCGACCTGCACATGCAATTAAATACACATTAGTGCTGTTTATCAGCTTCCTCTCTTGAATATCCAACGACATGGGAGTTAAATCACAGCACAAAATGTTGATCTATTGAATTTAATTTTCAATAAATAAATAAATAAACGGACATCTCAAACTACTGACAATTTTAGAGCATTACCTTTTGTTGATGTATCTCCGCTGAAATTCAATAAACCATATTCAGATTGTAGGCGTTGCCAATGGATTTCAACTTTACGCTCAATTCATCCGAACTTTTTATTCCTCGTTCTTCAAGAGATTCAAGATATTCAATCAATGCAACAAGACGCCTCAGGTTTTGTCTGATAAATTAGTTATGGACCATATCAAAAAAATCCGAACAAGAGAAAAACTGAGGATAGCAAATTGAAAGTAACATTTAACTTATGAGGCATAGAATCCCACAAAAATTTGAAACAGAAAGAGAATGGGCCCCCAAATACTCTGGAAATAGGGAAGTATCCTAAGCCTCCAACACTTGGCATATTAACATCCCTGCTCTGAAGAATATTATGAAAGTCAACATGCTGAGTCTTTCATTTCGTAAAAGTGCACCCACGTCTCATTCCACAGGTAAACTGCTAAAATCAAAATGAAGAAAACAGACATCCAATTGCTGGCCTTGAGAGGGTGAGGAGGTATGAAATTCTTTCTTGGCAGATCAAACTAGAGTAGTTTCCTACCTTTTAAATTTTTTCCTTCAATGATTTGAGATACAAAAGTTAGCAAGTAATTTGAAGTAATTTTCATTAAGTTCCTAATCTAAAAGTCTTGCAAGCAAAGAAAGCTTAATCCGAGAACAATTTCACTCCAAAGTCGTTCAAATTGATCCTCCAGAACCCAAGAGAGTATCTTCCTGAACTAGGGAAGTATTGAAAATTAAATGGATGACATGACAATAAAGTAACACCTATTTTCGGAAATAATCCCACAAGGAATGCTCAACTTCCCATACCTCAACTCTTCGGTCATTCCACTTCCCGGGTATGCTGAATTGCTAGTGCCAGTTGTAAGCTCTGCATCCTTGATCTTGCTAAGCCCATCACCAGCATTCTCACTTCCAGAAAATGAATATGTCAACCCCAGGTCCCTTGAACTTCTCTTTTGTTCATCATCCTCCCTGGCCCATTTAGATGTAGGTAAAATTGTCTCATTTTTGCCCTCACTGGAAAAGTCAATTGATTTATAGTGTGGAGCAGAATTTGTTAGGGGTGAAGATACAGACTCTTTTTGTTTGAGTTGTACGTCAGAAGCCACTTGACTATTCCGTTTGGAAGGAGCCATCCTATCCAACTCAAGGTTGCTATCTTTCTGAGTACTGGGGAACCTAGCCGAACTTGAATGGCTCGCAAATTTCAAATCTTCATCTAGTTCATGACCTCTCTGCTTTTCAGCGTCTTCCAGATAAAGAAACCGAGCAACCATCGTTGCCTTACCTCCTACTATAGACAAACCATTGTGCCTGCATCGTCTTTCTAGCTCAGTAAGGGGTAGGCTCAACAGTTCCTTCATCGCAGCTCCTTTCCCAATTGCCAAAGCACCATCAGGGTTAACTTTGCCACCATCACCCGCATCATCAGAGCTCGTCCTTTGTTCCACTTCAGGTGCATCACCACACAGAGAATGAAAGGGGGTCACACCAGAGTTCCCAGTTTGAAGAAAGGTAGCTCGTAAACCATTCACATAGGCATCCGAAAACAAAAACCAATCAGCCCATACTTGAAGCACTTTCAGAACTCTCTCCTGTAACATGTACGGAAAAACTTAACCACACATCAAGGAGGAGCCAAAAAAAGATACAAAATATGCAGCAAGTGCAGATCAAATGTAGGTGACAGGCACAGCTTACTTTAAGTGCCTCGGCAGTAATTCGTCCTGTTATATTTCGATATAAATCATTGAAACCAGCTTAAAGGTTACCTCTCCAGCAGCATCAGCATTGTCCAAAGCAAAACCCATTGCTTCTTTTATTTGACTTCTTTCTAGTGTCAATGAATGGAGCATATCCTCAAATTCATCCCGATGAGCGTCAGTCAATGTCCGTTCAACCTCCACTCGCTGAACAAAGTATAGAAAGAAACATCAATCACAAAGAAACTTTACTTAAGTTTCAAAGTATGCAAACTCTTAAATGCCTTGGAACAGAAAGCTAGCAAAAGGGCACACCCTGCTTCTTCCAGCAGCATATGTGCTCCCAGCTTCTTTTTCATGATCAGCTCCTTTCGGTGTTGGTAGAGAGGGTGGTATCCACCTGCATATGTAAATTTGTTATATTTGAAGAAAGAACACAATCTTCAAGGAGAACTTCTAAAAAGGCTGCAGGACTTCATCAAAGCCTTTGCAAAAATTGGAAGACAAATTCTATTTAGATGATTTCACTCTTTCACAGCAAGCATATCCTGCAGGGGAATATCGGTAGAAGCTTCCTAAGAAACAGAGTGACTTGAAAAGTGATGCATTCAGGAACTGACATGCACATGCATCAAACATCTGATTCTTCAGCAAAAAGTAAAGGTGAATATGAAATGTGTAAATGAAAGATGATATAAGCTGGAACAATGCATTACCTCCCACTACCAGTTATCATGATGAAAGGGACAGTCCTCCACCATTGAAGAGTATCTCCCTGTTTTTTTTTTTTAATAAGGAACAAAAAATTAGTAGTGAGAAAAGAATAGCATAAGAGGACAAAATTTCCTAAATCCTGCAAAGGGTATCAGACAAATGAAGTATTTCACTGATTGATTATATCATAAGTACAATTAGTCATATTGCTTTGCATAACATAGAAAGAGAAACAATAATTGACAAGAACAAAATTCTTGTCACCTACAACTGCATGAAACTATTGGCTTTCCGACATTGAAACGTTGTTTGAAGTATCCACATGGATTGTAAAAGTGATCAATGAAGTGATGTCATAAGTATTATTAACTCCATTTAACAGGAAGAAAATAATTGCAATAATATATATCCAGACTTTACAGCTGCAGCAAGTTACCTGAGCAAAAGAATAAAGCCTCCAAACATAGTAAGTATGCTCCTTTGAGCCAAGCTCAAACAAGAATCTGACGAGAGGATTTCCACGGCCTCGCTCCATTATGGCTTGTTCAAAAGCACAACCTCCGTCGAGAACACACGGAGCCATAGTATCAATAACGTGGCATAGATGATCATCCTCAGGCGGAACAACCATAATATCAGGTACATTTGGAGTGAGAACCTGCAGAACCAAAAAAATGCATCAGATGAAATAGGAAAAAGGTGCTTATTAATCATCTTCATTATAGATCGGAGATGCTCAAGAATAATACATGTGTACAAAATCACACATCAGAAGACATGCTGATTGAAAATTGAAATAGCACTAAGAAAGTGCTTCCAAAAGTATGTACATCAATAGTCAGCTTCCAAAAGAAAAGCTGAATGTCCCTATTTATAAGATCTAAGACATGTATTCTGCGTCCCTTACAAACTCATGCATGTAATCAATATTTTGAACCTTAAACATTCCATCACCTTCGTTGGACTTATTTCTCTATACCGCATATATAGGCACTTTCTTGAAATATACATATCTTCTTTTCATATCTTGGAATTCTTAGGAAAGTCAAGGTCCACGTCAGACTTAACCCACTCAACTGCTATATTTCCGTATCAAATGTTCATAACGAGAATATACACTCAAGCATTTACTTTATATGCTCAAGCATTAACAAATAGAGTACTCCCTAATTCAATATTTTCTCATGTACTAAGAAAACTTTCTGCTGATACCTTTTTTCCTTTTTGAGAATATAATGAAAATTTTATCAAAAATTAGCACCGAGAGAGTGCAATGGATGAGTAGTACAACTATCAGCAATATGATTGCATCTCAGTACACCTAGCTACATGTGAAAAGAACTAAGGACATTAGGCATCCTGTGCATTTTCATCTTACACCAAAAGGCTAAGAGAGCTAAATATGAGTGCTTTAAGTTGCAAATATTTTCATTTTTGTTGACTAAGAGAGCTAAACATTTGTGCTTTACGTTGCAAATATTTTTGTTTTTGCCAACAAATTATCTCTAGTTACTTTCATTCCACAGAGTGCGCCATATAGCCACTTGTATACTGTTCCACAGTTTTTCATCATCTTGCTGTGGTCATCTTCTATTCCAACAATGCAGCAGACTATGTTGCCAGGATACAGTTATGGGCACCGGACACAGGTGCAGATCTAGAAGTTGGATTGCCATCACTTAAATCTTAGGAATTGGGGATGAGGAGAGGAGTATGAGTACAGGTTTTAAAATACAACCAACAATTTATTATGACATAAATAAGTACATATATATCGGCACTGAATTGAGGTTCTTAAATTAAAGCTAGGATAATTAAGTTCTTTGTGAACACAAAATATTATGTTCATAAGTTATCTCATATAATAGCAAAATGTTCTAATACTTTATAAGGTCGTTTGGTATGTTGGACAATCATAGATAGTCCCGTGATAAACATTTAGTATTGTCTTATCCCTTGTTTGGTTACTAATACTGGGATAAATATACCATGATTTGTAATTAGTATTAGGATAAGTTATCCCTGCTAGAGGGTGGAATAATAGTACTGAGATAAGTTATCTCGGGATAAAACAATGAAAATGACGAAAACACCTGTGAGGTCCCTCAAACCCTTTTTCTACTAAATAAGGTAGAGAGTATTTTTGTATGTTAATACAATAAATCAAACCGTCAATAACTAATCATGGCTTAATAGTTAATCTCAATATAACTAATCCCAGCATAACTAATCTCAGCATAACATGTTTTCAAACCAAACGACCCCTATATGAACACACATATGATATAACCAAAAATCAAAACAAATGCCCAATTAATATATACTTCTTGGTCATAGGTGTAGTCAAAACATCCAAGTTGGGTTGACTAAAGCATGTAGAGATTCCACACCACACCAAAATTGTGTCAGATGCAAGGATTTTGAAGGAACTGGACAGCATAGGTAGAGTTCTTTAGGGCATGCACCATTTAACATCAAGTAACTTCAAAAACATGTACTAAATCTGGCTTGGGTGTATCTATTATTTCAAGTACATAATGTCATTTTTTAATATATCCCTTCAAAGTATCAATTAACCAAGGCAATAACTCGAATTTAAAAGATCTAGGTACATATCTATTGCATTAGCTACTATAACAGTACTTAAAATGATCTGAGACTTTCAAAAGCAGGTTATCCAGTATGTGCTGTTTTCAGACATCAGATTACTATGTCAGAAAAGATGTCAGTAAATGCTTTTGTTGCATAATGGATGGCCACAAACTCTAGGCTGAAATATCATACCTAGTTTAGTGTATTTACAAACACACTTTGTAAGAAGATGCGACAACACTTAGAAAGCCAGAGAGAGCAACAGTGTGAATGCACCAACTTTTTGAACTCCCACCCTCTGAAAGCAGAAACGGAACATTTTTAAGGTCGCATGTTACAATATAGAGTAGGAGCTTTAACCATCAAAACTCTGTTAAGTCAACATTTCTCATTAATAATATCTAATTGATTGCAATTTTTGATACATGTTCGTAAAGAATGTTAATTGTTTGTGTTCTTTTCTCTTTATTGTTAATATTTGTACAATAAAAGGTCAATTATACTAACTTCATTGTTAACATTCGTACAATAAAAGGTGAATTGTACTACCTTCCACATGTATGGATATTCATTCTTTAATTCATATTAATGATTAGTGGTTACATATTACTATGAAGGCTAAATAAAGCATTTCATCCACCCTAATCCTTTTAGGGATAGGAGCAAACAAAGCAAGTACTCAAACTAAATGCTAGATGCCTAAACTCATCCAAAGTTGCATAAATAAATATTATTTTTTTTAAAAAAAAAGATACTTTTTCTTTACAATAAAGGTGTCCTGGTCATCTTGCGTTTTCCTTGACCAATTCACCAAGTTCCTGCTATCTCCCACAAGCACAAGTATTTGATAACTCTACTTGCCAATTCTGGTATGAGCTTAGACAATAGATTCCTAATGTCTATCAATTTAAGGCACACTTCCAATATTAAAAAGTATCTCCGGCCAAAATTTGTCAAGTTGACTTTTTAATTGTCAAACATGTTTTTAGATTTATTAATGCAATATTCTTAATTTCCAATCCCACAGGTACATAATTCTTGTCATGCAGTTCACAATATTTATTTTGTCACAACACACTGAAATTAGCCCTAAAAGAGGGTTTGATTAAAGACTAGTTCAGCTTTGAAGGTCCAAGTCTAAGCAAAAATTATTGGACAAAGGTAGTATTAGCCTCACCACTACAGAGATGGCCACTTATTTATACAAAGCTCATATGCACAATGAAGATGCTACAATAGGATCAATTTTAGACAAAAGCCCCTTCTTACATCAGTTTTTTTCCCCTTAAATTAAGACAACATTTCATTAATAGCACCTAGATGGTGCGAGGAACTAAAGGGAGTGAGTGGCTCAACCTAACTTCTCTATCAAGTTATCCCAATATGCATACTAGTATTCTTTCTTCACAGAGAAAAAATGAACGAGAAAAGCTATTTTAGCACATATAATATTCATCACACTATTATAAAATAATCTCCAAGTCATGTCTTCCCAAATAAGACTAAAAATTGCACCATGGAATGGTTCTCCAAATTGCCTTGTTCTCATTGTCTATCCTCACTTGTGATTGTTTCTTTCACTGGGCTTGTCAAAGTCACATCAAGCAAAAAGTTGAGCTTCCTAAGCAGTGTCATGAATTTGCAGTTAATAAGATAGGCTCTATATCTTCCTCGCATTCCTTACACAGGCAACATCAACTCATCACAAGCCTCCGCATCTTCCTTAATCTTCCTTGATTATGTGTTGATATTATTGCATCTCACACTACCACCAAGTAAAGGAGTTAGCTCCAAATAGTTCTCTGTGAAAGACTTTTCCCTCGCCCCTTTCATTCCTCTTGTTTTTGCTAACTCAAAGATTTCACAAGATTAACTCCTTCCATACCATGTCTCTACCTTCACCTTTTGTAGGCCACTCATATAGCATGCGAAGAAATTTCTCAATCTCCTCCTATTGCAGTCCTGTAAACTTCTCTTAAAAGTTATATTCCATGTGATTTCCTGGCTTTCTCATCGCAGATAGTCAAACACCATAGCATCCCTGTTGATTACCACTCTAACTAAATGCTTCATTTAGAGTGGCTCCAGCACACAACGTGTTTTTTCAGAACTGAATGCTCATGCTATTACCAATCATGAATCCTAGACTGAAAAAAACTGCTCTTCCACAAACTAACTCCATAAGAGTTTGTCACTTCTCCAGAGAACCATCAATTCTCTAAGAATCCATATTTAACAGTTATCAAGTTTCTGATCAATACATTCCTCTCTTAGGAGAATCTCCATGACTACTTTTCAAACAATGTCATATTGAACATTGATAATTTTTGTATCCCTAATCCCCTGATTTTGGGTCCATTATTTGCATCCAATTTTCGAAATGATACTCTTTCACCCCCTCCTTTTATTTTCACAGTATGTCCCTCATTATTTTCTCTAGTCTACCTAATGTTGGACATTAGCAAGAAAAATGGGCCAACAAATTAACCACAGATTCTTAGAATTAACTTAAAGTGGAATTATGAAATTTAGGTCGTTCAACACTCACGAGTTTTTTTTCTTGAAATAAGGGTAACTGTGTATTCACAAAAGACTCATCATCAGATGATGGTGATCATAGGCCACTTACAATCTCATCAGAGCATAAACAAAACCTACCCCTAGGGAGATTACAAATTGCCTACGAAATCTACAAAATGTTCTATATCCCCCCTCATATCCTGTTTACACCAAAAGTATAAAAGACTAAGGCTATTCATCCTTATCTTCTCAATGTTGTTAGTCTTGTTCTCAAAACATCTAGCATTCCTTTCTTTCCATAGAGTCCACCAAATGCAAGCTGGTATTAACTCCAACCAGTCTTCAGTAGAGTGCCTTCTTCCTATCGCTTTCGTCTAGCATACCCTTGGTGGTCTGTGGAATTGCCCAGCAAACACCAAGGATGCAAAAAAACATGTTCCATAGATTGGTAGCTACCTTGCAGTGGAGGAACAGATGTCCATTGACTTCAGCATCTTGATCACACATAAAACATCTTGAACAAATTTGTCTTCCTTTTTTCTGAAGCACTTCATGTGTTAGGCATGCCCTTCTACACACCAACCAGACAAAACATGATACCTTTAGAGGTATTTTTATCTTCCAAATTAATTTCCAAGGCCAGATTCTGTTTCTTCTTTGACCAGCATTGCTACTCCAGTAGCAAGACTTCACTGTGAACACTCCTTTTTTCTGTAATTTCCATATAGGCTTGTCAGGCTCATTGGAGGTGCCTGGGAAGGTATTTAGGATCTGAAGAAGAGCAGTGATTCTCTCTATCTCCCAATCATTGAGGGCTCTTCTAAACAAGAAATTCCATCCCTGAGGGCTCCATATCTGAGAAATTGTATCCTTGTTCTGCTGGCTGAGTAAACCAAATCTGGGAATAGAGTTGCAAGGCACTCTTCTCCAATCCATAAATCATTCCAAAAGTCAATTTTCTTGCCATTTCCCACCTTAAGATGCTATCCTTGAATTGTGGCCATAGTCTTCTAATGGTCTTCCAAACACTACACCCAAAAGTTCCCATAACCTCCTCAGTAGACCAATGACTTTGTAGTCCATATTTGGCAATGATGACTCTCTTCCATAGTGCTATCTCTTCAGTGCAGAATCTCCATAACCATTTCTGTAGAAGGCATGAGTTCTGAAGGCTTAGCTTTTTTATATCCAATCCCCATGCTTCCTACTAAGAGTTACAATATCCCACTTGACTAGCTTGTAACCTTTATTTTCTCTGTTTCCATTCCAAAGAAAAGATCTTCTAAGTTTGTTGATCTTTTTCTCAATGCTTTTTGGAATAGGGAAAAGACTCATCATGTAGGAGGGAAGAGCATCTAGGACTGACTTGACCAGGGTCAATCTCCCTCCCAAAGAGAGGTAATGACACTTCCACCTTGCAAGTTTCTTGTCACATCTCTCCAAAACATCATTCCACACTCCTATGCCTTGTTTTGTGCACCCAAAGGCATGCCCAAATACTTTGTTGGTAGAGTAGCTATCTGGCAGCCAAGATTGCTAGCTAGCTGTTCCATGTTGCTTACATGATTTACTGGATAGAGGAAACTCTTTTGCCAATTTTACATGGAGCCAGAAACACCTTAAAAAATAGTGAGAGTAGCTCTGATATGTTTGATTTGTGTCACCTTAGGCTCACAGAAAATCAGAGAATCATCTGCATAAAGTAAATGAGTAATCCCCACCTCATTTTCCATTCTCCCTGCAATTTAGCTTTAAAACCTATTAACCATCCATTGACATTTGCTCTCCTAATCATGTGGTTGAGGCCTTCCATGGCTAGAATGAATAGGAAGGGTGAGAGAGGATCCCCCTGCCTTAACCCTCTTTGAGATTGGAAGAAACCTTCAAAGTTGCCATTTATAATTAGTGAGAATTTAACAGTGGATATGAAGAAGCTTATCCAATTCAGCCACTTCCTCCCAAAACCCATGTCCTTCAAGATTTTTAACAGAAAAGACCAATTAACATGATCATAAGCCTTTTCTATATCCAGTTTACACAAGATACCAGCCTTGTTTTGTTTGACTCTGGAGTCCACCAATTCATTAGCAATAAGTGAGGCATCCATAATTTGCCTTCCTTTTAAGAACGTTATTTGGTGTACATCAACCAATCTCCCCATTACTGTCTTCAACCTCTCAGTGATTAGTTTGGAAAGAATCTTATATACTCCCCCTATCAAGCTAATAGGTCTGAAATCTTTTAATTCCTCTGCCTCAACTTTTTTAGGAATCAATGCTATGAAGGTGGCATTAAAAGCTTTTTCAAAGACTTCGTTTTGGTGAAAGTTGTGAATGGTCAACATCAGATCCTCCTTCGAAGTTCCCCAACATGACTTGAAGAAACTCATTGTGAAGCCATCAGGACCTGGAGCTTTATCTCCATCACACTGTTTTAAGCATCCCAAGACCTCTTCCTCAGTAAAAGGTCTTTCTATCCAGGTCTGTTCCTCCTGAGTGATAGTTGGACAATCCAAGAAATCAAATCTAGGTCTCCCGTTTTCAGATTCAGTGTAGAGCTTCCTATAAAATTCAATCATAGTGTTTCTGATTTCTATAGGGTCTTCTACAATCTCTCCTTTGTCTATTAGCCTGTCAATGGTGTTGTTCCTCCTGTGTGAAAGTTGTCATTCTTTGGAAGAACCTTGTATTATTGTCCCCTTGTTTCAACCATAATACTCTGGATTTCTGTCTCCACCTTGATTCTTCATTTTTTGCCAGCTCTTCCAACTCCACTACTATGGTGGCTCTTATCATCATTTCATCTTCAGTCAAATCTCTTGTTCCCTGTAACTCATCGATCTCAACCAGTTCTTCCAGCAAGCTGTTCTTCTTGTTTGCTATCATCCCAAAGTTAGCTTTGCTCCATTCTTTGAGTTTTTCCTTGAGCATTTTACATTGAGTCTGTAATCTAAACATCCTTCCACCAAGAAATCATTCCACCATACTTGGATTAGTTCAGTGAAACCTTCCACCTTGAGCCACCAGTTTTCAAATTTGAAGTTTGACCTTTTCTTCTCCCAATTTTCACACTCTAACATGACAGGGCAATGATCAGAGAGGACTCTAGGTAGTAGCTTTTGCTTGATATTTTTGAATTTTTCTTCCCATTCCATAGAGAAAAGGAATATGTCTAGCCTCGCTGCGCTTGGGTGATTGAGGCCTCTGAACCACGTAAAATCTCCACCATGAAGTTGGGGGTCATGTAGTTCCATCTCATGTATCCATGTTGAGAAGTCAGACATAACAAAAGAGATTATGTTGCATCTTTTTCTTTCTCCCATAGTTCTGTTGGTGTTAAAATCTCCACATGTGACCCAAGGCCCATCACAAATGGTTCTAACAGCAGCAAGTTCCTCCCAACAGATTAACTTCTCATTCCTAGTATGAGGAGCATACACTCCAGTGAGGTACCAGGTATAGAGGCTATGAGTTAAAACAAACTCATAAGTGATGGAATATTAACCAGCTTCAACTAAAGTCCCAGTCCAGCTTCTACTATCCCACATCATAAGGACCCTCCCACTGGTACCCACAGCTTCCAGGTAACCACACTTCATCCATTGGCATGACCATAGTTGCTTGGCCATTACTTTAACCTCCTTGCTGAGCTTTGTTTCTTGAAAACAGTAAATATCTGCTTTCCATTTTTGCATTAGACTCTTCACCATTGTTCTCTTCGTTTGGTCATTTAACCCCCTTACATTCCATGTCAATAGGTTTACTTTCATTTAAAAGTCAAACACAAATTTCTCCCCCTGCTCCTGCTCCCTTCCACTTCTTCATTAAGACTGGATTTAAAGTTTTTTAATTCATTTTTGTCAATTCCCCTGCTCTTTGGAGTAGACACTACCTTACCAGGCCCCTTGTTATCTAGCAAAACTTTTCTCTCATCAATCTTCATTAGCAAAGCTATGGTTTCTTTTTCGAAACCTTAGAAAGCTACCCCATAAGTATTGCTCAACTCTAGGATATAGGAGTTAACCCATTTGATGCTTCTGTCTTGATAACTTCTTGAGAAAGAGGAATTTGCATATTGACTGGATCGGCGTCATGGATTTGTTGAATCTGCAAATCCTATTTTGTCACTTGCACAGGTTCTCTTCCTTTTTTAGGGAGTTCAGCCTCATGAGGCTGTGTTTCGCAAACCGTTTCCTGGGTGTTGGAGAAAATCCTTTCTTCCCCTTCGTTCTGCCCCATTGTATCTTCGACCTCTTCTTCAGCTTCTTTTTCCCAGTTCTTGCAGGAATTGAGAAGAAAGGAGAGGTCTTTAAGACCTCTAAGGCTTTTTCCCCTCCACGTCTTTCTCACGTGAGCGGGCCTTGGATCTCTTGGGCTTTTTAAAATTCTCCGCTGGGCTTGGGTGGATTTGTGGTTTATTGTGTTTTGGGCCTTGGTTTGAAGAAGACAGAAACAAGAACTGGCCCATATTTGACTTCAAATTTGAATTTGAAGTGGGCCCTGACCCTTTGTCTTTTCTTACCCCCCACATGATAAAAAGTTGGCAGCCCCCTCAACCCCTCTATTAACCTCAGGATAAATCTGCGAGAACTACTGGTTAAAAGAAATCGACTCTCCTTCTTCTCCAATGGTGAATCTGGCCGGCAGCACTGTTCACAGCTGTATGGAGAAGAAAATTCCGGCATTCAAGATTTTCACCTCTTTCGAAATTCTTGAACCGTCACCTTCAACCCTAATTCTAGCCCATTTAAGGTGGTTTCTTAGTTGTGTCTCTTCCTCTGTTTCGACCCAACCTCCACAGAAATCTTCGATGGTTTTGAAGGTCGTCTGCGACCATAGATGCAGTGGGAGACCCACAATTCTGATCCATGTCGATGAGGGTCCAATCTCTCTATTTATGGCCGCTATTGTTGGCGACCACCAGTCCAGTTGTACCATAGTGTTGTTCCACACCCAATCCCCTATAAACACATGTTCTGCCGTGTCTCTTGTCGCGAACTCGAACAAGAATTTTCCATCCCCCATCTCATAAGTATTCAGACCATGAGTCTGTCTCTAATTTTTATTGGTCCATCCCCTCACTTCTGATAGAGTAGGTACACACATATCCCTTCCTTCAAAAATTCCAACTAAACTTCTCTTTAAGACTTCGTTGTGGTTATTCGAGGCATCATTAATGCAAATGACTCCCTGCTCCTTCTCCTTCATTAATGTTGCTCTAGCATTAACTCCCTCTCCTTTCCTGTTTGACCATTTAAAGCTCCTAACAGCTTCTGCAAAGGAGGTATTACTATCCACAGCTTCTGCAAATGAGGTATTACTATCCACTAGTCTCTTGTTTTATTCTGTTTTCTTCCACTCTCTGCCTAGAAAGGAAACTATCTATTTTGTCTGCAAAGATGTCCCATCCTGAGTTAAAAGATTGTTCTGGGATGATGATAACGGACCTCCTTCTTCCTCTTATGTTTATCAAAGTAATATATCTGCCATGGTTGTTGAAATTCCTGGAGCAGTAAATTTCTGAAAGAGCTTCTATTTTCTTCCATCTCCTGACCAGATTTCCTTTTGCCTTTGAAGCTTCATGCATGACCTGAGTGATCCAGATCATAGATTTCTTACTAAAAGAAGTTCTAGTGATGGTTCTTCTGCTCCTTTCTGTCCACTCGCACCATTCTCCAGTTGTTCCGTTGATTCTCTCGATGTCATAAGATTTAAAGCCAATAGCAAAATAAATACAATCCTCCATTACAGAGATAGGATTTCAAGTAAAAAAGTAGGTGAGAGAAAAGTTTCCGGTGATCGGAAGGACCACCAAAAGGGGGGGGGGAGCTAGGGGTGTTTCTAGTTCATTCTTGGAAGTTGTGCCTGGGAGAAAAACTTCCAGTTAGGTGATAAAATATTCTTTCAACACTCAAGAGTTTTTTTTGCCGCACAAATTGTTTAAATGAGTTAAATACAAGCCTCACAATGTATACTAAGAATTCGTGAACTAAAAGAATTAAATTCAGACTTGGTACAGATCAAATTCACGTGTTCACCTCAAAGGACGAGCATAAATTAGCAGATTGGTCAAAAAACCCAAAATCCTTCCTACCCATCAGCACCCTAGAGCAGAACTTTTCACAGCTAAAAACAACTTCATTGTAAAGTTGCATTTATTGTACACTCCTCCATGTTTCTTTCCAAAGAAGAAAAACATCAGTCCTCTTTGAGGTAATAAGTGCCCGGGCTTCCTCTTCAAAAATCAGACAGTCTCCTTTTTTATTCAAACAATAATCCATACCAAGTGAAATGCCTATTTTATATACTATAAGGCAAAAATTGCAATTTAAAACAAAACTGACAAGAACCCTCTCAAATCTACTCCAATAGACATAAACTCTCTGAACATTTTGCTTCACTCAATCATGATATCTTTCAATAACACTGTAAAGAAGAGCTATAGAGATCAGATAATTATCCCAACAAAGAAAGAATGAACAAGGAAATGTGTAACGATCAACTAATCATCATACCAATTCAGTATTCTGGCCTGGAACAGTAGTAACTGGAGGACCTGATGGACCAGATAAGATAACAGTTGCACCCTGAAAATCAAAGAAGATAGACCTCTTAAATAAGTGCATGAGCATAAGATGATATCATAAAAAGAAACTGGGAGGTGACAATAGAAAGCATCTCTAGCATGCTGAACTACAGCTTTAACAGTAGCTATTACATGGGAAACATTTCCAAGAAAAAGGGTGAGATACACCACTACAGGATATCTACACATATCAAACCAACAAATAAACATGCAAGACACAATTTATTCCAACATGAAACATATGCTTCATCCATTGTCTTTGTTTTTAAGATGTATTCAACTGATCATACAATAGTTTAACATACATAACTCATCAAATCATTCACTCTATTATTTATTGATTATTAATTCTTCTCGGCTTGACCATTTATCAAATTCTTAATATGTATATAACAGGGCATTGTACTCAAAATAATAGACAAACCTCCTTACTCCTGATAGCCATATGTCTTGGAGGAGGAACAGGGAGTGCTTGAGAAGGCAAAGAGACAGATTTACCCCACCCAATCTTCAACTCATATTCATTAACAGTAACTCCTGGATAAGAATAATGTGGTTTAGATATCAGACATACATTGCTAAAATCAAATCCAATTGGAGTATTGCAGAAGAAACAAAATATAAGCAATAAAATGGGTGCACAAGGAATTAGTACACATGCTAGCATCCCCATGCAAGACCACACTACTATTTAATTTCCAACTTCATACCCAATTTATACAGGTCATGGAAAATACACTTTTGGAATGAGCACATAGTTGAAACTAGAGGAGGTACCACCTAAGAAGCAAAGTTAGAAAAGGCTCAGTTGAGGCGCTAATGCCTGAAACTCAGTTAAAGCCAGGTTATCTACTTTGCCAAACTTAGGTGGTGTTTTAGTCTCAATCCTCACGTGCTAAGACATGCACCTCATCACCTTTGGACTTTGCGTTTAACATGACATCACTTAATTATAAATATATTTGGTAAACTATTTCATTAACTGTTAAAAATGTTATGAATGAATAGTTAGTGATCAGCAATTAGATATTATAAATTTAGTACAAGAAAACTAACCATATAAGAAAAACTACATTTTTCCCATCTAAATTCAGAAATTTAAATGGCTTTTAAACATTGGACATGATTTTTACTTCATATATTTTGCTTAATTATAGTTTTTTAAGGTCTTTTGTCCAAATAATTGTTATTCGTGTTAGCAGATTTTTTTTCTTTATGACATATATATTTCTAGTTCTTTCTTTACTAGTGTTTCTTCATTGAAATCAACATTTTGGTTGTGCTTTGCACCTAAAATCCCAACAAACTTTAGCGCTTTTCTGCACTTCGCTTATATATATATATACTGGGCCAGCTTGAGCGGACCTCAACTTCTGCGCTTCTCTTTTGACTACTTCATGAAGAAGACTATTGACAAAACAAAAAATGGAAAATCACTGATCCAAAACCTTGTTCCTTGTGAATATCCTTCTACTACCAGATGTATATCTCAAACAAAAAAAGAATCAGAATAGACACAGAACAATGAGAGGAAACCCAAGAAAAGGACAAGGATGGAGACAGTCAACTGGAACCAATAGACAAACAAACAAGTAAGATCAGCAACATTTGTTGCTTGTGTTAATACAGAATATAAAAGCATTGGCTACATAATTTTTCTTCCTTTTTTCTGCTTCATACATTTATGCATTGTAGACTCCATGTGTACATTTTTCTTTTTCTTTTTTTTATAAACCGAGAAATCCCCACCAGGCTTGTGGCGCACAGTTCGGAATTTGGTGGATAATGGCCCTTCTCCACTCAAATACCAGTCTTTCATTTGTGGCAGGGTTCGAACCCGTGACATGAGCCTACTCTACACAGCACGTGTTGCGCTCTTACCATTAGAACAAATCCTTAGGGGAAACTCCATATGTATGTTTTTAAACAGACATATATCCTATTTAACTACTTACTGTCATCTTATTGAGGCCACTGACCGACCACTTGCTATTGAGGATCCTATAATTCTGTACTTCAAAAAAAAAAAAGTCCACTTGGTCAAGCACTAAGAACCTAATGAACAATTCCTAAACGTTCGGAGGGGGGAAAATAAATGTGGGGGGGGGGGGGAAATAGAAGTGTTCTACAAAGAGCAACACAAATCACACTTATTAAACAAAAGAATAGATAAAGAAATAAATTTACATTCAAATCAAGAAGCTGAAGGTAACCTTCCATCTCATCTGTTGTAGCCTGAGCATCAGCTCTATTCATGAAAGATACAAAACCACAATTGCTCTGCTGCCTTCTTTCTTCTTCTGTCCTTGGCCACATTATTTTTACACTTGCAATGGGGCCAAATCTCCCAAATGTGTGCAAAAGAAAATTCTCATCAACTTGCAAATAAATAAAATAAATAGGAATCACACAAAAGAAACACCTAAAGCAAAAACCAATGATATGAAAACTAAGCACGAAAACCTTACCTGAGGTGATAGATTTCCTACGTAGAGATTCGTCGTTTGTGTGTCTCCATCATCAAATGATCTAGGCCTTCCACTAGGATCAAAGTCATCAGGTAGTTCATCAAACCGACTAGATTGCTGAGAAAAGAGTAAGATTTTAGGACATATAAATATCATCATTGCGACACAACAAGAGGTCATATCAAACCTCCATTTGGTTAGGCATAACATATTTTAAATCACTATTTTTCCAAGTAAATATATTTGACAAATGATCATTGCCTAAAACATTTTCAGGTATAGACCAGATGTAGATATTGGAGGCATGTTCAGACTATAGAGGGCTGAGATAGGCCTTTGGGGTGTTTAGTGATCCAATGAGTAGCAGAGAGTGAGAAGGAGTCCTATATTTTTTGTGGATGAAAGTGATAAAGTTAAAGAAAGGATCATCAAAGATGTAATTGTTTTCCTCCATCCGATATATAACACAAATTCATAAAGGAAAATTCACCTTTTTTTATGACAAGGGAAACTCATCTTAAGATGACCAAATGCATGAAAAGATCATTTTATGTTTCAGATCCTAGATGTTAAGGAAGGAAAATGGATCATAGATGCAAATAGTATGACAAAATGTGATCATGTGATAATATCATATATTCATAGTCATTGAAGTATTGCTCTGAGAAAACTGACAGTGCGCACTCATAGCACATCAACAATTACAACAAGATGTTAGATGTGTACATGTAAGATTCGTGCAAAACTTGTGTATCTGCTCCAGATGTGGTAAAAGTAATCTTCTAAGTACTGTAAATAATTTCTCCAGTTTCCACAAAGATTCAGATCCAGATATCATTGAGACAACATGATGTAACTAACTGTCTACAACTTTTTTTAATGCACCCAACACTCCTCAAGTTTTAACGCGTTCAATCTGAATAGAAGCTATTACATCATACATTATCTTGACTTTTTGCCAAATCTCATCAGATCTGATTCATGAATTCAAGAATAAAAATAGAAGATTTAAAAAAACAATCTGAACATTTTTTTCTTTGCCGATCCTAAATCCACTTACAGCAGAATTTTCAGTATGACGATCACGCCACTGTTCACGGGGTTGGTTATGCTTTTCCCTCATTTCTTGTTCGTGTTTCAGTTCCTCCATGAAATTATCAATGTTCCTAGCCTTTCCCTTCTCTTTTTCCCTTGGCTTGTCCTCCTTCTGCTAGAAGTAACCAACATATTTAGATATCTAGAAGTTACAAGTTAACTACTCTTGCACCAAAGAGATTTCAAACACCCACTGACCTTCTCATGATCTCTGCCCTTAGTTGCCATAGGAGGTGGTAAGAAAGAAGGCACAGACCTGCAGTACACAAGATACATTCCAGAATAATTGCTACCAATAATCTTATCCTTGAACAGTGACATGATCAATAAAATAAAAGGGGAAGAACGAAAAAGATAAAGGATCAAGGAGACTGATATAAGATGAACTATACATATGTACAAGTAAACCGAAAGTAGCATCACATGATTACCACCCATGAGTAAGTATTAGTATGTTTCTACAGAGCAGCAATAAAGATGAGTAAACCATTAATGACACATTAATTTGCACCAATATAACCAATTAAAGAAGAAAGAAGTATTTAATAACAAGCAAAAACGCTTTTAATCAATTCACTGTGTTTTCTTCTTATGGGCATAGAGAACTTATTGCTTTCTAACCTATTCTCAGTTGTAGGATATATTATCTTCCCTCACAACAAAGAAAAACAAATGAAATGTTCACGAAATATTTAGATAGATAGCAAAACCTACCACAGGATCCTATAATTTGCCTGGTTTCTTATCAAATACACATATACAAATTCAAATGAGCCAAAAAAGGGAACAGTAAGGACGATATGGAAATACCTCCAGCTTTTGGATTTAGTTACAACGAATGCTACACTACACTAAGGGGCCATTTTGTAGCCAGACAAGGGAACAAATCATAGCAAAATGAACTCAAAATAGGACTAGATTTCAGATGCTAATTTGCTCATTTTGATACTAGTTTAAGGGGAAAAGGGCATTAATCCAAGGTTATAGAACCATGTGATAAACTCTTGAAAGACCGTAATGCATTTCTGTAAAAATAGATATATGTGCAACCAACGGGTGCCTAGTGGTCAGTAGAGTTGGCGCTGATGATGATGAAATGGAAGAAGGTGAAGTTGTTGATTTATCACTTTCTGCAAAAATAGTCTCTTCAAGTTCTAGATCAACACCAGGAAAGGTCCTTTAGATTGTTAGTTCCGCAAAAGTCAAGAGACGGGACATGGAGAAGAGCTTAAAAGAAATTTGTATGATGTTGCCAAGGTTATTTTGAGGGATCGTGCAGTTGCGACTTTTTCACGGTGGGTGTACGATGCAGGGCTCCCCTTTAATTGTGTCAATTATATTTACACTTTTGGAGTCTTCATTGAGGCCATAGGCCAATTTGGTCCAAGAATAAAGCCCCCCACTTATCATGAATTTAGAGGTCCTTATCTAACTAAAGTGGAAGAGACAAAAAATTGTGGAGAAGCATCAGGTAGAACGGAACAAGTTTGGATGTTCTATATGATGGATAAGTGGACGGCAAGAACTGGAAAAATGATTTTCAATGTGTTGGTGAATTCTCCCAAAGGAAGCTTATTCTTGAATTTGTTGATACGAGTGACTCGTCCACTTAATCCATCAAAATGTTCTCCTTGTTTCAGAACACTTTAGAGAAGGTTGGAGAAAAGAAAGTTGTTCAAGTTGTAAGAAACAATGCAAATGAAAACGTTAAAGCGGGTGATATGTTGAAGAGAGTGTTCCCGTAAGTTTAATGGACTCCATGTGCAGCTCATGGTATATATTTGATGTTCAGGGACATTTTCGAAGAAAGACCGTTCTCTATGGGGTACATTTTTACATTGTTCAAAGGCATTTGTTATTAAATATGAAGAGATTCACAAAACAAAAGAACTTGGTGAAACCTGACAAGACCTTTGCATAGTATGCACATGCAAAAGGCCAATTTGAGAAGCTTGTTCATTTTAGAAAAATGGAACACTAGTAAATTTGCAAAAGAAGTGATGGGAAAGAAGTTGCACGCATAATTATTTCTTATTCCTTTTGGAATAATGTTTTTGATGCTCTTAAAATTGGTGGTCCCTTGATTTAAGTACTTTGTTTGATGGATGGGGAGTAGGGATGGCAATGGGGTGGGGTGGATTTAAGGCTATGCGGGGCGGGGCGGGCTTAAGGTTGTGCGGGGCGAGTTGAAGTGGTTTTTTTAAAACTAATGCAGGGCTGGGCTGGGCTGGGCGGGTTACGGATATATGTGATTTTATGCGGGTTCAAACTTAATTTTAACTTTTTACATGTTATAAGAGTGAGAGAGCACTATTTATTAAGATAATTTCTTTAAAGCTACTAAAATATTAAAGATAGCAAATGAAAATGGTTTAATAAAAATAATACAATTTCTTACATGTTTTTCAATTGACCTCTAAAAAATAAATTTTTAAGTTATTATCTATAAAATGGTCTAAAATCCCCCCAATCTATACCCAAAATTCCAACTACACACTCAAACTTCAAGGGTGTCATATTACACCCTGAACTTTATATTTCTCTATTTTCTACACACTTTAGTGTTGACCTGTCATAGGACGTGTTCTCACCTCCTCTTGGTGCATTAGAAGGTGAATTTTGACGAAAATTTCCTCTTTCTCCAACAGTCATCTTCCCCACCCTTCAATAAACCATTGTTTCTTCTTCCTCACCATTAACCCTTGTTCCTTTTGTAAAAAAAATCATTATTTTCTCTAAAAAATAAGTAGAGTTTAGTTGTTTATGTTCATTTCTACTTCAAATCTTGAATTTAGGATTTGTAATCTGCTCTAATTTCTTATTTAGGTCTCTAATTTGAATTTTGAATTTTCTCAAAATTCATCAAAAATGGCAAATGAAAACTTGAAAAAGCTAAATCAGTTGATAAACTACGAAATCAAGTTGAAAATACAGAGCAAAATCCTTCGATCATCAACAAAAATGCATATGCAAATGGAGAAGGAGATGAAAAGGAGAAAGGATCATTTTTGGGTCTTTTACGTTTTAGGAGGGAAATAGGGGAAAAATGGGAATTGGGAGTTGAAGAGGTCGAGGACTCGGCGCGTGCAATCACGTTGGATTATTTGTTTGGTTTATGTATTGAGGTCAGCGTTTAAGTGTGTAGAAAATAGAGAAATATGAAGTTCAGGGGGATAATAGGACACCCGTGAAGTTGGAGTGTGTAGTTGGGATTTCGGGTATAGGTTGGGGGGCTTTAGACCATTTTCTCTCTATTATATTAATACACCTTAATGGAAAAATGAATTTACTTTTATAAATTTTATTTTTACTATCAAACTTAACTACAAAAAGAAAGTATTAAAAGAATTATGCGGGGCGGGTTGAAATTGAAAAAAGTTATTATGCGGGGCAGATAAAAAAATTTGCGGGTTAAGCTCAACCAGGCCCACCCCCGCCCCGCACTGCCCCATTGCCATCCCTAATGGGGAGCAAAAACCACAAATGGTTTATCTATATAAAGCTACAGACAGGGTAGGAGACTATTCAAGCGTCATTTCTTGACGAGCAAAAATATGCAAAGGTCTTTGAGATCATTGATAAAAGGTGATCAGATCAACTTTATCAACCTTTGCATGCAAGCTATGATTATTTGACCCCATCATTCTTATGATAAGAGTGAGAAGGATTTACATGATAAAAAAGTGTGGAAGAGACTCCATGATTGTGTTGGTAAGTTGGTCGCCGATAAAGATGTGCAAGATACAATACCAGATCATATTAGCACTTAAACACTAAGTTGCTCAGACTCTCCAAAAAATATTGTCACACCCATGTCGGATACTCTAAAAGTGCACTACTTTTGAGGAATCCAACGCGCACACGATGACATTTATGAAGAGTCTGAATAATATAGCTTCTAGGAACGCTGATGTAATTTTTGGATTACCGGTGGCTATTAGACAGAGAAAGAAGAAGTCATCAGGGGAGCAAGTGCTTCTATGTTTCTTTTAGCTTTAACTTTAAGTTATTTCTTTACACTTACTATTTTTTTAATATTTGTTCTACTTCAATAGTTGAATGATGGAGGAATTATTGTTCAAAAAGTCTTGATTTACAAAAGCTCACCATCCAAGTTCTAAGTCTTACTTTTAGTTCATTCGGATGTGAGAACATTGAGGTGTTGCTACCAGAATCCCTGAAAATCATAAAGATGAAGCAATTTTTTAAGGAGATCCTAGTTTCACTTGGGGTGTTGCTGGCAAGTGGAGTTGAGGAGAACCATAATGGTTTCAGGGGGAATAATTCCAGCTTATATAAGAGAAGAAAATTAGTGGCTGCCTATCCCTAGTTGATGAAGTTGAAAGTGATAATGGAGTTGAAGATGATGATCAATATAATGATAATGGAGGAATACAAAAAATTTGACAATCTAGTAGAGATAGAAGAATAAGAATTAGATGTTGATCCATTAATAGCTTTGATTTTGTTTGTCCTATGCTCTCTCTCTCTCTCTCTCCTCTCTCTGTCTCTCTCTCTCTCTCTCTCTCTCTCTCTCTCTATATATATATATATATTGGTCTTTTCTTTTAATTGTGTTTCACTTCAATGAAGTAAGGGCATTGGTCTTTTTCTCGCTTCACACTCTCCAAAACATGGCAAATTTCATATCAAAAAATTAAAAGAAGAAAAGAAGGAGAATGAAGAACTACCATGGAGAACAATGGAGGGGATAGAAGACGAGATTGGAACCCCAATAAAATCCATGATGACCCATCAAAATATTTTCTTGAAAGTTTATTTTTCCTTTTTTTGGGAATCAAAATGTTTTCTTGAATTAAAAGAGAACAAAATAATATAAATAAATATAAGAATAAATAGCCAACTCATTCTATTTGAGAGAGTGAAATGCACTCTCTATGCCAACTCAACACTTAGGGGTTATTTATTCCATTTTATAATAGACTAGGGGGTAATAGAAGTATAGAACCCCCGTGAAGTATAATTGTATAGTATTTTTTTTTTTTTTTGAAACTGGTAACTTTGTGTCTATTGATAGAAACAGATCAGTACATAGGTTGTACTAGGGCCATATTTACAAGTAAATCCAGATCCTATGATCCCATGTCTACAAGTAACACATCACTGACTCCGATTTCGTCCAAATATGGACTAGATTGGGAAATTTCAAGTTACTACCAAAAAGTTTTTCGACCCAAAATTTTTCCCCGTTGGCTTTTCTATAACGACAGAAACCGGTCGTTACAACTTATATAACATATAAAATCATTTATTTTGTTATATCAAATTTATTTAATTGATAAATGTAGTTGAGTGATTTTGGAAAATATAAGTGTTAAGTTGAATATTTTACTGATACAAAATAAAGTTCAATGACCTTTTAATATTGTCTGACAGTTTTCTACCTTGACCCAATTACTTGAAATAGAAAATTTCATAAATACTCAAGGGTATAACTAGAAAGAAGCTTTTTTGTAGAGTTCTAAATCAAACACAAGATTAGGTGAGAAGCAAAGAACCAAACACTTGATAAAAAATAATCTCTGCATTACTAATTCCTGTGTTACTAATCCCTGCATTACTAATCATTGCGTTATTAATCTTTGTATGGGTTGTTTGGTAGAGTGCATTAGCAAAAATAATGCATGCATTAGCTATATGTATTAGTAATCCCTTGTTTAGTGCATTTTTTCATGATATGTATAACTAAATACACTCTATTGTCTATTGAGGAGTGTATTAATACCATGGATTTCTAGGTATTAGCATTGCAAAGGATTTAATACATACATCATCATGGTTAAATACCCAATTACCCCTCAAAAGTACTTTTACATCTTTTCCACCATAATTGTGAAGGATACTTTTGTAAATAAATATTTTTATACAATGCATACTATTTTTAATACACTAAACCAAACAACGCATAAGAAATAATCTATGCATAACTAATGCAAGTACAACTAATGCAAGTATAACTAATACAAGCATTACTAATACACTCTATTGAGCATTGTTTTTATACACTCATCCTCTTGTTGTAACCAAAGACATGCATTATTTTGACTTAAATTTTCTCACTTTGCAGTATCTCATATCGGGTTTGTTTTTTGCTTCAAGCACAATTTCAACTTCCAAATAGTTTTTCTCAACTTCAACTTCAAATACTCTTTTTCAACTTCAACCAAATATTTTCCAAACGTCTACTAAAAGTAAGCACTAATTGCAATTTTTCAAATCCTCCCCCATATAATGTGTTGTTTAGTTTAGAATTTTTTTTCCCAGAGTTGCATTATTTTTTCTTCATTTGCGCCTTAATCATTAAAGAGTAAAGATTTGAGTGCACTCTACTCTTGATCACTATTAACACTTATGTTTCCTCTAAGTCTCTAACAACACGTCAGATCATACTTTTACAAAGAGAAAAAGGATCAAGTTTACCCTTAAACTATTTGAAATAGGATAATTTTGCCCTCTATTTCTTTTAGCTCAAAATACCCTTGTCTCTAGACACATACCTCACATATGCCCCACCTCAATTAAAACTTCGCGAAATCACGATTTTAGAAGGTAATAATTAACAAAATCATTTTTTTTGCAAAGATGGAATTCAAACTTGGGTAAAAGCCCTCCACACTGAATTGTTTTTATCAGTCTCCTTGACAAAAGACCCAACGAAAGAGTCCAACCAATTGTCGAATCTATCATAATTTGTCAATATGTTGATGAAATGTAGGAGGATTTTGATAAGTGCTTCAAAGGAAGAGACTAGTGTATGCTTTGACATTGTTTCCAGATGCATCAAATATTAGTATGGAGCAGCCCAACAATCATCATTAGTGGAAATTTTAACTAAGCAATAATTTTCACGATTTAGGAGAATGTGAGAGAGGTGATGGAGTCTGGTGCTAATGCATAAAACGATGAGCTCAGTTTCAAGGCTAACTCAAGCTCATATCCTAAAACCAAAGACATAAGCACATGGTCGAAATGTAATATGGTAAGAAACCCATCAATATACTCCATATTTTTGTGATTTCAAGATCTACTGAAGAGGGTGAGGCTCTGCTGGCTTCTACTACGTCTTGCCATTAAATAGTTCAAGGGCAAAATTGACTCTGTTGCTTTTCTAAAAGAACCAAAAAGTATGAGCTATAAATATTAAATCAATTTTGTTGTGACGTGTTAAGACTATTATGGGGGCAGAGGGAATTTTCAACCGAATGTTAGTAATTGATGATTACACAATTCGAACAATTTCGAATTTATCTCAAATAAAAAATGAAAACCCTTAGTGTGATTAAGGTTAGAAGTTTTGTATAAATATATATTGTTAGAATATATGACAATATATTCTGACAGATTGTAGCTGATTTGTATATATTTAGTTTATATATATAGATAGGCATATATTTAGTTTATATATATATAGATAGGTAGTTTCCTTACTCATAGCTGATGATACTCTTGTAATAGGTGTATAAATACTAAGGATGTTAATGAAATAAAGCAAGGGATTAATCTTTTTCATGGTATCAGCTGTCTAGGGCACAATCCAACATTCTTTCTTCGTCGTCGTGACCCCCTGCTGCCGCCGCCCCCCTCCCCCCACCTCTTCCTCTTCCACTATTCTCCATCACTATGTCTAACTCCAATCTTCCTTTCATCATGCTCTTACTGTCTCCAACATCAAGAATCATGTTCCTATCACTCTTGAGATGGAGAACGTCCAATATTCCACCTGGGCGGAACTCTTTAAGATTCATGCAAGATCCCATCGGGTAATTGATCATATTATTCCTCCGACAGCGGGAACGGAGAAACGACCTCAATAAGAGGAGGACAAAGAATTGTGGTCCACCCTTGACGCCACTATTCTCCAATGGCTCTACGCTACGATTTCTCATGATCTTTTGCATACCATTCTTGAGTCTGACACCACAGCGATTGAGGCATGGAATTGCTTGCGTGATATATTCCAGGATAACAAACACTCTCGTGTTGTCACCCTTGAGTACGACTTCACTCATGTCGACATGGTGGATTTTCCGAATGTCTCTGCTTATTGTCAATATCTCAAATCTTTGGTGGATCAACTCAAGAATGTTGGCTCCCCGGTGGCTAACGATCGTCTAGTTCTTCAATTGGTCTCTGGCCTTACCGAACCCTACCAAGGTGTGGCCACTCTTATTCGCCAACGTGATCCTTTGCCGCAATTTTATCAAGCCCGTTCGATGCTCACTCTTGAAGAGGCTGGCCGTGCTAAGAAAGTAGCCCAAAGTTCCTCCGCTGCATTAGTTGCTCGTTCGTCCGAGGGTCCTCCTGATGTTCCTGAAAATTCCTCTTCCAACCGAACTACTAATGGTGGGAAGAGGAACCACAACTGCAACAACAATGGAGGCAGGTCTCGCACAACATGGCAGGCGTGGGCGCGAGCGTTGCAGCGATGGCGAACTGCAGCCGTGGTGGCGATTGAGGCGGCGCGATCGCGGCAACACTGGAAAGCAACCAGCGGAGTAGCACCCTCCGCCATATTCTCCTTGGACTGCCGGGCAGCAGTGGCCATAAATGACATCTTGGGGTCCTTGGGCTGTACCTCCATATCCATATCCGTCAACCGCTTGGTCCCGACCAAATTATGGACAGCAGCAGCTGCCACGCGCAGGTGTTCTTGGCCCCCGTCCCCAACAGGTATACACGGCAGCCCCTACCCCTACGGACATTGAGGCTGCGATGCATACTATTGGGATCACTCATCCGGATGCAAATTGGTACATGGACACCGGTGCCACTTCCCACATGACATCCACACTAGGTAACCTCACGTCATATTTTAATAAGAGCATTAATCGTGGTATAATGGTTGGTAATGGTCACTCAATTCCAATTCACGGCTATGGTCACACAACGTTGTCTTCCCCGTGTCCTCCCTTGCACCTAAACAATGTCCTCCATGCCCCTCATCTAGTTAAAAATTTGGTGTCCATCCGCAAATTTACCACTGATAACTCTGTCTCTATTAATTTTGATCCCTTTGGGTTTTCTGTGAAAGATTTTCAGACGGGGAGGCTAGTAATGAGGTGTAACAGTCGGAGAGAGCTTTATCCAATCACTAATCCTGTCACTTCACCATCTACTTTTGCTACTTTGGCACCGTCTCTTTGGCATGATCGTTTGGGTCACCCGGGAGCACCTGTGTTGAATTCCCTTAGGAAGAATAAATTGATTGATTGTAATCAAAGTAGAGATGTTCGTATCTGTCATTCGTGTCCTCTTGGAAAACATGTTAAGTTGCCATTTTATGCTTTGAATTCTCGCACTCTTATGCCTTTTGATATTATACATAGTGATCTTTGGACATCACCTGTTTTGAGTTCCTCTGGTCATAGATATTATGTCTTGTTTATGGATGATTATTCTAAATTCTTGTGGACATATTCTTTATCGCAAAAATCACAAACCTTTTTCACATTTTTAGCTTTCAAGACATTTATTCGAACTCACTTTGAGCGGGATATAAAGAATATCCAATGTGATAATGGCAAGGAATTTGATAATGGCCCTTTTTGGGACTTCTGTAAAACCAATGGTCTGTCGTTTCGTTTATCCTGTCCTCACACATCACCTCAAAATGGGAAAGCCTAACGACAAATTCGTACGATAAATAACATTGTTCGTACCTTATTGGCCCATGCTTCCCTTCCTCCTTACCTTTGGCATCATGTGTTACAAATGGCAACTTACCTTCTCAACATCCTTCCTCATAAACTGTTAAACTATCAATCTCCTCTTAGCATTCTTTATCGGAAGGATCCATCTTATTCCCATCTTCGTGTCTTCGGGTGTTGATGTTATCCTCTTATTCCCTCCACACTAATAACAAAACTCCAACCCCGATCAACCCCGTGTGTTTTTTTGGGATATCCGTCACATCATCGTGGGTATAAATGCTTTGATTTGGCCTCTCACAAAATCATCATTAACCATTACGTAATATTTGATGAGATGCAATTTCCTTTTGCCAAGTTACATACTTCTCAAAATCACACGTACCACTTTCTAGACGATGGACCCTCTCCATATGTGGTTCATCATCTCACTAAACCCACGAACCCACGGCCCCCCGCCTCGCCGCACGCTGGTGCCTAGCCCATTGTTTCCGGCTAAGTGGTCGCCTCCTCGCTGGGCGGCTCACTTCATCGCTACTCTTTGGCGCAGCGATCGCCTCATCTTCCCCTCTTCCTTCTGTCTCTCCTCATCGACCAACTCCCGTCTCGCACTCTAGTCTACCCTCTGGTCCTGTTACTAGAAGTAAGCATGGGATCTATAAACCTAAGAGGTCTTTCAACCTTCATACATCCGTCTCGAAATCCCCTCTACCCCATAACCCTGTGTCTGCTCTTCGTGACCCGAATTGGAAATTGGCTATGGATGATGAATATAATGCTCTTATTAAAAATAAGACGTGGGAGTTGGTGCCCCGTCCTCCAAATATGAATGTTATTCGGAGTATGTGGATTTTTGCTCATAAAGAAAATTCTGATGGTTCATTTGAGCGACATAAAGCTCATCTTGTAGGTGATGGCATGGATTGTGGTGACACGTTTAGTCCGGTTGTCAAACCGGTGACTATTCGTACGGTTCTTAGTCTGGCTCTCTCCAAGGCATAACCGATTCACCAACTTGACGTCAAGAATGCGTTCTTATAGGGCGAGCTCAAGGAGACTGTGTACATGTATAAACCTTTGGGTTATCGGGATCCTGATAGGCCTAATCATGTATGTTTGCTGTAGAAATCTCTTTATGGACTGAAACAGGCTCCGCGGGCTTAGTATAAGAGATTTGCTGATTATGTCCATACCCTTGGGTTTTCTCACAGTAAGACCGATCATTCCTTGTTTATTTATCGTCGAGGTTCTTCTATGGCTTATCTTTTATTATATGTCGACTATATTATTTTAACTGCTTCCTCCGATGAGCTTTGCTAGTCTATCATATTACTTCTTAGCTCCGAATTTGCTATGAAGGATTTGGGCCTGTTGAGCTATTTCTTGGGCATTGCGGTCACTCGTCATAAAGCCGATTTATTCTTATCTCAAAAGAAGTATGTAGTTGAGATTATTAAACGCGCCGGCATGTCATCATGTAAGCCATCTCCTACTCCGGTTGATACAAAGCCGAAGCTTGGAGCTACTACGAGCACGCCATTTGCGGACCCATCACTTTATCAGAGTCTTGTCGGGGCACTCCAATACCTCACGTTCACAAGACCCGATATTATGTATGCAGTGTAACAGGTGTGCTTGTTCATGCATGACCGCGAGAGCACACGTACACACCGCCAGCGCGTCGCGCTACTACTGAGTACTTTGGATTATGGTCTTCACTTGTATCCCTCTTCCACAACCACTCTTGTCTCTTATACTGATGCTGATTAGGGTGGGTGCCCCGATACACGGCGTTCGACATCTGGTTATTGTGTCTTTATGGGTCATAACTTAATCTCATGGTCTGCCAAATGTTAGGCAACTTTGTCCCGTTCGAGTGCAGAGGCAGAATACCGAGGGGTTGCCAATGTGGTTTCTGAGTCCTGTTGGTTACGTAACTTGCTTTTGGAACTTCATTGTCCTATTCCACGAGCTACTTTGGTTTACTGTGATAATGTTAGTGCTATCTATATGGCTGGTAATCCTGTTCAGCATCAACGCACTAAGCACATTGAGATGGATATACATTTTATACGGGAAAAGGTGGCTCGTGGCCAGGTTCGAGTTCTCCATGTCCCCTCTCATTATCAGATTGCAGATATCTTCACCAAAGGCCTTCCATTGGTGTTATTCAAAGATTTTTGGGACAGTCTAAGCATTCGGCGACCTCCCGCTTCGACTGCGGGGGTGTGTTAGAATATATGACAATATATTCTGACAGATTGTAGCTGATTTGTATATATTTAGTTTATATATATAGATAGGCATATATTTAGTTTATATATATAGATAGGTAGTTTCCTTACTCATAGCTGATGATACTCTTGTAATAGGTGTATAAATACTAAGGATGTTCATGAAATAAAGCAAGGGATTAATCTCTTTCATATATCCATGTTATTATGTTTTTTATTTAAGTTCTTTTCACACATCTTTGAAGGTCTGACAGAGCACGAAGAGTATGCCTATGAGGAAATGCTTATGATACCTGTTAGGGTATCCCATTAGTAAATCGGTTTGATCCCATTTATCATATGCTAATATTATTGACCGTTTAGGCATATATACAAAAATAGACACTTCAACCTACTTGGATTATACCTAGACAAATAGAAGCAAGTCGACAAGCAATGACACAAAAAGCAAGTCATGTGGGAAAAATATGGGTACGTCTATTTTCAGACAAACCAGTTGCACTAGGACCCGCAAAAACATGTATACCTTATTTAACAAAATATTATGCTATTGGCACTTAAACAATAGGGTTGTTATGGTCATTATTGAACTTGTTGAAGAGACGAAATATTACAAAGGTCTCTCTTTTTTATCGGAGGTTGAATTGTTCTAAAACTAAAAATAGAAAAAGGAAAAGATTGATCATCAGAATGTCGTTGAAATTGTTTGTATGGAAATTTCCCTAACAATTGAGTGATCAAACTCCCAATGGAATAGTCAAAAGGAAAATTTAGTGACCCCAATCTTTGTTTCTTCTTTTCTTTCTTTTTTGACAAAGGTAATAGTTAGTGACCCCAATCTATAATTGACTTTTTCATAAGAAATTGTCATATAGAAGATAGTGGAGGCACCAAGCTCCCTCTCCATATACACATAGTACCAACATAGTTACAATTTGAAGGTAAGTCCAAGCCTCCAACAAAGACTGAATTTGCATAAATCAAATTTTTAAGGAGACTAACTGACACAAAGCAACCTGGAAACACATAAACATATAAAAGCCTAATAAGAACAGCGATATCATCACGAAAATCTTGGTATTCAACATCCTAAATTACAGCAACATTGCAACATGGTCAATCAAAAGCATTAGTTTACCTACTTCCCTTCTTTAAACCTGACCCCTCATCTTTAGATTTTCCACCTGCCATCCTCGAATGAATAGAAAAGGTCCATACGTTTAATAATTTGTTCATGTAATAAAAAAGTCATTTATTTGTAAGAATTAATAAGACAAGACTTATATACATAATCAAAGAAAGAAGAATATCAAACATACTACAGATTCTTGCAACGAACCTTCAGAATCCATCTTCAATTTATCATTTGGATTGATGGTTCCCCCTCTAACAAATGCTTTGGAACCTGGCGTATTGTCCACTTGGAACGATTCCACAAACTCTTGATACAGACGAGCTGTTTCATCCTCTGCCCTCTGCCAATAGAAGACATACATAGTGAGCAAAATGGAAATTGCTTGACCATTAATCATCCATGATGAAATCAGTAGCATAAATCTACTAACTTCCTCTTTTCCTCCATTAATGGAGCTCAAGCTTGCAGACAGAGAAATTAGATTGAAAGAGAAGAGAGAAAACTTTCATTAGGGAAAAACTAACTAATGATAGTTACATTGTGATCCTTATATATACAATTTCTAATTAATAAAATCTAGAAGCATCTACTCAATTCTAGAATAATGAACTAACTTCACTGTTGTAACTAATTAACTAACTAACTCTATTATGCTAACAGATTTCACTGCACACTATATTCTCAACACCCCCCCTCAAGTTGGAGGTGAGGTGATTACAGACAACTTGTTCAATAGAGTAGTATGTTTAACCCCAGTTAAAGCCTTGGTGAAGATATCTGCCAATTGTGAATCAGTAGGGATGTGATGGAGTGCAATCAAGCCTTGTTGGATTTTAGTCCTAACAAAGTGACAGTCGATTTCTATGTGTTTTGTCCTCTCATGGAAGACTGGATTCTTGGCAATATGGACTGCTGCTTGGCTGTCACAATGGACATGTATTGGCAGAGAGCATTCGACATTCAACTCATCAAGCAGCCTTTCAAGCCACACTAATTCTCCCACAACTTGTCTTACAGCTCTGTATTCAGCTTCAGCAGAAGACAGTGATATTGTGGCTTGCTTCTTAGACTTCTAACTGATAGGACTATCACCCATAAGCACTAGATATCCACTGACAGACTTCCTCGAATCTGGGCATGCAGCCCAATCTGAATCACAATAAGCACTGATATTGAGATCAGGTTTGTTTGAAATGAAAATCCCCATCGTAGGGTCTTGCTTTAAGTATCTCAGTACATGATAAGCTGCTCTTAAATGTGGCTCCCTAGGTGTTTGCATGAATTGACTCAAGTGTTGTACACTGTAAGCTATGTCCATTCTGGTGTGGGTAAGAAAGTTTAATTTGCCAACCAACTTCCTATAATGAGTAGGATCAGACAAGAGTTTGCCATCTGTAGCTTTCAACTTCTCGGTGCAATCAAGTGGTGATATGGTGGCCTTGTAATTCAGTGCATCAAAGTCTTTCAAGAGATCATAAGTAAATTTTCTTTGTGAAATAAGAACACCATCATGCCTGTATAAGATTTCCAGCCCTAGAAAGTAGTGTAATTTGCCCAAATCCTTTATCTTGAACTGATCATTCAGGAAGACCTTTAAAGAGTTGATCTCATCAACATCAGTCCCAGTCATAATAATGTCATCCACATATATGGCAACAAAAACCAAGGAACATCATTTCCTTTTATAGAATAGTGAGTAGTCACTATCTGAGTGTTGATATCCTTTTGAATAGAGACTGCGTGCCAACTTATCATACCATTGTCTGCTTGCCTGCTTCAATCCATATAAGGATTTCTTCAATTTGCACACCATGTTGTCACAACCCACAGCAAGACCTTGTGGAGGTGCCATGTACACTTCCTCATTTAAATCACCATGCAAGAATGCATTATTGACATCCAATTGGTATAGATCCCAACCTTTCTTGACAGCCAAAGAAATCAAGGTTCTAACAGTGGTAATTTTGACCACGGGTGAAAAAGTTTCAGTGTAATCTATCCCAGCTTGTTGTGTGTAGCCTTTTACTGCCAATCTAGCCTTGAACCTCTCTACACTCCCATCAGCCTTATGTTTGATTTTGTACACCCATTTACAACCAATAGCTTTCTTCCCTTTAGGTAATGTGACCATTTCCCAAGTGTCATTGGCATATAAAGCTTCAAACTCCTGTGTCATGGCCTGTTGCCAGGCAGGATGCAAGATTGCCTCCTCAAATGAATTAGGTTCACATTCATGTGAAATGGTTTTCACTAACTGCTGACTATCAGAACAAAAACTGCTGAAACAAACATGATCACATTCATGAGTGCAAGCTAGGCAAGGTGTAGTTGTATTGTTTGAGGTAATTAGGAGTATGAATTGTTCTAGTGGTTCTTTTAAGTGCTGGCAAAGTTTTATTGTTTGTAGAGGTATTGGGATTAGACAAGGCATGTTGTGTGGTAGGTTCATGTGTGACTTCAGTTGGTGTTGTGGTCAAATTGGTATTAATAGGTACTTGGTCATCAGTGATCTCAGGTGATGTAAAATTATCCAGCAAATCATCATTAACAAAAGTGTTTGTTTTCCCATGCAGGCAAGTTATATCAGAGGTATGAATTAGCATCTATAAGATAGAATTAAAACTAGAGCCAACAGGAGCAATGACAAATGGAAATACTTTTTCATGAAAAATGACATCTCTAGATATATGAACCTTTTTGGTAGCTAAATTCAGAACTTTGTAACCTTTTGTGTTGAAAGGATAGCCAACAAAGATGTGAGGTGTGGTTCTTGGTTCAAATTTGTCCTTATGAGTCTTCAAGATAGTGGGAAAACAAAGACAACCAAAGCTTTTAAGATGAGAATATGTGGGTTGCCTGTGGTATAATAGTTCATATGGAGATTTATTGTGAAGAAGTTGAGAAGGCAGTCTATTTATGAGGTATGTGGCAGTCAATACACACTCCCCCCAGTACCTCATAGGTAACTTTGACTGGAACAAAAGAGCTCTTGCTGTTCCAAAAGGTACTTGTGTTTCCTTTCCACCACCCCATTTTGTTGAGGTGTATAAGGACAAGTTTTCTGGTGTATGATGCCTTTGGAATTAAAGAAGCAAGTGGCCTCAGCTGAAGTGAATTCCAGACCATTGTCAGATCTTATGGCTTTCAACTTGGTTTGGAACTGATTTTCTATGAGGGATATGAAGGCTTTGATGGTTTGGAGAGCACTACTTTTACATCTTAGCAATTGTGTCCAAGTGGATCTGCTGTGGTCATCTACCATAGTGAGAAAATAATGATAACCATCATGAGTGGGAATGTGGTATGGTCCCCATAAGTCAATATGTAGTAACTCAAACACTTTAGTGGTAGCAGTAGTACTTTCTGGGAAAGGTATCCTAGTTTGCCTAGCCATAGGACATATGGTGCAAGAAAAAGGCTGTTTATTTGAAAAATTTATAGGTATGGTTGAAATGTTTTTCATTTTCACAAAAGGTACATGTCCTAATCTAGCATGCCATAATAGTTCATCATCATGAGTATGAGTGGAAGTATTAACAAATGAGGAACAAAAATCAGTAAGACAAAACTGAGAATTGACAGCATTGAAAACTTCTTTATTTGCAGAAGAACTTTTTACAGAAGATGTGGTGCACACATTAGAAGTTTTCTTCCTGTCAATATTGGCAACAGAAGGAACAACAGAAGGAACAAGATTGGCAACAGAAGGAACAACAGAAGGAACAATATGACAGGCAACATGTGAATTATTTTGAGCAGAAGATGCATAACAGTTGTGGCACTTGTGACATAGGAAGTACAGACCATTCTTGGCTCTACCAAGTTCCAGAGGGCTCTTCAGAGAAGGGCCCTGCAGTAAACAAGAAGATTTGTTAAAACTAACTATACCATTGAGTTGCAGTGCCAGGCAATTAACAGATATCAAATTAAACTTAAAGCTAGGAACAAACAATACTTTGTTCAGAGTCAGTGCTGGACTTAAACAAACATCACCAATTTCAGTCACTTTGACCTTATAACCATTGGGTAATGAGATTAGGAATGGGTATGGAAGTGATTTAATGTTTGTGAGATTGGTTTTGTTGTAAGTCATGTGGTGTGATGCTCCTGAGTCTATGATCCAAGAGCCAGCATTTAGTTTGACACATTTACAAGAAAGATCACCAATATCCGTAATAGAGGAGTAACAAGCAAGTATACCTGCCAGATTCACAGCTCCATTCAACATAATGTCTGAGTTGTCTGAGTCAGAGGCTCCATTTTTTACCTGCAGAGTCCCTAAAAGGTTAAGCAATTGTTCATATTGGTCTTTGGACAAGTTTAGTGGCATTTGCCTCTTTATTTCATGTCCCTCCTCAGCCTAATGCTCATTCATATCAGATGCACAATTCATATCAGATGCACACACATTTGCTGCAGAACCTGTGCCTTTTCCTTTCTGAAACCTTGGATTGGATGGATACCCATGAAGTTTGTAGCATCTATCCTTTGTGTGCCCTGATTTCTTGCAATAATCACAAAACAAAGATGACCTGCTAGTACTAGAATGTCCTCTAAACACAACATTAGTATTTGTATTTGCAGAACTGGTTCCACCCTTTCTAGAGGAACTGTAATTAGTTCTTAAACCTTTGTATTCTGCACTACCATTCGTCTGGCCATAGGCATTGAGTGAGGTAGAATCTAAGGTTGTATGATTGTGGGGTCTCACCTCTCTTTTTTTTCCTCTTGGGACAAGATGGCAAATGCTTGAGCCATGCTAGGAAGTATGTTCATCATAAGAATATTGCCTCTGACAGTTATGTACATCTTATTTAGCCCCATCAAAAAATGTATGAGTCTCCTGTCTTATTCAGCTTTGTGCATTTTGGTCTTACCACCACAAACACACACACAAGTGCACTGAGAATTAACATCAATAGTACTTACTTCTTCCCACAACTTTTTCATCTTTGTGTAATATCCTGTAATGTCTAGAGTGCCAACTGATACATCTTGCAACCATTAGTCTAATCGTATCTCTCTTCCAACTCTGCCCAAAGTTCCTTGGCATTGTTCACATACTGCAGGCTATCACGCAATTCTGGGGACAGGGAATTCAAAATCCAAGAGGTAACCATGTCATCACACCTCTCCCATTGCATGAAATTGGGATCAGTATGAGTAGGTTGCACAATTGTTCCGTTAATGAACCCTGTTTTACTCTTGACTGAGAGAGCTCTAAGAACAGCCCTTCTCCAAGATCTATACCCAGTGCCATCAAAAACTGTAGGTAAAAGAGAGGAACCTGCACTCTCTGAAGGATGTAAGTAAAAAGGACTGGTAAAATCCAGTCGAACTGTGGACGAACTAGAAGCAGGATCAGCTTGGAGATCAACCATGATGTTCGATTTGTTCGCGAAGTGATTCAATCACAAAATGAGAATTCAATTTTGTGTAATTAACCAGAGAACTCAACAGCAAAAAAAAAAATGAATTCGATGAAGATTGCGAAAGTAAACAGCAACAGAGATTCACAATTACAACGGAAAACAAACTCACGAAGTAAATCGAAGATGGAGGATCGAAGAACACAACCAATCAACCTTGCTCTGATACCATGATGAAATCAGTAGCATAAATCTGCTAACTTCCTCTTTTCCTCCATTAATGGAGCTCAAGCTTGCAGACAGAGAAATTAGATTGAAAGAGAAGAGAGAAAACTTTCATTAGGGAAAAACTAACTAATGATAGTTACATTGTGATCCTTATATATACAATTTCTAATTAATAAAATCTAGAAGCATCTACTCAATTATAGAATAATGAACTAACTTCACTGTTGTAACTAATTAACTAACTCTATTATGCTAACAGATTTCACTGCAGACTATATTCTCAACAATCCATCCCATTTTCACAACAAACCAAAATTGCTATAGCTCATACCTTTTTCTTTGCCTCTTCCTCTTCTCTATGCTTCTGGAAAGGTGTCTTCTTCTGGGCACTCATCTTCTCACCAGATACTTCAGTAGGAAAGCATAACTTTTTGTAAACATGTTTCGGTTCAGAAAAACATCATTAACAAAGTAATATTCCAACAACTAACTTGGAAGGCACTTTTCCCCTCTTTTTTGCTTCCAAAGATTTTCTTCGAAATGGGAGTCGTTCTTCCAAAGTTTGTACTAGCCACAAGGGTTCTTGACTTTGTCATACTATCTTAGTAAAACCATTTGAACACTACTTGGGGTGCATATGGAATTTTATTATAGACATTACCATCTACGAGTTAAAAGAAAGATCTGAAATTTTGGTTTATACTAAAAATTGTCAAATCCTTGGCTTAGGGATTAGCAGGTTAAGGTTGAGAGTTAAAACCAGAATATCCAGTGCAAAGTGCAAGACAAATGTCATAAATAAAATCAAAATCCAGTCTCATTCTCAGCTTCCTAGATTTCTACTACTGGCTCTGTCCATCTACTGGTGGGACTTTCTCTGACATATGTGTCAGTTTCCACCTGTTAGTAGTGTGTAAATATACTTGTATCACTAAGAACAAAAGATGCTGCCTTTTTAGATAAGACTTGCCCAAAACCCAGAAAGCAATCCATAAAAGCACATAGAAAACAGTCAAATTATCAGTGGAAACAAACAAAAGAACAACATGTAAACAACTACTCAAACCACAAAACTTTTCCAAGAAAATAAGCTGAGACATTGAAGAGAAAATTGGAGATTACTTTGGAGCTCAGAAAATTGAATTCAGGGCTCGCCGGAAAGCACCCACTCTAAACTCTTTTGGACGATTTTCTCACGTCGTTCATTAGCTCTACGGTTAGCCCTGCAGGTTTTCCTCTTTCTGCTGTCTGTATGGCGAATCAAGAATGGGCTCGCGGGTGATCTTGAATTTGTTGATCTGCTTGAGAAAATACAGAATTGCATACTGCAACTAACTTATATATATAGTGTATTTATCATACATAAATATACTAGTTGCTATTTGAGTTTTATAGCAAATTTTCAACCTCATTACTCTGAGTTCTCTCCCATTTTCAAACTCATAAATATGTGTTCGTATTAAGGAACAAAACAGATTGAAGAATTAGGGCATTTTCCCTAATGCATGCCCAATTAGGGCATTTTCCCACTTTTAACACTTTAGCTAAACCATCTTAAGCCTTTTCAAGGGTAAATGGCGAGCTTCATACCTTCTAGTAATTGACGATTTCCTCACACTGTATTTGCAGTGGTGGGAGGTATTTACTGAGCTTTCCCCGCCGGTGGTCTATCCTTCAGCCCAACCGAGAATAAGAGCTTCCGCACTGCATTGGAACACTCAGGTTCCGTCTTATTCAGAGCCGATGCCCCATCTTATTTCTCCAGAATGGGAACACTGTTGCATTGTTGCCCATGCCAGGTAACCAGCTTTCTAGTTTCAGTGGAGAAAGTGTATGAGCAATTACTGAGTCTAGGGTAACTGTTCAACCTTTTTAAGCCTTTTCCATGTTTGCCGGTGGCCGTGGAGCAGCTCGTTGTTGTTTGTGTACCATCGCCGATGAGCTCGCGTTAGCAAACGTTACTTAACGTGCATTGAGAACTTTGTTACTTAACGTGCACCGAGAACAATTTTTTGACATGTATTTCTTAAGTGATAGTTTAAGTATTAAACTCACGATTTTAATAGTTTAGGTATAAAACTTAAAAAAAAAAATAGTTTAGGTATGTTTTTGACACTTATCTTTTTAATAACTAGGTGATAAATACACCTATGGAAAATTAATTTTCTAACTTTAAGATATGAAATGAATCGATCTTTATTCCTTTATCTTCCCACCTTATGAATGGTTCATTAGAAAATTAAAATTTTATTATTTGGGTTTTGTAATCAACTGTGGCATAATAAACATATAATCAATTCATGTTTAATTTAGAATAACATTAAAGTCTATTATGTCTAATTCGGGTTTGTATTTATGTGGTGGATTAATAAAATGTAGATTGTATAAATTCATTTAACTAAGATAGACTGATCGATAGAAATAGAAACATCAAAGAATTTTTATAATTGTTCGGGACAAAATTTTGACAACATAAGAGGTTACAAATGATAAAGTGGATTTTGGGCTCTAGGAATGCATAAACATTTATAGAGAAAACTTTCAACATATCAGTAACAACATATGGAGAGTCTCTTGATCCTAGCGGCCAGACAAAGTATACAAGTGATTTTGACCTCCGCATGTACATGAAGTAGTACCTTTCTAAGCAACATGGCCTGTTGGAGCAGATGATGAAGTGAAGTGAACTATATTGCCCTTCCCAGAGGGGTAATGTTTCAAGAAGTGATCCAATTGACCACATCTAAAACACCCTTCTTTACCATAATGATACTCACCAGATGATTCTTTCTACATTTTTTGCGGACAAGATAAAAGAGTTCATATACAAATATACAATAGTATCCTGAGATTGAGAGTCTGATGCTTCAAACTTTGATTCATGGGTGCTGGTGCGCTGGATGACGATGGAGCTAGTCTGGAGACCTTGTATGAAAGAATGACCAGTTCCTATTACCGTTCTTTTGATGACTAGTTCCATCATTAACTGATTTGGCCTCTTACTTTGATTTTTCTACAACTTTTCTTCCTCAACTTGCTGAGCATAAATCAGAAGTATGAAAATTTCCACATTCTTGTGAAGCAATAGTGTAACATACCCTTTAGAACACGTATTCTTATTCCTGAAAGAAAATTTCTTATCTTTGCCCTCGTGATCGACACGACTTCATAAGCATATCGAGAAAGGTGAGTGAACTTAAGGCTATACTCCATAACATGTTTCTTACCCTACTTGAAGTCATGAATTCTTCAACCTTTTTTCTTCTACTTCATTAGCAAAAGGTGATCAAGAAATGCATTTATAAAACTATCTCATACAGTAGAAGGTGTTTCTTCTCCACGAATCAGTTCTCACTATGCATACTAAGTGGATGTTATATCTTTTAGCTGGTAGAAGAAAAGTTCACCTTCCTTTGTTTCACTGACATGCATCACCTTAGAGAATTAGCTATACCTTATCCATTATGAGGGTCTACATCAACCTTCAATTCTATGAAGACAAGAGGATTTTCATATAAATATTTCATCAATGGACTTTACATTACCTCATATTCACTTTTACAGAATATAGATACAAATTATATATATTTTTATCAATAGACTTTTTGTATACACTTTATAGTCATTTTTAGTGACTTTCCTTCATATTTGACTTCATAACACTGACTTTCCTTGTGGTGTACAATATTATACTTAATTTCCTTATTTTCATCTTCTAGTAACAATTCTTTTAATCTATTTGATATTAATAAAAAAACTACCAAATTATACAAATATTCCTGTCATATTTATTAATTCTCCCTATAATTTGAAATAATTACATATTATCTATCATTAATTAATAATTTCATATCAGAGTTCAAGTTAGATACACATAGATATATATTTTTGCTACCAGATACACAGGGGCAGATCCAGGAATTCTATCAAGGGGGTTCAAAAAAAAAAAGTTAAACACGCTAATATTATCCATAAATAAACGGGTCAAGTCATATATGAAGTTATGAACGGATTGATTAACAAACGGGTTGACAAAAAAAAATCCTTAGTTCAAATAATTTCTTACCATTACAATTTATCTTAAGAAACAAATTTGAAGTACATATCTACAAAATGATAATAAAGTAGCACAACTCATTCAAAAAGTTCTACAAGTTCTTCAATTCCTTTAGAATTCTCTTCGGCTCCTGAAAGTGCAAATGGAGAGCAAGCACAAATTTAACATTAGAAAGACTAACACAAATTTAACATTAGAAAGGCAGAACAAGCACTCAGCAGCAGCCAGCAGCAAAGCTAGCGCCCAGGCCAGCAGCGTTGAACAAGAAAGAAATCAAGATTAGAAAAAACAAATCTTGCAAATTTGCAATCCCTTAAAAGGAGGGATATGTTTATTTGTTGACATTTTCATATGATTTAAAATATAATTTTTTTTAGTTATAAAATTAAAAACAGGGTCGTTTTGGTCTTTTTAAAGACGACAAAATAGCTAAACATTACAGCAAAAAAATATGTTGTTGCTTGGAATCGATCCCGTGACCCAAAGCTCACTTTAGCGAAATTTTGCACACCCTCAACCGTTGGGCTACGCCTTTGTTATATATTTAGGTGGTTCAATTTTAAATATATACATGTACAGAAAAAAATCATTCTTATATATAGAGTGTAATTTTTTTACCGAGGGGGGTCGGATCGTAGCACTGTACATCCGCCCCTGCAGATACACTATGCAATACAAATACATAGGGTGAGAGTTGAGCGAGAATGGAGGATGGTTGAGCAAGAGAGGATAGATGAGGGAGGCAAGCGAGAATGGAGGGAGGCGAGCGAGAGAGTAAGTGTATCCCGTATGCATGTGAATCACACTAGGTATATGTATTTGGGATACTAGATATATTCTAAAATACAAATACACAAGGAGAGAGGTAAGTGAGAGAGTCAATATATCTCATATACATGTAAATCTACTTGCATACAATGTATCTGAAATAAACTACACCTAATTTTGAGCTTATGTATCTATACGCATCATATATATGTATTTGGGACCGAAATTTGACACGAATGATAACGAAAAAACTCATAGGATGACACTAATTAGGATGACCAACTTAAGTTAGTATCTTTAAGAACTCTTGGTTATTATTTCAAAAGAGAAACAATATTCTCCATGTTCATACCTCAATTTTACATAGTCTCTTTTCCAGGTCATAACTATTACCATATAGATTTTTTTTTTTTTTTGCAGAAATAGAAAAAGATGTATTTTATTTAATGTGTCAGTAATTAACAAGTGAATAATTTTCTTACATTCATTAAAAGGTGAATTTTCAATTATTGCAATTTGCTTCTTTTGACGAAGATTTATTTTTCAAAATTTTCTAATGAATAAATAATAGAATATTCTTATTTGGGCGATACCATAATATAGGCTGTTACGTTTTTGGATCTAATAGACTTCTTGAAAATTGATGTTTACCGATAAACTAAACAAGGGCAGAATAGTCATCTCACAACTATTTTGTATTATGATAAATACATTAAAAGAATCGTTGCAAATAAATCAAAATAATAGAGGAAAGTGAATATTATAAATCATAAGAGCGGTAAGTGTTATAGAGTCAAACTTGGAGAAAGATCTCTAACACTATCTCATATATACGTACACACATTTTATATATATATATATATATATATTTTTTTTTTTTCTTTTTTTTTTAAATCTGTAGATATACAATAAGCTAAACTAAGTTTTAGCTTCAATCACACACTTCATAGTTCATATACACTTCTATAATTTGCTAGTGTCTCTCTACTCCTTCAATCATCATTCAATGAACTCAGTAAATGTAGCTCAAATCCAGTTTGTTTGGACATTTAGAGAGAGGGGGAGAGACTTGCAATTTCGATTAAATTTGGCAACTAAATCGTCAATTGAATTTTTATGATATATGCTTGGTGGGTCTACAGAGACGGAACTAGACTACTAGGCGTATATCATAAAATTTAACTTGGTAAAGTACTAAAGCTTTGCGGCCCAAAGACATGGGTTCAAAACCCACTTGCTCTCAAAAGGAGAGTATCATTTCTTCCTTTTAAATCCAAAATCATATTTTCAAAAAAAAAAAAAAAAAAATTATCTAGGATTTGTTACCTTTGGAGAAAATATATTGAATATCAATACTCATTGTTTAAAGTTAAGGTTATTATATATTACAAAAAGATGCATAAATCTTTTCCTTCATACCAAAAACACTCTAAAATTAAAGGAGAAAATAATAGTTTTTTTTTTTTTTTTGTTTTACATATTAAGAAGCTGTGGATAATATAGATATACATTTTTCATTGTCTGAACCATTTTATTAAAATCTATATCAAATATTGGTGAGTCGGATATTTAATTTGTTTTCATCCAATTTATTTTCAATCAGTGATCTATATTTCGACTCAATTCACGAGTTTACACCCTAATCGAATCCATAAATCTTAAACCTGACCTCTGCCTCTGCTTATGTAATTCCCCCCTTACAATAATTGGTGAATTTAACCCGTCTTTGACCCACACCGTATGTCATTATAGGCCAGACGCTAGACTCCAACACTTCTTCGCACGAAAAAATATGTCAAACCAGTCCATTGTGAAGTGTTTAATAATGGGTTAATAATCGCTCAAGTCAAATAAACAACAAGTGAAATTAAAGAAGCTTATTCCCTTTAGCATTAATTTAGCTTTTCACAACTGTTACATTATCTTTTTTTTTTTTTTTATCACGACGATTAGCAAATTAGCTTTTTACAGTGTTTCATCATTTTGATTCTTCGGAAATTGATCAAAATTACCTTTCAGTTATAAGAAATAGAGAGCGCTTTTGATCATTTTATATTTTGGTATAAAAAACGTACTTACTATCAAAACATTGAACCACCTCTACTCTTACTTCTTAACGGCTGAATTGCAACAAATAATAATTCTTACGATGATACAATGCATGTAGGAGTCTTTTTATCTTTACAACGTCATTTTTGGTACCAAGAATGATTAAGATTTCAGAAAAGGGTCAAGTACATTTCAACTATGCTAATTAATTTAATTAGATAAGAATGAAGATTTGATATGGTCCAATTTTGAGACGGCAAGGACATTTTTGATATCGTAAGATAACATATGGCAAAATCACTCTATTTTCAATACATAAAAAGGATATTTTTAGCCATTTTCTGTTGATTCTTTGTCTAGTTCCGTTTCACTATGAAATAATGATCCCTTTTTTCTTGACTTTGGCTAAATCCTTAGAAAATATCAAAAATCTCAATCGTAGTCTTATTAATCTTAATAAATAAAAAAAACTAAATATATATTTGAATAACTCAAATTTAATCACTTGAATTTGTTAAAAGTGTGTCTCGTCCAAATTTAGCCCAGACAAATTAATTAGAACACCGTACCACTGATCTCCATCTTTTCATTTTTCCATTTTCCAGCATTAAAGTTTTCTTTCTCATCAATATATTTTATTTCCCATGTCAGCATGAAGTGTTTGTGAGATACAAATCAACCAAGTTTAAGTCTATATGATCATTAATTAAGTTTAAGTATTTATCTTATAAAATATAATGACCAATAAAAAAACTATCGCTATAATGTACCGAATCAAACAAGTAGCAAAAGTGAGCACTTAGCTAATCATGATTTTAGGGAATTTATTGTCCATTGATTAAATTAAATCTTCAATTGTGAGCTGAAGTAATTCTTTATTTTGATCTTATTATTAGTGTTGTCTTTTGTGGGGAAACCCTAATTTTGTCTGCCACCATTGAAAGAAATTCCATTATTTTTGCTTAAATTTGTGGGAATCAACGGAGGCATGAAAAGATAGAAGCAAATAAAATGGTTTGAATTATACTTCCCTGTTTCATATTATAATTAACCCTTGTATTAAATATAGTTATTTTGATTTATTTGTCTGATTTATAAAAATACTTTTTTGATTATATCTTTTTCTTGCTATTTTTAAAATAAATACAACATAGTCGTCAAAGTTAGAGTTTCAAAGCATCATATAAGGTTTTTAGTTTGCGAATATACTCTTATAACTAAAGTTATCTTAAAGTGGTGTGTTATGTCAACAAAGGATAATATGAAATAGAGAGAATAATTATTTAATACTGAGAGTAATATGAGAAAAAAATAATAGAACTTCTTTATTTATACTAAAATGAGCAAACTCTGTGGTGATCATAATATATCTAGTTTTCTCTAGTTCTTATTTTATTCATGCTTGTTAATTAGTAGAGGTTCGATACTTCATTAGGATTTGGCATGGTAAGGTAAGACCTAGCTTTCCTTGCTTGTGCTTATCCGTGAGTTTTTAATTTTTATATTTAATAAAATGCTACAAGACACTGTCTAGTGATATAAATTTATGAAAAAAAATATATTTTAATATAAGAGTCAAATAAAATAAAACGGTGAAGTATAATTGTTTTAAAGTGCAAGGACATGACATGACATGAATTCATAGCACTTTAGATCAAGTGGGTCACTAATTGTTTCACCTTCTATTTTAGCCCTTCAACACATTGGAGTTTCCACCATATCGAAGTTTTAATAAATTCCTCAATCTTCTCTTACATTGCTTCTATTAGGTGTCAATCACAAATGTCATTCAATTATATTTGAAAACTTAAAATATTTCCAAGGAATCTTTAATCTCCCACTAGTGTAAGCAAATTCCAAAATGGCACCAAGTGATACTACTATAGGTTAAAAATAATGTACAAATTAGTCGGGCATGATTAAACCCAAATAATTCAAGAGTAGATAGCTTGATCATTTCCACTAAATTTAATATAATTAATAACGAATGCAATGAAATATGGTTTAGCTCATGAAACTTAATCTAAACCCCATAAAACATACTTTTTCTGTTCTATCTTGTACTTGTCAAATTTAAAAAATAAAGAGATAATTTATCGTTTTGTATATGTCTATTTTATATTTATTATTAAATACTATTCATTTTTTTAATATTTAAATGACTTATAATTAATAAGGGTGATATAGTAAAACTACTTATTTATTTATTTATTATTTCTTAAAGTTTGTGTCAAATCAAACATAATAGGTAAAAATAGACGGAAAACTAATAGAATTTTCTCGTCCCTCAAATATTAGTAGTAAACAGTCTTCTCTCTCTATACTTATCGAATAAGTCTCACATCCGCAATTCAAAGAAATGAATGATATTTCTAATATGATCACTAATCCTTGCCTTTTAAACTAGCTTTAATTAAGATTGACACTAAAATTCATTTCTTTTAACACTATCCTAGACTTTATAAACAAGTGTCCAGATACATACGTGTACATGGCCCTACCTAGAAATTAATGAATTAAAAGTTATACTGTATCAGTTTTTCTTCTGTGGCAACACTATACTGAACTAGAATTAAAAAATTAAAGTTATTGGAGATCAAAATAAAAAGAAGGAATTGGAGCAAAATAATGTGTTGTTTGCCACTAAAAAGTTAAAAGTGAGGTTAATTAGATTGATGAAATTAATTAAAGAGAGATTATGAAGCAAAGGAAATCATATTAATTAGGTGGCAGACAACATATATCCCATATGGCAATTCTTAACAGCTTGACACATCCGCTATTATAGTAGTATGATTAAAGGCAAGCATAATTGAAAAGAAACTTCCCCAAAGAAGCATGGACTAAGAAATATAGCAGCAAAATTATTCAAGGGATGGCATTATCAATGCATTAATTGGACTTGAATTAGACCAACAACTACAAGAATGCTTGTCTCTTAACCCCTTCGAACGGCCACATATGCAATTTTTCCTTTTATATCATTTTGATAAAGAAATATATCTTCGATATATATATATATAAAGTTAGAAATTAACTCACAATGATCGTTCAAGATCATATCAAGAGATAAATTACATCATTCTGACACCAATGTAGGACTCAATTCCGACACACACTAAAAATTGGGTATCTAAGCGTGGAAAATTAAATTAAGATGGGGATATCCATTAGATTAATACGAATTGAGATGAATCTGACTTTGGTACATGCCATAAAAAGATTAACATGCACAAATAAAATCTTTCAGTGTCACTGTTTATATTTTAACTCCGTTAAAAAAAAATCTTGTGAAATTTTGTAACGACCCTCATGTCATTTTGTCATTTCTACTTTTTTTTCTTTGTATGACCCTCATTATGTCCTTCTTTAGCTTTTATGACTTGTAAGGATGGGTGACACGATTTGTCGAAGCGATCAAATGCATTTCAGAAAAGACAATTAATTTTAAAAGTTTGACCAAAGTCAATATTTTGGATTAACAAGGCCGGATTTGAGTTTCGAAGATTTCACTAGGTCTAGATTGTGATTTATGACTTAGTTGGACGACTTGCATAAATTATGAGGCGTTCAAGAGTAATTTGGACCTTTGAGTTGATTTTTAGATTGTAGAAAGTTTTGAGTTGATCACAATCAACATTTGATCAAAATGACCTCGGATCAGTGATTTGATGATTCAATTTAACAGGCCTGAAACATATTTTATGATCAATTGACATTATTTGTTCCTATCAGAAAGGTTCATTGAGTTTTGAGGGTCAATTTCGAGTTTTCGACTGTTTAGGACTCGACTGATGCTTGAGGTTCTGGTGCGACCACATCTGCGCTTCTAATGCCATTTTTGTGGAGTCGGGGGTGTGGGGTGTTTCCACTATGGCAGAGTGGGGCAAGGCAATGGGAGTCCACGTTCATAGTTCAATTATCGGAGTTTGGAAGCTCAATTTTGGATAATTTCAAAGGGGTTTGTTTAATTTGATCTTGGGATAAGAATCTAACCCTATATTTGATACTTTTTTGCTAATATGTCATCTATTTTCTAATTTAATTGCCTCAAGGTGTTGAATTTAGGATTTTTGTATCTAAAGTTAAGATGTCCTATTTTGACGATTTTTGGGTTGATGCGAATTTGGTTTTTGATAAAATTTCACATTTGAGACCCTTTTACTATGGGTAGATTGATTTTGAAATAAAATTTCAGTTTTGACCTGAAAATTGACTTTTTTACTCAAATTTTGCATAAGATATTTATATAACAAAATGAATATCAATAGATCCATATTATAGAGTATGATTTTAATAGATTGAGAAACTCCTATTTGAGAAAGTTAGTAGTCTAAGGACATCGTGTTGAAAGTATGAACTAGAGATAGATATTGATGATGATCCACATCTGGCTAAAGAGATGATCCATCTCAGACATCTAGTGCCGGCAAAATGAACCCATATTTTGGTAACTCGCCCAATCCGTCCATATTTAATGGGTTGGGTGAGTGACTTTTTACATGGGTAAAATATGGGTTGATACCCATATTTAATCCATAAAAATATGGATAAAATATAGATAATATGGGTAAAATATGGATTAGCCAAATGAGTTAAGCTTCTAATTTTTATTCACTCAAAATTCATGATATTACCAAATAGTATATTGTAACTTCTCTTCCTTTTTATGTTCTTCTATAAAACTAATTATTTTTTTTTATAATTGAAAATGTGAAATCTTTAGCCTTCCAAAAATATCTATTTTAAATGTACATTTCTTTTATTAATTCTAATTATATTTTTTTTATTTATTTAATTTTATATTGAATAATAAATAATAGTGTAAAATAAGCAAATCATGTACTAGTATTGACATTGCTTAAAGTGCATTAAGCATGATTTAGGGTGTGTTTGCTATGAAGGAAAACATTTTCACCCCTACCCTCGACCCCCCCCCCACCCACCCCTTACCAGCCCCCACGCCTCAAAAAAAAATTTAAATTTATTTTTAAAAAATATTTTGAAATTCAAAATTTCATTTTTTCACCCCTACCCTCGACCCCCCCATCCACCCACCAACCCCCTACCAGCCTCCCCCACCCCCAAAAAAAATAATTTTAAGTTTGTTTTTAAAACATATTTTCAACTTCAAAATTTCATTTTTTTCATCCCTACTATCGACCCACCCCGTACCAGCCTCCAACCCCCAAAAAAAAAAAAAATTTAAGTTTGTTTTTAAAAAATATTTTAAACTGAAAATTTTTATTTTTTCACCCCTACCCTCGATCCCCCCCTGCCAGCCCCCCCCCCCAATCCCAAAAAAAAAATTAAGTTTGTTTTTAAAAAATATTTTCAATTTCAAAAATTATTTTCTACTCTAGTAAAAATAAAAGATATTTCTCAAAAATATTTTTCATTCATAAACCAAACACTACAAATCTTTTCCGAAAAATATTTTCTACTCACCAACCAAACATGAGAAAATAAATCAAAAATTTACTTGTTTTTCAGGAAAACACTTTCTAGGAAAACATAAATTTATTTTATATTGAAAATTTATAGGATTTTTTTTTTACTTTTATGATACAATAAAACTAAATGAAGAATTTTCAACATATTTCATCTAAAAAAAAGACTAAAATATTTTCTCCATGTTGAATTCTTAAGTAGAGTACTATTTACTCATGAAAATATGGGTAAACTAGTATTTTACCCAACTCATTTGTTACCCAATCCATTTTTATCCATATCAACTATGGTCGGGTTGAATTATTACCCATTTTATATTGACCCATTTTCAACCCGCCCAAATTTGACCCAACCCGCCCATTTGCCACCCCTACTGACATCATGTGAATTTGTTGCTATACTAGTATTACAGGACACCATGATCTGTATTTAGAGCTTTCTTGAGGGTACTGATAGTTTTGCAACTAACTACATCTAAGGGTTCTCAGACTCTTGATCAAATTCCAGTTCCATGCCTTGACACTTTTTGGGCTCAACCAATTTTTGTTATGTTTTATCTGTTATCTCCTGTATTCAGATTAGCAAACCAGAAATAATAAAAGATGAAAAGAAAAACACAAAGAACTATCCGAGTCCACAAAACCCACTGTGTGTCCTTAAGAAATTTAATCCCCTCAAGTACATAAGGTTGCAGATTAATTCCTCCCATGATAAAATGGATTAACCATTAAAGAAGTAGCGGTACCTCAAACTTTGATAATTTCAACGAACCCAAAATGACAGCAACGAATCACACACACAGACACGATCAATCAATTTTGTTTTGTAAGAAATGTATGCAAAAGAAGGGAAGAATTCGATGCAGAAAATGAGAGAAAACCTCTCTATTTATAGCCAACAAAGGGTAAAGGTCACAACCCTTTAGAAAGAAGACAACCTTTCAAAAAGAAGACAATCTTTCAGAAAGGTCACAACACTTTGGAAAATGCATAACTTTTCAAACGGTCACAATCCTTTAGAAAGGACACAACCTTTCATAAAGGTCACAACCCTTTGGCATAGTCACAACTCTTCAGGAGAGTCACAACCCTTCATTTTCTGTTCACACCTTTAAAACCCAACAATCCCCCACATGAATAGGGAATGACTATTGTTAAAACATATGCATGAAAAATTGTGTGATTCGTAAGTAAAGGTTAATCGCATCTGGATAAGTAGGTTTCCCTTTAAACTTTCTGTAGTGAACATATATTGGATATACTCGGTCAATCGGTAGATTTGATATCTTTGAACCGTCGAGTTTTGGTGTATACCTAGACAATATAAGTCACACAATCAACCCTTGAACTATTTTTGGTTCTCATTGTTTTGTTCGTTTCAGCCATGAACACATCTCGGTTAATAAGTGCTTAGAGAACTGGCCTTACCGGATTCTCCTTGAAGCGGCTTACACTTCACACTTACATATGTGATTTCTAAATATGTTATCCCATAGATACACTATTTGATATACCCTGTATCAAAAATAGAAACCATTAAAAAGTCGTTATGCCTTTTTCCTGGTTACTGAACATTGTCTCATCATGATAATAGACATAAAATAATTTTTGACAATGTTGAACCGTCATCTATGACTTTGTTTTATCTCCTTGAACCTAGATCTTGGGCTTCAGTCTTCTAGGTAGAGTTACCGCCATGATGACTTGTTCTCGGCCATAGTCCCATTTCCGTCGATGATCTCTCAACTCCTTTTCTAGTTAGGCCTTTTGTAAGTGGATCCGACACATTATCCTTTGACTTTACATAGTCAATTGTGATAATTCCACTAGAGAGCAGTTGTCTAACAGAGTTATGTCTTCATCTTATGTAACAAGACTTTCCGTTATACATAACGCTTCCAGCCCTTCCTATTGCAGCTTCACTATCGCAGTGTATGCATATAGGGGCCATTGGTTTGGGCCAATACAAAATATCTTCTAAGAAATTTCGGAGCCATTCAGCTTCTTCACCTGCCTTGTCTAAGGCGATGAATTCAGACTCCATTGTAGAGCAAGCTATACATGTTTGTTTGGATGATTTCCAAGATATTGCTCCTCCACCAATAGTGAAAACATATCCACTCGTGGATTTCGTTTCAGTTGACCCAGTAATCCAATTTGCATCACTATATCCTTCAAGAACTACTAGATATTTATTGTAATGCAAAGCATAGTTTTGAGTGTCTTCTAAGTACCCCAAAACTCTCTTTATTGCCAACCAATGATTTTGATTGGGATTACTTGTGTATCGACTAAGTTTACTTATAGCGCAAGCTATGTCTGGTCGTGTACAATTCATGACATACATCAAACTTCCCAATACTTTGGCATAATCCAATTGAGACTGACTTTCACATTTATTCTTTGCAAGATTAAGGTTTACATCAATTGGGGTCTTTGCCTTTTTGAAATTCAAATACTTGAACTTGTCAAGTACATTTTCAATCACATCAGTAACTTCAATGTCTTTCATATCGAAGTTACTTTCTAGCATATGCTTAGTAGTATTTATGTCAGAAATATCTCTTTTGATGATCAACATGTCATCAACATAAAAACAAACAATGACCTTGTGATTTGGAGTGTCTTTAATGTAAAAACATTTATCACATTCTTTAATCTTGAATTCATTTGCCAACATAGCTTGGTCAAACTTCGCATGTCATTATTTGGGCGTTTGTTTTTAGTCCACAGAGTGACTTAACAAGTTTACAGACTTTCTTTTCTTTACCAGAACCACAAAGCCCTTGGGTTGTTCCATGTAAATTTCTTCCTCCAATTTTTCGTTAAAAAAAAAATACTTTCACATCCATTTTGACGAATTTGAAGGCCATATTTCACAACTAGCACAATTAACATCTGAATTAATGTAATCCTAGTTAGTGCAATTATCTCTCAAACAAGGCTTTCTTATTGTCTAAAGCTTATGACAACAAGTATGTCTTTGTATTTGTCAATAGTTTCATCAACTTTCTTTTCCTTTTGTAGATCTACTTTGAACCCAAAAGTTTATTTCCTAGAGGAAGATCAACCAACTCTCAAGTATGGTTGCTCAAGATGTAATCTACCTTACCATTGACAGTCTTTTTTCAAAGAGAATGAGTTCACAAAGGACATAACTTTTAGAATATATGAGACTCATTTTCAAGAAGAAATGTCATAAAATCAAACTCGTATGAAGTAATTTGTCCATTGACATTTACTATGCGTCTGAATCTCTTTATTAAGTACATTCTCCTTTGGTTCTTTCCAAGGTCGTTTAGACCCTTCGCTTGACTATCCTACGGTTCAGACTTATGAACCATAAATCAACATGCTTTATTATTTGTAGCATATCCAATGAACATACAATCCAAAGTCTTAGGTCCTATTTTGACCCGTTTGGAAATAGTTTCCTCATTTTCATTTCTCATATGAAATAGACTGTATTGGAAATTGTTTGATCACTATCTTTCAAGAGGTATTGCTTGTATAAGCTTTAAGGGACGACAAACAATTCTCTATTAGGATACAACAAAGCCTGAACATACACAACTTTCTGTTGCTCCCTTTCTTAACAAACAAAAGTTTTTTTTTTTTTTATTTGTTACTCCCTTTACTAACAAACAAAACTTTTTGTTTCTCTCTTTATGAACAGACAAATTTTTTGTTGTTCTCTTTTGCTATAATGATAACACCCTCCACAAATTTTATGGTAAACCTGAACTTATAAATAGGACATTCAATATTTCCTTCAAAGTTTGATTTTTTCCTGTCAACAATTTCATTAGATTGAGGTGTGAATGTCCAGTAATTTGATGGATGATTTCATTTTCCAAATATATTTCTGTAAAACAAGATTCATATTCTCCACATCCACCACTTCTAATCATGACAATCTTTTTATCCAACTGATTTTCAACTTCAGTTTTATATTGCCAATATGCTTCTATTGTTTCATCCTTACCATTCAGCAAATAAACATAATAATATCTAGTGCCATTGTCAATAAAATTTATGAAACACTTTTTTTCACCACGAGATGGTGTTGACTTCATATCACAAATGTCAGTGTAAATCAATTCTAAGGTATTAAAATTCCTTTCACAACACATACTTGACATTTTGATTTTTAGGCAAAACTTCCAAATTGATCAGTTTTTGCAAGGTTTTGTAATTGACATGTTCCAAGCATTTATGTCACAAACAATTTTATTCAAGCAAGTAAGAACAAACAGAAATACTAAATTTGAAAAGACCTTCTGTGAGGTAACCTTTTCTCACAAATATTTTGTTCTTTACTTTTTATAACTTTCTCAAATACAGACATTGTTTTAGAGTCAACACCTTGCCATATGTCCTTTTCAGAAGGACCTTTCCATAACATTTAATTTGTAATAGAATTACCCATGACCATAGTCTCATCGGTCCAATAAGCGCAATATGACCCAAATGTTTGTTTTACAACACAAACATAACAGATCATTTTTCATCAATGTTCATGTCTATACAAAAAAATATATATATATATATTTTAATAGACATATCTTTTCATGAAAAATCACAATATTTAAAGTGAAACTATTTCATCAAAGAATACAATTCTTTTCAATGAGTAATATAATTTTGTAGTTTCATACTAGTCATATCATATACTAGTAAAGAGAGACTCACCGACCATAATATCAAATACACTCCAAGAATTTTGTGGGTCTAACACAATACAAGATTGTCATTAAATTTCATATCTTGTACTTTCAAATTTAAATTAGATAGTAAGTCTAATTTTGTCTTTATCACAAGTAAAGAACCCCCCCACATTTTAAATATGTTCTTAAAAACATTTTTCAAGTATTTGAAATTATTTTTCACATATTTTTTCCCATGCTTACACATTGGCAACACAATGCCTTCTTTTGGAGATTTAATCCATATAAACACCCATTGCAGGCACAAAAACCACTAATTTTATGTCACTAGTATTTTTTTTTTCCTTTTTGTCACAAATAGACAAACCACTTAGTATTTAGAATACTAACAATAAAGATTCAATCTTTATACAACTTGTTTCTAGTTTAACGATGAAGTTTTTATATTCTTCTAATCGTTAACCGAATGAACCTTGAATTCTGATGAAGTTTTAATATTCTTCGAATCAGTTTCACATTCAGACAGAGTTGTAAACCAAAAAGGTTTTAATCTCCAGAAACCTCAAATACAACACTGTTTCGAGCTAACGATGAAGATTTTATCTTTTTCAATCATTTAGCCTTAATATTTTTGACGAAGATTTTGTACTCTTCAAGTCAGAATATTCATTCAAACAGAGTATTTAATAAATTGGTGAAGTTTCTATATTCTTCAAACCAATGCACAATCTGATTTGTTCGTAAAGTTCTTATATTCTTCAAACCAAAGGAGTAAAAAAAAAATATCCAAAAGTCAAATACAATCAAATTTCACATGGAGTAGAAAACTACAAAAGTTTTTTTTTTCTCCTCTAAACAGAATACATATTAATAATAGTAAAGACATATTCTGAGATCATCACATAATAACTCTATTCTAACATTTATGAAATAAATTTCATAACTTATAAAGGATTGAAAAAGAAAATAATAATCAAGAGAAATAAAGATAGAACCTGATTTTAACTCTCATTAAATCATATTCTATCTGTCAACAATAATTCCATGCAAGTCACTTTTCTTGCTAATTTTTTTTTTCCTTTTCTCAGTTTCCATCATAGTCCTATTTTCCTCAAAAAGACATTTAATTTCAACAAGAAACTAAACTCATGTTCAAATATTGTTAGGAGACAACATTTGTTCATTTACTTCTTCTCATAGTTAGTTATATAAAACCAAAAATATAGGGGAAAAAATTAAAGTGCTTATTTTAGCCTTAATGCACAAAATAACTTCTCTCATTGAAAAGAAAACTAAAGGGCTGCAATGCTTGAATGCACTTGAGAAGAAAATAAAAATTATCTTACCCATTCAAGGAAAACTTACTACAAAAAATATACTCGAACATATTAAAGTAGTACTAATTCATCCCAAATCTCTTTTATCATATGATAAAATAATTCTCTTTTTCTTCTTTTTAAAAATAACACAGAAAATAGAAGTAATTTTCTTACCACAGAAAATACCAACATTAAATATTTTAAGCTTGTTATCTCATGTATTCAGATTAGCAAATCAGAAATAATAAAAGATGAAAAGAAAAACACAAAGAACTATCCGAGTCCACTAAACCCACTGTGTGTCCTTAAGAAATTTAATCCCCTCAAGTACCTAAGGTTGCAGATTAATTCCTCCCAAGATAAAATGGATTAACCATTAAAGAAGTAGCGGTACCTCAAACTTTGATAATTTCAACGAACTCAAAATGACAGCAACGAATCACACACACAGACACGATCGAACGATTTTGTTTTGTAAGAAATGTATGCAAAAGAAGGGAAGACTTCGATGTAGAAAAATGAGAGAAAACCTCTCTATTTATAGCCAACAAAGGGTAAAGGTCACAACCCTTTAGAAAGAAGACAACCTTTCAGAAAGAAGACAACCTTTTAGAAAGGTCACAACACTTTGGAAAATGCATAACTTTTCAAACGGTCACAACCCTTTAGAAAGGATACAACCTTTCATAAAGGTCACAACCCTTTGGCATAGTCACAACTCTTCAGGAGAGTCACAACCCTTCATTTCCTGTTCACATCTTTAAAACCCAATATTCTCTTCGTATGGATACTTCACCACTATTTGATCTTTCTGTCCATCATTACATGGGAGATACATTTATATCATTACATGTTATATAATCTAATAGATTACTTGCACACTATGTGTGGGTTCAAATTATTATATTTGTATAGTACAACAGGAATCATGGGGTGATTGTTTTAGTTATTATTTTATTATACTTATATTTGTCTACCCATAGTTTGTATTATAAAATAAATCTTCATGAAAAATCATGATGACATTTCCTCATCATTTCAGTTTGGAAAAGTATACTTCCTCATTTTAAAAATTACTTTGCCCTTGTCTCTTTTCAATATTGTTAAGGAACATACAAAAGGTCTTTCCAACACCGTATATATTATTATTATTATTATTATTATTATTATTATTATTATTATTATTATTATTATTATTATTATTATTATTATTATTATTATTATTATTATTATTATTATTATTATTATTATTATTAGTATTAGTATTAGTATTATTATTATTATTATTCAATCTGCAATAATTCTTACTACATAAGCAGTCGTGTCAGAATAATTTTTATCAATACTACAAATTAAATTAAATTATATTGTAATCGTCAGATCACACTTTACTTAAAAGAATTGGTAGATGAGATGCTTATTTAAAATATAGTTTAAATTAATTAGCATACATTTACGTTCATAAATGTCCTAAGAAATATGTATATAACATAGCCAACCCCACATCTGAGAGACATAAAATTTGTTGAACACTGAGCTTATAATATACTCCCTCGGTTCCAATTTATGTGACTTACTTTCCTTTTTGGCCAGTCTAAAAAAGAATGACATATTTCTATATTAAGTAGCAATTTAACTATAAAATATCTATTTTACCCTTAATGAAATGATTTACAGCCATACAAATTTCTATCATTTATTTTGTACCATAAGTTTTAAAAGTCATTTTTTCTTTCTTAAATTCTATGCCGAATCAAACTATCTCGCATCAGATGGACACAGGAAAGAGGGAGTATATAATTAAAAGAAAACAAAGATCGATGGCATATTCCTATAGGTTTTTCTCTTTCTTTCCGGATTTTTACACTTGTCCTTGTTACATAAAGATAAAATAAGTTTATGCTAATAATTGTTGTATAAAAGTTTGTAATTTTCCACATCTAAGACAAGGGAATTAAAAAGTATCTTTTTGTTCAAGCTTACTAGCATTTTGAAAAAAGATTAATGTAAGATTAAAAAAAAAAAACAAAGTGTGTGTCACTAGGAAACAAGAAAGTACACGTTTGTTCTTTGGATTCTATTACCTTGAAGCATCCAACGTCCAATTTTATTTTTTAAAATGGTTCTTTTGTAATGTAGTATTCAAATCATACATCAGTAATGCTATTCTATCGTATCAGATAAAAAAATAGATGTTCTAGCAAAATAAGGAATAACTTGATTCACTGACTTCTTAACAACCGACAAAGAAAAAAATGTAACTTTTTGATAAAAGTTTTACAATAAAAACTAAAGAATTAAAATAAGAGTAATTCACCAAATTTTCTTCTAGAGCTTACTTTACAAGTAAGATATCAATTTCCACAATCAATCTTATTCTACTAAATCGTTCCTTTAGCCAAATAAGAGCATCATGCACCCCTATGATCTCAGCAGACGGCAGGGCTACCAACACGGTCAAGAAATGTAGTTTTATCAGCAGTAAATTAACGAAAGTGATCACGTAGCATCATGCCTATTCTTGCCAAATCGATATGAATATCGTAAGAAACATCAATATAACATTTAATTATGTCAAGCAAAAGTTGTTCTCATCTAGTAATCATATTAGTTGTAGCAACAACATCTCCTAAATGGGCACTCCTTCATTCCTTCAACTCCTCTCCGCACAGTGCAATGTGGCAGCGAGCACATTTTATTTATTATTTCAATATAAATTATTTCTAGCTTCCCACCAAGTCCATAAAATCATGACTGCTTTCTTCATTTTTATTTTCATATTTCTCTTTGCTCTTTAAATCACGCCACAAAATCTTTACTATACTGTATATTTGAGATTAAAATGTAAAAATGGATTGCTATATATAGTTTGTGTAGATACTAATATATATAATTGTGCTAATTTAATCGTATATATGAAAAGATTAAATGGAAGTAAAAGCTATATCAATGCCTAAGTGCGTTGAATTTTGAATACGGGTGGGTGACGATGCTTTTCTTCGGTGGATGGCTACCATACTATCAAACAAACACAAAATGCTATCATTGTTCCTTGTTTTTATATTAAAAATAGAATACCCCCCCCCCCCCCCCACGTAACTTAAAATTTAGATTTCATTTAAAAGTAAATTCATTTAACAAGTATGTATTCATTAATAAATTTAAAATAACAAGTAATCTGTTATGATATGTTAGTTGCATCAATTATGTAAAACAAATTATTACACTTTCAGGTCAAGGAGAAAAATATAAGCACACGTGTCTTATCACTTGCTTCCAAGCTAATATGTGCATTACTTTTTTGATTTCTTGGAAATTATGGTTTATAAAACCGAAATCTCCTAATTTACCTAGCAGGCTAGTACTATTGAAATTTCGAGAGATAATTAAAAAAAAAAGTGTGAATGAAATTTTGGGAAAAGGATCATATAATATGTCATCAAATTTTGAGAAAAGACATATTTGTGTCATTCGTTAAAAGTTTGGCTTATTTATGTCATTTCCGAAAAGATTCATCCATGCCATTATTTGTTAACAGAAAACAGTTCCGATGCCACTAATTAATGATGTGACCGAAGCATAATTGACCACGTGTAAAAAATAATTTTACAAAATCAGAACTATTTTCCTTTAACAAATAATGGCATGGATGAGCCTTTTCTCAAACGAAAATAACATATATGGGCCAAACTTTTAATGGATGACATAAATGAGCCTTTTCTCAATGTTCAATAGCATATTTGAGTTTTTTATATAACTTTTAAATATTTTAAATTATTAATTATTATAATTTACAATACTTCTTACAATACAATTTTCAAATAAAACTTACGATTTTTATATCTGAATTCACGGTAAACTTTAAAAGTTTGAATCTTGAAATTCTTGTGATGACATATAAATTTAGACTGATGGAGTATATACATAATAATAAATTGTATTAATAATTTGTAATCATAACGTAAGCATGTCTTTTAGTATGAAGGAATTCCACCTATGAAGATTCTAATTGAACTTGCCTATAAATCTACACATCTAACTTAATATTTCACAACACACTCTCAAATTCTCTCTAATAATATTCTTCACATCCATGGCTTCTTTTGCTTCTTCAACAACCAAAATTTACGGTAACAAGATCCTTGCTGACATGTTTGATCATGGCAAACATGAACCTTATTTTGGATCAAAGTTGAAAAAAAATGAAAAAAACAAGAAAAAATTGGACTTGAAATTAGTTACAAAGGTTGCTAGCCAATTGCCCGTAATAGTTCCACCACCAGATCAAGAGGTGATTAATAAGGAGAAGAAGCTCGCTGCATGGACTAGCGTACGCCAAGAAAGATGGGAAGGAGAACTCGTCGTTGAAGGCGAGTTACCATTGTGGTTGGTATGTTATTGTTAGTGTATATAAGTTAAATACGAACGTGTTTAGTGTTTAATTTTTGGAATCACTTGTTATAATTTTTTTCACCAAAAATATTGAGATCAAAGATGCATGTGTACCTAAGACATTTTTCTCTGATTAAATTTACATATTGAAAACAAAGGTTTCTGAACTTAATTGTTCTGCTATTTAGTACACTACAATAGAAACAAAGATTTTCCTCACTAGCTAATCACTCGGGAAATTTATGTTATAAAATATGATTTTCTGACTCATTTACCATCGAATTAGCTTACTGAAAAAATGTGTGATGGAAAACAAATGTTCTCTAAAATACTAAAAAACTCTCTAGTTTTTCTACATGAAAATATTACTGTTTTTCTTTTTTCTAATCGATTCGATCCGAAAAATCGATGAAAATAGTCACGGAATATTTTTCAGATAAGAAAATAATGATTTCTTTAATAGTGGTATGAACACTCGTGAAGAAGCTAATTAATAAGAATAATAATATTCTTAGCAATCTTGTAATGATCTCACCACGTTCAACAAAGGTTATTCTCTTCTTTCAAGATGATAAAGAATGTTATAGTATTAAAACGACAAGAATATTTAAGATCTGAGAAGATGAAAAAAATAAAATAATCAATCTCTTTCCTTTAATTTATATATATATATATATACACACACATATATTTTGGAAAAATAAAATATTCATTTATCTTTTGTCTTAATTAATAGTAATAATAAGACGTACATCAGCTTAACCTCATTCCACATCATGTCACATTCACTCCAAATCCTAATCTCAGCACATAAAATTATTTTATTTACTCATTATAAAAAACAAAAAACAAATAAATAGTTTATTATTTTCTTGTCTATGTAGAATGGCACGTACCTAAGAAATGGTCCAGGACAATGGCACATAGGTGACTACAATTTCCGTCACCTTTTCGATGGCTACGCTACCTTAGTCCGTCTTCACTTCGAAAACGGACGATTAATAATGGGTCATAGACAAATCGAATCGGACGCATACAAAGCAGCAAAAAGCAGTAACAAAATATGTTACCGAGAATTTTCAGAAGTACCTAAGCCAGACAATTTCTTGTCCTACATAGGTGACATGGCCAAATTACTCTCCGGGGCATCCCTAACCGATAATGCCAACACTGGAGTCGTTAAACTCGGGGATGGACGAGTAGTCTGCTTAACTGAGACAATAAAAGGTTCAATTGTAATTGATCCGAATACACTTGATACAATTGGGAAATTTGAATATAGTGACTCGTTAGGCGGATTAATTCATTCAGCTCATCCAGTTGTTACGGATAGTGAGTTTATAACGTTGATTCCGGATTTAATTAACCCGGGATATTTGGTGGTGAGAATGGAAGCAGGGACAAATGAGAGGAAGTATATAGGAAGAGTGAGTTGTAGAGGAGGACCAGCACCAGGATGGGTTCATTCCTTCCCTGTTACAGAAAATTATGTTATTGTGCCTGAGATGTCACTAAGGTATTGTGCACAAAATTTGTTGAAGGCCGAGCCAACACCACTCTATAAGTTTGAGTGGCATCCTGATTCTAAAGCATTTGTGCATGTTATGTGTAAAGCCAGTGGCAACATTGTAAGTCATTTCTTTCTCATCACTATAATTTTTATTTTTTTTACACTATGATCAGGTGATCTAAAAATTACTTGACTATTCTCTTCTTTATTGTTTTCAGTGTCGTTTCTTCACTATTGCTGTATTTATCTATTTACATACTTGATTTTTGATATGTTTTATTTGAAATGAGTGTCTATTGGGAAACCACCTCTCTACTTTCTCAAGATAAGGGTAAGGTTACGTACAAACAAATGGCGTAGGCTATAGCCCGTACAAGTAATGAAGGGTGGTCAATTATTAAACACCTTTTTGTTGAAAAATTATACTATGTCTATCGAAAATTATAGGAGGAAATATATAGGACAAAAATGATTTTTCATATATAAGTTAAATCTTTAATGAAATTTCTGAGTTCGCCAATGATACATGCCACCGTTTTTCAAACCCCTCTTGTAGGATTAAATTGGGGCATGTTGTTATTATTGGGTAATCCAAAATTAATTTAAAGAACGCTAGCTGCAAAAAAATTACATGTTATTAGTACTAATATGTAATATTTCTCTTTATTCATATGCCTCTTTATGATATATAGTAATCTAATTCTGAGATCCTATAATAGTTTGATTTTCTTTTATTAATTTAAAATTGAAAAGGTGGCAAGTGTAGAAGTGCCATTATACGTGACATTCCACTTCATCAATGGATACGAGGAAAAAGACGAAGATGGGAGAGTTACTGCTGTTATTGCAGATTGCTGTGAGCATAGCGCCGACACCACCATCCTTGACAAACTCCGCCTTGAGAATCTTCGCTCCTTCAACGGCAAGGATGTCTTGCCCGATGCAAGGTACAGTATTACATCACTTCAAAAATATCCTTGAGCTTAATTAATCTCTACATATTTAGACATTAATGGTGTTTGGTGATAGGGTTGGAAGATTCAGAATACCATTAGATGGAAGTCCATATGGAGAATTAGAAGCAGCATTGGACCCAAATGAACATGGAAAAGGCATGGATATGTGCAGTATTAATCCTGCTTATTTAGGCAAGAAATACAGATATGCTTATGCTTGTGGTGCTAAGAGGCCTTGTAATTTCCCCAACACCCTCACCAAGGTCAGCTTATTTTTTTTCCCTACAATTGTTATTGTTTCATGATCAAATAATAACTGACAATATTTTGCAGATTGATTTGTTTGATAAGAAGGCAAAGAATTGGTATGATGAAGGTGCTGTGCCTTCTGAACCATTCTTTGTGGCTCGACCCAGTGCAACTGAGGAAGATGATGGTAATTACTTTACCAATGTTATTTGGCCCTGTTCTGACGCATAGCTAAAGCTTTGTGCTCTCTAGTGAATGATAATGCAACAATAATAATAAAACAAAGAACAAGTAATTGGAGCAACGTTCTTAACAAGGTGTAACATTTTTTGAACTATATATGCAGGTGTTGTAATCTCAATGATCAGTGACAAGAATGGAGAAGGATATGCTCTAATACTGGATGGATCAACATTTGAAGAAATTGCAAGAGCAAAATTTCCTTATGGTCTCCCCTATGGGCTACATGGTTGTTGGGTTCCAAAGATATAGCATCACCCCACATCCAAGACAGTGTTATATCATAGCCTAATACACTTCACTAGTCATAATAAGATGATAGTACTAAATTTTCCACTTCTTGAAATAGCTAATATTGTAGTATTTTGTGCATATTTGCTCTCAGTAATAGAATGTGTTTACCCATATTAATAGTAAGTATATATATGAATGCATATGCTCTAAAATGAGTATTCATAAGTAATTGACATGAGAGATCTTTGTTAAAACATCAAAGATTCAACAAGGAAAAACCAAGAATGTTCCTTAGTAGTCAATGAAGTTAGTGAAAGACGAGGGTTGAAATCCTAACAGAGAAAAAACATTAGGTGATTTCTTCTCATATACCCAAATCTCAGTAGATAAAATGTCCTGATAACTGAAAAGGTGAACGATACAGTCAAGGTGCACTTGACGTCACCTTTATACAAAAAAAATTGCCTTCTGGAATTGAGGAGTTGCAATCACTTATGGTATTGTATCAGATTGAAGTATTCAAACTATCATTATCCACTAAGCCAGCATCAGTTCGATTTGTTCTCCCGATTGAAGTAATAGAAACTGACATGTTAATGCACTAAACCAGATGCTTCAAAACTTGCATTTCTAATACACATATGAGATCAACAAGAAACCCCATCTCTAGAAACAAGTTCCCAAAAGGAGATTCAGTAACATATTACATACTTCTGCAGCAGAAATTGGAAATAGGGATACTAACTTTAACTATAACATAGAATCATTAGTCTTTCTGACAAGTCCATATGAAGAAACAAGAACTTCGGTAGATTCAATTAATCAAGTCAAACGTATACAAATAACTCTGCAACTTAGCTCTTAGCCTCTCACTTTACTAACTCAAACTAAAGATGTTACAATGAGATTCATCATGCTAGCTGTTAAAGAGAAACAACAGTATTTTATTGCTAATATAACTTACAACTTCAGATTGTATTTTTAAAGCACATTCATTTTACAGACAAAAGGGAGGCAATATTATTGGGTTACCAATGCATCTAAAGATTCCTTCTATCAGTTGAAAGATCAAACCCTATGATAAAATTGGGCCAAACAGCAATGTGTTCCTAAGATGAGAAGATCTGTAGATTCTTTGTAGAAGTAAAACAGCTAGATGACACCGTATATGATTGACTACAGGACTCTAATGAGCTGAATGTCGTTATCATTCTTCAACAGCCTCAACAACCAGTTGTTAGGTGTTCATGCCACAGTTAAGTGGAATAATAACCTAATACTTTTGATCTGTATACACAGCATCAACATCATCAAGTTCAAGTAATTTGGACATTAGTTCTTTGTTTAACTCCATAGCCTCATCATCTACCTGCAGCCCAAAACCAAAGTACTAACTAAAACAAACATAAATATGTGTACTAATAATTGGAAAGATCAAATTCAGCTATCAACATAAACTGATAGTTAAAGCATTTGAACTGCGCTCATTTAAACTGAAAAAAACAAGTTGTGGATAAAAGGTCCATGTAGTAATAAACCTAGAAAGAAGCTAAAGTAGGTTACCTTCAAAAGTTTGTAAGACAGCAGAGAAAAGAATGAACTACTCTATTTATAGCTGATCAACCACTTGCACATACGTCCATCAGTCTCAAATGGTGAAAACCAGCCAACCCAAGTCAAATACTTCATGGGCTCAGGTTGGCTTGACTAAAATCACTCTAGACTTGAGGTATGCTTGAGCTCAACCAATACTGATAAGGGAACTACTAACCTTCTACCTTAATCCTCGACTTCCATATCCTCCTATAGTCCTATCTAGAATCATGTCCTCAGTAAGCTGCAGGTGTGTCTTATCCTGTCTTATCCCCATGGGGATTTCTCGATTATGAAAAATTGATTGTTTGAGTTATATGACTTATTCCACATAGGCTTTAATGTTCTCTTTGTTGTTCTTTTTTTTCTTCTCTTGCTCGAGTTCGTAACATCTATTTTTCTAGTAATGTTTTTTTTTTATCTTGTTTTATTTGCTTCTGCTTCTTTTTCTTGTTCAAACGAATGATTCTTCTTTTTCTTCTAATATGCAAGTCCTCTTTTCACTACTTTTGACTCTAGACCTCTTTTGTGTCCCTCAATACTACTCTCTGAGTACAATTACTAAAGTAATCAAATATGAAATAGGATGTTGCATATTGGTTCTTTTTTATGGATGATTAATTGAAAATAAAAAAGTAATTTGTTATAATACTTATTTAATAATGCTCACCTTAAATTAAACTAAGATCTTCATTATGGTATATTGGATGCTTAAATTAGTAATTTTAGTTGTAATCTGATTATTATAAATACTAGTTCAACATATGCTTGGTACTTTTTTATTTTCGCTTAATGATGCACTCCAAACACCATGTTACCTTATTCTCTTTTTATTCTTCGCACTTTTTTGCTTTCAGAACACCGTTTGAGAGTTTGGAGTATAATTTATCAAGCTATCATATTTGTATTAAAGAATGGAAAGATGTCGACCAAGAAGAGAAAAAGTACCTTTATTCCCAAGGGAGAAAGATGTTCAGTTGGAAGTGCGTGGAATATGATTCCATTTGTGGTAATGTGGGTTGTTTGGAGAGAAAGAAATAGGAGAGCATTTGAAGGTGTAGAGTCGAGTTTCTCTCAATTGAGGAGTAGTCTCTGTTCCCTAATTTTTTTTTGGTACACACAGAAAGTTCCTTGTTGTATAGACGACTGGGTGGAGCTTGTAGAGAATCATATCTTTTTGTAATTCTCCACTTTTTGCTATATCTCTTGTATATGGCTGTTGTGGCCATGTTTATTATCGAAAATACATTTACTTGATAAGAAAAAAAAGTAAATTTGAGACCTTCAAGTTTTGGAGCTAAAACAATTGTTTTAGTTGTTGTACCCCTGATTCGTCCTTGTTGAATATTATAATCAAATCATGTCAAAACAACTGGACTAAAACTTCTTTTCTTGTATAAGAACAAATTGATCTCGGATGTTGAAGTTTGAATGTTCACTACTAAATCTATGAGATTTTAGATATTCTTATGTTTCGCAATAAAGATTAGCCATTTGAAGATTTGAGTTATCAGAAAAACAACGTTACATGGTATGAAAAAGCTCATAACCACATCAATTAGTGGACCATGCTATGATTATATTTACATTACAAAAGGTCAACTATTAGATTTCTTTTCTAATTTCATGGTTAAAACATATTATCTTATCAAAAGATCAAAGATTAAACAAGTGCTGTTAAATTAGAAGAATAAAATTTTGATACGCTGTACTCACAAACCTCAATTGGAGTAGTAGGAAGTAGCTCAGATCCGTTGTCAGGTTTAAATTTTATTCCTTCCTCTTGTAGTTTTGATAATATTACTGGATAATTCTCCGCAGAAGACACGACTTTGTAAACCCTACTAAAGTAAAACAAATAAAAAGGAAAATAGTCAGATGTGCTGATATTAGAGCATCAGCAGACAAGAGAAGGTTGTTTTAGTGGTAAGACTCCTCCACTTCCAATGAAGAGGTTGGAAGTTTGAGTCACCCATGGGGGAATGGAAAAACCACTATTGGCCCGTGGGAAGGGAGGGTTTTGGGGTGAGGTTTAGCAGATGAAAAGAATTCATCAGCAACCATGAAATTGCAATTGAAATAATGTAGGTGTGCCAAAATCAAGGCTGCAGTAGACTTGGCAATAGCAGTAACGGGTTGTTGGAGTTTATTTTCAGCACTGAAAGAGAATCAACTTATGAAGAAGAAATCCCAGAGAGGTTTCTTTGACTACAATGTATATGCCTGAAAGAACCATAAAAGTAAACTCTGGGTCCAATTGCAAGAAACGAGAGAGCAGTATCCAACCAGAGAAACATACTCACTACGGGATGAAGCAAATAAGAAGATAATCTTTGCCAATGGAATATTCTTCCTAAACTAACAGACTTTATTTATCTGCAACCAAAACAGCTAGCATACGAACCTCTCAGATGAATCTGCTTCTGTATCATATTCATCCATTGAGGGTTCAATGATATCTTCAGCACCAGCATCTAAAGCAATTGTTAAGAGCTGGTCCCGGTCAACATCAGTGACTTTAACATTAGCAACCCGAGCACGTTGGAATTTGAACATAATGGATCCTGGATCTGCCATCTTCCCACCATTGTCCTTCACCACCTCTCGAACTGCTGCCACTGACCTGTTTACTTTATCTGTTAAGACCTCAATGATGATACCAACTCCACCATAACCATATACCTGAGTATAGAACAGGAGTTCATAGTTCACTGAATTGCAATAGTCAAGAGAATTACCAAAAAGGTTGATGTGTAAAAATTGTTGCTTATTAGGTTACAAATGCATAAAAGTCTAAATGTTCAATACCTCATAGATCTTCTCGATAAAAGCTTCCTGTCCCTTTTCTGAAGCTCTCTTAACATTGCGGTCAACAATGTCTTTGGGTATATCAAGTTCCTTAACTTTCTCGATCAGAGCAGCGAGAGCCGTATTAGATATTGGACTGGGACCACCTTTCTTAACCCTGGTCATTCAGGAAACAGTACTCAAGGTAAGGCTGTGTACAATAGGCCTTTGTGGTTGGGCCCTTCTCGAGACCCTACGCATAGCGCGAGCTTTAGTGCACCAAACTGCCACCTTTTTTTTTAAATCATAAAAATCACAAAAATAGATGTCTGGAAAAGGGTTCTAGCTGGCTACAAGATAACGCTCAAAAGTTCCAATTGGGACGTTAAGACCTCAAATAGAAGAGAAAAATTCCATTCATTTCGATATTGATTTAGACGAATGACTATTTTTCATTTCCATAACTTACGCAGAAACAATTTCCTTCCCGATTTTTGAGTACAGCTTTGCCTTCTTAAGATCCTGAGCAGTCTGCATAAAAGAAACATTGACTTAAACAATATCCAAAATGTTATAACTGTGCTAACTCCTGTTGCTGGACAATCATTTGAACTATAATGATACGATATACATTGTTGATCACCGTAATACATCAGTATTGGCTACTTAGTCCTTGATGAATTAAATTAATCTAGAAACACGACCACAATAATCACATATATTAAGAACACCTATAATATTGTGAAATACACGAAAAGAAGGTGTGCACCTTTATCTGCCATAGCAACGCACAATTAAAGACAAACTAGGCAGAGTCTTCCTCACCTTTGGCTTATGACGGCTGATACCTTATGGAAAAAAGTCTTAGCTTAACCCAGAAGAGGGGACCTAGCCTCATATTTATAAGCTTAAAAGCCTTAACCTAGTGTGCCTCCCCATTACAGGCTCACTAGTCTCCAACAGACCTACACTCTTCCCAGCCCACACCTATTACATGAAATGATAGGGGTTCTTGGCATTAGAGAATGTTACATAGATTATGAACCTTATTAATAGTTCATGAGATGAGTAGTCCGGAATACTGAAATTATTTGTATCACGGTTAAATCTGAAACAAAGCTTGTTTTTTCGACTGTGATTCTGTTTTGACTGTTGCGTATATGCACTACATTATTTTATTAAAATAATCCTAGTGAATTAAGTTCAAAGTTGATCTTGATTTTGGGGTCTTAATTTGTTAGCGGTGTTCGTTTAACACATATGTGCTTCCGCTAGTAACAACAATCTGATAAGAGTCATTTATAAATCCTCTATTGAACGAAGAGTTTATGAAATCAAAGATCTTGATCTAGGGTATATAATAAATTGTTTTATCTTTGAGATATTTCTGTGAGCGTGTGTGTTTTCAAATTGATAGTCTTCTTGGATCCTTTTTTTTTTCTTTTGATAACCGAGAAATCCGTTTGTGACCCACTCTTTGGACCAATCACAGCCTTCTAAACTCGGTGGATAATGGGCCCTCCCGTCTACCCTTCTCCACTTAAATATCGGGCTTCGCATGGTGTGGGGCTTGAACCTACGACCTAAGCCACAAATCCTCCACCTTTTACCACTCGCGCTAGGCCTTGGGGGCGGATCATATTAACGAAGTGGGTCTAGATTTCTTAAATTTATTTATTGATATTTGTTGGCTTGACTAAAATCACTCTCGACTTGAGGTATCCTTGAGCTGAACCAATACGGGTAAGGAAACTAGACATTGCTTGGCCATATTCTAACCTTCAACCCTAATCCATAACTTACGCAGAAATGATTTCAGTATTCCGGACTATCCGTCTCATGAACAGTTAATGAGGTTCATAATCTATGTAACATGCACTAATGCCAAGTGTAAATTAATTGAGAAACACGATCACATAAAATTAAGAAAACCTAAAATACACGAAAAGAATGTGTGCACCTTTATCCACCATAGCAACGTACAACTGAAGACAAACTAGCTGAGCCTTCCTCTACTTTAGCTATTAACGGTTGGCACCATATGAGAAAAGATCTTAGGTTAAGCCCTGCGTCATAAGCCAAAGGAGAGGAAGACTCAGCACAGTTTGTCTTCAGTTGTGCACTGCTATAGTGGATAAAGGTACACATTTTTTTCATGTATTTCACAATATCATAGGTTTTCTTAATCTATGTGATTATTGTGGTCGTGTTAATTAACACTTGGCATCAAAGCATATTTACATAGATTATGAACCCTATTAATCGTTCATGCGATGAATAGTCCAGACTACTGAAATTGACACAATTTGTATCGCGATTAAATCTAAAATGAAGTTTTTTTATAGACTGTAATTTTGTTTTGATTGTTGCGTATATGCACAACATTATTCTATTAAAATAGTCTGGGTGAATCAAGTTCAAAGTTGATCTTGGCTTTGGGGTCTTTAACTCGGTAGCAATTTTCTTTTAACACCTATGTGCTTCCGATAGTAACAATAATCTGATGAGTGATAAGAGTCATTTATGAATCCTCTATTGAACGGAGAGTTTATGAAATTCGATATCTTGATCTACAATTTTCGAATCTTGGTATAAAATAAATTGTTTTATCTATGAGATATTTTTGTCGGCGTGTGTGCTTTCAAATTGATAGTCTTCTTGGATCATATTAATAAAGTAGGTCTAGATTTCTTTAATTTATTTATGGATATTTATTGGCTTGACTAAAATCACTCTAGACTTGAGGTATGCTTGAACTCAACCAATATGGGGAAAGGAACTAGACATTGCTTGGCTACATACTAACCTTCAACCCTAATCCATAATTTACGCATAAACGATTTCAGTATTCCAGACTATTCGTCTCATGAACAATTGATAAGGTTCATAATCTATGTGACATGCTCTAATGCCAAGTGTAAATTAATTGAGAAACACGATCACAATAATCATATAAAATTAAGAACACCTAAAATATTGTGAAATACGCGAAAAGTATGTATGCACCTTTACCCACCATAGCAACGTACAACTGAAGACGAAAGCTGAGTCTTCCTCTACTTTAGCTTATGACATTTGGCACCTTGTGAGAAAAGATCTTAGGTTAAACCTTGCGTCAGAAGCCAAAGGAGAGGAAGACTCAACGTAGTTCGTCTTCAGTTGTGCATTGCTATAGTGGATAAAAGTACGCACATTTTTTTTTGTGTATTTCATAATATCATAGGTCTTCTTAATCTATGTGATTATTGTGGTCGTGTTAATTTACACTTGGCATCAAAGCATAGTACATAGAATATGAACCCTATTAATCGTTCATGTGATGAATAGTCCGGATTACTGAAATTAACACAATTTGTATCGCGATTAAATTTGAAATGAAGTTTGTTTATAGACTATGATTCTGTTTTGATTGTTGCGCATATGCACAACATTATTCTGTTAAAATAATTTGGGTGAATCAAGTTCAAAGTTGATCTTGGCATTGGGGTCTTAAATCGTTAGCAATTTTTTTTTTAAAATGGTAATTGTTTCTATTTCTATAGAACATTACATAGGTTGTACCGAAACCCGTATAACTCGTTAGCAATTTTCTTTTAACAAATACGTGCTTCCTCTAGTAACAACAATATGATAAGTGATAAGAATCATTTATGAATCCTCTATTGAACGGAGAGTTTATTTGTCGGCGTGTGTGTTTTCAAATTGATAGTCTTCTTGGATCATATTAACAAAGTGGGTCTAGATTTCTTATATTTATTTATGGATATTTGTTGGCTTGACTAAAATCACTCTAGACTTGAGGTATGCATGAACTCAACCAATACAGGTAAGGGAACTAAACATTGCTCGGCTACATACTAACCTTCAACACTAATCCATAATTTACGCAAAAATGATTTTAGTATTCCAGACTATTCGTCTTATGAACAATTAATAAGGTTCATAATCTATGCAACATGCTCTAATGCCAAGTGTAAATTATTTGAGAAACACGATCACAATAATCACATAAAATTAAGAACACCTAAGAGTCTTCCTCTACTTTAACTTATGATGACTAACACCTCACGAGAAAAGATCTTAGGTTAAGCCATGCGTCATAAGCCAAAGGAGAGGAAGACTCAACGTATTTCGTCTTCAGTTGTGCATTGCTATTGTGGATAAAAGTACGCATATTTTTTCGTGTTTTTCACAATATCATAGGTCTTCTTAATCTATGTGATTATTGTGGTCGTGTTAATTTACATTTGGCATCAAAGCATATTACATAGATTATTGACTCTATTAATCGTTCATGCGATGAATAGTCTGGATTACTTAAATTAACGCATTTTTTATCGCGGTTAAATTTGAAATGAAGTTTGTTTATAGAGTATGATTATGTTTTGATTATTTCGTATATGCATAACATTATTCTATTAAAATACTTAGGGTGAATCAAGTTGAAAGTTGATCTTAGCTTTGGGGTCTTAACTCGTTAGCAATTTTCTTTTAACACATACATGGTTCCGCTAGTAACAACAATATGATAAGTGATAAGAGTCATTTATGAATCCTCTATTGAAGGAAAAGTTAATGAAATTAGAGATCTTGATCTACGATTTTCGAATCTTGGTATCTAATAAATTGTTTTATCTTTGAGATTTTTTTGTCGGCATGTGTGTTTTATAATTGATAGTCTTCTTGGATCATATTAAAAAGGTGAGTCTAGATTTCTTAAATTTATTTATGGATATTTGTTGGTTTGACTAAAATCACTCCAGACTTGAGGTATGCTTGAACTCAATCAATACGGGTAAGGGAACTAGACATTGCTCGGCTACGTACTAACCTTCAACCCTAATCCATAACTTACGCATAAATGATTTCAGTATTCCGGACTATTCGTCTCATGAACAATTAATAAGGTTCATAATCAATGTAACATGCTCTAATGCCATGTGTAAATAAATTGAGAAACACAATCACAATAACCACATAAAATTAAGAACACCTAAAATATTGTGAAATGCGCGAAAAGAATGTGTGCACGTTTTTCCACCATAGAAACATACAACATAAAACAAACTAGTTGAGTCTTCCTGTACTTTAGCTTATGATGGCTGGCACCTTATGAGAAAAGATCTTAGGTTAAGCCATGCGTCATAAGCCAAAGGAGAGGAAGACTTAGCATAGTTCGTCTTGAGTTGTGCATTGTTATAGTGGATAAAAGTGCGCACATTTTTTTCGTGTATTTCACAATAATATCATAGGTCTTCTTAATATATGTGATTATTGTGGCCGTGTTAATTTACACTTGACATCAAAGCATATTACATAGATTATTGACCCTATTAATCGTTCATGTGATGAATAGTCTGGATTACTTATTAACGCAATTTGTATGGCGGTTAAATTTTAAATGAAGTTTGTTTATAGACTATGATTATGTTTTGATTGTTTCGTATATGCACAACATTATTCTATTAAAATAGTCTGGGTGAATCAAGTTCAAAGATGATCTTAGCTTTGGGGTCTTAACTTGTTAGCAATTTTCTTTTAACACATACATGGTTCCGCTAGTAACAACAATCTGATAAGTGATAAGAGTCATTTATGAATCCTCTATTGAAGGAAAAGTTTATGAAATTAGAGATCTTGATCTACGGTTTCCAAATCTTGGTATATAACAAATTGTTTTATCTTTGAGATTTTTTTGTCGGCATGTGTGTTTTCAAATTGATATTCTTCTTGGATCATATTAAAAAAGTGGGTAAATTTATTTATGGATATTAGGTTGTTTGACTAAAATCACTCTAGACTTGAGGTATGCTTGAACTCAATCAATACGGGTAAGGGAACTAGACATTGCTCGGCTACGTACTAACCTTCAACCCTAATCCATAACTTACGCATAAATGATTTCAGTATTCCGGACTATTCGTCTCATGAACAATTAATAAGGTTCATAATCTATGTAACATGCTCTAATGCCATGTGTAAATTAATTGAGAAACACGATCACAATAACCACATAAAATTAAGAACACCTAAAATATTGTGAAATACGCGAAAAGAATGTGTGCACGTGTTTCCACCATAGCAACGTACAACAGAAGACAAACTAGTTGAGTCTTCCTCTTCTTCAGCTTATGATGGCTGGCACCTTATGAGAAAAGATCTTATGTTAAGCCATACGTCATAAGCCAAAGGAGAGGAGACTCAACATAGTTCGTCTTGAGTTGTGCATTGTTATAGTGGATAAAAGTGCACACATTTTTTCCATGTATTTCACAATAATATCATAGGTCTTCTTAATCTATGTGATTATTGTGGTCGTGTTAATTTACACTTTGGCATCAAAGCATATTACATAGATTATTGACCCTATTAATCGTTCATGTTGATAAATAGTCTGTTACTTAAATTAACGCAATTTTTATCACGGTTAAATTTTAAATGAAGTTTGTTTATAGACTATGATTATGTTTTGATTGTTTCGTATATGCACAACATTATTCTATTAAAATAATTCGGGTGAATCAAGTTCAAAGTTGATCTTAGCTTTGGGGTCTTAACTCGTTAGCAATTTTTTTATAACACATACATGGTTCTGCTAGTAACAACAATCTGATAAGTGATAAGAGTCATTTATGAATCCTCTATTGAAGGAAAAATTTATGAAATTAGAGATCTTGTTCTACGGTTTTTGAATCTTAGTATATAATAAATTGTTTTATCTTTGAGATATTTTTGTCGGCATGTGTGTTTTCAAATTGATAGTCTTCTTGGATCATATTAAAAAAGTGGGTTGAGATTTCTTAAATTTATTTATGGATATTAGTTGGTTTGACTAAAATCACTCTAGAATTGAGGTATGCTTGAACTCAACCAATACGGGTAAGGGAACTAGACATTGCTCGGCTACGTACTAACCTTCAACCCTAATCCATAACTTACGCATAAATGATTTCAGTATTCCGGACTATTCGTCTCATGAACAATTAATAAGGTTCATAATCTATGTAACACGCTCTAATGTCATGTGTAAATTAATTGAGAAACACGATCACAATAACCACGTAAAACTAAGAACACCTAAATATTGTGAAATACGTGAAAAGAATGTGTGGACAAACTAGTTGAGTCTTCCTCTACTTTAGCTTATGATGGCTGGCACCTTATGAGAAAAGATCTTAGGTTAAGCCATGCGTCATAAGCCAAAGGAGAGGAAGACTCAGCATAGTTCGTCTTGAGTTGTGCATTGTTATAGTGGATAAAAGTGCACACATTTTTTCCATGTATTTCACAATAATATCATAGGTCTTCTTAATCTATGTGATTATTGTGGTCGTGTTAATTTACACTTTGGCATCAAAGCATATTACATAGATTACTGACCCTATTAATCATTCATGGGATGAATAGTCTGGTTTACTAAAATTAACGCAATTTATATCGCGGTTTAATCTGAAATGAAGTTTGTTTATAGACTATGATTCTGTTTTGATTGTTGCGCATATACACAACATTATCCTATTAAAATAGTCCGGGTGAATCAAGTTCAAAGTTGATCTTGGGTTTGGGGTCTTAACTCGTTAGCAATTTTCTTTTAATACATACATGCTTCAGCTAGTAACAACAATTTGATAAGTGATAAGAGTCATTTATGAATCCTTTATTGAACAGAGAGTTTATGAAATTAGACATCTTGATCTACGGTTTTCGAATCTTGGTATATAATAAATTGTTTTATCTTTGAGATATTTTTGTTTTGTGTGTTTTCAAATTGATAGTCTTCTTGGATCTTATTAACAAAGTGGGTCTACATTTCTTAAATTTATTTATGAAAACTACGTATATCACTCAAAATGAATCTTGACCATCTTAAAATGTGTTGCTGAAGAGGGAAAAAATAGAAAAGAGAAACCAGAGGTTTCCTTCTTTGTTTCCCATGATTGCAAAACAAGCTCGAGAAAGTGGACCTAGCCTCATATTTATTGGCTTAAAAGCCTTAACCTTGGTTGCCTCCTGATTATGGGCTCACGGGTCTCCAACACCTACACTATTGTCAACCCACACCTATTACATGAAATAATATATGCCCATATGGAATCTACATAAATACATGACTTGTGTGTTGTCCACCAACTATTAACATTCAGCCTGTTTTGCTAAAAACATAATAATAAGTTAATATATAGTCCACATTTAGTAAATAATTCTAGTTTTCCTTCTGGGTCGAGCTCGTCACACTGGGCTTGCCTAGTGTGGATTACCTCTCATGTGTGGTTTACAAGCTATTGCATAGGAGCAGGGGTTTTACCATGTACGCACCCAAAGGGTAGCGGCTACGGGTTTCCCTTGTAATCAAAAACATTTAATAAATAAGTCTAACCTAATGAACTATCTAATCTCAATAAATGCATCACTCTTCTTCTACTATTGCAGTCAAATCACGTCAAACTTCATTACAGAAACCTCAAAATCACACGAATAAATATTTCCCAGGTTGTTGACTCTACATAACAATGAAATCACAATTCTTCCACAGATCGTTACTACATATAAATTTCCGAACACTTCAGAGTTAAGACATTGGGCTGAAGGTCTACCAGAAACATCCGCTCTACCTCTAAGGCAGTAGTAAGGTCTGTGTACACTATACCCTCCCAGACCCCATTTTGTGGGATTACACTAGCTATGATGTTTTATTGTTCAGAGTTAGGATAGACCAAAAGACTACATTTTTCTTTGGTAGAGGAAATCAAGTTAGGAAGAAAGATTCTAACTTGAGGTAATCTCTAAGATCCCAATACATTTGAATAGTATTGAATCGAGAGTTTGTATCAAAGCAAATACAACAATTAGAATTGTTTTATTTTTTTGCTTAAAGAAAAAGAAACGAGAACTATATGATTTAAATGTAAATAGCAAGAACATTTTATACCTTTCTGCCAGCAATTTTGCAGGAGCGTCTGCCCATACAGAGAGGAGAGGAAGTCCAAATCTTTCTCACTGAATTGCTCGATTGAAGTTCCAAAGGCAAGACCTTTATATCAGAAGATGAATACCATGAAGAAGACGAAAAATTCCAACTCAACAAAAAAACACCTACAAGAAAATAATCAAATTAGGAAAATAAGGTATAAAGATTTGCTTTTTATTGATGTATGGCAGTACTTACTTCTGAGAGTGCAAGAATGGTGGGGTTTAAGATAAACCCCATTTGAGATTCTGCAGAGAAGTGAACCAAAAGCTCGAATTGAAGAAGATGAATACACCATTGCTATTCTGTAGACTTCCAATTGGGTTTCAGTGAATTTCTACTTTACCATCAAAGTTCTAGTGGATGCATTTGTGCTGCTCAATCCTCAATCCTCAATCCTCAATCTTTAATCCTTAATCCTTAATCCTTAATCCTAAACAATCAGGATACGATAAAGTTTTCTTGAATAATGGTGCCAGAGGAATGGAGCGCTGTATAAGCAGCCGAGTTGAAACTTAAAACCCCCGAAAAGGAAAATATTTTATTTTGAACCAGGGTATTAAAAGAAAACCTAAAATACTTTCGCCCGATTGAAAAAATTAAATATAAAAGAATTTACTTTATGTCTAGAAATATTGGAAATCCTCTAATAGAAACTATATAATGCATTTATTCTTTTTATTTTAAAGGCAAAATGGTCGGATGGACCCTGTACTTGTACTAGTTTGTATTATGGACCCTTTTACTTACGTCTTTGTCATCTAGACCCTTATACTCAATAAAACACAATATATCAAACCCTTCTAATCACTGACCATGCTTATGTGGCATTAAAATGGTTGAGTTGGCAAGAGAGTGAGGCTACACGCCTATTAAGGCAAGTGAACACCATATTTAAATTTAAAAAATATTTAAATTATAAGAGAATAAAATAATAAACTTAAAAAAGAAAAAAATCATTCTTCTTCAACCAACCCATCTGTTTTTTCAGCCATCCATCCTTGCCTAACCCTTTTTTTTTCTTCCATCTTCTCTGGCAAAATGGTCTGGTACACCAGAGGCTGCGAGGAGCCTTTGTACGCCGGATGCAGTGAGGTATTTCTTGGCCTTCTAGTACGCCGAAGAGGATGGAGAGCATAGGGGGTCCCTAGTGGTTCACAGCGGTCGGCAATGGCAAGGAGCTGGTGCGGCGATTTGTGGAGGTTAGAGAAGGAGGAAAGAAAAATGGTGAGGGTGTGCGATGAAGATGGAGACTGGTGAGGGAGATTGTATTTGTGGTCTCGCCAACAAGAGGAGCGACAGCAGTAGCAGTGACTTTCTCCGGCAGTTGGGCCATTTCACGGTGAAAATGGAAGATGATGCTAGGAGACCCAAACTTTTAATTTAAAATAATAAATTAAAATTTGACTTGTCAAAATTGCATCAAAACTTTATGATTTTTCTTTTGTCAAAAAAGAAATTATTATAAAAAGGGATAAAAAATGATGTGGAAAATTTTATCTGACATGGAATGTGACATCAGCGCGATTGAGAGTCACGATGAGTTGAAAGGGTTCAACAGTTTAGATGGGTTCAGGGTCCAGATGACAAAGAGGTAAGTAGAAGGGTTCACAATACAAACGCATACAAATACAAGGGTCCACAGACCATTTTGCCTACTTTAAATAATATGTGATTCTAACGTGGATCCAGAATAATATGGTGTGACCTAGGTGGTGGATAAGAAAAGGGAAGTGAGATTGAGATAGTTTGGACATGTGGAGAGGAGATGCATAGATATACTAGTGATGAGATGCGAAAATTTGGCTATAGAAGGCACGAGGAGAGACAGAAGTATGCCGAAAAAGTATTGGGAAGAGGTGTTAATAAAAGAATATGACGCAACTTCAGATAACCAAGGATATGGTTCTAGACAAGAGGATGTGGAGGACTCGCATTAGGGTAGAAGGATAGTAGGTAGTGTAGTGTTGTCTTGCTTAGAGTGACTGGCGTTTGCGGTGGTACTAGTGTATTATGGTAGTATTTTTTACCTGTATCATTGTTGTTTCTGTTGTGTTGTTATCAAACTCATAAAATTTCATAAATAGTCCCTTAACTATAGGAGTAGGTCTAAAATGGTCCCTTAACTATATTTTTTTTTGTATTTATTCCTTTGATTATTCAAAAACTTATCAGTTTTGGTCCATTAACTATATACTTATCGATTTTAGTCCTTTAAGTATTCAAAAACTTATCAGCTTTTGGTCTTCTAAGTATACACTTACTGGTTTTAGTTCTTTAAGTATTCAAAAGCTTATCAGGTTTTGTCTTTATCTATTTTTCTTTACACAAATAACTTAGGTTTATATTAATGGAACTCTTCATGAAATTAAATCTTTAGCTCATTTTTAAGTTGTTTCTCTATCCCCGCTACTTTTTCTTCAAATTATTCTTATGAAAAGAATAATAACCTCAGTGATTCAAAATAAAATTAATGGGGAATAAGATATAAGTCTTAATTTTATTCAATGGAGGATAAAATAAAACAAATATTTGTTGTTAATGAGTTGAATATGTTGTGTTCCTTTCTTTGGAGGCTAACGGTTCATAATCGGAGCGAATTTTTTAGTTTTATTTTTCATACAAAAGAAAAATAAGAGATTTGATCTTATTAATCAAATTTCTCTACATAAAATAAAATGAATAGAATAATAAAATCAATCTATTTTCTTAAAAAAAAAAAAAAACTTTTTTTTTTTGCAAATCTACCATTTTATAAATTTCAACTTCTGAAAAATTAAACAAATTTTCTTCAATAAAGTTGTTGGAGTACAAATTTTGAATTCAACGGGTAATAATTTTTTTCTTTTTAAATAAAGTTTAGCATATTCAAGTCATTAGTAACAATAATGTGCTTCATTTTATCGTCTGTTGAATAAAATTATGACTTATGTTTTCTTTCCTTGTGAATTTTATTTTGAATCGTTGAGGTTAAGGTTCTTTGCACAAGGGTAATTTGAAGTAAAAGTAGTGGGGAGAGAGAAACAACTAAAAAAATGGCTAAATGATTTAATTTCTCGAGACGTGGATTCCGTTAATATAAACCTAAGTTATTTATATAAAAATGGACCGAGACCAAATTTGATAAGTTTTTAAATACTTAAAGGACTAAAATTGATAAATGTATAGTTAAGAGATTACAATCGATAAATGTATAGCTAAAAGATTAAAACTGATAAATGTATAGTTAAGGGACCAAATCTGATAAGTTTTTGAATAGTTGAAGGACTAAATCCGACTAAAGTATAGTTAAGGAACCATTTTGGACCTACTCCTATAGTTAAGGAATTATTTGTAGCATTTTATCTTCGTTATCGCATGATTTTATAGTACTTTTGCATTGTTTTTAATTATTTGCTATATTCTCTACATTGTCTCCTTTTTCTATATCAGGATTTGTTGCACTTGAGCTGAGGGTCCTTCGAGAACAACCTCTCTACCTTCACGAGATAGTGGTAAAGGCTGCGTACATTCTACCCTATCCAAACATCATTTGTGAAATTTCACTGAATATGTTATTGTTGTTGTTTGTTACTGAAATACGTCAAACTCTAATACTTTTTTCGAATTTGAGATCTCGCTTTAGCATTATTTTTTTAAAATGAAACAAAGCATATTACTGTTAAAGTTTCATAGATTTAAAAAATAAATTAAACCAAGCATATCAATTTCTTTTTCACAACATTGGGTTGTTTCAGCAAATCAACTAGGAAATGAATGATAACTGGAATATATAAATAAAACTAAGACCAATGTTAACATAGAGCAGAAAATGTTTCACAGAAATCAACTGAAGGTCCCAGTATCGTTCACTAGGCAATCATTTAAGCTCAACAGTACATCCAAGCCGTCGACTGAATTTTTCCGGACAATTTTAATGGATAGATATCTGTCTTGAAGGCATCAAAGTATTGTTACAATCACTGTAGAGATGCCCTTTTGCATTCTCTCCCATTGTGCATTCAGTGAGCGAACAAATTTAGCAGTAGAAACTTCTGACTGAATTCTGTCTGCACCTTGTTGGTGACATAATACTCCATACTTCTACTCTAACCTGAGTCACATATAATGCAAGATTCTAGGGAAACTGCTATTAACCTGGTGAGAGATTTCATACTCTGAATTGTGAAAATGCCTTTGTTATTCATACATCCTATTTTATCGAAGCCATCCCCCTACACACTTAGGCGTGGCAATAGATCTCAAAACTGTGTACTATTTTGCAGTGCCCAATACTTCGCGCACAGAAAAATGCACTTGTTCCAAGTAGCAACAACAGGCAATAAATAGCAAATGCCAGCTTTTGCAAACTACTGCGGCACCATCCGTCATCATTGTTCAACAGTTCAAACCTGTCAAAATTGAGCCAACATCAGCTCTGCATTTGCAACAAAAGTTCTTTTGAAATGTTTCACACCCTAATTCTAGGAAAAGATGAATGATGAGTTAAGAACAAAAATGAAAGAGAGTTGGAAGTCAGAACCAGCAGGGTATGTTTATAAATTTACCACCCCCACCCCCACCCCCACCCCACCCTCTAGAAAAATGATAGACGAAAAAAAGAAGAAGGTAGTGTCTGGTTTGATTTATTAAAAGCCCTGACCTATTCCTTTACGGAAAAGGTAACAGAACTAATAGACTCAAAAACATAATAGTTTGCAAAGCTTGGAAAAAGATACAGAAATATTACTGGTATATCTTACTCAAATCAGCATGTAGTGAAATCGAGAAAAGAAAATGAAAAACATGGGCAATCTCATTTCGGACAAGTTTCACATAACCTAACAATATTTCATGTCTTTAGATGCATCAGTTTGTTATCTCATTTTGACAGAGCCTATCATTTCATACGTTGATACATTACATTCAACGTACGCCCTTTTAAATACTTTGCTGTCATTTAATATCAGAGACAGAACGAACAAGTTTATGATCAGGTTTGAGCACATGAAGTGAAGTATTTTTTTGCTCACAACGATTCAGAATGACTACTTCCTCTCTTGGAACCTCTTGGTATAACTATATCACCAGAAGGTAAATTCTCATGTGTTTAAATTCTGGTGCATATAAATTTTCATGATTTTTTGACTTGTTAAACCCAAAAAGATATTTTGCATGTTATCTTTCCAATAAGAGGTACGCAACTATTTTGAACCTGAAGGGTTAAGAGCAACCAAAATGCTTTTCCTTTCAGACTGAAACAACTTGAGGCTCATTTTGGATCAAACTTCTCAACATGCCAACTAGTTTGTCCGTAGTTTGCCAGACCAGCATGCCTTAATACATCCTCCAAAGTAGTGAAGACTACGTGGAGTAACTAGAGAAATAGCTTGAGGAAGGTGGTTTTATAAACTCCTTAGTTAAAAGATCGGCCCTCAACTAAACCTCTTTGCAGTTGTGCAAGAGGAAAGTTAGGTCTAAAATGGACACAGAGACCACATATCCATGAGCTGACTAAGCAAGTAAAGAAAAGAACCACTCATGAACAGGTACCAGACCACAACGAAGCTTATGCACATGGAAAAATAGCTCAGAAGTGCATCAATGCAACAAGTGTTCACAGTTTAATGAAAACTAAACCAAACCAAATCAATTAAGAAAACCGGCATTTGGTTTTAAGCTTTAAATACCGATTATATTTAATTTGGTTTTACTAAGAAAAATCGAAAAACAACCAAACTGAACTGATAAATTCTATACATAAATTGTAGAACTATTTGAACATATGATATTAGTTTTTCATTAATAATTATAAATCCTACCTTTTAATGATTAGTTTAATTTTATTATACTTCCTTCACAATTCAATGGAACTCTATATAATAGCAGTGACCAGATAATAGCCTTCAACCCTAATCCATAACTTATACAGGAATGATTTTAGTATTCCAGACTATTCATCTCATGAACAATTAATAAGGTTCATAATCTATGCAGCATGGTCTAATGCCAAGTGTAAATTAATTGAGAAACATGACCATAATAATCATGTCCCCAAGGCCTAGCTCAAGTGGCAAAAGGTGGAGGCATTGTGGCTTAGGTGGCAGGTTCAAGCCCCACACCATGCAAAGCGAAGCCTAGTTTTTAAGTGGAGAAGGGTAGAGGGGCGGGCCCGTTATCCACCGAGTTTAGAAGGCTGTGATTGGTCTAAAGGGCAGGTCACAGACGGATTTCTCAGTTATAAAAAAAAAAAAATAATCACATAAAATTAAGAACACCTAAAATATTGTGAAATACGCAAAAAGAAGGTGTGTACCTTTATCCACCATAGCAACATATAACTGAAGACAAACTAGCCGAGTCTTCCTCTACTTTGGCTTCTGACGGCTGGCAACTTATGAGAAAAGATCTTAGGTTTAAGCCCGCCATCATAAGCAAAAGGAGAGGAAGACTCAGCGTAGTTCATCTTCAGTTGTGCATTGCTATAGCCGATAAAGGTACCCACCCTCTTTTCGCCTATTACATAATATTATAGGTATTCTTAATCTATCTGATTATTATGATTGTGTTAATTTACACTTGACATCAAAGCATATAACATAGATCATGAACCGTATTAATCGTTCATGAGATGAATAGCCCGAATTACTGAAATTAACACAATTTGTATCGCAATTAAATCTGAAATGAAGTTTGTTTATCGACTGTGATTCTATTTTGATTGCTGTGTATATGCACAACATTATTCAATTAAAATAGTCCTGGTGAATCAAGTTCAAAGTTGATCTTAGTTTTGGGTCTTAACTCGTTAGTAGTTTTCTTTTAACACATATGTGCTTTCGCTAGTAACAACAATTTGATAAGTGATAAGAGTCATTTATGAATCCTCTATTGAACGGAGAGTTTATGAAATTAGAGATCTTGATTTACGGTTTTCGAATCTGGGTATATAATAAATTGTTTTATCTTTGAGATATTTTTGTCAGCGTGTGTGTTTTCAAATTGATATAGTCTTCTTGGATCATATTATCAAAGTGGGTCTACATTTCTTAAATTTATATATTAAAACTGCCTATATCACTCAAAATGAATCTTGGCCATCTTAAAATGTGTTGTTGAAGAGGGAAAACATAGAAAAAAGAAACCTAAGGTTTCCTTGTTTGTTTCCCATCATTCCAAAGCAAGCTCGAGAAAGGGGACCTAGCCTCATATTTATAGGCTCTAAAGCCTTAACCTAGTGTGCCACCCCATTATGGGCTCACAGGTCTCCAACAGACCTACACTATTGTCAACCCACACCTATCACATGAAATGATACATGCCCATATGGAATCCACATAAATACATGACTTGTGTGTTGTCCACCAACTATTACATTCAGCCAGTTTTGCTAAAAACATAATAATAAGTTAATATATAGTCCAAATTTAAATAATAATTCTAACCTAATGAACTATCTAATCTCAAGAAATGCATCACTCTTTTTCTACTACTGCAGTCAAATGAGGTCAAACTTCATTACAGAAACCTCATAATCACACGAATAAATATTTCTCACGATGCTGACACTACACAACAGTGAAATACAATGCTTCCACAGATCGTAAGTACATATAAATTTCTGAACACTTCAGAGTTAGGACACTGAGCTGATAGACCACATCCTCTCTACCTCTAAGGTAGTACTAAAGTTTGCTTACACTCTACCCTCCCCAAACCCCATTTTGTGGGATTACACTGGGTATGATGTTGATATTGCTCAGAGTTAGGATAGTCTAAAGGATACATTTCTTTATTTTTTTTGAAATTAGTAAATTGTATTCATTCAGCATTAAGGCTCTGCTGGCCACCTCCAAAAAATTTACAAAAAAGAAAAGAGAGATACTTACAAAGAGCCTATAAAATCCACTAGTTGGATTTCCTCTTCTATACTCTGTTCTTTACACCAAAAACCTAGTGAAGTAATAACTTTCCACTTAATCTTCATAATAGAGGATGGATTCTTTGCCTTCAAAGATCCTCTGGTTCCTCTCCTTCCAAATGGTCCACCAGATGCAGGCTGGGACTGTCCTCCACCATCTTTTTTGGCTTTTGCTTGCTCCTCTTTTGATCCAACAACTAAGCAAATCTGCAGTATGTTCAGGCATGATCCAGTTGATTCCAGCAATGGAAGTGAACATAGCCCAAACTTGTGTCGTTACTTTGCAATGCATGAAAAGGTGTTTGTTGGATTCTAGTGCCTCCTTGCAGAGGAGGCATCTAGATGCTATGATGGACCCCCTTTTTTGCAATGCCTCATGTGTCAAGAATGCTTTCCTAGATACTAGCCAAGTGAAGCATTTCACTTTATTAGGAGCCACACTCTTCCATATAGTATTCCAAAGTCCAGTTGACCTGCCTGCAGCAACACTCAGTCCCCTTTTGTATACTTTGTTAACAGTGAAAATTCCATCATTGTGGTGCCTCCAAATGAGTCTGTATTAGTGCCCGGGAAGTTTCCTATTAGTTTTAGAAAATCTACTACCCATGGTATTTCCCAATCATTTAGGGGTCTTCTGAAAGTCAGGTTCCACCCTTGAGGGGACCACATTTCTTGTATTTCTTTGGTAGAGGAAATCAAGCTGGGGAGAAAGATTCAAATTTGAGTTGATTTCTAAGATCCCAATACATTGAATTTGGACAGGGCTAACAGTATTTGTATCAAAGGAAATACAACAACTAGAATTTTACTAGATTTTGCTCAAAGAAAAAGAAACTGGAACTATATGATTTAGATGTAATAGCAAGAACATTTTATACCTTTCTTCCAGAAATTTTGCAGGAGCGCCCGCCCATACAGAGAGGAGAGAAAGTCCAAATTTTTCTCACTGAATTTCTATACTGAAGTTCCAAAGGCAAGACCCGTATATCAGAAGACGAAAAATTCCCACTCAACAAAAAAACACCTGCAAGAAAACAAACAATTAAGGAATATAAAACAAAAGGCTATAAAGATTTGTTTTTTATTGATGTATAGGAGTACATACCTCTGAGAGTGCAAGAATGGTGGGGTTTAAGATGAACCCCATTTGAGAATCTGCAGAGCAGTGAACCAAAAGCTCGAATTGAAGAAGATGAATACACCATTGCTATTATATAGACTTGACGTATGCTTGAGCTCAACCAATACTGGTAAGGGAACTAGACATTGCTTGGCCACATAATAACCTTCAACCCTAATCCATAACTTACGCAGAAATGATTTTAGTATTCCGGACTATTCGTCTCATGAACAATTAATAAGGTTCATAATCTATGCAACATGGTCTAATGCCAAGAGTAAATTAATTGAGAAATATGACCATAATAATCACGTCAAATTAAGAACACCTAAAATATTGTGAAATATGCAAAAAGAAGGTGTGCACCTTTATCCACCATAGCAACATACAACTGAAGACAAACTAGCCGAGTCTTCCTCTACTTTGGCTTATGACGACTGGCACCTTATGAGAAAAGATCTTAGGTTAAGCCCGCCATCATAAGCAAAAGGAAAGGAAGACTCAGCGTAGTTCGTCTTTAGTTGTGCATTGCTATAGCGTATAAAGGTACACACCCTCTTTTTGCCTATTACAGAATATTATAGGTATTCTTAATCTAACTGATTATTATGGTTGTGTTAATTTACACTTGACATCAAAGCATATTACATGGATTATGAACTTTATGAATCATTCATGAGGTGAATTGCCCGAATTACTGAAGTTAACACAATTTGTATCGCAGTTAAATCTGAAATGAAGTTTGTTTATCGACTGTGATTCTATTTTGATTGTTGTGTATATGCACAACATTATTCTATTAAAATAGTCCTGGTGAATCAAGTTCAAAGTTGATCTTGGTTTTGGGGTCTTAACTCGTTAGTAGTTTGCTTTTTAACACATATGTGCTTCCGCTAGTAACAACAATTTGATAAGTGATAAGAGTCATTTATGAATCCTCTATTGAACGGAGAGTTTATGAAATTAGAGATCTTGATTCACGGTTTTCGAATCTGGGTATATAATAAATTGTTTTATCTTTGAGATATTTTTGTTGGCGTGTGTGTTTTCAAATTGATATAGTCTTCTTGGATCATATTATCAAAGTGGATCTACATTTCTTAAATTTATTTATGAAAACTGCCTATATCACTCAAAATGATCTTGGCCACTCAAAATGTGTTGTTGAAGAGGGAAAAAATAGAAAAGAGAAACCTAAGGTTTCCTTGTTTGTTTCCCATCATTCCAAAACAAGCTCAAGAAAGGGGACCTAGCCTCATATTTATAGGCTCTAATGCCTTAACCTAGTGTGCCTCCCCATTATGGGCTCACAAGTCTCCAACACACCTACACTATTGTCAACTCACACCTATTACATGAAATGATACATGCCCATATGGAATCCACATAAATACATGACTTGTGTGTTGTCCACCAACTATTAACATTCAGCCAGTTTTGCTAAAAGCATAATAATTAATAAGTTAATATATAGTCCACATTTAATAAATAATTCTAACCTAATGAACTATCTAATCTCAAGAAATGTGCATCACTCTTTTTCTACTACTGTAGTCAAATGAGGTCAAACTTCATTACAGAAACCTCAAAATCATACGAATAAATATTTCCCAGGATGCTGACACTACTTAACAATGAAATCACAATGTTTCCACAGATCGTAACTACATATAAATTTCTGAACACTTCAGAGTTAGGACACTGAGCTGAAGGTCTATCAGAAACATCCTCTCTACCTCTAAGGTAGTAGTAAAGTTTGCTTACACTCTATCCTCCCCAAACCCCATTTTGTGGGATAAAACTGGGAATGATGTTGTTGTTATTGTTCAGAGTTAGGATAGTCCAAAAGGCTACATTTTTCTTTGGTAGAGGAAATCAAGCTGGGGAGAAAGATTCAAATTTGAGTTGATTTCTAAGATCCCAATACATTGAATTGGACAGAGTTAAAAGTATTTGTATCAAAGGAAATACAACAACTCGAATTTATTTTATTAAGTTTTGCTCAAAGAAAAAGAAACTGGAACTATATGATTTAGATGTAATAGCAAGAACATTTTATACCTTTCTTCCAGCAATTTTGCAGGAGCGCCTGCCCATACAGAGAGGAGAGGAAGTCCAAATCTTTCTCATTGAATTTCTAGACTGAAGTTCCAAATGCAAGAGTCGTATATCAGAAGATGAATGCCATAAAGAAGACGAAAAATTCCCAGTCAACAAAAAAACACCTACAATGAAAATAAACAATTTAGGAAAATAAGATATAAAGATTTGATTTTTGTTGATGTATCATGTATGGGAGTACTTACATTTGAGAGAACAAGAATGGTGGGGTTTATGATAAACCATTTGAGAATCTGCAGAGAAGTGAACCAAAAGCGCGAATTGAAGAAGATGAATACACCATTGCCATTCTATAATCTTCCAATTGGGTCTCTGAAGATTTCGATTTTACCATCAGAGTTCCATTGGATGCATTTGTGTTGTTCAATCCTAAATCCTAAATCCTAATCAATCAGGATACTATAAAGTTTTCTTGAATAGCCAAAGATTGCTAGAGGAATGGAGAGCTATATATAAGCAGCCGAGTTGAAACTTAAAACCCCTAGTATTTTTTTGTTTGAGAAATTACACAAACTACTTGAAAAGGAAAAAAAAATACTTTGACCAGGCTAATTTTTTTTGTTTGAGAAATTACACAATCCTAGCGGAAAAAAGAAAAAAAATTATTTTGACATTTTTTTTGTTTGAGAAATTACACAATCCTACCTGAAAAGGAAAAAAAATTATTTTGACCAGAGTATTTTTTTTGTTTGAGAAGTAACACAATCCTACCTGAAAAGGAAAAAGAATTATTTTGACCAGACTAATTTTTTTTGTTTGAGAAATTACACAATCCTACCTAAAAAAAGAAAAAAAAATATTTTGACCAGGACATTTTTTTTTGTTTGAGAAATTACACAATCCTACGTGAAAAGGAAAAAAAATTATTTTGACCAGAGTATTTTTTTTTTGTTTGAGAAATTATACAATCCTACCTGAAAAGGAAAAAAAATTATTTTGACCAGAATATTTTTTTTGGTTTGAGAAATTACACAATCTACCTGAAAAGGAAAAAAAAATATTTTGACTAGGGTATTTTTTTTAGTTTGAGAAATTACACAATCCTACCTGAAAAGGAAAAGAATTTATTTTGACCAGGGTATTTTTTTTGTTTGAGAAATTACACAATCTACCTGAAAAGGAAAAAAAATTATTTTAACCAGGGCATTATTTTTGTTTAAGAAATTACACAATCCTACCTGAAAAGGAAAAACAATTATTTTTGACCAGGGTATTTTTTTGTTTGAGAAATTACACAATTTACCTCAAAAGGAAAAAAAATTATTTTGACCAGGATGTTTTGGAAGCCAGAACAAGCAGGGTTTGTTTATAAATTTATAAGCCCCCCTACCCCACCACTCCACCAAGAAAAATGATAGACGAACAAAAAAGGCAGCATTGGCTTTGATTTATATAAAAGCCCTTTTAGTATACTGTACAGAGGAAGTTTACAGAAAAGGAAACAGAATTAAGAAACTCAAAAACATAATAGCTTACAAAGCTTGGAAAAAGATATAGAAATATTAGAGCTATATCTTACTCAAATCAGCAGATAGTGAATATCAATCAAGAAAAGAAAATGAAAAACATGGGCATTCACATTTCGGACAAGTTTCACACAACCTAACAATTTTTCATGCCTTCAGATGCATCAGTTTGTTATCTCATTTTGACAGAGCCTATCATTTCATATGTTGATTCATTACACTCAAAGTACGCCCTTTTAAATGCTTTGCTGTCATTTTATATCAGAGACAGGACGAACAAGTTTATGATCAGGTTTGAGCACATGAAGAGAAGTAATTTTTTTTCTCACCACGATTCAGAATGACTACTTCCTCTCTTGGAACCTCTTGGCTAAAACCATATCACCAGAAGGTAAACTTTTATGTGTTTAAGTTCTGGTGCATATAAATTTTCATAATTCTTTGACTTGTTAAACCCAAATAGATATTTTGCATGTTATCTTTCCAATAAGAGGTACACAATTATTTTGAATCTGAAGGGTTAAGGGAAACCAAACTTCTTTTCCTTTCAGACCGGAACAACTTGGGGCTCATTTCAGATCAAACTTCTCAACATACCAACTAGTTTTTCCATAGTTTTCCAGGCCAGTATGCCTTAATACATCCTCCAAAGTAGTGAAGACTACATGAAGTAACTGGAGAAATAGCTTGAGGAAGGTGGTGTAATAAATTCCTTAGTTAAAAGATCGGCCCTCAACTAAAACCTCTTTGCAGTTGTGCGAGAGGACAGTTAGGTCTAAAATGGACACAGAAACACATATCCATGAGCCGACTAAGCAAGTAAAGAAAAGAACCACTCATGAACAGGTACCAGACCACAACGAAGCTTATACACATGGAAAAAGAGCTCAGAAGTGCATCAGTGCAACAGGTGTTACACAGTTTGGTGAAAAACCAAACCAAACCAATTGGATTATGAAAACCAGCAATTGGTTTGCTTTGGTTTTAAGCATTAAATACCTACTATATTTGGTTTGGTTTTGGTTTTACTAAAAAAACTGAAAAAATAAATGAACTGATAAATTCTATTCATAAATTTTTGAACTATTTGAATATATGATAAGAGTATTAGTTTTTCATTAATAATTATAAATATTACCTTTTAATCATTAGTTTGATTTTATTCTACTTATTTCACATGCATTACAACACTTACAAATTCTAATTCTTGAAAAATATGCCCAAACCCAACACGTCTAATCGTCTATATGTGGTGTGATGTATTGCCAGTCTTAAATTTTCTTTGCTAAGACATCCATCTACTCTTCAATGGCTTGCCCAATTAGACCATTCTATTTAAAATTATATATTGCTTCTATGGATGTTAGACAAGTAAAATGGAGTACCCTCTACAGTTATGCAAATTAACATGCTAAAACTTCGGAATATTGTTGAAAAATCATAAAATATTCAGATACATTTATCTTGTGATAGTAAAGAGAAATTTGTCGATTCCTAATGTTCATTTGAAATAGTTGTCTCATGTCAATGTTATTTTACTATTGGCAATGCATCATTAGCTAGTTATAAACCGAACCAAACCGATGGTTTTTTATTTATTTGGTTTGGTTTTAGAAATTTAAAAACTGACTAAATTGATTTGGTTTTGGTTTAAATCAAAAACCGATCCAAACCGCACAATGAACAGCCCTAAATGCAAGCTCAATTTTCTCAGGAACGAGGTTCCAAGATATGTTTCTATTGTGCTATTTGGAAAGTCAGATGATTTGCAGCCCAAATATTCTAGTAAAGTAGGACATTTGTCAGAGGTGTATATGATCTCATTCCACCTACCTGAGTTGAACCAGCTTTTCAAGAATTACAGAACACAGAAGAGGAACTGTGTATTCTGACAACGTCAAGCATTACAAGAAAGCTATACCAAAGCATAGTTCATGATACTGCAGCAATGGTATAGGTTATTTCCTTTTTCTAGAGAAGAATTACATTCGTTTAGAGTACAACAGATTATCTTAGAGAAACTGAAGCAGGCCACAGAGTAGAAGTGGTCCTACTTTTAACAAAGCTTGGATAAACTTCCGTTCATTTTTTGCTTAGTTCCATTTAAGGAAGTGATTCTTGGATTACCCTATCTCAAATTTCAGCTATATTCAGGATCAAAATTGCAATGTCTATGCACAAGGTTAAGCATCCATAGGCCATGACAATAGCAGAGTAGCCAAGTTAATTAAAAAGTACCCTATACATTTGTTTTACTAATACGACTACTTCAACAATAAATAATGGGATCTGGGCAGAATATGCACCTGAGGTAATGATGGGGAACTGTGAATGAAAGACCCGGGTTATAACTGCTAAGAGGTATCCATAAATGAGAGCGGACACTGAAAACATATTAATCCATTCGAAACGAGACATTCAACTCCCCTTTCACCTTTTATTTCCAATCTATCCAACAGTGTTCTCTCATGATATTATCCTGCACTTCCATAGGTACCCACATCCTTAATCTTTTGTCAACCACAATGTATTCTAATGTTTGACATCCTAGTACCAACTCTTCCATATCATATCCACTAAGCTTTTCACAATTTGTCAAAATGAGCTCTTTCAATGACCCATGCTTTGTCAAAGTACGGACGCCTTCACCAGTGACAAATTCACAGCCAGTCAAATTAAGAGCATCCAGATTCTTGCAACCTTCAGCTAGAGCAACAACAGTAGCATCAGACACATTTACAAGCCATGACAAGTTCAACCTCTTAAAACTCTCACTTGAAGCAATAGCCTCACCAGCTAAATCAGTCACATTTGGTCCACATTCTGCCAAATCCAATTCCTCCAAGCAACATAATTGCATCAAACTCAACACCCCACAATCCGTAATCCTATCACATTCAGCAAGAATTAGTTTCTTCAAGGTCATCCTAAGAGGTCCTCCTGTTAATGATTTCAAACCCGCATCAGATACCAACCAACACCCCTGTAGATTCAAGTACTTCAAAGAGCTAACACTTCCAATAACTCTAAGTGCTTCATCACTAACCTTGTCACAAAAACTCAAGTCTAAATATATCAACTTAGGCAAAAAGCTAACAAGAGAAACAACCCCAGCATCCCCAACTCCACTTCTCTTTCTCAAAGAAACTGTATTGAGATGAGAACAACCCATTGCGATGAAACACAAACCATTTTCATCAAAATCATCCAAGATTAAACTTTCATCCCTTTCATCATAAAATCTGTTCTTTTTCTTGAAATTAAGGTTAAGAATTTGGATCCTGGGACATTTTTCAGCTAAAATTTCAAGATGGGTATTCGTGATTTCTTCAGATGTATCAAATTTTAGCAAATTTGGGAATCTTGGAAGGAAATTAAGCAAAAGATTGGATTCAAAAACACGTACAGATGATCGAGTTAAGCCTTCAATTCTGAGCCACTGCTTACAAACTTGAGAAATGGATCTTCTACAGGCAGAGCCGTGAACCCTACTCATTATCGAAGCTAAAACATCATCTCCCAAATTTTCCATTCTCAATTGCTACACAGTGCAGATAGTGTCTTTATTTGTAGTGATTTTTTTTTCCATTGTTCATTTGGATCATTTATAAATACAGAAATATGCTCTCTTGCATCACCTTATACATGCCTTTAATATTGGACTTGTATAAAATCAAACCAGTAACACGTATAAAATAAAAGCGAAAAAGACATAAAATTAGGATGAAAATTTTAGCAAAAAACACCTTAACTTTAAGAATATCCAATCACCTCACAAAAGTAATGAATATTTTGACCCATTATGTTTGTGAACACGCACATGATGCGCGTGAAGGTCCGTTTTTAATGCCAAAAACCAATTAAAATCTGCCACATTTAAGTTGTTTTCTTTATTAATTATTTACTCCATTCAAATTCATCATCTTCCCCAACAAAAGAGTCACAGGTACTCTATGATGAACTGATGAAATCAACTCAATAAGGTAGGAATTCGTTTTAATTTCCAATAGACAAAGATAATTTAAGTTGTCCGAGGTTTCATTTCTTCTTAATTTCATTTAGTTTTGAGAACCCAAAAATCAAACCAAACTCTCAAATCAGTTGTTTTTTCGGGAGGATCAACATCGACCTGAGACTTGCCAGCTTCTGAAATTTGATCGGCGGCGGCGGGGTCGCAAGATGTTTCCGAGACTTGTCCATTGAAGCTCGGGTTTTATCCAGCCATGGTTTGAAAACAAGCCCAATCGCCAGCCACTCAAAAGACATGGCTCCAAATACCACTTCTATCGATTTCAACGAATTATTCTTTGCCATTGAAACCACAAGCAGCTTTTCCGATATACATGCCGATGAGGGTTTTAGTTTGCAGCTGAAACGATTTGCTATTGTTACTATTCTAACCTGTTAATCTTAATTCATTGTTTACTCCGCTAGTTCTCCAAGAAATTTGACCAACAAACATCAAAATTGTAGGAGATGATCTTCAACAATGTCTATGATTGAAGAAAATGATGAGAGAAACTAAGAAATGAAAAATGGATAACGAGAGTTTTCTTTTGTGACACGATTTGGGTCGGGTCGGGTTTGAAGAGATTAATTTAAATTAATTAATAAAAAGAGTGAGCACCACGCGTCTGTTCACAATAGAGAAAATGGGTCAAAATGGTCTTTTTATAAAGATATTCAATACTTTTGTTGGGTAATAGGACGCCCTCTAAGTTAAGGTGTCTTTATGAAAATCTCGGTAGGTGTTTTTATGAAAATTCAAAATAACTTTAATGGTGACTTTATATCTTTTCTTAAAATTAAACAAATAACACACATTTTACATGATATATTAAAGGGGGAACCCATCGGTAGCCCCCTAAACTTGGCACAATCTTTCACTTAGACACCTCAACTGAAGCATTTTCATTTTAAGCACCTAACGTAGGGTCCCCGTGTATCACTTTGACACTTTTTGCACAGACTTCTGATGACCATAAGCGCGTGCAAGGCAAGCGGCTCGTAGAATGAGTAACCCGATTATATGATGTCAACTCTTAAACCTCTTTACACATTGTTTTTTCCAAACTAAAAGAAAAATTGAACCCATTCTTGTGATTTCAAACAACGAAAAGGAACTAAACTCTCTCTTCTCCGATGAAAACCCTAGGTAAATCCCCCTCTCACAGTGGCGGATCCAGGATTTAGAGTCCGTGGGTGTCAAATAGACTTATCGATTAAATTAATTTTATATTTGATTAAATTATTTGTCTTTTCGATATATATCATTAATCAATCAATAAAATATAAATAATAAGATATTACAAATCCACACTTCACACTAAAAGCATGAAGTTAACAAATTTAAAACTTTCAATAATATTACTAATATTATAAATATTCATCATTCATTTACAATTGCCTAAGCGAGTTTTCATATTCTGAAAATGATCGATAATGACATCATTACTAACATTTATAAATACATCACGCTCTATGATTAACCTTTTGAGAATGCTTATCAATAACAACTTGAATTGATTGATGATGATTTGACAAATCTAGCATATTGTTGAAACATTTGTTATGAATACTATTAACATCACCAACATGTTTACGGAATCTTTCAAGTGCCCTATTCCAACTCCTAAAACCCGTTTTTGTGTAAAACTCACTTGTACTTCCATGGAAAAAATCATCTTTGAATAAATAACAATATAGACAATACACAGAATCTTTCTCCACACTATACTCCAACCATTTAGAATATGAACCTTCAAACCAAATTTTACAAAATTGACGCACTCTTTTTCCAATTTTAGTTGGAGGATATGAATCCATTTTAGGTTGACAAAGCCCTTTTTGAATATAATGTTTCCTCACTTCATCCTTTATTCGAGGGTTATTATAGTAAGCAATTGGTACTCTTTTTCCTGGATCGGCCAGTGAATCTAAATTAAGGTCATCTATAAGACTAGAAGGATTGCCATTCGTACTAGAACTTGCTTGAGAATGATTAAATTTCGCAAGAAACTTCTCCATCTCAATTCACAAAACTAGAACACTGAACACTTTCCTACAAAAATTAAAATTTAATTTAACTCACAATTAATTCAAATTTAATAGGATAAGTCATAGTTAATTCAAATTAACATGCTTCATATCACACAATTTTTAACCAATAATGTCTTACAATGTTCATTAGAAATTTAGAATATCAAAGTAAAATCAAAACTCTTGTCTAATATAAAATCAATCATCACTCATTTAAACTTGAAAGATTTCAAGAAATAGAAATAAAAGAATCTTACAAAAATAGAGTTACAAACTTACAATCTGTAGAAGGTTGTGGATGGATGGACAAAAGTGAAAACAATAGCACCCAAATGAGGCTTAGCCGTTGTACGAAATGCTAAGACGGGCGGCGGGAGGCGGGAGGCAATGACAACAAGTGATTTGGATTTGGAATGGGGCAATGAAAATTTTGGGAAAGTTGAAACTTGGAGGAAGAAGGGTTTGGAAATAGTTGAAGAGAAAGAGAACTTTTTATTTGTATTTAATCAAATAAAAGAAAAGTCAAAGGAGTAATAGTATAATTAATTTAATTTAAGTCAAAAACAATTATAAAAAAAATAAATAATGTGCCAACTTTTTTCCTTAAAAAAAGGTGCTTGGAGCCTTTTTTTTTTTTCCTTAAAAAAATATTTGCAGCAAATTTCTCAAAAAGAATAGGTACAAATGGGATTCGAACCCGCAACATTAGCCATCTAAAGTTGACCTCCAACCATGGCACCACAAGCCAATTTTATTTACTGGGTGCCACGCTTTATATTTATATAAATATTATATATATATACCTATGTATATGTAGAGTTTCCGTCGAAGTCGGGGGGTGGCGTGGCACCCCCCGACCCCTTAATAGATCCGCCCCTGCCCTCTCATCACATGTATTTCTTTGTTTTTCCTTCAATTCGTTGTTAGTAATAACCATTGTTGTATTTTATGTCGCCATTTTCAGGTTTAAGGTTGTATTGACGAGGTATCGGGCTGTGCGACATTGGAGAAATTGAAGAAATTGAAGGTAATGGTGTATTTTCTTTTCTACCTGTGTTTTTGTTTTCTTCAAGAAGGTGTATATTGTTGTTGAAGGTGTATATTGTTGTTGATTCCGCTTTCTTTATTTTCATTTTCAATACAGGTTTTGACTGGTAAAGTAAGGGGCTTTTTGGGTATTTCCTTTTATTGGGGGTATTTTTTTCGAGATATGGACAACTATATTTTAACTTGTTTTCATCATGGGGGTGTGTTGTTGGAAACCCTAACCCTACTTACCAACGAGAAGTAGATGTATATGGTGTTGGCATAGATAAAGATCATTTTAGTCTTGTCGAGTTTCTTTCCTACACTAAAGACCTTGGGTATACAAATGTGAAGGATTTTCTTTGTGAAGATAACAATGAATTAGTTCAAGTTATACGATACTCAATTGTTAAAATTTGTGAAAGACTTGGTAGATGGTGATGAGCTTCATGTGTATGTAGTCCATGAAATTGATGAGTTGGAAGAATTGCACGCTCACGGTCTTTTACCATGGTGCAGTCTGTTGATGAATATGTGGGTATAAATACTGAGGGAACTGTGGAGAATGATTCAGATTTGAATGAAGTTGATACAGAACTGCCTGGAGGTGATACAAATCAAAATGAAGCTGAATCATATATGCCTAGTAGTGACACAAATGTAGATGCTATTCCAGATGAAGATGATTCAGATGTTGATGAAGAATTGAGATCCCTTAGGGCTGAAAGGAGAAACAAAAGAAATCCTAATCTTAGGAAGAAAAGAAATAGGGAGAAAAAAACAATAACTAAAGAAGTACGATAGGTGAAATTTGGTGTGGATAGAGGTTTTGAAGATATTGAAATAAATAAGAAGGATAGATATCTTTGGATTGGGAGGAGATGAGAAGTATATTGATAGCTCAGAATGTGATAGTGATGATAGCACTGATATGCTAGATGCAGAAGCTGTTGGAGGTGTTGATCTACCAGGCAGAAGAAAGAGCAAAAAGGTCAGGTATGATGATGAATGTACTGTTGCTATTTTTGAACTTTGAATGATTTTTGAGAATGCTAAGGAATTTAGAAAGGCTTTGGCAAAATATGCTGTTGAAAAACATTATCAGATTAAGTTAAGGCCTAATGAAGCTCATAGAGTGAGAGTTAAATGTAAATTCAAAGAAAAATGCAAAAGGTTGTGCTATGGTGCTATTGATAGGGATTCTGGTAACTTTATGATTAAGAATTACTATCCTATACACAAGTGTTTACCATCAAATAAGAACAAAATGTGTACAACTAAGTTCCTAGCAAGTAGATTCAAGGATGAAATAACTAAACAACCATCTTTGAGGATTTGGGAAATACAAGAATTGTGCAGGGAGGAGTTAGGACTGCATGTGGGTAAAACAATTTGTTACAAGGCAAAGATGATGATTCTTAGAGAAAACATGGGTGACTGGAATATGAAATTTGCAAGGTTATGTGATTATGCTGAAGTCATAAAACAAACCAATCCTGGTAGTTCTGTTTGGGTAAGGATGGATAAAGAAACTGTACCAGGAAAGAATTTGTTTGTGTACTTTTATGTATGCTTGGATGCATTGAAGAAAGGGTGGAAGGAAGGATGTAGAAGAATAATAGGATTTGATGGATGTTTCTTAAAGGGTGCTTGTAAGGGTGAACTTCTTGTAGCAGTTGGAAGAAATGGAAACAATCAAATGTTTCCTATAGCCTGGGCAGTTGTGGACAAGGAGACTAAACATAGCTGGAGTTCCTTTATCAACTACTTGAAAGAGGACCTGCAGTTGGGTACTGGACAGGGTCTTACGGTAATATCATATATGCAGAAGGTAATTGTCTATTACTTTTATAGTTATAGATATGTAGAAATGTATTTTATTTCTTGAATTGTATTTTATTGTAGGGTCTTCAAGCAGCTGTTGGTGAACTGCTACCAAATGCTGAAGTTAGAATGTGTGCCAGACACATCTGGTCTAATTGGAGTAAAAGATGGAAGGGAGAGAAAAGGAGAAAACAATTCTGGAAATGTTCCAAGGCAACTTTTGAAGTGAAGTACAATGAGGAGCTTTACAAAATGAGCAGACTTGGTAAGGAAATTAATGATGATTTATTGCATTATCCACAAGTGTCATGGGTTAAAGCATTCTTCCAAGAGCATTCCAAATGTGATGTAGTTGAAAATAACATGTGTGAAACCTTTAACTCATGGATCTTATCATGTAGACACAAATCTATAATAACCATGTTGGAGGAAATTAGGAGAAAATTAATGACTAGAACTGTGGATACGGTTAAGTTTGCTGACACCTGGATATGTGATATTGCACCTATGGCTAAACTTATGTTGGAGGAGAATAAGGAAAAGGCTAGGGCATGCAAGGTGCTTTGGAATGCTGATGTTGGGTTTGAGATTGGTGAAGGGCAGTATAGGCATCTGATCAACTTGACTAATAGAGTTTGTATTGTAGAACTTGGCAATTGAGAGGCATTCCATGCCAACATGTTATTTACGCTTTGTACCACAGAGCAGAACTGAACCACTTGTGGAGCATTGGTATAAGAAGGATACCTTCTTAAAGGCTTATAGTCATTTCATTCAACCAATTCCAAATATGAAGATGTGGCCTGAAACTAACAATTCAAGGATTGAGCCTCTTGAACCTAAGCAAATGCAGTAGACCTCGAGAAATAGAAGAAAGAGTAAAGATGAACCAAGAAAGAAGTATGGAAAGATGTCCAAACAAGGGCTGAAAATTACTTGTTCCAAGTGTAAACAACAAGGCCACAACAAGAAATATTGCAAGGTAAAATAATTTATTATTTGTTTGTGCCTTTTTTAAATTCTTGTTGAATGTAATGAAGAAACTTTATATTTGATATATAGGTTGGTGTCCATACTTCACAACCAACTAGCCACAGTTCACAATCACAATTTACTGCTGGTCAAAGTTCACAAGGAAGTTGTCATCCTGAACCAACAAGCTCCTACCAACCTGGACCAACAAGATTCAAGCAACCTGCATCAGCAACATCAAACAGTCATGCTTCTTCAACAACAATTTGTGGTGATACCAGTAGAGTTAAGAGGGCAAGGAAAACTGCAAAAACAAGCCAACCACCACCATTTGTGGATACAAGTATTCCTGTTACAAGAGGTATAACCAGTCAACTACTTCCAAGGACAAGACAAACTGCTGGACAAAAAAAAGGAAGAGTTGCAACTGGAGAAGATTCTGGTGGATCAAGTAATGTTGGATTTGGCATCTACACAAGTGCAAGTGGAACTCAAATACTAAACGTAAGTTTGTCACAAACTATCTCTTAAATGAATGCAAGTTTATACCTATATTAATTTTAGTTTTTTCTTTAAAAAACAGCCTAGGACTTCAAGTCAAAGGATTATACCAACAGGTTCAAGTTATAAGGATGCAAGTTTAACGGTTATAGACCTTGGCTTTAAGCCTAGAGGCTTGAGATGGAAAAACAAGGATGCTGTCACCACTTCCCAATTGCAGCAAATGACAAACAAAAAGAAGTAACACCAACTTAGAATAGGTTGATTTTGGGCCTTATTTTGGTTATGCTAGTGCCTAATTGGCTGTAAGTTCACCAAATCTTTTAAAGATTTGAGGATCTGTGCTTTTGAAGATTATATTGTGTACCATTCCGCCAAAGTCTTTGCCTGTTAATGGTTAGTGTTTAAAACATTGTGGTAACATTAAAGGTGTATTGGCTATGGCATATGCATAGTCCTGCCCGTGGATTATATAATCTTTGAGAAGTTCAGAGGGTAGATTTATCAGCATGCAAAACAAACCCCATTCTTGTTCCTTTCTATTGTAAATCAATTTATATATACCTTGCTGAATAGGGGTTTAAGATTCATTTAACCCAAGCAATTGTGCTGACTACTAGAGATTACTTTATGACATACATTGTTAAAATTGAGGACTTGGCTGGATAACCATAAGCAGCAGCAAAGCACTGATATATTTCTCCATTCCGGAGCTTTTCGATTATGTTGAGCCTTCCATAGTTGAAATTTAAACTTCTTCAAGTTTAACTACTTTAGATATATGCAATTAAAGTTTCTGCTACCAAAGGTACAGTATGGTATATGAATCTGATAGAAAGTAAGGCAAACAACTCTGTAATGAAATGAGAAGTGCATTTGATCTGATTACATTACTACATATTTTTCAGGAAGGTGATCCAACATCAAAATTCTACTAGATCTAACACCAAATACAACATCAAAATACTACTAGACCGAACACCTCAAGAACACTAACAATTAGGCTTCAATTTCCATATTCCAAACATCAGCAACCCAGTGGCAACGACACCAATAATAAATATATTTCTTGCTCGCTTTAATCTTTCATCAAAAGCATTGACTTTCTTCAACAATCCCCACATTACCCTGTTTGCTTGTGGAGGGTGTCGATCTTCATACCAAAGAAAATAGTCACAACCACCCTTTTTCTATAAAACCAATCAAAAATAATTAGACGCCAACAATTAATCATCTAATTGACTTAAAAAAAACAAGGAAAACAAAGAATTTTACCTTTGAAATTCTACAAGTAAAAAATCTATGCCCTGGATTTAATTGGGTCCATGAAGTCTTTAATAGTGCTTCATTACCACACCTACAATATCGACCTTCATCCACAGATGCCATGGAAGAATTGGAGAAGCTTGACATTAAAGTATTAAAGGCCAAGAAGTAAAGAAAGGCTGAAGAAGAGAAAAATTGGAAAAGAAGGGAGAAATTGGAAAAGAAGAGAGAAAATTGGGGTTTTAATTAGGGTATAATTGGAGAAAAAATAATATAATGGATGATGTGGAGTAATATTACCGTTTGGGACGCCACATCAGACCAAATTTTGATGTTTACACGCCTTGAATAAGTGAAAATCACGCGACACTCCAGCTATGCAAAAAGTGTCAAAGTGACACACGGGGACCCTACGTTAGGTGCTTAAAATGAAAATGTTTCAGTTGAGGTGTCTAAGTGAAAGATTGTGCCAAGTTTAGGGGGCCACCGATGGGTTCCCCCTATATTAAATGACAAACCCTATATAAAATGCACGTAGCATATTAATGTTTGTTTGGTACAAAAAAATATATTTTCTCTGTTCCTAATTACTTGTCCACTTTTAAATTGGCACACATATTAAGAAAGCAATTATTGACATAATAAGTGTACTATTTTACCCCTATTAATTATAAAGTGGATAGATTAAAAATTTAAGATTTTCAAGAAATTCTACCTTTTTCAAAGTAATTAATTGAGGGTATAATAGATAAAATTATTTTTTCCTTTCTTGATTTGTCAAAATGGACAAGTAATTAGGAACAACTATAAAAGGAAAAGCAGATAAATAATAAGGGACAGAGGCAGTATGTTTTTCATGAAAAATTTTACTCATATTTGTTTATAAGTGGAAAATAAGTTAGAAACCAAACTCCCTCAGAACATGACTTGGATTCAACATTCGAACTGCGATCCAATCTCAATCTTGATATCCGAACCTAGACAAGACTGATTCAAAACATTTATTTAGAAAACATTTTTAAAAATATTTATGCCAACCAAACATGAAAAAATTGAGAAACATTGCTTTCCTTTATAACCAACATGAAATTACTAAAAAACATTGTTTTCCTTTATACCAACCCTTAAAGGAATAGTATTAATTTATTGTTTTTTTTATTTTCCATCTAGTGTCCGTTACCTAGTAAACGTTCCCGACAAAGACGAGTTTTAGGGAACAAAACTAAAATGATCGTTTTTTCCAATATAATGACTATTTTTATTATAAGGTATATATGAATGATTAAAATGATCAGTTTTTCATATATTAAGAACTATTTTAATTACATAGTATATATGAAGGGCAAGATGAATCACTTTTTCTAGTAAAGACTATTTCAAAATATGTGGAGAACTAGATGAATCACTTCTTCTATAAATTAAAAACTATTTCAATTACATGGTATAAATGAAATCACTTTTTTTATACATTAAAAATTATTTAATTTATATATGATAAACGGATGGATCACTTTTACTATTTTGATAGTTTTCCCAACAGTTTAGTCGAGTAAAAGTGAAGTCCAAAAAAAAGTCCCCTCTCCGGAGTTCAAATCCAATTGCCGCATCAAACTTTATCAGTTCTGTCTGCTTATCCTTCTCATACACCTATGTTCTCATGGAAGTCTCAATTTGCACATTCAAACTTGTCTTGTGATTCATCACCACAAGACAATTCTTACTGGAAGTTTCGAGACGACTAGGATTCCAACTCATCATGTGATCACAACCGCGTACCTGGAAGGAAGTTTTCAGGTCTAGCGTGATTACTAAACCTTTGGAAGATAATGGATTCAACAAACCTACAGAACGAATACAATTATCACAGCTTCGGGAACAAGATTGTGGCCACTGGCCACCACCAGATAACTCCTGCAGAGTAACCAATTGCTATGAGAGAGGAGTAATGACTCCATGCTTATGTCAACCAACCTCTTGCGAGCTAGACCACTGTTCATGGTGCAGCAACAAAAAATTGACAATCAAGTCACTCTCACAACTTCGGTAAACAAAATGGATCTTCAGCAGATTGAGAGCTAGACAACTGTTCATGGTGCAACAAAAGAAATTGATTTGTATGTTTTAGAATAATATTAACATGAACTCAATCTGTTTCTAACTAAAACATGAGTTTTGCGCTCCAAACTACTATTGTTTAGAAATTTATAGTGTTACATTGAGGTAAATTAATAATTATGCAACGAAACTTAGTACTTAAGACTTTGGGTAACTGAATCTACTAAACGAGCTTATTAATAAGAGGTTTTTCTTCTTCTTCTTTTTATTCAATCAGGGTAATCTGATAGTTTTGGCCATGAAAGCAACTCAAGGGCACTACGGATGATGAGAAAGCATATGAAAGCGTAAATCAAGCCATGAACATAAGAAGAAAAATCTTTCTCCTGTGACCACAAGTACGCCCCCCATCAAATCACAATGGCGAGTTATAAACTTAGCCGCTGAATGCATCACAATATCTGAAAAATAATGGACCATTTAAGGTAACCAGCACCTTGAGAATGTTAACACAAGAAGGTTCATGTTACCAGAACAAGAAGTATCTGCAGATACCTGCTCCAAGGTCCAAAGGATGGGATGATACAAGGTATATAATACTGTTGTTACCTACCAGTACAAGAGAACCATGTGAGCGAGCCATCTCAGCTATTTTCTGAAAAAGATCAGAGAGGAGAAAACACATATAAGAAAAGGAAGCAATTATCAATTGGAATTTAATAGACTTCAACATATCAGCAGCCATGAAAGAACACTAAACAATATTTCTTAATTTAAGAGAAATGACATTTGCTTGTCAAATGAACAATAACCAGTAGTCCACCAAAGAATGACAGTACGTATATTGAGTTTTGGGTTATTACATATTATTCTCCACCAATTTGAAGGCTTTTGGGTTTACTCCTACATAATTATTACCAAATCCACCAGAGAGCGACAGTACGTATATTGTAGAAGTGAACAAAAAGGAAAAAAAATCATTAGAATTATAAAGCAGCGTCGTTTTCTGAGTAAATAGCAAAGTATTACAACCCTCGCTCCACTACAACTATATGCACATAGTTTGGTACTCGTATAATAAGAATCATTAAAGATAATCTAAAGCAGACCACAAGAGCAAAAGTTTATTAAAAATAGAATATCAACAAAAACTAAAATAGACAAAAAAAAAGAAGGAGAAAATCAAAACCAAACCTAGTACTTGAGTACGCAAGTTGGCGACAATCGGAACTGACGAGAGGCAAGGCAGATAGAGAGCCATAAACAATAAGAAAAATCAAAACTGAGGGAGAAGAGATAGAGATGATAGATAGAGTGAGGGAGAGATGATTCGGATTACCTGGTGACGACAGACGTTGATTGGATATTCATCAGCTTGAGAACTCATCTTTTTGATGCTATACTGAAAGAGTCTTCCTCTTCTACAAAATCTCATAGAATCACTGTGAGTAAGGCTTTTCATATTACTTGTTGATCGAAGGCGTCAGGCTGTCTCCACCATCGGCTTTCTTCGCCAACGGCAACGATTCATCCACCACATCAAACACACTCACCTTCCTCTTCCGCATTGTTCCTATCCAGAACATCTAAAATCCACCACAAATCCAAAATTCGTGACGAAACAATTACAGATGCACTGAATAATCGGAGAATAGGAGACTGGGATTTTAGATTTCCGTCTGTTCTCGGTTTACAAAGAGGGAGGGAACATACAAAAAGGTGGAGGGAAGATAAAATTAGGAAAAAATCACTTTCAGTTTTTTGTATTACTCTATTTAGTACCAACATTTTGTGGCTAATCTCTTCAATGGCAAGTGAAAAGGTCTTCATTCCCATTTATTGTCTAATTGTTGAGCAAAGGAATATAGCGACATTCAATTAATTGCCACTAAAGACATTTCTTTTGGTAGCTAGGTGGATGACTTGTTTTCTAAATCTTGCCCAGAAGCGCAAGCGTGTGACTTAAGTTATTTTGGATGTTAAAGAATGTAACATTATTTGCAGCTACACATCTAACATGTCGTATTTTAACAACTCTATACACAAGGTGGAATTGTTATTGTTGCTCTATTTAACTTTAGTGTATCATATTTTGTTAGCTATTATGAGGCAATGTAATCATGTTTAAAAAAATCATCTCTCTTTCCAATTACAAGGTCACTGTTCTAGCTTCTTGAAAGGGGTCTTCTTATAGTAACTTGAATCGCTACGGGCATTGTTTGAGGTAGTGATAATGAAGGGGTAAAAATGGAGCGACACGCAAATTAGTTTGAGATTGAGACACAGTTTTGTTGTTTTACCAAATGAGTAATCATACACATGTGTTTCACAAAGAAGTGATACCTACAAGCATTATTCATGCAATGAATATAAAGGGGGAAGAAAAGCATTCTTCATGCAATGAATACTACTTCAGTTAATATATTAATATTTTCAATCAAACCAAACAATGCATTAAAATAATCTATGTATAATTAATGCAAACATAACTAATACATGCATTGCTAATGCAAGCATTACTAATACACTCTATTTAGTATTATTCTTATACACTCTACTAAACGACCCCTTAGTGGCCTACAGTCAAAACTTAATAAGATATCATAAATATTTTAAAAATTTATGTTTTTTTTTTTTCAAATTTACCCCTTTAACTTTTTAAGTCAGATTTATAAATTTATCCTCGCAAGGATTAATTTATTCAAATAAATTTGGCAAACACGCAACTTTTTTTCCAAATTAGTAATGTGGGATTGCAAACATGTAACTAAACACCGTACTTGGTATGTGGAATCTTTAGCAAATGTAACGCTACCAAACATAGTACTAATTAAGCTAATTTTGATATATGAATAGTTCCACATTCTAACGAGCACCCAAATGACCCATTAGTTTGTGATTTTCTGATGACACAATATTAACTCAAAAAATGAAAATTTTGTTGAGTTATGATTGACAACAAAAATATGTTAACTATAGAGAGCCCTTTTATCTTTATTCATCAATCACATATTTTACATATGAAAAGATAGACAACAAGAAGTTGAAACAATCACAAAAATATAGTTTCTTTTGCCTTTTCCTACCCCCTTCATATTAATTGCATGAAGATTACTTGTAGGTATGACTTGTTTGTGAAGCACGTGTTTATCATTATTCATTTGGTAATACAACGCAAACTTCGTCTTAGTCTCAAACTATTTTTTGAATATCGCTCCAGATTTGTTTCCTTTAGTATCACTACCTTAAACAATGTCCGTTAAGCGACACAAGTTACTACAAGAAGCCCCCTTTCTCAAAGCTAGAACATGATCTTGTAATTGTAAAGAGGAACGACCGGATACTTTTGATAACTCAAAGGAGTTTTTTTTAGCTTTACTAACATGATCACATTGTTACACAATATCTAACATAATATGATAAGCTTAAGTTAGATAGTAGCTGAGCAAACAGTAAGAATTCCCCCCTGTACATAGAGCAGTTAAAATACAATATGATTTAGCGCTGAACAACAAAACTAACTTACACCAGATGTGTAGGTGCAAATTATCCTACATTTTTAACATCCAAAATAAGTTGAGTCATACGCCTCTGCTTCTAGGAAAGATTCTCAATAATCTTATGAACATCACCAGATTTAACTGGATTTGATGGATCGTGCGGATGCCTGTCAAAAAAGTGTGACGGTAAATAAACAACCAAAAGCAATAATAAAGGGGACATAACAGTTAAAGAGTAATATCTTCCTCATATCCTATTCTGAAGAGCGTTATTTTGAACTTTAAGGTTTCAGATTCCATGGATTTACTCAAACTAAAGATCAGAAATTCCAGTGTACAAACTTCTCATAGTCATCGGGGAGTTAAACATGCAAATTGTTGACAAGACACAAGCAAACAGCCAAAATCTTTATATCAAGTACGTCTATATAAATATTTGCTGGCCTGTTATTTTCTAATGACTGTGACTTAACCAGTCTGATAAGGTAAGATAGTCCATGTGTAGAGAATTAACAAAGCAGAGAAATTACAAGAAAAAAATAATAATGATAAAACCAGATCACTATACAAATATGGATATCATCACTTGAAATAGGGTGGTTTCTTTATCAACACAACATTTACTGTTGGCACTAAACAGAAAAGCAGAAAAGGACCAAACAATTTAGTCTCAGGTCACACAACATTGAGGGTCCAGAACAACAGTAAATAATCTACTTCTTGCATTTAATTGTTTCTCTGTCAGTATATTTGTCACGACCCGATTTCTCGAGTCATGATGGCACCTACTATACCCTATCAATAGGTAAGCCAACCCGTAACCCAGAACATTAAGCAATGAGCGTAAGGGTAGAAACTAGCAGAAACAAAAGTCTAAACAAGGACAACAAGGCGGAAGCAAACCAAAATAAATATATACAGAATCCCTCCCGGAACCTAGAAGTCACCAGTACAGAGCTATCTAATAAAGAGTACAAGTCCCAAAAGTGGACCACCACAAGCGTGTCTCAGAGGCAACAAGACTAGCTAAAACAGAAGATGGAGACATGACAAACCCAAAACGCCAAGTGCTCGCCCTCGTCTCCGAATCACAGCTGCAAAAGAAAGCTGAAACTATTCACCGTCGATGGCAGTGCGGGACTGCATCACAAAATAGATGCAGAGCGTAGCATGAGTACCAAAATAACAGGTACCCAGTAGGCATCAAAGGCCGACTGAGCAAAAAGGGTAAAAACAAGAGAAAAGGATAGAATCTAGATACAGAGAGGTCAACACGAATAAGAAAAGGAAGCACACAAGCATACCAAAAATAAACTAAGTACAACTAAACTAAACCTAACTAGACCCCCATAAGCCCAGAAGGTACACTCGTGCGCAAGTTTAAATACAACCTGAACGGACCCCCATAAGCGGCGGTACACGAGAAAAAGCTAAGTCTGCGAGAAAGAAGAAAACCGGGCTCGGCCAAGTAACCAAGATAACCCATCGGACTCCACCGGCGGTAGTGCACTCGGCCCGGCTAGAAAGAGTGACCCCAGGAGCACCTATCAAGCGATCCACTCCGGCCCATTTCGAAGAGGGACCCGAGGGTGAGGTTGATATCGCAAGTCGTCCTACCATGCAGTCAGCTCCAAGCCCAGCTAGAAAGAGCAACCCGGGGACACTCGGCCCAAAGACACTCGGTCAACTAGAAGAGAGGCGGGGCGATCGGCGAAATCACCGAAGTCTACCCGGCCCGATCGTTCGGCCGGTAGAAAGAACGATCTCGGGGGTGATGGTATCTCCGATAGGATCCAATCCAACAACAACCATCATGGAACGCCGTCCGCTCTAAGAAATCACAGAAAAGACTCCAAGCATATACTATTTCAATCCCACGCCTCTAGTGATGTACCGAACCTTCGAGAACACATTGAAACTGCAAAATTAGAGGGAGAAGATACAGAAGTGCACCAAGCACCGATAACGCCTAATCTAAGGCTCAACTATCAGATTCAAGTCTGCTACTCCAGTCTACAAGGAGCTAAGTCATTCGAACGACGTCGGCAGAAAGTCAAGGTCATCCAGCCCACACGGGTCATAAGTCTAAGGCAATGTTAGCCTAACCTAGACTAAGGACATCATGCTTTCGGTTAAGGACGAACAAACATACAACACATAGCATACAAACATATAATAACATTTAGCACATAAGCATGCAACTCTACTAAATCGGATAACATGATACCACACCCTAAATATGACCAATCGATCCTAACATGAGGTATCTAATCAAAGTAAAGTAGGAAACTAGTACCCACCCCCAATTCACTCCAATCGATATGCTTTTACACAATTAAGCTCAATCTAGTAGAAAGAAAGCCGTAGCCTACCTTAAGGCCGATCGCACGCGCTCCAAATTACTTTGCCAGAGATTTTCCTTTCCGAACGATCCTTGAATGCTGCCACTCTATCGAATGTAGGATCACAACGTTAGTACAGTCGTTTAGACACCAAAATCACTAAAAACGGAGACGGGTAAATTTTGGAGTCAAAACGGGAATCGTGGGACCAACACCAAGCTGTTCGGATTTGACTCCGTCAAGAGACCCAAAACAGTGCCCCGATCTTGTGTTCCGAAATGGAACACAATTTGGGGCTCAAAACGCAACAAAACCCGACATGCAAGGAAAATCACATTTTAATCAACTAAAACGAAAACATGCAATAGTCAAAACTCAGAATTTATGAGAATTGCAAGGTGCCCAGCACTCCTTGAACAGTCCACGACGAAGCCACGACAATTCCCAACACGTGAAACTTCGAATCACCCAAAACCGAGCTAAAGTGAGTGAGATATGACCAAAACAAGAATGCCAATAACAAAAGCTCGAAAAAGGGGGTACAGCAGTCAGGTTTATTGCAAAATTTACCTTGAAATACGCGCACCCGACAACTTTCGAACACTCTACAGCGAAGCCACCGAAAATACGAAGCTCCCACACTTCGAATCGCCTAATTCGGTTGAGAGATGAGAGAGTTAGGAGATTTTAAAGTTTTGAAAAGCTACTGGTTTTTTTTCTGCATTATATAGTAGATTTTCAGCTTAATTTTTGAAAACTTAAAAACTCTGATGGAGTGCTCCGAACTCGTTCGGAACCCCGTGCACACAAACGAGATATGCAACCGTACCAAATTCGATATTCCGAACTCAATGGCGTAGTCAAATTTTCCATACGATGTCAGCTTGACAAAAAGTGGGTCCCACACCCAAATGTCATTTTAAATCAAAAACCACAAAAGCGCTCGAAAAACTATCGAAAACCTCGGAACACAAAAGAAGGGTCCTTCTAGACCAAAATCGACATTCCGGAGCTGACGGAATTCTCATCCGAGCGCGTTTACTCAGAATGTTGACTAAAGTCAAACTTAGGATTAAAACTTAAAGTTAAAACACCTAATAGCACCGACTCACACAGAAAATCTCGGGATTCAAGCCGACCCTGCTACTAGCCTAAAATGACCCTTCCGAAGCTGATGGAATCGTCAGAATTAGATTCCAGTGTCATCTTCTTGAACTTTTGATCAAAAATGATCGTTCAAGGTTCATAAGCTCTAAAACACTAAAACTCGCACAATAACCAAACGAACGACCAGGTGACCGAACTGTCAGTCCCAACAAGTCATAAATGACTTGGGGTCGCTATAGGAACGCTCTAACAACACACAGAAGGCAAAACACAGAAATAACTAGGAGGGCCATTACAATATTCGTCGCATCTCTTCCTAATATTAACATCATCAGTGACATTTGGAACCTCCTAAGAGACTTCCAAGTAATCCAATGAGAAATCAGAAAGTTCCATTACTTTCAAAAAGAAAATTAATTTACAAATCTTTTAAACATTTTCATTTTATAAATCCTTCAGCCATCTGTTTTTTTTATTCACTAAGGATGTAGTGAAGATTAGAAGGCTGTAGTGCATTCCAACACAACATACCTTGAAGATGCATCAGCCAAGTGAAGGTAAATGACGTTGTAAATACTTCTTTAAGAAATCTAGTCAACTTCTGGGTAAAACAAGAACATATAGAATAACAAAAGAGTAAATATAGAAAAAAGACTCACTCACAAAGGATTTGGTGTGACCCAAATTGGATGACAAACATGACGGAGGGAAACACCATCATAATGTAGCTAGATATTGCCATCTGCTAATTTAACACCCCCATGTCCAAGCTGCTACCTTCTTTAAACTAGAGGTAAGCACCCAAACAATTATCAGTAAAATAAATATGATTGGGCTTGATTCCAGGAAAGCTCTGTCCCCTAATCCCTAATTGGCGTAGTTTTGCAAGCATCTAAATCAATCTGGAAAACCAGAAAAGTTTTTGTCCTATAAGTGTGGGACTTATTCCCTCATCATCAGCTTCAACTTGGATGAGCGTTAGTGGAATCCTTTTGGCAATCATCTTTGACACACCTTAAATCAAACGGAAAAGGGGTCAAAAATACCTGAAGTACAGAAAAAAGTTTAAAAATACCCTCCATTCATTTTTTGGTCTAAAAATACCCTTCTACTCATCTTTTTGGTCTAAAATTACCCTTCCATCCATCTTTTTGCTCACTTATACCCTTGTAACTGACAACCCTCTCTTTTTTTTAAAATAATTATTATGTGTCATTTTCTTATTTAATGAAATAAAAATTCACCTCTATTAATTTTTTTCCCATAATTTATCCAAATCAAAACAATATATCTTTTCAAGATCCAAGAATTAGATTTTTTTAAATCTAGTAATTTCTATTTTCTATAGCTTTTTTCCAAAAAAAAAATTGTTTTAGATAATTAAAATATTTTTAAAAATATTAGTCATGCCACAATTACAGGGACATAATATATTAATATAAATCCTAAAAAAAAGTTGTTCCAGTTGGTGCACCAGTCCAAGATTTGATCACTAATGACGCGGAAGACAAGATTATTAGTCAAAAAAATTAAATGATCTTTTTTTAAAAAAAAAACAGAAGATAGACATTTTTTTAGGATTTATATTAATTTATTATGTCCCTGTAATTGTGGCATGAATAGTATTTTTAAAAATATTTTAATTGCCTAAACAATTTTTTTTTTTTTTTTGGAAAAAAGCTATAGAAAATAGAAATAACTAGATTTAAAAAAATATATTTTTTTGGATCTTGGAAAGATATATTGTTTTGATTTGGATAATTATGGGAAAAAATTAATAGAGGTGAATTTTTATTTCATTCAATAAGAAAATGACCATAATAAGTATTTTAAAAAAAGAGAGAGGTTTGTTAGTTAAAAGAGAGAGATATCTATTTATTAATTCACAATCTTTTAAATAGATAATTTTATGACATGGTTATCATGTTTTCAAGAATCATTCTTATCCTAAAAGATATCTATTTATTATTCACGATCTTCTATATAGACAAATTAATTTCGATATTTACTTATTGACTTTTTTTTTAGATTTAGATAAAATTTATTACACAGAATTATTTTTATTTTATATCCTAAAGATATTTTTTTATTATTTTATTAGTATAATATCATATAATAAAAAAAATCACATATTACTATAAAAATCACGCGCTCTTCCTTTAGCAAAACTTGATATAATATAATATTCAAAAAAAAAAAGAAAAAATGTGATCATATCATCATTATTATTGCTGCTATAATGTAAAAAAAAAAAAAAAAATAATAATTTAATAATGCATGTAAGGAAGTTGTTTTGAATCCCGAAAAGATGTGGAAGAATATTATAAGAAGAATATGTTTCTTCAATCATTAGTCGAAGAAAATCTTCCACATTAATTTTTATGCAAGGTTTCAAAACAATTTTCTTCCATGGCATCATCGATATCTTCTTTTTTTTTTTCAATTTTTGGAGAACATTAGTAGTATCTATATGGTGCAATTACATTTTCTCATTTCTCAGTTGTTAAATTTTCTCTATAGCGAGGCTTAAATCCTTTATTTGTTTGGAAATGTATGTTTTAATAAATAATCTTTTGTTTTATGAGATTAAAAAATTAATATATTTTTCAGATATTTCCAAAAAAAAAAGTTATTTTTTTTTAAATTATTATTTTCGATATTTTAAAAGTCATTTTTGCGAGCTAAATATTCAAGGATTGAGAAATGAGGAAATATGGTCATTGCGTTATATTGGTGCAATCAATGTATTCCAAAAATTGAAAAAGAATATTTTGATAATGCATGTTAGGATTTTGTTTTGAATCCTACTTAAAAAATGTGGAAGAATTTCAGAATAATATGTTTCTTCAATCATTAGTCGAAATATTCTTCCACATCAATTATGCAAGGTTTCAAAACAATATTCTTCCATGCATCATCGATGTCTTTTTTTTTTTTTTTTAATTTTTGGAGAATATTAGTAGTATCAATATGATGCAACGGCTACATTTTCTCATTTCTCAGTTGTTGAATTTTCCCTACAACGAAGCTTAAATAATTTATTTGTTTGGAAATACATGTTTTAATAAATAATCTTTTGTTTATGAGATTAAAAACTTAATATATTTTTCGAATATAAATATTTTTTTTTGAAAATTATTATTTTCGATATTTTAAAGTCATTTGTGCGAGCCAAATATTCAACTATTGAGAAATGAGGAAATGTGGTCATTGCATCATATTGGTGCTATATTCCAAAAATTGAAAAAGAAGATTTTGACAATGCATGTAAGGAATTTGTTTCGAATCCTACTTAAAAAATGTGGAAGAATTTCAGAAGAATATGTTTTTTTTCAATTATTAGTCGAAGAAATTCTTCCACATTAATTTTTATGCAAGGTTTCAAAACCATTTTCTTCCATGCATCATCAATACTTTTTAATTTTTTTTTTTTGGAAAACATTAGTAGTATTAATATGATGCAACGACTACATTTTCTCATTTCTCAATTGTTGAATTTTCTCTACAACGAGGCTTAAATCCTTTATCTGTTTGGAAAGACATGTTTTAATAAATAATCTTTTGTTTTATGAGATAAAAAATCTTAATATATTTTTCAGATATTTCTTCAAAAAATAAAATTGTGATATTTTTTATTTGAAAATTTTATTTTCGATATTTGAAATTCATTTATGTATTTCAGATTTTTTAAGGTATTTTTATTTATTTATATTTACTCTATAGTCTATATATAAGTAATTGGAGTAAGCATGTGTGCTTTGTCTTGTTGGTATTTCTCTATCACACTTACATTAGAGTGGGGAGCTGTCCTAATCATTGGCCCAACTGTCACTTTTAACTAATTTATTTATTTATCATGCTAAATATTATGATATAGGTCATCAAATTTAATTATTTTTTTTGTTTTCTACTCGGTATTCGTAACTCGCATTAGAATTGTGACTAAATTTGAATTGTGCTACAAGACATATTCGGTGGTGGCGCTTTCAAGAGAATTTTCTCCATATTCGAAACTTTAATTCGAGATTTCTGATTAAAAGTGAATCAATCCCACCACTAAATCATAACTCATGTTGGCATTATAGGTCATCCAATAATATCAAAGTAAAGGTTACAAAAATTATGGTAGAAGCAAATTGTTGAATATAGAAAACCATACGAAATGCTTTCTTGTACATACTAAAACTGACATAGCTAGACCAAGTGCCAAAAATATAATATAATAGTGACTAGAAAATCACACAAGTCACTTTCATTCTTGCTGTATATGATTGGCCTTTATTCATTTTTTCCAATTTTCAATAACCTGCTCCAAAGAATAAAAATAAGTCACCTTCTCGGTTCTCATCAAATTATAAAATTAGGGTGACAAGTGAGAACAAGCTAAAGTCAATTGTATAAAATTGCAAGTGAAAGTAATAATTATGCATATGTCTCAAATAAATTAAGTCAGTTATATTCTTATTGATGGTGTCTCTCTATTTAAACTTATCTAATGTTATATCAATAATATATATAGTATTTTTTTTACTTGTATATAAATTTCTGATATAATTAAAAGACTTCTAGATAAACATATTATACATTATGATATTCTACACGTTCTAAAAACTCAAGTGAGTTCTGCCTAATTTTCGTCTAAGTGATGGAAGGAGTTACTTTACTTGTTTCTTCTATCTTGCATTAAATTAAGAACTGCTGTAAAGTAAGAGCGTAATATTTTACGTAAAAAGTATTTGATTCATAAAGGTAAAATCTACGACTTGCACCTCTGCATAATTTGTCCCAAATTCACTAAACCAATGAACCTTAATAGAATTTAGATTACAATAATTGCAATCTAGGAATTATATAACTTTAATCCCTAGAGCAAAAATCTTTACAGGTCGTGGTTTCCCCTATCAAATTACCTCTAATTTGAAATCAAGTTCCTATTTCGATCTATCTCTAAACAATTGCTTCCAGAAAAGCTGCAAAAGTACAACTCGATAATCGACCTAATACAAGAAATCTAGAACCCAATTTTATAAAGTGTGCATAATTAAAATTTGTACCATGCACATATGCATGAGGAAATTCAGATGTTATTATTGTCATTCGAGCTAACCAATTCATCAAAATAGCCTCTTCTTGACTTCTTCATATCTATTTGATTTTGTTATCTCAAATCAACATACTTATTGAGAATTATCTTTAATATATTTCACTTGATTTAAGATTTTTAATTTCTTTTTGGACCGACGATAGTTTAAACATATATCCCTTCCTCTCCCTTCGTGTGTATCTTTTGATACAAGTTGTGTAAAGCTTCTTGTTGAGCTTTACTAATAATTTTTTGGGGAAACTTACATAAAATACTATATTAAGAAAATATTTACTATTTATATATAGCAATAACATTTTTTTTCACTTGATCATTTTTAATATATTTATTATACAATTTTAATACATATTACAGAGTCTAATTTATAAAACACATACTCCTATAATACAAGTTTTATTGATGAGTAATACATTTATCACACATTCTAATACACTTACAATACAATGTGTCAATTTCTTACCAAACAAGCATAATATCTTTTAAAACAGTTATAATACATATATATTGCATACATAATTCACTTTTAATACATATTGCATATTTATTATAGTATTGCTATATATTGCTATAAATAGTAATACATACAACATATCACTAAAATCAGTAATTATTTATTAAAAACTATCCATTCAAATAATTTTTCCTATTTCTTTTTAGCTTTCATATTTTCTTTGAAACTTCAATTTCTTTACTTTTGGTAATTTGTAATAGCAATCTCTTGTAACTAACTTTAACTTTTTGTATCTCCTCATGACCTCATCCCATCACAATTTTGCTTCTTCATATTATCAATATAATTTTTACTACCTAATAAAAGTTCACCTCGTTTTAAGTTCACAAATATTAATACTTTTAAGAATGATCTACTTGAAGTAGTATTCATTTAGAGAGAAACAAGAGAAACAATTGGATGTTAAACTTCAGGGTTAAATATTTTAGATCATTCAAATACCTTTTAAGCTTATATTATGATGTAATAATTAAATAGTATCGGTCTATTCCATTGTTTAATCCCTTTCAACTAAAGATAGTTTTAGTTTACATAAAAAAAAAAACTACCGAATCGATCGACCCTAATCGTATCGAAACGATTTATATCATTTTTTCAATAAAACTGTGGACTTTTATTTAAGTGTATAACCGTCTCAAAAAATTAGGATGGTTTTTTTAATTTATAATAAAAATTGAAAAATTCTCTAAACTAAACCGAATACCCTTACATGTATGTAAATATATATGTTTTTATATATTAACAATATGTTGAATTTAATATATAAATATATTTTATAACATTTATAAATATAACTTAGGTTTTGAATACTATGATAGATATTCCATCAAACAATACGGCAAAACTTATGCAAGCACTCCTATTAAATATTTGAGACCAAACAATATGGTAATAAGGTTTTACAATCTTGACATCTTAGTGAAGATTTGAGGTGTTTCTTCAAGAACATACTTGCGAAATTAATATTTTAATAATAGTATATTTGGAGGTGATATTTTAAAAGTAAAAAAAATAAAATCCCGAAAATTAATCGAACTGTACCGATACTAAAAAAAACCGATATGATTGAGATGATTTAAAAAAATCTAATTATAGTTATACATTATAAAATACCCAAAAAATTAAGATATATAATTTTTAAAAAATAAACACCGAACCGGCTCATTAACACTAGCTCCTAAGAATAGGTATATGGTTTAAAGATTAACCTTAACCGACCACTATTTCGTTAGTTATTATACATTTTTTTTTTTGTTAATTTTGACTAAATATGCATCATTTTTATAAACATTAAGGATGTTTATTCTTTATGTCATACGATATGAACTATTACATGTCTTTCTTTTTTGTCAAAATAGATGTTTCAATTAGCCATAAATCTTTCAATTCATTTTTTTCCTGCCTAAAGAAAATAATTTGGACGTCTCTAATTGATTAAGTCATTGTATCTTTCAATACTTAAATGTAAACCTAAATTAGAATTCAAAACGATGATTTTGATCCTTTCCATCATAAAACATATCAAAATTATCTCTTTTAAATTTAAAATTTAGTCAAATTTATCGCTTTCACAACGAAAAAAAAAGTCAACACCAAATTAATTGAGATTTTAGTACTAAAAAAACATATGTAAAACTGTCTGTCAACCCATTAGTATTATTTAATTAACGATTTTATATAATGCCATGTGCATGTATAGTAGTAAACAATAAAAAAGGGTCCTACAACACAATGAGAACATGCCCATATTTTTTGCCACCGCTATCACTATATTAATTAATTATCATCTATGTCATTTCACACTCTTAAATTATTATTCTTTTTTTAGACAAAACAAAATAAGAAAAAGAAAAAAAAAAAAAAAAAAGGAAATACACACATTCTTGTAAAATATGTGGGCTAGTGTCCCAAATATCAAGAACTAGTTTAAAGTCCAACCAATATCCTTCACATTCCAGCAAATTGTCCTACATACATGATACACTAATACACCGTATTCAAGTTTAGTATCACTAAATTATTCTATTTTTTTCCATTTATATGATATAATTGTGATCTGAGTAAATTACATATATTTATATAATTATAAATTATTTTATTAAAGATAAAATAAATATATTAACATTAAATTATTATTAAATATAAAAATTTATCTTTTTTTAAGCTGACTAAAAAAAAAGAGTGAGTCATATAGATTTAAATTGAATTAGGAGGTTGTTGAGATTCTTCACTTCACTCACAGATTTGTTCTCAAAATTCTTTTTACACTTCAAGAAATAAAGGTTGAACTCCCAATTTATTTTTATTTTTAAAAAGAAATGGTTCCACGCATTTTTTCAATTTATTAAGTACTAAATTTATGTCAAATAATGCAATTTCTAAATGATTGGTGTTTATCTGTATGAAACTATATATACGAAAGGACAAATGTCAGTAATTAATACATTGTTCTAAAATAAGTTTCGTTTTAATTCGTTTTACGTTTATTAAAAAGGTAATAAATGTAACATATAATTTACCAAGTTATTTCTATTTATTGAATTTGTTGAGAACTAAATATTATTAAGAAGAAATAATTCTTTAAAATAAGGTATAGCAATACTTATTTTGAGACAATCATTTTTTTAGAGCGACACTTATTTTGAGACGGAGAAAGTATCCAATATTTGAGTTGTGTATTCTTTTTTGAAACAATATTAATAAATAGCATGTTTGACAAAACACAATTTATGCTTGATTAATAAATCTTATAAACACTTTTAGATAATTAGTGTTTGACCAAATCTTTTTAAAATGTATTTCTAAGTATATTTTTCTCAAAAATACTTTCAGGGAAAAACTATACATTTAACTTCTGATAGATATATTCCCGAGAAAAAAATATTTTCTTCAAAAAGCTTAATCAAACATCTTACTTTTTTAAAATAAATTTTTTTGACCTCCACCTAATACAGTAAATTAATCACTTAAATTCCTATAGAAATACATTTAATTTGGAAATTATGAGGATATATATGTAATGAATTCTTCCTAGATTTTCCTACGATACTCATTTATGACTGTTTAATCATCAATGTTAAATTGCAAAAATCATTTAACTATTATTAACTATGTATATTTTACTTTCTTTTTTGAAGTTAAATTGATACCACTAGACATGGTCTAGTGATTTTTTATTAATAATAAACCTAATAAATCCTCAATAAAAATAGTACAAGCGGGAGACTAGATCTTAATTCTTACCTTATCAATTTACTTATTTACTATATTAAAAATATATTTCTATTTTTAATATATTAAAATATTTATATATTTTACCTTTAACATGAATTAATTATTCTTCTAATTATATCTAATTATATTTCAAAATATAAAAATATACATTAATTAATATGTATTAATGACAAAATATTCATGTAAATTATTTTATAAAAGAAAAATATGCAAAGCCCAAAATTAAATAAGTAAAAATGAACAAAGGAAAGGAACCAATTTTTTTTTTTTTACTAATATCATTTACAAACCTTTACATAAATAAACTTTAGTTTTCCAGTTAAAAATAATCAATGCAAGTTTTCTCACCATACTGTCATTAGATACCACAATTATTTTTGCTGTTAAAATATAAATTAGGTCAGTATTACTTATTTTATTTCCAAAAGAAAAGGTCAGAAATTTGAAAAGCAAAAAGGAAAAAAATTAAAAAAAAGGAAAGAGAAGTACTCCTATATTCTCTTCTCTCTTTACTCGTCTCTCCCAAAATCTTAAGTAGAAATTACAGACCTTTTCTCTCTCTAACAATGGCGTCTCTCTTCAGAGACCGTACTTTAGGCTATTCCCGGCGAGACTCCACCGACGCCGCCGCCGCCGCTGTGTCCACCATTTCTTTGGGCAGCGGCCCCACCAGTAGCTCTCGCTTTTCAACTTCCAGCTCCGCTTTATCTCCACTTCCATCACCATTCCCTGACCTTACTCCGTCACTCTCCACTACCGACCTCCGAGAAACTGCCTACGAGATCTTTGTAGCTTCTTGCCGGACTTCCACCGGAAAAGCCTTAACCTACATTCCCTCTAATTCCTCCGATCGATCTCCGTCACCGTCACCATCAGCGTCGAATTCCAATTCGTCTTCACCTTCTATGCAAAGATCTCTTACTTCTACTGCTGCTTCTAAAATGAAGAAAGCTTTGGGCCTTCGATCTAGCTCCAGCTCGGGAATTAAGCGGACTGAGGGTAGCCCGGGCTCTGGTGGAAAGCCCAAGAAGCCTGTAACCATAGGGGAGCTTATGAGGATCCAAATGAAGGTTTCTGAGAATTTTGATTCGAGAATTCGTAGAGCTCTTTTGAGAATTACTGCTGGCCAGGTAGCTTAATTAGAGCTAATGTGTAGTCCCGTTGCTCTATTTAGTGTAAATTCTTTATAAAGCTTGAATTTTCTTGTGGGGTTGCATCTTACAAATTTGCTATCTGAGTTAATTATCACTGGTTTATGCATTTTTGTGTGTTTTTTCTGGTAAATGAATGGTAATTCTCGGTAAAGTTTGCATTTTTTTTGGTGGGTTGGATTTTACACGTTTGATCTGTTAGGGAATTAACACTAGTTTTTTCCATTTTTATATGCTTTTTGGGCATATTAACGTTTACTTCTTGATAAAGTCTTCATCTTGTGGTGAGTTGCAATTTACAAGTTCGATCTGTTAGGAAAACTGCTCAATCAATGTCATTAACGGCAATTTTGTTTCCGCCTTTAAGAACAGCAATATTATTCAGGTTGGGGCGAATTCCGAGCACCATTTCTGTCCTTGTGGTACCAATTTGCTGGGGTTAGAGCTTTTGACCAAAAAATGCAATGTTCAGTTTGAACTGAGGAAATTTTTCGGGGAATTTTTCCTGGAGGATATTGGATTAAATGAATCCAAGCAGTTCTTTCTGAGAGTCGAACGTTCCTTTTATACACAACTTCAGAGTCTCCTTTCCGTTTTGGACTTGTGTATGGGTACTATCCAGTATAGATATGGGTATGTGTTGATTAGTATGTTTCGAGGTATTTGAATTACGGGATCAAATCACCCACAGTTGTGCTATACCCATTTGACATGGGTACATTAGGTGAATAATGTGTCCATTAAATAGTCCTTAATTATTCCTTAAAGGTAGCTATCAAAAAAAAAAAAATCCTTCCTTAGAGATTGACTTGTAGTGCATTTTTTTTGAGCCAGCTTTTGACTATTTATTGCATTAGCAGTATCCTCATTAACAATATTATATTGATTTGGTGGTGTGATATTATCCGCCAATCTGTGCTTCTGTGACTGAATTTAGCAGGATGTGTGGAGTTTCAGCTGTATCATTTGTCTGATGATGGACCTGCTAAATGCAGCTAAGGCATAAATGTAGTGACTAACCTTGATCATTATTCTTTAATGGATTTTTCTGCTCTCTTATGTCATTTTTGTTGAATATCCATCATGTTTGTCTTTTGCTGTTGAGTTTTTGTTTTTACCTCTTTGTCCTGTTTGCTCTTTGAATCTTGTATTCTCAGACATTTTTTCCATGAGTGAAACAAAAATCAATCTTTCTGTTGCTACGCTGATCAGTTCGACTTAAAAGTATTGACTTTCTTTCTACTCTGTTCTTTTCAACCAAGTTTTCATGTAAATTTTACGCACTTTCTCATGAGCATCACTGATCTGTTAATGCTTAATGAATGGTTAATTTTGATACAATTTGCTGTAACAACTCATAATGTGCATGATACAGGTTGGAAGAAGAATCGAGTCAACAGTTCTCCCGCTGGAGCTCTTACAACAGTTCAAAGCTGCAGATTTTACTGATCAGAGAGAATATGATGCCTGGCAGAAAAGAAATCTAAAAGTTCTCGAAGCTGGACTTCTTTTACATCCTCACATGCCACTGGATAAGTCGAATTCTGCTGCGCAGAGGCTGCGGCAAATTATTCAAGCTGCCTTAGATCGTCCGATTGAAACAGGGAGAAACAATGAGTCGATGCAAGTTCTCCGAACAGCTGTAATGGCTCTTGCTAATAGGTCATCTGATGGATCACTTTTTGATTCATGCCACTGGGCTGATGGTTTGCCTTTGAATCTCAGACTCTATGAGATACTTCTGGAGGCATGCTTTGATGTAAATGACGAAGCGTCTATCATAGAGGAAGTTGATGAACTTATGGACCTCATAAAGAAAACTTGGGGAATTCTCGGACTTAATCAAATGCTTCACAATATTTGCTTTTCATGGGTTTTATTTAATCGTTATGTCGCGACTGGTCAAGTTGAGAACGATCTGTTAGAGGCTGCTGATAGTCAGCTAGCTGAAGTCGCAAAAGATGCAAAGACGACAAAAGATCCTTCATATGCTAAGATCCTGAATTCTACATTAACAGCAATGTTGGGATGGGCTGAGAAAAGGCTTCTTGCATACCATGACACTTTTGATTCCGGGAATATTGAATCAATGCCAACCATTGTATCTATAGGGGTATCTGCAGCAAAAATTCTTGTTGAAGATATTTCTAATGAATATCGGCGGCGGCGTAAGGGCGAAGTTGATGTGGCTCGTAGTAGAATTGACACTTACATCAGGTCATCACTTCGCACTGCATTTGCTCAGGCAAGTTCCATCTTCTTTTAACTTTTATTTGGAACATACCAGTAATTAGGCTTGATTTCTTTTAAACAAATTTATACTTGCTGATTTAATCAGCAAGCAATACCTTTTAACTAACTGTTTTCATAACCTTAAGTCAATAGTGTGTGAATATCCAAATTAGGATTTTCAGGTGTGGATTCATAAATTTTGTAATTTCTGTTGTCTGGCATACTTTTAACATTTAAAATTGGATCTCCCCTCCATTGGAAAATTATACTGTGCAAGTAGGGCAAAAACTAATTTCTTTTTTATATATAAATTGTTAAATCCTCTTTACATAAGGGAGGATTCTAGTGTAATGACAAAGGGATTCAAAAATTGGTTTAGGTTTCAGGTTCAAATCCCAAGTGACATTCTAGTACTTTTCTGAATCCCCTTGCACAAATTTCGAGTTCCGACACTAAACAGAAGTGTAAGTGTAGTATGTCTGAAGGAATGTGAATGTGGGTAAAATACTGCATCTATCTCCTTTATCTGAAAATACTTCATCTATTTCAAATTACTCCACTTTTGTTTGGGTTGTTCCAATCTGATTCTACTTTCAGGTCCAATTTACATGATATACTTTCTGTCTTGGTCATGTTCCGTCCACTGCCTTTGTTGACAGCATATCTCTAAGTTGTATGCAGTTTTTTTCCCCTGTAAGTTTCTCCTAAATTCTCATATTTCAGGACATAGGCAGCTAATTTTCTTCAATCCTCACTAACCCATCTCAAACTCGTATGAAGTTTTAGTTCTCTCTAAGTTTTGCCACTATTCTCATCTTTGGGGTATATTTGTAATGATTTGCTTCTACTGTCACCAGTTGCTTATAGAAAGGGCAGTGATTGTGTTTGGTGCAGTTCCTTATTGCGGAGCTTAAAAAGTCAGCTTAACATTTCATCAGAATGACCATCTGAGTGCAATTTAAAACTAGAAATTTGGTTATCTTGATTGCAGTTAATGGAGAAGGCAGATTCAAGCAGGAGAGCATCAAGACACCAACCAAATCCTCTTCCTGTCCTTGCCATCCTTGCAAAGGATGTTGGTGAGCAGGCTTCTAAAGAGAAGGAGATTTTTAGTCCCATCTTAAAGAGATGGCATCCTTTTGCTGCAGGAGTAGCCGTTGCCACCCTACACGTGTGCTATGGGAATGAGCTTAAACAATTTGTTTCGAGTATAACAGAATTGACTCCAGATGCTGTACAAGTACTGAGAGCAGCAGATAAATTGGAGAAAGATCTTGTGCAGATTGCTGTTGAAGATTCAGTGGACAGTGATGATGGTGGAAAGGCAATTATCCGTGAGATGCCGCCATTTGAAGCTGAAGGTGCAATTGCCAACATGGTGAAAGATTGGATTAAGATGAGAATAGACAGACTCAAGGAATGGGTTGACAGAAATCTCCAACAAGAGGTATGGACTCATCAGTTTGATATTTGCTTTCAACTTCCCATACACAAGATGGAAGCAACTGTCTTATAATTTATATCTGCATCATATGGTTTGGCAAATATCTGCTGCAATCAGAAGGCAACTTTGTCTCTGCATAGGCTTATAGTACATTTACCTTACTCAAAACCCTCAGCACTATATTTTATGATTTTGTGGCAAGAACCAAGAATGTATACAAGTTAAACGCTTGGAATGTCACCATTACCTTGGAAAAAAACAAGAAAAAATCACTTCCAGAACCCTCCCTGTTACATGATTGTTAGTCTTAAAAATTGAGATAATTATTCTGATCAGACCTTTTCTTGCTTGAGAGGTTAAGTAACCCCATACAAGCTTCAAGAGATTTCTTAGACTTCAACAAATTATATTATAGATAGCTGCAGACCTGTAGAAAACTGAGGTCTTCATCTCATTGGCCCTGTATGAACTTGTTCGGCACAACTCCACACTCCTGTAATTCCTTTCTGCTCCTGATCAACAGAAAAGATGATTTATTATAACCTTCCTTTAGATTGTAGAAATAGCTGATATTTTTTGTTTTAACTACAAACAATAACTATGCCTCAATCCAAACAAGTTGGGGTTGGCTATATGAATCCTCGCCAAAAATTCATCTCAGCCAACATTTTATAATATAAAAATAAAAATGAGCAGTAGTAGAAGTTCTCTATATTTCCTTTTGGCACAAGAATCTCTTATAGGGCTAAAAGACTCCTAGAAAGTATAGGATCTCAAGTAAACATATTAACATGACTAAGATAAATTTCCAACTAATTGGCATCACCTATATTCCAAACATGACTTAGACTCTTGCTTTCAACTGTGCTTATTTTATATATTTGGTGTTGCATTCTTATCTTGTTTTCGTGATTAAAAAGGTCTGGAATCCTCAAGCTAATGAAGGAGGATTTGCCCCCTCTGCTGTTGAAGTCCTTAGGATTATTGATGAAACTTTAGACGCATTCTTCCTGCTGCCAATACCAATGCATCCAGCATTGCTCCCTGACTTAATGAGTGGCCTCGATAGATGTCTTCAATATTACGTATCAAAGGCAAAATCTGGCTGTGGTAATTTCTAAATCTTATTGTGAATAGGACAAACATTTTTATAGCCTAGCATGCCCATTAATGTGTGGTGTCATTTGTAGGATCAAGGAACACACATGTTCCAACCATGCCTGCACTAACCAGGTGTACGACTGCTACAAAGTTGTGGAAGAAGAAGGATAAGACACTTAATACAAAGAGGAACCCACAGGTTGCTACGATGAACGGTGATAACTCATCTGGGGTGCTGCAGTTGTGTGTACGTATAAATACTTTCCACAGAATTCGGACAGAGCTAGAAGTTCTTGAGAAGAGAATTATTACCCTTTTGAGGAATTCTGAATCAGCTCATGTAGAAGACTTCTCAAATGGGTTAGGAAAGAAGTTTGAAATCTCACCTGCTGCTTGTATTGAGGGGATCCAACAGCTCTCCGAGGCAGTCGGCTATAGGATTGTCTTTCATGATCTAAGTCCAGTTTTATGGGATGGACTGTATATTGGGGAGCCATCTTCTTCTCGCATTGAGCCTTTCCTTCAAGAACTTGAGAAGAATCTGACGATCATATCAAACACTGTTAATGAAAGAGTTCGGACTCGAATTATTGCAGACATAATGAAAGCATCCTTTGATGGCTTCCTGGTGGTGTTGCTTGCTGGAGGACCTTCTAGAATTTTCACGCAGCAGGATTCACAAATTATAGAGGACGATTTCAAGTCCCTGAAAGATGTTTTCTGGGCAAATGGGGATGGATTGCCTGTGGATATAATAAACAAATATTCAACAACAGTAAGGGATGTACTCCCTCTTTTCCGGACTGATGCAGAGAGCCTCATTGAGAGATTCAGGCGATCAACTTTGGAAACTTATGGTTCATCCGCAAAATCTAGGCTTCCCTTGCCCCCTACCTCAGGGCAATGGAATCCAACTGAACCAAACACCCTGTTACGCGTCTTGTGCTACCGAAATGATGACGCTGCTTCCAAGTTCCTTAAAAAGACTTACAACTTGCCTAAGAAACTGTGATTAATTGGAAGGCTTGATCAAGGGAAGCAGCTTCTTTTGTTAAAGATCAATCTTGACTGATGCTAGCGATGTTCCGTAATATGCTTCAGATTGACCAAGAAGATCCTCAAGCCAAGGGTATGGATGCCTTTGGGCATATTTAAAGAATGGCTATTTCCTTGTATAGTATAAGTTTGGGTCTTTGATTTCTTCATTTCAGCATATTGCTTTCAGAAGGTAGGAATCCAAGGCAGCAGCAGTAAGTGATTATTGGAGGTAACAGTTTGTGGAGATTTGATCCTATTATATTGCTTGTTATAGAATTTCAGGTCCCATCAACAGAGTAATTGATTCAAGATTCATTGTCTTCTACATATCTATATATATTCATTTATTCCTTCTGATTTCACTATGTAGACAACAGAAATTTGGATGGCTTTTGTTAATAGTATTTATATACACTGGTATTTATTGGTATGCTATCTTAGTTTATTTTCTGATGAAATCCAAATTTGAACACATCAGGATTGACCATGAGTGTGGTGTTTGTTCAGTATGACTTAGGATTGTAGTGATATGAAACACATTAAACTAAATCAATTAAGCAGTAGATAAGTGGCAGCAGAAACTACTTATAAAGTTGCAAAAAGAAGAAAGGATAAACTGAGAACTGTAAAGCAATATGAAAGCTTTCCCTTCTCTATCTTGACAAAAAATTGTACGTGAACACACTGCGCATTGGTTGGTTCGGTTAGGTTGTGTGTATTGGGCTAAATTAATAACTAAATCAATATGATATTTGTTATTGATTTTTTGTTCTTAATGATTCGATTTAACCGATAAAATAATGTTACTCTAATTTTGTTTTGCTTTGTCGTATTTTTATCTGTTCCTATATACATCCTCTTGATGCATAAAAGTCTATACAAATTACAAGCAGAAGCAAATTCAAATAGTATGTTATTACTAAAACAAACTTGTTTTCTTTCTGGTCAACTAGCAAACTTGAATGCACTAGCAACTATAACAATCTCTAAAAAAAAAAATAAAAAAACAGCTCATAGTTTGCACTGATCCCACCAAGCCAACGACTTTAAAAAGAAAGCAACAACACTAAAACAACAATGGTAAAATATCATATCATCATCATATATCATATCTTACTAAAAGTAGAAAGTTTCAAAGTGAAAAGTTAAATTACCATTTTATTCCTACACTAAATTAAATTATTATAAAATATAATTAATTAAATGTTCTATCATTAATTAAGAAAATTATCATATTCAATATAGCCTATTCAATACTCTAGAATAACTTTTCATCTTCCTAAACTAATTCAATGTTTGGAAGTTCTTTTCAACTTCCAACAATAGCTTTAGAATTTTATAAATTGCCAGATAAGTAAATCATGGTAAATTCATTGAGGTTCTATTCCGGAGTTTCAATACCACAAGTCCTCCTCCTCTCCTTCTTTTTCATTATTTATCTTCAACGTGTCTGGATTTTGATTTCCAGAAAGTAGAAAAATGAAAAGCTACGAGATTTAGGAGTTGAATAAATTACAATCCTTTAGCCTTCCAACAATCCCAATAATACCAAATATAATACAATCCCAATAATACCAACAATTTCTGATGAATTGAATAGTAAATCATCATATTCATACATGAATCAACCACCATAAAGTTTCTTGAATATGTATTCTTTTTATTAATTTCATGTTGTAGTTAAATTTGTGAATTTTTTGTTTTGTTCATCTTCCAATTGGAAATATGAATGTTTATGTTTGCCCTTAACAAAAAGAAGAAAAATCATATAGATCTATATTATATTCTTTTTTGTATATAAATATTTGTATTAATGTGAAGTACATTACATAGATTTATTACCACTTACACTTCATTATGTAAATATGAGCAACTCCCATATGATTTTTACTCCCACCTCTCATCCATGATCAACTGGATTAATGTCATATTCATAACAACTCTAAGTGTTTTTCAATCCTATCCTATGAATAGTAGCATTTGACAGAATATTGTACACAGTTAAAACAATTGGAAAAAAAAGAAGAGAATCTCTATGCTCTCTTCTCTCGTCTCTTTTTTTTTTTTTTAAATGTTTATGTTTCTTGTTTGTTGTTATTGTATAACTTTTTATTGTTTTATTGTTATTATTATTGAGAATTTACATTGGTTAGTTGTTTTGTATACATTAACCTAACATGTGGTATTTTAGTATTCTTCATTGAATATTGTATTTGTACCATAATTAGTTATTTTTACTTTATGCACTTTTAGTCAATTTTATAATTAAGGATGTATTCTTTTTATTAGGAAGATATATGTGCTTTCTATCGTAAAAATGGTGGATATTTTTTAGTAAATACCAATAGATAATTTGAAGGGGATAAAATATGTCATTTGCAATACAAAATTTATATGAAATATTTTGAAATAAACGCGCAACGCACGTTTCTAGTTCTAAATAAAAGAAGAAGATACTAAGTGCTTGATACTTTTATTAGATTACACTTTTATTAATTCAGTACAAATGATGAATATTGCAAACTTCCATTACAATTATCATAATCTTATTTGAATAATGTTGTAGAGTGGTTATTTGACTACTAGTTATTAATTAGCACACGACTCCTTTTCCATCCATACCACTTGAACACTTGAAGTCATCAAACTCTTGTTTATTAGTACTGGAAAATCTTGAAACAGCACAATCAGTGGAGAAAATACCCGAGGATTCAAATTCGTTATCCCCACCTAAAACAGGCATTTCAATTCCCATTTTCACTCTGCTCACATAATCACTCCCATAAGTCTGTCCCAATACTCCATTTACCTTGTCACTCAATGAGTAAAACTTGAACCCCAAATCCAAATGGGCAAAACAATCGTCCTCAGTAATACCATAGTTATGAATCCTCGATTCCTTTTCAGTTATCGGCACCACTCTAGCTTTTATCTGAAAATTCCCTTCAACTTCAATCACAACAGAGTTAGTATCGCGGTTTCTTGTGATTGTAGTGTTTGAATTTGGTTCTAAGTACTTGACCCCTTCGCGATTAGGAAGGGTGATTGATTGACCATCGAAGGCTAAGTCTAGACGATCCAATGCATCGTTCCATGTTGATGTTTTTTTGGCACTGATGAACAATTTATGATTGTTATAGAGAATTCCAAGAGATTGTATCCAAGTGAAGTCTCTCTTCATGTTTTCGTTTCTCCTACCTATGAAATGAGCATTGATGTGGAGATTTGAATCGGTAACTAGGCAAAAATCATCGTCTTTTTTGCCATGGAAGTAGAATGTGAGTCCATCAGCTCCTACGAATCTTGGATCTTGACAAACTGCCCCTGGCCTATTGCAGTCTGCACATCACGACAACGTCAAAATGTCAAGTTTAATTTAACACAAAATGTTAGGGTTGGTGATTTCTCAGAAGGTCACTCAACTAATACTGTATCTGAGATAATATCTATTAGTTTATACTTTATTAAGTGACCATATGGGAAATCAACTCTCATAGTACGTCATCTATAACATAAATACACCCTAATTAATCGCTTAAAATTGTTCATAATGATAAATGCACCATCTTCAGGGATAATATATTAAACCTGATTATATATCATATATAGTATAGCTTATAGATTTAGGAATCATACCACAAACAGGGCTGCAAGTGACACAATCAACTTCACAAGTATCAGGACATGCACTTGGGCATTGATACTTCTGGCGGTAGCATTGAGGGTACAACTTATTCTTACAAGAGACACTTTTTCCTCCTGCAGCTTGATCTGGTGGCGGTGGTGAGTTAGGAGTAGAAGGAGGAGTAGGAGGCGATAATGGTAAACAGACAGGTTGACATGAGTCACAGTCGGCTATACATGAACGCAGACAATTAGCAGGGCATGCAAAGGTCTTGTGATAACATTTTGGGAATTTCTTGTCTTGGCATTTCACTTTCATAGGTGAACGAGGTTTTGGTGGTGGAAGTGGTGGAGGAACACAAATAGGTTGACATGAGTCGCAATCAACTATACATGTACGCGGACAATTGACAGGACAGAAAAGGTCTTTGTGATAACATTTTGGGAAGTTCTTGTCTTGGCATTTCACTTTCTTAGGTGAACGAGGTTCTGGTGGTGGAAGTTGAGGAACACAAATAGGTTGACATGAGTCACAGTCAGCTATACATGTGTGAGGGCAAGTGACAGGACAGAAAAGATCTTTGTGATAACAACTTGGGAATTTCTTGTCTTGGCATTTCACTTTCATAGGTTTAGGAGGTCCGCCCTCAGCCAAAACCACAAGAAGAAGGAGGAGGACGGTGGCGAGAAGCCCAAAACTTGTTTGAGCCATTGAACTAAGAAAATCAATAATAGGAAGTTGTTCTCAAGGGTGTAATACTTGGAATGTATGTATATGGTCTCCTTTTATAGGTGTTGGGTTTAGAAACTTAAGAGTGAAATTACCTAATTATAAGACAATTCCATACTATTAATTCCCTCCATTTTATTTTGTTTGTCGTACTTTTCTTTTTAAGAAAATGTCTCTCTTTTTTTGGGTCTCTAATTATAACTTTCCACGTGAGTATTTATTAAGAGCACAAGATTAAAGAGCATTTTGGTACGTTCTACATCTCTTTAATTTAAGACTACAAGATAAAAAGTCTTATTTACTTTATGAAACTCTATCTAAAATTAAAAGGGAGTAGTTCTATATGTTTTTTGGCCCCTTGAATCTAGCATGCATGCATGGCTACTTGGTTGTTATAACATGCCTTGTTCCTTAATGCATGGCTTCTCTTTGGGTTTCAGCAATCCAAAAGTCAAGCAAAAATATGTTCAGTATGATGTTATTAGTTTAAGGTCGTGTTTGGCCTCAACTTCTGCATTTGGTTTTGGCCTCGTGATTTTGAAAATTAAATTTGGAGATAAGTTGTGTTTTTGGATTGAATTTTTAAAACGATAGATTTAATTTGGAGAATGAAAACTTATTGTTGATTGAGTTGGTTTACGGAAATAATTTTGATTGGCCAAGCTTCTAAAAGGTTAAAAGTGCTTATAATTTTTTTTTAAAACACTTATTTAATAGAGTGAAAATGTTTGGTCAAGCATGTGATAAAGAAATAAGTCCTTCTGAATAATAGCGGAGCTAATTTTACTTTTAAGTGTTTTTTTTTGGCTTTTTAAAACAAAAGATTACCCATATTCATATTCATATTTACCAAATTATTAATAGCAACTTCCTTTTTTGTAATTTGACTTATAAAAATACTTTTTGAGAATATCATCCAAAAACAAATTAATTGAACAAAACCACTTATGAAAACACAATTGCTACTTTCTCAAAACACCTTCAATAACAAATAGTACTTCTCAAAATAAGTTGATTTCGACTGACCAAACAGGCTATAAATTTTGTTTTGAATAAATTAATGACAATGTTTTCTCTAAACTAAACTAGCACAGCTAGAATCGTGGAGAACCTGATTGGATCACCATCTTAATAGTTTATCATACTAATTACCAGACTTATTAGTTGACATGACACAAAAAAAAAAACATGTTAGAAATCCCAAAAGTTTCAGAAGAAAATTTATCGATTGATCGAGTAGTATGATCTTGTTTATTAAACTTGCTTCTACTGGGAGGTCCTTATATATACTTGGCGAAATTGCAAGTATAAGGGTCCAACTTACAAATGGAGCCAAGTGCAAAGGTCTCCCGGTCATTTCGTCATTTTTGGTAGTAATGACAACTCATTGCTCCTATATTTTGCTTTTGATTAACAAATCCAAGTATGAATATGAAGTCGATCATTGCTTTGTATAGAAGGTTTGTTAAGCCATTCAAAATATATGATATGATATGTTATTAAATTAAGAAAAAGTGGTTTGCTTACTTTTGGTTTTAATATTGCATTTGAACTTGTCAACATCTAAATAAATTTGTACGAAACTAAGCTGTCTGTTTTACTAAAGAAAGCAAAGGTGTGTTTGACTGTTTCTCCTCATTCTCTTCTTTTTCTAGGGAAGTATTTATTTGGGAAATAAATTAAAGTGTCGGCAAACCTATACTATTTTAATTTCTAACATCCATTATCCATATATGGAAAAATATATTTTTATGTCATATTAGATTGAGAAGTAGCCCTCTAACAAAGGTTTACTTATCGAAAATAAAGTACAAAGCAAATAGAGTCAAATAAGTGTAAATGTAGGATCCTTTTATCCTCCAAAATTACACTCAAATAGCAGTACAAGTTGTAGACCTTTTACTGCAAAGCAATGGTTGGGGGATTTTTTCTTAAAAGAATATATATATATATATATATATATATATATATATATATATACACACACACACACATACACTAGTTTTTTAACACGTGTGTTGCACGTGAGTACCAATTCAGAAAATATATGTTATAGTAAATAGTATTGCTTATTTAAGAGAAGATTTGAATAATAAACTTTGCACAAAATAATATTGCAGATTCTTTTGTGAATGTTCAATGTGGATCGTCATATATATCTCTTATTCACGCGAACATATGAAGATGGTCAATCAAAAAATTTATTAGTTAAATGCAATAATGCATATATTTATTTTAATTTGATGAGGTTCAATCATGTAATTAGTCGTATTTCATTAATATTACCTTATAGATAATATTTATTGTGTATTTTTCTTGTCATCTAACCAAATGTGTTTTACACGTGTATTCCACATTAAACCGTTTAGATGTCATATGAACATGTGAAGAGAACAACTACATTTTATTTTTTAGAACTATTTTTTGTATATTAATTTTTATTTTATAAGTTATAACATAATAGATGATGTTCTTGTTGTTGGCTCTCATATTTGACTTCTCAATTGACTGTGTATATAAATCAAAGATAGTTATCTGACTGTCCATAGTTAACTGAGAGATTTCCTTTTTTTTTTTTTGGAAAAACTAAAAATTAAAATTAAAAAATATATTTTATATGTGAGATCATATATATATAATCACTTGTTTATCTTACACCTAACAAATATATGGTTCGTATACTTGTAAACGATTTTCAATTTATTCAACAAAGCATGATTCTTTGAAGGAAAAATAACAACACCGTGTTATCACATATATAGAGGCATTATAACAATATGAAAAATTATTGGTCAAAAGTTAATATAAGAAAAGATGAAAGATAGTAATAATTAATGTAATAACTATGAGAATTCATAATATTATAACTAAAGATTGTAAAAGAGTGAGAATAACGTTTGCAATAATTAGTAATAACTAAGAGAATATATAATGTTATAACTAAAGAATTAATGTGCAATAGCCGAATTTCTAATAAATTTAATGCGTACATAAATAAATAGGACCTTTAATTAACGTTACTATTTTTTTTTATAGTTATTAGATTTTAATTTAGTGTAGGGAGTAAATGAAAATGTTTATTCCATATTACTGAATATAAAATTTATTTTGTAAATGATATTTAAATGATTCATATATATTCATATATTTTCACATTTGTTGTGAGTTTTTTTTTCTTTTTTAAAAAAAGACCTCAGAATAATTTAAAATAATATATTTTGAAGTTAGAATATCTTGTTTACTTGATAGTACATCGTGACATATATAATGCTTTTCTTCGTCTAAAATACTAAAATATTAAGAAATAGTAAATAAGTGAAACAAAAGGAAATTGTTTGTATAGTAATAACTATTTTGAAGCAAACTTCGTGACAATCTAATTCACATAAAGCATTGATAAATAAAGTAATTATTTTGTCTTGAGCATCAAAAAAACAAATCCTGACAATTCTCTAACTCTTGTGAAGTTTAATAATTTTGGAAAAAGTTATTCAAAAACATATATACATCACAAGAAAAATTGTTAAGAAAAAACAAATGAATTTAGACTACATACTAATGTATATATTAAATAAAAAAATAATTATTATATCATCAAAATTATTTTTCTCAAGTACTCGATGTTATGAAATATACTATCTTAGGATAGAATGATTTACTTCATTAGAATAGTGGTACCTCATATCCCGCTAAACTTCGAACTCACTCAACAACAATAAATCACACTAAGTTTTTTTAAATGCAAGAAGAAGAGTAGACGATTAAAAAAAATGTGGTTGAAAAATGAGAAGAATCCCCTCTATTTATAATCAACAAAGGGTAGTATGAACAAATATTTTTTGTGTCTTATATGAAAAATCATGACCTTTCGGAGAAGTCACAATCCTTTGGAAAAGTCACAACTTATTGAAAAAGTCACAATTCTTTGAAAAAGTTACAACTCATCAAAAAATTACAACCCTTTGAAAAAAGTCACAACTTAACGTAAAGGTCACAACTCATCAAAAAAGTCACAATCTAAGTTAGAGATATTATAGTAATTTAACATTCAAGTTAGGCGTTCATGCTTTTAAGCTAATATATATATATATATATATATATATTATTTTTTGTATTTTTTTTCCCAAACCCATCGGTACCCCCCTAAAGTTGGCACCAAGTTTCACTTAGACACCTCAATTGGACGATGTTTATTTTAGACACTTTATGTAGGGTCTCGCTATGTCATTTTGACACTTTTTGACAATAAGCAAAAAGCTAAAAGAGAGTGTAATACATTCGTTGATGACGTGGCAAACAACCAATTAAATGATTACATGTGTAATTTTAAGTTAAAAATTATTTTAAAATATATTTAGTAAATAAAATAAAAATATTATTCTAAAAAAAAACAATTTAACCCCCCCTCCCTCCCCGAAGGTAGTCGTCTTCTCTACTACACCCAACAATTTTTATTTTTTTTATATCAAAATTTTAAATTGTTTCAGATCTTTTTTTTTTCTTTCTTTTTAGTATTGTTTTGTGGGAAGAAAAGACGGAGAGGAAGAAAGAAAGAGAGAATAAATATGAAATATGAGTGTTGGTATCCATTTTTTGGGTAAAAAAGGTGGAGGGAGGTGATTGTAGATTAAGAAAACTAATACAATGAAGAAGAAAAATTATTTGAAAACGGATTTGAATAAAAAATTCGACCTCCATTGAAGGAGTTTAAGCTTCAAAAAATGGTGAGAGGTGGTAGCTTGAAAAATGGAGATGAAGAAGAGAAAATAAAATAAAATAGCTAAATTGAGTCTTTCACGCTCTATTGTTGAGTGTATCACACTCACTTTGACATGTCAACAAAAAGTGACAAAATGACAAAATGACACAACAGAACCCTACTTGAGGTGTCTAAAATGAACATCACCCAGTTGAGGTGTCTAAATGAAACTTAGTACCAACTTTAGGGGGTCATCGATGGGTTCGACTTTTTTTTTTTGAAATACTGGATTTTTTTTTTAAATTTTCATGCGAAAAAAACACTATTAGTCAAAATATTTGTGGGAATAGTCATCAAGTATTTTTCAGCGCGAAATTTTAATGTAGAAATCGTTGTAATAATTGAGGATTGAAATAATTTTTAAATAATTGTAGTATCATTTTTTTTGTGTGGGTATCAATTTATTATTTCTATGTTTTTCTTTTCACTTTTTTTTTTATCATTATTAGTGAAAATTCAGAAATCTTTCGAACGGTTAAAAGTTTTGCATTCTGCAAATCTATTGTTGTTTGCTTACAAAAAGATCAAAAAGTGTTTTTTGGTATCTTCTTTAAAATTTTAAGTATTGCCACAAGCAATTATTATATTGAAGCAACACAATTCATTATATCAATTTATCAAATTCTTGAGTCATTTTTTATTGTTCTAATTTTTATTGTATATTTTTCATTGAAAATTTGCATTGCTGATTTCCTTACTTCATATGCTATAAATTATGACGATTTTTCTTTAAAAAATAATTGTTAGAACAAATTATAAAATAATAATTGGTGGCTTCACATCTAAAAAATTTAGAAAAATAAAGTTTAAATAAAAATATATATGGAAATCTTTTTAAAGAAAAATAAAATTAGGGGCTCACTTTGAAGTTTGGCTTTAGTTTTCTAATCGGGTTAAGCCGAATCTGCATGATGCAATATATTGAGGGAAGTGTACAAATACCCGCTTTTGGGACTGCCATTCAACAACCCATCCCACTTTGTTATTTCCTTGGACAAAAGTGTTTAAATGAAATATGAAAATCGGAGTTGAAGAATTAAAATGGAATAAAATTAAATTAGAATATCAAAATAAAATTTAGAAACAAGTTTAAGCTAACATTTTAGCCTAAAAAGTAACTGACATTTTTGACCGTCGTAGTAAATGTGAAATCTCCATCTGTTCTCCGTAGAGATTCCAAATTGAAATTATGAACTCATTCCCTCGCTTTGCCATAAACCCCTTCTTAAAACCCTAGATAGTAGATACACAAGAAAAACATTTTCTGAAGAATTCGCGACAATCCGGCGAAATGCCAGGGCTGACGTCAGAATCCGATGATCTTGCAATGGTTCCAGTCTCGCCGGAGTCGGAAAAACAACCCGTGGTCATCTACCCTCTCCGTCATGGGCTCAAATCCCCAATTCATCGACTCTCCTTTTCATGGGCGTGTGGCAATACTCTCCGAGTCTCAGTTTTCCGGAAGCCTCCGTCGGAGAAGGCGGACGGAGACGGCGAGGCTGGCGGAAGAGTGGTGGAAGTGAAGCTTAGTAACAGCGGAGATGAGGAAGTTGATGCTGCAAGGTGGAGGAGAATGGCCTACAGTTCAGTGACTCCTTTCGCTCTTCTTCAGAGCCGGAAACATTCTTTGTCTGCAGCATCCAGAATGTCGTTGGATATTCCTCCTTACAAGGCAGAGTGGTAAGTTTGTCTGTTCTTTCCGGATAAGTAAAATGGCGGAGTGGTAAACCTGTAACTTGATTTTGCTGAAATAGACCTTAAATAACCTCAAGAAATTTCTTTTAATCTATATGCGTGTTTAGTGTGAGGAAAACATTCACGAGCTTAAACCACATCAAAGCAATTCTAAGTTCAGGGAATGTGAATGAACAAATTCATCCATTGTTTTGTAGATATTTTCTCGATGTCCTTCTTAGTTGGTATAACAGGAGTGTTTTCCCCCTTCTCGACCCTTCTATTACTTTCGAGATTGTTTAATTTGATTTGTGAATATTGAGATACTTCCTCAATAAGGTAAGCAAGAATGGTTTTCCTAAACAAGGAAAATTCCTCAATGTGATCATCTTTATAGTGTTCGTCCAAAAGAGAGAAAATGTCTGTAATATTTACTTTCAACCCCTCTGATTTATTCAACCATACAACATCATGTATATACAGTTTCAATGGAAAGAGTTTGCTTTGTAGTGAAACACTAGGAGATGTTTGGCCATGCAATTTATTTACTTTTTTCTGGAATAATTTTTCACATTATTTCAAAATCAGTGTTTGGTTGTAAAATTTTCAAATCTAACTTGGAGTTGGATTCCAAATTTGACAAAGTGCTCCAAACCTGTTTGCCTCAAAGGTAGAGGTAAAGCTGTGTACATCCTAATTCCTACCCTCCCCAAACCCTACTTGTGGGATTACACTGAGTATGTTGTTGTTGGAAAGAGTGCTCTCTTCTCTCCTTTGCAAATAAAGCGCTCTCTTCTCTCCTTTGCAAAAAGTATAACCAAACACAAACTCCAACTTCATATATTTCAAATAAAGTGAAAAATATTTGGAATCAATGACCAAATGCCTACTAGCTCTATCTAGCTATCAACCTTATCTTACTTTAGACTCAACATGATATTTGATCTATCAAATTCTTTTAATAAATTTGAAGATATCTGACTGTTTTACCTTGCAAACCTAAGACAAGGTGCTGCTGCAAGCTTAGTGCCTCTTGTTCATTTGCATATACTTGCGAACTTCCAGGTTCAAATTGTTCTCCATTTCTAAGTTCTTAGCCTTTGCGGTAGCTTCATTGATAGTACCTTTTTTCCAATCCAATTGCTCGTGATGCAATTCTGGAAAACATATGGTGGAAATCCAGAGGACATTTTTTCCCTTTCTACAACATGAGTTCTAAATCGCATAAACTTGTCAGAAAAAAGAGTTCTAAGTCCAGAAGCTTGATATTTCTTTCTCTATTAGGGACCTGAGAGAGTTTTAAATTTTAATCCATACTATAGCAGCCTGGGTGGCTATGTCCTTTCATTGGGTCACTATTTGACAGTTACTACATTTTACATGTAATTAGGTGGGAGCATGTCATAGAGTACAGCAAAGAGATAAGTTCTCTTCTCAATGATCGAAAACCGCCTCCTAAATCAATTATTGAAGATCCCAAGTCGGTAGTAAATGTGAGTAATTGTCATCACACTTTTGTTTGGCTGTCCACACTCTGCGCTTCACTATTTAGTATTTATCTGGTTGCTGTGTGTGCCTGTTAGGAAATTGCAGCGCCAATGTGTCTGAAAGCTGCGTGGGAGCTATTGGAGATATTTTACGTAGACAAGCAATCTCAATCTTGGATTCCTGAACGGTTGATAGATTGGTTAGCTGTATGCTCCTTTTCTATTTGTACAAGTTTCCTCTATTTTCTCCAACAGATGTCACGGATCTTATGCTATTTTTCTAACTTAATACATGGTTCATTCAACAGGACTACAATTCCTTATTCTCGGGAACTCTACCAACTATTCACTCAAAGCTTGTGGATTTTCAGCAGGAACTTGTTGGAGTACAGGTTTAGCTGTCAATTGATATCCCTGTGAACTTTACATTTGTTGGGCCTATTAATTGATAAATTATTAGTCACAGTTAGTGATGGATAAATTATTAGTCACAGTTATTGATGGATAAATTATTAGTCACAGTTATTGATGGATAAATTATTAGTCACAGTTAAGTGTTCTAATTTGACTAGAGATAGATATGAACGTAAAAATTAAAATTTAGTTGTATTTAAGTAGGTGTGAGTTTAATCCTAGGCTCTTTGTAATTATGATTACTTCCCCTTGTAGTTTTTTGGTTAGTTGCCAGCATACCCTCATTGCTGATGAATCTAACTTTACTTTCTCAAAAAAAAGAAAAAGAAGCAGGTGTGAGTTCAAAAGTAGAGTGAATATCAACAGTTTGAAAAAAATTAACTTTCTTGAATGAAACAGTGGGTCAATGGTACTTCTTTCATAGTACAACAACAACATACCCATTATAATCCCACTAGTGGGGATCTGAGAAGGGTAGTATGTATGCAAACATTACCCCTACCTTGGGAGGTAGGGAGACTATTTCCGATAGACCCTCGACTCAAGATAAAACATAACAAAGCAGGCAGGGAAAAGAAAAAGAAATAACAGAAGTGAAGAAGCCATAACAAAATGACAAAGCACTCTGTAAAAGGAACAATCTATACAACAAAATAATACTATAGTCGATGTACAAGAAATAACAAATAGTGATAGAGATTGAAGAACAAGAAACTATATGAGTATTGCTGCAACTACTAGTACATAAAGGATAAGTGAGACAACACTCAACTACCAACTAGCCTTCTACCCTAATTTTGTGCCCTCCATAGCCTCATTTCTAAGGTCATGTCCTCTATAAGACGAAGCTATGCGATGTCCTGTCTAGTCACCTCTCCCAATACTTCTTAGGCCTACCTCTACCTCTCCTGAAACCATCCATAGTCAACCTCTCACACCTCCGCACAGAGGTATCTGTGCATCTCCTCGTCACATGCCTGAATTGTTTTTGCAAACTGGACATTCAAAAGGCTTTTGATCATCTCAACTGGAACTATTTATTGAAAAGCTTACAGAGAATGGACTCTGAAGCTAGGTGGATTTATTGGATCAGACATTCCATCAGTGAGTTAGATTTTCAATCCTAATCAGTCGCTCCACCAGTGGTTATTTTCCCTCACAAAGAGGTTTGAGACAAGGTGACCCCCTCTCTCCATTTCTATTCATCATAGCAATGGAAGGATTGAATGATATGGTGAAGACTGCAAAGAGCAATAACTGGATTATGGGCTTCAAAGCCTATCTCAACATTGACAATGGACTTGAAATCTCTCACTTACAATATGTTTGCTCCTATATGATGCAAACAAATCTCATCTCAGAAGGCTAAGGGTGATTGCTTTTTTTTTTGATGACTAGGGAAACCCATAGCCGCTACCCTTTGGGTGCGCATAGGGTAAAACTCCCGCTTTTATGCAATAGCTCGCCAACCACAGAGGAGAGGTAACCTGCACTAGGCAAGCCCGGTGCTACGAGCTCGACCCAAAAGGCAAACATTTTGCTTTCGCTGGCAAGGGGTTTCGAACTTGAGACCTCCAACATGGAAGTCCAAGCCCAAACCCATAGCCCAAACCACTGGGCCACCCCGAAGGGTTAGGGTGATTCTTATTCTATTTGAAACCGTCTCTGGGATGCATGTGGGATGCATGTACACTGGTCAAAAAACTTTATATATCCAATCAATGAAATTCCACAGATTCACTCTTTAGTAGAGATCTTTGGTGGTAAAGTAGAGCTTCATACCCATTATTTAGGAATGCCCCTTGGAGCAAAGTGCATGTCAATGGGTACTTGGAATGAGGTCCTAGAGAAATGTGAGAAGAAACTATCAAATTGGAAAAGTCAACATCTATCTCTTTGTGGGAGACTGATTCTTATCGAAAGTGTTCTTGATGCTTTGCCCTCATATATGATGTCCCTATTTTCTATGCCTGCCAATGTTGCTGATAGAATTGTTGTTTTTAGAAGAAATTTCGTATGCTAAGGGAACTCTGACAAGAAGAAAATCCACTTGGTGAAATGGGATTGTCTCTTAAACAACAAAAAGCGGTAGCCTAAGCATATGCGATCTTCAAGCTCAAAACCAATGTCCGCTTAGCAAGTAGAACTGGATAGTGGCTTCAGAAGAGAAATCTCTTTGGAAGGATGTGATCAGAGGAAAACATCGGAGGAGAACATTTGGACTACCAAACAAGTGAACATCCCTTATGGTTTCAATATGGAGAACCATTAGATATCTTTGGCCAATTATTCATAGTAGATCCAACTTCAAAGTTGGAAAAGAAAATATCCTTTTGAGAACAGTGCTGGTTAGGTAGCTCACCTTTAAAAAATCTTTTCTTGATATCTATAGCCCCAGTCAACAGCAACAAGCTACTTTGGAAGAACTGTGGAGACCTGGAGTGTGGTCTGACCAATGGTGGAATTTTAGCTTTAGAAGACACCTAAATGACTGGATTGGAAGAATGATAGAATTTATATGAATATCCTAGAGCAGTTCAATGGGTTTTCTATCAATGAAAACAACGTGGTATGGTTAAAAGATACTCCCATTCCAATTTATGCGACACCATTTGAGTTTGCACAAAATTTAAGAAACAAAGGAAGACTTTTGAAATATGCGGTCTAAAACACTCTTCGACCATTTGTGTGGCTATAAGTCATTTTAATAAGGGTGTAAGAGGAATTTTGAAGTTAAATTGTTTCCAATGGTAGAAAGGTGACATTCTTTTGGGGACGGACTAAAAAGGAAAACGTGCCGCATAAATTGGGACAAAGGGAGTAGTTAAGGTATATTCCCAGTCAAGTCAGTCCTTAGAGAGCTTAACAAGCCAAATGTTTTTCTGAAATTTTGGCCATGGAATTTGATATGGAATGTCAAGATACCCTATAGAGTAGCTTGTTATGTTTGGTTGCTGGCAAATAATGAGACCCTTAATCATAACAACTTAGCACGGAGGGGTTTCCACTTATATTCCGGATGCTTCTTATGTGGATAGCAAGCAAGACAATCAATCATCTCTTTATACACTACTAATGGATAGATCAACTCTGGAAAAAATGCATCAACTTGAGAAGCATTAGATGGGTTATGCCACTAGAATTAACTAATGTTCTAATTATCTGGAATAGAGAAGGAAGGCTATCCTGTAGAAAGAGAGATGGAGAGTTGTCCGAACCTGTATTTGGTGGACCCTTTGGAAAGAAAGGACCCAAAGATGCTTTGAAGACAAAGGAAAATCTATGGAGAATTTAAAGATGAAGGGTTTAGTGCTTTACTAATTTTGGTGTAAACTAGAATGTCTAGAAAATATAGAATCTACTTTGATGTCCTAGATTACATATATAAAGTTTTTTTCCCTCCTATTGTAGTCCCTTTTGATCTGGGCACCCACACAACTTGTGTAAGTATCCTTGATGAATATATTGTTAACCATTTAAATAAAGACAAAGTACACGAAGGATAACTAAAGACTGAACACGTATGCAAGCATCTAAAGTTGGCACGAAATTTCACTTAGACACCTCAACTAAGATTTGTACCTTTTAAACACATGTACTAGGGTCCAACTGTGCCATTTTAACACTTATCGCTGACTTGGCAAGTTGCATGAATTTCACACCAAACAGGCGCGTGAAAAGGCCAAAAGAACAAATTTTTGTTTCCATTTAAGCCTAAAGTTGCAAATACAATTCCAAGAAATTTTTTTCCACAATCTTTTTCTTCAAAATTTTTCCAGATTTTTTTTTGACATAGGTAACTGTTTCAATTTCTACAACACAGTACATGGGTTGTACTGAAACCATATTTACAAAAGAACTCAAAATCTACTGTCATGTCCTTATAATGAGTCCAAGACATAAATGATAGAGACAGTATTATTAGAGTATATCTGGTTACACCAAAAACATAAAGTCAAATTACAAATCACTTTTACTTGTTGTATAGTATTCTCCATATTCTCAAAAATTCTTAAGGTTCCTCTCCTTCCATATTGTCCACCATATAGCTGCAGGTACAATTCTCCAATTGTTTCTGTTCTTAGCGTGTACGGCTTTGCATGGACCAAGATATGTTTTTTGAGACTTAGGAATAATCTCCATAGTTGACTTGTGATCTTGCAATGTATAAATAGATGGACCACTGTTTCTGCAGTTTCCCCACAGAAAAAATATCTGGGGAACATAAAGGGATCCCCTTTTTCATCAAGTTATCTTGTGTCAGCACTACGTCCTTAGCCAATAACCAGACAAAGCAAGCTACTTTGTGTAGGATTTTGCCTTTCGAAATGTGTTTCCAAGGCCATCGAAGTATCTGCTGGTTTGGTTGGTTCATCTTCCTATAGGCTGCATTTACTTTAAAAGTCCCGTTACTATTTCTCTGCCACTGTAGGATGTCTTGTCTAGCCTTCAAACCACTGAATTGGTCGATGGTAGTGAAGAATTTTGTTACTCTTGGTATTCCCCAATCATTGAGCTGTCTCTTGAACACAAAATTCCATTCTTGAGGTGTCCATAATTCTGCTATTGCGCTCTGTTGATGTAAAACTTAGTTATAAATATCTAGGAATAATGTCTCCATGTTGCCTGCTTCATCCCAATCATCCTTCCGGGTGATAGTTTTAACTCCATCTGCCACTTTGACTATGGTATTTACTTTGAATTCATTCCACAAAATTCTGAAAGATTTCCATAAGCTAACTCCATAAGGAGTAGTGACTTCCTTTGTCATCCAATTATCATTCTCCTCATATTTAGCTTTAATGACTCTGACCCATAGACTTTGATTTTCATTTGAATATTTCCATAGCCATCTCATTCTTAAAGCTTTACTCTGATTCTTCAGATTTTTGATCCCCTATCCCCTAAATTTTTTCTCATTGATCACTAGGTGGTAAGAAATTTCCTGCAGATGCTATCCAACCTATTGATGATTCCTGGTGGGATAGGAAATAATGACGTCATATAAGTTGGAAGTGCATCAAGCACACAGTTTGTCAAAGTCAATCTTTCACCCATGGAGATATATTGGGACTTCCACCTTGCTAACTTCTTCTCACATTTCTCAATCACCCCATTCCAGATTTCCATGGACATAGACTTGGCCCCCCAATTTTTCTTTTGTTTTTGTTTTTATTAGAAGTTGCATTTTTTTAAAGTTTTTCTTTTTCTTTTTGAGAATGTTATTTGTGTTTTTTCATTAAATAGATTTTAAAATAGTTTTTCCTCTTTTTTTTTTTTTTTTCTAGATTTCATGTTTTAATTTTTTCATAAGCTGCAATTTTCCCCAGATTGGGTGTAATTTTTTTTTGAGGATATTATTTTTATTTTGTTTATTAAATAGATTCTAAAATAGTTTTTCCTTTTTTTAAAATAAATTCAAAATGTCACATGTAATCAGCTAATTCGCTGTTTTGCCACATCAGCAATTAGTGTATTACACTCTAATTATTTTTTTTGACTGTCAAATAGTTTCTAATTGGACAATTTTTGAAAAGGTTTGAGTGTTCAATTGAAACATGTCGTAGTTGAGGTGTCTAGGTGAAAGATTGTGTCAACTTTGGTCGTCTATGTATGTTTTCAGCCATAACTAAACTATGATGGAAGGAGTAGCCGTTCCATCTTTCTGTGTTCATTTCCAATTTATTTGATCATTACAGGTTGTTGAAGAAGATCCTAACTACTGGGATGCAATGTCATCAGCATTGGCCGTTGGCTGGCTGGAAACTGTGGTAAGCATATTATTTGTGGATATCCACCATTATAACTGTTCAATCAAGTTTTGTTGCTTGTGTGATACTGTGATGTATATCAGGATTTTGTTTAAGGAGCATGCATAAGTCTATGATTGCCAATTTTGCAGGTAAAATTGTTGCGCTTGCATGGCTCTTACCGGTTTGATCAATTATCTAGTCGAGAGGTAAGAATTTTGAACTTAACCTGACAAAAGAAAACTAAGGAGAGGCAAGAATTTTGAACTTGTGATCAGTGGCAGTCTAGCATAGCTTAACTCAACCTAGATATTCACGTAACATTATATTCTGTACTTACTTTTCCCTCATAAACAACCTGTACATCAGTTAACTTGGGAGCAGTTATTGCCTCTTCCTTATATTGATATACCTAATCATGGGGCAATGAGTTGTCTTTTCAGAGCTTTGACACATTATTAGGCCTTGTACCTTTTCTATCGAGTTCCAAAGTCTATCACTCTTTGCGTGTTTTGCCTACAGGATGCACTGCCATGTCAGATGATAAAGTGGATTTTCTTGTTCTTTTTGTATAGCGTTGTTCTTTCTTTAGCTTCTAGTTGGCATAAGCTACCTATTAACAGCTTGAGAGATCACTGTATATCCTCCTTTTCATCACTAATCTTTAGCATTGACAACATTATAATTTCTTGTCGCAACTAGTCAAGTTAAAGAAGATTACAAATAATGAGACTCTGTGGGTAGAGGATTCTCTTTATGGTTGTGCAAGTGACAGTAATATCATCAGATTAAGTCTAGTCAACTGCTCACTTGCTGATTGGGGAGCTGGTGACTGAAGCCCTGTGGAACGAGAGCAATGAGAATTCTATTTGATTGCTCTCAGATAGTTTCTGAAGTATTCCTGTCTCCCTTAAAAGGGTCTTTGAACTACGATTACAGCTTTCCTGTTTCCTCTTTTAACCCGTTCTATTCTTGCTCTTAAAAGACAGAGAATGGACTGGTCGAAGCAGTTGCTGTTCTTATATCCAAGATGCCTAGAATGCGTCCTGGTCTGAGAGAAGACAATTTGGGCGAGTGTTACAAAACCAAGCCTGACTTCATGAAGGTAATTTAGGCCTTTGCTAATGATCAGTGGCCTTTACCGGACAACATTTGATGCCTTTTTTCGCTGTTAGGCTTGGGAGAAGTGGAGAACACAAGTAAGTAAACTGGACTGCAGTTCCTACTGGCTTCAATGTGATCACCGGCAGACCAGAGAAGGGCTGAAAAATTTGATCCAGATCATGTTGGGAAATCCGACTGTTCTATCAAATGCAACTTTCAACTGGATGGAGCTTTTTATATCCCATTTCTTATACATTAGGCCATTTACTGCGGTCAGTTCCTCTTTCTGATTAATCTATACATCTAAGGTTACTTTGTCGCACAGTCATCCAAAGGTTGAGCCACTTTGTCCCACAATCATCCAAAAGTGGAGAGCCAGAAGATTCTTTTGCTGTTATGTTTGTGCTTAAAATACACATTCTATTTTTGTGGTGTAGGGTCTAGAGAGCATGCACAATTCAGCTCAGAAGTGCATACAAGTAAAGCCAGTTTCCATCTCCCATAAGCTGTTTGGTCTTGTATTTGGAATTCTTGGAGAAAATACTGAGGTGAACCACTCTAAAGATTTAATTTGTAACTTTTAGTTAATGTTTAATATAGTAGAAAACTCATGAGCATATCCTATATGTTCAGGTTGTTCTAGCAGAGTGCTCAAGATCATTTGGTCCCTGGTTTGTTAATCTTCTCTTTCTTTGTACTTTTCGTTTGGGTGGCTTGAGTACTTCAGCATTTTGTTCTCCGTTTACTTGTCTGATGCAAGTCTTTTTTTTCATCTTTCAAGGATGATGGCGCATGCTGTAGAGTTGTTGACAGCTGGGAGCACTCACGCAGATATTCTTTTGCATGAAGAGCATTCCAAACTTGGGGGAGTTAGCATAGAAGAGCTGCATAGACTTGTATATGCACAAGTTCTGTCTTCTCATGCATTAACATGGCAAGTATGTGTGGATGCAAACTTTGGGCAAATGAATGCCTGGTTTACTTGTACTTGCACTATTACTTAGAACTTGTTTCTCAAAAAATAAACAAATACTTAACTCTTCAGTTATCTCCTTTTAAGTGTGTAAGATTCAGCTTTCTCCCTATGTAAAGAAAATCAAACAACATGAGTTAGATTCAATATGGTCCCCCAAAATGTATGGGAAAAATTAACATTTTGATGTTTCTGGATTGGGGACAACCTATAACTTACAACTACAATTGAACCTTAAAACAATATCTAGGTGCTAGAGAGCTTTTACCTATTAATTCCCTTACACAGTTTGGATACATCATGGAATTTTTATAAGCTGCTTTTGCTGAATCTGTATACTGGAAGCTCAATCTGTGGAAAAGTTAAATACCGGTGTCTGAAAACTCAATTCAGATTTTGGTTCTTGTTCTAATATATTTTGGACCTTTGTTTTTCACTTCCCTTCAGATTGCGCCAATATACTTGACTTCATGCATAAAACAAGGGATTGGATTATTGGAGAATCTGCTGTACAAGCAGCCTGTACAGCATAGCCAAATTCTGTTAAAGGTACAGCTTCCAGGGTAACTTTTCTTTTGATTCCTCATCCTCATGGTTTTGCTCTCAATTATCTTGCTTTACAGTCTCATTTCAATCTAGTGGTTCCTTAATTATTCTTGCTTGGTTAATTTTGCTTTTCTGTGCAGAGTATAGAGATCTGCCGCCTGTATGAACTTGACACTATAAATTCAAACATTATGAGGGTATGCCATGATTTATTTATATTGGCTGTCTTTAATCTCTAAGATGTTATTACTTTCTTAAACTAAAAAGGACTCTGATGTGATTTCCCTGTTATTAATTTGAATTTTTGTGATTACTTTGAACATACAAGTGCTTCACTTTCAACTTTTGTCCTTTTTTTTAAAAGATGATGCAGCAAAAAAGTTGAAAATATTGATTGAAAATGTCTCGCAATAATTTTATAAAGCATAAGAGGGCTTTATATAGCCAACTTAAAACAAAAAATAAGCATAATTTAATATTCAAAAAACTAAAATATCTCAACAAACTAATCTATCCAATAGATATTTAAAATTAAAAAAAGTAGTTTAATCCTAAACCTAAGCAATTTATTATGCTTAAAGAAATTACTGCTGTAACTGAAAGCAATTTTCAACACTTCTCCTTTGCTTCAATTGTTGCAATTTAAAAAATTGCTCCTCTTGGGGGATACTCATAGGAGTGTTTCCAGGATTGACAGATCCTTCACTGTGCACAATGGGAGGAGGAATTTACTCACATCAAACTGAGCCTTCTACCTAAAAATAGGATCAGATCACAATCCTATTCTGTTGATTTGTGGAGAATGGAGATTGGGAGCTGAAAAAATCTTACTTCAAATTTGAAGCTTGGTGGCTGGAAGTGGAGGGTTTCAAAGACAAAGTGAATGAGTGGTGGGGTTCCTTCATTGTAATGGCCGACCTGGATATGTCTTAGCTTAGAGCTGAAACTGTTAAATACAAAGCTAAAAGAGTGGAGCAAGAACAATGGAGGAAATTGGAAGCAGAGGAAGGAGGACATTCTTAATCAGGTTTCTAGTTTGGAAGCTATTCAAGATCAGAGAGCCCTTACTGATGATGAATTATTTCAAAAGACAAATTTGGCCATGGTGTTTGGGGAGGTGGCAAAAATGAAGAGATAGCATGGAAGTGTAGATTCGGGATACAATGGTCACAGAATTGCTACTGCTCACAAGAGATTTAATTCCATTAATACTTTAGAAGTCGATGGGTTCACTGTCATTGATCCTGAGGAAATTGAGGAGGCTGCTCAAAATTTTTACCAAGACCTGTACACGGAGATTGAATCTTGGAGACCTGAGCTGCAGTTACATGAAACATCAATAATCTCTAGTTGAACAAGTATGGCTACAAAGAGAATTTGAGGAGGAGATTGAGATTCTGAGTTGTATCAAATTGTGTGCTATGGAGAAGGCTCCTGGACCAGATGATTTCTTTCTTTCTAGGAAATGTTGAAGGAAGATATCATAAGAACTGTATGATTCTTCCATCCCAACCAGGTTATGTTGAAGGAAGATATCATAAGAACTGTACGGTTCTTCCATTCCAACAAGGTTTTTGAAAAAGCTGTAATGCCACCTTCATAGTGTTGTTATCTAAAACTAGTGTAGCTGATTTGAAAGACTACAAACCAATAAGTTTTGTAGGTCGAGTATACAAGATTATTGCAAAGCTACTAGCAGAAAGGTTGTAGGAGGTGGTGAGCAAACTGGTCAACAAGCATCAGATGACTTCTGTTAAAAGGGAAACTGATTAATATTCTAGAATGAGAGGAGTGGCACCTGGTGTAATGTGCAAACTTGATATTCAGGAAGTCTACGACCATGTAAACTGGAAATTCTTATTAAATATTCTTAGGCAAATGGGATTTGGCAGTAAATGGCTGAGTTGGAATGAGTATTGTATTAAAATTGTAAGGTTCTCTGTTCTTGTAAATGGATATTGGACAACCTGTGGGTTTTTTTCCATTTGAGGGGGGGCGGGGGGGTTGAGACAGGGGTTGCCCTCTATCTTCTTTCCAGTTTATTTTGGCGGCAATGGAAGGTTATGATAACATGATAAAAATTGTACTACGTAATAGATGGATCAAGCGATTTCAAATTGGTGGAAGAGGTGGGGAGGTGGATTGGGAATCAGAAATCTGAGACTTAAAAGACAATAGTCTTCTGATGAAGTGGCTATAGAGATATAATGAGGAGTAAATTGCCATCTAGAAGGAGGTGATCATGGCAAAGTTTGGTGAACTAAACCCTTGATGCACAGAAATAGTCATATTGAACCTTTTGGGGTTGGAGTATGGAGAACTATTAGGGATTTGTGGCCACTGATGGAAGCATATCTGAAATTCAAGGTGGTGGGTAATGGGGACAAAATTAAATTCTGGAAAGAAGGATGGATTGACCATATTCCTCTGATGGAATCATTTCCAGATTTGTTTTAGAAGGCTGCTAAATGATTGGGAAGTGGAGAGAGTGGCATCATTACTTGAGAAATTAGGAGGCTCCAGTAGTATTACAACATAACCATATAGGGTCTTATGGAAGCATAGCAAGAATGGAGGTTTCTCAGTCATAACCATATAGGGTCTTATGGAAGCATCGCAAGAATGGAGGTTCCACAGTTAACAAGGCATACAAGATAGAGATGCAAGGTGCATCTAGAAGGCCACCATACCAATGGAACTTTATTTGGAAAAGTTTGGCACCTTCTAAGGTGAAATGCTTCACATGGTTAGTGGTAAAGAAAGCTTGTCTCACTCAAGAAGTATTACAAAGGAAAGGGATGCAGATAGTGCTCAAATGGTTTCTTTGCAACAAATAAGGAAACTAATAAACATTTGTTTCTTCATTGTGAGTTCATTGCCCATCTTTGGGAAATTTTCCTCAACCAAACTAACACTAGAGGGACCATGCCAGAGCACACCTCAAATGTTCGTAGCTGCTGGATTAGAATGGAAGCAAGCAAAAGTCAGTAAAGGTGGTGGAGGATAATACCAGCCTGCATCTGGTGGACTGTGTTGAGAGAAAGAAATTAGAGATGTTATGAAATAGATCCTAGTCTATTCAAAAAGTCAAATGAAATTGTATTAATCTTTGCCTTTTGGTGTAAAAGAAGTTGTCTAGAGGAAACATATCAAATTGTAGATTTATTAGGCGTTTTGTAAGTTGTTTTTTTTCTCTCTTGGTTACTCACTTTTTGGAGGTGGCAAGCATAACCTTAATGCTGTGGAATACAACATTATCAATTTAAAAAAAAATAAAAAATTGCTCCTATTCAATTTTTGCTTTGGCAGTTTGTGTTTGTGAATTCTTTTGAGTGTTGTTGAACATGCACACTTTTGTAACATGACTTTTCCTCCTTCCGTTTCTTCTTTTGGTTTTGCACGTAAAAAACATCTTCAGCAAGCTTGTCTTGTCTAGAAGCTCCTCTGAAAGTGCTTTAATCTGGACAATTGTAGGATTTCCAAAAAATTGTTGTAAGGATTTTTCTTCCATCACAACATCCCATAAAACATAGGTTTCAAAATACGATTTCATTTTCACAGGGCAGGGTATTGAAAGAAGAGATGGATGCTTGCCATGTTTGAAAATAGGTTAAAATTGATATTGGTCCCAAGTCAGTATTAGTTGAAAATAGCCCCATGCGTAGAAAATAAGCACGAGTTAAAAATATTTTTTGAAAATAGTTCTTTAGGAGAACTCACAGATCCCGTAAGATTAATGAAGCTCTTGATACCACTGTTGGTCAGTGTTGTCAAAGGCGCACTTAAGCCCTGAAGCGAGACTCAAAACATGTTGAGCACTTCGCGTCACTTTATCTGCGCTTCAGTGTTGTCATCAAGGTTCTAAGGCATATTTTTACTTGCCAATGAGCCTCTTCTGAAGAGGTGTCACTAAACAATTGATATTTCACTTTATCTTAATCTTTTTTAGTTTCTTTGTTCATATATTTGTCATTCCTTTTTATAATAATTACCTAAACTAAACATATATATTTGTATTTTTTTTCTCTCTTTGCGCCTTTTTCATTAAAGCCCACACTTTATTTGCGCCATGCGCTTAAAGCCCCAACGGACCTTAGAGTTTTTTTGTACTTTTCACCTTTGATAACACTGCTGTTGGTTTTTAAAAGATGGTGGAGCAACAAAATATTAGAAGTGATTGAAATGTCTCTCAATAATTTTATCAAGCATAGGAGAGCTTTAAATAGCCAACTTAAAACAAAAATTCTGCATAATTTAAAATTTTAAAAACTAAGATATCTTAACAAACTAATCTATCCTATAGAAATTTAAAATTCAAAAAAGTAGTTTAATCCTAAAGCTAAGCAGTTTATTATGCTTAAAGAAATTGCTGCAGTAACTCTAAGCAATTTTCAACATTTTGCATTTCATATTTTTCATTAGATTGCTGGTGTGCATCACTGGAAACATGGGAGAAAAGGCTCTGGTGTCTTCTGGCTACAGCAAGCTCGAGATGAATTTCGTTTAAACAGAATTGCCAAGCAACTATTTGATTTCGTGGGGAAGTCGGTATCTGATGAAGGATTCAAGGTTTGTATTACTCGGTTATAGTGGTTAAGTGCCTTGTATATTTTCTTAATTCTTGTATAACTGTGTTAACTTTTCTGTCTGTAACAGTTCATGTTTATACCCATTTCTCTAAATTGCAGTTTTTTGTATGTTATGTGTGCTGAGCGTGTTTCTTAGTTCTTTTATCCAAAAGGAATACATTCTTTAAGACTGTTGGTTTGGTAGATGGTTCAACTGTTTTAAGTACTTCACAGGTATTTTATGTATCCATGTAGTCCGAGATATCCAAGTATGTGTATGGGGAAAAACATGCTAGCTGATGGGTGAGATTGAAGTCTAGAGAAATGTAGAACCTTTGATATGTCAAACATGGGTACACTACGTGCGGATGTATACATGGTGGTGGGCAAGCTTGACCAGGTGCTTGATTAAGGAGCTTAAGCAATGTGGGTAGTGGAATATCATGATGAAGTCCTTTAATATTGTTCAGATGTGATTCATATAATGTTAGAAACCTCAAAATGCTATAGAATTCCAATCTTGCTAAGCTTGTATTTCTTAGGATCTGGGTTTAAGTGAATCCAGCCCCAGCAAAGAGAAAAAAAGAGAAATAGTAAAGTAGAAGGAAGATAGCCAAAAAATGGCTTGTCGTAGTTAATTTGGTAGAATTGGTTCACCATTAGAGTTGTCTATTTTGATTATCATGAATCTGATTGCTTTCTGAGATATTTGTTCCAAGTCAAAGTCTAGTCGATTAGCTCTGAAGCAGCATCTCTTTTCTCATAGTATTAGCTGGCTCATTCTCTTTGATCATTCTATTGTTCTTTCTCTGCAGCAATGGGAAGGGCTCATAGAGTTGCTGGGTTCCGAGTCTAGAACTGCTGGTGGACTTGAGTTTCTGAACAAGTAATTGCTTAGTACTTTGAATTAGTGGATGTCACCTGTAAACATGGTGTCAAAGCATTTCAAATCTGTGAAGATTTTATGTTTACTACTGCACAGATACAGGGACTTTAGGAGATCCCTACTGCAGGTTCACGGTGATACACCCACTGATGCTGCTCGTAATGCAGCTGAAGCTCTCGTCTCTGTATGTCTGACACCTTTTTATAATAATGAATAACATTTTATTGATATAAAAATTTCATTTTTTGGGTGTATTAAGATTTTCGATTTGATATCCAGGCCTGTTGAATGTAAGATGTTAACTTAAGCGGCTACCTTAAGAAACTGAAATAAATTAACATAAATGAAACTTGGCAGCCAGAATGTTGTGTAGATTCCGATTGAAATAGTTGTTAGGGTGCTTATATCTATTACCTAAGAAAAAAAGCCATCTGTTTGGCCTCCTCTGAGTCAATTTATTTTGTTTACTTTGCAGCTCATGAAAAATCCTTCCACGCCACAACGCTTTTGGTTACCTCTTCTATATGATTCAGTGAGTACCTCTCTGACTATTGATTTAGTTCTTTGCTCAACTTGCCAGATCAATTCTCTTTCTCTTTTCAAAATCATGGGTGCCAAATAGGTCACACCAACGCAAGGTAGGAAGCTCAATACTAAAAGATATAAGATGATGTTTGAAAAACTATAAGATATAAGATCAATATCCCATCTTTATTGTAGATGTTTGGTCAGGTAATGCTGTTGATTGTTGTATAATAGGTTGGCTTCTAAAGACAATTAAAAAAGGTTGACATGAGTGAAGATGAAGTTTGTGAGTGCGATCTAGATCACTTGTAAATATTCGAAGGTGTAATCACTCTTTTCTTTTGTTTTTGTTTGCAGTTATAGGTTTGATGTAGCTTGTTTTTTTTTTCCTTTCTAGTTTTGAATAATGATTCATTGGGGGTTTATATTAGTTTGCTCCTGCTCAGGTGCTAAATTCTTGCTCAAGTAAGAAAAGAAAAGAGAAGCTGGCCAGTGGGCATGGATCTTAGTTCATATCAAATTGGCACTGATATATTATGCGGGGCATTTGTGCTCAAGTATTTCAAATGACAATATACCTAGTGGGTTAAAAAATGGGTACCTGTGATGGTGGTGGATGGGTTGACAATCTATTTATTTAATTCAGGCTGAAAAGTTCACCATGCTTTCAGATTTTATATGTTATTTAATAGCTGGTGCATGTTTCATCTTTAACCTCATTCCCTTTTCCTCCTTTTCTTCCTGTGCAGTTGAAATTGTTAATGTGGCAGGAGCGACCGTTGGTTAATGTTTCTCAAACTCACCTTCTCTTGAATAAACTGCAAGAATTGTCCATGGCAAGATTGAGGCCAGACTTTGTTGAAGCTGACTTGCCATCTGATGCCTTAAGCTCTGTCAGGCTGGCACTTGCCACTAACCTGGGTGGTGCAATCCTCGAAGAGTGACTTTGTCATCCCTGTTTTCTTGCTTGAGAGGTCACTGCTTGCATCTTTACGACATGCCTAAAGTGTTATATTAGTACCTTATTTCCTCTTTAGTAGTGTGTTTCGGGAGTGTGAGTAACTTACGAAAATGGTACACCGTTTCTTGCAGCAGAAAACGGAATCCAGACTGTCCGTTTTGTTATTTGTTTCTTTTCTTGAAGTGGTAAACTTGAAAAGCTACATATGTGAAGCTGGCACTGCATAATGAATGCTCTTGCCTCCTGTGAGCCACTTCTGTCACCTACATGCTGCAGACCTAGACAGAGAGCTAATCTGTCGAAAGCATTTGGATGAGAACTTTGGGCTATGGAACGCTTGACAGAGTGAAGATGACTATAAGTATAAGGTTTCTTGTGCTGCTCCTACTAAGAGATCCTTTTATTTATTTTTTCTTTCTGGATTTGGGGTTGGGTGGGGTACCTACTATGTACTATACGCTTTTGTAAACCACCACGAATGCCCCCCCTGCCTGTTGCCTGGTTAAAGTGTTGAGGTAGAACTCTGTAAAAAGTTGTTGGCTAATTGTAATAATCATGTCCTATAATTGTTTTGGTAATTTATATCATATGCACTATCAATATTCTAAAGGGTCATTTGGTCGTGGTATTGAAACAATAATTCCAAGTTCCAACACATTCCTGCACAAGTTCATACAGTGTTTGGTTAGACGCAAGGTAAAAAATAGTCAACATATAACTGACACAGCATTTGGTTGGCTGTACCAAATTACACACATTATACTCCCTCTGTCACATTTTATATATCATCTCTTTCTATAAATAGTTGGACTACAATACTTGTCATTTTATAAAATTTATGCATAAATTATCATATTTTGCCTATTATACCCTTGATAGAGTAGTTAGTTAATCTTGAAAATGTATTCATCATTTATTATAAAGTTGACTTAAGAAAACATTAAATAAGGGTAGAAGGGTAAAGTTATATCATTTCTTAATGCAAGTGCAAAGTAAAAAGGTGACAAATAAAATGGGACGGAGGGAGTATTATGTGGGAGCTTATGAATTGTATTATTAAAAATGCAGGTAAAATATGAAATAAGAATGTGCATTAACATAGGTATTAGAACTATGTACAACGCTTTAATGTCAAATAAGTTAGGGTCCTTCTCATTGATCATGTCCACTAAATTCTTTCATGCATAACATTTCATTCATTGTTGATTATTGCATTATAATCCTAGCGAACCAAATGATACCCAAGTATAGGACCTCGAAATTTGATGGAACATTACTTAGAGAATACGCATTTATCTGCGGAATTCTCTCTATTGTGCATTTTATAGTCTTAGGAGATGCGAGATAGCACTTCTTAGACCAAAAAAAAATTTATTCTTTTCTCAAATTTATGTTTTCTACTCTCATTAACCCAAAAATGTCTAATACACTTATTAGCGATTAATATTATTTATCAAAAACATTTAAAATCGAAAAGGAATGCCTGCGTATCGTGTTATAAAATTTTGGTAACTTTTTGTTTGTTGCTTTTGTCAGCTTTCCCAATTGCGTGTCCAGAACCTAAATGATGTAAAAAGAAGTCACAACTAACATTACGCAGAAAATTCATGCGCTATATGACTTAAACAAATGGCCTAACCCTAACGGTCGTTTGCCATTTGAAATGATTCGCCTGCATTTTTCTGAAATGATTTTACTGTCAATTTGTATAAATAGTAGGAGTAGTACTTTATTTGATCTAAAAGTTCATAGTATAGAAATTTCATGCACTATGTAATACTCTACTTTTTTTTTTTTTAATCAATTTGTTGTCCAAAAGCCAACACTACTTTTAATATACTCAGGAGTTCTTCCTATACTGAAAGGTGAAAAGAACCAAGACATTATAACTATACCAATAAAACCACAACACTTTCAATTATTACTTCTTCAAAACTAACTACTAATTACAATCATCAAGAGGTTCATCTATAATAGGGAACTACTTTCCATCTCTCTGTTTTACACATTATTTGGATGAGTAATAAATATATGAAGGCATTTTCAATCACACGCACAACCAAATAAATACCTGATTCAAGGTAAGGCAAACTTAAATTTGACACCAAAACAACATTCTACATTACTTGTTTCGTTGAGTTGATTCTGAAGGCAAAGAACTTTGAGACTCCAGTAAAATCTCCTGAATCCGTTTCTTCAACAGTTTATCTTTGACACCTGCTAGCATACTACGATAAAACATCTCCAGTCGGACAAGCTTTCCACGATCCAAGGACTCCAACATGTTTTCCCACTCCTTTGCAATGTCAAATGAACCTCCACCACGTAACGAGGCTGGTATATCTCGCTCTTCAAAAGGTTTCCCAAAGGTGGCACCATGAAGAATGCTAGCATACCTTTCCATTAGAGAGAGTTTCGACTGAAGAAGCCTTACATCCTCTGCTGCCATAGACAGTTTCCTCTCCAATTCTACCACATCTTCATGTTTCTTTTCTGCACCACTTTTATCGCCACCATCTTTCACACTCTGTTCTCTAAAATCTGCATCTAGAGGTGGCCAGAGTGCCATAGTCGGAGAGTAGCAATCAATCATCTTACCATTTCCAAGGACACCACTCCATCCTCTACCCCAAGACCACATCTTATATCCAGCATCTGACAGAAGAATAGTATGGGCAGCACCACAGACAACTTGAACAGGTTCTGGAAATTTAGGCCCATATAGCCCAGCACAGGGAATCAACAGAGGAAGAATTGCATCACCTGCATCAGGTCCACTATAACTTGCTTCAGGACATAGGCCAAGGCCTTTCTCCATTCCCCATGACCACACATCTCCAGCAGAAGAGACAACACTTGTGTGAAACAAACCACAGTCAACAGAAATGAGAAACGCATTCCGCGGTAATCCTTTCACTGGTTCAGGAGATAACATACTTTGGGTTGTCCCTTGACCTAATTGCCCATTATCTCCCTGGCCAAATGTCCAGCACACACTTTCTAATGTTTCACTTGGACTTTTCTGAGCTAGTAAAGCAGTGTGAAAAGCTCCACAGGCTACGTCATACACTGTCCAAGGGGCATCTGAATTGAAGGGCTCAATAACTTCAGGATACTGTCTGCTCTGCCTGTCTCCCAAGCCTAACTGACCATGGCTGTTGCCACCCCAAGAATAACAAACAAGATCACTCCCTTTGTAACCTTCCCCAGCAGTGACTAATGCCACAACATGCTCATTTCCACATGCCACCTTAACAACTGTGTGTCCATGGAAATTCCAGATAGGTATTGGGTTGCAACTGCTAGTAAGGGAGAATTCACTCTCAATAGACTTGCCTTTCTGTGGTTCAGGAAAGTTACCCCACATCCATAGAGATCCAAGATCATCAATTGCTGCTGACATCATTCCACCACCTTTAACAGAGGAAATCTACAGGAGAAAACAGAATTAGCCCTTGAATTTCAACCTATTTCCTCATTAATTTCGACTTGTTTGTACCATCAGTTTCTTTCTCTCTGAGCCACTAGCTGATGAATTAGGGGAACCTAACTCAAGGAATCCTTCCAATAAATGAGGAACCAAGGAATTTTCTCCGTCAAAACCAAGTTGTCCATCCACAAGGTAGTCAAGGAAAAGAATGATTAATAGCACATGCACAAGACAATTGCAAATTTAATAAGTTCAAGCAAATAATACTAAATGTATAAATCAAGCAAGCTCTCAAGGATACAGACATTGTATCCCCAGCCCCATACTGATCCATCATCTGCGAAAACAAAGAAAAGTCAAAAAAAAAAAAGGAAGGGAAACAGTGTCTGGGAGTTCCAGATAATTAACGTTTTTCCTTGTAAACAGCATTCTTGCTCTTCTTAGTATCAGCAATCTTAATAAGCCAAAAATTGTAGTACCTGAAAATGTTATTGTTACACCTTCACATATAAGAACAAATCTCATGGATTAATAATTTTAGCATCTTGGATAACGCAAGCAAGCAAATAATCAGAAGATGAGGGCATAGTGTTCTGAGAAAATTGTCTTAAAATATAAATGCTCTCAATTCCCCACTGTATTACTGATGAACGTTCACAGAGATCTTACCTGCCCGTAGCTGTAGAAAAGAATGAAAGCGAATCATTGCAAACAGCAATACCGTTGAAAGCCAAAAATTCTGTTTCCTGATTTCTTTTCCCTTAACTGCTCCCGTCATTCTAAACATGACAGGAAGTACCCTTTGGTGTTACTCCAATTAAGATCACCTTATCTTCAGAATGACATGACATCATTTTGAATCACCCTCTCTTCGTTTGACTAGGAAACACTTAGCCAATTTGAGTCTTTAAAGAAGAGTGAACTCGATTGAATCCTTTAATAGGGATTAGATAGTTAGATTAAACCCATAGGCCATGTCAACTTACCTAATATGTAAATCTTTTCAGTTTGTGGAACACGAGTGAGTTAGCAGCTATCTACCTAATTCATGGTAGAAACCTTGAATACTATAATACTCCTCCCTTCGTCTCAATTTATGTTATAGTGTTTCACTGGACAGAGAGTTTAAAAAACTAAAGAAGACTTTTGACATGATAAATACATGCCAATAATATCATTTTAAATGAGTGGCGGTGAGAATTCTCTATGTCTTTTTCATTTTATGGTGGTAAGGGTTTAATGTGTCATCTCATAGAGAATAAAATGGGAATGCTAAGAATTAAGTAGTATAAAAAAAGAAACGGTCATTCTTTTTGGGACAGATTAAAAAGGGACGTATCCCATTAAATGAGACACTGGGAGTAATATTAAGGACTCTAAGACAAACTTTGCTACTAAATGATACTGTGAAAGATAAAACACAATTCTTTCATCTATATTCCAAACTGATATATTATTAATGGAAGAGCGCCAACTCTGATCCACTAATAGATTATTGAGTTGTGGTAAATGGTAACACAGGGCCATATTAACTATGCCCCGTGTTCGGTAGAACTCATAACTATCCGCTCGATCCTCTATAAATACCTATATGTGTATGTTAAAAGCAAGTACAGATAAAACTAGGTAAACCATACTCGTAATTTAGAACCAACATCTCGTCTAAACTGTAGATCCACCACTACATATATGCACATTTCATAGATCAAATGAACTATTCCGAAAGAATACATAAATAGCAAATTGTAGAAGATGATACTTGACAATCCAATCCCATGGCTTTTATATCTAGAAGCAACAAGAAAGTTCAATTTCAATCTAGTGACAAATGAAATGGGGATAGCCAACCTAAATCACATTTCCACAGAGATGAACTTCAAGATTTCATTTCACAATCAAATAATTTTTAGAAAAAGCAAAAGTTGGAAAAAATTGAAATCATAGAAAAAGGGTAACCTGAAACGGCAAGACTGTGATAAGCACCAGCTGCAATAGCAACAATCTTTACCCTTTTATCTCCATCAGAATCAAAGTTGATTCGGGCCGGGAATAAGTGGTCAGCTTCAGAAGCATTACCAAGTCGACCGAATGTTCCTCTTCCCCAAGAATAGACATCCCCATTTGCTACCATTTGCAAAAACATTGCAACACAAAATTAAATTTTGAGATAATATTGGTTTAAGAATAAAAGGGTAAGTTGAAAAGATATATGTTTACCAGTTAGAGCAAGGGTATGAGCTTCGCCGGCGGCAAGTGCTATGATTTTGTTAAACAAGTTGCCGGATCCTGATTCTGATGATTCCACTTCCTCCGTCATTTCTCCTCCTCAACTGCTATTTTACTCACAGATATCACTCTGTTTTATCTCTGATTTTTGGGCAATGATTTGTTACTCCCATACTTCCAAATATGAGACTCAAATGACTTTATTCAAATACTCATTTTACTAATTTTGTGATTTTAACTATTTCACTTAAAAAAAAAAATTAAAATTTAAAAGTTTTATAATTTTTTTTTTGAAACACGCTAAAAAGGACGCAAGACAAACAAATTGAATCAAAAAGATTATTTAATATATGTGTAAAATTTGGTATTTCTAAACTTGATTATCTATCAATAAGGATTGTGTGGAGTGGTAACACTCACACATCCTTAATAGAAGTCTCGAATTCGAGTCCTCTTGGGTACATCTATATCAATAAGGATTGTGGTGGGGTGGTAACACTCACCCATCCTTAACAAAGGTCTCAAATTCGAGTCCTCTTGAGTACATCTTGGTTACAGAGTGTCTTTGTTAGGAAGTACGATGAGATAAAAAACCTCGATTTTATAAAAGTATTGACATATACAAGTTTAAATATCTACTTATATATACTCAATATTGAAGGACATGAATATCAGCTCAGATCAAGTTAAATAATTCATTTATGTATTATCAGTGGCGGATCCAGAATTTGAAGGTTGTGGGTCAAAGGCGTATTTAGAATTTCGGAAGGATGTGTGCACTATTACGAAAGAATGCCTCTAAGATATAAATTTAATCGATTTGACCTTTACGTTCTTAACATTGAACCGTTAAATTTTAAAAATTATAGGTCCAATAAATATAATACTACTAGTTTTAAATTTTAATATACACATTTGATTTAATTATAAAAAAATTACACTGCTATTTTGTTTTAGGAATTTCCAATATAACACACTTGAAAATTTTGAAAGATTAAAGCAAAAAATAAAAGAAAAAATGATTGAAATACCAAAAGTGTTTCCGAAAAACCACTTGGAGGAGTGTAACTAAAAAAGGAAGATAGATATAAGATTTAAATTTATATTTTTGCTTAGAGAGGTGCACTCAATCATCATCGTATAATTATATGCTACTTTTAATGTGGGTTCACACCTCTATATTTAAATATTTTTTGAAAAATATAACACTACTATATATATGATCTAGAGAGGAAACCATGGGTTCACGTGAACCCACGGAACCCCGTCTAGATACTCCTCTGTTATGGGTGCTCACTTCCTTTAACGTAAAGTTGCTTGCCAAGAAGGATTTCCTTCTAAATACTTATATTTTTATAGTTTAGTTAGTAAATGAAATATTAAAAATAGCAAAGTGAAAAAACAATAAATTGAAAAGGAAAAAAAACACCAAGCAAATAACAATGAATAGGTATAAAAAGAAGAGTAAAAATGAAAAAAGAAATTCAGTTCGCTGGGAATCGAACCCTTGAAGTTAAGTAATTCGTTTATGCATAATTATATTTCTCGTTCAAGCTTTTTATGTCTCACTCCTTTAATATTATAGTTATGTTAAGCACTTGTCAAGAGATCATTGGTCTTGGGAGTAGCAATAATTTATTCAATTAAATCTTCCCTTTCCATTTCTACATATTTTAATTATGATATCTCAGTCATAATGTTTTGGACAATTTTATTTTTTTCAAAATAAATAAAAGAGGAGGAGATAAAAGAATAAAACTAAGGATGATGTAACTTTTTGGAAGTACATGATACTGACATGAGAATTAAGGAATTTAGAATATTATTTAATTAATGTGTGAATATGGCATAAGGACACGAAGAAGTATAGTTGATTAGATACAATAATTTATAATCATTTTTACAGTAATTAAAATTGAATTTAGGATTTCAGTTAAGATAGAGTCGAACTTGATAATTACAAGACGTACGGGATTCATCTTCTACCTAATGTTAATTTAGGATTTAAATATATTTTTAATTATATTTCTGAATTTAAATACATATATTCCTCACATTATATTTTGACATAATATCTTTAATTTTGGCGAAAAAAATATGTGGCAAGTTTAAATTTCCCATTATTAAATATTCAGATTACTTTATAAATCCACTTATTTAACACATTTCCTCCACTCTGAGGTCTTTATCTTTTTCTTTTAATGAAAATGTTTCATCAAAGAGAAAAAAACTCTTATCTTTTTGTTTTATAAATTAGAGATGACTATCAATATCAGCGTCCCACTTAACCGAGCAAATCGACTAAAATTGAACCAAATAGCACAAATGGGCCATCAAGGCCAAATCAAACAAAAAGAAATGCAACGAAAACTCAAAATATAACAAAAGTACTATAAATTCACAAGTAACAACACAACCAATATATAAGATCACAACTAAACAAGACCCACAATAGATTTCTACAAGTTGAAAAACTACTAACATCTAGTGGAGACATGACCCCGACGTACCCATTAACTATACAAAGCAAAAAAAAAAGAATCCAAACTCATCAACTCTAGAAGAAATAAAATGTACCAATTATTATATGAACTCAACCACACGCAACAAGGACTACCTCCATGTCTACTTGATAAGTGAATGCAACGCCTCCAAACAATGGTCAGTACAAAATAATGTATCGTGCATACTGGAACATAAATCACAGTACGATAAATATAATCTACATAGAATTAATAACTTACTAAAATCATAATAACGACATTATAACACACCAAATTTGAAATGTCTTTAGATACGCTGCCTTGAATATATATATATATATATACATACTTTTGTAGTTATATATAATTAACACAACATTACAACTGATCATCAAACCCTAACTCCCACAATGGCTTTGCCTATCTTCCGCTTGCATATCATCATAAGCAGATAAATTCAAATACTTGTCTTGTTGCTCAGAATTAGCCCTCACATCCCTCCATCTTGCTCTGCATATCACACACTTAATTGATCTTCTTCTATTACTTCTCTTCCATGCTATCAAACATTCTTCATGTAATGGATTCCTACAAGTACCACAAGCTGCTACTCTTTCTTCATTGTTCATTTCTTCCAAACATATTGGACATGTTACTCCCTTCTCTATCTCTATTTTCAATGGTGAACTTTTTGACCGTTCTTGAAAAAATAACTGGTGGAACCTGTTGAGACATAATATAATTAAATAATTAGAACTATGCGCGCTATTAATTGCTAATTGCTTAAATTTTTAGATGATATGATCACATACTATAATTTGATATGGTATTATAGCAAATAAAAGAAGGGAAGTCTTGGAGTAACGGTAAATTTATCCGTGTGACCTATAACTAGTTACGTCATTACTAAAATATGCAATTTTCAGTGGACATTCCTATCAAAATAGAGTCGAATATATGGGATTTTCCATGGGAAGTCTGTTGAAAATGTTGTTGATGAGGCAATTTCATATGAATATTCATATGTTTTTGGTTCGAGTCCTGAAATTAGCCACTGATTTTTGTGTCAGGACAAATTGTTTGCATTGCACCCTGCCTTACTGTGTGATCATTCCTCAAAACCCTACATGAACACAAAATGCATGCTTTGTACACTCAACTACCCTTTTATTAAAATAGACAATAGGTCCTAAAGTTGATAAATCTCACTTCAAAAAAAAAAAAAACATTCACATATTTGGTCCATGAAAAAGAAACAAGCCTAGGCATCGTGATAGACCTGTTGAGACATAATATAATTAAATAATTAAAAATTGTGATCCTGCATGTCTAACCTTTCTCGAACATTAGGGTTTGCTAGTGATTCAATTGAGATAGGTAAGCTAAGAAGGCGTTGGAGCTCGCATGGCCTGAGAGTTCGCCGGAGAAGACACATGTCATCAACTGAGACACCCAATACACGGATGAACACGAATAGTATGTGTTTACATGGGGCGGTCCGATCAGGGCAGCTGCATGATGGGGTGGTGGAGAGGTTAACAGTGTATACATTTCCGGTTGCACCTAAGATAAAGAAAGTTGTGTTGTAGTGGTGGAGGAGGCGGAGATGGTGGCTTACTGCACGGATAATTCTGTCGGCGAGTGGTTGTGTTGGCATCAAATGGCGGCGATGGTGGTGGTGGTGGTTGTCGGAAGGGGTGGAACTAGATCCAATGGATTCCATTTTTGGAAAGTTAGAGAAAGTAATTATGGAATTTGGATTTGGTATGTTTTGTAGGAAAAGGAAAAGTGAAAAGTGTGATAAAGATATATTCGTTGTAGAGTTGTGAGGATAAGTTAGGGTTATACGTATCAGATACCTTTGACTTGCTTCTTTCTATTTCTGTTAAAGGCACGTCATGTATGTACCAAATTCCAAAAGGAAAACATGACTTGTAACTTTTCTTGTAGTTAAATATATAGTGGATCAAGGAAGTAGAAATCGGGAATGTATCAAAATGTCTTTTAAGGTTGTAGTCTTAAAATTGTTATGTGGAAACTTAGAATTAAAAAGTTACAAAAATAAGACATTAGTTCTTGGGGACGACTCAGTTGGTGGAGGGTAGTCATCCATACGGATGACCTGAGATCAATACCCCCTCAATGCCTTCTGTTGGGATATATACTATTAACCATATGTTTAGATATAATATTTATTATAGAATAATTATTTATTCAATTTTAATAGACCATATATTCGTTTGTGGTGTCTGTTTACTAATATAGTAGATGATTTAGTGTATAGATCATACACAGAGGATTAAATCATCGATTCTTATAAGTATAAAGTTTTTTTCCCACAAAAATCTAAAATGAAAATTGAACATGTCATCGGTACAATTGTAGCACAAGATTATATGTAGTTTATCTTGATTATGAGAATGATATAGTTCCAATTTCTTGTGCTAGTGCATTTTGTATGTATTGAACGGGACATAGTAGAGATAATTGCTTTAGACTGACTGACAAAAACATATTTTCTAAATTATTAAATATACTTATATTCTTAATCCTGATGTAACTATTATGATTTGTATATGTTAATTATCATTTAATTTATTAAAAGGTGAGATTCTGAGATGGGTCAATATGCCTGGTAGATTGGATCGATGATGATAATATATATTGGTGAAATAAAAAGTTAGTTGACTAAATCCATGTCTCGATATAGAGATTGATGATATGCCTTTTTGAGAAGCTTATAAGTTTTTATCGTGTCAAACCTTGCAAATGGATTTATAAATCTGACACATGAAATAAGTTACGCAATGCTGTAAAGGAAACTAGCATTTGAATTAAATTCATCAGTAATTTAATTTATGGATTAGTATTTGTAATCTTAACATGGGGAATTACATATGTGTTTAATGGGAAATTTCAAAATATAAGTGCAATTACGAATTTCTAGTGGAATGATTTGTAATTTATCATGGTAAGAATAATTCAAATTAATTATTTGGAATTATTTCAATAATAGGAAGCCTCAGTAATTATTTCTGTGGTACCTACCGTGTTCATATTTAACTAGAACTTATCTAAGGGGAAAAGGGAGAAGTATGTGTCTTTCTTTATTTTAAGGAAAAGGAGAAGTACGTGTCTTTTTCTATTCTAAGGAAAGGGAGAAGTACGTGACTTTTTCTATTCTAAGGAAATGGAGAAGTATGTATCTTTTTCTTTTCTAAGGAAATGGAGAAGTACATGTTTTTTTCTATTCTTAGGAAAGATGGTGTTCCCTCTCCTCCTTTGACTAGGAAAACATCTCTATAAATAGGGATTCTTCTAACCCTTGAAAGTGAATAAGTTTTATATACGATACTTGCCCACCCAAGTATTGAGAGAGTTCGGAAGTGAGCTTGGGATCACTGTAGAAGACCGCAGAACTGCCTTCCAGTTTGTGGACTAGCTAGCTTGTGGATTCGCTTGAAGGTATTTGCTCACGCTTCAAGAGGTAATCCTTGAATTAAATTTCAGAAAGTTTATGTGCTCTAGCATGATTGTATGTGTTCTAACACAAACATATGTGTTGTCTATTATTCATGTAAGAAGTATGATTCTGATATGCTTTTTTTTTAGCACAAACATATATGGAACCGTAAAATAGTTGCATTTTTTTTAAAATAAAAGATAATTGATTTAACATACTTATCAAGCATTGCAATCTAAAACAATTAGAAATAATACTTTAATATTATCCGCGCATCACATGGGCACATATACAAGTTTTGTATTAAAAGTGACAAATTTTACTAACTTATTTTAATATATATGGGCCAAGTGGTATAGAATATTAAATAAAGTAAATTAAAGACTTGACCCATTAACCACCAACTAAATAAATTAAGTAGTCAATAAATATCCATCAATTAAATAACTGTAGTTATCTAATAGTTCAAAATTACCAAATCGACTTCACCGACTGATAAAAAATGACTGGGGCAACTGTCGAGAGGAATAAAACGGTAATTTTTTTAATAAAAATTTTCAAAAATGATCTTCCGGGTCATTACATAGAGAATATATGGTTAAGAGAGTAATGCGAATTTCTTACAACCAAGCTCGTCCATTTGAAAAAAATAATATTGATGATATTCGAGTTGAACCAGTACTGTGAGTGATACTAATAATTGCACAATGGGTATGTGATTGATAGAGTTTAAGTTATATATATGCTGTCACTAGTAGAAGAAATTTATTTTTATTTTTTCTTATTTGGTTGCACTAAATATATAAAATATTTTAAAGAGAATAATAGTAAATATGAATTATTTCATACACTTCTTTTTGGGTTCATAAATCTTATATTAAAACGAAATAGGAACAAATTGTTTTCTTTGACCAAAGAAGTATTTTTGAAAAATAAAAAAATAAATAAAATGAAAAGAAAAGGCTGCAAACCTAGAAGCAAACCAAAAAAAAAAGGAAAAGTCCTAACCCTATTTGGAGTCTTTGTTGAAGGAAGCTGCTGCAACTATTTGTGAAAAGCGAGAAGGAGAACGAAAATCGTGGATCTGTCTTTCCATTCGAGTGAAGCTAAAGGAGTTGGAAGATATTTTAATAGGAGAAATAGAAGTGGAAGGTAACTTTTCTGAACTTAACTTAAAGATTTATATTTGTAAATTTCATTACTATAGAATTGAAATTGTAAGTTTAAGAAAATAAGGGTTAAAAGAGATAGATTAATCTATTAAATTCTTAAAACTCGAGTGGGTACATTCAGTGGCGGAGCCACAAATTTTATCAAGGCTATTTAAGATTATTATTTTTTTTGATAAGTGAATTGAATGCTATTTGTTTAACCTAGGGATTCTACCATGAACGATCCCACCATTTATCAATATCAAATACAAACAATCGAGTTTTTTTTTTTTTTTTTTTTTTTTTTTTTTATGCATTGATTTTATATGATAAAAATATATGATTATTGTATATAAAGTAAAATATTGATTGAACAAATGCGTCTAGCTTTACAAAACATAAATCGCACCAGCAAATAATGCTTTTTTCTTAAAAAAGAAGAAGATGATAAAACACATGTATTGATTTTAACTTTGAGTTTAAAGTTGTCAACATATATAAACACAAATTTTTAATGTAAAATGTTGGGAAAAGTCGTTTACTTGATATGATAACAAAATAGTTATTTGAGATGAACTCACTTTTATAAGACATGTTTCTTGATGCTTGAGATATGATTACCATTATAAGAAAAGTTTTGTTACTTACTTAAGAATAAGTATTTTGACATATGTTTTTGGTTAAAATTTTATATACTATGATTTGATATGAACTTAAATGTCTTATACCATTTTGAAAGGCTTTTACTGGTTATAAAGAAAAAAATATAAATGGGAGTAGACCTTGATGGATGCTGTAGCTAACGACAGGTTCGTTAGACTTGGTGCACCTTGTATTCACAAATTACTAATATAGTCCTTGCTAGTGGGAAGGTAGAACTTGCATACCGTAACTGATATCCCTCGAGTAGGAATGTACTGATATGAATATTTGACTCCTTTTGAGGATTTCACCATTATTGGTTACTTCTTAAAGAAGGTCACACTGATTAAATGATTCATTCTAGAAAACCTCCCAACTATAAGATTAATATGAAAGTATTTTTAAGAGTTTACTATTAAATGTTTACATTGATTTTGCTTATATGAGACACATAAGATTGAACATGGCTATTGTTTCCTTAAGAAAAACATTTATTACATGATTCTGATTATCTAACTAGCATGTTTTCTGACTTGTCCCTCATTAAAATGGTTGCGATTAAGTGTTATTACTCACTGAGCTAGCGTCTCACTCCTCCCTAAATGTTTTTACAGAGAACTCAGGTGATATTGACGAGAATTTCATTAACTAGAGAGTGTTAATTAGTATCATCTAGTGAGTCCCGCATAACTTCACCTAGCAAGAGATTTATAGAATTGCTATGATTTCTTTTATTTCAAAACTCTTAGAATCGCTCCATTTGTCCTTTCCTTTATTATATTGTTCTCTATTTATTATAGGAAAATGTCTTTTTTAACTGGTTTGCTATGGATGGTTTTAGTATAAGTAGTTCTTCGGCCGTTGCACGTGTCTGGCTAGTAAGTTCATATACTATTTTATAGAATAATGTTAGTAATAAATATCTAACAGAATCCTAACAAAAGATAGATGATCTAAAAATTTATTTAATTGGAAGAGGATAAATATGTCAACTTAAGATATCGTTCCTCAACCCATATATTTCAAAACCAACTACTTTTTCCGCCCTAATCTCTTTCATTTGAATTGTTGTTCTGAAGAACTTACGTCTCATGAGACATAAATTTATTGTTGAAAAGGATAAAAAAAATTCAAGAACAACTCATTCACATGGCAAAACGTGCAATTTTATGTAATTGCCTCATTAGTATCCAAAAGAAGATAAATAGTTTCAATATTCAAATATTCTTACGTGAAATTTTTTATAGGTACTTGGTGCCATTGAATTTCTGAAAAAGTTGCATCATCATACAAAAGTGTAGACACCTCATTTGTGTTCACAATAATTAAAAGACTATGGATTGTCACAAATTCATCGTTGTAAACAGCTTATTCACGAACTTCCTCGTGATTTCAAGGAAATTTGAAAACATGATTGCATAAAGCGCTACTGCTTTAACTTTGGTGGGTAAAATCAGCAAAATCCTATGGCTCTGTCATTATCATTTAAATCATTGTTGCTTCTTTCATTTAATTAATCATTGCCTATGTTATTGTACTTTTGGAGCATAACAATTTTTATTTGTCTAACTTGAAAAAACATATTTACCAATATTAGAGGAGTAATTTGTGGTTGATGAAGGTTCCAAAAGTATTACCGGGGAGAGAATGACTTTTTAACTTTTGAAAAACAAAACTGTCAAAATAAAAAAGGAAAAATAATCTAAACGGAATGAAACAACATAGATAATAGGATTTTCTGACCTTGAGAAGATAGAGAAGTTGAACAATCACAATGTTGTGCCTCCCAGAGAATGATTAAGAGAGTGATTTGAATTTCTTATAGCCAAGCTCGTTCCGTCGAAAGAGCAACTAGTATTGATATTCTAGCAGAACTGTGAGTGATACTAATAGTAGTATCAAATGTGAGTTTGATATTGAGGTAATGTGGTTGTCTTAAATCTTGGTTAAAGAGATTGTCTTAAATCTTGTGTATTGACAAAGATAACCAAAATAGGAGTTAAAAAGATGGTGAAAGAAGTGGGTGAGATTTTTTAAATCTCACACAACGATATAAAGATAACAATAAAATAGTTTCTTTATATCATTGTGTGAGATTTAAAAATCTCACCCGCTTCTTTCACCATCTTCTTAACTCATATTTTGCTTTATATTCTTTAATACACATGATTTAAGACAACCTCATTATCTGAGATTTAAGACAACCTCATTACCCGAATATGAAACGCACACCCCTAATGGTACTAGTACACTACAAAAGGAACCCCAATTACCAACAAAAAAATTCATTGGTAAATTGATCAAATTGGTTGGTAAATTGAGTTACCAACCAAATGCCAACTTATATTAATCCGTTACTACAAGGCCTGTCGGTAAATATTACCAACCGATTTTAATTTGTTGGTAAACTTACCAACCAAAAATTAGTTGGTAAACACCCAAAGATGTTGTTACAAAATTTTGAAACATGGCCCTGAAATTTCCGTTGGTAAATTCACCAACTAATTTTTGGTTAGTATATCGTTAGTACCTTTACTAACGAATTGAAAAGGAGTTAGTAAATTTTTTTCTTCATTTTTCGATTCCGTTGGTAATACGTTGGTAATTATAGTAACAAATGTCTGATAGTAAACTTTTCCAAATACATTGGTAATTGGTTGGCAATTTTAGTAACAGAAAATTTATATTGGCAGTTTACCAATAAATTTTAAATACTTTTTTTTTTGGTTTCCATTCCGGTGTACTTTTTTTTTTTTTTTGGTTTCCCATCCGGTGTCGGGTACCTACATTAGAGCCTGACTAAATCCGAATTCATGCCGGGAAGTCCCACATTGGGGGTAAAGCGTTCCCTAACAAAGGCGACTCCATACCCAAGGGGAATCGTGTAACACCCCAGAAAAAAATTGAGCTAAGACTTGAACCGTCCTTCGTAGTGAGTAAGTTTTTTTTGCCAAGGAATTAAAAATTTCTTAAGTATTAAGGTCAAGTCACTAGATGTAGCACCTTGAGTTCTAAAAGAACTAAATTGGAAATAGCAAAAATCTGAAATTTTGCAAGTTAAGCTAAGTATGAGTTTTGGATCGACTTCAAATGACCATAAATACTAGCTCAGGATGAGTTAGGTGTGCTACCAGATACCGTAGGAAAGACCTTTGCATTATCTTTCCAACGCCACCAAGTTTGCTCAGTTTCAAGTTTGTATGAGGGAGATATATGCATTCGAAGTTGGGCTGTCTAGATAAGGAAAGTCAAAGTCTGATTTTAGAGGGGTATTTTGGTCTTTTCCTTACCAAATCAGATTTAATTCATTTTTAGTAAGGTTTTAAGGGTATAATACTATTGTTTTCAGTTTTATAATCCGAAAATATACGCCTAGGGTTTTAGTTGAGAGTTCAAGAAGAGAAAGAAGAGAAAAGAGGCGAGGATCAAGCGTTCGTCGAGATTCTTGCGTGTTGTTGTGAATTTTCGCCATGGGTTTAATCCTTAAGAGGTATGTAAGCTTCCATAGTGTTGGGTTTGTTCACCCACACTCCAATCATGTTATTTTCAGCGCAATATCATTCTTAAAGTTGAAGGATTAGAGTTCTTGATAGGTGTTCTTGGAATTCATTCTAAATCTAGTTTGCAATCGGTTGCTCCATTTGAGTTCTTCGAAGGGTACCTTTACTCCTTTTCCTTAACACCTAAAATCATCCCTAACATGATAATAACCTTGAATTCATAATTCAAATTCAAGGTAGAGTTAAGAGTTAAGTTTTGAGAATTCTTTCGAGCATTCTAAGAAAGTCCCTTTGAGTCCTTTTGTGGAGTTTTCTACAACTTCTAGTAACTTGTTTCAAGACTCGAGCAAGTGAGTATGAGAATGATGAGAATGTATTCATGAGTCTACTTTATTATCATGAGATCCTTCATATCATGAACTATAACTCTTGAATTCATAATTCACATTTCACATTCTAGAGAGAGTTAATAGTAGAGTTCAAGAAAGCCTTTGAATTCAATTATGAATCCTTAGAGATCAACTATTGATTTGAACTAAGTTTTGAGTAAGTAAGTATGAGAATGAGAAGAGTCATATACATGAGTTCATTATTGATTTTTTGACCCTTGAGTCGAGTCGTTCATGCCCATAACTTCCGCATGAACTCTATCAGTTGAGTAGCTTTGAGAGAAGTAGTATCTTCAAGTTCTAAGTCTTGAGTTTTGAGTTTCTAATCCCCTATGAGATTATAGTTTTAATCATGGGACTGTTACATGTTACCTATGAAGTCCTTGAGTTGAATTGTTCATGCCCATAATTTCGCGTGAACTCTATAAGTCGAACAGTCTTGAGATGAGAAGTATCTTCGAGTCTTTGAGTTGAGTAGTTCTTGCCTATAATGCTGCATGAAACCTTTGAGTTGAGCAATCTTGAAATGAGTAGTATCATTAAAGTTCTTGAGTTCCAAGTATTGAGTTCTATCTATGGTTATTGAAAACCTTGCATTGAGTCGTTCATGTCCATAATTCGGCATGAACCATATTTTAAGAAGTCTTTTACAAACGTTTTAACTTTGTTTTAAGACTTAAGATTTGAGTTGAGCAAAGAGTAAGAGCAAAGTTCATTTTCTTTAAAATGATATATGAGAACTAAGTATTCCCAAGAGTAAATGTTTTCACATTTGAGATGAGAGGAAACTGAGATTTCCAAAAGAGTTTTGAGCAAGAAAGGGAACATCGATTCCAAGAGAGATTCTAAGCTAAGTTTTGAGTAATTATCTTAAACCAAAGAAACAAGTTGTTTTAAAAACATATGAGCTAACTATATTTTTGGGAGTAATATTGAGCACCGATATGGGGATGCTAGTTCATATTCACTCAAGTCTCCATAAACCATGTAGCCATCATGGGTATTAATGGGTCATATTTTTTAGATGATCACATAAGTTAAGCTAGTGGTTCCACTAAGTTAAGCGTTCTATATGACGACAAAGTATAGGACAGTTCTGGCAGCGTGGGCAAGACGTTGTATCACCACTTAGGCTCATAGTGTTGGTTGTCGGTTAGAGAAACTCCCACAGAAACTATATTACTTTATTATATAAGTAAAGTTGAGTTTGTTATTGCATTTTCTTTAACGAACTAAGTTGTTTTTTTTTTTTCTGTTTTATAAAGCTTTCCATATATTGCATGTGTAATGTTGCTTTACATTGAGTTGAGTACGCAGAGTCGAATATCATATCTTTGAGTATCTCTGAGTTGAGTATCTTATCCTTGAGTAATTCTGAGTTGAGTAGTTTTGAATATCCTTGAGTATTCCTTGAGTTGAGTAAGTTTGAGAAAAGGTAAGTTTGTTTCCTTTTTATCAAGTTTCAAGCTTATGTTTATGTTTTAGAATTCCCCTTACATGCTCATACATTCCATAAGCCATTTGCCTGCATATTTTCATGATGCAAACATAGGTATTCAGTATCATCAATAGGAGATTCGTTGATACATCCGGGAGTTCGAGTTAGCTATGGTGAGCCTCCTTATTTTCGGAGGATTTCATTTACTTTTCAGTTTAGTCATGATGTCGTGGGTCTTGTCCCGACTTTCATCTCTATCAGTTAGAGGCTTCTTAGTTAGTCAATATAGTTGAGAAGTCTGTATTATTTATTTATTTTAATAAATGTTTTAAAGACTTAAGTTGCCTATTTTATGGCGAGTTGAATATATTATTTTATTCTAAGTTGTTCATTTGAGTTAATGTTTTACAAAGTTGAGTTTGTTGAATTTTATTTCAGTTTTAAGCTTTTGCATGCTTAAGTTAGTCTTCTGCTTGTAGTCAGCCAGATGAGGGTTCACTTGGGGACTAGCAATGATTCTTGAGTGCCGGCCACGTCCAGGGTGTAGACTCGGGTCGTGACAAATCGAACCCGAGACCTCTTGGTTAAGGATGAAGGAGTACTTACCACTTTACCACAACCCTTGTTGGTAATAAATTTTAAATACGTTAGTATGATTATTTTTTTTCAAATAAATTTACTAATTGAGTGTTAGTTTGTTGGTAATATATCATTCAAGTTTAATGTTAGGTTAGTAATTGACTGACAATATGTTCCAAATATTCTTAACTGAATGATTATTCAATAGTAAAATATTTATTAATTTAGTGTATTGAAAAATCTAAGAGCACGAGTATAAATCCAAAAATATTAATATCAATTTTATAAATCATATTTGAATGAAACAATGCAAAATCTATGATAACAAGTTAAATTAATCTCAATATGACACATATCATTATATCAAAAATTTTAATTTGAGCACGTTTACCAAAAATATTGGCCAAATCTAAATTTTGGCCAAAACTTAAAAATTAAAACGCCTAATAGCACAACTGAAAATGGAAGCCTCAAAACCTGAACCAACCATCCTATTAGATATAAAAAAGACCTTTTGAAGCTAATCGCACTGACGAAATTCTTATCAGAGCACGTTTACAAAAAATGTTAAGCAAAGTCAAATTTTGGCCAAAAGTTAAAAGTTAAAACACCTAACGGCACAAACTGAATATGAAAATCTCAAAATCCAAACCAACCATCCTAAAAGACGAAAAATAACCTTCCAAAGCTAACCGCGTTGAAGAAATTCAAATTTGAGCATGTTTCCCAAAAAAATTGACTTCATTCAAATTTTAGCCAAAAGTTAGAAGTCAAAACACTTAACGACACAAACTGAAAATAAAAGTCTCTAAACCCGAACCAACAGTCCTATGAGACCAAAACTGAACTTATATGGCTAACCGTGGTGACAAAATTTCAATACGAGCACGATTACCAAAAATATTGACTAGAGTGAAATTTTGGCCAAAATTTAAAAGTTAAAATGCCTAACGGCACAAACTAAAAACGGAAGCCTCAAAACCTGAATCCTCTATCTTATTACATAAAAAGTGACCTTCCTCATCTAACTGCACTGACGAAATTCTCATCTGAGCACGTTTATCAAATATATTGACCGAAGTTAAATTTTGGCCAAAATTTATAAGTTAAAACACCTAACGACACACTAAAAATGAAAGCCTCAAAATCCGAACCAACCATCCTATTAGATAAAAAATGACCTTTGGATTTAATTAGGCTGACGGAATTCTCATATGAGCACGTTCAGAAAAATATTGACCAAAGTCAAATTTTGGCCAAAACATAAGATTGAAAACACCTAACGTCACAAACAAAAAAGGGAAGCCTCAAAACTTGAACCAACCTTCCTGTTAGATAAAAAATGATTAATATGTTGGTAAATTTTACCAATGTATTAATGATCGGTTGGTAAATTACCAACTATTTTAATGATGTTAGTAATTTACTAACTACAATCTTTATTCGTCGGCAAAATTTCCAACTAATTGTATATTTGTTGGCAAGTTTACCAACAAATTACATTTCGTTACTAATTTACCAACACATTTATATTTGGTTGGTAAATTTAGCAACACAATCTTGCCATTGGTAAATGTTTGGTTAGTAATTCATTGGTAATATGTTAAAATTATATAAATAATTTTTTTGTCATATTTACCAACCGATATATACTTCGTTGGTAATATTATCAACAAAAGGTGTGCGTTAGTAATATTTCAGTTGGTAATCCATTGATAGAATGTTGCTAAAGTTGGCGCCATTTTTTCCTGCCGTATTTACCAACTAAAATACTTACTTAGTAAGATTTGGTTGGTAATCTGTTAGAATTTCGTTGTTAAGTTTTAAAATATAGTTCAGTTAGAAATATATTGGTAATTTGTTAGTAGAATACTAACCAACTTAAGTTGTTAGTAAAATCTGTTGGCAATTTGGGGTTTTTTTTTGTAGTGGTAGTCGCTCAGAAATCTTCTCCAATATCAGTATTATTTTTTTTCTATTGTGGTATGAGCTTGGCTATAAGGAGTTCATATCACTTCCTTAGCCATTTTTCGGGAGGCCCCAGCATTACGACATGTCAACTTTCCTATCTTCTCAAACTCCAAAAATTCTATTATCGGTCATGTTTTATTCCTTTTTTATTTTGATAATTTTTTTTTTTCAATGCTAAAAGAGATGAACTCTTCCCATCAACACTTTTAGAACCTTGGTCAAACACAAATTACTCCTCTAATATTAACATATGTGTTTTTTCAATTTGATTAGATAAACAAAAATTGTACCCTCCAAAAGTACAATGAAATAGGCAACAATTATTTTAATGATACATGAACCAATTATTTAAATGAAATAGGCAATGATTATTTAAATGATACTAACAGATACAATTTTTTTTATCGATTTTGCCTGCCAAATTTGAAGTCGTAGCTCTTTATGCAATCATGCCACAAGATTTTCTTGAAAACACGAGGAAGTTTATGAATAAGCCCGTTGACAACAAAGAACTTGTGGCCGCTCATAGTTTTTTATTTATTGTGAACACAAATGAGGTGTCTGCTTTTCTATATGATGATGCAACTTTTTTGGGAATTGAACAGTTAAAAATACCTATAAATATTTTCACATATAAATATTTGGATATTGACACTATTTTTCTTGTTGCTTATACTAATGAACCAATTATATAAAATTGCATGTTTGTGTCATTAGAATTTACTAGTCTTTGATTTTTGCTCTTTAACAATTAAATTTATGCCTAGTGAGATATAATATAACACCTATCCTTTTTTAGTTTTGGGTCAACTTCAAACAATCATATCTTTTAGCATAAAAAGAGTTAGGTGACCTATGATGTATCAAATTAAAGGTCTTTGAGTCCTCTTTCCAACGCCACCAAGTTTGCTAAATTTTGAGCCCCGAGTGAAAAGTTATGGCAGTTTGAGTGAAGCCTCTCTAGCTAAGGATTTTCATCCATTTAAGGGAAGGGGTATTTTGGTGTTTTCCTTACCCCACTAAGCCTTAAACGTTTTTCTCACCCAATTTAAGCGTCTAATCAGACTCTAAGATATTTTATACATTCCAAAAGCATTTAGGGATTTGAGAGCAAGTTCAAGAGAAGGAAAGAGAAGGGTTTCAAATGTTCTTTCAAGAACGGATGATTTCGCCAAAAATAAGGATTCTTTCGAGGTATGTGATGAGTCCATAAATTGGACTCATTTAAGGCTATATTTTAATAGAAATTCTATCCTCAAATGCTGATTTTATCTCAATATCTGATGAAAACCCTTAAGTTTCAGGTATTTGAAGTTTGAAGGAAAGCATGAACACTACTTTGCAAAAAGGAATGAAAAGAATGAAAAAATAACGGCCTGAGGATCGCCAAGCCCATTTGGCGAGTCGCCGAAGGGTCTCACTTCGCCTTTTGTTCCAGTCGGCGGAAAAAGGGAGCAGTCGGCGCATCACCGATAAGTTCCGCAAAGCAGTACTGTGTCACCCAATGATACAGAGCATGACGATGCCGAAGGATAGTGCAAGACGGCGATAAACTACACCAAAGGGCGAATCACCGAGTTGATCGGCGATTCAGATTAATGTCGCCGAATGATCTGCTGCAACACAGATCTTTGAAAACTGTAAATACTCGTTGAGAGTTATAGCTTAGTATCAGATTTTAGTATCACAAGATTTTCAGTGAAAAACAATTAATATAATTTTTAGTACTTTTTCTCTGAGTTTGAGAGGATTTTGAAACTTGAAGAAGAAGAGGGTTTCATCTCACTTGGGTCTCTTGGATTCTTCATTCTTGGTTGTAACAAGACTTAAATCTTCATACCCATTTGAATGCAATCTCATTTAGGTATAAATTTCTATCTCTTGATGTGTGGCTAAAAATCCCAATTCTTGGGGTGTGATTTAGCGAATATGGGTTAAGATTGTTGTTGGGTCTTGCTTGCTGATATATTAAATGTAGTTTAATGTGATTTCATCTAGTAGTTGTGGTTGAATTTAATAAATTTGTAGTTGCAAATACAAGTTTATTTATGTGTTTTCAGCTTGCTAGAGAGAGGTCGCGAAACCAAGACTACTATATTGATGGCCTAAGGGGTGGGTCGACATGAGGTTCAGCCCCGAGAGGGTGAGCCTGTTGGGACTGAAAATAAGCAGGTATAATGCGGAAGCTAGCAAAGCAAACCTCGAAAGACCACGAGTAAGAAGACAAACGAGAAATACACCAAAAGAGACAGATTTAATGTGGTTCGGTCAATCGAGCTACGTCCACAAATGAGATGAGAAATCCACTATAAATATGAGAGTACAAAATATAGGGAGAAACAACCTCAACCAATTCACTCGGAATACAAGGAGGTACACAAAATTCTCCTCTATAACCGTAACTCTCAAAACCCTAGGACTACATTGTGAATGCTGATTAAGTTAGAAGGAACAAACCTATATTTATAGAGTCCTAAAACTTTCCTACAAGAAAAGGACTACTCAAAATATTAAAACATTTTCCTAAAAGGAAAACTTATTTATGGTAAGAAATCAGGGCAAATAAACCCTAACAAATCTCCCCCTTGGCCTGAATTTCTGACAAAATAAATTTGTCCACCTTCTTTACATAATCTTTAGGATCTTGCATCTCTTCTCCATAATCTCCTTTATCAAATCTACGTCTCGACACAGAGAACCTCTCTGAAACAATTTCTCCAACAAAGATCTTCATTATTGTCAAAAAGGTTGCGGCTAGAACTACACCAACCAAGATGAACACCCATCTCTAACCTGGTTCCATCATTGAACCATGGCTCTGATACCACTTGTTGGGACCGAAAATAAGCAGGTGTAATGCGGAAGCTAGCAAAGCAAACCTCGAAAGACCACGAGTAAGAAGACAAACGAGAAACACACCAAAAGAGACAAATTTAATGTGGTTCGGTCAATCGACCTACGTCCACAAAGGAGATGAGCAATCCACTATAAATATGAGAGTACAAAATATAGGGAGAAACAACCTCAACCAATTCACTTGGAATACAAGGAGGTACACAAAATTCTCCTCCATAACTGCAACTCTCAAAACCTTAGGACTACATTGTGAATGCTGATTAAGTTAGAAGGAACAAGCCTATATTTATAGAGTCCTAAAACTTTCCTACAAGAAAAGGACTAATCAAAATATTAAAATATTTTCCTAAAAGGAAAACTTATTTATGGTAAGAAATCAGGGCAAATAAACCCTAACAGAGCCCTAGTCCCATATCCTAACACTCAGCTTGAGAGAGTGAGTAGGGTAAGGCGTAGGCTGGTCTTCATGCGGCAAGTGGGTGTCCGAGAGGAACCCATTTGAAACTGGGTAAGTTGCTCGAGAGAGAATTTATTTCGACGTATAGCTTAGCCTAGTCAGTATTACTCTATCAATCTCCTATAGAAAGCATGCACCCAATAATTTAGATTTACTCGTATTCTGGTCACATCCCAAAAATCCCCTCTCATTCATAGATTTATTTGTTATTTTTATTGATTTTGTTATACTTGTGACAAAACCCCAAATTGATATTTGACACTTTTGTGTCTCCATTTAATTTACAATATTTTTAATCGTTAATGTCTTTAGTTACGACTAGTTAGAACTAATTTTATTTTTCTATTAATCCTCAAAATCACTCCCTTGGGACTCGATCCCAACCCTTGGTTGGGTTATTATACTTTTGCACGATCGTAGACACTTGCATCGGAAGTTGTGTTGTTGATTACGTAAACATCAAAATGGCGCCGCTGCTAGGGAGTGGTGTTATTTGAGAATTCTTATATTAGTAGAAGTTTTGTACTTTTGAGTTATAGCTTACTAACCTTATTTTTTGTTTTGTTTTTCTCTAAAGTGTTGTATGCAGAAACCCTAAGCATGGCTGAGGGAAGTGGTGGCAAGTTAGCTGGGACGAACTAAGAAGTCGAGGGTGACTTCAAGTTAGCTGCACTGGCAACTCAGCTGAACGACTTAGGCACCAAAATCTCAAAGGTGGAAATCCAGTGTAAAAGCGAAAGGATTCACATACATCCTTATGAGCAAGAAAGGTCTAAGAACAATGAAAATAAACGTATTGAGGATTCACTATTAATCATTCTCCAAAAACTTCATGAGCTAGTAGAGTGCTAGAGGTAATGAAGGAAAGCGTGGAGGTACTGAATCAGATAAGTGGATCCTACTCAAGATCAATCAAGTCGATTGAAAACCTCTTGGACCACACATTGCCTCATCTCTACCCAAGCAGTAAGGGTGGGTTGCCTAGTGTCACTAGGTCTAACCCCAGAGACGAAGTTTGATTGGTAGCTCACGTCGAGTCACGACGTTAAATAATGCGCTTCTTGGGAGACAACTCAAGGTTTAAAATGTTTTTGTATGTCTCAGAAATAAAGGTGTGTTGAATGAACATGTTAAAGTGTGAAAAATGTGTGGAAATTGCTTTGGGCGAATTAATAGTTCCATTCAGCGAATCGCCGACCAGGTTGGCGGTCCCGATGAAAACCGTCGTTGGGACCTTCACTTTGACTGCAGGTCCTATAAAACTCGGTGAGGTAAATGACCATTCGGTGTATCACCCACTAGATCGGCGAGTGCAACTAAAATGGTTGAATGGTTGCGAACTGGATGGTTTATAATGACCAAAGGTCCAAAGATTTGAGATCCTTCACTTTCCCTCACTTTAAATCTATACAATTTCATACCAAGGTAGTATTTTCAATATTCTTACATTCTACTAGTATTTTAGTTGAGTGATCTGTGCTTAGAGTTGAATTTCTTTGCTGCCTAGCTTTTCAATCACATTTTAATCGACACAAAAGGTTGGTTATCCAAACCCCGATTTTACTTTCGAATAGTTTGAATTCTTTTGTAATGATCATATCATATTGATGTGTGTTGGGCCTTTCTGCTAGGATTAGAATGTTTATTTCAATTTGAAATCATGCCCATAGTGTTTTGATCGTCAAATGCCCGTATTTGTTATGATTGTAATTGAATAAAATCTCATTGGGTTGTGCTTGCGCGTTGTTTTGATTGTTTGGGTAAAGTCATAATAGCCCGTGTTTGTGCTAAATAACGAAAGTTGCTTAATGATAGAATGGGTAACCATATTTTTAAGAGCAAATATCGTCAAATAGCTAAACTTGGCAAAACCGGGAGAAGTTTGAGTATTCCAGAGTGATGGGTAGTATGGGTCTTGTTTGAATTTCATTAGTGCATGTTTTGATTTTACTTTCGAGATTTGCGGGATTGAATTTGAGAAGATGGATTGAAAATGGGCGCGTTGGACCATTTGGCAAGCTGAGTCGAGCTTGCTGAATCGTTTGGCGATTTGCCATATGCCTCCATCTCGCCCTTGATATTAGGTCAATTTGACTAAGACTGTAACTTTTGGCGGACAAACCCTTGCTCGCCGAAAGGATTCTCCTATCGCCGACTTGCTATAATTTGACGCTAACCTTTTCGGCAAGCCTGAGTTAGCTCGCTAAAGAGGTTTGGTGACTCGCCAATCCAATTGGCGAGTCTTTCTACAGTAGATTATCTGTGCGTCTATTTGATTTTTCCCCTAAATCTTCCCAATCATTTGCAGGTATGACTAGACCTACCAAAGCAGGTAGCAACACATCACCCCGAGGCAAAGAAAAAGGGATCAAAATCAATGAGGATGCAACTGCATCCAGGACTAAGACCACTAAACTTTCCACAATTGGTGGGAAAGTCAAGGGCAAGGACAAAACCGTTGAGCTATCAGATGCAAGTTTCGATAGTACTGGTTTTTACACCAATGACCCAGCAACATATGACAGTGAGGGTATGAGTTCTGATGAAGATGAACTAATGGAGGCACAGAGGAATGAAGTACGATCTGAATAGCTGCACGACCCATCTCGGGTCAGAAATTCGTAATTTACTACTCCGACTCCTCCAGTTCCAGAGCAAGTAATAGTACTAGCACCTCTAGTACAAGGCCCTACCTAAATCAACTAACAGATTAAAGTCTGAGGGGGATGAGAACGATTATTGAGGAAAAACGGTTATCCATAGATGGGGTGATCGATAGGTATCCCAAAATAATGGAGTGCCTAAAATATCACAAATTTCAAATCTTTACAAAACCCCGTGGCTCTTACATACCAAGTTGGGTAAGAGAATTTTACAATGCATTGGTACCTCAATGGAAGAGACTAGTGTCGTCTTTTAAAGTAGTTGACTACGTGGTTGTCAGAGGGAGGAAGGTAGCTTATGACAGTGAAGCTATAAACATAGCCTTGGGTATGTCCAATAAGATTAATGATCTCTGCCAGCCTTGATCAGAACAAAGAAGCTGGATGAGATGAAAAAATGGTTAGCCCCGCTAATCTCAGATGACAATGCTCTGAAATGGATAGCAGAAGGAGTTTCGATTGCAAAGAAAGATCTGAACGTAACTACAAGATACTGGTTCGGGTTCATTAGCAGCACAGTTATGCCATCACATAATAAATCACTCATTCGCCTCGCTAAGGCAGCTTGTCTTGGATGCATCATAGAGAAAACCAGGATAAATCTAGGGATGATCATTGCTTCTGAAATCCATATGTATGCAAAGCAGAGCCAGACATCTCTCTCTTTCCCAGTATTATTCACTGTATTGTGCAAAAGAGCTCGGGTGCCTAGAGATGCAAAGAAGGATGTGGAATTGGTTGCCACCGCCTCCACCGATATTCGAAAGGTCGAAGTCGATTATCTTAAGGACCAAGCAGAAGAGGAGCAGAAAGAAGTTGTGGCCATTGGATCTATACTTACAGAGACATTTTTGCCTACTCCGGTCTTCAAGTATACCCACTCATTCTTCTCCTTCACAGACTCCAGGTCCCTCTGCTTTTGTGTTACCACCCAGACCCATTGCTGTGGTTGCATCCTGTGAACCGATCACTCAGGCATCCTTGATTCGGATGGGACAACTTGCTCAGTCTGCTGATTTTTGGGCTGCCAACATAGAAAGCTCCATTCCAGGAATGATTCAGCTACACTCGATGATGCTGTGACACCACTAAGCACTATTATTAATGTTCTGGCGGCCAGGATAGCCATGTGTAAGCGTGACCAAGGAGCCACAAAAAAGGTGACTGGCTTAAAGTCCACCATTGCAGAGCTGAGGAAAGATGTCGACTACCTAAAATCCACCGATGTATCCATGATCTTTGGAACAGTGGAGATTCCAGACGTGCCTGAGATGCCTCAGGCCACCACTGGACATGGAGATAGAGCAAAACAGATAGCCGATTTTGACTCAGAGGCAGAGACTGACGAAGAGATGTTTGAGGGAGTTGCAGCGGACGACATAGCCGAGATCAAATAAATCATGATAAACGCTGTTGTGCAAACTTCCTTGGCAAAAGCTCCTGTTACTAGATCCAGTGGAGCTGGTCTTTTTGGAAGTCACTATGAGCACTGAAGCCCAGACAGATGGAGCGACCAATTAGCCAGGATCCCCTTTTTACCTACCTCTTTGTCTTTCTTTATTTTATCCTTTTGGATTATGTGGTTAATTCATTTGAGGACAAATTGCTTTTATTTTTGGTAGGGTGAGGCCCACACCTTTTATGTTGATAGTTATGTTCTGTGTATATATTTGGGTTGTTCTGCTTTAAAACTGTGTTTTATCTGCTTTCTGTGGATGTTTCAGCTTATGGCTCATTTTGTTTTAAATTACAAAAATGATTTTGACCCTTCCGAGAAAAACTTTCATTTTTCAAAAATTCTCACCACCTCTTATTTTGAAAGTGGTTGTTCTTGTCCAAATTCAAATCTCGATTTTGATAAATACTGATGAATTGAATGGTGCTCTCAATTAAACAAACATGAACGTGCGGCTGCAACGAGACCAAATGAAGTTGCATAGACAATATGTGAACTCTTTGCATCTTGTTGTGATTAGCCATTTATCAAATTGATTCTTTTGTAATGACCGTTGCACACTAGCGAAAGTGTGTGGTCTTGTTTGACTTAAGTATCGATGCCTTGTGTGATGAGCTTACTTTGAACCTTGCATGAATAAACCTAGAATTTGCCATGTTAGTCTGATTGATTTAGTAAGGTATGCTCTTGAAATGATCTTAGGCAACTTTTGAAGAGTGTGAGCCAAATTTGACATATTCCTCTTTTGTGGCCTACCCGTGAGCGTGTGAAACTCTCTTGAACACCCTTTAAGCCTTATCTTTCTTTGGAAGAACCTTTATGAACCCTAGACCTTACTTGACCCACTACCTATAATTCTCTTGATTTGTGGTTTAGTGAATAGCCAACTTAGGCCAAAAGCCTAAGTTGGGGGTGTGGTGAAAAGGAACATGAGGAGTCAAGAAGTGCAAGAAAAGTCTCCCTTAACCCATGGTGTTGCGAAACAATGGAAACCCTCCACACAAAACAATTGTGGAATAAAAGTACAAAAGAAATTGGGTTTCCAAGCAATCCATGGAGGTGAATAAAAAGATGACTTAGAAGCACTAGAAAAAGAATTGATAAAGGAAAAAGAAGGGAATGCCTTGAGAATACCACATCTCATGAGGAAAAAGTCACTGAGCCTAAATGACCATATCTTTGTACTTAGCCCCATTACAAGCTTTGTAAAGACCTTTTTTTTTATCTTGAGTGAGTCGAACCGAAGGTTGATTGGAAAATAAGGGCAAACCTATGGGTGAAAACATGCATTATGTTCCTCTTTTTGAGTGTGAGCATTGCATCTCATTCCTGATCTTAAATTGATTAGCCTCTGTGTATGAATATGGAATCATTCTTTGTGTGAGAGCATTTATATACTTTTGTTGAGCTTGAACTTTCATAAGTAGCAAGTATTGCGAGCATGAGAATCTTTGATAATGGTGTGTCACAACTTAAATCTTTGAGTACACAATTGATCTTTGCATGAGTAATTTGAGTCTTGTTGTGTATGTTCATGATTTAGTCTTGTGTAGCAGTATTTGAGACATCCTATTTGAACTACTGAAGTTGAGCTTTGCTTGAGGACAAACAAAAGTTTAAGTTGGGGGTGTTGATGATTTCACAAATTGGACTCATTTAGGGCTATATTTTAATAGAAATTGTGTCCTCAAATGCTGATTTTATCTCAATATCTGATGAAAATCCTTAAGTTTCAGGTATTTGAAGTTTGAAGGAAAGCATGGACACTACTTCACAAAAAGAAACGAAAAGGCTGAAAAGAACAAGAAAATGACGGCCTGAGGATCGCCGAGTCCATTTGGCGAGTCGTTGAAGGGTCTCACTTCGCCGTTTGTTCCAGTGTACTGAACCTGAAGGAAAGGATCAAGTTAGCGGAAAAAGGGAGCAGTCGGCGCATCACCGATAAGTTCCGCGAAGCAGTACTATGTCGCCCAATGATATAGAGCACGATGATGCCGAAGGATAGTGCAAGACGGCGATAAACTACACCAAAGGGCGAATCGCCGAGTTGATCAACGATTTCGACTAATGTCGCTGAATGATCCGTTGCAACACAGATATTTGAAAACTATAAATACTCGTTGAGAGTTATAGCTTAGTATCAGATTTTAGTATCACAAGATTTTCAGTGTGAAACAATTAATATAATTTTTAGTACTTTTTCTCTGAGTTTGAGAGGGTTTTGAAACTTGAAGAAGAAGAGGGTTTCATCTCCAAGGATTTGGACTTGGGTCTCTTGGATTCTTCATTCTTGGCCTGCAACAAGACTTAAATTTTCATACCCATTTGAATACAAGCTCATTTAGGTATAAATTTCTATCTCTTGATGTGTGGCTAAAAACCCCAATTCTTGGGGTGTGACTAAGCGAATATGGGTTAACATTGTTGTTGGGTCTTGCTTGCTGATAGATTAAATGTAGTTTAATGGTGATTTCGTCTAGTAGTTGTGGTTGAATTTAACAAATTTGTAGTTGCAAATACAAGTTTATTTATGTGTTTTCGGCTTGCTCGAGAGAGAGGTCGCGAAACCAAGACTACTAGATTGATGGCCTAAGGAGTGGGTCGACATGAGGTTCAGCCCGAGAGGGTGAGCCCTAGTCCCATATCCTAACACTCAGCTCGAGAGAGTGAGTGGGGTAAGGCATAGGCTGGTCTTCATGCGGCAAGTGGGTGTTCGAGAGGAACCCATTTGAAATAGGGTAAGTTGTTGAAGAGAGAATTTGTTCCCACGTATAGCTTAGCCTAGTCACTATTACTCTATAAATTTCCTATCGAAATCATGTACCCAATAATTTAGATTTACTCGTATTCCGGTCACATCCCAAGTATCCCCTTTCATTCATAGATTTATTTGTTATTTTTACTATTTTTGCTATACTTGTGACAAAACCTCTAAATCGATATTTGACACTTTTATGTCCCCATTTAATTTACAATGTTTTTAATCGTTAATGTCTTTAGCTACGACTAGTTAGAACTAATTTTTTTTTCTATTAATTCTCAAAACCACTCCCTTGAGACTCGACCCCAACCCTTGGTTGGGTTATTATACTATTGCACGATCGTAGACACTTGCATCAGAAGTTGTGTCATTGATTATGCAAACATTAGTATTTAAGCTTCTCATAGTGTTGGGTTTGTTCGCCCTCACACCAATCATGGAATTTCATTCACGAATTTGTCCATGAGATTATTATGTAGATATTCTTGAGAAGTTCTTGAGTTTTAACCCCATTCATTAACAATGGATGTTTTTGAGTTCTTGAGGTAAGGGTGTTGCGAATGAGTATTGTTTCTTGGTGGATTTTTTGTGGGATTTCATCAAAATTGTGTTGGGTTTTTGAATCAAAGAGAGTTGGGAGGAAATCATTTGATTTTAAATGAGTTAGAACTTCAATTTGAGCAATAAAATTCATTGGGTTTCCGGGCAGGGGCATGGGGTATCGTGCCACTCAGTGCGCCCCAAACACTGCCAATAGTTTGGGGGCTGGAGCCCTGCGCCACTCAGTGCTCCAGGGTCGCCAGGTCCCTTACCCTTTTGTCCTTCTTTCCGTGTGTGTTCCCTCAGGTTGTACCTATGTTCTCTTCCTGATATTCACTCTTAAAAATCTTCACTAATCTTTGAGAGATCATGCATATCCTAATCACATCTCTTAATTTACATTTCAAATTAAAGTTAAGTTAAGAGGAAAGGTCAAGAGGTCCTTTTGAGTCAAATTTGAGAATCCTTTTGCAATTAACTAAAGATTTGAACAAAGTCTTGAGTATATGAGTATGAGAATGAGGAGAGTTGAATTAATACAAACGAAAAACCAAGAAAGTCGCGTAATTCCTTAAAGTTGTTTGTAAATGAAAAAAATATGCCTGAAAAAATGGTGAGACTATACGTAACGCTTCCCCAACTCACTATGAAATTCTTTATAAAATTTTATAAAAAAAAAATTTGCATTCTGCGAGGCGCCAGATCCATGGGATAATACACACGAAAACTAAGAAAGTCGCGTAATTCCTAAAAGTTTACTTGTAAATGTGAAAATGTACCTGAAAAAATGGTGGGATTGTACCTAACGCTTCTCTAACTCATTACGGAGGTCTTTATAAAGTTTTTCAGAAAAAAACTATCGTGACCCGAGCCTACACCCTGGACGTGGCCGGCACTCGAGAGCCATTGTTGGACCCCAAGCAAACCTTCATCCTAGCTTACTACAAAGGGAAGACTAACTCAAGCGGTACCCTTATATGCAAATAAAGAATAGATCGGGCCTTAGCATAAAAATTTTCAGATGTTACAAAATTTTTCGATGCTCTGAGGTGCCCGATCCATAGGCTTATACACACGAAAAATCAAAAAAGTCGTATAATTCCTAAAAGTTCCTTGTAAATGCGAAAATATTTACTAAGAAAGTCTCATGCTTATGATTTATTCAGATGTGTTATATTTTTGTCTCTCAGTTCAATTATTGTTTCACTTATCCATATTACATACTCGTACATTGAATTTACTAATTTCATTCAACCTACATCGTTTTATGATGCATATACAGGTGTTCAGGATCATCAACAAGCATTTTGTTGAGATCACTTGGTCACTCGTCAGCTTTTGGTGAGGACTCCTAGATTTTGGAGACTCCAGTCTTTAGTTTACTTTTGGTAGTTGTTTAAGGTTGTCGTGGGTCTTATACCGACGCCTATCTTAAAACAGTAGAGGCTTTATAGATAGATATTATTGAGAGTCTTTCAGTATTGCTATTAAGATGTTTTGTTAAAACTATTATTGCTTTTATGTAGTATTTTAAACAGTTTAATTGAGTACTTTACTTAATGATTTAATTCAGTTTTAAAGTATATATTTGCTTGAGTCAGTCTTCCGCAAGTAATCAGCCAAGGCAAGGGTTCGCTTGGGGATAATAATGATTTTTGAGCCAGGGCAAGGGTTCGCTTGGGGATAATAATGATTTTTGAGTGTCGACCACGTCCAGGATATACACTCAAGAGTGACAATTTATTATTGAAAGATGTCTTTTTTCAAAGTGGTTTTATATGAATAGTCTTAGAATAACTAGTTTCTCTACATGTGCATTGCACGCTTATGCCGAGTCAAATAAAGTATGATTCTATAGGATAATATTAAGTAATAAATGTCTAATGGAACCCACCCAGTAAAAACTAAGCGATTAAAAAATTCATTTAATTGGAAGAGGATAGATACGTCAACTTCAAATATTGTCCCTCTATCCATCTATTCCAAAACCAACTGCCTTTTATTTTCCCTAATATCTTTCATTTGTATGTTCTTCTAAAGAACCTAATTTCCCACGAGGTATAAATTTGATTGTTAAATGGACAAAAATCAGAGACTTGTCAATCCAATTGGATAAACGTTCCATTTTATGTAATTGCTTTATTAGTATTTGTAAAAAGAAAAATAGTATCAATCTCAAAATATTCTTATGTGAAAATTTTTATAGGTATTTGCCACCGATCGAATTCCCAAAGAAGTTGCATCATCATAAAAAGCTCAAACACCTCATTTGTGTTCACTATAATCAAAGGATTATGGACTGCCATAACGTCATTTTTGTTGCCGAGCATTGATGATCTTTCCCGTGATTTCAAAGGAATATTTTGGCATGGTTGCATAAACCGATACTACTTGAACTTGGTGGGTAAAAGTGAAAAAATCTTATGTATCTGTCAATATCATTTAAATAATCATTGCCTATATATCATCAAAATAATCGTTGTCTATTTCATTGTACTTTTTGAGGTTAACAATTTTTTTTGTCTAATCAATTAGAAATTATAGTTGTCAATATTAGAGTAGTAGTTTGTATTTGGCCAAGATTCTAATCCTGTTACTAGGGAGAGACTATCTTTTTCAGCCTTCAAAAAATAAAATTGTCAAAATCAAAAAGGAAACAAAAATCAAAGAGGAATGAAACAAGATAAATAAAATAGGATTTTCGGACCTTGAGAGCATAGGGAAGTTCAACAGCCACAGTGTTGGTGCCTCCCGAAAAATGGTTAAGGGAGTGATTTAAGTTATATAGCTCATCTCGTCAAATAGAAAAATAGTACTGATATACGAGCGAAATTGATTGTGATACCAATAGTAGCATCGCTTGGGGGGGGGGGGGGGTTTATATTCGGGTAATAAGGTTGTTCTTGAATCTTCTGTATTGAAGAAGATACGAATAAAAGGAGTGAAAAGATAGACAAATAAGCAGGTGAGATTTTTGAAATCTGAAACAATGATATATAAGAATTATAATGATAAAATAGTTTCTTAAATTGATGGATATTTACAGTCGCGGTTATTCTCTATTTATTATTGAAAAAAAAGTCTTTATGGATAGTCTTAGTATAACTAGTTCTTGGTACGCGTGTTGCATGTGTATTGTACGATCTTATTGAATAATATTAGTGGTAAATATCTAACAGTAACTCAAAGATCAGTCAATTCAAAGGGAAAAAGTTCAATTTTATGTAATTCCTTCATTAGTATCCAAACGAAAAAAAATAATGTCAATATCAAAATATTCTTATGTGATAATTTTTATTGTTATTTGCCATCATTGAATTCCCAAAAAAGTTGCATCATCATTCCTAAGTGTGGACAGTGGACACCTCATTTGTGTTCACAATAATTAAAAGACAATGGACTAACAAAAGTTCATTATTGTCACCGACTTAATCATTTACTCTGTACTAATTTTAAGGACATCTTTTGGCATGGTTGTATATAGTGCTACTATTTAAACTTTTAAAGAGGATTAATATGTCAACTTCAAACATTGTCCCTCCACAAGTGTTTTCCAAAATTAACAACTTTATTTTATAATCTCTTTCCTTTGTATTGTTCTTCTAACGCATGTGTTGATGTTGTTGCATCAAGCTAGCATATTTCTAAAATACCAGAACACAAAATAACATAATTTACCTAACACACAAAACTCATGATGCAGTCCATCGGTGTCGGCCCGTAAAGAAGGAACCCATTTGTTTTCATCGACTAAAAAACTGTCAAAAAAAAAAAAAATTAAAAAAAGGGATTAAATAAGGCAAATAATAAGATTTCCAAACTTTGAGAAGATAACAAAGTTGAACAACTACAACACTGGTGCAAATGTGACTCCTAGAAAATGGTTGAGAGAGTAATGTGAATTCCCTACAACTAAGCTCGTCCAATTGAAAAAAAATATTGATGAATGATGATATTCGAGTTGAATCAATACTGTGATTGATGGATTGATACTAATAATTGCACGAGGGGCATGTGATTAATAGAGTTTAAGTTATATATATGTTGTCAATAGAAGACATTTACTTTTATTTTTTCTTAATTGGTTGCACTAAATATGTAAAATATTTTAAAGAGAATAATAGAAAATATGAATTGTTTTAAACACTTCTTTTTGGAATAATAAAGCTTATATTTCATGTAGTTTATGATATTATTACGCTCACCTTCTTTATTTTTATTTTAATTACTTTTCTAATAATTCAGATATTGCATCAATGTAAAAAGGAAAAAAAAGAAGTAATGAGATCGGATAATAAGGTTATCTTAAATATTGTGTATTGAAGAAGATAAGAATGAAAGGAGTGAAAGGAAGGTCAAAGAATGTCATATCATATTATGAAGCAAGGACATATATGCCATTTTAGTATTAAAAAAAAATAAGAAACAAATTGTTTTATTTGACCAAAAAGTATTTTTGAAAATAAAAACAAATAAAATGAAAAGAAAAGGCTGCCTAGCCGCAAACAAAAAAAAGAAGGGAAAAGTTCTAACCCTATATAGAGTCTTTGTTGAATGAAGCCGCTGCAGCTATTTACGAAAAGGGAGAAGGAGAACCAAAATCGTGGGTCTGTCTTTCCATTCGAGTGAAGCTAAAGGGATTCTACCATGAACGATCCCACCATTTGTCAATATCAAATACAAACAATCGAGTTTTTTTTTCTTTTTGATGCATTGATTTTCTATGATAAAAATATATGATTATTGTATATAAAGTAAAATATTGATTGAACAAATGTGTCTAGCTTTATGAAACATAAATCACAGCAGCAGAGAATTCTTTTTTCTTAAAAAAATGAAGATGATAAAACACATGTATCGATTTTAGCTTTGAATTTAAAGTTGTTATCATATATAAACAAAAATTTTTAATGTAAAATGTCGGGACAAGTTGTTTACTTGATATGATACCAAAATAGTTATTTGAGATGAACTCGCTTTTGTAAGACATGTTTCTTGATACTTGAGATATGATTACCATTATGAGAAAAGTTTTGTTACTTACTTAAGAATATGTATTTTGACATATGTTTTTGGTTAAAGTTTTATATGCTATGATTTGATAAGAACTTAAATGTCTTATACCATTTGAAATGTCTTTACGGGTTATAAAGAAAAGTATAAATGGGAGTAGACTTTGATGGATCCCGTCTCTTACGACGTGTTTGTTAGGCCTGGTGCATCTTATATTCACAAATTACTGATATAGCCCTTGCTAGTGGGAAGCAGGGACGGTCCTAGGTGGACCCTAGGGGTTCACCCGAACCCCCTCGTCAAAAAATTACAATGTATATATAACGTTAAATTCTGATTTTATGCGTATATATATTAAAATGAACCCCTTGAAAACAAAGTGTAGGCTTGGCTCATTGGATAAATGGTTCAAGAATTGCCCCTAGGTCACGGGTTTGAATCCCATAGACAACATTTCTCCCCCCCCCCCCCCCCTCCTTTTAATGCTTTGGAAAATGGAACTTTTGGGCTTAGACTTTCTTCTTCTTTTCATTATTTTTTCCTGTTATTCCATTTCTTCTTTTTAATTTGTTTTTGTTTAAATTTATTAGACACATTCTTTTAATTTATTTTTATTCTTTTTATATCTATTATTCATTTTGTTTCAACGTAACTCTTTTTTCATATACTAACTTGAATAACTCTTTTTAAAAATGATGAATTATATTTAACTTGAAATTGAGATAGAAATATAATTTTTTTTTTAAAAAAAAAGGTAAATTAGATGTAATTGAACGAAGAAACTTAAATATCGTCAACTTCCTTTTAAGAATATTAATTTATAGAATTCTTGAAATTTATTTTATATTTTTTAATTCTATTTAGAGAGATGGAAACTAAACTTATTTGATTTATTCGTTATTTGTTTTTTTTTTACAAATTATGACTAACCTAGTAAATGGAACTATATGAACTAAAAAATTGATGATGCTATTTATCTATCTTCTGAATATGTATTATAATATTAGTAACTCTATTCTTACACACTTTTAGAGAATCTTGACGATTTTCATAGTAATATGTGATTGAATGGATGCAAATTTAAAAATTTTAAAAGTGAAAAATAAAGTAAAACATTACAAAATAAAAGTATAATAAGCACAAGAAATTTTAAGAATGCTCGATGGAGCATGATAAAAGTAGAAAGAAATGCTTAATACGGTATATGATAAAGTAAGTTAAATTTAGCAAGATAAGGTAAATATCTTTCTTCCCCGTCTCGCTCCCTTTTTCATCATTTAATTTTCATGTGTTTTAGGAATTAACTTATGTAATACAGTCGATACACTAAAATTATTATGAATATATCTTTGTCCTTGATATCTTTGATTAGTTTTGCCTTTACTTTTATGAACCAATGAAATATCTATGGTTCATGTACAAAGAGCATGCCGAGGGGCTACCACACTCACCGTGCACTTGCATACCACCTGAACTTTTTCTTTATACTTTGAACCCCCGAGCCAAAATCTTGGGTCCGCCACTGGTGGGAATGTAGAACTTGCATACCGTAACTAATATCCCTCGAGTAGGGATGTACTGATATGAATATTTGACTCCTTTTGAGGATTTCACTGTTATTGATTACTTCTTAAAGAAGAAGGTCACACTGATTAAATTATTCATTCTTGAAAACCTCCCAATATAAGATTGATATATAAGTTTTTTTTAGAGTTTACTACTAAATGTTTACATTGGTTCTGCTTATATGAGACACATAAGACTGAACATGGTTATTGCTTCCTTAAAAACATTTATTACATGATTCTGATTATCAAACTAGCATGTTTTCTAACTTGTCCCTCATTAAATGGGTCATGGTTAAGTGTTATTATTCACCGAGCTAGTGTCTACTTCCTAAATGTTTTTACAGTGAGCTTGTTGGCGGCAGCAATGGGGGTTGTTTCCGGTGGCGTTTTGGTTATTTGGTGGTGGGTCTGGTCGCTGGAGGTCTAGGTGGAGTCGGGGGGGGGGGGTTCCGGTGTAAGGAGAAGGAAAATGGAGGGGGTTTTAGGTGGTTTTGGAACTGGAAAGAGATGTTAAAGCTCATGGCTGTTGTGGTTGTTTGGTTCACCGAAAAATATGGAGATGGGGGTTTAGGTGGAGATCTGGAGGTGAGCTTTGGGGTCTGATTTGAGGCTGCTGTTTGTTGGAGTTTGACCGGAGAAAAATGGGTTTGGAGCTGGTGGTTTCAGCTGTTGGTTTGGGGTTGTTTGGCTATTCATTTTTTGGGGTTTGAGTGTGATTTTACCACCAGATTTTAGCATGGAGAGGGTGGTGTTTGAGAGCTGCTGGTGGCAGCAATGAGGGAGAGAAGAGATGAGGAAAAATGGGGGTTGGGTTTGCCGGAGGTTGGCCGGAATCCGGGGTGGTGGTGATCGGAAAATAATGAAAAGAGAAATTCTTTGTGAATAAAAATCTGAAAATTCTCAACTTTAATCTAAAAATATTTCACCACCCTTTAACTTAATGACCAAGTTATTTCTTAAATAGGAAATTGAAAAACACCAATAGTACAATATCCTTATCTTAAAATTGTGGGCCAAATCACTGGTTAATAAAATATCTGTGTATGTAATCTTATTCATATTTGAATGAATTTTTAGACTGTGCAAAATAACAAAATGAATATTAACAAATGTAACGAATAAAATGAATATTAAAAAATGTAATGAAAGTAACTAATGACACGTAAAAAATGCAATTAACAGAAATAATGATTTAATCAAACTAAACAAATACTTGAACGCAGTCAGTCGGCTACGAAAAAAATAATGTAATTAAAAATAACTTATAAAAAAAATCTGAAATTTTGACAAATAAGGATAGATATTGATAAACTTATATAAAATTATAAAAAATGTATTTTGAACTATTGAATAAATGAAACTTAAAAGTTACGAATTTTGAAAATGTTAGGCCAAAATTGGGTGTCAACAGCCCTTGCTAGTGGAAAGGTAGAACTTGCATACCGTAACTGATATCCCTTGAGTAGGGATGTACTGATATGAATATTTGACTCCTTTTGAGGATTTCATTGTTATTGATTACTTCTTAAAGAAGAAGGTCACATCGATTAAATTATTCATTCTTGAAAACCTCCCAAATATAAGATTGATATGTAAGTTTTTTTTTAGAGTTTACTACTAAATGTTTACATTGATTCTGCTTATATGAGACACATAAGACTGAACATGGTTATTGCTTCCTTAAAAACATTTATTACATGATTCTAATTATCTAATTAGCATGTTTTCTAACTTGTCCCTCATTAAATGGGTCGTGGTTAAGTGTTATTTCTCACTGAACTAGCGTCTCACTTCTAGCTAAATGTTTTTACAGAGAACTCATGTGATATTGACGAGGATTTCGTTAAATAGAGAGTGTTAATTAGTAGCATCTAGTGAGTCCCACACAACTTTGCGTGGCAAGAGATTTATAGAATTGCTATGATTTCTTTTTTTTCAAAACTCTTAGAATTGCTACATTTGTCCTTTCCTTTATTAGAGTCATATATGACTATTCCTTCGTTTTGTAGTCATCGGACTTTTTTGAACTTCTTTTTATTATTGGAGATGAATTGGTATTTTTGCGTGACGATTAAATTATCGATGGATATTATATCTGATTTTAGAGTTGTTATTAGTTGTGTTATTGATTTCTGAGATAAGAAAAATTAGGATAGGCCTAAAAATAAAGGAAACTCTGCCTGATTTTCTTTAGAATTCTGGTAAGACTTGCTTTGGGATTCTCCCCATTAGCATCGTTCATCGTCCTAAATTGGGTCGTGACAAAAAAAGCATGTGAGATCTTTTAAATCTCACACAACGATATAAAGCTAACAGTAAAATAGTTTCTTAAATTGATAGATATCTACCGTCGAGATTGTTCTCTATTTATTATAGACAAAATGTCTTTTTAAAAATGATTTGCTATGGATGATTTTAGTATAAGTAGTTCTTCGGCCGTTGCACGTGTATGCCTAATAAGTTAATATACTATTTTATAGAATAATGTTAGTAATAAATGTCTAACAGAATCCTAGTAAATGATAGATGATCTAATAATTTATTTAATTGGAAGAGGATAAATATGTCAACTTAAAATATCGTCCCTCAACCCATATATTTCAAAACCAACTACTTTTTCCGCCCTAATCTCTTTCATTTGGATTGTTGTTCTGAAGAATTTATGTCCCATGAGGCATAAAATTTATTGTTAAAAGGATAATAAATTCAAGAACAACTCATTCAAATGGCAAAACATGCAATTTTATGTAATTGCCTCATTAGTATCCAAAAGAAGATAAATAGTTTCAATATTCAAATATTCTTATGTGAAATTTTTTATAGGTATTTGCTGCCATTGAATTTCTGAAAAAGTTGCATCGTCATACAAAAGTGTCTGCACCTTTGTGGTCACAATAATTAAAAGACTATGGACTATCACAAATTCATCATTGTCACCAGCTTATTCATGAACTTCCTCATGATTTCAAGAAAATTTGTCAGCATGGTGGCATAAAGCGCTACTACTTTAACTTTGGTTGGTAAAATTAGCAAAATCTTATGGATCTGTCAATATCGTTTAAATCATTGTTGCTTATTTCATTTAATTAATCATTGCCTATGTCATTGTATTTTTGGAGAGTAACAATTTTTATTTGTCTCATATTTACCAATATTAGAGGAGTAATTTGTGATTGGCCAAGTTCCAAAATATCGGGGAGAGACTGACTTTTTGACTTTTGAAAAACAAAACTGTCAAAATAAAAAAGGGGAAATAATCTAAACAGAATGAAACACCATGGATAATAGGATTTTCTGACCTTGAAATGATAGGAAAGTTGAACAACCGCAATGTGGTGCCTCCCAAAGAATGATTAAGAGAGTGATTTGAATTTCTTATAGCCAAGCTCGTTCCGTCGAAAGAACAGACTAGTATTGATATTCTAGCAGAACTTGTGAGTGACACTAATATTAGCATCAAATTTAAGTTTGATATTGAGGTAATATGGTTGTCTTAAATCTTGGGTAATGAGATTGTCTTAAATCTTGTGTAGTGAAGAAGATAGGCAAAATAGGAATTAAAAAGATGGTGAAAGAAGCGGGTGAGATTTCTTAAATCTCACACAGTGATATAAAGATAACAATAAAATAGTTTTTTATATCATTGTGGAGATCTAAACACCTCACCCGCTTCTTTCACCATATTTTTAATTCATATTTTACTTCTCTTCTTTAATACGCATGATTTAAGACAATCTCATTATCTGAGATTTAAGACAACCTCATTACCCGAATATCAAACACACCCCTGATGCTACTAGTAGTCACTCACAAATCTTCTACAATATCTGTATTATTTTTTTGTCTTTTGTGGTATGAGTTTGGCTATAAGGAGTTCATATCACTTCCTTAGCCATTTTTCGGGAGGCACCAACATTACGACATATCAACTTTCCTATCTTTTGAAACTCCAAAAATTTTAATATCGGTCATGTTTGTATTCCTATTTTTCTTTTCAACAGCTAAAAGAGATGACCTCTTCTAATCAACACTTTTAGAACCTTGGTCAAACACAAATTACTCCTTTAATATTAACAGATGTGTTTTTTTTGTTAATTTGATTAGATAAACAAAAATTGTTACCCTCCAAAAGTACAATGAAATGGGCAACAATTATTTTAATGCTATAGGAACCAATTATTTAAATGAAATAGGCAATGATTATTTAAATGATACTGATACAAAAAAATGGATTGATTTTTTCTGCCAAAATTGAAGTAGAAGCGCTTTATGCAATCATGCCAAAAGATTTTCTTGAAAACACGAGGAAGTTTATGAATAAGTCCGGTGACAACAAAGAACTTGTGGCCTCTCATAGTCTTTTATTTATTGTGAACACAAATGAGGTGTCTGCTCTTTTCTATGATGATGCAATTTTTTTGGGAATTGAACGTTGTAAAATACCTATAAATATTATCACATATAAATATTTGGATATTGACATGCCGGCTCTTGCCTATGAATTTTTAGGCCAATGCCTTAGGCCCCAATTTTTGGGGGCCTCAAATTTCTATATAAAAAAAATTATGTTTAATTTTTTCATGAAAAAAATCAATTATTTATAGTAAAAAGTGTATATATATATATATATTATATTATATATTATATTATATTATATTTTCTTCGCCAACACTCACATTATTTATCCCTTTCAACTCTTTCTACACTCTATTTCTTCAAATCTTTGATAGTTAGAGTAATATTCTGCCAAAAATATGAATCAATAGCCGAAAAGTGTTGAACAAAGTATATTACGAATATTCTTTTATTTCTTCGTAATTTTTCATATTAAAGTAAGATATACCAAGTTATCAACTTTTTGAATCAGATTCTATGATTCTAACTCTTATCTTTATTTAAAATTTATCAACTTATTACTTATAGAACTATATTATTGATTCATATAATAATTGTCTCAATAAAATGATGTTTTTCAAATCTCTATGTTTGGATTTCTGCTTGTTATTATCTGGAATTTCGGGTAAACCAAACTGGGTACAAAAGTCTCCTAACTGAGATCTTTCTCTTTGCTTATCTATCTTAAACTGTCTAAATAACTTTAACTCATTGCACAAATTTATGGTTTCGTTGGTATAAGAGCCTAGGAACTTTCATAATAAATATGAAATTGATGTGAAGTATACTACATAGATATGATCTTTGTCTTCATGGAATTTGGAGAAAGTAGTACTAAAAGTACAAGATTAGAAGAGGTTGATATACCTCACAACCTTGATTTGTTAAACAAATGGACTATTCCTAAAATTAATATTAAAACCATTTATGACTATGGTTGGTTTGATAAAATCTCTAATAAACAATTGATTAAAACTACTGAATAATCTTTGGTGTTAAATTCGTCAGAACAGACTGTTCATTTATTAAATAAATGAGATATTGACTTATATAAATTGCAGTATAATTTCTTGCATATTGGTATGATACAAATTGCTTTTAAGCCGTTAACTCTTAAAGGGTTACCTAAAACATTTTTAGCTGCCTTACGCGATGCTAGAAATTTGAATTTTAGACAATCATTGATGGGTTCAATCGAATCTACGGTGGCTTATGGTCCAGTTTATTTTAATACTCAGCCTAATTTACAGTTATCTTTGACTGATGCTAATATTCTTGATGCTTTAACTTTGAATGTTAAAACGCATGGTTATAATTATGCACCTGGATCTGAATTAATTTGTTTGTCTTATAAAATATATTTTAAACTGCTTTCTACATTAAACCCAAGATGTAAGTTATATGACACATCTGCTGAAACAATTTTAGTAGAAACTAATTTTGCTAGATCAAAGGTCACTACTAGAAGACCTATAAAATGGGAAGAAATTAATTTTCCTACTACTTGGACTTTAGAATCAGTTATTCCTCCGAGTCAGATAGCAGATGCAGTCACTAATTCTGAGTATTCTCATATCACCCAAAATCCTGATGGTAGGATTTGTATGCAGTTTATTGATATTCTTTTCAGTAGACATTAATTTTCTTCTACTAGAAGGTTGCCTGTTATGCATCATATTTTCCCTATTGATCCTGTTTATGGTCCAGCGCGTAATCGTGCCGCTTCTTTACATACTTTACCATCAGTTATATCTGCAGATCAACATGATAAATTGGTTAATAAAATAAAGATTAATCCTATGTTGAATATTGTGCATGAAAATGATATTGCTTCTGACATTTCTGATTAAAATATTCCTTCACAATCTAAAATGGATTTTGATTTAAATAATACTTAATGATGAATGTACACCAAATAGATTTTAGTCTAGGTTCTCTGGCACGAAAATATATTCAAAATGAATTTGTAAGTGATAAATGGAAGCAGTTTAAAACTTGGTTCTTTGACACTTATAGTACCGATGATTTGAATAATATTTCTCAAGAGTTTTATGAAAATTGTGCTTTGCATAATCAAATTATGTATTTTGTGCCATGGTTTATAACCACATATTTACCTTTGTTCATCAATGTTCTTGAACGATCTTATAAAGATGGAACTGGTAATATTATTAAGGTTGTATATCCGCCTTAGTCAACTTTTGTTTTACCTAATAATACTGGTATTACTTTTACTGTCTTCCAAAAATTTGTTGAAGAAGATGTTGCGGCAGTCAGCATTAACGAAATTAATAATTTGATTTCTCAAAATAACTATTTGGGGCTTTATGTTAAAGTCTTAGGTGAACATATTGGTTCTCTTGATAAAAAATTAGATGAACTAACTGTTTTAATAATTCAAATCAAAAATGATTTAAAAACTTGTGATAAAGCTTCTTCTTCTAAAATGAATCCTGAAGCTCTTACTATGGCTACTTCCATGCAAAGACCTCTAGAGATTACAGATTTTAAATTAAAATCGCATTATGATTTAGCAGAACTTCTTACAAAAAAGTTTTCTGAATTTAAAGCAAGTCCTATGGACTTATTGGAAAATTTTGCTGATGAAGTAGAAAATGCTTTTGATTTTAAAGAACAAGTTTCTTTAGAGTTTAACAAACTTCAGGGTTATCCCAAAAAGAATAGTGGTAAATTTGAGACTAAACCTAGTATGCAAACTTATTATTATTCTAGACCACTCCTCAAGATGTGCTTATAGAAGAGCGAGATTGGAATCAGACTAATACGTCTTATAACAGTTCTGAAATCTATGAATGGAACCTAGATGGTCTAACTGATAGACAACTTACTATTCTTGTTCATAGAATGCTTATGTATGCAACTATTTGTAAAAATGTTCAAAACTCCGATAGAAATATTTGCAAAATGATAATTGCAGGTTTTACTGGTCAACTTCGTGGTTGGTAGGATAATTATATGACCCTTGAACAAAAAACGGTTGTTATAAATGTTGTTTCTACTAAAGAAGGTGTTGATAACCTTGGTATGACTCTTGTTTCTAATAGAGAAGACGCGGTTTATACCTTAGTCTTAACCATATTAGAGCATTTTAATGGTAGATTTTCCAATCAGTTTGAAACAGCTCGTACCCTGTTAAACTGCTTACGATGTAGAACCCTGGGAGAATTCAGATGGTATAAAGATACTTATATGAGTAGGGTGATGGAACTACCAGAAAATAAGTATGAACATTGGAAAGCTAAGTTCATAGATGGCCTTCCCCCGTTATTTGCTCTAAGGGTTAAAAAGATCCTTAGAAATGAGAATGGTGAAATTCCTTATGGAAATTATACCTATGGTAGGTTGATAGGTGTCTATACTCAAGAAAGCATAAATTTGTGTAATGAGTTAAAGTTATCTAGACAGCTTAAGATAGATAAGCAAAGAGAAAGATCTCAGTTAGGAGACTTTTGTACCCAGTTTGGTTTACTCGAAATTCCAGATAATAACAAGCAAAAATCCAAACATAGAGATTCTAGAGGGTCCAATCCCGAGGAACCTTATAGGAAACGTAGACATAGACGAAGATCTAGAGAAGAACAGGATGAGCGAAAAGCATCTCGTAAGTCTAATAGATTTACTAAGAATAGGTCTAGGTGTGAACTGGCCAAAATTAAGTGTTATAAGTGTGGAAAATTCGGTCATATAGCACCTAATTGTAAGCTTGAAAAGCTAAAAACCTTAGAACTAGATGAAGAAACTCATGATAAGGTTTATAGTTTCTTTTACACTTTTGGTTCAGAATCAGATTATGATTCTGAGTCAAGTTCGGATAATAATAATAATTCTCCTAATATTTCTGATATTACTCAACATGTTAATGCTTGTGATACTTGTAAATTGGGGCAAGGCGATATGTGTTCTTGTGAAAATGATGAATTTTATAAATTGCAATCCCAATTTGAAGATTTAAATCTTAACACTATTACTTCTGATAACGTAATAGAACTTTTAAAAGAAGTTATTGATAATAATCTTCGTGAAAAGATTATTCAATTAGCTGTTAATAATACTGCTAGTTCTTCAAAAAATTCTGTTAAACAAAAAAATGATTTCGAATTCGAATATCCTGATCCTTATTCTATATCTGAAGTTCATAATAGACTTAATAAACAAACTGTTTCTACAAGAGATTCTTCTTTTGATGATTTGAAGACTGAAATTGAGAATTTGAAAAAATGAGATTAAATCCATTAAACAAAATCAAATGATTTGTGATCACCGTATTACTCAGATAGAAAATACTAATAGCAAAGGAAAAAATATTGCTGAAGAAAATACTCTTGCCAAACCTGTTAATCTTGATCCTAGACAAGGTATGTTTTTAGGAATGATACAAATTGTCACTGCTCATAAATGGTATGTTAAATGCACTATTTTAATTGATAATAGTTTTTCTATAACTAATGTTGCTATGATTGATAGTGGAGCCGATGTTAGTTGTAGTCAAGAAGGTCTTGTACCTACAAAGTATTTTGAGAAAACAACTCACATGGTTAAATCTGCATCAGGACATGCTTTAGATATAAAGTATAAATTGCCTAATACGCGTATTTGCCAAAATAAAGTTTGCATTCCGCACTTCTTTTTCTTGGTAAAAAATCAGTTATACCCTCCAATTATACTTGGAACCCCATTTATAAATGCTATATACCCTTTTACTAGCATAACTGCTAAAGGTTTTTCTGCTACTTATGAAAATCAGAATATTAGTTATACTTTTATCACTGATCCTATCTCTCGTGATATTAATGCTTTAATTAATATGAAACAAAAGCATGTTGATTCTTTACAACTGAAATTATTTAGTATGAATATATTCGATACTTTGAAATCCACTAAGGTATAGGAGAAGATTAAATTAATTTCCGAACAAATGGCAGTTGATATTTGTGCCGATCATCCTAGCGCTTTTTGAAATCGTAAAAAGCATATAGTGACTCTTCCTTATGAAGAAAACTTCTCTGAGGATAATATTCCTACTAAATCTCTGCCCTGTCAAATGAATGCCGAATTGGTAGAATTCTGCAAAAAAGAAATTGATAATTTATTACAGAAAGGTTTGATAAAACCTTCGAAATCTCCTTGGTCATGTACTGCATTTTATGTTAATAATGCAACTGAAAAAGAACGAGGTGTCCCTAGGTTGGTGATAAATTATAAACCTTTGAATAAATATTTAAAATGGATTAGATATCCTATTCCAAATAAAAGAGATTTACTATCAAGATTATATGATGCTAATATCTTTTCTAAATTTGATTTAAAATCAGGTTATTGGCAGATTCAGTTATTTAAGGAACATTCTTATAAAACCGCTTTTAATGTGTCATTTGGTCAATATGAGTGGAATGTTATGCCATTTGGTTTGAAAAACGCACCTTCTGAATTTCAGAAAATAATGAATGATATTTTTAATAATATTTGGATTTTATCATTGTTTATCATTGAATCTCAAAAACACTAGAAATGCATATTAAACACTTAGATATTTTCAAGAAGATTGTTATACAAAACGGTTTGGTAATTTCTAAACCAAAAATGAGTTTATTCCAAACCAATGTTCGGTTTTGAGGACATCTTATTTGCTAGGGGAAAGTTACCCCTATTCAGCGATCTATTGATTTTGCCTCTAAATTTTCTGATGTTATTACAGATCAGACGCAATTACAAAGATTTTTGGGAAGTCTAAACTATATATTTCCCTTTTATAAAAATCTATCTAGAGATTTGGCTCCCTTATATGAAAGACTAAAAAAGGATCATAAACTGCCTTGGACAGACAGTCACACCACTCTAGTAAAGAATATTAAACTTAGAGTTCAATCTTTACCTTGTTTAACTCTTGCTAACCCTGCTTGGCAAAAGATTGTGGAGACAGATGCGTCTAACATTGGTTATGAAGGAATTTTAAAACAAATTAATCCTCATGATAAAACTGAATACTTGATTAGATTTCATTCAGGAAAGTGGAGCGATGCTCAGAAAAAATATGCTACGGTTGCGCATGAAATGCTAACCATTGTTAAATGTGTATTAAAATTTCAGGACGATTTATATAATCAAAAGTTCTTGATAAAAATAGATGCTCAATCGGTGAAATATATGTTTGATAAAGATTTCAAACATGATGCTTCAAAATTAATGTTTGCTAGGTGGCAGACTCAGTTAGCACCTTTCGATTTTGAAATTCATTATAAAAAGGGAAGTGATAACTCTCTTCCAGATTTATTATCTAGAGAATTTCTATCATCTTAAAAATGGGTTTTCTATCTCCTCTTCTTTCAGATAAAATCTTGATTACTATCATAAAGGTTGTACCTCTTAATAGAGATTTACATGAACTGATTATATACAAAATAATAGATGCTATGATGAGGGAGATTATCTCAAAAATCTTCTTATATGAAGAAATTATTGATTTTTATGACATCGACCTCGAATAAAACTAAATATTTTGTTTGTAGGATGGATCCTCCTTGGGTGACCAAGGTTCGAGGAAAATCGGGTTATACTAGAGGAAGGGGAAGATCATCCCCAGGAGCATCAGGATCTTCATATGGATCCTCTTCATCTAATTCCCCTATTATACAGCGAGGCGGGTTGAGTTTGGTAAACTTGAAAAGTTCTTCCAAAGAAGTTTCTTCTATTCATCTGGAAGATATTCCAGAAAATAATCTGTTATACGCCCAGCTACACGAATATCTAGCTCATATGAAAAGTGAGAAAAGTGATACTTTTTCAGCAATAGCCAAAGAAGACGTTGATGATATCAAGTCTTATGAGAAAGTGGCAAAGAAAGAAATAATATTTCTTTTAGAAAACGTTGAGATTCAGCGGAAAGAAAAACCCTGGAAGATATTTCAGCGTTATTTAATTAATGAATTATATTTCCCAGGTGAATCATATAAAACACGTTCATATGATGAAACCATTCTGAGCAACACAGGAAGTGTAGATTTTCAACACTTCTCGGGATACAATACCAGCGAGAATGTTTATTGCTTCTCCAAAATGATTATAAAGCAAATTATATCAATTGAAGATTGGGGAATTTCCTCGATGAAAGAAAGGCAGATCAGCCTCAACAAAGTCCCTACAAATTTCACTTACTGGGATTATATTAACGCTTTTAGCAAAGTTCTCTATTATAATAACGAGAGACACAATCATACTTGGTTTATAAAAGTTTGTGGAAAAATATTTGCAGTGCCAATTCCTAATTGGTTCCTCAACTGGTGGTTATACCATGGTTCCACGATAAAGATTTTACCAGAACCTTTTCTTAAATTATATAAGGAATGGGTTAAGGTCTCACTAGACCTTAATAAATTATACCATGCCGATTATATCTGCTATTTAGAACAAATTGAACAAATTTATTATTTTATAGAATTCTCTATCCCATGGATCCATAAATGGACTCCAGAAGTTGGTTTTACGGAGGAACAAATTCCATGCTTATATCAGATCTATTATAATAATTTTTTAGACAAGATTATGAAAAAGGATCCCAAAACAAAGGTCTTATATGGACAAGAACTTCTAGATGTTATATCCCAAACAATTTGTGACTATAGTTCTTCTCCAGATAAGGGGATAATAGTTGATAACTCAGTCAAGCACATTGCTCGAAGAATTTCTAATCAAGAAGGCTATAAAGAAGCCTTAATAAATAATTATTTGGAGGAAGTTAAAAAAAATTTACTCCTAAATATTACTCACTATGCTAAGTCAGATGTGTCTATGCAAAGTGAAACAAGTGATGATACTCGAGATGATGATATTCAAGAAACGCATATGTATGAATCAACTGCAGAAGCAATGAGAAGAAAATATCAAGATTTAAAAGATAAGGCAAAAGAAAGTTGATTGTCTTTGTCAAACAGTAGAAAGATTGTTGATCCACAGTAGATGTACTGTTATAAGGGCCCACTGATAAGGACCTATTACTATAGTTAGATTCCTTTTCTTTTCTATAAATAAAGTCATTTATAACTTAGAGGAGGCAGGTTTTAGAAACCCCATCTCTCTCTTCTTTTGTAATATCTCTCTCTCTCTCTTGTTTGTAAGTTTAGCGGAATACTTATCGGAGTTTGTGAATAAAGTTTGAAGTTGTGATAGGCCCAGGTATTGGCCATTAAAGGCACTATTCTTTCTTACTTCTTTTTACTCTCTACTTTTCCGATCTAGCGTCGTGACTATGTTCGGCTAAAAGCATCATATCTATGTCGGATATCTAACTTCACTTTTATATTTACTATGAAAGATCTAGACTTTATCTAAATATGAATAAATTTCTATATAGTTTCTTGACTTGGTTCCGAGATGGTTGGTACAGTCAGATTTGATGCAATACGTTATTGGCTTTGTCTTAGTGACTCCGTCTGGCCAGCCGTGGTTTTTAGCCTGAAAAATGAGTTTGATAAGTAAGGCACCTCATATCCGGTTAGAACTGCTAGACACATGAGCTTAATAACAATAAGTATCTGAATCTCGACAGGCCCCTTGCTTAGGTAAAAGGACTAGGTCCTTCCATACAGTCATAAAACTATATAAAAATTTGTGTATTTTGATTCTGATTTCATCCTTGAATTTGGATGTTGACAATCTAGATTGAAGATGACCGCGCGAACTACCGCTTGTCGTCTGAGATCCTGGTTTCGTTGGTATCAGAGCCTAGGAACTTTCATAATAAATATGAAATTGATGTGAAGTATACGACATATATATGATCTTTGTCTTCATGGATCTATGGGTCTGCTAGTAGTGACCTTTGATCTAGCAAAATTAATTTCTACTAAAATTATTTCAGCAGATGTGTCATATAACTTACATCTTGGGTTTAACGTATTATATTATATTTTCTTCGCCAACACTCACATTATTTATCTTTTTTAACTCTTTCTACACTCTATTTCTTCAAATCTTTGATAGTTAGAGTAATATTCTGCCAAAAATATGAATCAATAGCCGAAAAGTGTTGAACAAAGTATATTACAAATATTCTTTTATTTCTTCATAACTTTTCATATTAAAGTAAGATATATCAAGTTATCAACTTTTTGAATCAGATTCTATGATTCTAACTCTTATCTTTATTTAAAATTTATCAACTTATTACTTATAGAACTATATTATTGATTCATATAATAATTGTCTCAATAAAATGATGTTTTTCAATGTTTAATTAATAAAGTCTTGCTTAAAAATAATCATTAAAAAAAGTATTTGAAAAAATCATTTATAAAAAAAAGATATGAAGGAATAATTTACATCTAAAAATTTAGAAAAATAAATAAATACAAATAAAATTTATTTAAATTTTAGGCCTCTAATTAAAATTTCGCTTTAGGCCTCGAATTATGTTGAGCCGCCCCTGGATATTGACACTATTTTTCTTCTTTGTGATACTAATGAACCAATTATATAAAATTGCATGTTTTGTCATTAGAATTGACAAGTCTTTGATTTTTTTGCTCTTTAACAATTAAATTTATGCCTCGTGAGACATAACATCTTTATAAGAACTATGCAAATGAAAGAAGTTGATTTTGGGATACACCGGTGGAGGGACAATATTTGAAGTTGACTTATTTATTCTCTTTCAATTAAATGAATATTTAAACCAATTAGCTTTTACTGGACTCCGTCACACATGTATTACTAATAAAATATATTATATAAATCATATATTATTTGACTCGTGCAGCGTACATGCCGAGAAACTAGTTGTTCTAAAACTACTCATAGCAAAGTATTTTTTTAAAAAAAGACATCTTCTAATAACAAATAGACAACAATTTCGAGAAAAGATATCCATCAATTTGAGAAATTATTTTACCATTTGTTATTTCATTGTTTGATATTTTAAAACTCTCAACCACTTCTTTGACCATCTTTTCACTCATTTCATGCTTGTCTTCTTCAATAAGCAAGATTAAAGATTGCATGAGTGGAGGGATAAATTTGAAGTTGACATATTTATCCTCTCTAATTAAATAAATTTTTAGATCACTATGCTTTTATTGGGATTCTGTTATACATTTATTACTAATATTATTTATAAAACCGTACATTATTTGACCCAACATAAACGTGCTACGCTGGTGCAAAGAATTTAGTTATACTAAAACATTCCATAGCAAATCATTTTAAAAGAAGACATATTCCAAAAATTAATAGAGGACAATCTTGACTATAAATATCCATCAATTTAAGAAATTATTTTACTGTTATCTTTATATCATTGTTTGGGATTTAAAAAATCTAACCAGCTTCTTTAACCATACTTTCACACCTTTCATGCTTATCATCTTCAATAAGAAAAATTTTAAGACAACCTCGTTATCTGAGATTTAAGATAATCTTATTATCCAAATATCAAAGACACACCCCTGATGCTACTATCAATATCACTTAATTTATTTTTCAAATATCAATATTATTTTTCCTTTTGGAAGGACATCTTACCTGTAAGGAATTCAAATGACTCCCTTAAACATTTTCCGGGTGGCACTAATGTAGCTGTTGTTCAACTTTCCTATCTTCTTAAGGTCCAAAACTTCTATTAGTTGTCTTGTTTCATTCCTTATTGATTTTTTTGATTTTGACAGTTTTGTTTTTCAATAGATAAAAGAGATAGTGTCTTTCAAGTAACACTTTCAGAATCTTGGCCAGACAAAAATTACCCCTCTAATATTTACAAATATGTTTTTTCAAGTTGATTATACAAATAAAAATTGTTACCCTAAAAAATTTCAATGAAATAAAATGATGTGGCAACAATTATTGGCAATGATTATATAAATGATAATGACAATTACATAAGATTTTGTCGTTTTTCCCCGTCAAAATTGAAGTAGTAGCACTTAATGAAACAACGATGAAAGATGCACTTAAAAATCACAAGAAAGTTCATGAATAAGCCGGTGACAACAATGAACTTCTGGCGTTCACAGTTGATTACTGTGAACACAAATATGGTATCGACACTTTTGTATGATGATACAACTTTTTCATAAATTCAACGATGAAAAATACCTATAAAAATTTCCACATAAGAATATTTTGATATTGACACTATTTTTCTCATTTTGGATATTAATGATGCACACTTACATAAAATTGCACGCTTTGCCATTTGAATTGACTTATCTTTTATCTTTTGCCCTTTAAGAATAGAATTTTATGCCTCGTTAGACATAAGTTCTTTAGAAGAGCAATACAAGCGAAAGAGATTACGGAAAAAAGAAGAAGTTTGTTTTGAAATATATGGGGTCAATATTTGAAGTTGATTTATCCTCTTCCGATTAAATAATTTTTAGATCACTTAGCTTTACTAAGTCTCGATTAGATATTTATTACTAATATTATTCTATAAAATAATACATTATTGACTAGGCATACACAAGCAATTTCCATGTCGAGAAACTATGGGTAACATGTTTGAAACTAATAGCATAAAGGCAAAGCTACTTGCACTATTACATGACATGAAATTAGCTTTAAAAAGAACTCTTTCCTTTAGAGATAAGCTTGAATTGTACAGAAGCTATAAGTTTTATCGCCTCAAACCACCCTCCGTACACTAACATCATTCATGGTTGCAGGGAACTTTTACGGTATCTGGGCAACCCCCTAATCTTGCATAACTTTCAGGAGGAGAATCAAGTAGAAGATGCACTAACTCTTAGCGACTCATTGGCCTGACTTAACTCGAGAACTTGGGCGGGACTGGCACTCGAGAACCATTGTTGGCCCCAAGCGAATCCTTGGCCTGACTTAACTCTTAGCAGAAGACTTACTCATGATAAAATACTTTAAAAAATATACTGAACTGCTCAATAGATAACTTAGAATGCATTAAATAACATTCAACTTAGCCAAAATGGCAACTCAAGATTCAACATGAGTCAATAACAAGATAGTGACAAATGAACTAACTAACTGTCTATGAAGCCTCTAATAACTGAGATGGATGTCTGTACAAGACCCACGACATCCTAATGAACTAAAATACTGAAAAGCAATAAAAAAAGATCCTTCGAAAGCAATGAGGCTTACCAACAAACTCTTAAGCTCAACTAGAATCAACGATGTGCTGGATGCTGATCTTGGTTACCTGTATCTGCATCATAACAATTATGTAGGCCAAATGACATCAGTACATTGAATGTACGAGCATGCGAGGAGAATTCTAAAACAAGACATAAGCTTGAAAAGGGAACTGAAAGAAAAAACCTGATCTCAACTCAATTGAACTGAACTGAACTCATTTCAATATAAAGTAGAATAAATAAGTGCAATATAAAGAAAAGCTTTAAAACATGGATAACAACTCTGTGTATTTAGAAATACAATAGTAACTCTGTGTGTATGTAAATATACAATATAAACTCTGGAATGTATATAAAATACTCTGTGTGTATGTAAATATACAATATAAATTCTGGAAATTTAGAAATACAATAGTAATTCTGTGTGTATGTAAATATACAATATAAACTCTGGAATGTATATAACTGGCAACCATCACCGCTCCGCTCTGCAAGGAATATTTTTCCAATCCTGAGGAACAGGTCCTCGATGCGGACCTGGTATCTAAATTTGCCCGACTTGTTCCTTCTTCATTTTCTAATCCCAATTCGCCTAAACTCAGTTCTTTTTTTCAAATTCTCTTTAGATTCAGATACCCAGTATATATTCACAAGAATCTAACTCAAACAACTCAAGGAAACAACACTACAACCTCAAGAAACTCTTCAATCTCAACCTAAATTCAAGAATGAAAGCAATTCAAGAACACACATCAAGAACATTCAATCTTCCAATCTTTTTAGGATGACTTCACGCTGAAATAAACATATTTGGCACGTGGGTGAACGAACCCAACATTATGAAAGTCTCACATACCTCGTAGGATCAAATCCTTGATGAAATCCGCAATCAAATCCTTACCAAGACGACGAATCTTGACTTTCCTCTTCTCTTCTCTCTAAACCCTAGCGCGAAATCTTTGAGTGCGTAAACTGACACAATTCAGTTTAGACCCCTAAGTAATTACCAAAAAGGAAATAAATTAATTGGGTAATGAAAAGACCATAATACCCTCCTAAAATCCAGTTTTGATTTTCCTTATCTAGACAACCCAACTTCAAATGGGCATATCTCCCTCATACGAACTCGAAATCGCACAAACTCAGCGGTGTTGGAAAGATAATTCAAAGATATTTCCTACAGTATCTTGTAACCCACATAACTCATCCTGAGCTAGGATTCATAGCCATTTGAAGTTGATCCAAAACTCATACTTAACTTAACTTTGTCAAACTTTCCAAATTTAATTATTTCCAAAAATGGTTTCTTTCTAATTCCAAGTCTCTCTAGTAGCGGGGTGTTACAATATCTCCCTCTTAGGAACATTCGTCCTCTAATGAGATTAATCTTAGCAGGCTAAGGGAGTAACATCAATTATCTAGCTCAAACACCCAATAAGCAAAATGTAAATACAACATGCCAATTTAAAATAAATGCCAAGAAAAGGATTAGTACCTTAATTTGGAACTTCTCCGAATTCGAAGAGATGTGGGTATCTCTTCTTCATATCTTCCCCAGCTTTCCAAGTAGGTTCCTCAACAAACTGATTTCTTCAAAGAACTTTGACTGATGTTAATACCAATATCTTCAGTTGGTATGATTAATGAAGGATCGCCCATACACTTTTTTAGCATAGAAATGTGAAATGTCGGATGAACCGCTGCTAACTCTTATGGTAGCTCCAACTCATAAGCTACATTGTCAATCCTCTTGGATATTCTGTAAGGACCAATATACCGGGGACTAAGCTCCCCCTTCTTACCAAATCTCATTACACCCTTCATGGGTGACACTTTCAAGTATACCCAATCATCTACTTCAAACTCTAACTCTCTTCTCCTAACATCAGTGTATGATTTCTGACGACTCTGCGCTATTTTCAACCTTTCTTGAATAACTGTCACTTTCTCAATATCTTAATGAACTAAGTCTGGTCCTATCAACCCAGTTTCACCAACTTCAAACCATCGAATAGGAGATCTGCATAGCCTCCCATAAAGAGATTCATAAGAAGCCATCTAGATGCTAGAATGGTAACTATTGTTGTAAGCGAACTCAATGAGAGGTAGGTGATCATCCCAATTACTCTTGAAATCAATCACACAGGCCCTCAACATATCTTTTAAAGTCTGAATAGTGCGCTTTGCATGACAATCTGTCTGAGGATGAAAAGCAGTACTCAAGTTCACCTTTGAACCGAAGCCTTTCTCGAATGACTTTCAAAACTATGTAGTAAATTGCACCTCTGTCTGAAATAATCAAAATTGAAACCCCATGAAGTCTAACTACCTCTTGGAGATACAACTTGGCATAGTCCTCTGCTGAATGGGTATTATTTACCGGCAAAAAGTGGGTTAATTTTGTCATTCTATCAATAATCACCCAAATATAATCATGTTGCCTGCGAGACGGTGGCAACCTAATAATGAAATCCATATTGATCATCTCCAACTTCCATTCCGAAAGTTCTATATTCTGAGCCATACCATCTGATATTTGATTATCTACTTTAACTTGTTGACAATTTGGGCATTTAGCAACGAACTCAGCAATATCTTTCTTCATAATATTCCACTATTATACTTCTCTCAAGTCACGATACATCTTTGTGGAATCGGATGAATAAAATATCTGGAGGTATGAGCTTTCACCATGATTCTCTCTTGGAGTTCATCCACCCTTGGTACACACAATCTATCTTGATACCTCAATACACCATCTCCCCCTTGTTCAAAAGCTATTACTTTTTGCTTATGAACATTTGCCTTCAATTTAAGGAAAACAGGATCTTGGTCTTGCTTATATTTCACTTCTGACACTAATGATGATTCAGCCCCATTCATCACCACCACCCTTCCTTCTGTGGAATCCATTAATCAAACTCCTAATTGTGAAAGTCTGTGCACATATTTCACTAACTCTCTCTTTTCTTCCTCAACATGGGTAGTTCTACCCATAGACAACCTGCTCAAGGCATTAGCAACAACATTAGCCTTACCTAGGTGATAGAGGATACACATGTCATAATCCTTGAGTAACTCTAATCACCTCCTCTGTCTGAGATTAAGCTCTTTTTGACTAAACACATACTGAAGACTCTTGTGATCGGTGAACATATCTACATGAACACCATAAAGATAGTGACGCCATATTTTCAAAGCAAATACTACGGCAGCCAACTCTAGATCATGGGTTGGGTAATTCTTCTTATGAACTTTCAACTGTCTAGAGGCATAAGCTATAACTTTACCATTCTGAATTAACACACAACCCAAACCAACTCTGGACGTTTCACAATATACCACAAAACCTTGAGTACCTTCTGGTAAGGTCAATACTGGGGCAGTAGTCAATCATTTTTTCAATTCCTAAAAGCTTTTCTCACAAGCTTCAGACCATTGAAACTTAACTGTCTTTTGAGTCAACTTGGTCAAAGGGGACGAAATAGATGAGAACCCCTCTACGAGCCTTCTATAATATCCAAGCAATCCCAAGAAACTCCTAATATTAGTTGGAGATGTGGGTCTAGGCTAATTCTGCACTACCTCTATTTTCTGAGTGTCAACTTTAATTCCATCACCGAAAATAATGTGGCCTAAGAATGCCACAGACTCAAGCCAAAACTCACACTTAGAGAACTTGGCATTAAACTCTTTATCCTTTAGAGTTTGGAGAACTATTCTGAGATGGCCATCATGATCTTCCTCATTCCTCGAATAGATTAGTATGTCATCAATGACTACGATAACAAACATATCTAAATAAGGCTTGAATACTCTATTCATAAGGTCCATGAATACTGCAAGCGCATTAGTTAAATCGAACAACATGACCAGAAACTCATAATGACCATAACGGGTCCTGAAAGTTGTCTTTGGCATATCACATTCCCTTACTCTTAACTGATGGTATCCAGATCTGATGTCTATCTTAGAGAAACAAGTGACACCTTGAAGTTGATCGAAGAGATCATCAATTCTCAGAAGATGATACTTATTCTTGATGGTAACCTTGTTTAACTGACGGCAATCTATACACATTCTAAAGGAACTATCATTCTTCCTCACAAACAAAATAGGAGCGCCCCAAGGTAAGACACTCCGTTGAATAAAACCTTTCTCTAGGAAATCTTTCAACTGCTCTTTCAACTCTACTGGTGCCATCCTAAATGGCGGAATAGATATAAGACGAGTATCAGGAAGAATATCTATACCAAAGTCTATTTCTCTCTCATGAGGGACTCCAGAAAGATCATCTGGAAAGACTTTTGGAAACTCTCTTACTACTGGAACTGAGTGAATAAGAGGTATCTCAACACTAGAGTCATTAACTCGGACTAAGTGATAGACACACCATTTGGTAACTAAATTATCCCCTTAAGGTACAAAATAAAATGACCCTTAGACACTGCTGAACTGCTCTTCAACTCTATAACCGGTTCACTGGAAAACTGAAACTTGACTACTCGAGTTCTACAATCTATTGACGCATAACAGGCATGAAGCCAGTCCATACCTAGAATGACATCAAAGTCTACCATATCTTACTCAACTAAGTCAGTCATGGTACTCTTGTGATTGATGGAAATTGTACAATCACGATAGACTCTCTCTACTAAAATAGACTCACCAACAGGTGTAGAAACACTGAATGGCTCAAGAAGTTGCTCAGGAAGAACATCAAAATTCATCGCAACATAAGGAGTTACAAAGGATAAACTCACTCCTGGATTTATCTAAGCATAAACATCAAAGTTAAAAACTTGGATCATACTAGTGACAACATCTGGAGAATTCTCTTGCTTTTGGCGACTAGTGATAGCATAAAGGCGGTTTGCTCCTCCGCCAGTCCTTGAAGTAGATCCTCTAGGTGCAACTCTGTCTGGTGGAGCAACTGAAGAAAACTGGGCTCTATTGCCCCTATTACCACTACCCTGCTTGTTCTTAGGACACTCTCGCATAAAATGACCATTTTGGCCATACTTGAAGCAACCAGTGGAGCCATCACAACACATCCCTGAGTGGCTCCTACCACACTTAGCACATGCAGGAGGCTTATTACCCCCTTGTGCCATACTACCTTGAGAATGGGCAGGTCTAGCTCTGAAACCATATGAATTCTGACTATTGTACTCAGTTTTGTTCCTTGGTGCAGGTGCACTAGCAGATGATGGAGCACATCCCTTCTATTTCTGTTGGAAAGATGATCGGTTGGCATTACTCTTCTGCTGCCCGGACTCATTCTCTGTCTTAGCTCTCTGATTTTGAAACTCTTCTCTGTCTTTTAGCTTCTCTTCCTCAACCTGTTGCACATGGATCATCAGCCTTGCTATGTCCATATCTCCTATCAGCATAGTTTCCCTACCTTCCCTACTAGACAGATGGTATAACCCAGCAACAAACAAACTCATCCTGCTTTTCATGTCAGCAACCATCTCCGGAACATAGCATGAAAGTTGGGTGAACTTCAGACTATACTCAAGAATGCTCAAAGAATCCTACTTAAATGTGAGGAACTCTCGTACCTTTCCCTCTCTCAGTTCTCGGGGAAAGAAATGCCCCAAGAAAGCCTCCTCAAAATAAGCCCAACTCACAGGTGGTGTACCCTCAGCTCGATTCTTCTTCCATTGATCAAACCAGATTTTATTGACACCCTTCATTTGGTATGCAGCTAGTTCTACCCTCTCAGCATCGGTAACATGCATAATCTCAAAGACCTTCTGAAGCTCCTCAATAAAGTTTTCTAGATCCTCAGTAACATTTGAACCAGTGAAGCTTGGAGGATTCATCCTTAAGAACTCACTGATCTTTGAAGTATCAACCACTTCTTGTCGATTCTCTCTCTGTCCAACTTGATTGGTCATAGCTTGACTTAATATCCGGATAACTTCATGGAATTCAACATTGGCGACCTCTCCTTGGGGTTGCCCTTCTGGTGCATTAGGTACCCCTTGATCTTGTGGTTCAATATTCCTTCTAGCGCGACGACCTCTGACAGCTCTTCGTAAAGGCATGATCTGAAAGACGCGCGCAAGCACAAATTAGAAGAAACTTTTTAGAGATAAACTATATTGCACGAAATGGGTATGAAAGAAGTGAGATAGTTCCTAAGTGTTACAGCCTCCTAATTATAGATGTGGCGTGCTTCACACCGATAACTAGGACTCTACAGACATGTCTTCATAGACTCCCTAGGACTCTTGAACTCTGTGCTCTGATACCAAGTTTGTCACGACCCGAGCCTACACCCTGGGCGGGACTGGCACTCGAGAACTATTGCTGGCTCCAAGCAAACCCTTAGCCTAACTTAGCTCTTAGCAGAAGACTTACTCATGATAAAATACTTTAAAAAGAAAACTGAACTTCTCAATAGATAACTTAGAATGTATTAAATAACATTAAACTTAGCCAAAATGACAACTCAAGATTCAACATAGCCAATAACAAGATAGTGACAAATGAACTAACTAACTGTCTATGAAGCCTCTAATAAGTGAGATGGATGTCGGGACAAGACCCACGACATCCTAATGAACTAAAATACTGAAAAACAATAAAAAGAAATCCTCCGAAAGCAAGGAGGCTCACCAACAAACTCTGAAGCTCAACTAGAATCAACGATTGCTGGATGCTAATCCTGGTTACCTGTATCTGCATCATAACAACGATGCAAGACAAATGGAATAAGTACATTAAATATACAAGCATGCGAGGGGAATTCTAAAACAAGACATAAGCTTGAAAAGGGAACTGAAAGATACAATATAACTCTAGAATGTATATAAAAATAAAATAAACTCTGTGTATATAAGAATACAAAATACTGCTGTGGGAGTTGCTCTAACCGACAACCATCTCTTAAGAGCTATTGTGATAATACAACGTTTTGTCTCATGCTGCCAGCGCCGTCCTATACCTTGCCGAGTGTATAGAACCTGACTACTAAGTGGATCCACTAGTCTATGTGTAAAAGCACTAAGGAATCATCTAAAAAGTATGACCCTTTTTAACCCACGATGGCTACAGGGTTTATGGGGGCTGGGAGTTGTCTGAACTCTCCTTCATATTTGTGCTCAATACTACTTCCAAAATATACTAGCTCATATGTTTAAAAACATAACTCTGTGGTTTGAGATAATTACTCAAAACTAGACCAAAGGCTCTCTTGGAAATCAATGTTTCCTCTCTTGCTTAATTGTGAAAGCATTTACTCTTTACTGAAAACTAGCTCAAAAGCTCTCTTGTAAATCTCAGTTTCCTTTCTTTTTTAAATGTGAAAATATTTTACTATTTGGGAATACATAGTCCCGACATACTCTTTTGAAGATGTAATACCTCGAAAACCAGACCCAGAAAAAAATTGCAGAAATATACTTGAAACAATGAACCATGACAGGGTTCACAGACCATGAAAGGGTCCACGGTCTGTAGTCTTGATTACGAGCCGTGGTGGCGCCCGTAGAGTCGAGGCAGTGAACCTCCCTAGCCATCCCATTAGACCCGCCCGCCTAAGTGAGGACCACGAGAACCTTCACGATCTGTGGTCCTTCACACATCCCGTGGGGGTGTCCATGGAGCCTTACCAGTAAGCCCCCTAGCCAGTCCCTCCAGACCACAGCCCAAGTGGAGACCACGAACACTTTCACGGTCCGTGGTCCTTCACACAGGCCGTGGTCGGGCTCGTGGACTTATACCCTCAGCTAGTGGTCACCAAATCCATACCACGACTAACTTCACGGTCCATGGTCCCTTTCACGGTCCGTGAATGTGGCCGTGGTCAGCCCGTCTGCAGTTTAAGTCAGGGCTATTTCAGTTTTTTCCTTATTCGTTGGACACCTAAACTGCATCATTTTAACCCTAAATTATGAGGTTTAAGTCAGTTTAAGCCTTGAAACATAACTAGAACTTACCTAAGTTAGATCATTAATAAAAATATAGAAAATTAAAAGCGAAAGAGGAGAAAAGGTCGAGCAACCTTAGTTCAAGAACGCAGCAAGTTTCCTCCAGTTCCAGCCCTGAAATCGAAGGATTTCTTCGTGAAATTCGTCACCAGGTATGTGGAATTTCACTAGTAGGTTCCTTTCACCCATTAGGTCCCTAGTTTTCAGTCAGTTTTTTAATTCCCTTATTATAACTAGAGCTAGGATTTCTTGAATGTTAGAATTATTGGATTCTTAGCCGTCAGAATGATCCAAATCAGATTAGTATGTTAATATTTAGTTTATTGCATGAATTCCAGAACCCTAACTATGTATTTCTTTAGTTCTTGAATTACACATGCTAGGTAAGATATTTCAGTTATTCAGTTATACATGCCTTAGTTATTAATGCATCAATATCAGTTTAATTGTTGCATACTCAGTTTGCATGTTCAGTTTGAGCTATCCAGTAACTAGCAGAAATTCAGTCATAATGTGTTAATTACTTAATCCATTGGGAGTAGCATAATACCAAGTTGGACTAGGGTTCAGCGTACCCAAATAGTCCCAAAACTACTAGCCACGTAGGTTGTAAGTCCCCTTTGTAGGCATCATTTCAGTGATCACGCCAGCATGCCTCTATACCTTTGGCAGGGTATATTAGGTCCTCTCGATGGGGCGTCTACATCGGACTCCACATTTAGCTCATGTGGTTTTACTATCGGTTATTAGTAGCTCCCACAATTCAGTCAGATTCTATTGCATTGACCATTTATCACTATATCCAATATTCAGTTTCAACATGTTATAAATTGGTCACTGGATTCAGTTAGCTCAGCATTCAGTATCTATATCATGTTCAGATTATATCATTGCTTATTTTCTTTGTTCAGTTATATGTTATTTCAGCTTTATTCTATCTTGCATGCTCAGTGTTTTTTTTCAACTACTGAGCGCTATATCTTTTTGTGATGTAGGTTCAAGTTCTCAGCATCCAGATCATGCTTAGATCACTTCCCGATCGTCAGTTCAGCAACATCAGTGGTGAGTCCTCATTCTTCGAGGACCAGTGACATGTTTATCTTTTCAGTGCTTTTAGTCCTTTAGTTTCAGTTTTTCTAGATATATTTGGGGCATGTCCCAACATTTCTAGTCAGTTTAAAGGCTTATTTCAGACATAGATAGATTCAGCTTAGTATTGAGTTAATATTTTCCTTGTATTAAACTCATCAGTTTTCGTATATCTCAGTTATAGTATATGGGTATTCCCCATCTTTTCATTTTGTTTATGATTATAGCTTCCGCACAGTTTCTACTATTCAGTTTATATTTAGTATGCTCATGATCATACCAGCAGGGTTAGCTTGGGATCACTTGTGGTCTAGGTCCCATGTCCGTGTCTCGGGGGTAGCTCGGGGCGTGACAGAAGAAATGAACTGCAACCTTTACTCTTTAATCAACTCAAAACTCAGGTCTTAAAACAAAGTTGAAACATTTGTAAAAAACTTTTGAAAGACTCTATGAACTTCTCTTGACTTGGCTCTTAACATTCCTTGAATTTAAATTTATGGATTCAAGGATTGTGATTTGTGATAGGAAAGATCTCATGATGTTTAGGAGTATTTTTAGATAGTTAAACATGAGAAACGATCATGAAATCATTGTCTGGAAGCAAGTCCGTGATGCAGAGATGCATTTAAATATTTGGTCGCGAAATAAATTTTGAGGCAAAATGGTCCGTGATCGCTCTGCGATGCGGAGAACATTTTTCCAATCCTGAGGAACAGGTCTGGGATACGGACCTGGTACCCAGATTTGCCCGACTTGTTCCTTCTTCGTTTTCTAACCCCCAATTAGCCTAAACTCGGTTCTTTTTCTCAAATTCTCTATAGATTCAAATACCCAGTATATATGCACAAGAATCTCACTTAAACAACTCAAGGAAACAACACTATAACCTCAAGAAACTTCTCAATCTCAACCCAAATTCAAGAACACACATCAAGAACATTCAAACTTCCAATATTTTTAGGATGACCTCATGCTGAAAAAAACATGTTTAGTACATGGGTGAACGGACCCAACGTTATGAAAGTCTCACATACCTCATAGGATCAAATCCTTGACAAAATCCGCAATCAAATCCACATGAAGACGACGAATCTTCACTTTCCTCTTCTCTTCTCTCTAAACCCTAGCATGAAATCTTTGAGTGCGTAAATTGACACAATTCAGTTTAGACCCCTAAGTAATTACTAAAAACGAAATAAATTAATTGGGTAATGAAAATTCCATAATACCCTCCTAAAATCCGATTGACTTTCCTTATTTAGACAACCCAACTTCAAATGGGCATATTTCCCTCATATGAACTCGAAATTGCGCAAACTCGGCAGCGTTGGAAAGATAATTTAAAGATCTTTCCTACGGTATCTTTTAGCACACCTAAATCATCCTGAGCTAGGAGTTATTGCCTTTTTAAGTTGACCTAAAAGTCATACGTAACTTTACTTTGTCAAACTTTCCAAATTTGATTATTTACAAAAACGGTTTCTTTCTAATTCCAAGTCTTTCTAGTAGCGGGGTGTTACAAAATACCTATAAAAATTTCACATATGAATATTTGGAACTTGACACTATTTTTCTTCTTTTGGATGCTAATGAAGCATCTAAATAAAATTGCATTCTTTGTCATTTGATTGGCTGGTCTTTCATATTTTTCCCTTTAACAATTGAATTATACCTCAAGGGACATAATCTCTATAGAAGAACAATACAACTGAAAGAGATTAGGGGAAAAAACAGTTTGTTTTGAAATACATGAGTGGAGGGACAATATTTGAAGTTGACATATTTAGCCTCTTCCAATAAAATTTATTTTTAGATCACTTAGCTTTTACTGGGATTTTGTTAGACAATTATTTCTAATATTGTTCTATAAAATCATACATTATTTGATTATGCATAAACATGCAACGTTTGTGCCGAGAAACTATTATACGTTTTCATAGCAAACTGCTTTAAGAAATATATTTTTCAATAATTAATAGAAAACAATCTCGACTGTAGATATCCATCAATTTAAGAAACTATTTTACTATTATCTTTATATCATTGTTTGAGATTTAAAAAATCTAATTTGCTTTTTTGACCATATATCCTTCCTTACATATATTCTTCAATACACAAGATTTAACACAGCCTCATCACCCGAGATAATTTAAGACAACCATATTATTTGAATATCAAACACACACCCCTGATGCTACTATTAATATTATTAATACATAATTCTTTTCGAATAAAAGTACTATTTTTTTTATTTTGACAGGAAAGCTTGGCTATAAGGAATTCAAATCACTCCATTAAACATTCTCCGGGAGGCACCAATATTGTGGCTATTCAACTTCTCTATCTTCTCAAGCTCCAAAAATTCTATTATATGTCTTGTTCCATTCCTTCTTGATTTTTTTCCTTTTTGATTCTAACAATTTTATTTTTCAAAAGCTAAAAAGAATAGCCTCTCTCCAATAAAAAATTTAAAATCTTGGCAAAAAATAAATTACTCCTCTAATATTGACAAATATGTTTTTTTTTTTCAAATTGATTTGACAAATAAAAATTATTACACTCCAAAAGTACAATGACATATGTAACAATTATTTAAATGATATAGGCAACAATTACTTAAATGAAATAGGTAATGATTATTTAAATGATACTGACAGATACATAAGATTTCATCAATTTTGCCCGTCAAAATTGAAGTAGTAGCGCTTTATGCAACCATAAGCTAATACCCACGAAAAATAAAGAAAGTCGCGTAATTCCTAAAAGTTAGCTTATAAATGCAAAAATATGCCCAAAAAATCGTGGGTCTGTACATAACGTTTTCCAACTCATGAGTCATGACGGAGGTCCTTATAAAGTTTTCTCAAAATAAATTTTTTGGTGTTCCGAGGCGTTTGATTCGTGGGCTAATATACACAAAAAACTAAGAAAGTTCTGTAATTCCTAAAAGTTGCTTGTAAATGTGAAAATATGCCTGGAAAAAATGGTGGGACTATACGTTACGCTTCCCCATCTCATTTCGGAGGTCCTCATCAAGTTTTTTTCAAAAAAAATTTAGAGTGCTCCGAGGCGCTAGATCCATGGGCTAATAAACACGAAATTAAAGAAAGTCGTGTAATTCCTAAATGTTGTCTTCTAAATGCAAAAATATGCTTGAAAAAAATCATGGGACTGTACATAATGCTTCTCCAACTCATTACGGAGGTCCTTACAAAGTTTTTTTCTAAAAAAACTTAGGGTTCTCCGAGGCACCATATCCATGGGTCAATATCTACGATAAACCAAGAAAGTGTCGTAATTCCTAAATATTGCTTGTAAATGCAAAAATATGCCTTAAAATAGTGGGACTGTACGTAATGCTTCCCCAAATCATTACGGACATCCTCATATATTTTTTCAGAAAAAAATTTGAGTGCTCTGAGGCGTCAGATCCATGAGCTAATACATACGAAAAATCAAGAAAGCCGCGTAATTTCTAAGAATGACTTGTAAAATGCGAAAAATTTACTGAAAAAATAGTGGGACTGTACACAACGATTCCCCGACAAATTACGGAGGTCCTCAAAAAGATTTTTCTGGAAAAAAAATTGAGTGATCCGAGGCGCTATATTCATGGGCTAATACACACAAAATTCAAGAAAGTCGTGTAATTCCTAAAAATGATCTTGTAAATACAAAAATATGCCTGAAAAATGGTGGGACTTTACGTAACGCTTACCTAACTCATTACGAAGGTCCTCATAAAGTTTTTTTAGAAAAAAATGTTGGGTGCTCTGAGGTGCCAAATCAATGGGTTAATACACATGAAAAATCAAGAAAGTCGCATAATTCCTAAAAATTGACTTGTAATTGCAAAAATATGACTGAAAAAATGGTGGGACTGTACGTAACTGTAACACCCCGCCCTTTTCGAAGTATCTAAATTAACTCGTACCTTTGTAGAAAGATTAAGAGTGATTAATAAGTTAAGAAGGATGTGTTATGACATAATTTAATTGTCCGAGTGTCGTATCTCAAGTTTGGAAGTCAAACAAGTTGAAAAATAAATGTTGGCGAAAGTTAATTACTGCAAGTTTCGTTTTAAGGATTTCTCTGAAATTTGGGTCAAATGTCTTAGAGCTTTTCTCCTAATCTATAAAGAGTTAGAACGCCCATGAGCTATCAAATCGAAGGTCTATGAGTCTAGTTTCCAACTCACTAAACCGGTTATCCATTATACTTCAGATATTCACATTTTTATAAGACTGCGCATGCAGGCATGTCAAGGTAGGGTCGTAGCCACTATGTCGGTTTAGCTTTATAAAAGCTAATCTAGCTTCGTTTTAACTCAGAAAAATCAACCAAAATTCATATAAAATCAGAAGGAAAGTCTTTAAATTCTTTATGGATATTGATTGTTTCAACTCGGAAGTTTCATGGAAGTTGCTCTACATTGTGAGCTCTATATTTTGATATAGTCCTCCCCATCAATTTCGTGGCGTATCTTCATGGGTGTGGTGGCAGCGAGATAGCAGGTGTTTCTTTAGTATTTGGAGCAGCTATGGATATATATTGTCAAGGTAAGGATCTCATACACATATCTATTTGTTGAATTGAGATCCTAAGCTTTTAGTTACGAAAAATTGTAGTTGTTGAAGACTTGTAGTAGTTTCTTGTTGATTTTTTTTTTGCTATTGTTACTGCACGGAAGTAGATTGTTTAACTTTGTATTTCAAAGGTTTTTGTCAAGTAAGTCATTCCTTTACGACCCTCCTTCATAATCTTATGTGCTAGCATCATTTTTATAGATTTTTGAGCCACAAAGTGGTGTTTTGGATGTTGTTGCTCTGGTCATCCCTTTTCTCTTATTGAGTTGCGTCATTATTGTTGTATATTGATGGTCTAAAGGTGTTGGAGGTACTTGGCATTGGTTTGAGTCTTATCGGAGTCATGTAAAGAGGTTGTTGGATCAAATGACGTGAATTATGCCTAGAAATAGTGTCTCGGGAACTCGTCGCTCCTTTGAGATGTGGTTAGCATATTATTGTTGGATTTAGCTGTCATTTGTTATTGTTATTGGCCTTATTTTATGCTTTGGATTTGGCTTGTCGCAAGCGTGACATTAACACCTTATTAATTATCTATGGCTCGTTCTCATAGCCTTGCTGCTTGTAGGAATTGTTGTGTTATGATAGGTTGGGCAAGTTCCATACAGACACATTTGAGGCTTCAGTTGAAAGGTATATGTTAAAGTTTTTCCCTTCTTTCGGCATGTTTCCTGAAAGCTTAGTAGCAATATAACAAGGTTATCGTTGATGTACTCGCAACTATAATTGTGGGTGGTTAGCTGATGAAATGGTTATATTCCTCCCTTGTCGGGATTCTTATTATGTTAGTGAACCTATGTTGGGCACAACTTAGAGACTACTCGTTTAGGTTGGTTATAATTAAATTGCTCGTCGTTAGCCCTGGGGCTATTGTGGTTAGCTGCAGGAATGTGATCTTTGCCTGCGAGGCAATATTGTTGCCTAGGAGGGTCTATATGATCTTTGCCTATGGGGATATGTTGTTGCCTAAGATGTCTATGTGACGTTTGCCTGCGGGGCTATCTTGTTGCCTAGGAGAGGCTATATGATCTTTGCCTATAGGGTTATGTTGTTACCTAAGAGGGTTATATGATGTTTGCCTGCGGAGCTATGTTGTTGCCTAAGAGGGTTATATGATCTTTAACTATGAGGCTATGTTGTTTCCTAATAGGTCTATGTAATCTTTATCTATGGTGCTATATTGATGTCTAAGAGGGCTATGTGACTGCCTACGGGGCTAGGGGATGTATATAGATTGAATTGGCACATTTTGGGATCATGAGAGCCTATGTAGGTGGTATTGTTTGTTGTTTGCACCCGAGCTTATGGGGCCTTGGTTAGGTTGTTGTTTGATTATTTTTGTATGTTTGGATTCAAGAGCAGGTCATTATGCTTATGTTAGTCTTGATTTCCTTAGTTGATTACTTTTAGTATATTATAATACTTGCTTATTTAATCTATTGCCTTTCATACACAGTACATTATTTCATATTGACGCTCCATTGCATGGAGCGCTGCATTCATGCCTGTAGGTCTTGACAAACGACTAGTACAGTTGAGTTTCAGCAGGTTGTGTAGCCCCTTTCTTCCAGAGCTTCCAGAGTTTGGAGGTTTGTTGGAATTTGTTGTATATAGGTTAAGGTAGGTCGGGGCCCTATCCCGACCAAGCTTTATTACTCTTAGAGGCTTGCAGACTAGTGTGTTGGGAGTTATAGCCGCGTTATTGGCAAAGTTGGCCCTATTTGTTTGTTGGTTCGCTTAAGTTTGATGGTTGTTTGGTGTATTATCTTGATATATAGTTATTTTCAGCTTTTGTATAGAGATCATGACGACTTTGATGACCCATATAACGCTATATATTCTTAGATATCATGGTGGCCTTGATGACCCAAACAAGACTTATGTGTTAGTTGGCTATATCTTTACAGGAACTGTTGGGCATAACTATTTCATTTATAAAACTATCCACAGGGGCCTTGCCAACCAAGGTCTTATTTTTAAGTTAAGATGTAACACCTTACTTTTTGGGTATGAGTTTTGGGTCAACTTCAAACGACAATATTGTTATGTAGACCCTCGAGTTCCATATTGTTATGTAGACCCTTGAGTCGAGTTGTTCATGCCCATAAATTCCGCATGAACTTCATAAATTGAGTACATTTGAGAGGAGTAGTATATTCAAGTTCTAAGTCTTAAGTATTGAGTTCCTAACCCTTCTGAGATTAAATTCCTAATCATGGAACTATTACATATTACCCATGAAGTCCTTAAGTTGAGCAGAACCATATGAGTCGAGAAATCCTAAGATGATGAGTGTCATTAAGTCCTTCGAGTTGAGTATCTTGAATTGAGTATGTTGTGTTGATCTATGCTTCATTGTGTTGAGTACCTTATTGTTGAGTTTCACTGAGTTGAGAACCTTATTACTGTGTTGAGTATCTTATCCTTGAGTACTTCTGAGTTAAGTAAGTTTGAGTAGTTTTGAGTATCCTTGAGTTGAGTAAGTTTGAAAAGAGGTAAGTATGTTTCCTTTTTATCAAGTTCAAGCTTATGTTATGCTTTAGAACCCCTTACATGCTCGTACATTCCACGTACTAAGCCATTTGGCCTGCATTGTTTCATGATACAGATACAGGTATTCAAGGTCATCAACAGGAGCTTCGTTGATACCATATGGAGTTCGAGTTAACTATGGTGAGCCTCCTTGCTTCTGGAGGGTTCCACTTTTACTTTCAGTTATATCAGTTGTTAGGATGTCGTAGGTCTTATCTCGACTTCCATTTTAGTCATTTAGAGGCTTCATAGATAGACAGTAGAGTTTCACAAGTCTGTTCATTTATTTTATTAAATGTTTTAAAGACTTAAGTTGCCTATTTTATGGCGAGTTGAATAATTTATTTTTATTCGAAATTTTTCATTTGAGTTAAAGCTTTCTAATTGAGTTTCATGAATTTTTATTTAGTTTTTAAGCTTTGTATGCTTGAGTTAGTCTTCCGCTTGTAGTCAGCTAGGATGAGGGTTCGCTTGGAGACCAGCAATGGTTCTCGAGTGCCGGCCACGTCCAGGGTGTAGGCTTGAGTCGTGACAAACTTGGTATCAGAGCATAGAGTTCAACTGTCATAGGGTGTCTATGAAGTTGTGTCAGTAGGTGTCATAAACTAGGGGTACCCCATAGACGTAACATGGCGTACTTGACCCCGAAGGGGTCTCCATTCAAGCCCTTAGCATAATATAACATAAGATATTAAAAGTATGGAAAATTTAAAACTTCTTTAAAACTATACAATCGAAAACATTTTCATAAAGTAAGTGGAACTCTTTACTAAACTTTTGTCATCTATTAAACTCTTGAATAAAACTCTTGGGACGCAACCCATACAAAGTCTAAAAACATAAAGAAATGACATAAAGGAAATAATGGGTTTGTCCTAGAAGCTATGAGGACTCACCAAATCTTCAACTCTTCTTGCTCCTTAGAAACCTAGACTCCAAAGGAACTCAATCTCTGGAACCCTACATTTGATTAGAATGTAGGCAAAATATGCGTTAGTACATAATGTACCAAGTATGAAAGCTAGCATAACAACATAATAGAATCTCAAAATAGTTAGTCAACATAAGACATGAGCATAAGAGATAATAACATAATCATAGCATAATCTACAACATAAGCATCATATATTCATAAGTCAACATAAGACATAGTAAATGAGCATAAGAGATACATCATCTTCATGGCATAGTCCTTACTTAGACTTTCATATTTACATACTTCAACCTTTAGTCTTCCATATTACAAGAGAACTACTTCACAAGCCACCTCAAAGCATACTTGTGCAAGGCAAGAATAGCATCCCATAATACTATTCAAGATAAGTACCTCTTTTTGGTCATTCTTGGGCATAATCCACATTCATAGTCAAGACCTAGGTTTTCATGTCATAAGAGCACTATGCTCCTAAGTAACTTCAAAGCACACTTGTGCAATGCATGGGTGGCATCCCATAATACCACTCACACTAAGCATATCTTTGGAGTCACTCTATTCATGCTTACTATTCATAGGTGTCATTCTAGATCTACTTCTTATTGACAAGGAACTATCATCTTTATTCAATCATATCATGGAAGGCAACTACAACAACAACCCAAGCTAAGTCTATACTATATAAGAGAACCTTTCACAACTAGCCCCAAGTCATACTTATGTCATGTATGGATAGCATCCCATATTACTATCCACACTAAGTACTCCTTTAGACTATCATGAATGCTCACTAGTTAGGGACTAGTCCCTCTTGACTATTTGTCTCTATTCATTTAAGGTACTTCTCCATTTAGTACTAGGCAAGTCACAACACATGAATGGGTTCTATTTCCCAATTCAAGGCAACCAAGGACTAACCCCCTAATGGGCTAGACCATGCTATCATCATACTACCATAACTATATTAAGCTAAGCTAACTACCTTGGAAGACACACTATTATGCAAGTCCAAGCTATTCTAGGAAAGGTACTAGTGTTCCATCCTAGCTACCATGAAATAGTCCTAGACCAACGAAGTCATGCTACCCTTACAAGTATACTATGATACAAATGCAAGTTATCCTTAGGAGAGTATGATTCTCAATCCTAAGCTACCCTTAGGAGAGTATGAGTCCTCAATCCTAAGCTACCATGACTAACCCTAAGTCAAGCTACCCTTGAAATGCCTCTTATAGTGCAAAGTCAAGCTACCCTTAGGAGAGTATGGATCCTCAATCCTAAGCTACCCTGAGGAGAGTATAAGTCCTCAATCCTAAGCTATCCTTGAAATACATCTTACAATGCATAGTCAAGCTACCCTTATAAGCACATCAAGATGATAATGTAAGCTATCCTTAGGAGAGTATGATTCTCAATCCTAGGCTACCCTTAGGAGAGTATTAGTCCTCAATCCTAAGCTATCCTTGAAATGCATCTTACAATGCATAGTCAAGCTACCATTACAAGCACATCAAGATGCTAATGTAAGCTACCCTTAGGAGAGTATGATTCTCAATCCTAAGCTGCCATTAGGAGAGTATATTTCCTCAATCCTAAAGCTACCATGAAATGGTCTTGGCCTAACCAAATGAAGCTACCATAAAAGCATTTTACAATGCTAGTTTAAGTTATCCATAGGAGAGTATAAATCATCAATCCTAGGCTACCATGATTACTCCTAACTCATGCTACCATGACGTGCATTTTACAATGCCAAGTCAAGCTATCCTTTAGGAGAGTATAGATCCTCCATCCTAAGCTATCAATCTTGGTCTTATCCTACTAAGCCAAGCTATACATGAAGGGAACATATGTCACAACTTCAAGCTATTCTAGTCTAACATGCTTTGATTCATTTTAGGTTATTAAGCCAACCTAGAATCATTCTATGTGAGATAGCCTTGGATCTCCTAGCATATTTATGCCGAAGTGTGTAAGAGTGAAGCAATACACAACAAAATCACATAATATTGGCTTTACCCCTAAAGCCCTAACATTGATGACTGGAAGCCCTACTTTAAGATTTCTTCTTAATCTCATCATCATACCAAGATTTCAAGGTAATTCAATCACATTATTCGTTAGTAAGTGATTCTAGTCATGACACTACTAAAAAAATAGTGAATACCGACCTAAAAATTACCAACCTCAAATGGAGGTCGGTAATTTCTGACCTCCGGAGGTCGGTATTCTTAAAAAGAATAAAAAATTAAAAGAACTTTAGAAAACCGACTACAAGTAGTCGGTTTTTATACAAAATAAAGCGGGAAAAAAAATTCTGACCTCTGGAGGTCGGAATTTTTCCCAGGAAAAATGAATTACAATAAAAATCGACCTCTTGATGTCGGTATTAAATAAAATAAATAAATAACAATATTTTATTTTATTCTCAATTAAATATAAAAAACAAAATTGAGAAATATTTTGATTTAATTTTATCAAAATCGTCTTCCAGAGGACGGTTTTGTGTAAAATAAAAACCAAAAAAACATTATAATACCGACTACTGGAAGTCGGTAAAATTAAATAGTATGTAATTAAATTAATTTTCATTAAAATATTTATATAGTGACTTTAATAAAATTAATAAATTAATATTTTCAATTAAATTTAAATAAATCGTCTTCCGGAGGTCGGTTTTGTGTAAAATAAAAAACAAAATATATTATAATACCGAGTTTCGGAAGTCGGTAAAATTAAATAGTATGTAATTAAATTAATTTTCATTAAAATATTTAGATAGTGACTTCCATAAAATTAATAAATTAATATTTTCAATTAACTTTAAATAAATCGTCTTCCGGATGACGGTTTATATAAATTAAAAAATAAATTAATATAAAATACCGACCTCATGAGGTCGGTATTTTTATTTCATCCAAATACTTTAATAAAAGGGACATCCGGAGGTCGGTTTGTTTAAAATGTTCCTATTAATCATAATTTTGCTATTATAATACTAAACTTTCATTTTACACCTACAATTAATTGTTTAAAAAAGTTTAACAATTTTGTATACTTTTATAAATAAAAAGTTAGAATACGTGGAATAAACCAAAAACATCAATAATCCATATTTAGAATATGAAACTACGTTGATAAGAAAACCGACTACAAGTAGTTGGTTTTTATGCAAAATAAAGTAGGAAAACAAAATGCCGACCTCTGGAGGTCGGAATTTTTTTCGGGAAAAATGAATTACAATAAAAACCAACCTCTTGATGTCGGTATTAAATAAAATAAATAAATAACAATATTTTGTTTTTTCTCAATTAAATATAAAAAAAATTGAGAAATATTTTGATTTAATTTTATTTAAATCGTCTTTCGGAGGACGGTTTTGCGTAAAATAAAAAACAAAAAATATTATAATACCGACTTCCGAAAGTCGGTAAAATTAAATATTATGTAATTAAATTAATTTTCATTAAAATATTTATATAGTGGCTTCTAGAAAATGAATAAATTAATATTTTCAATTAACTTTAAATAAATCGTCCTCCGGATGACGGTTTTATATAAGTTAAAAAATAAATTAATATAAAATACCGACCTCATGAGGTCGGTATTTTTATTTCATCTAATTACTTTTAATAAAAGCGACATCCGGAGGTTGGTTTGTTTAAAATGTTCCTATAAATCATAATTTTGCTAGCATAATACTAAATTCATCTTACACCTACAATTAATTGTTTAAAAAAGTGTAACAATTTTGTATACTTTTATAAATAAAAAGTTAGAATTCGTGGAATAAACAAAAAAATATCTATAATCCATATTTAGAGTATGAAACTATGTTGATATGAATTAAGAGATAATTATACTTATATTTGTAGAGTAATGTACAAATTCTATCACTCTGTCGTCAAATGATGAACTTAATATATCATGTCATGATGTACAGGTGAAGAGCTAATTAACATATAATCTATTTGAGTACGAAATGCGAGATAATATTATTATATACGTTTGATCTTGATTGGATGTCAAGTGTAGTGATTATATCGTAGGCAATTATGACATGTAAAGGATAATTCATCGGAGTATGAAATACGTTGATTAATTATATATACTCTTTGAGTAGTTTAACAAATCAAGTCTTATATATTAGTGGTTCAGATATGAAATACATTATCAATTAAAGAAATACTGATGATCAATTCAAGGAGATTTATATATTAAGTTTGATATTGATAAACTTTAATTTGTTGATCGATAAAATTAAATTTATTAAATTAAACTTTTGTTGATGTGTAGTTAAATTATATATATATATATAATTTTAATTAATAAAATCAACCTCGAGAGATGAGTTTATATTAAAATAAATTAATAAATACCGACCTTAAGAGGTCGGTATATTTAAATTATTATTTTATTTAAATAATATCGACATCTCGTGGTCAGTAAATTAAACACTTCTCTTAAAAAAAGAATGATAATATCAAAACCCTAAGTCATCTCTCACTCCATTCTTAGTCCTCTCTCACCCCAACCCACCCCCATCCTTGCGCCACGCCACACCACACCACCAAGCCCAAAAAAATGAATTACAATAAAAATCGATCTCTTGATGTCAGTATTAAATAAATAAATAAATAAAAATATTTTATTTTTTCTCAATTAAATATTAAAAACAAAATTGAGAAATATTTTGAATTAATTTTTTTTTTAAATCATCTTTCGGAGGATGATTTTGTGTAAAATAAAAAACAAAAAAAATTATAATATCAACTTTCAGAAGTCGGTAAAATTAAATATTATGTAATCAAATTAATTTTCATTAAAATATTTATATAGTGGCTTCCAGAAAATGAATAAATTAATATTTTCAATTAACTTTAAATAAATCGTCCTCCGAATGACAGTTTTATATAAGTTAAAAAATAAATTAATATAAAATACCGACCTCATGAGGTCGGTATTTTTATTTCATCTAATCACTTTTAATTAAAGCGACATCCGGAGGTCGGTTTGTTTAAAATGTTCCTATTAATCATAATTTTGGTAGCATAATACTCCTAAATTTTCATTTTACACCTACAATTAATTGTTTAAAAAAGTGTAACCATTTTGTATACTTTTATAAATAAAAAGTTAGATCAATAATCCATATTTAGAGTATGAAACTACGTTGATATGAAAACCGACAACAAGTAGTCGGTTTTTATGCAAAATAAAGCGGAAAAACCAAATTCCGACCTCAGGAGGTCGGAATTTTCCCCAAAAAAATGATTATAATAAAAACTGACCTCTTGATGTCGGTATTATTTTGTCAATTAAATTTCAAAAAACGAAATTGAGAAATATTTTGATTCAATTTTATTTAAGTCGTCTTCTGGAGGACGGTTTTCTGTAAAATAAAAAACAAAAAAATTATAATACCAACTTCTGGACGTCGGTAAAATTAAATAATATGTAATTATATTAATTTTCATTAAAATAATTATATAGTGACTTCTAGAAAAATTAATAAATTAATATTTTCAATTAACTTTAAATAAATTGTCCTCCAGATGACGGTTTTATCTAAGTTAAAAAATAAATTAATTTAAAATACCGATCTCCCGATGTCAATATTATTTAATTAACATGATTACTTTTTTATTTATCTTAAAATTTAATATGATACCGACCTCATCAGGTCGATATTTTTTATTAAATATAATTACTTTTAATAAAAGCGACATCCGAAGGTCGGTTTGTTTAAAATATTCTATTAATCATAATTTTGCTATTGCGCATAATACTAATTTTTTATTTTACACATACAATTAATTGTTTTAAAAAGTGTAACAATTTTATATACTTTTATAAATAAAAAATTAGAATTCGTGGAATAAACAAAAAATATCAATAATCAATATATTTACAGCATGAAACTACGTTGATATGAATAAGGAGATAATTATACATATATTTCTAGAGTAATGTACAAATTCTATTAGTTCATCGTCAAATCATGAACTTAATATCTCGTGTAATGATGTAGAGGTGAAGAGCTAACATATAATACATCCGAGTATGAAATGCGAGATGATACTCGTAGAAATATCATGATAACAATTAATTAAATTTTGTATTTATAATTGATTGTTTAATTATTTGTACGTATAACCTTCAGTGTCTTATCTCGTTTTATGAAATAGACAATAGAACATCGTAAAGTACTGTGCAAAACAAGTTCTATCAAGATTATTACGTTCGATCTTGAATGGATGTCAAGTATATTGATCATATCGTAGGCAATGACATGTAAATGATAGTTCATCGGAGTATGAGATACGTTGATTATATACTCCTCGAGTAGTTTAACAAATCAAGTCTTATATATTAGTGGTTCAGATATGAAATGCATTATCAATTAAAGAAGTATCAATGATCATTTCAAGGAGATTTATATATTAAATTTGATATTGATAAACTTCTGTTAATCGATAAAATTAAATTTATATAATTAGGAGGTATATAATTTAAATTTATAAAATTAAATTGATCGATAAAATTAAATTTATAAAATTAAACTTCTGTTGATGTGTAGTTAAATTAAATTTTTATATATATATATCGACCTCATTCGGTTAGTGATGATTTTATGATATTTGTTGACACCCAATTTAATCGACCTACAACCCTTTCGGAAGTGCTATTCGATTAAAATGTATTTTCAAAACAGATTTCGGATTTTAAATTGTAATCGATTTTGGCTAAAAATTATATATTTTAGTATGCAATAATTTATAAAAATTATTATTAAATTATTATATTTATTGATAGTTAAACTCGAAATAATTACTTTACTTATTTATTTAAATATTTTAAAAATTTAGGTGTGTTTAATTATATGAAAATTCTTTAATATGTGTAATATTTTATTAATTGAATAACATCTCCTTAATCTTCTCTTAAATCATTGAACTCGTAGCCTAACATATTCGATTGTATTTCAATTCTAGTCCTTTCTTATTCAATCTATTTCAATTCTAGCCACTCAATTCAAATTCTTATTTCAATTATAGCCACTTGTTGATTTCAAATTTAGCCTATTCTTGTCTCAATTTTTTTTCAAGACTAATTTCCATTTAATCTCAACCATCTATCAAAATTCGAGATCAAATCCTAGTCGTCCATCTTCATCTAATCAATGGTCAAATTGAATCTTCCCCACTTTCCTATTTCAATCTAAAAGACCCACTTTCCAATTTCAATCAAAAAGACCAAAACCCCTAAAAGCCTCTCAAAGAAGAGCAGCCGCAGCGACCTCGCTCGTCTCCAATAGCTCCGGCGAGTAGCGCTAAGCGGCAGCCTCCGAGCAGCCGCCGCCTCCTCCGTTACCCTCTTCTCTCCCCTTTCCGACTAACGAACCCGGCGTAGCCGCACCTCTCTCTCTCGTTAGCTGCTCCGTAGAATGCGACTGGAACTGTCTTCGTCTACTCTCATTTTCATCTAACTCTGTCGATTGCAGAGAGGGAAAGAGAGGGGTCTGCTCACTCACAAAGTAGAAAGGAGCGAGATAGCATCAGGTGACCATATCTACACTTAGAGAACTGTCTTCGCCTACTCTCATCACGGTTAGTCTCAGTCTGCAGCCACTTTACACCATTTCAATTGTTCGTTGGTTTCAGCACACGAAGAATGGTTTGGATAGCCCTCCTGTTTAAACTAGAACACATTTTAAATTTTAATAAGTATGTACAGTAGCGTCTCAGCTTTAGATTAGAGAGATGATTGGGGAAATACAAACAAACTTCATTGTCAATTGTGAATGAATTTGGCAGATGCACACAATTGAAATCCACAAAAAAGTTGGAGTGTCATTCCTCTTTGTGGATGTTGAAAGTGTATTTCAAAACTAAAAGTTGTTACTACTATTCTGGTCTTCCTAGCTGCATCTTGTTTAGTTTCAAACTGTTCCACTCGTCTGGTCGCATTGCTAATCAGTGTCGGGCGTCGTGTTATCAAATTTCAGCTTGCTTAAAATGCTACTGTTAGAATTTTTTAACTATCCTTGTTAATATGTCTAATGTGATTGTAATAAGTTACAGACAAGTGTTATCTCTTTTCTCTGTGAATGTGATTTAATATATCTTTATAGGATTAAATTTGCTAGTTTGAATTCTCTATATTGGCTGAATTGATTCTAACTACAATCTCCTCCAGTTAGTACTGAATTATTCCGTAACTCTTGATTGTTTAACGATTCTAGTATATCTCATTTTAATGATTCTAGTATATATCATTTTAACTTTCAAAGTTCACGGATCGGAAAACCAAAGTTCCAACTTCCAACCAAAATCAAAATTTGAAAAACTTTAGAAACCAAAGTTCTAACTTCCAATCAAAATCAAAATTTGAAAAAGTTTAGGAGTATCACTGAAACAAAAAAGACAACTCAAGCTCAACTCCAACTTAGAATAGCTTATGTGAGAATGGCTAGGAGAAACCTATTTTGAATTATCAAGAAAAAGAAAAAGAAAAAACAACACAAACTTGTTTACTAATTGTCAAATGTTAATAATGACTGAAATCTCTCTATAATGACTAATAAAGAAATTATAAATTGTTTCTTTTCGTGCTAGGCAACTGAGGAAACTCAACATCTAAAAAAGTTGAATACTTGTGTATAAAAGAACAAAAAGAAAGTTGCTGAATCTAAAAGGTACAGGCCTTGCAATTTCTTCTCTACTTTTCTTTATTGGGTCATAATGTTGACCAAATTAGTGTGAAAATATAGACTGGTCAACGGACAGAGATTGACTTATGGTGGCTACTCTATACATACATTACCGTAAAGCCAAAAATACTCACTGAAACGCAGCTTTATTTTAGAAAAGTATGTATTCCAATATGACAAATGTTAAAGTTTGAATTCCAAAAAGATATCTATTCATGTGGGTGTTCTTTCTTTTTCTATGTTGATGCTTGTTTTCAAATTGGCTCGTATTTAGGAAATAGGTAGTTGACGAATCTCGATGTTGCTACGTGTTTGTGCCATGTAGTAACTAATAATTATTGAATCTTTTTCTAGTGTTGAAAGAGTTGATTTTGCGGGCTAGGCAACTGGGGAAGCTCAACATCAAAAAAAGTTGATACAAGCTTCTTTCATCAAAGTAGGAGATAATGTTTGGTGTTTCTAAATTTCTAAAGTTCAAGTACAATTTCTTTTCATAATGTGTTTGTGTCCTTCTAGTATTGATACTTAGTTTAAATATTGTGATAATTTGTTTGTGTCCATCGAGTGTTTGTTTAGCATAAGTACCAACACTAGTTGATTCTATTGATGACAAAATTGATTTTCTTGGAAGATTGATTTGTGTCCATCTAGTGTTGACACTTAGCTTTAATTTAGGAATAATGTGTTTGTTAAGCACAAGTACCAACACTAGTTGATCCTATTGATGACAAAATTGATTTTCTTGGAAGATCGATTTGTGTCCATCTAGTGTTGACACTTAGCTTTAATTTAGGAAACTTTAATTTAGGAATAATGTGTTTGTTAATCATAAGTACCAACACTAGTTGATCCTATTGATGACAAAATTGATTTTCTTGCAAGATTGATTTGTGTCCATCTAGTGTTGACACTTAATTTTAATTTAGGAATGATGTGTTTGTTAAGTATAAGTACCAACACTAGTTGATCCTATTGATGACAAAATTGATTTTCTTGCAAGATTGATTTGTGTCCATCTAGTGTTGACACTTAATTTTAATTTAGGAATGATGTGTTTGTTAAGTATAAGTACCAACACTAGTTGATCCTATTGATGACAAAATTGATTTTCTTGAAAGATCGATTTATGTCCATCTAGTGTTGACACTTGGCTTTAATTTAGGTATAATGTGTTTAGTTGGTCGATTTAGTTGTTGGAATTAAGTCAAAACTAAACTAGTTAAAGTTGTTAAGCTGTTTAAATAAGTTAAAATAATTAAGTCAAAATTAATGTAGTTAAAGTTAAAAAGTTGTTAAGTTGTTTAAATAAGTTAAAATAAATAATGTCGTTTAGTTAGTGAATTTAGTTGTTGGAATTAAGTCAAAACTAATGTAGTTAAAATTAAAAAGTTGTTAAGTTGTTTAAATGAGTTAAAATAAATAATGTCGTTTAGTTAGTGGATTTAGTTGTTAGGATTAAGTCAAAACTAAACTACTTAAAGTTGTTAAGTTGTTTAAATAAGTTAAAATAAATAATGTCGTTTAGTTGGTCGATTTAGTTGTTGGAATTAAGTCAAAACTAAACTAGTTAAAGTTTTTAAGTTGTTTAAATAAGTTAAAATAAATAATGTCGTTTAGTTAGTGAGTTTAGTTGTTGGAATTAAGTCAAAACTAATGTAGTTAAAGTTAAAAAGTTGTTAAGTTGTTTAAATAAGTTAAAATAAATAATGTTGTATAATTAGTGAATTTAGTTGTTGGAATTAAGTCAAAACTAATGTAGTTAAAGTTGTTAAGTTGTTTAAATAAGTTAAAATAAATAATGCCGTTTAGTTAGTGAATTTAGTTGTTGGAATTAAGTCAAAACTAATGTAGTTAAAGTTAAAAAGTTGTTAAGTTGTTTAAATAAGTTAAAATAAATAATGTGGTTTAGTTAGTGAATTTAGTTGTTGGAATTAAGTCAAAACTAATGTAGTTAAAGTTAAAAAGTTGTTAAGTTGTTTAAATAAGTTAAAATAAATAATGTGGTTTAGTTGGTGAATTTAGTTGTTGGAATTAAGTCAAACCTAAACTAGTTAAAGTTGTTAAGTTGTTTAAATAAGTTTAAATAAATAAAATGTCGTTTAGTTGGTCGATTTAGTTGTTGGAATTAAGTCAAAACTAAACTAGATAAAGTTGTTAAGTTGTTTAAATAAGTTAAAATAAATAGTGTCGTTTAGTTAGTGAATTTAGTTGTTGGAATTAAGTCAAAACTAATGTAGTTAAAGTTAAAAAGTTGTTAAGTTGTTTAAATAAGTTAAAACAAATAATGTGGTTTAGTTAGTGAATTTAGTTGTTGGAATTAAGTCAAAACTAATGTAGTTAAAGTTAAAAAGTTGTTAATTTGTTTAAATAAGTTAAAATAAATAATGTGGTTTAGTTAGTGAATTTAGTTGTTGGAATTAAGTCAAAACTAATGTAGTTAAAGTTAAAAAGTTGTTAAGTTGTTTAAATAAGTTAAAATAAATAATGTGGTTTAGTTAGTGAATTTAGTTGTTGGAATTAAGTCAAAACTAATGTAGTTAAAGTTAAAAAATTGTTAAGTTTAAATAAATAAATAATGTCGTTTAGTTGGTGAATTTAGTTGTTGGAATTAAGTCAAAACTAATGTAGTTAAAGTTAAAAAGTTGTTAAGTTGTTTAAATAAGTTAAAACAAATAATGTGGTTTAGTTAGTGAATTTAGTTGTTGGAATTAAGTCAAAACTAATGTAGTTAAAGTTAAAAAGTTGTTAAGTTGTTTAAATAAGTTAAAATAAATAATGTGATTTAGTTAGTGAATTTAGTTGTTGGAATTAAGTCAAAACTAATGTAATTAAAGTTAAAAAGTTGTTAAGTTTAAATAAATAAATAATGTCGTTTAGTTGGTGAATTTAGTTGTTGGAATTAAGTCAAAACTAATGTAGTTGAAGTTAAAAAGTTGTTAAGTTGTTTAAATAAGTTAAAATAAATAATGTGGTTTAGTTAGTGAATTTAGTTGTTGGAATTAAGTCAAAACTAATGTAGTTAAAGTTAAAAAGTTGTTAAGTTGTTTAAATAAGTTAAAATAAATAATGTGGTTTAGTTATTGAATTTAGTTGTTGGAATTAAGTCAAAACTAATGTAGTTAAAGTTTTAAAGTTGTTAAGTTGTTTAAATAAGTTGAAATAAATAATGTCGTTTAGTTATTGAATTTAGTTGTTGGAATTAAGTCAAAACTAAACTAGATAAAGTTGTTAAGTTGTTTAAATATGCTAAAATAAATAATGTGGTTTAGTTAGTGAATTTAGTTGTTGGAATTAAGTCAAAACTAATGTAGTTAAAGTTAAAAAGTTGTTAAGTTGTTTAAATAAGTTAAAATAAATAATGTCGTTTAGTTATTGAATTTAGTTGTTGGAATTAATTCAAAACTAATGTAGTTAAAGTTAAAAAGTTGTTAAGTTGTTTAAATAAGTTAAAATAAATAATGTCGTTTAGTTATTGAATTTAGTTGTTGGAATTAATTCAAAACTAATGTAGTTAAAGTTAAAAAGTTGTTAAGTTTTTTTAAATAAGTTAAAATAAATAATGTCGTTTAGTTAGTGAATTTAGTTGTTGGAATTAAGTCAAAACTAAACTAGTTAAAGTTGTTTAAATAAGTTGAAATAAATAATGTCGTTTAGTTGGTGGATTTAGTTGTTGGAATTAAAATAAATTAAAATAAATAAGTTCAAATGTTATTTAGATGTTGGTAAAATTATCATTATTGTTTGTGTAGATGGATCCTGATCAAGTCATGATCCATCAATTGGACTATAATCTAATTCAATTCACTTCTATGTGTTCCTAACCTTGAACAATTACTACATATGGCATTGATTTAAGAAGATCGACTATGAACCTTCAATTTCACCTTTAATGGCATAAACCCACAAATATCACATTCATCAATTTAGACTAGGGTTTACCATACATGCTCGTACATTCAACGTACTGAGCCATTTGGCCTGCATCGTTTCATGATGCAGATACAGGTATTTAGGGTCATCAACAGGAGCTTTGTTGACACCACATGGAGTTCGAGTTAGCTAATGGTGAGCCTCCTTGATTCCGGAGGGTTCCACTTTTACTTTCAGTTATATCAGTTGTTAGGATGTCGTGAGTCTTGTCCCGACTTCGATCTTTGTCATTTAGAGGCTTCATAGATAGGCAGTAGAGTTTCACAAGTCTGTTCATTTATTTTATTAAATGTTTTAAAGACATAAGTTGCCTATTTTATGGCGAGTTGAACAATTTATTTTTATTCAGAGTTTTTCATTTGAGTTAAAGCTTTGTAATTGAGTTTCATGAATTTTTATTCAGTTTTTAAGCTTTGTATGCTTGAGTTGGTCTTCCACTGTAGTTAGCCAGGATGAGGGTTCGCTTGGGGACCAACAATGGTTCTCAACTGTCGGCCACGTCCAGGGTGTAGGCTCGGGTCGTGACACAAGATATACTTGTTTGTGTTTATCTACTATATGTGACATTTATGTGCTATTAGAAATGGTTTAGTAGGGTCAACTAAGGCCTAAGTTTTGACATTAGGTGTCAGTAGCGCCCCTTGAATTTGGGGCGTGACAGTAACGCTTCCCCAACTCATTACAGATGTCATCATAAAGTTTGTAGAAAAAAGTTTGGGTGCTATGAGGCCCCAAATTCATGGGCTAATACACCCGAAAAATCAAGAAAATCACACAATTCTAAAAGTTGCTTTTAAATGCAAAAATATGTCTGAAAGAAATGGTAGGACTGTACGTAACACTTCCCCAACTCATTACGGAGGTCCTTGTGAAATTTTTTCAAAACAATTTTTGGGTGCTCTGAGGCGCCAGATCCATGGGCTAATACACACGAAAAACTAAGAAAGTCACGTAATTCCTAAAAAATGGCTTGTAAATGCGAAAATATTCCTGAAAAAATGTTGGGGCTATACGTAACGCTTCGCCAACTCATTATGGAGCTACTCATAAAGTTATTTCAGAAAAAAATTTGGGTGCTCCGAGGTGTTAGATCCATGGGCTAATACACACAAAAATAGAAAATGTTTTGTAATTCCTAAAAGTTCGCTTGTAAATACGAAAATATGCCTGAAAAAATGGTGGGACTGTCCATAATGCTTCCCCAATTCATTACGGATGTCTTCATAAATTTTTTTCAGAAATTTTTTTTTGGGTGCTCCGAGGCGCCAGATTAATGGGCTAATACACACAAAAAAAACTAAGAAAGTCGCGTAATTCTTAAAAGTCGCTTGCAAATGCGAAAATATACATGAAAAAAATAGTGGGGTTGTACGTAACGCTTCCCCAACTCATTACAGAGGTCCTCATAACATTTTTTCAGAAAAAATGTTATGCTCCGAGGCGCCAGATCATTGGATTAATACACACGAAAAATCAAGAAAATTGCGTAATTCCTAAAAGTGGGCTTGTAAATGCGAAAATATGCGAAAAATGGTGGGACTGTACATATCACTTCCCTAACTCATTACGGAGGTCCTGATAAAGTTTTTTCAGAAAAAATAATTGGGTGCTCCGAGGTGCCAGATCCATGGGCTTATACACATGAAAAACCAATAAAGTCGCGTAAAAGTGACTTGTAAATGCGAAAAATTACCTAAAAATAATGGTGGGACTGTACGTAACACTTTCCCAACTCATTACAGAGGTCCTTAGAAAGATTTTTTAGAAAAAAAATTTGGGTGCTCCGAGGCGCCATAATTATGGGCTAAACACGAAAAACCAAGAAAGATGCGGTATTCCTAAAAGTGGCTTGTAAATGCAAAAAATTGCCTTAAAAAAATGGTGGACTGTACGTAACACTTCCCAACTCATTATGGAGGTCCTTATAAAGTTTTTTCAGAACAAAATTTTGGGTGCTCTAAGGCGCCAGATCTATGACTAATATACACGAAAAATCAAGAAAGTTGCGCAATTCCAAAAAGTTGCTTGTAAATGCGAAAATATGTCTGAAAAAATGGTGGGACTGTACGTAATGCTTCCCCAACTTATTACGGAGGTCCTCATAAAGTGTTTTTCAGAAAACTTTTTGGGGTGCTCCGAGGGGCCAAATTCATAGGCTAATACATACGAAAAAATCAGAAGAGTCGCGTAATTCCTAAAAGATGACTTGTAAATGTGAAAATATGCCTAAAAAAAGGTGTGATGAGACTATACATAATGCTTCCCCAACTTCTTATGGAGGTCCTTATAAAGGTTTTTCAGAAATTTTTTTTTTAATGCTTCTAGACGCCAGATAAATGGGCTAATAATAACTTAAGAATATTTGATATTGACACTTTTTCTGATCTTTTGGATGCTAATGAAGCAATTAAATAAAATTACATGTTTTACCATTTAAATTAACTATAGGTTGATTTTTTTTTCTCTTTAACAATTGATTTTATGCCTCAGTGGCACACGAGCTCTTTAGAAGAATAATACAAATAAAAATAACTTGGTATCTTGAAATTTATGAGTGGAGGAACAAGATTTGAAATTGATATATTTAATTTCTTTCCAATTAAATGAATTGTTTTACCACATAGCTTTTGTATATCTCTATATTAACTTGGTATCATGAAATACTCATTTAATCCTTCAATGAAATACTCCTCAATTATTCTTAACTATTTATTGTTGTGATATATTTATTAGTTTTCTTATATTTTTTATTAATTTAATTAGTTAGATAATATCTTTATTTTTACATTTTATTCTATCTTTTTAAAAGAAATAGATTAAAACAACATAGTCATACTTTTGTGTTCCAGTAAATTTCTCAGCCCCATCACTAATCTCTTTTTCTTCTTTTTTTCTCTCAAACAACCAAAGCTCAATGCGTATCTTCGATAGCACTTCCAATTCTACCAAGAAGGTACAAAACTCACATTTCTATTTTGGGTATTAATATTAATATCAATTTCAATATTACTTTACTTGTTTCTGTAATTCAATGCTGAGAGGGAAAAAAAACTAATAAATGGCAGCAGAAGGAGGAAAAAGAATGGTTAGGTGCAAGTTTCAAGCCAGAGAATTTTCTTCCAGGAATTGTAATTGGTTTCATTATTGGGTTGTTGTTGGATTTGTCAAAACCCTCCAAAAGTATTGCTTTGAAGAAGACAAGTAATTTGTTGAACAGAAATCAACCTGAAAAGATTTTATCCCCAGCTAAGGCCAATGAAGAGCTCAAAATGGTTTGTTTAATTCCTTCTTCTTTTCGATTTTATCCCTAATTGTTGGAATTAGTATAATTTTGATTTGTTTAATTTTGTAACATTTTATTTGTTCATTTCAGGTAAAGTGTAGTTCTCAGAGTTGATTTCTTGTATGGTCAGTCAATTAATAGTAATAGTTTTTCCTCCGTCCCTCTGTGTCGTGTAGAATATTGGAATTGAGAAACTACTAAATATGGAAAGAAACACTTTTTTGGGACATATAGAAATAGCAAGACATTTAAATTGAGACAAAGGAGTAATTCAAAAGGTCACTTTTTTTTTTGTTGAAGAAAAGATGAGTTTTTGAGATAATAACTATAAGTTGAGTGTCTTGAAAACTCAACTCAGATTTTTCACTTCTATCTGTGCATTTTTTATTACTATTTGGGGTTTGTAGTAATACTTATACTGAAAGAACATACAACTGAACAAGGGACTGCAAAGTGAATTCCCTAATAAATATGTTATGATAATAAAATAGGCAGATGAAAGGATTAATAGTTTTAAGAGGATTGGTCACTCCCTTAAAGGAATAATAAGAAGAGCATTTAGCTCTAAAGTTTGTAACTTTTTTAGCATATTCTGGTAACTCTTGCTTTGGCCTTCATAATGCAAAAGCAAACTTGATAGGTAAGAATTGTTGGGTGATACTAACAACAACAAACCCGGTGTAATCACACAAGTGGGGTTTTGGGAGTGTAAGATGTATGCAACCTTAGTAGAGAGGTGGTTTCCAATTGACCCTTGACAACTCTCTTTCTTTATCGGGGCTTGGGACCGGCATGAGCGAGCTCACACGGATGGAGTTAAATATTCAGGAAAAATCTTTTCATGTGTACTCTGTCAACTATAATGAATTCTCAGGCTTTGGAAATATGTTAACTATCAGATACCCCTATGAAAATTTGTAACTATTTTGTTGTAGCCGAGGTGGGAAAATCTTCAATTTTTGATACCTAGCACTAGAGATACTTCAACGTTGTTGCTAGGCTTCTTGAAAATTAATTAGGAGCATGTACATTTTTGAAGGATTGAAAATTGGCATCTTCACCAAACACTTTGCCTAGAAAGTAAATTGAACTTTACTTAAGAAAGGAAAAAAAAAGGTAACTTCAGCACAAAAAGAAATGAATCATGAGCCTAACTCAACCCCAATAGTTAGCTTATGAGGGAAGGATTGTCCAAGTCCATATAAAGAGTCTAATTTTTCCTTATCTTAGGACTGGACATCTGGTATGTGGACAATTTTAATATGGGGGCCTAACTAGTGTTGCTCCCTAATAGTAACCAGAAGTAAAGAACCGACAAAATAGAACAAAGCAAGTAGATTTACTGAAACTAGTTTGTGCAAGTATCTTAAACACAACTATACAGATAAAGTTGTCCGCATGGAGAGGACAAGACTCTAGAAAATAGTAGTTTTGATTCTTCATTACATAATACTAATAACTAATCCTGATTACATATATATAGAGAACATAAAAGGATAAGACTGACACTATAAACTATAAAGTAGGAATAACAACTGACAGCAGTTGTTTGTCCAGAATTCAACTCTTTATTCTTTTGTCGATATTTTCTTCTAAAGTACGTCTTGAGAGGTGGGTTGGTATCAGTGCATGTCCAGAATTCAACTCTTTATTCTTTTGTCGATATTTTCTTCTAAAGTACGTCTTGAGAGGTGGGTTGGTATCAGTGCAAACCCCCCCCCCTCCTGAAAAGATGCCTTGTCCTTAAGGCAGAACAGAGGAAATTGAACAGCAAGCAAGTCATAGTCTTCCCAACTAGCCTCTTCAATAGGACGACGCCGCCATTGAATAAGTAATTCCAGAGTTGGCACTCCAGACTCTTTCACCCAACGATGCGATAAAACTTTTACAAGTTCAACCATAAATTCTGATTCACCCTATAGTGGTAAGGGTGGAGGGGAAGCAATATTAGAACAACCACGAGTAGGACAAAGCAGCGAGACATGAAAAGTAGGATGTACCTTAGATGTTTCAGGAAGCTACAATTCATAAGAAACAGGACCAACTCGACAAACAATTTTGTATGGCCCAAAATATCAAGGTGAAAGCTTCTCATTAAGACGTTTGGCTAAACTCTTCTGGCGATAAGGTCGCAAACGAAGGAAAACAGCATCACCCACATTAAAAGACAAGTCACGCCGCTTGGAATCAGCTTGAGACTTCATTCTGGATTGAGCCTTCATGAGATTGGAACGTAGTACCTCTAACATTTGATCTCGTTCCACGAGCTGCTATTCAAGTTCAATAATTTTACTTTCTCCATACAAAGGGATGCAAGAGTGGTGGTTCTCTCCCATACACAATCTGGAAAGGAGCCATATTGGCTGAAGAATGGTATCCACTGTTGAAAGAATATTCAGCCCAAGATAGATATTGAAGTCATGATTTGGGCTTGTCATGAGCAAAACAACGTAAGTTTCAAGGCATCGATTGACCACCTCCGTTTGACCGTCAGAGTGGGGATGATAGGAAGTACCCATATGGAGACTAGTGCGACTAAGGCGAAAAAGTTCCTGCCAAAAAGCACTTGTGAAGACAACATTACGATCTGAAAGAATGGAGCGCGGTAAACCATGCAACCTGACAATTTCCTTACAGAAAACCCCAACCACTGTTTTAGTAGTAAAGGGATGATATAAAGCAAGAAAATGGCTGTATTTGCTAAACCTGTCAACCACCACAAGAATAGTATCAAAGCCATCAGAAGGAGGAAGCCCAACAATGAAATCAAGGGAGATATCCTCCCAAACTTTGTTAAGAATGGCCAAAGGTTGTAAGAGACCAGCTGGAGCTAATGTTTCATATTTATGTTGCTGGCATATCAAACAATTCTAGACAAAGGACTTAACATCATGCTTCAAACAAGGCCAGAAAAAATTTGCAGATATCGTTTTGAGAGTTTTCAAGTAACCTCCGTGCCCTCCTGTTGGACAATCATGTGATTCTGCTAAAATCTTGGCTTTGAGTTCAGGATAATCAGGAATAACCAGCCAAGATTTGTAGTAAAGATGGTTAGTAGACAACGAGAAATCAGGATGAATCAACAGATCAGAAGAGAGTTGATCTCGAATCTGCTTAGTATATGGATCAGCTTCAATTGCTTCTGTCAAATCACTGAAATCTAATGCAATAGACATCACCAAAGAAAAAAATTAGCATGTTGAGGGCGACAAGATAGGGCATCAGCTCCTTTGTTTTCACTTCCTGACTTATAGACAATAGTAAAATCAAAAGGCAATAATTTGAACAACGTTGTTGTTCAGCAGTAGTCACCCGCTGATGCAAGAGATACTTTAGGCTACAATGGTCAGTAGTGACAATAAAATGCCGACCCAAAAGATAATGCTTCCATCTTTGCAATGCAAGGACCAAAGCCAGCAATTCACGATCATAAGTAGATTTAATGCGACTAGAAAAGGAAAATCCCTTACTGAAATAGGCTACTGGATGACACTGTTGCAGTAAAATAGCCCCAACTCCATCAGATGAAGCATCACACTCAATTGTAAACTGTTGAGTGAAATCTGGAAGACGAAGCACTGGTACTGATGTCAAGATCCTCTTAAGATTTTGGAAAACCTGCTCTACTTTTGCATGCCAGGTAAAAGCATCTTTCTTGGTCAATTCTGTTAAAGGACGAGCAATGATCCCATAGTTCTTAACAAAGCGCCTATAATAACTTGTGAGACCTAAGAAACCACGAAGTTCCTTGACATTCTTTGGAACAGGCCGTTCCAACACTGCATATATTTTTTCTGAATCCACGGCTACTCCATCTTGAGAAATCACATGACCCAAAAAACCAACTTGGTGTTGACCAAATAAACATTTCTTTGGATTAGCAAAAAAGGAATTGACAGAATGAAGATGGAGGACTGTTTGAAGGTGTTATTGGTGTGTTTGAGGGTCAGGACTATAGATTAGAATATCATCAAAGAACACTAGGACAAATTTTCGAAGGTATGACCTGAAAAGATAATGGCACCTTGAAATGTGGATGGTGCATTGGTGAGTCCAAAAGGCATTACGAGAAACTCATAATGGCCTGAATAAGTGCGAAAGGTAGTTTTATAGACATCATCAGGTTGGACACGAATTTGATCGTATCCGGAACGAAGATCAATTTTAGAAAAAATTGTGGCCCCATGTAATTCATCTAACAACTCATCGATATTTGGAATTGGATATTTGTCCGGGACAGTGATTTTGTTTAGGCTACGGTAATCCACACAAAACCGCCAAGAGTTATCTTTCTTTTGAACTAGCAGAACCGGACTAGCAAAGGGACTTGAACTAGGGCGAATGAAACCAGATTCTAATAAAGCTGCAACTTGGTTCTCAATTTCAGTTTTTTGACCATGTGGGTAACGATAAGGTCTGATGTTTGTAGGTTTAGAATTTGGTAATAGAGGAATAACATGAGAATGTGCTCTAAATGGTGGAAGAGATGTTGGTTCAGAAAACACAAACTGGTATTCACGTAAAAGGGTTTGGATTGCATTACCTGGAACTTCTGATACCATGTTAAAAGATTGGAGAGAAGCTGTGGCTGAATCTGTCAATCTCACGCCTTGCAACTTGTAACGCTTCCCTTGCCAATTGAAAATTATGAATAGATCCTTCCAATTAGCTTGAATCGTATTGAGGGAAGCTAACCATTTGATACCAAAAACCAAATCAGCCCCTCCTGCTGCAAAAGGGTAGTAATCCTGAGTGATAGTAAAGCCGGCAATTGAATTTGAAGATTCCGACAAACTTTATTGCAGCGTATGATATCCCCATTCCCTATTTGCACACCGAATGTTGGAACCATTTCTACAGGTATATTATGCTCCTCCGCAATGGAATCAGCCACAAAATTATGTGTGGAACCACTATCCACAAGTATTAAAACCTTTTTACGATTGATCTCACCCTGAAGCTTCATTGTAGCACCCATTGATTGTCCCAAAATGTCATGGAAGGAAATTTCAGCAAGGTCATTTTCTTGAGGGTTATCACCAACTACTGCATTGACCTCGTCAACCTCTTCCAATTGACCTTCTCTAGTACTCTCCATAAGAGATAATTTTGCAGATTTGCATCTATGACCGGGTGCAAATTTCTCATGGCAACAAAAGCAAAGTCCTTGTGCCATAAGATTTCTCCTCTCGGTATCCCATGTTCGCGTTTGAAGAGATTGTGAAGCGACTGTGTTGGATGAAACACTGCTGCATAAATTGTGATTTGCAGATGAAGAATTGTTCTGGGTGTTCCTAAAAGAATTCAATGGATTTTGTACCATGGGTCTATTGTTTGGGGTCCAATTAGGCACTTTATTGCTGCGTGTTGTGCCTAATTTATTTTCAAATTCAAGTGCCAAACTCATGGCCCTGTAAACTGTTCTAGGTTTGTGAATCCTAACATCAGATTTAAGTTCATCTTTCAACCCATTCAGGAACACCCCTAAAAAGACAGGGATCTGGCCAATTTGTAACCCTAGATGAACGCTTTGCAAATTCTTGACGATACTCCTGTACAGAACCTGTTTGCTGAATGTTACAAAGGTGCTTGTCGGGATTTTGAAACTCTGCAGGACCATAATTTTCCTGCAATGCTTTAACAAATTCTTCCCAATAAAACAAAGTTCGCTCACGATTTATCCAAGAGAAGAGATCTAGAGCATCCCCTGCCAAATACATCGCCGTGATGTCAACTTTATGTTCCTCTTGAGTTTGATAGTATCAGAAGTATTTTTCTGCTTTCAAAATCCATCCTCTAGGATCGCCTCCTTCAAATCTGGGGAATTCCATCTTTGTGTATGGCTTTCGGGGAGGATTTTTTGGCCAAGATGGACTATCAATGTCTTCTTCCTCATCTTGCCAAAGAGACTTTCCTTTATTACGGTTTTTGTGACTGGATTCTTCTTGTTGAGTGCAACTAGTCTGGGCCTTCAATGTTGAAACATCTGCTGCCAGGGAGTCAATTGTATTTTGACGCTATGGCAGATAATTGTTGGGCAAGCGATTCAACATTGGGAACGCCTTCTTGGAAATTAGACAATCTCGTATTGACCATGTTGGATCGATCTGCTCTGATACCAAAACTGATAGTAATCAGAAGTAAAGAACTGACAAAATAGAACAAAGCAAGTAGATTTACTTAAAATAGTTTGTGCAAGTATCTTAAACACAACTATACAGATAAAGTTGTCCGTATGGAGAGGACAAGACTCCAGAAAATAGTAGTTTTGATTCTTAATTACATAATACTAATAACTAATCCTGATTACATATATACAGAGAACATAAAAGGATAAGACTAAGACTAAGACTGACACTATAAACTAGGAATAACAACTGCTAGACAGCTGTTGTAGCAGTTGTTTGTCCAGAATTCAACTCTTTTGTCGATATTTTCTTCTAAAGTACGTCTTGAGAGGTGGGTTGGTATCACCCCCCCCCCCCCCCGCGTGAGGCCCCTTCTTTTGACATATGATTTTGGCTGTAACTAATGAGAATGGGCACAAAGGCAATTGCCATTCATGTAATTTCATTTTCCTAGACAAAGGGAGTAACCTTGTTTATTACTCTATATTGTGTTTCCTTATCTTGAAAACACTAGAATCCAGCTTTTTTCCCTTTTAATTTGTGTATGTGCGAGACACTGTGTGTTTACTATATTCTTCTTTTTTCTTACAAAAAAGGATACTGTATTGACCTCATCATATATTTTATTGTTTTATAAAATATATTGTTGTTTTTTATTGCATGTTGAACAATTTGGTACTCGATCCCCCCATCCCCACTCATTCTACGCACACACTCAGTCCCCCTCTGTATTCACACACACAAAGAATCATACAAGGAAAAAGAAATTGATGTTGGATCCTTCTTGTCATCATCGAAACATATGTAGTGATATTTGTTGGGTCTAAGTATATGTTTGGCTGTCTCTATGTTGAATAGATTTCTACAAATGCTATTTTATGACCTTGAGATATTTAATAACAGGTATTAGTTGTCAGACAAGACCTGAAAATGGCACAAGGAAAAGTTGCATCTCAGTGTGCTCGTAAGGAACCTCTAGCATTTTGATGTTTCAATTGTTCCATATTATTCAAGTTTCTCATGATGTTTTCGTGGTCTGTGTCAATTTAACGGCTTAATTAAACGACGCAGATGCTGCTACTGGCATGTATGCAGACCTTATGCAAAGGTATCTCTACAAGGATTATACTATACTGCTGAGACAATCAAAGACATTAACCCTGAGTGTCATTTTCCATAGAAAGGACGGGCAGAACTAAGTAGTTTTACAGTTACACCAACCGCATTGGCTCTTAAGCTCCTTGCTGGTGACGTGCAGCTACAAAATTCCATTTCAGTGTGTTTGTTATTAAACTTGGAACTTTATTGTCTTGAGATCCCACTCCCGAGGAGCATTCTTTTGTTAGATGAAAAACTACACTATGTCCTGGCCCTCCGCAAGCCCCTACTGTATCTAATCCAAATTACGCATTTCTACTCCCGAGTGATTAAATTTTATGCATGTCAATATATGAAAATACGGAAATCTTTTGCTGGAAAAATTCTTCTCCTTTAGAGCTGTATTATTCTCAACCCATCAAAAAAAAAAAAAGAGCTGTATGGTTCCCATCAAGTATCCAAGAAAGCATTTGGCCTGTAACAACCTGAGGACCCCATTTCTTTTGCAGATTGCCAGTTTCTTGTTTTTTCTTTTTTACTATAAAGTATGAAGTGGCATTGTTTGATAATTTATTTTGATTGAATTACCTAATGCAGTGATCGGTATCTTTTGAGGAAATGGGAGCAATGTGGACAACCCAAAATAGTTGTTACCTGCAAGAATCAGCAAGAAATGTAAGCCGGTGATCCTACTCTATGTTTCTCTGTCTGCAGACACCACCAACGTTCATACCTACTTGTGAAGACTGTGTCATCATGTTTTGAAGAATGATTGGCACTGTTTTATAAATTACAACCACTGCGTAGTCCCAAACAAGTTGAGGTCCGATGTATGAATCACAGTGTTATCAAAAGCAAAAAGCACAAAAAAGCTCTAAGGTCCACCGGGGCTTTAAGTGCAAAGCGCAGAGTGAGTTTTAATAATAAAAGGCGCAAAGGGAGAAAAAAGACAAATATATATGTTTAGTCCAAGACTAATAATTTATAAGCATGAATGTCAAATATATGCACAAAGAAATTGAAAGATAATTACATAAAGTGATATATCAATTGTTTGGTGTCATCTCTTCAGAAGAGGTTCATTGGCAAAGAAAGTATGCTTTAGAACCTTGATGAAGACATTGAATTGCACATTAAGCGAGGCGAAGCCGCGAAGCACTCAACACATTTTGAGCCTCACTTCAGGGCTTAAGCACGCCTTTGATAACACTGATGAATCATCATTGACCATGATTCTCCATTTAAGATTGACATTGTTTTTTACATGTTTGGAAAATGTTTTATTAGGAATAAGTTGAAGGAAGCAGCTGAGGACATTGGGCTTCCAACTTTTGTGGTTGCTGATGCGGGACGTACACAGGTATCCTTCCCAAGAAATAATGTAAAACTGATGATACTTCTGTGAAATATATAAAGAGTATATTAAGAACATGTAGGAGAGAGCTAGCGTTGGCACAACAGTAGAGTTGTTCTTAGGTAATGTTTCTTCACAATTTTAAATCATGGAAATAAAAGCATCGCAAAATTGTTAGGGGAAGACTGGATCATATGATATATGTCCCACTTTCCACTTACCTCCGCACTACTCGGGGAGAACTTCATTCATGGAATAAGCTCTTTCATTCCAAAAAAAGTAGAGATAAGACTGAGTTATAGAGAAGAGAAACTATTATAAAATACTAACTATTAGATTCCTGTGAATATTCTATAACATATATGTAAATACAGTAGGTAGCTTGAGTTACTCCTATTATAATTAAGTATTGATTTCCATTTCTTTTTTGGACATGTAAACTTAGTTATTTAAACCCCAATAGCTTGAGTAAATAATCAAGCAAAGTTTTCTCTCAAACTCTTGTTTTCTCACTTAGTATTCGAGGGACCCATCTCACCCAATGTTGGGCCCCCAAAATTAAAATTTCCTACGCACAAGATGTCTAGCCCTGGGCATGAGGTGGGGTGTTGAGAATGAAAAAAGTCTCACATTGGTGGTTAATGAGATGAGTGGTTTCCTCATAAGGTTTGGGCAATCCTCCTCCCTTTGAGTTTAGCTTTGGGTGTGAGTTAGGCCCAAGACCTAATTTTTCATGGTATTAGAGTCACGTCCATCCCAATTTATTATTTATCGATGTCAAGCCCCCCATATTAAAAATTGTCCAAGCACCAAATGTCTAGTCATGGGCGTGAACCAGGGTATTAAGTCCCACATCGGTGGGATGAGGAAAAGTTGAACTACTTATATGGACTTGGACAATTCTCTCCTCATGACCTAGTCTCCGTACATATAATTTGTATGCATCAGTTTGAGGGGGAGTTTTAGAATCCCCTGAATATTCTACAACATATATGTATTTACCATGGGTAGCTTGATTTGCTCCTATTATAATTAGGTATTGATTTGTAGTGATTTTTAGTCCTTTTTAGGGAATGTAAACTTAGCTAAACCTCAATGGGAATAATCAAGTTGAGTTCGCTCTCAAACCGTTGTTTTCTCACTGTTACAATCTCTTGGAATCAATGTGTACATAGATAAGAACACAACATATATAGAAGTAAATGATCTATATAAGCGATATCAACTATTAGGATTAGTAGTTAGTAGTATTACACTTACATTAGGTCTAGTGTTTGTTAGGAGACTTTTTAGTCTGATTGATACTTGTATATTCTTGTAGGGGTAAGTGTTGATTAGAGAACTTCTAGTTTTAATGAACTAGCAAATTGCATAAAAAGACAAATTATCGAGTGTTGGAATGTATATACGGGCAGTTTATATAAATGATCTAACTAATTTGGGATTAGGCATGGTTAATTGATCCGCTAAGAACATCTAAAGACTGACAAGGGTATAATACAGTATCTATGCTTGTTGGCAGCTCTCAGATGCAGAAAGAATATTATAGGCATGTTATCTCATTCTTTGCATTACAGAAGATGAATATGAGGTTGTGATTATGTGGTTTAAGTAGTAAACCTAGAGAGATTCTTATTGAGTAGCTTCTTGAGTAGAGTCCTTTTCATTCTCCTTTTTTTTTTTTTGTGTGTGTGGGGACCAAATGGTTCTCTTGCTTGGAAGCTTAACACCAGATCCTAAGATTTTACTGCTGCAGCTGATGGATAACTTCTTGCTTGTTTCATGTGCAATTGACAGTCCTCAGAACATGCTTATGTTTTTTTGGAATTTGTATATACAGGTCGCATCAGGCTCAAGGACAGTTCTTGCAGTTGGACCAGGTATACTTCTTAATCTGATTGTTGATATTCGTATGTTTTTTCCCTTTTTGTTATATTCTACTGCTTTATAACAAAACTAGCTTGCTAATAATATATTATATGTGGTCGTACTTCTGCAGCTCTGTTGTTTTTCTGATGATATACTTTCCTGTATTTTGTGGTACAGAATTTGTATCTGTTAGAGTGTATAAGTAAATTTTCAGGTTTTCATCTACGTAGAATGCTCGCTTCTAATTGGTTATCAAAAGAATTCTCTCTTCTAACAAGCCTGTTCTATGGCAGTCAAAATAAACCTCTGCACATCCTAATTGCTCTTGTTTACAGTTGTAAGATCTCTTTGAGAACTGTCCTCAAATCATCATTTGCTCTTCTCATTAAAAAAACTGGAATGTTTAAATTCCATTACTAGTGTTTTTTTAAGGTAAAATTCCGTTAATAGATTATAAGATGCTGCAAATTCCACCACTTGGCAAAAGAAATATTCGGAAACAACTTGTTTGAGGAATGTTAAGAAATCATTTCAAGAAATAGAAACCATGGTGCCTTTGATAAAATTAAGTTTTGCATTCCTACAAATCAAATATGAATTCTGTTATTCTTGAGGATACTCCAGGTTCACTACTGTCATTTTGTGAGATAACATGCTAGCTCGGTTGGTGTTTGCACACAACTTGTACTGAAATCCCTTTGGTGCTATGCTCAAAACTTATTTTACCATTGAGCAGGAAGCAAGTCAGCGGTAGATTCAGTGACCGGGAAGCTGCGCCTCCTTTGATGATACTGATAGCTTCTATTGGAACCCGTTTCAGATTTGAGCAACTCTTTGATCCATGTTTCCCAGAGAAGAGGTGCCTAGTTCTTGACCTGAGGAATTGATAGATGTGCTAATATCAAGATAGATGATCCATGTTTCTATGGAATGCAGTGCATAAACTTGTTCTTGCTCCATATTATTGTTATCTGCATTGGTTGTGAAAGACGGTTCATGCATCTTAAAACGTATCATTAATCATTTCAGGTGTCTTAACTTTTTTGACATTGATTTCAAGTATTGTTAACTTGATGTGATCTTTAAAATCACTTCGTTGTTCTTGATATTGAACTCTGCATAATTTACTAAACCGTGTGGTTGAAAAGATAGTGTATTGCCCTATTACAGTCAATTTAAAATATCACTAACTTTCATTTTTCTATAAATTGCATCGAGAAATATTTCATCGTCCAATGTAACAGGAAACTTAACATTGGACTATGATAAAGCATTACTATCGTCCTGAGCGATTTGACCGTCCTAAATCAGTACTTCTTCTGTCTCATTTTATATGATTACTTTCTTTTTTGATCAATTTAAAAAAAAATGACACATTTCTATATTTAGTAATAATTTAATTTTAAAGTACCTATTTTATCCTTAACAAATATCAATGATTTATTATAGATCAAAAGTTTCAAAAGTAATTCTTTTTAAATTTCATGTCAAGTCAAATTAACTCATATAAATTGGGATCGAGGGAGTAGAATACTATCACTTGGCATCTTTTAATACAAAAATAGTAATAAAAAAAAATCTTTAAAATACAGGAATAGATTTTAAAAGTTGATCGAAATATAAGAGAGATGAATTTTAAGCTCTTTCAAATTCCCTTTTAAATAAATTTGAAGGGAAAAAACTGCTGAAAAAGTATCATATAACACACTATTTTTCTTCACTATATATATATATATATAAATGAAAAGCTCCAAAGTGCAAATTAAATTATTATTTTGCCCTTTACGCTAAGTAAATATGTTATAGACTATCTCATTAATCATTTATTCAATATTAATGCATTCATATAATAATACTCCCTCCATTTCATATTAATTGAATTTTTGAGGTGTTTCACACCCTTTAAGAAAAATAGATTAAGACATAAATTGAACATAGTTTTTCATTTTTATCCTTATTAATTATTGTCAAATTTATTGAAGTCATCACATTGAAAATCCAAATGAAGGGTAAAATTGGAAAAACACTCTAAAAATAGTCTTGAAAACTGAACAATTAAATTAATTTGAAAAATGAAAAATGTCTCAAAAATTTAATTAATATGAAATTGGGGGAGTACACGTTTAATACCTTAGTATTAAATCAAATAAATAAAATCAGTGACATTAAACATGTAAGCGAAGGGTCTTTTCATATGCCAATATTTAAAATATATCTTTTCACATTCCAAACATTTATTTGCTTAGTCCTTTGAGTTTCTTCTGTTATGATATCATTTATCCATAATGTTTAGTTTATACTTTATAGGTGGAATGATTTGGGAGGTCCTTGTACTTGGCTTTGTTTGTTAGTTGAACCCTTCTACTCATCGTTTTGCTAAATGAATCCTTAAACTCAATGAAACTCTATTTTTTAAATCATACGTGGTGGCCAGAGAACATGTAGTCTTGAAATGGCTTAGTTGGACAAATACATAACCCCACGTGTTTTGAAACAAGTGAATACAATACTTTTAATTTAAAATTATCAAAATTATAAGACAAAACAATAATAATAATTTTTTTAAAAAAAAAATACTTAAAAACTCCTTCACTACACCCCACCTTGCCCCACGCCCCACCCCTTCTATCTTCTTCTTCAGCCCTGCCCCGACCCACCCCACCCTTTTTCTCTTCTTCTTCAACCTCAGCCTCCACCCCCATTCTCCCCTGCCGCTACTCATTTTCTCCTCTTCTTCTTCTTCAACCTCAGCCCACATCCACCCCCCCACCCACCCCCGCCCCTACTCCTTTTCTCTTCTTCTTCTTTAACGTACACATTATCACAATAAAATCATCAAATAAAAATTTGAAAAAAGTTTTTTTGCAAGAAAATATATCATTCACCATTTTTATAAACTTAATTCTTTAAGATCTACTACTTGAATTTACATATAAATATATTTTTTTCAATTTGAAATTTTCTTGATATCTCTATTAATCAAATCAAAATAAATAGAACCATAAAGTATGTGCAAGAACTAATTATAATCTATCACATTTTGTGATTAAAGAAATTTTTGAGTGTGAACTATGAAGAAAGATGAAAATGGTCGGGGGCGGATTTAGGCTTATCTAAGGTGCGTCACGTGACACGGCTTCGTCGAATATTTTAAACCGAATATACCTCTATTGTATCAGAATGCGCCTAGCTCAGAAGACAGACGCACTGCATTGTGAGCGAAACGTCACCGGTTCGATTCCCAGGGGGATGTTTTTCTTTTCTCTGTTTTATTCACGTTTTAATTTTTTCTTTTCTAAAAATTATTAAATTTTTGTTTTATAAATTCAAAACAATAGGTCCCATCATTAAAAACCTACGCACCCACTCTAATTCATTCAAAATCTAACAACTTTTTTATATTTTTAGAATTAATATAAAACTCAAAATCTCCTTTATCAATTAGAATTATAGCTAAATAAAAATGGTGTTGACTCCTTAAATCCTTGTATTTGTATATTTTTGACTTGTGAGTTTGTTCAATTTTGTTTCCGTTCTTGTTCATCAATCATTGTTATTCGGCATCTCGAATCTCCACATCGCGTTAGTATTTTTTGCTATTCTATTTTTTTATTATGTGCTTGAATTTTTATTTTTATTTGTTCATGATAATAATTTTAATTTTTACTATCTACTTGTTAAAATGAAATTTAGAATTCATTAAATTGATTAAAATTGTCCACAATCCTCTATTATTTGATCCTCAATTATTAATTGTGCAGATCACATCATATTAGTCTAAATTTTTAATGGAGAGTATTATTCTAAAAAATTTACAAATGTTCAAAGCCAATTTTAACGATTCAAGCTTCAACTTGGAAGAACAAGCTAATGAGTCAAACTTTATTTAATAATATGAAGATGTGAATGGTATAATTTAAAATTTTAAAATATTATCTAATTAAAAGAGGCCTCAAAATTTTGGAGGCCTAAAACAAAACTTTCATTGATTTTCTTCTTGAGCCATTTTTGTCTCTTTAATGGTGACACCACTTAAAAAAAGTCCTACGTACGCCACTGAAAAAGGTAGAAGGCGGGAACAAAGAAGATGAAGTGGGAAGGGAGTGAAATGGTACAGAGAGAGAGAAAATTGCATTTTTTTTTAAATATTTAATTTCTGATGTGTCATTAAAATAATAATAATAATGATGATGTGTCATTAAAAAAATAACGTGGTATTTCATGTGTAAAATGAGTATATTACACGCACACCCATCAAATGAGAAAGGGGTCTAAAATATTGTGTTTGAATTAGTTTAAGGATTTAGTTGACAAAGTCGTAAGTACAGGAATCCAACATACAAATCGAATCAAGTACAAGGGCAACTCAGGCCATTCCGCCTACTTTATATAATAAGTTGACACAAAGATATCAAATCACTCCGTTCTTTTTTTCTTCTTGTTATCAAAAACTATCTTTTCTACATAAAATAAAATTTCTTTATGTGTTGCATTTTGCCCAATTTTAACAAAAATGTCCAAGTAATTTTATTTTTTCCGGTTAGACAAGTTTTTTTTTTTTTGATAATTACTATATTTAGGTGCTTATATTTATGAGATAGCTTATAATATATATACTATAAAAATTTTGTTAGAAAAATCCGTGCATATAATTTAAAAGTATGTGTTTATTGGGTTGTTTCATTCTTTTCTGATTGGTTTGTTTTGACTTTATTATTAATTAGGTATATTTTTGCCATATTTGTGCCAAATGAGGTATCTATGTATATGTCTAAAGAAGACCAATAACATGTATATGTAGCCTACTTCTTGATTATTATATGTTGTTTGAACAACTTTTCTTTATTTCTTTTTTCTTCCTTTAGATATATTTTACATTAAGTTAAAAGAATCGATTCTTTGATTTGCATTATTTGAGATAAGTGTCTTTTGAAAAAAACTTTTTTATTTTTCAAAAGATAGGAATAAAGTCTATATGAAGGGATTAAATTTGGTTTGTTGTTGTTCTAATGAGACGGGTTCCATTGCTAAAGCTACAATTTTTATTTTTATTTTTCTATGACTTAAATGTAATGTTTGATGGAGTTACGAGTTTATTTATAGTATATATTTTTAAAATGTATACGAATCGAACCGAACCGGCAGTAAGATTTTCAAGCATTTATATGTCAAGGGTAGTGGGTGGAAATAAGATAACAACCGTTGAACTGCTAGAACCACTTTTTAATTTTCACAGCTAAGTCTGATTGATTATTGATAGCCCCAAGCGACGCCATTGACAAGTTCTGGTATCATGGCGTACGCTCAAAACTTCATTGCACTTCTCTTCATCTCTTTCACCTTCGTGTCTGCTTCATTCTCTCAATCTATTCTCGGAATTTCCCCACAATTATTGGACCTTTTTGCCATCAATCGCGTGTTCCGCCACCGTAAGATTCCCAATGACAATGTTCTCTACTGTGACAGCTGGCGATTCACTGTCGAAACTAATAACGCTGGTTTATGGTCTATAATCCCTGAAAGATGCATTTCCTTCGTTCAGGACTACACCACCGGGGATCGTTATTCTTCAGATTCAGCTGCAGTAGCTGACCTGTCACTCGCGTTTGCCGATACAGTTAAGGTTTCAAATGATGGAATGGACGCTTGGGTCTTCGATATTGACGAAACGCTGCTCTCCAATTTGCCCTACTATGTGGCACATGGCTTCGGGTAATGATTACTTTCTTTCTAATTTGCTGAATTTTCTCTTTGATTCCATATGCATTTGTTTACTCTGGACTGTTTATTATACAAAGAAGGTTTCTATTGAAAATCATACAAAATGGAAAATGATAGTGTTGAATGATTCTTTCTCAAATCCTTTTGGTTAATAATTTTGAACTGTTGCTGTTTCTGAGTAATTTCTGCTTTGCTTTACAGCAGTTGGTCTCATTTAGCTTGTTAAAAACTTGTCTATTTGGGGGAATATATATATATGACTTGGGGAAAGATAGCATTTACCATTAAGTCACATCAATATCAGCTAAATAGTAACAAATAAGAAATCCTGTAGTGACCATGTCATTAGATATAATTGGGGAATTTAGGCGAAATTAAGATAGGCTACTGCATAAATACATAAAATTGCCCCTCAGTGAGATACTCATGTTTTATCAAATTCTTTTGGAGCTTGTAAATATTTGTGTGCGTTGGAACTAAGATTTGAAAATTAACTACTCAAAAGATTGAATATCCAATTTGTTGGTCTTGCTTTAAAGATTACCTGTCTTGTGAAGAAGTGATAATTCCTTGTTCTCCCTTCAAGTCCCATCTTCATTTGCTTGGAAAAATTTTTTTACTTGTTGATCTACATGTTTTCATCATGCTATATTGAAGTAGATCGTTAGATCATAGATGTACCAAAATATACGAAACATCCTTTTACTTTGTGGTGATGATGAATCTAGCAACTCTTGGTTGAGCACATCCGCTTGTACTTTACAAATTACAAGTATCCTATAAAAGTTCTGTGTGCATGCTAACCGTAACAGACTAGTGTGATAAAACTTGGCTCTAACTCCATCGTCATGCTAACCTTTGTTTATCCAGCCATGATGCAACAAGCACCTGCAACATACTCAAGAAATACTCAAAAGGAACAGTCTATTGGTTTCTATGCAATCACTAGTTATAGACTATCGAATTCACAGTTTCCTTTTTATGAGTAAAATCCTCAGCCACAATTCTGTCATTGTCATTCAAACAGTTTGAGCAGTGTTATCTTGTAGCTTCATGCAGTAGCTTGTCTTATTAACTGTTTCTTTGCTTAGGCAAGCTTGATAGGGGTGGCTTCAAGGTGAAAATTACATTCCATTGATGCAATCAGCAAACTTATAGAGTTATAGTTGCAGTCCCTTGAAGCTATCCTAGCAAATTTTCATCTTGTTGAAAGCAGCAGTAGTGAACTTATATCCAAATTATGTTCTTTCATAGAAGCACGAAGATTTGACTTTCCATTGTTTTTATTTCTATTTGAATTTTCCTAAATCCTAGAATAAGAATATAATATAATTAGTTTAGTGTTTTTTTTTACTCTGAACCTAAAACGGTAATGGTTTGAGAAAGTGGCTTGAGATGAAAGCCTAAGCTTCTTTGTATGTTGAAAGTAGACTAGTTTTATCAAGGATCAAGGTGTAATTTGCATTTGGTTAAAGTGTAACATGCTTGAAGTTTCCAAGCATTATATCTTACTTCAACTTGTTTTCTGTACCTGGCACTTCTCCTAGTTTCTATTTTGTGGAAAGCTTTAGGGATACTCCATTATGCCCCTCTTTGACCAATCAATCATAGGATGGAAGAGTGTTCACCATACAAAGTAAACTTTTAAAAGCAATCTGGAGACAGCTAGTTTAGCCCGGAAAGCATGGTATACTACTTAAGCAAGAAGTATATAGTACAATTTGTGTACTTTGTTGAGGATTACTTAATGCTCTTGTAAATATTCCAATTTCGTAACTATTTATACAAACCCAGATATCGAGCCAAAGTTGTGCTGAAATTTAACCCCTTGGTTTCAATGTTCATAAGGTAGTTTCCCATTTGAACTTGACTTCCATGTGATACTGCTACCCAAGAAGATTCTAGTTTATTTAGTGTAGTTTGTTTGATACAGGAGGGCCAGCTTAAATGTTCTGATTTAAAATAGATTGCACTTCGTGGATTTTTACTTGCTTGTGGCATTGTGATCATATATTCAATAATTGTCTATGGGAGCTGTTCCTGTGGCTTGGGCAGGTACTGAATGATTTAGTGATAGAATAATTCATTACCTGCTGAAGCAGTTATCAGTTTGTTTTCCTTTAAGACTTAGCCTTTAAGCAATTATGCTTTAGAAGTAAGATTTCATACAGTCTGATGTGGGATTTACACTAGGTATGTTGTTGTCGTAATCTCGAAACTAAATTGAAGAAGTTATATGGTACTACCACAGATGTTCTATAATTCAACAACGGAAAGGATCCTGTTGTTCTAGCCAGTTCATGTTCAAACAGATGTGTATGGTAAAACTGGGAATGGGATTGGTACTTACCAGAAAAACTGTAGCTTTGTTTTACTGCTTCTCATTTTGTTGTTCGACTTATCTGCATTCTTGATTCTGAGTATTGGAGAAACTGAGGGTGAAGAATATTGTCAAATTAAAGAATGGGTTAAGTATTCCCCTGGTTTATTAAGAAAAGAACAGAAGAAAGTGTGCCTCTGGTAGACTTTTGATGCTTTAGTATTTGAAGTCTAGTAGACACTGTTGCTAAAAGATTGTTTCAAATGTACTCAATCCCTGAAATTAGGTGCAACATAGTCTGGGTGTCTTGCTTCACTTGGATTGCATTCCACAAGGTACTTAAAGTGTGTACCTTGTCGCGCATGAGCTAAGTATTGAAGAAGGAAGTACTAAACCATAAATACTTAGATTGTATGCTAATTGTGAAAAAAACTTATAAATGAATATTTGGTGATTCTAAGAAATTTATTATCGGAAACTAGTCAAAAAGTTTAAGTAGAAACTTAAAATTGCATCTCTGCACAAACAAAATTCTTAAAATGATTTCTGAACATTTTTGTAGTGTATTTCACTTAACTTATTTCTTTGTCCATGTAATTGTTGTTTTTTTGTTTATAGTTATTTCTCCTTTTGGTATTAGACATATAATTTTTAAGTCTTCTGATTTGCACCTTTCTTCATTAAAACTCGTGCTTTAATTGTGCTTTTCAGCTTAAAGCTCCTATAGACATTACTTTTCTACACTTTCGCTTTGACAACACTAGCTGAAGATCCACTTGGCCGTCAAATGTGATTTCTATGTGATTCTTTTGATTCTTTGTTGTTGATGTGTTGTTCTGTGATTGATCACGTTTTGCTGCTGTATGCAGATCACAGATCTTTGATGAAATCGCCTTTGACAAATGGGTGAATGAAGCTAACGCTCCTGCTATACCTGCAAGTTTAAAACTGTACAAGGAGCTACAGCAGCGAGGATTTACTATATTCTTGTTGACTGGTCGGAGTGAATATCAAAGGAACGAGACAGAAAAGAATATGGTGCATGCTGGATACAGCAATTGGGAACGGCTTATTTTGAGGTATTCAAACAATTGTTTTTCTTTGAGAAGGCAAGGTAATTCAAACATGTGGTATATCTTGAAAGAATGACCTACATGAAAAAAGGAAGATGCCTGATGTTTTTAATTCCCAAATCACCATCTTTCTTGCCATTAATCAGAGTACTCCATTTTACCAAATTGTAAGTTTTCTTCACCTTAAAACTGTGGCTGAACCTTTGTGATGTAACAGGGGACCTTCCGATAAAGGTAAACTGGCAACCCAATACAAATCTGAGAAAAGAAAGGAGTTAGAAGATGAAGGTTACAGGATTCGGGGGAACTCTGGAGATCAGTGGAGTGACTTGATGGGTTTTGCTGTAGCACAGAGGTCCTTTAAACTTCCAAATCCCATGTACTATATTGCATGATACTAGAGTGGTCTAAAAAGTGTATGGTGTTCTTTAACAATTGATGTTGCAATTCTGTGCTACTACTGAACTTTGTGTATAACATTATTCTAAACGCAATTTCACAAGATGTGGACGCCTTGTTCAATTGGAACTGGTCTCTTACTTTTCCAAATAATTGTAAGACCCCCATGGATTTTAAGATTTTTCATTTGGTGCGTCAATTTAACTTTCTTTGAAGAGATAAATGAAAATATTACTACAATTAGCTTTGCTATTTCCTGCGGGCATTGACGCAGCTGTAGAGTGTAGAATCACTATTTTAGCTAACAAGTCATAGGTATAGCTTTTTAAATTCCCAGTCGAAATTATTCGGCATCAAATTGTATAAGACCTTAGTGATTAACCCGAAAACAAGAGTAGTAAAACAATCTCTTTGTAGACATAACTAGATTGTGCAGGTATCAATGGGAAGAAATTACAGTCTTTATATTTTATTTTATTGGGATTTGAACTTGAGACCTTATGATTCTCAATTCATTTTATTGACCACTAGGTCACATCTTTGAATACTCAGATAGCCCCACATTGCAAGCAATGGCACAGAGTAAATTATCAGTATTCTCCATTTAATTGTAAATATTGTTGAATACTAAGCAATATATTGAAAATGAACCCACCACAAAAAAATTTATTGAAAGAAAAGGAACCCATCATATTGTCTATCTTTAAAGAGAAAAGACATAAAGTGACACCTGAAGTTGTCTCAAATTTTAAAAAAAATCTAAACTATGCAAGCATCTTATTACCCCCTAAACAATCCTGAACTGATATTATTACATCATTTTTTGTCCACCTGGCATGGAGAGTGTATGCACTCTCTTAAAGAACGTGAACAAACTAAAATAACGAATATAATTTTATTTTTACAAGTATTTTGCTATAAAACATATTTTCTTGTTTTTCTTATTATTTTAACTTTTTTCCTTATTATTTTTTTCTTTTTCTTTCTTCCTTCTTCGTCAAAAATTTATTGTCATCTTCGTTGTAGCTTCACACTTTCAATGTCACTTTTTACCACAACTCCACCTCCCTTTTTTACTACTATTAGTTTTAACTCTCTTCAATTTTAAAATTATATCTAAATATTTTATTACATTTCGAACAATTTGATAAAACCATTAGATTTCAAGATGATTAGTAGGTATTATTTGATTTTTTATCTAAATTTCAATTAAACTTTTTCAATTTTCTAAGAATTCTGATTCTTTCAAAATTATCATTTCTAGTTTTGAAGTTATATGAAAATGAGATAAATTAATTGATGATACCTTTAAATTTTTAATTTTTCTTAGAAAAATAATTAGTTTTGTTATCAATAACACAAATTCTAGAAAATAGTATAATTTTGGAAAGAGAGGAATTTGACCGAAGAAGAAGAAGGAAAAAAAAAGTAAGAAAATGGAGGGATCAACTTTACGTAGGGGTGGGGGTGAGGTGAGGGTGGGAGGTGAAGAAGAAGAAAGAAAGAAAGAAAATGAAGGGAGGGATAGTTTGAAAGTAGGGATAGAAGATGAACTAGAATTTAAAATGAAATTAAAATTAAAATAATAAAATTAAAATAAGTCAAAAAGTAAGAGAGAGAAATAAAGAAAAACTTAAAATGAAAAAAAAATTATATTTCAAATTAAATTAACACGTGTCACACAATATTGGTGTGTGATAACACTTGCCATTTAAAATATGGAATTGATCGAAAAATGATGTAAAAATATATTATCGGAATTGTTTAGGAGGGTAATAGGACGCCCGCATAGTTAAGATGTCTTTTTGAAAATTCATGACAACTTTATGTGTCACTTTATGTCTTTTCTCATCTTTAGATAAACTTAGTGTATAGGGCGAAAATGGTCTTGACTCTTGAGTAAATGGACGAATGATACGTGACAAAAATGACCCGTTACCCCATTTTGGTAGAAAGCATTGAACAACATTTTCGGGATGTTGGTCCTTCTTACTTTCACAGGATTTAGTCATATTTAGTTCAACTAAGTAGTTAGTAGTTAGTTGATTATCAGAGGTCTTGTCCCGATGGACATTACTCAGTCATGTTAGAGACTTTATACATTGACAGTTAGTCATGTATTTCAATTTTGACCTTTGTGTCATTATGCTTCGAAATTTTAATAGTTTATTTATGAAAACTTTTATTTGAAGACTTATTTTCTTTATTATGACGAATTTCTCAAAGAGCATGTTTGTAAATTATGCATTTTGTTCGTGTCTAGATGAATGCTCATGTTTTATGTCATGTTATGGGTGCACTCGGCCATCAATAGCATCGGATGTCGGCCACGTCTAGAGTATGGCTCGGCATGACAATGAATTGTTAGAAAATATATATCGTGCAATAAAAATAGGCTAAACACACGGATAATCTTTTAAATTTGTTAGTAAATTTTCTTTAGACGCTCAAACTACCGTCTGTTTAGATTGAGCATATAAACACTTCCTATTAGATATTTTCGACTCAAATTTTAGAATTTGTTTGTGCTTGTCCTCAAGCACCACTAGAAAAATAAGTTAATCACTTAAAATATGTCACTTTCCTTAATTATACACATTAGCTTTAATAAACCCTCAAAACCTCAAATTTATTTCAATTGATATTGATGCCTACAATTTTAAAAAGATAACTTATTTTATATGATTAATTTATGTACATATTAAATGTTTAAGAACATACAATTATTTTTTCAAAATTTAAATTATAAAATATCTATTATCATATGTTTGAATACCCAATTCAAATGTCCAAATGAAATTTAGTACTCTAGTCACTTTAAGGAATTATCCATGTATTCTGCCATAAAAAAAGGGGCAAATTGATGTACCATGTTTATAGCCTATGGTACAAACAACCTTTTGTAAAACCTCACCAAAACCCCATTTCCAGACCCTAACATCAGTGCAAAGCTTTTGTGCTTCATCTGCAATGGCTTCTCGCTGTCGTGCATTCTCAAGACCAGCAATTAACTTTGTCAAATCCACAATGAACAAACAATCAAGCATACCCACTTCCTCTTTTAACGTTCCTCGCCCATTTCCAACACTCTCAAGGCAAGTCCTTCATCCAATGTATTGAAATTCTTGAATAAAGATTCAAGTTTGATAATTGATTTTGATGTTTCAGGCCATTGCCTCAAATGGGTTGTCTTCAATCTCTGCTGCCGCTCCACACTGCTGTCTCTTCAGCTCGACTCACATCTTGCCTTGGTATTGATTCCAAGGGCTCCAGATCGTTGTCTCAGGGTATGCTCTGCAGTGCCAACCCAGGAGTTTGATATTTTAGAAACTGTATCTGTAAGCAAAAACCACTTTTTGATCATGTTTATGTATCCCTTTGGTTTTACTTTTTTTAACTTAGTATCAAGATTTTATCTTGGCGGCTGAATCTTTCCATATAATTATTTTCGTTGTATATTAAGTATGTATTGGTCAATGTAAAGACGGTGGTTAGTGTTCTAGGTTGTCTGGTCGACGCAAAGAGAGTAGTTAGATATACTGATAGAATGTGGTGTTCATACATGTTTGGACGAACGATGGCCTCTGGATGAAGTTATCTTCTTTGTCCAAATTCACAATATAGCCAAGGGGATCAGTTGACAGTTAGTAATTGTAATGGATGCAATTGATTGCTAGGAATATGTGGGGATCCTGAGAACTAAACTAAAATTTAAGTAAACTATAGTGCTATATGCTTAGATATCACGGATGTTGGAATTTTGGCCACTGGAAACATCTCATGGGTTATACCAAGTTACCAAAATCTGTCAGGGATTTAAAGCTGGACCAGAGTTTATCTTCCAATTACAAAACTTTTTTTTCACATAGCTATAGTATCCCTTGCCGGATCTCTGTTGCCTTGTTCTTTGCTTCTGGGGAAGCCCTAAATAAGTATTTTGAGGCATCCAACACAACAACCTAGATTCTCAACGAGGTTATTCACTACTTATTACCAATTAACAGGGAATATGTGGCTCTTAGTTGGGTTGATATAAACTTGATGAGTGCCAATACCAATAAGATCACCCTTTAATACATTAATTTACACTCTGTCAGCATCAAAAGTATGTGTCATCTATATACATGATGCGTGGAACCTATGGAGAGGTTGTTCTCTCCTTATATGGCCTAAACCTTTCTATCTATTCCATTTGCTTTGCTTTTTGCTCAAATCTTTCATGACCATATGAACAAAAAGGAGATAGTGAGTTTCCGTGCCCTTAAGCTCCCTATGCATTGGAAATAAAAATCCTTCTAGGGAGTCATTGATTGTAACTAAGAATTTGACGAAAGAGATGCAAAAATAGTTTATTTGATCCATTTCTCACCATAGTATCAAGGTGTCTTTAATTAAAAGTAATGGGGAGATCAATGATGACATAACACATCGTATTAGTGCGAGATGGGTGAATGTGAAAGGTATTGCCTAGGCTTAAAGGTAAGTTCTACTGAGTGATGGTTAGATCAGCAATGTTGTATGGGATGGAGTGTTGGCCAGTCAAGAACTCATGTTCAAAAGATGAAGGTTGCGTAAATGAGGATGTTGAGGTGGATGTGTGGGCATATTAGGAGATAAGATTTGAAATGAAAATATCTGAGAGATGATAGGAGTGACTTCCGCGGTGGACAAGTTGAGGGAAGCGAGGTGAGATGGTTTGGGCATGTGAAGAGAAGTGTAGATGCCCCCATGAGTAGGTGTGAGAGGTTGGCAATAGTGGGCATCAGCCATCAGGAGAGGTACAGGCTGGCCGAAGAAGTATTTGGGGGAGATGATTAGACAGGACATGACACATGACACATCTTGAGCTTACTGTGGATATGAACCTTAGATAGGGGAGGGTTTGGAGGTCATGAATTAGGATAGAAGGTTGGTTGGTAGTTGAGCGCACTCGCTTTCCTACGAGATAGGCTTGATGGTCGTACTTGGACCTTCCTTCTTATTAGTGGTATTGCATTATCCTTGTAGTTTCTTGTTATTTGGTTTCGGTTATCACTTGTGCTTGGTGTGTGCGTGCTTCGATTATCGCTTTTTTAATTGTCATTATTGTTCTTTCCTCTATATGTTGTGTACTGGTCTTCATTTCACATTATTTCGATGTTGTTATTGTTCTTGTTTCTGCATTGCCTTTTCCTAACTGCTTGGATATGCTTTATTTTAAGGCAAGGGTCTATCAGAAACAATCTCTCTAGCTCTCTAGCTCTATGAGGTAGGGGTAAGGATGCGTACACTCTATCCTCTTAGACCCACCCCACTTGTGGGATTATACTGCGTTTGTTGTTGTCGATCCATTTCTCACCAAAACCCATCTCATTCTGTTTATTATTAATCAAGGCCTATTAATAATAACTAGTGTGCAAGGTGTTCAACCCACCTCCGGATGATGAGCTAGAGTAATTTATCTCCCCCTACCAGTTCACAAAATGTATGGTCAATAAGAGAGCTCCAATTATTTAATACTAGTTCTTCGACACGTGAATTTCAAATCATTAGGATACATGATTTTGGAAAATCACATCAATGTTAACTAACATGTTTTTTTTGCACAGATTTACGCACAAATCGACGATTTAAATAAAAAATGAAATGATATGCATTAAAGCATCAAATATAGATATTTTTGTGTAACAATAAGATTTTGAAAAGCATATCAACTATTTTGAAAAGAAAAAAGAATTAGGTATTCTCCTTATCTTACTTAGAAGAACGAACAAACAATGAACAGAACAAAGTGAAAAAATGATAACGAATTAATGCGCATTTGCATTCATATATGCATAATGCATCAAATTAATAACATAAACTCAAGAACAAAAAGCATTAATTTTTAATCTATTCACATCAAATAACAGAAAATAAGTTCAGTGAAGAAGTTACCCTAAAATTTTAGCTGGATGTTTGGAAAAGGAATAAGTAATAATTTTTTTTTTGTGGTGTAAGAAGTCCAGGGGAGAGGAAATTAATTGATTTGAGGTGTGAATAGGTGTCATTTTATTGGAGGTGGCAAAGTTTGAAGGATGCTCTTGCTGACTAGAAGCAAGACCTTTGTGAGTCTTCCTAATTTCAAAAAAAATTCAAACAAAGAATGATTTTGTGGCCTTCTTTTGATTAAACTCTTGTATATACTATAATAATGTATTACATATAGTTTGCTAATGGGAAGGGTTTGAATAAAGCGAATTGGATAGTGAGGATTTATATGCAGACGGCTGACACAAATAGTTTGAGATTGAGGGCATAGTAGTAGTTCTTGTAGTAGTATTGAGTGATCGAGAATTGATGTATTAGTAGCTAAAGTAAAAGGTATATGTGTGTGTGTGTGTTGGGGCCTGGGGTGGAGGTGCTTAGGTCTTTGGTCTAGTGGAAAGACCACAACGCGTGATGAGTGGGTTAGACACATGTTAGAGGTTTGAATCATGCCTGGTAGAGAGGTGTGCCCATCATCTATTGAGCTCCGAACGTGTGCCCACAGGTCCCTGGGTGCAGATCTAGAGGTTAGATCCTTTGTGATCGAAATTTTAAGATTTTGGGGTATGGATACGGGTGCTGGATTCTGCCAAAAATAATTCACATATCTAAAAATAGAGTTATATGTCCAAATTATGAAAAATTATGTGAAAAACTTGAATGGTATTCTGAGGAGAAAATATTTATCAAGAGAAGAGTCCCCGAAGGAGATAAAAGGAAAAGGACTTTCATAGAAATTTCTATTACAAGGTATTTCATTTTCTTCGATTTGACCTTAAATCATTGCATCTGTCCCAAATTTCTCCATTGATTTTGGTTAAAGTACCCAAAATCAGTTAACCAAATTCTATAAGGCTCCCACACCTATGTCGTGTTAACACGGGTGTAGCACCGAGATTGAAGTGTCCGAGCAACTTAGATTGCACGTGTAATGTGTGTTATTTTTGAATTGTTCTAGTCTACTTTATATGCTATCTATTCATGGATAAGCATGAAAATGTCATTATGAATTTATGTGTATCATACTTCTGAAAAAAACTATGCATATCCTGATGATTTTTTTATTTTTATATTATCTGACTATAGAATGTAAAAATTGTCTCATGCAATATCATGACAACCATGGCCACCATTGTTCCTTTTCTGCCGTGATTGGTTACGGCCTCAAGTCAGATGTTTGTTAGCATCAATTTTTCTCGAAATCACGTATCATTCTTTATGACATTGTTATGGTCAATTAGTATCACTATGTTAACGATGTCTTGCAACTTTAGGAAGTTGAAATAAATTTGCTCATTTATCCGTTAATCTGCCTGAAAATTTCTCTTGCTGATTTGCCTTACACTTCTCATCCTCACCATGCTTAAAAAGTAATATCCTTTTGCTTCTACTTGCCAAACCAAACACAGAGGCTAAGCAGCCTTCAAGTTTACGTGTGCCCAATCGTTTGATTTTCCAGTGTTATGGTTACTTCAAGTAGGTGCTCAGTCATGTAGTTGTCATTTATGTCTTGTACATATCAAATCTCTAAGTATTTGTGATGGGCATAAAAAGCAAAAGAAACATAGTCCATGAAATGATAACTTGGTTGGCTAATAAACATCAGAGTGCTCCCTGAAGAACTGCTGCTTAATTGGGTTTTTAAAGGATTAATTTAATGTTATTTTTTACACTATCGAGTTTAATAGATATTGCTGACTCATGATGCTCTCTTTTACCAGAGTTAGGACTCTCAGTGCCTCGATAAGAGACTATTGCTCAAGGAAGAAGAAGGTTGTTTAATTGACAATCACAAATTTCGTATTAGCTGATGTTCTTCCATAATTTTCTGCAACATCTGTTCTTAATCATGTATGATATTGACAGCTTGCAACTTCTGTGGTTTTCCTCAATTGCCCTAATTTTTTATCGCTATTTTGTAAGATATTGTCCCTCGATTTGTTTAGAAACAATTTTGAAGTAATAATGTTTGTACTCATGCCATACTGCTCAAGCTGACGTCGTTAAAGCAGTCTTACCATGAGCCCATCTCTTCTTTTCTTAATCCATTTTAATTGCATTGCTTGCCATGGAATGTCTTCAGGGTATTATATTTTTTTCCAATCCCGCGAGAGTCGAGAGATATCAGGTATTCATTACAGCAACTCTACTTTTCAGCTAAATTTCTTTGATCATTGGTGTGAGTTTTAGCCAGATGAGATGGAAAGGCCTAAATACTTTGTTGAAGAGGCTGAATTGCTTAATGATAGTATCTTTGTTTAGTAGTTGTGGAAACGTGAAGTGCATGTGAGGGGGTGGGATGGTTGATGATATTTGTGTCTCCATGTCTCCTATCCTTTTTAAAGGTTCTTTGCCCACTGCCATCTTGTCTCCATGATCAATTGTCACTCTTCCATCCTGGAGTTTTCTTCATCAAATCCCTTCCCCCACCTTACATTTCTGCCATTTTGTCTATTTTGGTAGGGAAGAAAAGGGTGGGGAGTGGGCCACCCATGCGGTCTTAGGTTCAATTCCCAACCGAGACAAAAAATAATTAAGCGGATAATGTTACTTGATACCTGTTGTTGGTGGAAGGTGATGGGTATCTCTAGGAATTAGTCCAGGTGTGCGAAAGTTGGTCCTGACACCATAGTTTTTGACAAAAAAAAGTGGGGGTGGGGAAGAAAAGGGCAAAATTGGGCCCCTTTTTAGTACCCTGTATATAATTTGGTTTGTCCTACCATCTTTATGGGTGACACAATGCATTGTTGTGAAATCATGTAAACACATCTTATCTAGGAAGAAAAGTTAACTGAATTGGTTCTTGGTGCTGGGCTTGGATGATATAGAAGTTCCATCATACTTTGGAATATTGCCTTTTTTGGCAGAGTTTCCTGATAATTAAGTGTGTTTGGTATGATGAAAGTCATTTTCGCGAAAAATGTTGTCAATGCAGCTTTTGCCATCACAAATTTTATGGATATAGATATAGATTTTTAATGTTACGACATTTTCGATGCAGCTTTTGACCTCTATCTTTTATTCTCAGTACTATGGTCATATACTACACATATGATGAGTCCAAATAACAAAGTTTAAGGGGGCTGCATAATTTTAGAAGGCTAAATATCTAGGGAGGTGATTAATTACTTCATGAGAAGGTGGATGTGATGTTTCTCATGTAATTTATAAAAGTTTATGATTGTTTAAATGCTTAGAGAATCATTTGGGAAAATAACCCTACCATGCCTAGTTTAAGCTTTGTATATGGAGAGGATAGATATTATATTCCTATACCCATAAATCATAGTAATAAAGTAGCTGAATTAAATAAATACTACTACTTGAGAAGGAAGATTCTTAGGATTTGAATTAATCATGGTCAAAGCTATATTTTGATAATGAGCTGTCTTCATAGCTTTGCATTTTGAAACCCTTACTAATTCACTTCATTAGTCTTTTTTCTTTTAGTTCAAAAAATGAAATTATTATTACAGTCAATTAACTAAGCTACTAAGATACTCCAAAACAATGACTTTTTTTGTATCTATGAAAGTTTTTTCCTTTTTTTTTTTCCTCCATATATCTCAGTTTTAAGTTATTCTGTATCGATATCATATAGACTATCCTTGCTTTATACTTCCTCTGTTTCAAAATAAATGAAATTTTAGAATGTGGCACGTCTTTTAGAAAAGTTTAGTTAGATGACATTAATCAAAGGATAATTTGTCATTTGCTTCTTCTCAATTTTTTTTATTAAAACTAAAGATAATTGAAAATTTTATTAAAGAAGAGGGGGGTAAATTTTAGAAAAAAAAACAATTGATACATCTTTAAACTCTAAAAAAATTATCTATTTTGAATGGAAGGGAGTTTATAATACAAATATAATCAATATAGTATACTTTGTCGATGTAAACATTTATTTTAAGAGAAACATTTTTCATGAAAATATTTTCTCCGTAAGAAAACATTCATCTTAATGATTTATTTATTTTTGGTCATTAAAAAGGGGTAGAATGGTGGATAATTTGTAAAAGTTGTGCTTAAGCACTAACTTACCATGTTAAAAGAATAATTAAAAAAGTAGGAGCCAAGTCATTGTCCACAGATATGATGTTGTACTAAAATGAAGACAAAAAATCTTCTTCATTCAACGATGAAATATTCCCCATGCATGGGAGCCCATATATCTATACAATTCCACTCTTGAGCATACTAGCGCGAAGTCAGAAATTTTAACAAGTAAATAAAAATATTTTTTTTTAAAAAATGCACCAACAAAAACATACTTTTTTAAAAAAAATTTGTACACCTATCTAAATTATTTATATTTTATGTGTTAAATATTTAAATTATGAAATGTTAGTTCTTAAGTATTTAAAATAAAGTATCCTTAGTATCGTTGTATGTTTTACCATTTGCATTAATAGCATTGTTCCTAGAATATGGAACACTCACTTGGCACCACACTAGCTATAGGGGTCAATTCAGAATTTTGAATTAATTAAACTACTTTTATTTATTTAATTATTTATTTATTCAAGCTATCTATCTATGTTTTTCGTTCATTTTTATTGAACACTTTGAACTTTGTACGCTCCATAAGAAACAATGATATTTATATTAATTGATATGTAATTCAATGTTTTGTACTTGAGAGTAACGTTGAAGATTTACCTAAATAATGTAACTACGTGATTGTTGCTCTTACTCTAATTATGTGAACCATTTTTCAATATCTTAATTTGCTGGTATTGTCGAGGTATCCCATTAATTAATTGATTTAGTTTGATCAGGGGAAATAAATCGATGTTTACACAAACTTATACATGTATTATATATGTTGACTGATTAAATTTTATATTTAATTATAATTTAATAATATTCTTCTATTTACTTTTTATTTGTTTACCAAAGAGATTTAACTCACTAGTGTATACATACAGAAATCGTATGATTTGATTTGTACTAAAGATTGAAAAAATGAAAAAAAGACTAAATATATAGCTGATAGAAATCGAGACTTAAAATATGCGAGTCTTCATCATCTTAAGACAATCAATTCAAAAAGGCTACCCTAAAAAAGATTAAATTCAGCTAAAGACCAATTAATATATATCTAAGTTAAACAAGGACCTAGGTATATAGGATAAAGAGGGAGCAAATTTAGAGAGAGCTCTTGAATGTGATGTAACTAATATACTTTAATTTGTATATTATATATGTGTCGTACCATTACTTTTTTTAAAAGAAAATTATATATAGAAGTTTGTTGTGGAGAAGCTAAAATGTTCATTTGTTAGTGAAAGTACAATACTACACATCACAATAACCATATATAGGTTCATGCATATATCCCTACTTATAGATTATGCCTTTCAATAAGTGTAAAACTTGAGGCATGGTGGGAGGGACAGCATCAACTACGAATTTAATCGAAATCAATAGTTCTAATTAAAATTCTATATTTATCTTCATAGTGTTTTGCTAAATAACGTGTAAAAATGTTTTTGGAATAATATTTTCATGCTTACTTACCAAACATTAAAAGATAAATTAGAAACTTATTTTTCAAAAAAACATTTTCCTTTATATTAAAAACACACAAAATTCAAAATTATTAACTTTAAATTAACTAATGATATAGCTAGCTAATAGCCTTAGACTGGTATCAAATGCTGCACTAATTAACAAAATGTAAAAGAGAACTTTATTAATTGAATAAAAATAATAAAAGTGCAGGATGAGGCACAAGAGAGGCATGTGACTACTGATTAAAATTACATTTTAAGAAGAGAAAAAAGTGAAATTAGTTGTTTAATTTGATTAGTTGATTCACAGCTGCAAATATTCTAAAATAATAAGAATCAATTGCTATACCACTGCTTCTGTAACAACTCCTGCAGCAACTTTTTATTTTTATTTGACATAATTAATTAATTAAATTTTTGACACCATAATGAGAAACAGGTTAAACAAGCACCAAACACCATGTGAATTACTGAGGTTTGGCAGACCATTTTTTTCAAATAATTACACTTAAATTATTATTAAACCACAATGAAATTGGTGGAAAATATTTGGTAATTAGTAGTACTTCAGTTAAGAATATAAAGTTTGATTCCTATGGATCAGCTAGGCCTAGGATCCCACATACAATATTAATAGTCTAATCACTGTAATAAAAACAGTTTTTAGCTATAATAAATATGAATATTAATAAAAAAAATATTAAAATTAGTTATTTGTCATTGGATCTAATATCGTTATAGAATTTAGGAACATTTACCAAGAATGCTAAAATGTAATTGTCACTAGTAATTGCCTCTAAAAAAACATATTCAATGACAATTAAATTAGTGTTATTAATTAATTATTACTAAAATTATTCTTAGTGTAGTAGTGCTCCGTCCAGTGGCATAGCCACATAGTGGCCAAACGGACACCTCTTCGTCGAGAAATTATATTATATATATAGAGAAAATTGTGCGAACTATATATACAAGTCAAAAATTATTTTACATACATATATATTAAATTTTGAACGTTCTTAACGAAATTTCTGATTCTGTCACTAATTTCGTCCCATATTTTTGGAGTTAGACGGACTTTGTTGATATGACATTGGCATTAGTTATCCTGACTCTGGATCCTTCTCTCATTTTCCATCATTAACTTGTTTAAGAAAATAGTAAATTAAAGAATCTCACATGGTGTGCATGAAAGTAGGCACGTCCGTCTAAATATTTTATTACGTAGTATAGTATATACTCCCTCCGTCTCATTTTATGTGGCACCATTTTCATTTTGATAAGTCTCAAAAAGAATGTCACATTTTCTTATATGGTAAATATTTAAAGATATAATTCCTCTTTTACCCTTATTGGTCCCACTCAATCTTAAATATAGTACTCCAATACATTTATGAGGAGAGAGAAAAGTGAATCTACTTTTTAATATGACGAATTTTTGAAGGGGCAATTTGGTAAACATTTCAAAGTCTTCATTTATTTTTTAAATTCCGTATCCGATCAAATATTGCCACATAAATAAGATGGAGGGAGTAGCTTTTTTTTTTTTTTTAAATTTCTTTAATGTAACTACTCTTGTCTCTTGGGTTGAAGTTGGGGATGGAGTAAGTATTGAATTCTGTGCATAAAAGATATGTTAAATGGATGTTCTGTGAAAAAAGCATAGTGTATAGTGGAACAAATAACGATGTACAAAAGGAGGATGAACCTCCAATGTATATATGGGTTAAATTATTCTGTCCCTAATTATTTGTCTACTTTTAAATTTATACATATATTATGAAAATAATTAATGATAAAGTGAGTTAATTATTTTATCTCTATTAATTATAAAGTGGATGAAAGGTTCTACATTTTTCAAAATAATTAGTCATTTAATTGACGATATAATAAGTAAAAAAAATTATCCTTTCTCGATTTGTCAAAATAGACAAGTAATTAAGGACAATTATATAAAAAAAAAAAGTGGACAAGTAATGTAACATTGATGTATATATATGAACTTGGGATGTGCTTTTCCTCTAACATTCTCTGAAAAATAATTAAGCACATACTACTACACCATCTTCTTAATTCTATTTTTCTTTTGCTGAAATTCATGTTTTTACCATCCCAATGAAAAGAAAAAAAAAAGGTTTCTTGTTATGGCACTATATACTGAAATTGCTTGACTAAATAGTTAATTTTAAGAATTAACAAGTCAAAGTAAATATGCATATATATTACTTTATGTTTTCAATTATAGATTTTCACACTATCTCTTTTGTAAATGAATGAATATAGAAGGAACTCTTGTAAGGTGTATTTGGTATAAGGAAAAACAAAACGTTTTTCAATTTTCTCATATTTAGTTTGCTTAAATATTTTTCAAAATAAACTTATTTTCCTTCAATTTAAGAAAAAATGACTTTTCTACATTAAGTAAAGAAATACTTTTCAAAACTCTCTTTCAACCTCACTACATATTGGGGTTGAGGTCGGGCCCCTAATCGTGGGTCCCGAATTAGGGTTAGGTCCCAAATTGGGGTCGAGAGTCAGGTCTCGAGTCAAGAACGGGACTGAGAGTCGATTGAGTACCAAGTCGGACGTTGAGTCTCGAGTCAGGGTTGAAAATCGAGTCTTGGGTCGGGGTTTAGATTTAGGTCCTAGGTTGGGGTCGGGAGTTAGATCTCGAATCGGGGTCAAGATCAAGGTAGGGAGCTAAGCAGGTCACAAGTTCAAGGTCAGGGTCAGAAGGAGGGTCTCAGGTCGGGCTCAGAGTTGGGTCCTACACTACATAAAAAATTAGCTTTAGCAGCAATTAATTAGCAATTGCCGCTAAATATGTATTTTTAGCGGTAATTAGCACGCTTAGTATATGTCCCTAAAGGCTTTAGCGACATTGGATCTAATGGCACTTAACTAATGCCGGTAAAGACTTTAACACTCTTTATTAATGTGTCTATTTATTGCCACTAAAAGTTGTTTTTGTTGTAGTGCTAGGCTATGGTCGAGAAGTCAAATCCCTGATCGAGGTCAAAGTCAGGGTTGGATTCAGAGTTGGGTTCCATGTTGGGGTTGGGGAAGGGGTTTGATACTGTGTTAAAGGGTGGGGATTTAAATCCGATTTCATATAACTTACCCAGATTATACCTAAATGCTCTTGAAGCAACATTTTTTTCTTACTAACCAAACAATAGAAAATAAGTAAGAAAACCACTTATTTTCCAAAAAAAAAAAAAAATCTAAAACATCATTAACATTTTCCTTCATACCGAACACCCCCCCTAATGTATTGCATTTAAATTAGAATAAAATGCAATACATTTACTAAATCAATTATGATGAGTACCTAACCTCATTAGACTCGTTAAAAGAGATAGGATTATATGACTATATCTACCTTCACTTACCAAACTATATAAGCGAAGAAAGGGAAGTACTTTTGCAATAATAAGTAATACAATGAAAAAACAAATAAATTCTAGTTGAATTTACTATAAAAGAAGAATAAAAAAGTTCAAAAACCTACAACTCGACATTTCCTTGCACTTAACAAACCATGCATTTTAGAAGTCATTAATAATTCATAACTATGCTTCTTTTTATTTCTCCCCTTCATTTTCCTTGTTGCCTAATAGAAAATAAAACAGTCAAGAATTATATTAGGCATGATAAAACAAAATTAGAACAAATGTAAACCAAAAAAAGTAGAATAACAAAGACATCTAAATCAAGTTTGTGTATTTTGGAGAAATTGGTTCCATGAAATTGCCAATTTTTTGGCAAAAGTAACATAAACTTAGGACACTAGACCCTACACCTTCTACTTGTATTGCTCATTCTTTTTTACTCTTGTAGTCTCTCACCTTTCCTTTCCTTTAATTTCGTTTTTTTAATTTCTATGACAACGCTACAAAATTCGATAAGTTAGGAATCTAGTCCTAGTAAAAACAATTAGGAAATTCAAAACTCAATATGAGAAAGCAAACTCCTACACCGATACCATTGATGATCACTAGATTAGCTGCCGAAAATATGGCCCCATATGTTGATGAATCAAGTAATCATCGGCATTGGATGCATCGAACATCATGTTATGAGGAAGGAATTGGTGTTGGTGTTGATGCTGGTGTTGGTGTTCAACCTGAGTAACTTCCTTTTGCCTCCGAATCTCAAGCACTTTGCGGTGAGAATTGGAGTGTTTAGTGAGCATAAAAGTTGGGCTAGCAGCAGGTCGATATTCAGGGACGAGGCGTCCAGACTTGTACCTTACACCACAAGCATTGCAAAGTGTTTTAGGACCCAATGGTCCTGTCCTCCATTGCGGTGTCTTATCGGTAGCACAATGAAGACACTTCCTTCCTTCACTATTGCTACCATTATTGTTACTTGGAACATGATGGATATTACTCTCTTTCTTTTTTGGAGTAGAAGAAGACTTCACTGTCTTCTTCCCAGAGCTCGGGATTATCATCCCGGACTCTGATGACGATGACATGTCTGGCATTGATATCGTGTCCATCGAGGAATCCGGGGTTGTAGTGTTGGGAGACACGACTAGCAAGCGAGAGGCCCAGTTTCCTGGAGCCATTCGCGATCGTTTGCTACGTGCTTTGGCTGGGACAGGCATTTCCGGCTTGAAGATTGTGCTAGACGTTGCCGATGCTCGGTTCGGGTCAGGAATGAATCGGTGAATCTCAGAATCAGTTCGATTCCTCATTGCTTGCACCATCTGCATTTTATGCAGCTCGTTACTTGAAAATGATTCTTCCACAAAATTCGATAGCCATTCCAGCTCAGCCATATCTTCGTACTGTATTTTTTTAAAAAAAAAAAAAAAACAACAACAACAACAATTTAATCAGTAACAAATTTTTTTTTTTTAAAAAAATAATTTAATCATGACAATAGGCACCAATTCATACAATAATTATTTTTCACGTTAAATTCATTTTAGATGAAACAAAAAATACGTGAAATTTCTTTATCTTTGTATTGAGCAACCAAACAAGAAAAGTAAATACTACTTTCCCTAATTACTTGTCCACTTTTAAATTGGCACACCTATTAAGAAAACAATAATTGATATAGTGAGTTTACTATTTTACCCCTATTAATTATGAAGTTGATGAATTAAAAAACTTAAGATTTTTAAGAAGTTCTACATTTTTCAAAGTAATAAATTGAGGGTATATTAGAGAAAAAAGTTGTCATTTAGGGAGTATTTCTTTTCTTTTCTAGAACAAAACAAAAGCTATTAAACAAAATTCCTCACAAAAGCATTAAAGTTACCTATGTAGTGACTACATACTTTTTCTCAGTTCTTTTATTTATAAAGCAAAAACAACAAATTAAAACTAAAAATAAAACCACGTTACGAAATTACATGAAAATTGTGCTTACTGGAACGGCGAATTCAGTGGACAAGTGTCCATCGGGAAAATCCCGGTAGCCGAGTAATTGTGGGTGGTGATTGCTTCCGGACAATGAGGAGTTACATGAATTATCTACGACGGAACAATCCGTGGAGTTTCCTATGACTGTAAGGTCCAACGTATCATCGGTGACCATTCCATCATCATTAGGCAAGTCCAAAAGATCGTCAACAACGAAATGTTCACCATTTTTGACATCAGAAATGAGCTGCTTTTCGGAAGTGAATTCGGTGTCATAGTAACCTGTTTGAAACAATTCAGGTGTTTCCATTAGAAATTATTTCCAAAAAAAAAAAAAAAAGGAGCTAAAAGAGGAATGTGTGAAATGAGTGTGTGTTTTTGGTGTGAGAGGAAAATATTTGGAGAGTGAAGAGTGAAGAGAGAGGTGGAAGAAGAAGAGAAAGGAGAGGGGGGGTTTATTTGCGTTTGAAGGGGACAAGCAAACAGCTGAAATATTGGATGTTGATCAGGGAAAATTATGGCTTTAGCTAATTGCTAATTTCTTTACATTAAATAATAGGCCAAATGGAAATCACAAGCATTGCTCCAAAAAATTGTTTATTTTTAGAAGTTCTTTTAAAATGGCTAATTTAGTTGAAAAGTATTTTTGATAAGCAACTTGTGATGAATAATCTTTTTTAAAAAAAGCTTTTGAGAGTTAAATTACGAAAAATAGTAAATATCAATGTAGTTTTAATATTAAGATTATTTTATTAGAGAGGAATATTTTAAACATCTATTACAAATTTATTCTAATTAAATTAAAATGTATATATTCAAATTTTCAATCAATATTATAATTAAATATATCAATAAATTAAATATTAATATAATATTAACATGATGATTTAAATATAATTAAAAATATAAGCAAAATAAATTTAAAAGTCATTCCACAAATTAAACCACAAAATAAATAAAATATTTCATATTTTTAATCCTACAAAAATATTGTTGTTACCTTTATTTCTAATTCTGTACAATAAAACGTAAAATATTATATAAAATAATAATATATAAACATAAAATAAAAAAATTATAAAAATAAAAAATAAAATATGCTAATTAGTTAATAAGGAATATATTGGTAAATATTTATATATAGAAGGAATATTTTAATCTTAAAAAAATAATTTTCAAAAAAATTGTTTTCTCTTCCATTTAAAAGCAATTTTAAGAATTTGTAAAATACTTAATTTTTCATTAAAAAAATGTTCTACATCCAAAACATTTTTGGCCTCCAGCAATGCCAAACAGACTCATAATCCTTTTGAGTGATATTAATCATTTCATTTCGTTTGTTTGTGTACTTACTTTTTACTCCATTTTAAAAAAAAAAAAGAAAAAAAGAATCGTTTCTAATTTTCTTTTATTTTAGTTTTAATTTTTCGCATGATATATTTTATATAAGACTAAGAATATTTTGGTATATTTTACATAGTACATACATTTAATTTAAGATTATAAGATTCAAAACTCATTTCAAACTCAATATCATAAATCAAAATCAGAAAACCAAATTGAAATGAAACAACAATATTTTAAGGAAGGGAGTGTTAAGATTACCACTGTTCCGTTGGTGGACCACACGTGAGGGCATAGAGTGTAATGTGAAAATGAATAATGAAAATGGGATTGTGGTGATAATCTTTACTTAAGAACTAGGTCATCTTTAGCTACTTCACCACCAAACCTTTCTCTTTTTATGATTAAGAAAGAAAGATTCACATAAAAAAGAGTGTTATGATATATGGGGTACGTAGTTAATGAGGAATACAAAAAATTATTTTTATTATAGAATTAATATTCATATGTTTTTATAATTTATAATTTTATATATAAAGAGTAATATCTTATTATATAATTTGAGAAAAAAATTAAATTAATAAAAAGTTAGCCATTTGTTATAACATAATACCGATGATCCTTGTTCTCAAAAATCTTATTGGTGAATAATAAATTTTAAATAATTTGTTCAAAATTCTAAAATATCAAATAAAGTGGTACTATCATTTAATCTAAACTTAAAATTTGAAAAGAAAAAAAAACTTAATATATACATTCATGGTGTCATTACTATCTAATAAAATTATTATTATTATTTTGAATATTAATTATTGTAAATTTGTAATACATAAAATCGTAAGAACTTTTGTTGAAGTATCAAAATTAATTATAACTTTGAGATATTAAAATAAAAACTTGATAATATGAAAAGAGGATTTAATGCATCCATATCTCACTATTAAAGAAACTTATTAATTTTATATTAAAAAGACTTAAAATGATATTAACTCTATATTATATATAATTTTCTTAACTATCATAATTAATTATTATTTTGAAGAGTTTCATTTGGATTATTTAATGAGTGAACAAATTATGTTAAGTTCTTTCCTGTCATTAATTAGTACACATTATATCTACCCTATTGATTTTGACTTTTTCTTGCCCGCATACATTTGTTCCCCTTTTTTTACTATGCATGCCGATTTTATATAATGTTTTTAATTTAAGTTTTTCTTAATTAATATTTTTATTTCTATGAAGAAAAATATTTGAATAAATTAATTATTGAAAAAAAACATTATAATTTTACATATAAAAATTAAAAGGGTAGATTTTAAAAATATATAGTATATTATTAAATTTTATTTTTGGTCAGTAATTATATTAAGCCTAGCTGTAATCATCGTGCTGTTTAGTGGAAGATGATAAAATTAGTTAGGAGCAGAACCAAAATAGAAATGATTTAAATAAGGGGATTGAAATAAAATAAGGAGATTTTCAGAGATATTTTAGAAAAAACTGTAAACTAATTATTATTTGTACACGAATCCCAATGATAGAAATTAAAATAAAATAAAATGAGGAGGAATCGGGCTGTAAAGCTTGGACACTAGTTGCAGCGACAAACCTGCTAGATCGGTTCCTTAGGATTTGCATTTTAATTTACATTTGTCTGTTTAATTAATGTACTAATTACCTATTCTCTCAGTTAACAGTTAAAATCTACCCAAATGTTTTTTGACTTTTTTCTTTGTAATTGGGCATTGCTTGAGAAATAAATTGTACTTGATTTTGTAGGTGTAGGTACGTGCGGTTATAATTGTTGTACAAAGTGGTTGATAATTCATTTCCGAAGTGGACTCTTATGGGATGGGAAGTGGAGCACAACTTGTGGTCGAGGGTTTTGTCTTCTATAGAAAATTATATTATTTATATATAGTTATAATTATTTTTTATCTATATAATAAATATCGAATCTTCTTCGATTAGTTATATTTTTTTTAAAGATTTTGAACCCCTTTTAATTAGTTCATTAGTTCATGTATTTATTTTTTTAAAAAAATTAAATCCTCTTCAATTAGTTCATGTATCTATTTTTTTACATTTTGAAGCTCTTAGTAATTTTATGACTCCACCACTAATTATGAGACCCGCTTATGGTTGATTTATGATGAGTCGTAGTTTTTCTTTTCATCTCTTTTTTTTTATAAACTATGAGACTGTTTGGTTGGTGGGATCGGATAGCTAAAATATATTTTACTACTAATTGATAGATAAAATGCTTTACTACTAATTGAGATAAGTATATTATAAAGATAAACTTTTTAAATTAGTTTTAATTAACATTTATATACGTCTTTTAACTTTGGCGTGCTTGCACAAGTAGCCAAATAAATTTTATAGAGTTTAACAAGTAGAAATACGTTATATTTGGTGTTTTATATGATAATTCACGTCTTATATGATATCCTATATGATGTCCTACATGAATTATGTCACAAGGACTTGTATGTCTATTTGTTCAACTTTATATAAGTTTAAGTGTCTATTTATGTGCAACTAAAGTTAAATGACATAAATATCAACTGAGATCAACTTAAAGAGCATATATTTATGCATTATGACATTGAAATATTTTGAGATTTCATTATCTATAATAATAGTTAATAAAATAATTATGAGATTAAATAAGACACATCAAACACAGAATAAAATAAACTCATGAGACATCCCTATATCTTTATTAGGAATAGACTCGACTTAAAAGTTGAGATCAATAGTCACTGACTCACGTTGTGAGAGAATTTATGCATTATTTTATGTAGGGATTGATTATGCAGTTATTTAGTTATTCTATCTTTCATTATGCATAAAATAAAACACGAATTATTTCTTCATAACGTATACATGTATTAGTTAAATACGACTTTTGAAATTACAAATCAAACATCGTATTAGGTCTATTGAATTTATACATAGCAAAAAAAACAAAAAAAAAAAAAATACCATCAAACATGACACTCCCTTCATTTCAAAATAAGTGAATTGTTGAGGCAATGCACACCCATTAATTAAGAAAAAAAGTTTAGGATATAAATTGAACACCGCTTTCTACTTTTGCCTTTTTAGTTATTCTCAAAACTATTCTTGAAAATATAAATTATTGAAAGTAAAATCATAAATATGAACAATTAATTCACTAGGAATTATCATCTACAAAATGTAAATGAGGGGATAAAATAGAAAAAATTTCCAATCATCTCTCTTGAACTTTGAACAATTCACTTATTTTGAAATATGGAAAAACGTTCAACAATTCACTTATTTTGAAATAAAGACAGTATTACTTATACAAAATTTAATACATAATAATTTAGCTCCAAAACAACTACCAAATGACCCCCTTAACATTTAAACTCAATTCACTACCATTTGGTTTATAGGTCAATGTTTTGAATAGAAAGTAAACTTGGGGATGGTACCAACATGAATTTTTTTTAATTAGACAATAGTGTTGATCCCAAGATGTATGTAAGAGAGCGGATAAGGTGTTAATGCCTTCATAGGTTATTCAATTTATTGCTTGGAACAACAATAACTAACTTATCACCTTTTCCTCACTACCATCAATAGTTGAGGCCTATTCAACAATAATGTTGAAGGAAAAATATTTTTGGTCAGAAAATTTGGCCAGAATGATATTTCATCTATGTTATTTTATCTTTTTAAATATTTTTGTCCTTTTAACTAAAAAATGAAAAAAAGATCAATTTATTTTACAATAAAAAAAATATTATAATTTTTTTAATTTTCTGGTCAAATTTTCTGGCCATTTAGCACTTCCCAATGTTAAATTATGAAGTCAAATTGACAAAGAAGATTCAAAACTAAATCTAATATTAGTTCTTTAGTGTTTGAATTTTATTTTTTTCCCAAAAAAAAAAAAAAGAGAGTAAAGGTGACTAAAAAGGGGAAGGTACCCGGATGTTGCTTAACTTGGAGGTCACCAAGGAGATATACAGTAGAGAGTGTGCATGTTTGCTATTTTCAGAATACTTTATCTTTACGTTATTATTATTATAAATAATAAATAACTAGTACTCCTTCTGCCCATTTTTTTTTTCTCAAAAAATATGTGATCTAACTATAATTAAAAAATTATTTAATCTTAAAATTCTTTTTTACCTTCAATGAAATGATTAACAACTACATAAATACCTAAAAATTGTTTCAGATCATAAATTTTGAAAGTATTCATTTTCTTCTTAAATATTATGTCAAATCACACGGTGTCACATAAAATAGGAGGAATGAAATAATATTTAGATTTTTCCGCTTTTAAAGATAATCTCTTTATTGGTTCATTATTTAATAAAAAACATGCAATATCCAAAGTAAACGAATAAAAATGAAGGAGATGAATATGGGAGTGTAGTAAGGGCACGTGAGAGAGGTGGAGAGTGTGTCAGCTCAGCATGTGACTCACTTTGGTTCATATCCAAAGCCATAAACTGACGGTGGTCAATGACACGTGGCATTTAATTAAAGGAGGCTTTTCATTTTTATTTTTTATTTTATTTTCTCTTTTGACCTTTTTCTTTCTTCGTTTTGCTACTTAGCTTAAGCATCCAGCAACGTGAGAGCACGTGGCGCGTCCTGTCACGTGACACTCTCATTTTATTCACCGCACTTTGGCTCCTCTTTCACATAACTCACGTGATCTGAAATTCTCCCCTTAACTTTATTACACTAGTACTTATCAATTTATCATATTATAGGCTCCCAATTTAATGTAAATATAATCATAATTTTTCTTTTTCCTCACAATTGATGTTCAAATTTAAACAATAGCACCTTGAACCCTAGTTCTTACTTTCAAATTTATATATCAAAGTATATTTCGTCGATAAACATTAGTTTTATGGACTATTAAAGATACAAAGTAATTAAGAGATAGTCGTCTATGGCACCAAATACAATGAAAGGTTGAGTGAATGAATTAATTCAAAAGAAAATCAAAAGGAGAGATATTGCAAAGGAAAAGAGATATTAGGAGTAACTTAATAAATTATATTTTGTATATACTTTATTTTAATGAGAGCGAAAATAACAACATCCAAAGGATGTGGTGCATTGGATGAAGTTGTTCCTTCCTTAACTAGAGGTCTCGAGCTCTAGGTATGAAAAAATCCTTGGTATGGAATGCTACCCCCTAAATTGGGCCCTACCTAGGTGTGAATCTGAATTAATCAAATTCCAATGAGAATATCGGAGAACAGGTGGAAAAAAAAAGAAGCTAAACAATAATTAGAATGAAATGAAGGGAGTAATAACTAACACAATTCAAAATTTTGATTATATTAAAGTATATTTTAAGCAGTCGTATACATGTCGCATATCTTTTCTATAATATATATATAATATAGTTGAGGGAGAAAATGACCAAATGATCCCTCAATCTATTAGCCAATTCTCACCTACACATCAAAACTTCACGGGGATCCTATTACCCCCCTGAACCTTTTATTTTCGATATTTTGTAACCCTTAAACGCTCATCTTTTGTTATTACCTAGATATACCCAAATGTTTGTACACACGCGCTAGGCGGGCCCAGTTTCTTCAATTTTATTTTCCTATTTATATTTATTTTAGATTTAGTGGACCCACTTTTTTAACTTTTTCCTTTTAATTAGGTTAAATTCTCAATTCCAAACATAATCACCATGTCTACTCTTCAATTGAGTATCAACCCTCTTCTTCTTTACAAAAAAAAAAAAAAAAAACCCTACTCCTCATAGTGACCCAAGAATTGGTCTTTTCACGATTACTTGCTCCGCCACTCAGATAATTTTAACAATGTTATGTATCATGTGATGTAATTTTCTTAAAAATAAATAAAAGCGATCTTTAAATGAACAATCGGATCTTAAAATTTGGCATTGTCTAAATCTTAAAATTTGGCATTGTCTAAATCTTCAGGGTAAGATATAATGGTGAAGGAGAAAAATGTTTTCATGATTCTCCTTGTTGGAGAAAGGTGAAAAGAATGGATGTACATACGTTGTGGTTCTATATTTATGAATTGAAGAAAAAAATAACTTATTTTTGGGCATTGGCACATGGAAAAGAAATTTCAAACTCCATAGTCATTGACCTTGTAATTCTATATTTATGAGTGAGGAAAATAAATTTGAACCTCAAATCTGAAAAAAAAAAAAAAGTTTACAGAAGATTAGAAATCCTAGAGGTTCAAGGTTTGAAATGAAAGTTACCATAAAGCTTTGAAATGGAAGACAATTGTTCCCAAGCTTCAAGCTTTTAAAATGGCAGAATAAAGGAAGAAGATGGAAGATTTGTGGGAGGAAAAGGGCCTAAAAATTCAAGTTGCAATTGAAAGACTTAATTTTAGGTTGATTTGGACTTACACGTGGTTTTCAAAATGCAGATAATGTGTTTTAGATGCATCCTTACGCGCCTAAGGGAGGTGTATTCACCTTCTTGGACATGTGAGCGTTTAAGGGTTACAAAATATCGAAAATGAAAGATTCAGGGGGGTAATAGGACCCCCGTAAAGTATTGGTGTGTAGTTGAGAATTGACTAATAGATTAGGGGGCATTTGACCATCGGGGATATGCATTATATTTTTTTTATGTATATTGCTAACATCGTGTGAGACCATTATGGTTAGTGAGTGATCTTAATGGAATCTTTCTTATTAATTACACCCTTGAAGAATTGGACAAAGTGCAAACTCTTGAGTTTGAAACAACGTAGTGAGTCTCAGAATGAGTTTGAGCTGCCTATTTGATGCATGTTTGATGTCTAATTTGAAAGAAACATATCACAATTAAGTTAAATCACTAAATTTATTGATTAAATCTTTTACAATAGTTGTTATCAAATTGGTTTTAGTTAGAAGTGGAGTAAACAAACCAACTTATGAGCTGCAATGATTTCTTCTTATCTTTTGAATGAATCAATTAGCAAGGGTTGTTTTTGGGCCTGGTTTAATGATATACACAACAGTACTATATGTTTTGCAATTATTGGGCCTGATGTGTTAAAAAGCCCTTAGTGGAATATGAAATTAGAAATGGGCTATAAGTTTAATTTTAGGAAAAATTACATAAATACACAACTTAAAATATCATAATTTCTAAAATTTTCTACCATTTAAATAAATTACAGAATTTTTCTCTCGGATACATCCCTATCCACTCTCGGATATATCCCTCCCCTCTCGGATGCATCTCTATCCTCTTTTGGATACATCCATATCTCCTCTCAAATACATTCCTCCCATTAAGTAATGTATCATTTGCAATGTATCAAACAACCAAGGAATTAGGGGTGTACAAGTCAAACCGTAAAGTCAAACCGAACTGACGAACCAAATCAAACAAAAAAAAAAAGATTTGTGGTTTGATTTGGTTGGTTTGGCGTTGAAAAAAAAACCAACCACTCTTGATTTGATTAGGTATTAAAAGAAAAAAAGTCAAATGAATCCAAACTAAACCGACATTGTAATACATATATATAATTTTATTTTATTTATAGATAAAAAATATTATTTATAATCTACTTTGTAAATATATTTTTAGTTAGTATAGTTTTTAATCACTACAAGAAAAATGGTTTTTACCAAGGGGAAATTTGGTCGTTAAAAGCCCAAATTTGGTCTCTATTAATAAATTACGATCGGAAAAAATATGGTCGTCACCGATCGCTAAAAGCCCCGACGTTAAAAGTCTACGACCGGATTGGAATCCGGTCATAATATATCCTTTAACGACAACAAACAATCCGGTCGTTATACCTCGTTTTGGCGACCAAGTTTTCCCTTTCGCTAATGCTCTTGTCGGTTGTTATAAGTATTTTAAGTGTCAAAAATACCTTTAACTAATTATATGATACTTTTACCAACAAAATGTCTCTACACTAGCAGTATATTTTATCAAATATAATTAGATAGAAATTAGTCATATATTTCACATTCATACAAACACATCCAAACACATGAAGTAGTCAATACCGATATATATTATCATATATATAAAACATCATTGTTAATTACAAAGAAATAATGGGATAACTTTTTTCCTACTCCTAAAGAACAGAATAAAATTGTTGTAAAAAGGACAATATCTTTAAACAACATATTAGCAAAACAAAGTTGCATACATTACTCCTACCTTTAGGATATAAAGATTGTTTTTAAAAGATCCTCAACTTAAGAAAATCATTTTCAGAACAGTTTGCCATGTCAGCATCTATGTCTCATTCAGGTCCAACTTTTTCTAGTCCCTTAGGTATTCCGTCCTCTCTGTGGATTTTGGATTCTGGTGCGTCTCATCATATGTCACCTTATTTGTCATCGTTTGATTCTTTGTCCCCTATTTCACCTATCTCTGTTATGTCCGCTAGTGCTGCATTTATGACAGTCGAGGGTGTTAGTTCTGTTACTACCTCTAACATTGCTCTCTCTGATGTTTATTACATTCCCAAACTTGCTTTGAATCTTGCTTCGGTCAGTCAATTGTGTAAAGCTGGTAATTGGGTGTTCTACGATTCTTTGTCTTTGTCACAGGACAACACACTCGGAAGGTGATTGGGATTGCCGTAGGTTGGGAACTCTATGTCTTGGAGATTCTCAAGTGTCTTCTTTATTCTTTGCCTCTAGTATTGATTTGTCGTCTTTCGTTTGAGTCCCTTGTCTTTCGCTTTTATCTTTGGCATTCCGTTTGGGCGTATGTCGATGTCACGTTTACGTTTCTTAGCCTCTCTTGGTGCTTTAGGTCATTTGAACACTTGATATTTACGATTGTAGTGGTTGTAAGCGGCAAAATTCTCGCTTTACCGCTTAATAAAGTGTCTCTTATTCTGTTGCTCATTTTGATATTATTCATTCTGATATGTGGGGCCCATCGCCAATATCCACTAAAGGTGGCTCAACCTATTATGTTTCGTTTATAGATGACTTTACTCGTTATACCTGGGTTTATCTTATGAAACACAGATCTGATTTCTTTGGCATTTGAGAACTTTAGAGCCTTGTTGAAACACAACATTACTTGTAATAAAATGCTTCAGTGTGACTTAGGGGTGAATATACCTCTAATGATTTCACTCATTACTACTCGATGGTACCATACACCATCATCTTGTGCGACACTCACGAGTAGAACGGTGTTGCAGAAAGAAAACACCGTCATATTGTTGAGACAGCACGCTCTTTACTCTTATCTGCAGAGGTTCCTAGTATTTTTTGGGGAGAAGCAGTCCTAACTGTTGTATATGTGATTAATCGTATTCCTACTGCATTAACTTCAGGGATGTCTCCATTTGAGAAATTATATGGTCACCTACCGAATTATTCTGCATTACGAGTTTTTGGATGTACTTGTTTTGTTCTTCGTCCTCATGTTGAACGAAATAAGCTGGGGCCAAAATCAGCTATATGTGTGTTTTTAGGGTATGGTGTTGGACAGAAAGGATATCGTTGCTATGATCCTGTAAGTTAGAAATTATATGTTTCACGACATGTTACCTTTTTGGAACATATTCCTTTTTATTCGATTCCAGCTAAATCCCATGATGTAAAGAAATCAGATCTTCAGCATATTGATCATTTTGGCGTTGACATGGAGGTTCCAGTTTCAGATTCATCCATGTCACCTGATGATAGTGCTTCAGCCCTACCTGTGCCTGAGTCTGCTCCTTTGCCTATTGATACTGGAGACCCACCACCTCTGAGGAGGTCTACTCGTCCTTCTAAGTCCACCAAACTACCAGATTTCACTTACTCTACATACTCAGCCTCATTTGCTTCCTTTATTGCAAACATATATAATTTGTCTGAACCTGAGTCGTATCGAGAGGTTGTGACTGATCCTCTTTGGCAGAATGCTATGGCTGAGGAACTCACTGCTCTTTATCAGACACATATATGGGATTTGGTTACCCTTCCACCTGGTAAACATACGATTAGCTGTCGATGGGTGTATAAGATAAAAACAAAGTCTGATGGGTCTGTTGAGCAATACAAGGCCAGACTTGTGGCAAAAGGGTACTCACAACAATATGGTATGGACTATGAGGAGACTTTTGCCCCTGTGGCAAAGATGACGATTGTTCCACTATAATTGTTGTTGCATCCGTTCGATAGTGGAAGATATTTCAAATGGACGTCAAGAATGCATTTCTGAATGGTGATCTCCATGAGGAAGTTTATATGACTCCTCCTCCAGGTATTGACCACCAGCCAGGTGAAGTTTGTCGGCTTCGAAAAGCTTTATATGGTCTCAAGCAAGCCCCTCGTGCTTGGTTTGAGAAATTTTCCACTGTGATTACTTCTCTTGAATTTGTCCTGAGTAATCATGATTCGGCGTTGTTTGTTAGATGTACGAGTGCAGGGAGAATTCTTCTGTCCTTATATGTAGATGATATGGTTATTACTGGTGATGATTGTGATGGTATTGAGTCATTGAAGCGTGATTTGGCTCATCGGTTTGCCATGAAGGACTTGGGCTTGCTACGTTATTTTTTGGGTATTGAGGTGTCTCAGTCTAAGAAAGGGTATCTTAACTCCGGACTAAATATATATCTGACTTGTTTAAACGGGCGCGTCTTTCTGACAACAGGACTGTAGATACTCCCCTTGAAACCAATGCTCGGTACTCTCCTAGTGATGGTGTTTCATTATCAGATCCGAGTCTTTATCGGACTATTGTAGGTAGTTTGGTTTATCTGACTGTTACTCGCCCGGATATAGCTCATGCAGTTCATGTTGTTAGCTTGATTTATTCTTTACTCTTATACATTCCTTTGGGAGTCAGATTCGTATTTTGAGATATCTTCGTGGCACTCAATTTCAAAATCTCTTGTTTCTTTCGACGTCATCTCTCGAGTTGCGAGCCTATAGTGATGCTGATTGGGATGGGGATCGCAATGATCGTAAATCCACCACTGGTTTTTGTGTGTTTCTTGGAGACTCTTTAATCTCATGGAAGAGCGAAAGCAGATGTTGTCTCTAGATCTTCCACGGAGGCTGAGTATCGTGCTATGGCTGTGACTACATGTGAGATTGTTTGGTTGCGTTGGCTTCTTGCAGATATGGGGGTTCACATTTCTATGCCTACTCCTCTGCATTGTGATAACAAAAGTGCGGTACAAATTGCAAGAAATGCATTTTTTCATGAGAGGGCCGAAAGCATTGAGATTGATTGTCACACTTCACGTCATCATTTACACTTCGGGACCATATCGCTTCTTTTTGTTCCGTCGTCCTTGCAGTTGCTAACCTTTTCTGAAAGCGCGATCGGCGTCTCGATTCGGTTTTGTGTGACAAACTCGATGCTTATTCTTTGTTGCATTGTGAGTTTGAGGGGGGATGTTAGTCCATATGTTACTATGTTTGGGCTTTTGTTAATAGATTCCTATTAGGTTAGGTTTAGTTAGTAGATACTTATATATAGTCTTCCTATTCTTTTGTATTAAGAATTGTTCGTGTTTTGCTGTGTTTGACAATATGACTGAAAAAGATGATTCTCTCCAGTCCATTAATACTCAATTAGATGATAAAAATTATTCATATTGGAGTTATGTCATGAAAAAATTTCTTCGTGGGAAGAATATGTGGGATTATGTCACTGGGGTTAAAGTCAAACCTAAAGATGATAAGGTTGCGGATTTTGCATTGTTGGTAGACTAATGGGAAACTGCTAACTCCAAGGTTATCACTTGGATCAACAATTCTGTAACTCAGTCAATTGGCCAATCATATGTTTACCAGGTGGAAGGGTAACCAAATCCCATGTATGTGTCTGATAAAGAGCAGTGAGTTCCTCAGCCATAACATTCTGCCAAAGAGGATCGATCCACGGCCTCTCGTCGACTCGAGTTGAGACAAATTATGTATGTTTGCAATAAAGGAAGCAAATGAGGCTGAATATGCAGAGTAAGCGAAATCTGGTAGTTTGGTGGACTTAGAAGGACGAGTAGACCTCCTCAGATGTGATGGGTCTCCAGTATCAATAGGCAAAGGAGCAGACTCAGGCACAGGTGGGGCTGAAGCACTATCATCAGGTGGCATGGATGAATTTGAAACTGGAACCTCTATGTAGTTCGATCCGCGCAACAGGTGACCACTACCAGATCTTCAACCAATAAATCAAGAAGCATGGATCGATTTAGCTTTGATACCATGTTAACAGAACTACTTTGATTGAAGAACAAGAGATGAGAGTTGTATTACAATATAATAGAATAATTCTTAATACAAAAGAATAGGAAGGCTATATATAAGTATCTACTAACTAAACCTAACCTAATAGGAATCTATTAACAAAAGCCCAAACATAGTAACATATGGACTAACAGAGGGAACATTAAAAGACAATCGTAGGAAAAGGAAAAGCATATACATTAAATATAAATTTCTTACTCCTTCCATTTCAGAAAGAATGACCTCCTTTTCTTTTTAGTCAGTTTTAAAAAAGAATGACATCTTTCCTTTTTTGGTAACATTTTACTTTTAGCTTTTCACATGGCATGTTTAAGACCACAAAATTAAGGACAATTTTGTACATTTGACATAATTTTAATTTAGGACCACAAAATTCAAAAGTTTTTTTTAATTTCTTAAATTTCGTGCCAAGTCAAATCAGACCACTCTTTTTGAAATGGAGGGAGTATTTTCTCTAGATTGCAACTCTATACTCTTTCTATATATTTTTTTGTCGTTTTCGACAATAAAGAAGCAAATTATTTTTAACTAGTTAAGAAGAAGAAAATAATGTTTCTTCTCTTCTTTTACCATGTTCAACAGATATGGGTGCAAATTAGTAATAAAAAACAAACATGAACTCACATAGCACGACTGTCAAGTGAAGAAACTCTGACACCTAAATGTACTTGCTTGTACAGAGAATCACCACTCTTTAAGCTCCACGAGCCACGCATTAAGGTAGAACATGCTCTATGGAGGAGACCTGCTTTGGAGAGAGAAGTGGAATCAATTCATAAAACAAAATTATAACTCTAGAGCAAATAAATAACTATTATGTAACCTAAATCTCAAAAGTGTTCAGCAGGTAGAACAGTTAGAAAGCTTAAGGCCATAAGATTTACAAATCTACTTCAAGGTTGAAGAGCAATAGATATGTGCAAGAGGTCGTGAAGGGAATCAAAACATTTTTTATTTACAAAGTCATGACTGAAATGCAGAGTTTGATACTTTACCTGTTACCTATCAGATGCATTATAAAAAATTAAAGTTTTATGTCAAATCTATTCATTAACAAGAATCGATTCAACACAAACTACTTGAAATCTGGAGGAAGTGATTCAACAAGTAAATTAAAGTTCTATGTCAAATCTATGTATGTTGCTACTACAAATTATCATACTAGTCTTGTATATTGTGCTCGTAAGGGCTCTCCAACCTATATATATATATATATATATAAATGTACTGTTCGCAGACTTGTAATTGGAGTGACAAGTAATGAAAGTTGTCCTTTTTGTGAACAAGCACAATCAACTTATTCAACAAAGATATGGAGTACACAATCTTTAGTAATTGGAGTGATGTGTGAAGGTGAAAAGTCTGGTAATGATTACGAGGAAATAAGACCTATCAGTGACTGATTCTACTGAAAAGGTAAAAGAAATAGTGCAATGCTTTTTTAAGAGCTGCTGAATCGTCCTCCTCCTATCAATTAGGAAAAAACAGTAAAACAAGACACCATTGTACCTATTCCACTTTTTTTTTTATATCCTTCAGTTTAACTATTGCATACATACGAGAGTCCTTTTCATGATACACTGATAAGTAGTAATTGATCATATGTAAAAGGGTATTTATAATGTGTCTAAAAAAAGAAAATAAAACGGACAGTAGCGCGCTTCGATATGAAACAAAATAGAGCAAACTCAAGTTCACAATTACATTCCCTGCTTATCACATGAACAAATGAAAAAAGTTGAAGAATCCTATATTTGGCACACTATATCTCCTCACATTTGGTTTCAAAACGTTCTTCCAGAGAGAACTTGTAAGTGTGCCAAAAAAAATGTATCGATGCTAGCTGAAAGAGAACTTGTAAGCATATAAAGAAAATTTTATAATAATAGCAAAAGGTTAAGCTTTTAGAAGCAGCGGCTGTATAAAACAGTTTATCGACAGCAAACTTAAGAGTACATATCAGAACGAGCTCAGCAACTGGATATCTACAAATACTAACACATCCATAAAAAAGTTTATACTATAGTTAAGTTTGTCACTAGAAGAAATAACAAGAGCTGCAACATTTAAGCTCTTCGTTCTTCCATCAGTTAGGAGCCCATCGAGAATTAATAGCATACAATAGAAATCTATAACCATTAAAAGAAGATCTACCATAATCTTGACATTATAGTTAGATTGTCTCCTACAACAACTACTAGAGTTGTTGGCTCGTCCTCCTTCTACCATAATCTTGACATTGGTTTTCTAATTCGAGAATAATTTTCTCTCGCTAGGGTATTAATGGAGGTGTTAATTTATCACTATAATTTATCGAACACTAGGTAAAAGTTTAAAGAAAAATCATCACTATTATTTATTTGTTTTAACCCTTTTTGTTCACTTGATTTTCACAAAAAAAAATTCAATAGAACATTGTTATGCCCACAAACATAGCTTATTCAAAAGGGACAAGAATGGAAAAAATAAACGTCGTTCATTGTTGATATCTTGGATTGAAGTTAACTTACAACACTAATTGAAAGGATACTAACACAACTAAAACTCGTGAACAGTTAAAAAGTAAATGATACACTAACAAGAAACGTAAAAAGCAAACTAAAAGATTGTCTGAATTTTAAAGAAACGTCACTGTGAGTAATGTTTTAGCTATAAATCGTGCCTCTGAGTAATGAATCATAAAACGTATTTGGCTGTAACGTTTTATGCGTAAAACGTTACCACCAATAACGTTTCTTTATTTAACGCCGTCAGCACATATATTTTATGCGTCAGATTTTTTTTAAAAAAATATAGCCTAAAACGTTACTCAGGAATACATTTATACTAGTTTTGTAAATTTTCAAAAACACATATTATTTTGATGAATTGATTTAAATAATGACTAACTTTCATAAAAAAAAAAATTCCATACATTACGCCAACAATCATTTTTTTAATTTTGGAGGGTGGTGGGCGAGTAGAGGGAGAAAGTAGCGCTTTTTTTATTAGCAGTTAATTTAGTTTCAACAACACGACCTTATCCTTTCACCAATATTGAACTTAAAGTAATCGTTAGCGTCTGGAAAAAAAAACTGGTTGCAATAAGTATATTTATAACGACCGGAATCCCTTTGTTAAGGAGTGGTCGCTAGAAGACTATTTTCTTGTAGTGAATGTTTAGATATATTACTTCAAATTTGGGCTTATAAAATTTTGTAAATATTTTATTTTGTATTAAGATCAGAAGTTACAATTATATTGTTATAGTTTTTCAAATTCGAAGTTAACAATTTACTTTGTACAAATTTTGTTTTGTATTCAGTTTGACTATAGCCTTTAATCTTATTAATTAACATAATGAACGTTGATATTTCAATAAAAGTATTTTATACTTATGTGAATTTTACCGTCTTTTCGAAGATTTCTATTCATTTAACATTTTAAAGTTTATCTTATCACACATGTGTGAAAATATATTTGATCTCTTTTTCAAATATTTTATAGTTGTAAAAAAATGAAATTCCAAAAAGAAACTGAAAGAACCGACTAAAGCCGAAACTAAAAAACCTGACTTTATGTGGTTTGATTTGGTTTTTAGATTTAATAAACTGACATAATTGATTTAAGTTTTTTTTAATGAAAAACCAAACCAAACCAACCTATGTGTCCGAGAGCAATGAAAAATATGGAAAAATTTAAATTAAAGAAACTTTCGGAATATAATATAATTAGCTCCGAAATGTATGGAACTTAGGTAAGTTTCCCTTAATTTTAACTTAGGACTGAACTGGTGACCAGATAATGAGCCTAAATAAATTGGGCCTAGACATGTTTAAGGCCCAATTAGTTAGAAAAACTATTTGGATCTGAAATTAATTTCCAAACCTAAAGTAAAAAATTACATGTAATAATCTTGAAATTGAGTGATGTTAAATCTTTTACCCTTGTTTGCTTCATGGTTAAACCATCAAGGTCGAATAGTAAACTAGTTGACCTTGAAGTTTAGCTCATAAAGCAAATAAGACCAAGAATTTAAGATCAACCACCTTCAAAGTCATTCTCGCAGATCACCCAAACTAAAGGGCTCTTCCCTCCTTTTTTCTCTTCAAAACCCATTTTTACCATTCGAGGTTAGTATCATCATTGCAGTCTTTATCTCAAAATTTCGTTATCAGCCATTAATTAAAGGAGTTTGAAGCTTAAGTTTAAAAATATTCATTTTTGAGTGAGTGATATTTTAAAAGAACTGAAATATCGAGAGGAGTTTAAATCAAAACTCTAGAGCTATTTGGGTATAATTTAAGCTAATTTGGATTGAATTTCACTTCTAGTTTGTCGAAATTTAAAGTTATAACCAAATTGGATCAAAATTGTGTTAATTAAAGTGGTATGAAAATTGTATTATAAGTTTTGTATGTTGTTGTAATTATATTAAATTTGTATGCATATTATATGAAAGTTGTATACAAAGTTACTTTAGTTGGATTAAAATTTCAAAAATCTAACATTAACAATATACAAATGTATACCCTTATATACATACTTCATTCCAATTTTATACAGTATATATACATGAAAAAATAGCCAAAATTTTAAACCTTGAGCGAGATAACATATTTCATATTAATTCTATACATTTTTCATACACGAATAATGTTAACGAAATTCAAGTCATGGGAGAAATATACATATTTCATATTTGATTTCATACCATTTTTGTACACAAAATTTTGAGCTAAATATTTAAGCCTTAGAGCAAAAATTTCGTATATGTTTTGTAACTTAAAAATTCTTGTCGCTTTTCGAAAATATATTTTTTCCTTTATATATATATATATATATATATATATATATATATATATATATATATATATATATAGTTTGGCAGTTTTCATTTTTGTTTTGGTTTAATTTAGGGGTGTTAAAATGAGCCCAATTATAGATAACTTGTTCAGTCCGTCCAAAATTTTATGGGTTGGACTCAACATTTTTTTGAATTAGGTCAATTTCAACTCATTCAGTCTTAAGTACACTTCTTAAAAGAATCTTCAATTGAGCTCAATTTGATCTTCAATTTCAACATAAGACTTTTTATTTGCATTAGTGTAATGAATGTTGACATACTAAAGGTATAAATTACTATATATTTTATATCTTCTGATTTATCTATTCATTGGTAACTTATGTTTTTTACTTTCTTGAGTTGAAATTCAAATTGTGCTTATAAAAGGTAAATAACAATATTTTAAAATTATTAATATTAAGTGGATCAAATTTGACGAGTCATGACCTAACCCAATTCTTAACCCATTTGAACCCAACCCATCAGAGCCTAAAATAAATTTAGACATCTCATAACTAAAATCCTATTTCTATTTAAGTCATTTTTAATATCTCTAATTTCAACGTAACTAGTCTTTTTTAACACATTTATACTTGTACTAGTACTAATGGAAATGACACAGAATTGCTTGAATTTTCAGGGTGGGAAAAGGTAGCGGGCAGCCTTTACGCGTGCGGACCACAATCCGATAGGCGGCCCACATGTTTGGACCACTATATACAGCCACTCGGGTAAACTTACATTTTTACCCTCCGCTTTTGAAATCCACTGTGGGACACGTGTCATGCTGTAATAACTTTTGGTAAAATATAAGTTTCACCCCCTTCATATTATTCACACTATATTCTATTTTTTCCTCAAAATTTATGGTTAAGTCAGTCGTGACAAAATTCAATCCAAATAATCATAACTCCTCAGGTATATGAATAAATAATCCATTTATTTTATAATTGAATTCACTTTAACATATTTAATTATTTTACGATAAAATAAAGATTGCTATGCCGTCTAAATTGATCTATGAGAAATTATCTAAATATTTTTTTATTTTTTTTTACATTTATCGTATAAGGAAAAACGTATAGGTTCTCAAACATATTATATAAAAAATTAATCAAAAATTTAGTAAAAGTTCAGTAGATTAGATTATATCTTGATTTTTTAGCTTATTTCAGCTTAATACCTTTTATTTCAAATAATATTTAAGTGTATTAATGATCTGTCCTTTTATTGATTGATTCTATTTATTATTCTCAAATTTAACTCAACTAGCTGATTCGATATTTATAGAAGAGCCTCTTTCACAACGACAGACTGACCTCTACCTAACCCTTTCATTGACAAAAAGAATGGTTCAAATAGTTTAACACTTCTCACCTCTAATTATATGACTTAATTTGGAGTAGGAGAATCTAATTAACTACTTGCTTCATTTCAATTTGTTTGTTTTTCTTTTCAAATTATATTCAAATTATTTTTGATATTTTAAGATAAATAAATGAAATATAATTGATATATTTTTTATTTTAATTAATAAAAATCAAAATATCTCTTTTATTTTTTAAAAAAAAAAAGCTAAAAAAAACATAAAAAAAAAAAAAAGCGAAAAGTAAATTTTTTAAAAAAAATATTTTTTTTTTTAAAAAAAAAAAAAATTTAAAAAAAACATATAAAATAACTATAAGTATAATAATAGTAACAATTCAAATTAAAATTTACGAATTTAAAACCCTTATTTAAGTCACGTCAATAACTAACAATTAAATATTTAAAAAATATTTTAAAATTACGATTAAAAAAAACCGTTTAACTTTCCAAATAGCAACTAAGACACGTCAATTTAAATCAAACATAACAAGAAACTAAAAGAAAATAACAAGAAGTTTTAGAAGAAATATGAGCTTCCTAAAATTGTCAAGTTTCCTCATCTTAGATGTTTCGTGAGTTAGTTACCTATTAGTTTTATCTTAATTTTTAAAATTTGGTTAACAATATTTTAAAAAAGTAGTTAACTAGTATGGCACTATTGACATGGAAGTATAATTTACATCCATATTTACAATCTTATTCCAATTAATCTTACTAAACTAGTTATCTCCCTGTGGGTTCATGTTATCATTTTGATAAGACAATCAGATTAATAGATATCATTAATTATTATATCTTATTCACTTTATTTATGTCATTAAAAAAATAAGTTTATTTATATCGTATATGATATGCCTTGTAATTAGGGATATCACTTGAGCTTTTAATTATCTTTTGCATATTTTCTATGATTTTAATGTTATAAACGTTGTATTTTAGATGATTAATGTTAATAAATTATCTTAGGAATAAGTTGAATTTACCTGGCATAATTAATCGTTCTTATCTAAATATAATTAACTTATATAGATTTGAAAAAAATCATTAATACAACTCTTGAAAACGTTTTAGTGATGGTGTAGAAATTGAGTGCATATCTAGAAAACTTGAATACCTATAATTGAATGATACCAACAACGTTCCCTTCTATTGAGGAGACGCAACCTTAGTTCTTTAATCCATACTAGTATACGTGCCCGCGCATTGCGCGGATGATTTAAAATGTGTTAATTTCATAATTAAAATAACTAATATAATGTATTATGCACATAATAATATATTTAATTTCTAATAGTAAATAATAATAATAATAATAATAATAATAATAATAATAATATACAAATCATTAACTGATTTATTTGAGTACATTAAATTAATATTATGAAATACATAATTCATTTCATTGTATTAAAATTATATATATATATATATATATATATATATATATATATATATATATATATATATATATATATATATATATATATAGCTGTATCAACTACTCTTTAGTTTTATAATATATTATGTTGAATTTTTTCTAAGGATACTATTAATTTTATAATTATTTTTTCTTGATCAATTATGAAATACTTTTTAAATATTTTTATGTGTTTGTACTTTATTCTTTTTATGTTGTTTGAATAAAAAAATTATGTTAATAACTTATTAATTCTAACATTTCATATAAAATATTTGATATCATGAGATTAAATGGCATGTTGATATATTTTTTGTATATGTTTTATTCAAAATCCAAAAATAAATTCAAAATATTTCTTCCGTATTAAATTTATGTAAAATTATAATATAATTAGCAAAAACAAAAATAACAATATTCCAATATTCCTTGTTTCTCTCGCTATACAACCCTAAATTATAGCATCATCATTTGTACGTACAATTATCTGCCAGATATTTTGTTAAAATATTGTTACAAAAAAATAGGCTAAATTTATTTGTGTTTTAAATCTATGTAACTCTAAACATAAATTTGTAGTTCCTATAGCAGCATTAACAAAAAAAGAAAAAAAAGAAAAAAAGTTAAACAATTATTATTTTTTTAAAAAAAAACTCTATTTGATGAGGTTTACTAACATGTTTTTTCTTATCTTTATAATAATTTAGATTATAGATCCCTTTTAATTCCTTTTTAAAGCAATAAAACTCTATATGCACTTTAAAGATTATAGATTTATTTAAAAAATATATAAGCAATAAAAATTTTCTGTAAGCAATTATTTAAAAAATACACATAAAATTTTTTTTATTAATCTTAGAAATATAGATACAATGAAACAGAAAATTGTTTTTTATTATGTTTAGAGGAAATAAAAAAAGAAAAATATATGAGCGTCGTAGACTATCTCGTTCTCGCAATGCACAACAATATTCATCAAGGTTTCAATTGTGACATTCTTCACACATAATTCTTTATTTTTCACTTGCGTATATCTTTCTTCGTTTCTTCACGACTGTCTGAGCACTTAATGCACTACCTATATACAATTCATTTTACAAAAGTAAAACCACAAACAAATAAGGCTAGTTACTTTTCAGTTTTGATGAACAAAAAATAATTTAAAGATATATGACAACTTACCTTGACAAAATGAAGTTTAGGAGTTCTTTGTCTAATGGAGAGTAAATTCCTTTCAACAATTGCAAGGGAGATATTTAAAGTTAATGAAATTTGTTATATTTAATTTAGGACTATATAATTTTTAAATAACCAATACATCCGCAACTTATTTATTTAGTTGACTGCTTGAAATTTAAAATTCAAAATTCAAAATTAAAAAATGAATTGGTTAATAGTTATCCAATCCTAATTTTTAGCAACATTGCAAAGGAGTTTTAAAACTCCCTATTTAATTGGATAAATGATCTTTTTAAAATAAAGATTAATAATTTGTTTTTGAAATTGTAATTGTGCAACAGTAAAAATTTGTTATTTTTTTTTTTTTTACTGTTTTGCAAATTTTATATCCATACTTTCTTTTTAGTGTTTGCAACTTTTAACTTCTTTGTATTTTGACATTTTTAAAAGATAGAAATTAGATAGATATCGATATATAGATACTAGCGCTTAGATTATATTAATTACTAATATATTTCTTTGGTACAAAATAAATATAATTTTTATTAGTTTTCTCATTGAGGATTTTATATATAAATGAATTATTCTTCTTATTATATATAAATATTAAACATTTTATATATAAATGCAGTAATCTATTTATTTAAAATAATAGTGAATTATTATTTTTTAAATTTTTTTTGAAAAAAATATTTTTTTTACTAATTTATAAATCGTATTTAAAAAATATAAAAATGTGTTTTAAAAAATGTTGACAGTTTTCATTATTTGTGTATTTTTTATGTTGAAATTTTTTAAAGGATACTATTAATTTGCATTCTGTTTGCTACAAAGGAGTAGCTGTGGAAAATTATTTTAAATATTTAGTATAAAACATTTGATAATTTCCCACAAAAATAGGATCCCTAACGTACTTACCAAAATTTTCAGTTTTCTTTTTTTTATTATTTTAAATTTTTTAATTTCAAAACAGTAAATTTAAAATTCAAATTCAAATTCAAAGAATAGTAACCAGTTTTTAATTTTAGGAAAAAAAAGAATTTCTTCAAAATTATTTCTCAATTTTATTTGTAAAAACTACTTCAAACTTCAAAATTATTTTAAAAAATAAAATAAAAATATTTTACTATTTAATGAATGATTTTTAAAAAATTGAAAATTTATTATTATTATTATTATTATTATTATTATTATTATTATTATTATTATTATTATTATTATTATTATTATTATTATTATCTACATGGGCTATAAATAAGGAGGGTGTGAAAAGACAGTTAAAATTAAGAAGAAGAAAAAAATGGAATCACACACGTTATATCACCAAATTTTTAGAAAGTTTTTAAAATTATTTATCGTTTAATTGTAAAAAATGATTTAAAATCATTTTAAAAATAAAATGAGTAGTAATTTTATAAAATATATATATATATATATATATATTTTAACATTTTTGACTTTTTTGTCCGTTGGGATTTTTTTTATTTTAAATAGTTTATATAATTTTTTTTGTGGTGTTGACATGTGTCTATATTTATTTATTTAATTATTAAATATTAATTATTTAAAATTATTTAAAATACTGAAAATTTGTGGTGTTGATATGCGTCATTTTTTTTTTCTCCTTTTATATATATATATATATATATAGATAGTTTATAATTATCACGCCCCTAGCCTGGGGAGGCGCGATTAGCACCTGATGTCTTACTTGACTAAATGTATTGAACATATATATGAATAAATGATGCTGCACAACATTTGGGCTGACAAAGTCATCATTCAAGACAATGGCTAACAGTAAGATCGACAATGCCAGAAAAAATACGTTGTTATTAATAGCGGATCCAGGATTATCATTACGGGATGTCAATAATTGTTGTAAAAAATATAATTGTGAGGCTGGTAGGATTAGAACACACAACCTTAGGAATTTTCACAATGTCTTAACCACTAGACTAAGAGCCCTTTTGGATTGACTTAAAAAAACAGCTTTTAAGTCAAAAATAAAAAGTCAAATTGAAATTACTTTTAAGTCAAAAAATAAAAAGTAGAGGGAGACCTACTTTTGGTTTTTGACTTATTTTAAGTCAATTTTTGACATTGACAAACATTTCCTAACTTATTTTAAGTCATTTTTTATATTTGTCAAACACTTTTAGAAGTCAAAAATCGGCTTAAAAGTAGGTTTGACTAACTTTTAAGTCAATCCAAACACCCTCTAAACCTTTAACTTGTGTTAATTAGGGGTGTCAATGCTTATATATGTATTTATTTAACCAAATTTGACATTTATATATAATGTAATTTTCCGACAACATTCAATAAATACGTTAAGAATTAATGAGTTTGAAATCTTTCATTAGTCTGCTACCGTCAGGGAAGGGAAGGAAATAAGATACTGAGGACTTTAATGGTAAAGTATAGTGACCAAATCAAGGAGCTTAATTTAATTCAACCTTAGTTTTGATTTTTAAAAATAGGATCAAACTAGTCTATTTTTCATGGATCAAATCTTCTGGGTTGTCATTTTTGCAAATCAATGTCTTAACCTATCTAAAGGTTGCTACTCATACGAAAACCGATATACAAACCGTCTAAATCTTCTCAAGTTCTTTGTTCTACTTTTAACGAGCATTGTATCTTTTAGTAGTTTATCTAAAGAGAGGTAAGAAAAATATTGTTAGCGTGGCTCTAAAATCATGTCGTTTCTTCTATTCTCTCATTTTAACTTCAAATATGTCAATTCAATTTTGATTTTACGATTTGAATGACTCTCCATTAGCAGTCCTGTTGCAACCTTGAACGTTTCTATGCTTTCTTTTTCCTTTTAAAAAATTCAAATATGTTGACTATATTTAGAGGACTAAAGTTTGAATTACTCCCATTAGCAGTATATTGCTTCAACCTTGGACTGACTTATAAGATGGCAAAAACTAATTTATCACTTCAATCCACAGATGAACTCATCCGTTTCACTACCTTTAATTTATTTATTTTTATAATTTTGGCCAATTTTCGTGCATCTTAACTAATTCTATTATGTATTTGTTATTTTCCTTTAATATAGTATCGAGTAATTCTATCCATCAAGATTTAAATTGATGGATAAAAGTTACTTAGTATTTTTACCTATGCTAAAACTTAAATCTGAAACTTCATAGTATTCAATGTACTTCGTAATCCACACACATATATACATCTTGTTTGTATGGTTGTTATCCGTTGTATTGTATTGTATTGTATTGTTAGTTTAAATACAATGTTTGTTTTGATGGTTACTTAAATTCTATTGTATTGTATCATTTCAATCCATGGTTTGGAAACAACGAAAAAGATCCATTTTGTGTAACGACCAATTTGGCGTGATTGCGTTGTTACCTTAATATTTTCTTTCATTTTGTATTTACTTAATATTCAATAATTCTATTTTATTATTTATACTACCTTTTAATAGCAGTTCTACCTTGTACCTTATAATTTTTTGTACGTTTATCATTCAAATTATAGATGTGTCACATTATGTAATAATAGAAAACAATACAATCTATCCAACTATTGTATTCATTAAAATAATACAGTATGATACGATATAATACGATACATTATGAAATAATATGTAAGAACCGTCCAAACAAAATGGTAATGTTAGAAACACGGTATTGTATTTTCCCATTTAAAAGTCTAGATTTGAGTGCGTGGACTGTTAAAATATACTTGAAACCCACTTAGATGTGTCTGCCATTACTCTAATTGATAATTCTCTAGAAAACGTTATGTTCAAACTTCAAAGATAGTTACGTTTTGTTAATTTCTTGAATAAGACCAATGCATTTTGTGTGTTGAAAATAACAATATCCAAAAAGACTGGGCACTCATCTGCTGTATGTGAAGGATTTTTTTTTTTATTGACATTTATTTGAATAGACCACGTTTGATTGTGCACGATAGGTAACAATTTATGGAACCCAAACTTGAATATATATATACACATACGCGCCGCGCCCAATATTATAATTTTAAATTATATTTGTATGTGTTCAATCATACTCTTAAAAAATAAATTAAATATCAATATTTACCGATAAACAAGATAGAAACTGTAACTTAGCATTTTTTTTAAAAAGTGTAACGAATTATTACTAAAATTAGTTTCAACACCAAAAGTATTTTTCAATATAAAAGGATCAAATGTACCTCCGCAGTATAAAAATAGTTGAAATATACCATTCCCTATATTTTTGGTGCAAATGTGCACTTTTTGTTATATTTTCGATCCAAATATGTCCACTCATTATACTTTGCAAAAAATTTACTCTTAATTTTATTGAGGAAACTAATATGTGGCAAGATCCAAATCAATGACTTGCTCTCAATTTTAAGTACCTAATTCATTTAAAAACTCAGCCGTTTGAATTCTAAATCTGCCTCTACACAATGAAACTTAGCTTGGAACCCTAAAGTAATGTTATTAATCTTGAATAATTCAAATCTTGGAAACCTGAGCTACTGCAATTGACCACTACTAAAGACTCACTTAGCCATGTCCACTTTTGAATCAAAAGCTTTATCAAAGAAAAAGTAACGGCTGTGTGGAATACACTAAGCATCCATTTTTTTAAAAATATTTTATAAAGTAAAAGTTATTTATAAACTATTGTTTCCAAGCATGCTTTGAAAAAGTTGATATATAGTATTTATTTATGTTCTATGTTACTCTCACTTTCTTATCTAAAAAATGGTCCTTCATGGCCCTTAACTTTAGGCACAAGTATGATAAAAACAATAGTACTGTTAAATAATTAATTAATTATTGTAATAAGATGTGGACAAATACCAATTTTTTCAGGATATATTATTCCCTTATGATCCATAAAGACAGACAAACCTTCTGTTTCTCTCCCATATCTATATTAGATTTTAAATTATGGGCAGAAAGTACATGCCAGAAAATGTAAAAAGTATTTTGTGTTCTTCTTTATTTTTGGCGCCGGAATGTCCTATATTGAACGATAAAATACTTCTTAACAAAGGTGATTCAGTACCTAAGTAGACTCGAACTCGAAACCTTTAGTTATACTCCACTACAATATTAATTGTTGGCTTCTAACATTATCTTTTCCCCTCCAATGAGTTTTCCTTCAAAAACTTAATAATTATATCTTAGCATTCTCATTATTTTCTTTATTTTTCCAATATATTAAACATTTAAATTAAATTTATAACTACAAATACCTTATTATTGAATTATAGGAATTGAATTTGAATGAATATTGAATATAAATGAAAATTCTTGCTTGAAAGATTTTCCAATGAAATATTTAAAAATTTAATTTAAGTTAATTAGTTAAACAACTAATGTATTGTAATTGGATTATTTTTTATTTTTTATTTATTTTGCTAATCGAATAATGATAAAATTACATTAAGAAATATATTTAATACACATCGTGTAAATTTTAAACCAGTGTTTTAAAAGACTCTGTTGGGACTCGCCCTGGGGTGAGACTCTAGCAAAACGCCCCGAGACTCAAGTGTGGGGCTTAGTTCTATAAGACTTACGCTCTATGCGTCCGACGGTACGCCCTAAGCACGCCCAACGTTCAGGGCTCGCCTAATAGATGACAAATTATGCGTTAAAATCTTAAGTTAACATTGTTGACCCTCATCATTCTTGAATAAATAAATGATACTTCATAATTTTTTAATCTATAGAGATAAAAAGATTGAAAGTAACTCAAATAACAAGTTATAGTATCACATCTTTACTATTTGATAAAATTGTGATGGTGATTATACATTACGTAACATTTCTTTTAAAAATACGTAACGAAATTTTACTTTTTAACTTATCATTGGTCTTCATGGTTTTGTCATAAATCTCAAAGTTATCATATTTTATTTAGTTATTTGAAAGTAATTTTATTTTTATTTGCGATGGAGTGATGTTTTTATTATAATACTAGTAAGTTTTATTGATTATTTTCTTTTAGGGGGTGAATTGTATAGTATGATAAAAAATATATTTTTAGAAATAATGATTCTTTTATTATTAAAAAGTTAAGATATTAAATTATTTATACTTGTATAATCATGTTAGAAGTTTTATTTTCTATGAGTTTCATTAATCATGCTTGTAATTATTTCAAACTTTGATGTATTTTTATAATTTGGTATTATTATACTATATTGTAAATTAAAAATTTAAAGATCCATAGGGCTTACGCTTCACGTCTCGAGGCTTACGCCTCGCCCTATATCAAGTAAAACGCCCCTTTTAAAACATTGTTTTAAACTAACTCCTCTACATTTTACACACATCATTTACACATATTACCAATAAGCAATTAACTTATAACTCAAGTTTCTACAGACACGTTCCTATATATTTTAAAATTAAGTAATTGGCTTTATTGCATTACGAATATATGATGTATATATAGAGAGATAGATATAGATATGGATATAGAAATGGAATGATTAATCATCTCATATTTGAAGTTTTGCTTTTATTATATTAGGAATTATATTAATGGAATTAAATAAATATTAATTTAATTAAAAACAATATATTCAAATTGAATTATTCTTAAAATTATATTAGACCTATGATCGATTTTAACTTCAATTTTATTTTACGTTATTTTATTTTTACCTTTTAATAATCAATTACTTGATATATGAAATTTTATTAGTATAGTCTTTTATGTTACCAACCTTATCATTACATTATCCGCTTTATTGAATAATAATGTGAGTTTTAGCTTGAATGCATATACAAAATTATTTTTAGAGAGGTTGTTTTCAATTAGAATGACTATTTCAAAAATGAGTTATTACATTTATTTTAAAGTTGTAATTTGAATTTAAGTTTTGGTATTCAATTTTCAGGTGATGATTATGAAATAAATAAGAAAATTTTATTTAAAATAGTTCTTATAATTGAAAAAAATCTTATCTATTTTTTAAATGGGGTGAAAAAAGGGGTCTGACAATTTTGATGATCCCACTGGGATAATCAAAATTCAAGCTTTGTATATTAACAGTGTCTGACATTGCGCTGTCAAAAGTTGATTATTTTTAGAATCACTTTTTAAAAATAGCTTTCTAGAATAGTTCTTTAAAAAATAATAATATGTGTTTCACTAATTTATTTGAAAAGTATTTTTGATTAGCAAATTGTGTTTGACTAATCATTTTTAAAAAAATGCTTTTGAGAGTCAAATTATAAAAGGATAAGTATCAATGCACTTTTAAAATTAAGATTATTTTATAGAGAGAAAATATTTTAAATATCTATTATAAATTTTTAATTAAGATTTTATTTTATTAAATTAAAATATACATATTCAAATTTTCAATCAATATTATACGTAGATAAATAAATAAAAATTGAATATTGATATAATATTAACATGATGTTTTAAATATAATTAAAAATATTAAGCAAATTAAAGTAAAATATAATTTCACAAATTAAATCACTACATACGAAAAAAGTTCACCACAAAAATCAATAAATATAAGGGACATATTTGTAAGTATGTATATATGATAGGGATATTTCCGTCTTGAAAAAATAATTTTCTTCTTCTACTTTTTTTAAGAAGCATAGACTTTTGGTTTATTCCCAACAATAGAAAAATTATTTCTATTTCCATCTAAAACAGTTTTACTTATTGCAAAACACCTTGATTTTTTAAAATAAATATTTTTTCTCAAAATAAATGTTTTTGTCCTCCCAAACAACAACCCCAAACAAACTCTTCATGTTTGGTTTTCTTTATTTCTTGGATATGTATATTATGTTTATTGGCCTAATATGCTCTTTGCTTGCTTATTTATCATTTTGATATTTTTGTTACTGTTACATAAATTTCCTTTTCTAACGCTTGTTTCTCTAACACATTCACCATTGTTCATTATGTTCATACATTTTATGCAGGATTAAATGACTAGTAAAACCAAAAAAGTTCTATTATCGATATGCTTATTTTTTAAAATTTGAATTGTCCACTTCTTTTTCATTGTTATCATTTTTATTATTTCTAGATTGTTCTTCTAAAAAATACAAAATAATTAAGAACCGCATTAAAAATATAAAAAAAATCTCAATAATTTTTTTAAATATAAGAAAATCACTTATTTTTAACTAAAAAAAATCTCATTATTTACTTAATATGAATTAGAGTGAGTAGTAAGTACTATGAAACACAGTGGTATCTACATTATGGACCACTTTTCCAACAAAAATCTAAAAATATAGCGGTATACTAGCCAAAAACTATCACAAAATATGCAAATTTTATTAATTAATAAATTAATCAACTACGTCTCAATCATATACACTAGTTAGTCTAGTAGATTATACAAGTCTTTGATATTCATTCCACTTTATTTTGGCTCATTTCATTTTCATGCTCAATGGTCTACTTTTAAGGCATAATTGTAACGACCTGTTCAAAAGCCAACGGGGATAAATTTGGGGTCGGAAAACTTTTTCGTAGTATTTGGATTTTCCCAACCTAGTTCAGATTTGGACGAAATTGGAGTCTTTAAGGTGCAGGGAAATCTGGTAACAATCGGGTGAATTATTTATGATTTTGATTACATGAGTGTTTAGATAACTCGTTAAGGAACCCGTATGACTTTACGAAATTGAATTCGGGGGAGTAGAACTCCCGAAATTGATCTTAGCGTGAAGGGTATTTTCTGAGCGTCGTGGGTTAGAGGTATGGTGTGAAATGGGATTTTGAAATTCTTTAAATAGCGTCGTGGGTTAGAGGTGTTTTGTTATGGATTATATGGTGGAAACAACCCTAATTTGGATAATTAGGATCATGGATTTGATTTAGGGTTCATAGAATTGTTAGTAATTTGGGTAATTAGTGGTTGTTCATTGATTCCCGCATTCTATTGATTGTTTGTAGACCAAGAACAAGCGGAACGAATCCGGAAAGGGAAGGATCAAGTTTCTTAGGGTTTCAAGCTTGTTTCGAGGTAGGTGATGGTTGTGATTCTATGATTGTGTGATGTATGTTTGTTCTTGCTTCGTTATGATACATGTATGTGTATGTATATGAATGTTGCATTATTGATCACACTTGTTGTAAATGAGATAAATGAATGATGGTTATCATGAAATCATGACTTAATTGTATGATCTTGAGGATATACTTGTGATTGTGGTGTGTTGAATGGATCGGTTGCCACGTTCCGACATAATTATGAGATCAATTGCCACATTCCGGCATAATCATTGGATCGGGTACCACGTTCCGATATGTTAACTGTTTGGGTTTGGGTTCTATGAGAGGACCAATGATTTGATATAATTGTGTATCTTGAGGAATGTGAAGTTGTTTATTGTTCATATATGTTGATGATATTGTATATGTTCGATATGTGCATGTGATTATATTGTTGTATTGACTAATGTATGTTGCACTTAGTGGGATAGCCGCATGATTCTGCCAGTACACTGTGGTTGTGTATTAATACCGCACTTGCTCTTATTTTTGTTGAGTACAGGGCATCTTCAAGCGGCTACTGACATACCTCGCTTAGGAGATCAGTGATCGTTCGAATTCAATGGTGAGCCAATTCTTTCGGGCTGCCATGGGTTCTCTTTTGTCTATGTCCACCATTTTTGGACTTAGACTATATTCTAGTTAATTGATTAGTTCATTAGATTGGGGTTGCATCCCTTTTTGTTTAGACTTGTTGAATTTAGATGTTTTGGTACATTGACTTTCAGGTTCTAGGTGTAATTTCTGCATTGTTTAGTTGTTAGATTTTTTGGAAGTTTATGGGAACTTCACTCTTTAGTTATTTAACTTGCTTCCATAATTTAAATGCTTTAGTTTTGGTTTAGTGTCTTGGTTTGTGTTGTAGTAGTGGTTCTCCCACCGGAGGGTTAGTGTGGGTGCCAATCAGACGGTCTGGGTCGTGACAAAGTTGGTATCAGAATCTAGATTCGTTGATATCGATGTACCAAAATGAGTCTAGTAGAGTCTCATGGAATGGTACGGGGACACCTTTACTTTTCTTTGAGGGGCTATAAGACTTTAGGAAATCTCTCTATTTTTCTTTTGTCTTCTTTCGTGTTATAACTTGATTCTAGTTGGTATCTGTCGATTCAAATTGGTATCTAACCTCATTTACTCTTCTGTCCGTAGATGATTAATACTAGATACAGGGGCATCAAGCCCATAGCTCCCATTAATGCTCCAGCTGAGGAATTGCAGCGAGAGGTCGCGATCGAGACAGGGGTAAAGAAAGAGTTAGGGGTAGAGGCCGTGGAAGAGTAGCGCCTGCTAGGAATGAAGCTCCTATTGAGAATGCTCCTGTGAATGAGAACCCTCCTGCGCATCATGAAGAGATTGAAGAAGAGAATGTTGATGTTGAGAATGTTGAGGATGTGGGACAAGAGGAAGAGCCACAGGTTGAGACTACCGATATTCCCCCCATAGACCTAGTGTTAGCTCGACATATCATGTCATTCTTCAAGGGGTTGGTTGGTCCTGGAGTGCTTCCTTCCGCTCAAGCACTTCAAGCTCCTACTAATCCTCTTATCGCTAGCACTGCGCCTAAGGTGGGTGGGACTAGAGGTAATGATGCTTTCTTCTATCCTTTGTTGGGTTCTGTTATGACTGTAATAAGCATGAAATATTGACTAAGTTTTTGAAGCTAAAACCTTATGTGTTTCTTGGTTTTGAGATGAGGATGCTTATGAGTTCATCTTAGATTGCTATGAGAGGCTTCATAAGTTGGGAGTTGTCCATCAACATAGGGTTGAGTTTGTGTCCTTTCAACTTCAAGGTAAGGCAAAGCAGTGGTGGAGAGCTTATATGGAATGTAGATCTTCAACTTTACCTCCACTTACTTGGACTCAGTTTCATGCTCTTTTTTTGGAGAAATATGTGCCTAGGACTTTGAGGGATCGCAAGAAGGATGAGTTTATGACTTTGGAGCAAGGTGGTATGACTGTGGCTGCTTATGAGGCCAAGTTCCCATGTTTTTTCTAGATATGCTACTCAATTGGTGACTACTGAGGAAGAGAGAATTCAGTTATTTATTAGGGGATTAAATTCTGAGTTACAAGTATTATCTATTCATATGACTTCTGCAGGGAGGAGCTTTAATGAGGTAACAAACTATGTTAAGAAAGTGGAGGGGTGAGGCGAGACGGTCAAGCTTAAAGCATGGGAAAAAAGGGCCAAGAACTCGAGTAACTTTCAAGGTTCTTATTTCAAGGGGTCCGAAAGGCCAACACTTGCATCCAAGCCAATTCAGTCCGCTATGCCCCCTCTGCAGGTAGTTACTCGAAAACTCCATCTCATTTTCAGGATAGTCAGGGAGTTGCGCCTTCGACGGACGGTAAGTCATCTTTTGATCGTACTTGTTATAACTGTGGAGAACCTGAGCATATGAGGAGAGATTGTCCCCACCCACGTGTGTTTGAGTCCGCGCAACAGCGGACCAGAGCAATGGTACCCGCGGGAAATGATAATAATGATAGAGGGTGTCCACAAGGTGGGCGAGGAGGTAATCAGCGAAACCATATAGGTAGAGGAAATGGTAATGCAGGCAGAGGTAATGCGCAACTAGAGAAGTAGTTCGTCAAGATGATAGGGCTCAGTGTTATACCTTTCCCGGCAAGAATGAGGCAGAGGCGTCTGATGCGGTGAACACAGGTACTATTCTTGTCTTTGATCGGATGGCTAATGTGTTATTTGATTCGGGTTCTACTTATTCTTATTTATCTGTGCAATTTGCCTCAGAGTTTGATATGATTTGTGATATACATGATGCCCCTATCCATGTTACTATCCCAGTTGGAGAGTCAGTCATAGTTACTCATGTTATCGTGCTTGTCCTATTTTGTTTATGGATTTAGAGACTTGGGTTGATTTGGTTATTTTGGATATGAGTGACTTTGACATAATCTTAGGTATGACTTGGTTGTCCCCCTATTATGTCGTACTTAATTGTAATACTAAGTCCATAACTCTATAAATTCTGAGAAGAGAAAAATTAAAATGGGAAGGGGTGTTCAAGTCGAAGCGAACTAAGATCATATCCTCCATTTGGGTAAGAAATTGATAGGGCAGAGTTGTTTGGCTTATTTGGCTCATGTTAGGGATGTTGAGGTTGAGACTCTATCTATTGAGTCTATTCATGTGGTGTCGAAATTTTATAGAAGTGTTTTCTAATGATTTGCCTGGTATGCCTCTAGATAGAGATATATATTTTTGCATTGATTTAGAGCCTGGTACACGTCCCATTTCTATCCATCCATATTACATGAATCCAACAGAATTAAGAGAGCTTAAGGATCAAATTCAAGAACTTCTTGATAAAGAATTTGTTCATCCTAGTGATTTCTCCTGGGGGGCTCAAGTTTTGTTTGTTAAGAAAAAGGATGGTAGTATGAGAATGTGTATAGATTACCGGCAATTGAATAGAGTCACTATTCGAAACAAGTACCCTTTGCCTCGAATAGATGATCTTTTTGACCAATTACAAGGTGCATCAGTTTTCTCTAAAATTGATCTAAGATCCAATTACCATCAATTGAAAATTAGGCCTGAGGATGTGCCTAAGATGGTGTTTAGAACTCATTATGGGCACTATTAGTTTTTGGTTATGTCGTTTGGTTTGACCAATGCACCTGAAACTTTGATGAGTTGATGAATGGGGTGTTCAAACCGTTCCTTTATTCGTTTGTTATAGTATTTATTGATGATATTTTGGTCTATTCGAAAAGTGAGAAAGAGTATGCCGACCATCTTCGTAGTGTTTTGGGTATTCTCGGGAAGCAAAAGCTATATGCTAAATTTTCTAAATGTGAATTTTGGTTGAAATCGGTTGCATTTTTGGGGCATGTAGTTTCAAAAGAAGGGGTAATGGTAGATCCCCAAAAGATTGAGGTGGTTAAGAATTAGGTTAGGCCTAACTCTGTGACGGAAGTTAGGAGTTTTGTGGGGCTCGCTAGCTACTATCGTCGATTTGTGAAAAATTTTGTTTCCATTACTGCTCACTTAACTAGCTTGACCAAAAAGAGGTACCTTTTGAATGGACTGAAAAGTGTGATGAGAGCTTTCATAAGCTCATGACTCTCTTGACCACCGCGCCTATTCTAGCATTACTAGTTGAAGGTAAGGATTTTATTATTTATTGTGATACTTCATATTCTAGTTTGGGTGCTGTGTTGATGCAGGATAAGAATGTTATAACTTATGCCTCGCGTCAATTGAAGGTGCATGAAAGGAATTATCCAACACATGATTTAGAGTTGGCAACGATAGTGTTTGCTCTTAAGATATGGCGGCATTACCTTTATGGTGTTAAGTGTGAAGTGTTTATTGATTATCGTAGTTTGTAGCATGTGTTCACTCAAAAGGATTTGAATTTGAGATAGCGAAGATGGATGGAGTTACTTAAGGGTTATGATGTGACCATTCAATCCATTCGGGCAAGGCTAATGTGGTGGCAGACGCTTTGAGTCAAAAAGCAGTAAGTGTGGGTAGTTTAGCTTGCTTGAATGTATCCAAGCGATCTTTGGCTAAATAAATTCAGATCTGAGAGTCTAAGTTCATGTAGTTAGGTATCTCAGAAAGAGGTGGGGTGTTAGCTAGCATTGAAGTGAGGACCACATTCATTGATGAGATCAAGGCCAAACAATTTGTGGATGAGAATTTGGAGGAGCTTAGAAAGAAGATTGCGAATGGTAAGGCACAAGAGACCACTCTTGATGCGGATGATGTGCTCAATATTAAGGGAAGAATTTGTGTTCCTAGAGTAGATGACTTAATTGAGAAATTGTTGGCAGAGTCTCATGGTTCGCGATATTCTATTCATCCGGTGTGACCAAGATGTATCGAGATTTGAAGCAAATTTATTGGTGGCCGTACATGAAGAAGGATATATCAGAGTTTGTGACGAAGTGTCAAAATTGTCAACAAGTGAAATATGAACTTCAAAGACCTAGATTTTGTGGTCGGTCTTCCCAAGACTTTAGAAAAGTTTGATTCTATTTGGGTAGTGGTTGATAGATTGACTAAGTCATCCCATTTTATTCCAGTAAGAATATATTATAATGCTGAGCAATTGGCTAAGGTTTATGTGAAAGTGAAAGTGAAGTTACATGGGGTGCCCCTCTCTATCATCTCAGACCGTGGTACCCAATTCACATCCAAGTTTTGGAGGAAATTGCATGATGAATTGGGCACACAATTCACTTTTAGTACAGCCTTCCATCCACAGATAGACGGGCAGTCAGAGAGGACTATTCAAGTATTAGAAGACATGTTGAGGGCATGTGTGCTTGATTTTGAAGGGCGTTGGGATAAATTCATACCTTTATGTGAGTTCTCCTATAATAATAGTTATCACTCTAGCATTTATATGACACCATTTGAGGCACTTTATGTGAGGAGATGTAGATCACCCATATGATGGTTTGAGGCTGGAGATGTGAAGCTTTTGGGGGTAGATTTAGTGAAAGATGCTTAAGATAAGGTGATGAGCATTCAAGCTAAGCTTTTAGCAGCCCAGAGTAGATAAAAGAAGTATGCGGATCATAAGGTAAGACACATGACGTTTCAAACTGGTGAGAATGTTCTTCTTAAGGTATCACCTATAAAAGGGGTGATGAGATTTAGTAAGAAAGGTAAGCTAAGTCCGTGATACATTGGTCCATTTGAGATTCTTGAATGTGTGAGACTGGTAGCGTATAGATTGGCTTTACCACCTAATTTATTGAGAGTTCATCCGGTATTTCATGTGTCCATGTTGAAGAGATATCATAGTGATGGACTCAATTGTGTTAGACAAGGACCTCTAATATGAGGAGAAACCGATTGCAATTCTTGATCGTGATGTGTGTAAGTTGAGGACCAAAGAGATTAAGTTCGTAAAAGTTCAATGGAAGCATCGTCCAATTGAGGAAGATAATTGGAAAACCGAGAAGGACATGTGAGACAAGTATCCCCAATTGTTCGTCGATTCAGGCACTACTTCATTCTTTCCTTAGCATATTTTTCCTAAGTTTTATCACTCAGGGACGAGTGATGGGTAAATTGATATCTATTGTAACGACATGTTCCCGTCGTTATAGAAAAGACAACGGGGGAAAATTTGGGCCTGAAAAACTTTTTCGTAGTATTTGGATTTTTCCTACCTAGTCCAGATTTAGACGTAATCGGAGTCTTTAAGGTGCAGGGAAATTTGGTAACAATAGGGTGAATTATTTATGATTTTAATTACATGAGTGGTAAGATAACTCGTTAAGAAACCCGTATGACTTTATGGAATTGAATTCGGGCGAGTAAAACTCCCGAAATCGATCTTAGCGTGAAGGATATTTTCTGAGCGTCGTGGGTTAGAGGTGTGTTGTGAAATGGAAATTTTGAAATTCTTTAAATAGATCTCTGTTTCGTGCAACCCACTTTGGGGGGGATTTTGGTCATTCTAGCGGGGCCGCTACAGCGGGATGATGGCTGCTGTGGCGGGCTCGACGCAATTTAAGGTCGTTAATAAACCCCTAAACGACCTTATTATGAACTTTTACACTTTTAAAGCTAAAGAACAAAACCTAGGTGACTCCTACTTGTTTTCCACCATTCTTGAGGCAAAACGTAAGCTTTTCACTCCCCGAATCCATTTTTCCATCCATAGAACATAATAGAATGGGTGAATATTGATCGAAAAAAGTTTTGTTATGGATTCTATAGTGAAAACAACCCTAATTTGGATAATTGGGATCATGGATCTAAGGTTCATAGAATTGTTAGTAATTCGGTAATTAATGGTTGTTTATTGATTCCCATATTCTATTGATTGTTTATAGACCAAGAACAAGTAGAACGAATTCGAAAAGGGAAGGATCAAGTTTCTTAGGGTTTCAAGCTTGTTTCGAGGTAGGTAATGGTTGTGATTCTATGATTGTGTGATGTATGTTTGTTCTTGTTTCATTATGATATATGTATGTGTATGTATATGAATGTTGCATTATTGATCACACTTGTGGTAAATGAGATAGATAAATGATGGTTACCATGAAATCATGACTTAATTGTATGATCTTGAGGATATACTTGTGATTGTGATTGTGATTGTGGTGTGTTTAATGGATCGGTTGCCACGTTCTGGCATAATTAACTTGGATCGGTTGCCACGTTCCGACATAATTATGGGATCGATTGCCACGTTTCGACATAATCATTGGATCGGGTACCACATTTTGGTATGCTAACTGTTTGGGTTTGGGTTCCATGAGAGGACCAATGATTTGATATAATTGTGTATCTTGAGGAATGTGAAGTTGTTCATTGTTTGTATATGTTGATGATATTGTATATGTTCTATATATGCATGTGATTATATTGTTGTATTGACTAATGTATGTTGCACTTAGTGGGATAGCCGCGTGATCCTACCAGTACAATGTGGTTGTGTACTGATACTGCACTTGCTCTTATTTTTGTTGAGTACAAGGCATCTTCAAGAGGCTATTGACAGACTTCGCTTAGGAGATCAATGATCGTTAGAATTCAAGGGTGAGCCAATTCTTCCGGGCTGCCGTGGGTTCTCTTTCGTCTATGTCTACCATTTCCCGACTTAGACTATGTTCTAGTTAGTTGATTAGTTCATTAGATTGGGGTTGCATCCCTTTTTGTTTAGACTTGTTGAATTTTAGATGTTTTGGTACATTGACTTTCAAGTTCTAGCTGTAATTTCTGCATTGTTTAGTTGTTAGATTTTTTGGAAGTTTATGGGAACTTCAGTCTTTAGCTATTTAACTTACTTCCATAATTTAAATGCTTTAGTTTTGGTTTAGTGTCTTGGTTTATCTGGGTCGTGACAATAATTAAGGATGCTCTAGAATGAGTCGTCACTTAGGGTGCATTTGGTAGGGAAGAAATTAATATTTTTGAGAAAATATTTTTTAATTTTTTCATGTTTGATTATTCAAAATTATTAAGAAAAAATTATAAGGAAAATAAGTTTTTTTTTAGAAATGAGGAAAATGAGTTCCTTAATAGAAACAACAGAAACAAGTTCTACAAATTACATTTTACATAGATTGTGGCTTCTCCCTCCCCCAACTCACGTCATCTTCACTCTCGCTTGTGTAGTACCCATCCCCACCACGTCAATTTTTCCTGGTTATAGACAAATACTTAATTTAGAATAATATTTTTTTATTTACACACCAAACACACAAAAATAAAAAAGTTCATTTATTTTTAAAAAAAATATTTTTCATCAAAAATAACACAACCTTAGTTTCATAGTTGGCTCAACATGACACAAGAGTCTTACAAATACAAGAAGTAATGTGTACAACAACATACTCAGTGAACAAGATGTATTGCACTATTCTGAAAAAAATATATTATAGGTCATCTTCTAAAATAATTTTTATCAATATGATTTTAGCTTGAATTCATCACCTTTTTGCATATTCAATTAATCACCATATATAATAGAGAAAATTGTATGAAATAACAAACTATTAATTCAAATTAAATATTATAGCCATAGTTTATTTTATTTGTAATTCGCAGCAAACATCCCATTTTTTTGCCATCTGATTCGGTATACAATTAGCCATTTTCGGTATACAATTAGCCATTTTATACATTTCGGTATAAAATGTATAAAATGCGTTTGTGTTTGTATAAAGTGAGAGAAAACTGTATATGCAAATACAAATATATATATTTTCGTCCTATACACTTACAATTATACAAATACAAATTTTATCATACAAATTATAATGTATAAATGAATTTATACAAAATTACTAAACAATTTGTATAAAATTGGATGTATCTAGCGAATTATACAAATCAAAATCTCCATAGTAAACATAAAATTTGCTATCGAGCGCAATTATGCAAACTATAGCTATAACAGACAAATATGATTTTTATGTTTGTTACATGTGAAAGTTCCACCACAATTACTATTGCCTGAGATTTGAGGTCTATATTTAGACAAAGTCAATTCATCTCAAATGACCTGTCTTATATTATATTTGGATTCTACTTGCACTCTCAATTATAACTAATTAATTAGATTTACAGTGCCAATAACGTTTTAAAAGTTAATTAAATAATGATATATAGAATGTAGGTGTTCATATATGTAAAAAGAATCAAATTTTCAACTAATATACTCATAACACAAAAAGGAAATAAAAAGAGGTATATATATATATATATAATATTCTTTTCAAGCAATGACATATACTAGGATTTGGTAACAATTGAAGTTGGATGCTCTTCTTTTTTGTCATTGTCGGAATATGTCAACTAGGAAATCTTGATGTTATTCTTTCTACCAACAAGCAAATAAAGGGCAGAAAAAGAAAACAGAACATGATTTGACTTACTAATGATGTCCACCATAAATGTCAATATTTTTTTACTACTTAGGATTCTATAATATATGCCCTTTATTGATCATTTGACAAACAATGTAACCATATATATCTATCTACGCACCTTCTAGTATGAAATAATTTTACTATAATAAGGCTCTAATAAAGAAGATACATGTTAATTGCTATATTTTGTAGGGAAATAAATTTTCATGAACATTATTGAATTTGGGAGTTTGACAAACTAATTTCTATTTTGATGGATTGTGCCTCTATTGATGTTCCTCTTTGGCTTAATAAATTATTTTAGTAGCTTCCCCTCTTTCTTTACGGTCTTACTCTTCTAAGTTTCATGAAAAAATTGGTATATTGTTCGCGTGCAATTCTTTATGTTTCTTCATGGTATGTGTAAATTCAGTTGAGTCTCTTACCTACTCATTCCAGCTTATTTATACTTCATTTTAGGACAAATGCTTTCAAAGGGAGAGATATTGTTATACCTTGCGAAATTCTACGCTAAAGAACTAAACTATTCATCCTAAGTGTATGCTTGCTCATGTGTGTTAAGGTTCATTCCCAAGTGTAGTAAGTGTATCGAATGTATAATGAAGCCAAGACCTTAGTGAGAACATGAAAGAAGACTCGAATAACTTTTTAGTCGTGATGGGATCATATTAGGAATTGACTTTTGGCCCCTTTTTATTTGCCTCTGTGATAGATGAACTGACACAACATATTCAAGAAGATGTGTCATATACTATTTGCAAATGACATGTATAATTTTGATTGATGAGACACGTGACAAATTTACCGATAGGGGTGAGGTTTGAAAACAGATCATAGAGTCTAAGGGAGCAGGTTGAGTGAGAAGACATAATTCTCCGAGTGGAAGTTCATTGACATAACTCATGTAGAAGTAAGGATTGATATAGATGTCATCTCTAACAAAGGATTTCAATTATCTAGGGTCAATAATCCAAGAAAATGGAAAGATTGATGATGATGTTACACATTGTATTGAATCAGAGTGGATGTAATGGAAGCTCGTATCTCATGTTTCGTATGATAATAATGTGCTACCAAACCTTAAAGGTAAGTTTTATAAAAGTTATGGTCAGACCATCTATGTTGTATGAGGCGAAGTGTTGGCCCGTCAAGCAATCGTACGCCCAAAAAGATGAAAATAGCAAAATAAGGATGTCAAAATGGATATGCATGTTAGAGAAAATAGGACCAGAAACAAAGTTGTTTAAAAAAAAAGATGGGAATGACCTGAATGAGACAAGATAAGAGATGCACGACTGAGATAATTTAAACATGTGATCAATGTAAAATGTACAGATGACTCAGTTTAAAGGTAAGAGATTTTATTAATAATGAGCATAAACAAGGGTAGACTAAACATAAAATGACAAGCCTACAACTACTAGGGATATTTACTTTAAAATATAAATTTATGGTCAAAGATTAGGATGGAAGGTTAATAGGTAGTCGAACGTTGTTTAGTTACCTTTTCAATATTGTTATTATTACTCTCTTAATATCTTATTAATTCTTTGAGTTTACTATTACTCTACTTGTTATTTTCTTTACTTCAATTATCATATTATTTGTTGATACTACTATTCTCTTCTTTGCATTTTCAACACAACTTTTTTCCTATTTTACCAAAAAGATTATCAAAAACAGTCTTTCAATCACACCCTTTTTTTTAGATTTCCTTCATGAAATTACATCAGATAGGCTAATATTATTTGTTTTAAGTTGCATGTATATGCCAGCCAAAAGTTAAATAAACCAAAACTATACTTGTTTATAAGAAAAATACAAGAACTGAAAATTCTTGTTTTTTATGTCATGCTTGTTGTGTACATGCTATGTATGATCATGATAATGATGATGGTGACAGTAAGTGGAAAAAATATATATACAAAAATCGAGGAGGCGCATGCAAAACATCTTCATTATTTTGTCTTCTTTATTTTTTGCCTTTGCTTTTCACTCCTCTAAGCAATCTTTTTTACTTTTTTTTAACCTTAAGCTTCTGTTACTATATTTTCCTATTTCCCACACGCATGACATATCTTCTTTTCACAAAACACCCCTCATTTTTCCTTGTGTTTTCACACTCTACCATTTTCACTTTTTCTATATTCTTTAGCAAATTAAAATAGAAAAATAAATTAAGTTAAAACTCTTTTTCATAAATTGATATACAGAGTATTATTTGGAATACTTAATCTTCACAACTCATAGATTATGATTAGCTAGCAAAGTTTTGCCTTTTGGTTTATCACGATTATGTTACATTATATTTGTAGAAAAATATAACTTACTCTTTTGAAACCCCACTTGTTATTGTTGTTCACCCTTCATAGGAAATATTTACCACAAGTTACCTTATGCTTTTTTTTTTTTTTTAAAAAAAGTTGATCTGGTGTTTGATACCTATATTGGAGTTCGATTAATCTAAATTTATATTGCATAAGGAAATATTTACCACAAGTTACCTTACATTTTTTTTTTTAAAAGTTCATCAGGTGTTTGATACTTATATTGGAATCCGATTAATCTAAATTTATGCTGCATAAGACCTATGCCGGGGCACACTTCCTATCAAGAACTTTTTTATACCCAAAATTCAAATTCAAAACTTCTAATTAAGAAAGAAATAATTTCATTCGTTGATAACATCTTTTGATAAAAATTTCATCTAATGTTTGACACTTATATTAGAGTCCGACTAATCTAAATTTATGTTGCATAGAACCTATGCAGGGCACACTTCCTGCCAATTTTTTTTTATGCCCATATAAATTCGAGATCTTTAATTAAAAATCAACCACACAACATATCATTACACTTCTATTTTTAGGAGATATTCATCACTCTTCTGTTTTTTAAGAAAAGAAATATACTATATTTGAGATGAAAACCAATTCTCTTTTTCTTTAGAAACAAATTTAATAGTACAAAAAGAAGAAGAGTAAAATGTACTCAAATTATTATTTTATAGGAGTGGGGGAGGGGGCATTAATGTCAAAAAGTGAAGACAGAGCAGAGCAGGCTACCAACTGAAGTGGAGCTTTTTCTTTTTGTGTCTCTCACATTCCCATCTTTTTCTGATGTTTTAAGACAGACAGATTGTAGTTTTGCAGAGTAAAAGATACCAAAACACATACACCGTTCTGTTGCTTTCAACTCTTTATCTTTACCCCCACCCTACCCCCTCTTTTCTTATGTAAGTAGTAATACATAATTCTTGGAAAAAAATAATAGCACTAGAGGCAACCCCATTTGTTTGATTATATGCAAAGTAACCAAAATGGTGTTTCCCATTTAACTCTCCCATTTGTATGCATAAAAAAATATAAAAGAAAGACCACCATCCTTCTTCCCATTCTTGTATAGAGTGAAAAGTCTTAGCTGTTATAAGAGAAAGATTGTGTTTTTATTACTATTTTTTTTTCTTTCTTGATTTTGTGGGAAATTGTGACTCCACACGATCTGATGAAGAAAGATCTATGTTTTGTGCTTGACGCTGCGTGGTTTTGAAGGGAGTGTGTGGGAATTGGAGGACAGCCTTTTTGGGTGTTGAGGAAATTTTAATTGTACAAGGTTAGAAAATCTTTGTGTGTTTATACATTTCTTGATTTCTAAGACTTTGAAAGTTCTTATGCTTAATATACAAGTTCCCATTTCATATTATCCAAATGTTTTTCATTCCCACATGGGAGTTTTTCTAAAATACTTTATTATAATACATATACGTCTCTATATCCTTATATACACATGCAGAAATCTTGGGAGTTTGTTGGGGTTAAATGGGTAGGAAGGATTTTTGCTATTAAATCTCTTTTTTGACTAGAGAAAAAAATTGTCAAAGTTTGTACACTGCAAGTGCTTGAATCAATCTTTCTTTGGGATTTGTGGTGTTAGGTGTACAAGAATATTCTTGAAAAAGAATAGGCAGTTGTAATATATACATATAATAAAAGATGTGGGAAATGAATATGAAGCAGGGGATGTCTGTTTTTTGAACTTTTTTTTTGTTATGTTATCTTTTTTTTGGTTCTCAAAATTGATATTTTCTTGAAGTGATGATGGCTGTGACATCAAGCTGTAAAGACAAATTTGGGATGGATAGTGGTAAATATGTGAGGTACACTCCTGAGCAGGTAGAGGCTTTGGAAAGGTTGTATCATGAATGTCCCAAGCCTAGTTCACTCCGTCGTCAGCAGTTGATTCGGGAATGTCCAATTCTGTCTAATATTGAGCCGAAACAGATCAAAGTTTGGTTCCAGAACAGAAGGTATTGGGGAAGTAGCTTTGTTTTGATTTTTTGAGTTCTTATTATATTGGAAAATATTGTTATTAAGATGGTTATGGTATTGTGTTCGTGTAAATGTAGATGTAGAGAGAAGCAACGTAAAGAATCATCGCGCCTTCAAGGCGTGAACAGAAAATTGACAGCAATGAATAAGCTGTTGATGGAAGAGAATGATAGGCTGCAGAAGCAAGTTTCACAGTTGGTGTATGAGAATAGCTTTTTCCGCCAACAGACTCAAACTGTAAAGCAATCTGTTCTTATTAAACAACTTAATGTTTCAATGTTAAAGAATTAATTCGAGCTGTAAGAGTTTGTGGTAACTGTCATACTTTTAAATTGCAGGCAGCCTTAGCCACCACAGACAACAATAGTTGTGAATCTGTGGTGACGAGTGGTCAACACAACTTGACCCCTCAGCGTCCACCAAGGGATGCAAGCCCTGCGGGGTAAGTAGATAATCTCCGAGTCTGATTTCCTTCTTTTTATTTTGTGTGTGTGTTATTTTCCATAGCTTGTGTGATGATATTTGAATATATTTCCAGACTTTTGTCCTTAGCAGAGGAAACTTTAACAGAGTTTTTATCAAAGGCAACTGGAACAGCTGTGGAGTGGGTCCAAATGCCTGGGATGAAGGTTTGTTTCATTGCTTATCTTTCAATTTATATATGTCATCAAATTTTTGGAGTGTTGTTTATAGACTTCTAAATTGCATCAAAAAATAGCAAGTCGTTAGAGGTGTTGTTCTTAAAGATAATTTCTACATGTATGACACTCTAGAGGACTTGATCATGGACACACTTATATGCACGACGTTTGATCACACAATAGCTAATTTGAGCAGAAAATTATATCATTATAATCTTAAAGATGTCTTTCTTTTGTGCCTGCAGCCTGGTCCGGATTCCATTGGAATCATTGCAATTTCTCATGGTTGCTCAGGAGTAGCCTCGCGTGCTTGTGGCCTTGTGGGTCTAGAGCCTACAAGAGTAAGTTTCATCCTAAATAACTTGGTCAATTAAGTTTTGTGTTTTCCCTACTGAAATGCTAAGTATATTTGTGTTTCTGTTTTATAAAGGTTGCTGAAGTTCTTAAAGATCGGCCATCATGGTTTCGTGACTGCCGAGCAGTGGATGTTCTCAATGTGATGTCCACTGGAAACGGTGGAACCATTGAATTGCTATACATGCAGGTTATTATTTTAGAAAACCCGTGCTGTATTTTTTGTTGGTGTAACACAACTTTTCACTGAATATAGTTTTCTGACCTTTTTTCAGCTCTACGCCCCTACTACACTGGCACCCGCTCGTGACTTTTGGTTAATGCGGTATACATCTGTTATGGAAGATGGTAGCCTAGTGGTATGTATCAAAGGTTATAATTATGTTCCTAGTCAAATTATCAAATAAAAGGTGTTGCTTTGTTGCAAATGAAAGTCACACATACGAAGTAACAATCCCCTTTTCCCTAGCTATTATGTTGATGCAATACACATATTTCTATTGTAGATATGTGAAAGATCCCTGAACAACACTCAGAATGGTCCTAGTATGCCACCAGTGCAGAGTTTCGTGAGAGCAGATATACTGCCGAGTGGATATCTGATACGACCATGTGAAGGGGGTGGTTCAATCATTCACATAGTTGACCATATGGATTTAGAGGTGTGTTAACTTGTTAATTACATGATTGTGCTTCTCCCTATCAATTTTCTAATAAATGCTGCTAATAATCTTTGCCAGCCGTGGAGTGTGCCTGAAGTGTTGCGTCCACTGTATGAGTCATCAACACTGCTGTCGCAGAGGACAACTATGGCAGTAGGATTAAATTTCTTGACTGCATATTTTACATATAAATCTCGTTTCTCTTTCTTTTATTATCATTTCTAAATTTCTAAGATAGCTATTGAAATGTGAACGATAGTCACCGAAAGTTCTTAGTTGTAGTACTGGTGTTTAACATATTTCAGGCATTACGTCATTTGAGACAAATTTCTCAAGAAATTTCTCATCCTACTGTCTCTGGCTGGGGAAGAAGACCTGCAGCGTTGCGCGCACTTGGTCAAAGATTGAGCAAGTTGGTCTTTCAATCCCTTATGTTTTTTCGACCTCTTTATCATTTTTATTCCATTTGTGACTGAACGTCTAATTCACATTGTGAAGGGGTTTTAACGAGGCTGTTAATGGTTTTACTGATGAGGGATGGTCTATGCTTGAAAGTGATGGTATAGATGATGTTACCATTCTTGTCAACTCATCACCCAGCAAATTGATGGGTGCAAATATCTCTTATGCCAATGGATTTCCGTCGATGAGCAGCGCTGTGCTTTGTGCCAAGGCTTCTATGCTTTTACAGGTACCAATTTGTCGACCAATCTGGGATTTAATATGCAAAATCAGGTTGATCAATGTCGTACTCTACACACACCATGTAGTTCTTTTAGGAATGGAAGGAGTAATTATCATGGATTCAATTTCCAAGGTTTTACAAAGTTTCAACATAAATTGGAGCTTTACATTAGTAGATGGCAGGGAAAGAATTAGGATAAGTTATAGTAAGTGGAATAAAAGATGGGCTTAAAAATACTCTCTTTGAGACGTAAAAGTTTTATTTTCATCAATTGGATGCATTGTTGGAATTTCGACATGTTCTTTAGATATTTTCCTGTATTCCAGTCTGTGAGCGCTATATGAACTTCTGGACCATGTTCAGTTTTAGCAATTTCCTAACAGTTATTGCCATTTGTCATTAGATGAACTTGTCTCCTTCTGTAAGAATTTCCAATATCTGTTTTAATGTTAAATGAGTAATATATTGACTATGTGCAGGCCATTCTCTAAAAATTATTTTGTGAAGATCCTAGTTTCCTCGGAAGCTTATGTTCTACTTCTGTTTCTTATTAACGCTTTCTTTCTTATAGAACCTGTTTCATCACATCTCGTATTTTTTTGGCAGAACGTACCTCCTTCCATTCTGCTAAGGTTCTTGCGGGAACACCGATCAGAATGGGCAGACAGTGGTATTGATGCTTATTCAGCTGCTGCAGTTAAAGCTGGTCCATGCAGCATACCAGTCACTCGAACTGGAAGTTTTGGTGGACAAATCATTCTTCCACTGGCTCACACTATTGAACATGAAGAGGCAAGTGACTAGTTCAGAATTATCTCTAGTATATTGCCAGAACGCCTCGTTCTTACTTCTTCATTTTCATATATTATGCTTTATAGGTAAATATATTATTAATATTTCTTGTCTCTTAAAACAGTTTATGGAGGTGATAAGACTTGAAAGCATTGGCCACTACCAAGATGACATGATAATGCCTAGTGACATCTTCCTTCTGCAAGTACGTTTTTGTTCTCAAAATAATTTGCATCACTCTATGTTTTCCTAATAGGATTTTGGTGCAAGAATTATTGTCGTAGCAGCTAAACGTTCACTTTCACTTGTGAGTGTTAGTTCAGTTTTACTTTTATCCTTTGTGAGACTTTTACCTTAAACCCCTCATGGAAGGTGATGCATCATCGATAAATGTTAGTTGAATAGTAGCCAACTGTCCACAATCTGCTGTTCAGTTTTTAACCCTTTGTGTTATACTTTCTGCCACCTCTATGATTAATAGATCCTTATTTTTGAAATGCGCAGCTTTGTAATGGAGTGGATGAGAATGCTGTTGGAACATGTGCAGAGCTCATGTTTGCTCCTATTGATGCCTCATTTGCTGATGATGCTCCTCTCCTTCCCTCTGGTTTTCGTATCATTCCTCTGGACACCAAGGCGGTGAGTATACTTGCTAAATGTAATCTGGAAGTGCAAGTTTTTTCAAAGTTATAGTAATTTACTTCTCAAGTCAATGCAGGATGCATCTAGTCCAAACCGCACACTTGATCTTGCATCAACTCTTGAGGTTGGACCGGCTGGAAGTCGACCAACTGGGGATCATTCCAAGAATTCTGGTAGCACAAAATCGGTAATGACAATAGCATTTCAATTTGCATTTGAGATTCATCTTCAAGAAAGCATAGCTGCTATGGCACGTCAATATGTCCGCAGTATCATATCATCTGTTCAGAGGGTTGCTTTGGCTCTCTCTCCATCTCGTATTGGTTCTCTCCCTGGTCTAAGGTCTCCACCTGGCACACCTGAAGCAGAGACTCTTGCCTGTTGGATTTGCCAAAGTTATAGGTATGTTGCTTGGTTTACGTATATATCACCACCTGATATAATCTCAAAACTAGAGTAGCTTTTGTATTATGTGCATCAAGCAACTACTTGGAACAATCTCTGACTGGTTCTAATATCTTTTACATTGGTTGCCTTCTGTTATGTAATTCTACATTATTGCGTGAATATTTATATGAACTCTTGCAGGTTCTTCTTAGGCGTGGAGCTGCTCAAATCTGCTAGCGGAGGAAGTGATACCATCCTGAAAGAAATTTGGGATCACTCAGATGCTCTGATGTGTTGCTCTATGAAGGTATTAATCTACAAACCTAATATCTAATTTTCATGAAGTTCAATTAAGTCGCAGTTTGAGGTTTACCGTCAGATTCCTGCAAGTAATGATATATAAAACATACTTCCGAGTTTTACTCAAGTAGTTGTTTGCTTCTTGCTCGCAATTGTTAGTGTTTTTCTTAACCTGTACTTTTGATGGCAGGCACTGCCAGTTTTCACGTTCGCGAATGAGGCCGGACTTGACATGCTAGAAACTACCTTGGTAGCCCTTCAAGATATTAGTCTGGAAAAGACTTTCGACGATAATGGAAGAAAGGCGCTCTACTCTGAGCTTCCACAGATAATGCAACAGGTATATATGTGCATTTTTCACTAGTCTAAAGGATATACCTATGTAATTTACTGCTTTTGTTCCTCTATTTATTTCAAAACCGACACGCTATCTTTGTTGGTAAGACTGTGAGCAGCGAAGCTGTTTTCTATGCTTCTGCTATGTAATCGAACCATCATTACTACTGCATGTTAACGTAATGGACGCGTAACTCTATTTATGAACTTTCAATGTGTAGTTACTCTTCACTAACTGGATATCACATCTTACATATGTTTTTGCAGGGTTTTGCTTGTCTTCAAGGTGGGATCTGTTTGTCAAGTATGGGAAGGCCAATATCATATGAGAGAGCAGTAGCTTGGAAAGTATTGAATGAAGAAGAAGATGCCCATTGTATATGTTTTATGTTCATCAATTGGTCTTTTGTCTGATATTTTGCACATCGATGTAGGAACTAATACAAACTTAGATCAGCAACACCTCTTTTTTGAATCATACTTTATGGATCAACCTCCTTGCATTTATACCTTCTTTTAAGCTTTGGTTTTTAACTTCCTCTTACTAGAAGCAAACATTACACTTAGCTCATGCATTCATAAGGTTATTTGGAAGATTGATTGAGGGAGTAGTATTTGGCTTGAAGGAAAATGTTTTTTTTCAGGAAGATAAGGGTCTTCTTAGTTATTATTTTATATTTGGTAGGTAAATAAAAAATACCGTTCAAGAGAATCTATATATAATTTAGACAAATAATACAGGGGGATTGAAGTGGGAGTCAAGGGGGGTTGAAGTGGGAGTGAGGTGATAGGGAGGTAGAGAGGAGATGATACTAAGCATATAACTTGTTTCTTAAATTCCCTCTAGGAACTGTGTAGCATCCTTTTTATCCCAACCTTGTGTATTTATTGGTGTTGATTGAGGATTAAAGTTTTTTTCAATTAAAAGCGGCTATTTTGAAAATAATTTACTATTTACTATTCAAAGTTGCTATTTGTAATTAAGTTTGATATTTCAAATCATCAAATTTAAACTTTCAACTAAATAAAAGATGTGATTATTTTCTATCCCCGATCAAGATATCCAAGGTGTTGGATACCCCAAGTCCCTTGATTTTAGCACCGTCGCACTAATTGACTTATACTCTACTTGAATTTGTTTTGGGATGAAATTGTGTTCATTTTGTTTGTTTTCCCATTTTATCTCGACTCGTAATCACAATTTTGATTTTAATATACACTGATTTAGAAGTGGAATCGCTATCTAAAGTTTTTGACAATTGCAACTTTGTCCTTTCTATTTACATGTTTTGATTCAAGATATGTAACCGCAATCTTAGTAAATATTAGAGGGTAACTTATTAAAATCACTATAATTTGGAAGCTAATTATCAAATGTAGGTATGGTGTTATTAATTATCTTTCATAGTAAAATCCAGTTGCTGGACGATTGTATTTAGTCTATATATACAATCTGAAGATACATACAACATACCATAATCATCGTTATATACACTGTTATATCATAAAATGAAAATTATAAAAAAAAAATTAGAGATAAATATTACATACAAATCTAAGAGCAAAAACAAAGCTTTGAGATTTGGGAGAAAAAGAGATATTGTGCTCGCCGATGAAGAATGTTTGAGCATAGGAAGAATGGGGGGAGAGAGAAATACAACCTGACTTGTAAAAGGGATTCGTAGTACATAGAGGAGAGACATTCGTTAGAAATAATTAGGTATTTTCTAGAAAATCTAAAGCGTACCTATATTTGATAATCTTGGAGGAATTTCTTAAAATTACTTTAGTTTGAGTCTTGTAAACAATCTATCTCTCTCTCTATATATATATAAAAGGTGTCAGGCGATTTTATGCATTGTATTTATACACACATTTAGGCTATATTGACAAATACAAATTGTATTGATGAATACAAACTATATCGATAAATTTAGTTTATATCGACGAATATAGTTTGTATCAATGAATGCAGTTCGGATATATACAAAGATATACACAATAAGAAAAAAATAGGAGATTGTATTCATTCATGACTCTAATTTCACTTGTATTCATCCACTCTAATTTCAATTGTATTCATTTTCTCTTTTATTAGTTTTTTTCATTTGCTCTTTATCACTTGTATTCATTCTCCCTAATTAATACAAAAACAAAGAGAGGTGCAAAAATAGAGAAATACAGAGAGAAGGAGAGAGAGAGAGAGAGAAAGAGATGAGAAAAGAGAAAGGAGAAACAAGAGTGGTGAGCAAGAGAGGAAGTGTGAGAGAGGAGAGAGAGAAGAGACAGAAGAGAGGCGAACAAGAACATGAAGATAATAGAGATGTTAGAGAGGGTAAAGTATAGTATAAAATATGATTTTTTAAAAGTATAGCTATGGAGAGTAAATACGTAAAACATATTTACTATATCATGTAAAATTTCTTTTTTGAGGGTTTTTCAAAAAGTAGTATAGTTTAGGCTAAATAAGAGATATATAACTATTGTTTGCTTGATTATGATTCATAGCTATATGTTAGAAGGAGAGAGGCAAGTGAGATTGAAAAAGGAATGAAAAAGGCTATCAACATTTTGGAGAGAGAGACGAGAGACAAGAGAGAGGATAATCACATGGGTATTCGTTGTATCAAATTGTATCACAAATACCATTGTATTAATGAATACAATTGTATCAAGTGTATATGTTCCTTACATATTCAATTTGTCAAGTGTATTTATCAGTGAATACAATTGTATCAAGTGTATCAATGAAAACAATTTGTATCAACGAACACAATTTTATCAAGTTGTATTAATGATACTATTGTATCACGTGTATCTGTTTTTAGTGTGTTCACTCTATATCAATATATTTAAGCGTATCTTCAACTGCCTATAGATTGTATCAATGTGCTCAACTCTATTTTGTCCTCTTTATACATGATACTTTCAGAATACAATTGATACAATATTGTATTTCCCCCTAGTTCAAGCATACTAAGAGTCTGAATATGAAATCGAAGAGGAGAAGAGGAAGAAGAGAGGTCTCCGACCACCATCTCTCGCCTAATTTGTATTAATATCCCATCTGAACCACCTGGTCCTTTGTTGCTTATTGGATTTCAAATCAGGCGACAGATAGAGAGGGAGGGGATGAGAAAGGGAGAGAGGCGAGTGAGAGTTTGAGAGAGGAGAGAATTGCTATAAAATCCTTAGTATAGATATGCAATGTAATTCTTTTAAACTATAATTTAGTATAGTAAGTGCATACATAGCACATGTTTGTATTACTACGTCATTTTCCCTAAAAATTTCCCAAACACTTTGGATTTTTCCTTCCATTATTTACTTGGCAAGCCTTTGGTAAATAAAAGTTTTGGCCAGCTTATAAATCTCATGGCACTGGGCTGGTCAATTTATTTGACCCGAAACATTTGAAAGGCCTCAAATTCGTGTATGGGTCATTCGCCAAATACCACTCTTTTGAAGTGTTCTTTAGATTTTTCCCTTCAAAATTGCTGGTCTTTAATTACTTTTATCCTTTAGCCTTTAAATAGCAAAAAACAATTGAAAAACTATTGACAAAGAAAAAAATATACTTCTTATTTTGGAATAAAATATTTTTAGTAATTTTTACAATTAATATGAAATGGATGACGTATCGAGATCAGCTAAGCAAAAAAATACTTCTGTCTATTAATGCATATGTAATTCCCTGTTTGACCAAATGTGTACATGATGACTAAGGTTAATAATAACTTTTTTTTTAACTATTCAAATTTATAATATTCATACATTGTGATTAACACTGTATATGTTGAAAAATAATTAATTTTACAGTTAAAATGAGAAAAAATAATTAATTTTATTTTGATTTTATAAATTGATGATATTTTTATAATCACATGTTTCGTCGTTATTGAACCTTTCGCAATACAATAATGATTTTGATGAATTAACAAAAATCGAGTGTTGAATTAAAATGTTGATGAATTCCTATAACTTGCTAAGGATCGATATCATGGTTTATGGAATTAATAATAGTAGGCATGATTGAATTTTTATCCTTAAGACGTTTCTTGATGTTATCATGCATGTGGAGTAATCTAGACAATCGATGATGTTTAATTAGAGTTAGACTTTGATTAATTGCTTATATGTGTTGTGCGTCGATAAAACATGTTTGATTGGTTTTCGAACACAGTTTGTGATTGATATTTGTTGGCTTGATAGTTCTTGTGTGAATAAGTTGTTAAAGTCTATTTCTAAATGATTTGAAATTGTGATATGCACGTGTCATATCCATTGTGTACTTGTTATTATCCCGAGAGATAATTGAGTAGAGAACATATTGAGTAATGTTGATGGAATTGAGAATATATATGCTATTTAATGATGATTGGCTCGCGTCCAATGTGAATTTATGGACGAGCGATTATGCGATGGATCGGGTACCATGGTATGGTGCATGGACACCTAGGATCCCCTATAGGTCAGGACTAGTTAGGCAAGATTTAAATTTCTTATCATATGTGTACATATGAATGTAAGAATTGAAAAAATGATTTGCAGAATTTTCCATTGTTGTACATCTTCTTCTTCTACATTTATACAAGTTTTTGTATGTAAAGAAAACAGAAAAAAATGCTCTGTACATTTGTCCTATTGCTATTGTACTATTCTGTAACATAATTTTATTCCTCCACTAAGTGCATTTATTATTCATGTGTTCCACTTCATTGTCTCATTATCAGCATCAGACGGTGCACATATAATCCGTCAACAATTATTTATGTATAGTCTGATGTTGCCACGTGTAAAGTGAGATTTGACCCTTCATTATGTACGAAAGAATCTATAAAATCTATTGCTCTTGACTCTTCTTCTTTCTTTTCTTCTTCAATACTTTGATCCTAACATGAACGTTATATTGCGAGCTTCAATTCTTCAACATCCCCCCTCAAGTTGGAGGGGAGAGATAAAACCCCCCAACTTGCTAAGCAGATCACGATGAGAAGCTCCCAATAATGGCTTGGTAAATAGATCCGCAAGCTGGTGCTTGGATGGAACAAAAGAGAGAGTGATAAGACCAGATAGGAACTGTTGATGAACAAAATGATAGTCTAACTCCACGGGTTTTGGTCTTTCATGAAAGACTGGATTTTTGGCAATGTTGAGGGCTGCTTGACTATCTGAGTGGATGGGAATCAAGAGGATCGGCGGTGCAGAGAGATCATCTAGAAGTCGTACTAGCCAGGTAATTTCAATTGTCACCCTATGCATTGATCTGTACTCAGCTTCAGCAGAAGATAGAGAAACAAAGGTTTGTTTATTTGATTTCCAGGAAATATGAGCTCCTCCTAAAGTGATGTAAAATCCACTTACAGATCTTCTTGTTTCCTTACAAGATGCCCAATCCGCATCACAGAAAACCAATAAATTAAAATAAGGATCAGCAGAGAGAAGGATACCTTGTGCTGGATCTACACGAAGGTACCGCAAAACTCGAAGTACAACGGTGTAATGATCAAGGCATGGACTTTGCATGAATTGACTTAGGAACAGAACTGCAAAAGATATGTCCAGTCGAGTATGCGTGAGGTAGTTTAATTTTCCAACTAGGTGTCTGTATAAAGTTGGATTGTCCAATAATGGAGAATCATCATTGTGTAACTTGCAGGAAGGATCCAGGGGAGATACTACTGTAGGACTAGATGAGTCAAATTTTGCAACAGGTCCATGGTAAACTTCCTTTGAGTAATTAAAAATCCTTACTTTTCTCGCAAAATTTCCATACCAAGGAAGTAGTTAATGTTGCCTAGATTCTTGACTTTGAATTCTGAATTGAGAAACTGAGTGATAGTTGAAATTTTGGAAACATCACTTCCTGTCAAAAGAATATCATCCACATAGACAACTATAATTGAAATTAGATCACTTGTTCGTTTATAAAACAGTGAATAATCATTCAAAGAACTAGAATAGCCTTTGAATTGTAAAGCCCCAACAAGTTTGGCATACCATTGCCTTGAGGATTGTTTCAGACCATAGAGAGATTTTCTCAATAAACAGACTTGATCAGATTTGTTTGGCTCAACCCTTAGAGGAAACTTCATGTAAACTTCTTCTTGCAAATCTGTAACATCTCACAAATTGAAATAGCTAGGAAGAAGCTAAGAACTAGAAATAGTCATTTTTGGAAAAAATGAAAAATCTAGAAAATTGTTTAAGTTAGGAAAAGTGAGTTTTTGGTCAACTTCAAACGGCCATAACTCCTAGCTCAGGATGAGTTAGGTGTATTTCTAGATATGGTTGGAAAGCTCTTGGAATGATCTTTCCAACACCGCTGAGTTTGCATAATTCCGAGTTCGTATGAGTAAGTTATACCCTTTGGAAGTAGGGCTATTCGAATAAGGAAAGTCTTATCCGGATTTTAGAAGGGTAGTTTGGTCTTTTCCTTATCCAACTTAATTAATTTGATTTTAGGAGTTTAATTGGGTAAAGTCAGATTTTAGTCAGTTTTGGAAGAGTGAATTTCGCGCTAGGGCTTGGAGAAAAGAGAAAGGAGAAGGGGAAGCAAGAACGTTCGAGATTAGCTTGGGGATTTCGTCGGGGGTGATCCCTCTAAGGTATGTGAGATCACATAGCGTTGGCTTAATTCTCCCACGCGCCAATCATGATTTATTTCAGCGAGTTTAAGTTCTTGAAAGCTTAGAAATTGAGTTCTTGATTGGGTTTGTTGAAGTTTCATTAGATTCTTGTTTCGTTGAATTCGTTGAGGAGTTGTTTGATCCTAAGATGTGATTTTAGATTCGATTTTGAGTAGAATCTAATGTACTTGGAACATTTAATCGATTTTAAGTATTGGGTAAAAGAACCCACGGAGTTTAGAGGGTTTAGAGCTGAAAAACGAAAAAGAAATTTCATCGAACGAAATTAGGAGGTGGTGGCGCGTTGCGGAGCAGGTTCCCAAATTTGGGAATTTTTGTTTCACGTCGCGGAGCTGTCATGGAGTCTTATGCCTCAAAAGTCATTTTCAAAACTAAATTTTAAAAGCTTTTCCGCATCGCACACCCATCCTCAAATATTGATTTTCGGTCTTTTCTCATGTTTAGCTATTTAGAATCATTCCTAAACATCATGAGATCTTTCCAATCACAAATCACAATCCTTGAATCCATAATTCAATTCAAGGACCAGTTAAGAGTCAAGTCAAGAGCAGTTAAGATCAAAGTCAAGAGTCAAGTTAAGAGAAGTTCATAAAGTTTTTTAAAAGTCTTTTACAAATGTTTTAACTTTGTTTAAAGACTTAAGTTTTGAGTTCAGTAAAGAGTAAAATTGAAGTTCATTTCTTCAAAAGTATATGGGGACTAAGTATTCCCAAAGAGATTTAAAATGTTTTCACATTTAAATAAGAACGGAAACTAAGATTTTCAAAGAGCCTTCGGGCTAATTTTCAGAAAAGAGTAATCACTTTCTAAATGAAGTAAGAGGGGAAACTTTGATTTTCAAGATAGCCTTTGAGCTAAGTTTTTTTTTTTTTTAGAACTAATCTCAAACCACAGAAGAAGTATATTTTTTAAACATAAGAACTAATATTATTATATTTTTGGGAGTAGTATTGAGCACTGATATGGGGGAGAGTTCAGACAACTCATAGCCCCCAAAAACCATGTAGCCATTATGGGTAGAAAAGGGTCATACTTTTTAGATGATTCCTTTAGTGCTTTTTAGCATAGACTAGTGGATCCACTTAGTAGTTCAGGTCCTATGCCCTTGGCAAGGTATAGGATGCTCTGGCAGCGTGAGGGAAATTGTTGTATCATCACAATAGCTCTTACGTGATGATTGTTGGTTAGAGAAACTCCCACATAAGTTATTGTATTTTTATATACACAGTTATTTGTATTTTTACATACATTTTAGAGTTATATTGTATCCTTGCATACACACAGAGTTGACATCATGTTTTTAAATAGTTTGTTTCTTTATATTGCACTTATTTTAAATTGCTTTATATTGAAATGAGTTCAGTTATGTTGAGTTGAGTTGAGCCAGGTAAGTTCTTCAGTTTCCTTTTAGTTTCTTCTCAAGCCTGTGTTGTTTTAGCATTGCAACTCGCATACTCGTACATTCAATGTACTGATGCTAGTTGACCTGCATCATCTTAAGATGCAGATTCAGGTAACTAGGATCGGCATTCCGGCACATCGTTGATCAAGTTGAGCACTTCAGAGTCAGTGGTGAGCCTCCTTGCATTCCGAAGGACTCCTTTATTGCTTTTAGTTCTTTTTTCAGTATTTTATTTGTTAAGATGATCGGGGGTTCTATCCCAACATCCATCTCAGTTGTTTTAGAGGCTTCATAAACAGTCATATGTTAGTTCTTTAGTCTTTTCATTGTCATTATTCCATGTTGAGACTTGAGTTTGCCTTAATGGCCAAATGAATGTTCTTTTATAACATTCTAGTTTATTATATAATCTTATTTTTGTTGAGTTTAAGTCTTCCGCTGAGTAAGTAAGCCAGACCAGGGGTTTGCTTGGGCCAGTAATGGTTCTCGAGTGCCAATCCTGCCAAGGGTATAGGCTAGGGGCGTAACAAAATCCCCATGCAGGAAGACATTATTTACATCAAGTTGAGAAAATGCCATCCTCTCTTTACAGCTACTGTTAGTAGATATCTGATTGTAGTCATTTTGACCATAGGTGAGAACGTCTCTGTAAAATCAATTCCTTCCTTTTGGATGTTCCCCCCTACCACCAATATAGCCTTCAATTGTTCCACACTACCATCAGAGTTATGTTTGACCTTATAAACCCATTTACATGGAAGGGATTTCTTACCAACAGGTAAATTCACCACCTCCCAAGTATGATTCTGTTTGAGGGCTTGTAATTCAGCATCCATGGCTCTTTTGCAGTCTGGGTGATTGAAGGCTTGTTTGTAGCTTGTAGGTTCAAACAACTCACAAATTTATGTAAGAAACTGTTGATTAGGAAGAGAAAGAGTATTAAAAGAATAAGCACTGACATTAACAAGTGGAACAAGACACTCTCTTGTGAAATCAGTGAGAATAATACTATTGCAAACAAAATCTTGTAAGTAGCTAGACTTAATGATCACCTTTCCTGTTTTCTAATAGGATTAACAATAGCAATTGTGATGGTGGGATGAAGATAAAAAATATGAGATTGGGGGGAGCCGGCTGGACAAGGAGGGTGGGATCTATATAAGGTGGATGCTATGGAGGATTTGTGAGGTAAGGTGAAATAATGTCTGGTTCAGGGAGGTCTATATGATTTGGTGGATCTGGGAAAATGAGTGGGGAATGTGTGGGTTGGTTTGTAAAGGGAAAACAATGCTTATGAAAAATGACATCTCTAGAAACAAACATCTTCTTTGTACTCCATTCCATCAATTTGTAACCTTTTTGAGTTTGAGGATAACCTATGAAGACACAAGCAGTAGCTCTAGGCTCAAATTTTCCCCTGTGTTGGGCCAAAATAGAAGCATAACATAAGTAACCAAAACTTCTGAGACTGTCATATTGAGGTTTTTCTCCAAATAAAATCTCAAAAGGAGACTTACCTCTAAGGACTTTTGAGGGTAATACATTGATCAAATGTGTAGCAGTGAAGATACATTCACCCCAGAAATGAGCACCTTTGACTGGAACATGAGTCCTCTTACAATTTCCAGCAAATGTCGATGCTTCCTCTCAACAATGCCATTTTGTTGAGGGGGTACCAACATAAGATGTTTGATGTAAAATGCCTTCTTTATTGAGAAAAGCTGATTGTTCTAATCCTTTCCCCAACTCAAACGCATTGTCTGACCTAATACACTTCACTTTCACATTAAACTGCCTCTCCACCATGCATAGAAAACTTTTAAGAACAGAAAAAAAATATTACATTTGGTGGTTAGAAGGAATGTCCAAGTACCCCTACTATAGTCATCTATTATAGTAAGAAAATACTTATATCCATTGTAAATAGCACATTTGTAAAGGTCCCAAGTGTCGATGTGAAGTAATTCAAAAATTCCTTTTGATTTGATGCTACTAGGAGTCTAGTTTTCCTAACTTGTGGACACACATCACAAATGAAATCAGAATTTCCAGGAACTTTGATGAAATTAAAATTCTTCAGAGAAGGGCAAATGTCCCAGTCTAAAATGCCAAAGGCTTACATTGGAAATAGAATTAAAAGACATAGGGACAGAGGAACTAGAAACATGACTAGAAGTAGCTTCCTTTTGAAAATGAACTATATTTTGTTTAAGAGACTCCTGAGAACTAGCTTGTTGTAGTAGGTAACGACCTTCCCTTACTTCACCAAAAGCTTGTCCCCTCTTTATAAAAAGGGCCTGCAACATACACCCAACAGAATTAAAATGAGCAGAACATTGAAATTGGAAACATAATTTGTGAATGGATAACAAATTATATTTGAAATCTGAAATATAGAGAACATTATTCAAAGTTAAAGCAGGCTTAATGGATATACTACCTATGTGTGTCGCATTGATTTTGAAAGAATTAGACAAACTTATGGTTAATGAAACAGGAATAGGAATGAGTTTCAAAAAGGAATTAGAGTTATAACACATATGCTCAGAAGCTCATGTGTCAATAATCCAAGTATTATGATCAATAGTTTTAAAACATGATCCTGAGTATTTAAGAATAGTACCAGCCACAACATTGACATTAATTTCTGATCCTGAAGCTATTGTCTCTCCCATTTGAAACTGCTTGAACATGTTCATCATTTGTGACATATGCTTTTGACTAAATTGTCCATTTATGCAGCTATAAATGCTTGGCTCTTTGTCTGCATTCTTACAAATTTCTTCTGCTACTGCTACATTTCCTCTTGGTCCTCCTTGATGTTCCTTTGAATGTCTAAATTGGAAGTCATCTGGGTATCGTATGAGTCTGAAACAGTCTATTTCTTCATGACCTGTTTTAAAGTAGTAAGTGCAACTTATATTTAGGTTGTATTTCACCTTTTTGCCTTTGTTCTTGTATGGTTGATTCCCAGACCTTTGAGCTCGATTTGCCTGTCCAAACCTCTGTGTAGGATTTTCATGTCGATTGAAAACCATTCCTTTGAGGTTGTTTTCCAGGCATTTGAGATGGTCTTTCCTGTCTTCCTGCCATGAATGAGGCAGTTTCACTAGAAAATTGAACATTATTAAACATTTCCCTTTAATTCTCATCTTGTAACAAGAGAGAATATGCATAATCAAGAGTAGGGAGAGGATTTTCCATGAGTATGTTACTTATTGCCTGTGAATATACTTCATTTAACCCCATTAAAAACTGCATATGCCTTTGATCTTGCAAAAATTAAATTAGTTTTCTTTGGTTATCACACACACAGACACAAGAGCATACTATATCAACATTTAACAAATCTAGTTCATCCCACAATCATTTAAGTCTAGTAAAATACCTAGCTATGTCAAGAGTACCTTGAACTAAACCTGTGATTTCCTTTTGCAGGTGGAAAAGTTTTGCTCCACTAGTTTGCCCGAATTTGTGTTCAAGGCTCATCCACAAGTTTTGAGATGTTTTGGAATATATGACACTGTCCCCTATATCCTTGGAGACTGAATTGAGGAGCCAAGATATGACCATGTGATTACAGCGACTCCATCGTTGATACTCTACATCATTTAGATCTGGTGGAGTTATTGTGCCATTGAAAAAACCCAATTTGTTCTTAGCAGAAAGAGCTATGACCACACATCTATGCTATCCTGGAAAGCCTTTTCCATCAAATGGAGCATTGACAAGAGTTTGCCCTAGAGCATCTGAATAATGGAGGTAAAAGGGGTGATTGACATCAACATAGTTTCCATTCACAAATCCTGTGTTGATGGGATGGATGGTGGTGTTCATGTTGATTGGAGTTTCTCCAGTCATGATGTTGATTGTGGTTTTTGAATGCAAATCCTTGGATCAAGCTATTGCTCTGATACCATGTAAGAATTGAAAAAATGATTTGCAGAAGTTTCCACTGTTGTATTTATCTTCTTCTTCTACATTTATACAAGTTTTGTATGTAAAGAAAACAGAAAATAAAATGCTCTGTACACTTGTCCTACTGCTATTGTACTATTCTCTAACAGAATTTTATTCTTCCACTATGTACATTTATTATCACTACAAGAAACTTGACTTTTAGTGACTAATTCTTAAGGAAGGGAAATGAATCCAATCGTTATTAGTGTACTTATAACGACTAATTTTATTTCCGGTTGTTAAAGGCTTTTTTTAGTTCATTTTTAATTAAAGGATAATATCTGGCTCTTAAAATTAATAATATCCCCTCGTTAAAATTAAGTAATTGATTAAAAAATAAGGCCCACCACCTTTTCCCCCATTTTCTCCAAATTCGAGAAACAAAAACCTCATAATTATCTCTTTTGATCCCAAAAATATGTTAGGTTTTGTTAAAAGGAGTGAACTTTCTTCCAAAATTCTTACAATTTGTCGATTTAGAGCTGATGCAATCTCAATCGCCGATGAAGGACCTAGTAAGAGCATCTCAATTACATCTATGGAGATTGAGTGCCGGAGATTACCCTAAAACCTAGAGATGTGATTCAGTGTGTTGAATATGGGTATGATATTTTTTTTTTCATCTATTGTAGTTTTCGCGATCATTTTACATCAAACTAAGCCATTTTGGTTTTGAACTATTTGGTTGGTGGATTCTATTGATAACTACAAAAGAAGAAGAAAAGAAATTAATTTTCTGATCGTTCTCAACTTGTCTGCTCGTCGTTATCGGTAGTTGCACAAAGGAACTAGCATTCTTATTTCCTGCTCATCTAGGTATGTTTCTACAGTTTTAACCATCAATTGCAGTTGTGGAACGCAGAGTTCATCTGATCATAAATTTACTCTCTGTGTTTTAAGTAGCGTTCATTTTACATGATTTTCTATCTACTTTTATTAATATTTTTGTCTGCTTGTGTTATTAAACTTAGAAGATATTTGGTGGTATCTTTGATTGAAAATAAAGGTGGTGAATGATTGTGATTATTGAATAATTTGGCTAATCCTTTCTGCCATTCTAGAGCTAAACTAAGTTTTTTTTTGCACCCAGAGTGGTAGGCAGTGATGCTTTTGAATTTAAAGAGAAAGATGACTAATTCCATTTCAATTGGAGGCGAAACCCATGAACTAGAAAAGAAATAAATATTTATGTGATCAAAGCAAAACTTTATTTCTAATGTAATAGTGTATCTTATATAGTACTATGAAATAGAAGAACCTTTGTTGTACACACACATTTAGTATGTTGCATGGTTAACAAATTATATGATTGAAAACAAAGAGTAAGATTGTTTAGACAACAAAAGAAAATGCTATAGAGAGAGCAAACTCACTATGCATTTCGAGTGAAAGAAATTAAAAAATTGCAAACACTTAAGCAAAAGATAACTTGTTTTATGAAGTCCGGTGGAGATCTTCGCCCTCAAAATATCCACTAATAATGTCAAGAACTATGGGACTCATTCGAGCTATGCTTGATGGGAATCCTATTTCGGCGAGGACTACGTAAACTAACAGGACATAACTAATGAATTTCTAGTTTAACGGTTTAGAAGTATAACGGATTTACACATAAAAGGATGTGCAAGTGGTGTGCTTTTAAGACAATGTTGTTCATTATATAGTAGAGAAGATGTGCAATACAAGTTAGATATTACAGTGAGTTGAAACTATAATGAAATATATGTAATTTCTAATTTTGAATTTTTATATTGTACTGGCTTCCGTAGATGCGGAAGCTGTTTGCACAAAGTTTTGTATTATCCTTTTGTGCTGAATTTCTTGACAAACCTTGTATATTCCTTTCTCCATTTTCATTAGTAGTTTAATTTTAATTTAGAAGTGTTTGCATGGAGCAAAAATCACATGTACAGAGGTTTTGTTTTCCCTGTTCCATGAACTGAATATATTTATAAACTGATTTGATGAAGACTTGATGATAAGCCATTGCTGCAGCTTTTTCTTATGATCAGGAGCAATATCAAGTGGTTTGTATAACTTATTCAGCTCATGAGAACTTGAGTGCAAATAAAGTTTTTGTACGTACCGATTTCATTCCCGCCTGTTGTTTCCCCTCTTGAACATTATGGTATGTTACTTTTTGTCAGCTTGTTAAGTTTATTCATATTCTTATCCTAATTTCCACGAGTCAAGTACTGCATATTATGCACCCTATGCCTTAGATACAAGTACAATTTATATTTTCAATAACTACTTTCATACAAATATGAAAATTAGTTTTAATATGTTGAAAAATTCTCAGTGATAATTTTATGATCAGGTAAGATAGAGTTATCTTGAGACAAGGGTCTTTTGGAAACAACCTCTCTACTTTTATGAGGTAGTGGTACGGCCTGCAACACTCTTATCATCTCCAAAACCCCACATAGTGAGATTATACCGGGTATGTTGTTGTTGTTGCTTTTTTTATCATAATTTCTTTTTGACTTGATTGAAGGTTGGATTAAGAAATATGTACAAAATCAAGTTCAGGGGAATGAATTAAAAAAGATGCAGAATGTTAAGTTGTACAAGTTGCTATTACTATACAATTTTACATATTTCCCAAGAATTTGATATAAATTCTCTTTCATATAAGTCCTTTAGGAACTGAGCCTCTATTTGTTGTGATATGCCGTCATTCCAATGTTGTTTCTACAAGATTTGTTTATGCAACATTAATAGTTCGTATAGTATAAGAATGTTGTCTTATCGAAAGAAGGCAAGAGAGTTGGTTTCATATTATCATGGGGCAAAGAGTTGGTTTTGTATACTAAGGCTGCTAGTAATTGTGACTATAATTATTATTTAGTACTTGCTATTATTAGCTCTAAGCTGAAAAGGGAAAATGTATTTTCGAGTTGTGACAAGAGAGAGGCTCACATGACTCTTTATTTGGGACATGTATAAAATTTAGAGACATGGTTAATACTCATTAAATATGAGAACATTTAGTTTCATTTTTAACCAAAAAAAGAGGAGAAAAGGAATTGTAGTCACTGCCTAATGAGATGATCAGCATTGAGCTACAACAATTTAATATAAATGATACTGCAGAAAGGAATCAGAGAACGCAGTGGCTGTTGAGTTATACTAAACAACCAAGTGCTTATAATTAACTAATCAACTTAGTTATTGGAACTTTTTATCCTCATAAGAATTATCTTTTTTTCTTCAAACTTAAAGCTATGCAGAGCTTGGCATCTTCTCATTCTTCTAGGATTATTCTCAATCGTTAGTTGGTGAATAAAATATAAAGTTAAGATTTTCAAGCATGACTACTATGAAGCTTATCTATTGCCAATTTTTGCGTTTCTCGGGTATAACAAATAAAGACGAGGTGTCAGTTCTTGAATTGTGTGTGGCCAATTGCTCTGTAATCTTAAGTCGTTACAGAGACACACTTTTATTTACTCTTAGTTACATTTAAGTAGATTATCTCTCGTTCTCATGTGCGAACTTGATCTTTTTATAGGTCAAATATGTAAAATATTTTCTTGATAATAGGTGGTAGTGGCACTTAAAACTTAGGACCTCTACTTACTTTGTTATTATGTTTAATTGTGCCTTATACTTTAAACGGTTCAAACTTTTAATTGAGATTCGTTAAACAATTTAGCACTAATATCTCTTCCTCTTAACTTCGCGTAATGTTGAAATTAAAAGGAAAACTTCTTGTAGAATAGGATATGATATATTTACAAACCTTGATCCTTAACGTTGCTTAAGTATGTGTCAAATTAAAAAAAAAAAATTCATCTCTTTTTTTTGTTGATTTTGAAGCGTATATCTTTTAATTTTAATTATTCTAGATAGTAGTGTTGGAGTTCTAGTGTTGATATATGTTGTTATGGGGAGTTCGTGAGAGCTTGCTATTGGCCTGAATCTCCTTGTGCAGTATGTTGATGATGGTAGGCTTGATAAAAATTGAGGCATTAGTGTATAGTCGTATATGATTATCATGATGTTGCCACATAAACTGAAAGATATCCTCTAATCTAAACTACTTGCACTTGGAATTTGTGATAAAATTATAACTTGTTGAAACATGTTTCTTGCAATACCCCTCTTATATTCCTCAGAGAAGAAAAATCAAATGACAGGGATGCATACAATGACTCCACTAGTGTGACTCCATACTGGCGTAATTGTTCACTTCTTATTGCATAACTTTTTTGGTATTTGGACTTTTCTTATTCAAAAAAGAAGAGAAAAACTCTCTATGGACAGTTCCATTAAACTAAATTAAGTTCTCTTGCCGCATAAATTTAGTTGGATAGTTCATAAAGTTCTTATTAATTAATTTTGATTTTGCAGAAAAAACTATCATCTGTTACTAAACTAACATGAACTTTTTCTTTTTACAGATAATAAAATTTGGAGTCTTAAGAATCTATCCACAAATAAAGTGCAGATCAGCAAGTCAACAACTAAAAATATCGAAGAACAAGTTGAAGACCAGAGACACAATTGTGTTTTTTTTCCTGGAGTTGTTAAATATGTTTCCATTGCTACATAATTTTTATATTTTATGTGTTTAATAAATATTATAAAGTTGATAGATATTCTTTTGGCAATATGATAATATAGTTCTTTGGAATTTACTATGAAACTTTTTATGAATACTAATATTTCTCGTAAAATTTTAATGTACTTTTTATATATAATTACAACAATAATCATATAATAATTAGACTTTGAGTTGGAACTTTACAAACAATTAACAAATATAATATTCTTTCACGAAAAGAACTGATAAGGTACATATTTACATCTGTAATCTAATATTATTAATGACTGGCATGTTAATTAGCGAAAGGAAATGTTGGTCGCTAAAAAATATATATCGCGACCGGTTTTTTTGTTGTCGCTAATGATTTTTAACGACCAAATTTGGAATTCGGTTGTTAAGTTTTAACGATGGAGCTTTTAGCGACCGGTGACAACCATTACTTTTCCTATCGTTATATGTTAATAACGACCGGAATAGGATCTTTAGCGACTGAATTTGCCCTCGCTAAAAGTGATTTTTCTTGTAATGTCATGTTTTCCACTTCATTGTCTCATTATCAGCATCAGACGGTGTGTATATAATCCATCAACAATTATTTATGTATAGTTTGATGCTGCCACGTGTGAGGTGAGATTTGACCCTTTTCATTATGTCTAAAAGAAGCTATAAAATCTATTGCTCTTGACTCTTCTTCTTTCCTTTCTTCTTCAATTCTTTGATCCTATTATGAACGTTATTTGCGAGCTTCAATTCATCAACAATGAATGACAGTGTTAGTGTGGTATGTCGTATAGAGTGAGACTGATGAGATATCGAGTCTATACAACAGTGATTAGCGTGGTTAATTATAAATTATAATTCCATACTTATGAGTGACTATACAATTGCAGTGTTTGGTAATGACTATTATATCCATGTATTGGTGATTTACTGTATAGGTAATCTTTGTATAACTGGTATTGAAAGAGATTAATCCCTTGATTTCTTTCATTCACATCCTTAGTATATATACACCTATTACAAGAGTATAATCAGCTATAAGTATGGAAACTACCTATCTATATATATAAACTAAATATATGCCTATCTATATATATAAACTAAATATATACAAATCAGCCACAATATGTTAGAATATATTGTCATATATTCTAACACACCCCCGCAGTCGAAGTGGGAGGTCGCCGAATGCTTAGACTGTCCCGAAAATCTTGGAATAACACCAATGGAAGGCCTTTGGTGAAGATATCTGCAATCTGATAACGAGAGGGGACATGGAGAACTCGAACCTGGCCACAAGCCACCTTTTCCCATACAAAATGTATATCCATCTCAATGTGCTTAGTGCGTTGATGCTGAACAGGATTACTAGCCAGATAGATGGCACTAACATTATCACAGTAAACCAAAGTAGCTCATGGAATAGGACAATGAAGTTCCAAAAGCAAGTTACGTAACCAATAGGACTCAGAAACCACATTGGCAACCCCTCGGTATTCTGCCTCTGCACTCGAACGGGACAAAGTTGCCTGATATTTGGCAGACCATGAGATCAAGTTATCACCCATAAAGACACAATAACCAGATGTTGAACGCTGTGTATCGGGACACCCACCCCAATCAACATCAATATAAGAGACAAGGGTGGTTGTGGAAGAGGGATACAGGTGAAGACTATAATCCAAAGTACATTGTAGGTAGCGCACGATGCGCTTGAGGGCGTGCATGTGCTCCTCCCGTGGGTCATGCATGAACAAGCACACCTGTTGCAGTATATTAACGGGTCTTGTGAACGTGAGGTATTGCAGTGCCCCAGCAAGACTCCGATAAAGTGATGGGTCCGCAAATGGCGTGCTCGTAGTAGCTCCAAGCTTCGGCTTTGTATCAATTGGAGTATGGGATGGCTTACATGATGACATACTGGTGAGTTCAATAATCTCAGCTGCATACTTCTTTTGAGATAAAAATAAACCGGCTTTATGACGAGTGACCGCAATACCCAAGAAATAGCTCAACAGGCCCAAATCCTTCATAGCAAATTCGGAGCTAATAAGTGATATGATAGACTAGCGAAGCTCATCGGAGGAAGCAGTTAAAATAATATCGTCGACATATAATAAAATATAAGCCATAGAAGAACCTCGACAATAAATAAACAAGGAATGATCGGTCTTACTGTGAGAAAACCTAAGGGTATGGACATAATCAGCAAATCTCTTATACCAAGCCCGCGGAGCCTGTTTCAGTCCATAAAGAGATTTCTACAGCAAACATACATGATTAGGCCGATCAGGATCCCGATAACCCAAAGGTTGATACATGTACACAGTCTCCTTGAGCTCGCCATGTAAGAACGCATTCTTGACGTCAAGTTGGTGAATCGGCCATGCCTTGGAGAAAGCCAGACTAAGAACCATATGAATAGTCGCTGGTTTGACAACTGGACTAAACGTCTCACCACAATCCACCCTAACCTGTTGTGTTTTACCATCATCTACAAGACGAGCTTTATGTCGCTCAAATGAACTATTAGAATTTTCTTTATGAGCAAAAATCCACATACTCCGAATAACATTCACATTTGGAGGATGGGGCACCAACTCCCACGTCTTATTTTTAATAAGAGCATTATATTCATCATCCATAACCAATTTCCAATTCGGGTCACGAAGAGTAGACACAGGGTTACGGGGCAGAGGGGATTTCGAGACGGATGTATGAAGGTTGAAAGACCTCTTAGGTTTATAGATCCCATGCTTACTTCTAGTAACAAGACCAGAGGGTAGATTATAGTGTGAGACGAGAGTTAGTCGATGAGGAGAGACAGGAGGAAGAGGGGAAGAGGAGGTGGACTGCTGTTGCCCAGCAGGCAGCTATGAAGTGGGCTGCCCAGGCGATGAGGCGCACTGCTTAGCCGGGCACAATGGTGGCAGCGCGGCGAGAAGGGTCGGGTTGGTGGGTTCATGGGTTTAGTAAGGTGATGAACCACATATGGAGAGGGTCCATCGTCTATAAACTGGTACGTGTGATTTTGAGGAGTATGTAAGTTGGCAAAAGGAAATTGCATCTCATCAAATATTACGTGACGGCTAATGGTGATTTTGCGAGAGGATAAATCAAAGCATTTATACCCACGATGATATGACGGATATCCCAAAAAAACACATGGGGTTGACCGGGGTTGTAGTTTTGTTATTAGTGTGGAGGGAATGAGAGGATAACATAAACACCCGAAGACACGAAGATGGGTCCTTCCGATAAAGAATGCTAAGAGGAGATTGATAGTTTAACAGTTTATGAGGAAGGATATTGAGAAGGTAAGTTGTCATTTGTAACGCATGATGCCAAAGGTAAGGAGGAAGGGAAGCATGGGCCAATAAGGTACGAACAATGTTATTAATCGTACGGATTTGTCGTTCGGCTTTTTTGTTTTGAGGTGATGTGTGAGGACAGGATAAACGAAATGACAGACCATTGGTTTTGCAGAAGTCCCAAAAAGGGCCATTATCAAAATCCTTGCCATTATCACATTGGATATTCTTTATATCCCGCTCAAAGTGAGTTCGAATAAATATCTTGAAAGCTAAAAATGTGGAAAAGATTTGTGATTTTTACGATAAAGGATATGTCCACAATAATTTAGAATAATCATCTATAAACAAGGCATAATATCTATGATCGGAGGAATTCAAAACAAGTGATGTCCAAAGATCACTATGTATAATATCAAAAGGTATAAGAGTGCGAGAATTCGAAGCATAAAATGGCAAATTAACATGTTTTTCAAGAGGACACGAATGACAGATACGAACATCTCTACTTTGATTACAATCAATCAATTTATTCTTCCTAAGGGAATTCAACACAGGTGCGCCCGGGTGACCCAAACCATCATGCCAAAGAGACAGTGCCAAAGCAGCAAAAGTAGATGGTGAAGTGATAGGATTAGTGATTGGATAAAGCTCTCCCCGACTGTTACACCTCATTACCAGCCTCCCCATCTGAAAATCCTTCACAGAAAACCCAAAGGGATCAAATTAACATAGACAGAGTTATCAGTGGTAAATTTGCGGATGAACAACAAATTTTTAACTAGATGAGGGGCATGGAGGACATTGTTTAAGTGCAGGGGAGGACACGGAAAAGACAATGTTGTGTGACCATAGCTGTGAATTGGAATTGGGTGACCATTACCAACCATTATACCACGATTAATGCTCTTATTAAAATAGGACGTGAGGTTACCTTGTGTGGATGTCATGTGGGAAGTGGCACCGATGTCCATGTACTAATTTGCATCCGGAGGAGTGATCCCAAGAGTATGCACTGCAGCCTCAATGTCCGTATGGGTAGGGGCTGCCATGTATGCCTACTGGGGACGGGGGCCAAGAACACCTGCTCGTGGCGGCTGCTGTTGTCCATAATTTGGTCGAGACCAAGTGGTTGACGGATACGGACATGGAGGTACAGCCTAAGGACCCCAAGAAGCCATCCATGGCCACTGCTGCCCGACAATCCAAGAAGAATATGGCAGAGGGTGCTGTGCCGCTGGTTGCTGCCCAGTGCTGCCGCGACTGTTGCCGCCTCCCAACTGGCCACCATGGCTTGCAGGTTCGCCACTGCTGGCAGCGCCTCTGCTGCCTCCACGCTGCCCAATGTTGCCGCGAGACCTACCGCCATTGTTGTGGCGGTTGTGGTTCCTCTTCCCACCATTAGTAGGGCAGTTGGAAGAGGAATTTTCAGGAACATTAGGAGGACCGGACGAGCGAGCAACTAATGTAGCGGAGGAACTTTGGGCTGCTTTCTTAGCATGGCCAGCCTCTTCAAGAGTGAGCATCGAACGGGCTTGATAAAATTGCAGCAAAGGGTCACGTTGGCGAATAAGAGTGGCCACACCTTGGTAGGGCTCGGTAAGGCCAGAGACCAATTGAAGAACTAGACAATCGTTAGCAATCGGGGAACCAACATTCTTGAGTTGATCTGCCAGAGATTTGAGATGTTGACAATAAGTAGAGACATTCGAAAAATCCGCCATGTCGACATGAGTGAAATCATACTCAAGGGTGACAGCACGAGAGTGTTTGTTATCCTGAAATATGTCACGCAAGCGATTCCATACCTCCATCGCCGTGGTGTCAGGCTCAAGAATGGTATGCAAAAGATCATGAGAAATAGTAGCGTAGAGCCATTGGAGAACAGTGGCGTCAATGGTGGACCACAATTCTTTGTCCTCCTCTTGTTGAGGCCGTTTCTCCGTTCTCGCTGCCGGAGGAATAATATGATCAATTACCCGATGGGATCTTGCATGAATCTTAAAGAGTTCCGCCCAGGTGGAATATTGGACGTTCTCCATCTCAAGAGTGATGGGAACATGATTCTTGATGTTGGAGACAGCAAGAGCAGGATGAAAGGAAGATTTGGAGTTAGACATAGTGATGGAGAATAGCGGAAGAGGAAGAGGGGAGGGAGGGGGGGTGGCGGCAGCAAGGGGTCATGACGATGAAGGAAGAATGTCGGATTGTGCCCTAGACAACTGATACTATGAAAGAGATTAATCCCTTGATTTCTTTCATTCATATCCTTAGTATATATACACCTATTACAAGAGTATAATCAGCTATAAGTAAGGAAACTACCTATCTATATATATAAACTAAATATATGCCTATCTATATATATAAACTAAATATATACAAATCAGCTACAATATGTCAGAATATATTGTCATATATTCTAACAGGTATAAATGAAAAGGAATGTTAATGACATGGCTAGAGACTAATCAAAGGGCATGCAAATATAAATCTAGTTCTTTGTGAATTATTAGGGAAATAGGATGAAATATGATTTAGTGGTGTAAAACTATTGTATTATGATATTTCTTGATTTATAAAAATACTCAAATTTATAAACAGACCAAACATGAATTAAAATCTTTATATATAGAATATAAAAGATTAAATAAACAAGTTAATAAAACTGTAGAAGATATCCATAACTTAGATAAGTTAATAACAAAAATATCATTATTAGAATATAAGTTTATAACACAGTTAAAAGAAAGACTAAAACACGGAATAAAATGAACAAAGAAGAATTTGCTATAAGTGAAAAAACATATGAAAATTACGATGGATTAAAAATAAAAATAATTTTCTCAAACTTAGGTAGAAGATATAAAAAGATAGGAGATCAATTATATTTAATGCTATAAAAAGAAGAATTGAAACTGGAAGATAGTCTAACAGCAATGACAAGAATAGCAAAAGAAAATGAAGAAATAGATAGACAAAAAGAAATAGAGAAAATAAAAATACAAAATGAAGAAAAAATACAACAAATAACAAATACAAAAAATAATAGAATAAAGGAATTAGAAAAAGAATTACAAATGTTAAAAAAAATATATGAAAAACAGCAAGAACAAGAAGAAGAAAATAAATTATTAATAGAAATACAAAAATATAAAGAAAAAATTTCAAAAAATCAAAAAGAAGTAGAAAACCAAAATTACCAATTTTGGGGGTAAGTGCGGAATTCGGGCTATGTTTAAGTTTGTCATAGTCTTTTATTAATTAAATGTTTTTTTGTAAAATTCTTCTTCTTTTTCTTTCTTATGTAGAATAATTTGGGCTCCTGATACCAATTTTGTCTTAGTAGGTTATTCATTTCTTCTTCTTCGTATTTCATTATTTTTTTTCATATTAGTTTTTTTATGCTAGGTTCAGTTATTTTTTCTATATTTTAAAAATAAGTATCTTATAATTATCTTCAAAATAACTATTATTAACTTCTACAGTGGGTATTTCTGAGATATTCATTTAATTTTAGCAATTTTATTAATTTATTCCTGTCTTCCATGTCTACCATATGGTAACCTTATGATAGTTTATTACGGATTAGAGTATTCATGTTTATTATCTGGTCACTACTAGCATGATACCTTTTTCAGATACTACCTTCCTAAACAGCGCATCAATACTTAGGTACTTCCCTAACACGGCTTCTCTCGCCTTCAACGGTTTCCCATTTTTGGATGCATAGTTCTAGAAGTTTTCTCCTACTTTTCTCTATGCTAGCAAACTAGATAATAAATATTGAATAATTCTAATTCATAATAACAATCATAAGCATATCACATAATATTTATGGTTGACAGGAATTAATTACTTTAGCTAAACATGATCATCAATTTATATAGTTTATAATCATAATTCATAATATAAATCATAACTAATTATAACTAAGTATGGATCATAAAAGGTATATAGTCATACCTCAGTAGTAGTTTTTGCTAAATCTTTCTCCATCTGGGGAATTTAAGTAATTTTTATTGAATATATATTTTTACAAAGCTAGAAGGATATTGAGAATGAGAGTTTAAGGATGTGTAGAGGTCTGTCTTTACAAGTGAGAATGGCTACCTATTTATACAAACTATCTAAGGACTAAGGCTGCAAAATAAAAAAGATAATTTACAAAGTAAGTCCCCTACTTATTTACATATAAGTCCTCCGACAAGATTAAATGCTTCTTCTTTATGTCGTTTTCTTCTTTTGCCTTTTTATCTTATCTCTTTCTTTTCTTTGTCTTCTTCCGTCACATGGTTTTGTTTCCTCCTTTGTGAAAAGTAGATTCCTTCTTTATGTTTTTGTCAATAATTGTTTTTTCTTTAAGTTTCATCCGTCCATCTGTCTTCTAGTCGATGTTGACATCTGGTATGTAGTTGTTTGTACCGCTGCATCTGCTACATTCATGTTCCGTATACTTTCTTCCAATAAGTTTGCAATACTGATCTAATCTATCTTTCGAAATAAATCCTTTTCTAATTGCTTTTGTCATAGGTTCTTGCTCTGGTTTAAGCAGTGTTAAGGCCCAATTCTTTACTTCTAATTTGTCCATATATCTTAATTCCTTTGCTGTGGAGTAGATTAATAAGTGATTTCTCGAACAATACTTCCATATGTAATTGGTTTCTTCGTAAACATTTGATAATTCAGTTAATATAGTGCTGATTTCAATAATTCGTTTATTTGCATAAAAATCTGGTATCTCCGTCTTTGGTATAATTGGTTGTTCAATAATTTCTTCCGGCATAATATAGTCTTTGGTTATCCCTATTTTGATCACTGTAATGACTGATTTTATCTCATCAAATAGTATTTCCGCTGGTGCTGAGTAAAATCTTATATAAAATAATTGTCCTTTTGTAACTCGTTTGTAATTCATAAAAGCTTGATATAATTCTGGTATTAGGCTAAGTTCATCTCCCGTAATTGTATATGCTGTCGAAATAAGTCCATAAGAGTAACATGTAGCTACTAAGTTTGGTTTAGTATTTGGTAAGGCAATCAGTTTGTTATAATTTTGTAATTTCTGGGTGATATATCCTTGATGGTTTTTTAATTTTTCTGAATTTTCAATTGGTTGGGTATTTAACAAAGTTTGGATTTTTTCGATATTTTCAATATAGGTGCGGGTTATATGGTTGTATGTCTTTTTGGTTTGATTAAGTGAGGTTGCATATGTATGTATTTGAGGTGGTATAAATAATTCATTCTTTGGTATGTGAGGTGGGGCATAAGACTTATCAAATACCTTATTCAAATTAAAGTTTTTCTTTTTTGTAACTGTGGTAAATGATTCTTCCCTTGTACTGGTACTTGCAATACCTGCACTAATATTTTTGTTAGTAATTTGGGTTTTTAGGTGTTTTCCAACGTCACCTTCTAGGTCTGGTTGTTTAAAGTGCTCCGATGCACTACTAGATCTGATTTTTTACCGTGGTCCTTCTCCACATATGTTGTTTCCATTTTTGATACTCTTGCATTGAGCATCTTGATTTGTTCTAGTAACTCTTTCATAAGTACTGCGTTTGTAATTTCTTCCTCAAAGTCCGTTTGCACGGCTTTGTCTTGATAAGTAGTCTGCAATAATATTCTTGTCAGTCTTAATTACTTTAATAGTAAAAGTAAAGTTTAAAATATTTAATGCCAATCTTCTAATTTCTTTTGTAGTAACTGAGTCTTGTACCTTTCTTGTTAACCACCATTTTACTTGTGTATTATCTGTTCTAACAATAAATTTGTTATATACAATATATGGTTCAAATGCTAATAAACATTTATATAATGCAAATAATTCTTTTCTATTAATTTCCCATTTACCTTCCGTTTTCGTAAATGTTCCTGAGTAATATCTGCAATGATGTTCTATTTTTTTATTTTCATATTTATATTTTAATACGCCTCCATAATTATTTTCACTTGCATCAGATTCTACTATATAATCGAATTTTTTATTTTCGTCTGGAAAACATAACTTTGGTAATTTTTTATATTGTTCTTTTATTTTTTGAACTTGTTTTTTGTCTATTTCATCATAATTATATTCTACATCTTTTTTCAATTTTCTTTGTAATGGTTTTAAGTATTCAGCTAGTTTGGGTATATATTCTTTTACTTGGTTTACTAATCCTAAAAAGGATTGTAATTTCTTTTTTGTATCTAATATTTCTTCTGAATTTATAATTTTTTGTACTATGTGTTGTTGCATTTTTATTCCATTTTTATCTATTTGTATTCCTAAAAATTCTATCTGATTTTTCATAATTTCTGCTTTATTTTTACTTAAATTTATTCCAGATTCTTCTACTATGTTTATAAATTTTTCTAATAATATTATATGTTCATCGTATGTCATTGAGTATAAGAGTATATCATCTATATATACTATACAATTTTTTAGTTTTGTGAAATATATATCCATAAAATGTTGAAATCTACCTGGTGCATTTTTATATCCAAATGGTAATACATTCCATTCATAAAATCCTTGTGGTACTGTAAATGCTGTTAATTTCTTAGATTCTTCTTCTAATTTTAAGTGATAAAATCCTGATTTACAATCAAATTTACTAAAATAATTATATCCTTGTATTTGTCTTATTTTTAATATTTTATTTGGAATTGGGTAATTATAAGTTTTAGTTTTTGCATTTAAATTTCTATAATCTATAACCATTCTACTTTTTCCTCTTTTTTGTTCACTATGTTTGTTAACTATAAATGCTGGACTTGTATGTTTACTATTACTCTCTTGTATATATCCTTTTCCTAATAATTCTGTTATATGCATTGTAAATTCTTTTAAGTCATCAAAATTATATTTTAAAGGTTTTTGTGTTATAATACTATTTTTGTCTAATAATTCTATTTTTACAGTAATTTTATGTTTATTCCATCCCTTTAGTGGATCTTCACTATATAATTGTTCTAATCTTTCTTTTATTGGACTTAATTTATCTATTGTAAATACTATGTATTCTATATTATTGGCATTAATTGACATATTTTCTAATTTTTGCGTAATATTTTCACTTCCTTTTATCCATTCTGTGTCTTTTCTTATTTTATTTCCTACTCTTTTTGCTCCTATTTTGTGATTACATGATGTTGTTAACCACCAGTGGGTTTTGGTTATTACATACGGATAATATTTTTCTAGAAAAGGTATTCCTAGAATTATATCTTTTGTTGGTAAATCATAATTATAGATTTCATCTATCTTAAGTATTTTATCCCATATCTGTATTTTTATATCTTTTGCTTTATAGTGTATTAAACTTCCTTCATTATTGAATCCTTTTACTACTAGTGGTGTTTTTAATTTTATCCATTTATCTTTTGGTAAACAGTTGTATTTACATATATTAACTTCTGCTCCTGTATCTATCATTGGTGTATAATATCTATTATAGTATCATTCTATTATTATTTTCATAAGTACATGTATTTTCATAATATTATTCTTTTTATTATTATCATCTTACTATTGTAAGTAATAGTTATGTAAGTAGATTCTATTTTATAAGGTTTCATTTCTTCTAACCATTTAAATCCTAAGATTATATCTGCTTGTTGTTCTTCTCTAATTTCTAACTTTATTTTCATAGGTATTTCTGCTATTATTATTTCTTTTTCTATTTCTAATTGAGCTACTATTAATGCTGGTAAATCTGAGCATTTTTGTTTTGTCATCTTATTTATTTCCATTTCTTCTTTATTTAATAATTTATCTATTATGTAATTATCTTCTTGTTTTGTGTATATTAATATTAAATGTTTTTTTTCTTCTATTATTCCTATTATGTAGTACTTATTAGAGATTCCATCATCATATGCTATCTTTTTTGTATATTCTCTTTGTAGATTATTTTTAGTTTTTCTAGTTCTTCCTATCCTTTCTTCTATTATTTCTAGATTTTCACTAGTATCTATTTCTTGGTATGAGTAGTTATTATTATCTATTATTTTAACAAATTGTTCAAATGGCGTTTCTATTTCTATTCCTTTTATTTTACTTTTTGCTGTTATTTTATGTTTTGTAGTTAGTACATATAGGTTTTTACATCTAGCTGTACATATTTTACTTCCTGGGGTTAATGTTATTCCATTTATTTTTCAATATAGTACTAATGCTTTATCTATGTTCTGATTTGTTAATGCTACTGAATAATTAGTATTAACTGTAAATTTAAATTTTTGGTAGATTAAGTTTCCTCTTACTGCTGTAATTACACTTTTTTATATAGGTTCTATTATTCTATCATCTGCTAAATATATTTCTATTGGAGTATCTATTCCTTCTTTAAAACATGCTTTTACCAGTATTTCTATTCCTCCTAAATGTACATATTTAATTTGTTCTTTACTTTTTATTTTCTGTACTTCTTTATTTAATTCTCTTTTATTTATTATAGGTATTTCAGCTTTTTTTGGGGCATATTTACAATCTATAATATGTTCTTTTTGGATAATTATGTAAAATTCCTCTTTATTTCTCTTAAATGGATTTTTTATTAATGGCATACTAAATATTTTTTCTACACTTAAGTCAATTTCTTTTCCTTTTACTTTTTCAAATATATTATTATCAAATATTATTTTTTGTTCTGAATAATCATCTGTTATATATTCTTCTCTTATTATTTCTATATTTTCTTCAGTCATCTAATTGTTCTGTTTCATTATCTATTTCATTATCTGTTTGATATTCTTCTTCATTATCAGATATTTCATAAATACTATCATCACTTTCTAATTCATTATCTAAATATTCTAATTGTAAGCAGACTTCTTCTTCTATAATTATTTCTGATATTTGTTTTTTATTAGGATTTTTAGGTATTCTACAATCTTTTGCTATATGTCCTAATTTTCCACAATTATAACATTTACATTCACTTATATTTTTCTTTCTTCTATATGGTCTTTTAGATTTTGTAAAATATCTTTTTCTCGGATTTCTGTATTTATGTTTTATTTTCTTATAATTCTTAAACCTTTTCTTTTTATGTTTTTTATAATATTTGTCATCACAACCAAATTGTGGTGCTATCTTATCTTTACAACATGCTAAATTTTTTATTATTGTTTTTTCCATTTTTATATTTTCTCTATATTGTTCACACGTATTTGCATACCATTGTTTAACAAATTTTATTCTAGGTCCTAATGTATCATGTAATTTTGCTTCTTCCCATGCTTTTATTATTTTTGAACTAAATGGTTCTGGTAATTTTGTAAAATATAAATGTCTTATTCCTGAACTTTCTTGTGTATTATATACTCCTTTGTAATAATATTCTTTATATGCACAAGTATATTCATCTAAATAACACATGTTACATATTCCTAATTTATTCATTAAATTTCTATTTATAATTTTATCTTTATTTCGTTCTTCTTCCTCTGTTGTCATACTACTAAATTCATTTCTTATAGCTGTTTCATATTTATAAAGTATATCCATTACTGATGTTGTTTCTTTAGCTTGTATATCTTTACTTGATCTTAGTGTCCTTTTACTTTCTTCTTCTAAGTTTAAAAATCATAATTTTACTTCTCCTATAAATGTTCTTTCTATATATCCTGGTACTTCTATTATGTTAATTTTATTATCTATTATTTGTTTTGCTATGTAACCTATCCATAATTGTATAGCTTGATTTATATCTGTTATGCAATCTAAGTTTAAATATTCAGGTTGTAAATTTATTTGTTTAGGACTCCATTTATTTTTATTTAATCTTTTATTCCATAATGTTTCATATCTATCTGAGCTTGTATAATCTCGTGTATATACTTGTGATTTTTCATGTTTTGGATATGTTCTTGTTTTACTAGTACTAGCTTCTGTTTCTTTCATTTTTTCATCATAATTTATTTCTACTTCTGTATTTTCTATTAATTTTTTATTTTCTATGTTCTCCGTATTTTTCATAATTTCTGTATACGTTTCACTTATTTCTGAAGTTTGATCTACTTCCATATCTTCTTCTATAGTTTCTATATGTACTTCGTTTTTATTTTGGTTTTCTACTTCTTTTTGATTTTTTGAAATTTTTTCTTTATATTTTTGTATTTCTGTTAATAATTTATTTTCTTCTTCTTGTTCTTGCTGTTTTTCATATATTTCTTTTAACATTTGTAATTCTTTTTCTAATTCCTTTATTCTATTATTTTTTGTATTTGTTATTTGTTGTATTTTTTCTTCATTTTGTATTTTTATTTTCTCTATTTCTTTTTGTCTATCTATTTCTTCATTTACTTTTGCTATTCTTGTCATTGCTGTTAGACTATCTTCCAGTTTCAATTCTTCTTTTTCTAGCATTAAATATAATTGATCTCCTATCTTTTTATATCTTCTACCTAAGTTTGAGAAAATTATTTTTATTTTTAATCCATCGTAATTTTCATATGTTTTTTCACTTATAGCAAATTCTTCTTTGTTCATTTTATTCCGTGTTTTAGTCTTTCTTTTAACTGTGTTATAAACTTATATTCTAATAATGATATTTTTGTTATTAACTTATCTAAGTTATGGATATCTTCTGCAGTTTTATTAACTTGTTTATTTAATCTTTTATATTCTATATATAAAGATTTTAATTCATGTTTGGTCTGTTTATAAATTCGAGTATTTTTATAAGGTCTTCTCATTATTTCTTAATTATTTTAATCCTATGCACTTTAGTCCTATTAATTCTTTTATTCCTATTAATTCTTTTAATCCTATTAATTCTTTTAATTTTATTATCATTACTCTGTATTAGAAGCTCTTATACATGTCAACACTAGATCTTTGGGCGAATGCTGGATTGTATGGAAATAAATATATATTTGAGCCCTTTGATTTAGTTTATGATTATTATGAACAAGTTCCTTTTTGAAATTATCTTTTAAGAAGGAGATAGGTGATAAGAATTCTCCTATCGAATTAGAGTCGAGTGGATGTCCGTACAATCTTGTAAATTGGATCGTGATAATTTTGGAACAAATATTTTTAATAATATTGACAGGGAAGGCGGAAGTATTTTTTTAATTATAATATTAACACTTCATTGTTCTCCTTTCAATTTTATCTTGAGAGCGTAGTTGTGTGAACTCTTCACTTTTGATGTTGCACCCGTTTTGAATTTTTCAAAAATATACTACTTTTAATGAATTCGACATGCATCCGTTGACATTTTTGAAGAGCCCGATCAACATAGTTGGAGAGTCCCTTACCAAACTTTAGCAGAGATGAGAGAGATGTTTCCTCTTCCCCACAAGTGCACTAATCACAGTAGTACTATCATCTTTCTATTCAACTTCTTCCTCTTGTGTTTACAATTATGAGATTCTATATATATATATTCTGCATTTTAACTTATTTTTTGATTGACAGTTCTGCCCTACTGGACCATCTTAATTTCTTGATACTTCATTGTCACTTTTTCACATCTATTCAAATTCTTGCTTATAGAAATTGAATTGAATTGCTAACTTATATAAGTTGAGTGACACTTTAGAATTCATCAATTCCTAGGCAATCAAAGCATAATCTGGCTGGTTTGTACTTGGAATGGTCAAAAGTAGTCATAATTAAATGGGACCAAAGTGTGCATCAATTAGACTAAAGGATTAAACTTTCACTAATGCTAGCTCCCCTATTTTTAGAATTTTTTTTATCTCTATTCTCTAAAAGCTAGATTTTTCGTTGAATTCCCTTTAGATCTTACTATTAAAGAGGTCATGTGACAAATAATGACTTAACTATGTTAACATCCAATCACATACAATCAATGTTAATATATATATATATATTTATTAAAACAATTCTCTAGGCAAGGTGTGTCTAGGGCTAGTTTTATTAATAAAGAGAAAATAATCTCAAAGAGAAAAGTACAAGTACGGGGGTTAGGCCTTACCTTACTAATCTTAATAAGGTAATGAACCTCAACGAATTAACAAGCGAAGAAAATAAGAGCTAGAGAAAACTAGATATTCTATGATCATTATAGAGTTTATAATACACTCTGTAATGATACTACAAATGAGGATACTTAAGTAATACAAAAATACAAAATCTAAGAATAAAGCTGAGTAATCAACCTCAAACTTCATTTTATATATGTAAGAATTAAAAGAGATGGATAGCCCATGTAAAGTAACCTGACTACAAAGTACAAACTTTTTTTTTTTTTTTTAATTAGCTATTTACTTTGTCATTAGTTAAAGAGAGAAGTATTGAACACCCTTGAATTATTAGTTTTGTTTTCGAACTATTGACAGCCTAAAAGAACATTTTTCTACTTGACTAACTAAACTTAGATACACCCCCGATCTGCCACATGACATAACAAGTAGTTTTAAACTCTTGTAGGAGCATGAAACTCTTAATAAGAAGCTAAGAGAAGTGTTAAACTTTATACAAGTTTAAATGTCTAACTGTACACCTCCAAAACTGAAGAACATAAATAACAGTTGAAACCAAGCTAAACAACATGTTTATGTGTTACGCCCATTTATCTTCGTGTCAATCCTTCCATGTTCGATCCATGAGTTATGAAATTGGGTTGGTATAATGCATTGAAAGGGTTTGCACGTGTATAAAATTGATGATGATTACAAAAGGATCTTTAAAAAACACACAGCTGTCTTAGATGATAGAAACAGCCATGAAAAATGTTTGTTGCATGATATACAAAAAGAACTATTTACTAGAAAAGAAGAGAAAGATGAAAATAAAGTAGTAGTAGTAGACTTCAAACAATTGAATATCCCAAGAACTTACTCTTCAAATTATATTTGGGAGCAAATTAAAAGGAGCTTTTTGGACGAAAAGAAGGCAGGCAAGGATCCGTTAATTCTGCATGGTCTCCAACAATAATTATTAAAATCTTGAAATCTTTTTATTTAGCTTAAAATATCAAAGGAAGAAAGCTAAAGGACATAAGATATACCAAGACCCCCACGAACTTGACACCTTTTATTTATTACTATCCTTAATTAATATTAAGTGAATTGTTAAGATTCTTTTCATAATTCAAAATAAGTGAATTATTTAAAGTTTAAGAGAATTGTTGAGATTTTTTTTCATATTTATTCTTCATTTAATGAGCTTTTTAACAATTTTATATTTTCTAGAAGAATTATTTGAGAACAATCAAAAGGATAATAGTAAAAAATAGTCTTTGATTTATGTCCGATGTGTCACACAACAACAATTCATATAATATGGACTAGAGATAATAGTCATGTACATGTAATAGTATTTGTCCTATTACTCCTTAATTTGACAATTTGTTTCATTGGTAACCTTTGGAAATCCCACTAGTCAAGTGCATTCACATGTATCTGACTCTTTCGGTTACCTTTCTCCTATCTCGCTCGACACTGTCCTCTCTCACTCACCTCTCTCCTCGCATATGGTATCCCAGATACATCACTGGTGTGATTCGCATGTATCTAGAAATCTTGCTTGCCTCCCTTCTATTTCATTTGCCTCTCTTCCTATTTAATGTATCTAGTAGCAAAAATACATCTATCTGACTTGAAATTTGGTATGGAGTTATTAATTAATGAGATAGGATATAATTATTTTAAACTATAGGAAGAATTAATAACTATGATAGGAATATTTGTCTAATTAAATAGTTTTTCATTGATTCGTCCCCTAATGATAACGTGACAAATATTGTGAATACATGCTCTTTTAAGTGTGTGCGAGTATAGAAAGAAATAAAAAATAAGCTTATAAATGAATATTTTTAATTATTAATTGCTACATAATTACACTCCCTCTAATTCATATTAAGTGAATTATGAAAGATCGTCAAAAGGGCCAATAGTACAATCAAAGTATAGAATCTGCACCCATCAAATTCACGAGGTCTCGAACTATTAAATAAAAAAAAAAGAATTAAAAGAAGAAAAGAGAAGACTTAACCCTTCAAATATATGAATCCATGACAGCAAATCTTAGCTGTTTGCTTTTTCTACAAATGTAGTACTATTTATTTGCTTAAACTTATCTTTAGGATGGAATCTTCTAACTATGTTTAAAGGCTTGATTGAGCTAAGAGAAGGAAAAGGGTTTCTTGTCAATCATGACATACAAGAAAAAGAGTTTTTGTCAAAATGATCATTACATGAAGGGAATATCCAGTAATTCTTAATGTAAAAGGTGAAGGATGAAAAGAAAAAGAAAATATATATGAAGCATCATCATTAGAAGTTGGAAGTAAAATATATGTCACAACAAATATTGTGGCCAACTTTGGTTGGACATACTCTCTATTCAAACCACTTCTTTTGACCTAACGTGGAGTCCACCCAATGAATTAGTGCTCTCTTTCAATTAGTAAAAGGAACAAAGATGATTTCGATCTTGATTTGTTTCAATTTGTTTAACTTATTTTTTTTCGGTTCGTTAAAAAATATTTTAAATCTTTTTTTAGAAATTTTTTAGTTCAATTTTTTACAGAATTTATTTAAGACCATAAAATTAAAAAACTTTTTTGATATATTTAATATGTCTTTTAATTTAAAATTACAGAATTCAAAAAATTTCTTATTTTCTTAAACTCTATACCAAATAAAAGTAGGTCAAAACAAATAGAGTTTTTTAAAAAAATTACCTCATAAATAAGCCTGACCTTTAAATCGGCTCAACTCGACTCGTTTAAGTTAAAATTCGACTCAACTTGACTCAATTTTCAATTAAAGTTAAACTTATATCAATTCTATAAGTGTTGAAGATTGATTAAAACTTAGATTGCAGATCAAGCAGGGGCAAATTTATGTATATTTTTTGGGTCACCCGAACCCGTGGTCATCCAACTAAACTCGATATATTACTTCTATAACTATTAAAGAATATATTAAATTAAAACTTGTTGAACTCGTTCTCAAGATAGCTGGATGGTTCACTGGTACGACTGCAAGATTTCAACACAAAGGTTGCAAGTTTGATCCCAGGCAGCCCCAATTCACTTCAATATATTTTTACTAACTAAAAACACGTTTTTCATTTAAAAAAAAAAAAGAAGCTAAATTCTGAAAGTTTTGTGGTAATGTAATTTTTATGTATTGCTCACTTAGTTATTGTTATTATAAATTTTTTTATCTTATCTTTAAAGCAATGGTGCACCCGTTTTCTTGAAATCCTGGATTCGCATCTGAGATCAAGAGTATTGTTTGGTATGAAGAAAAAATCTTTCATCAAAAATATTTTCCTAGAAATATTTTCTTGGAAATAAGTTGGTTTCTAATTTATTTCTCATATTTGGTTGGTAAGTGAATTTATTTTTCAAGTGTATGATTGGTGAATGAAAAACATTTTTTAGAAAATATCTTTTATTTTGGCTAGAGAGTAGAAAATAATTTTAGAAAATAGTTTCAGACCTGAAAATCAACCCTGATAATCGATTCGGCACCTGACATCTACTCCTAACACTGGACCTGACCTTGACCATGACCCGAATCAAGACACGATCTCAAGACCCAACCTAGGACTTAAACAAACTAGAGACACAAAATTCGAACTAGAATATGATCTCAACAGCTGAACCTTAAGCTGACCCTAATTCAAGATTCAACCCTGACTCCTGACCCCAACATCTTACTCAAGATCCAACTATTGAAATTAAATCTAACCATGACACTCAACCCAAGACATAAATCCTGACTCCGATTCATGACCTAACCCCGAGATAGACCTTGACCCAAGATCTCACCCCAAGCCCAAGCCCGATCTCGATCCCGACCTCGACACCCGACCTCGACCCTGACACCATACCTGAAACCCGATCCCAACCCCAACCACGACTCGAGACCCAAGCCCAACTCGAGACTTGACCCCGACACATTTCTGGAGATCCTTTCTGAGACCCAACTCTGACCTCGACCCTAACACCCGACCTGACTTGACACCCACCCTAATATTCAACTTCTAATTCTAACTCGAGATTTGGTCCCCACTCAATCCTGAATTTGGGAGTTGGGAATCGATATCTGAGACTTAAGTTAGGATGGAAAGTTCATGAGTGAGGTTCAAAATGATTTTGGAAAATGTTTTTCTATACTTTTTTTAAGGGAAGTCATTTTTCTCAATTTGAAGAACATAAGTTGATTTGAAAAATATTTAAGTCAACCAAACATGAAAAAATTGGAAAATATTTTCCTTCGTATCAAACACACTCCCCTAAGATTCGGGTCCTTGTAGAGTCGTTCAATATTTGGTGAAAACCTCAAATTTAGAAGTTTATGGGTGTTAAATGATGTTGATTCATTGATTTCATCTTGAATTTGGGTTAAATGATGAACCTAGGTCTGTTTTCTCCTCCAAATTAAAATGCTCTCCACGACATGCCAAAATGTCACAATTTCTCTTTTCCCAAACACCTTTGGCCTTCTGTAGCTACTAGTCTCTGAAATACCCTATGTACCATGTGGCTAACACACACGAGAAGTACCTTGTACGTTGCTCACACACTAAAAGCGCAGGCAGGTGCCTATGCATTGCTTGTATATCGCGCACACAAAATTCATTATATACTGATGAGAGATATAATTGTTTGAAGTTAGATCATGTGATTATGAGCATCTTCTTCCCTTAAAACATTTCTAACTTATTCCAAGTTACATTCCCCTCTTATAAATGTCCATACAACCTCCTTAACAATACGTGAATGCTTGCTGGTGACATACATAATTACTACACCTCTATTTTTACTAATGTATTACTATTTCACTTTTATTATGGAGTAAAGTTGAAAACATTAGTTAATTATCAAAGCTTTACCTCCTTTGTTCCATTTTAATTTTTAATTCTTTTTTTATGCCCAATGAAATAGTGACATGTATATAAATTGAGATGAAATGAGCATCAAAATGTCAACTCATATGGCCAATGACAAATGAGTCTGAATTTCGAAGCAAATAGACAGTCTGTCCTAATCATTAGCAAAGAATTTCAAGTAATTATAACAGAAAATGTGCAACCATCACCATTCTAATAAACATGATACGACATTATTACTCCACAAGATCATCGTCATTTCAACATTGTAACAAAACATTAAGCCTTCATAAATTGTGTCTACCATGTGTTATATATTGCCTTTGAGATATAAGATATTCTTTTATTTTGCTCATACATTGATTGATCTATTTCATTAAGATCATACATGTAATCTTCTGCTAGCTAGAGTGTGTATTAGATACTTTAGTCCATCAAAATTTAAATAAATAAATAAATATATTAGCAATTTTTCCATGATTTATTTATAGATTTATTGATCTCTAAACCACATCATTGAGGTGCATTCTCAAGAAGAAATGTTATTCAGAATTTTGAGAAGATGAATATATTATTACGAAAAAAATGGATTTAAAATTTAAATTTAACATGTTCTTATTACAATATAAGATTGCTATTCACAAAAGGATACTAAGCACAATATAATATTCAATAATATATTCGATTACAACTTTTATGATACATTTTTAGACAAGTAAAGCATTAATCTTGTAGACCCTCAAAACAATTTTGTCGATTACCATATATAATATTTAACCACAATTTTTTCTTGATAAAATATATACCATGCAATGGTAAGATTTGTGAATACTAGTATGACCAAGATTTGAAAGTTCTTGTGAAGCTAAGTTGAGCAATTATTGTTTTCTATCCTATCAATTATTTTACGCATGGGAGAGTATTATATACTATTATATATCTTTAATGATTAGATTATTTTCTACGTAGAAAGCCTTTTTGACCAATTGACTTATTGAAAATCTAGCAAAATGTGAGATTAAAGCATAAAAGCTCTATCTTTACTTTAAGTTTCGTAAAAGAAACAAGTTCAAATGTAGCTTTTGTTTAGTACTCCTTCCGTTCATCTAAAAATAAATTTTTATTTTTATTTATTTAGATTCTTTTTTTAGATTTACTGTTAAATACATCAATTAATAAGGATAGTATGGTAAAATAGCAATATCAATAATTATTTTTTTAGTAGATGTGTCAAGTTCAAATATGACAAGTAAAAGTAAATGGAGGAAGTATGTTAAAAGTATCTCTTTATGTGATAATACACTATATATATATTCTCTCCGATTCATTTTATTTATCATAGTTTTTTACACGTTTCTTAAGAAAAATATTACTCCCTATGTCCCATTTTGTGTGGCGGCCTTTCTTTTTTAGTCCATCTCCAAAAAGAATGCCACCTTACTATGGATTCGTTTGGCTCCAAAAATAATTTTTGGGGAAAACTTGAGAAAAACTTGGGAAGTGGTGTTTGGTCATATAACTTGGCAAATATATTTGTCAAGTATCCCAAGTTCCCAAATACTTGAAAAAACTTGTATTTGGGTCAAGTTCTAATACTTGAAAATTTTAAAAAATTCAAAAATTACCTCGTACTTTTATATTTTATAAAAATACTCATCATTTATTGATTCCAACTAATATTTGTTACTACCTCCTCCGAAAAAGTTTGAGTTCTAATATGAGTGTAAAATTGAGAAAAAAGAGCAATTTATGTTTAATGAGTTATAATTATAATTGAATCAGTGACAAGTTTGACTATGCGATTAATGTATTGTTTTGTCTATATTGTTATTTTGTTGTTGTTGATTGTTATCAATTATATTATAATGTTATTTTTTTACGAAACATATTCATTATAAAATGATAATATAAATTTATGGGTATTTTAAATAGTTATTAGAACTTATGGGTATAAACTATATTTTTTAAAATAGTCAAATATTTTTGGGAAAATTTGGGGCCAAACACGTGGTGAAACTTCACCCAAATATGATTTGCCAAGAATATTTGAGAATTTAGGGCCAAATGCTAGCTATAATTAAAAATGATTTAACTTTAAAAGTTCTCTTTTACCCTTAATGAAATAATTTCTACCACACAAATATCTCAAGATTGTTTTAGACCATAGTTTTCAAAAGTCTTTTTTTTTTTCTTAAACACGGTGTCAAATCAAAGGGTGTCTCATGGAATGAAACGAAGTAAAAAGGTAATAGGACTAAATTATTTCTACTTGCTCATTGATTTCAATTTAATACTATAGTACTCTCTTTTTTTACCATATTAATCTTTCTGCCCATTTAATAAGGGTAAAGATTTTAACAAACAATTAATTATATTATATCATGGTTTTCTAAACTGCTCCCTCTAGTCCATATTAAGTGAATTGTTGAGATTTTTTTCATAATTGAAAATAAGTAAATTTTTCAAAGTTCAAGAAAATTATTTGTACTTTTTCTCATATCTACCCTTCCTGTTAATGGAGTTCTTAACTAAGTTACACTTTCTAGGAGAATGGTTTGAAAATAATGAAAATGATAATACTCCTTTATTCCATGTTAAGTGAATTTTGAGCTGTTTTTCATTGTTTGAAATAATTGAATTTTTCAAAGTTCAAGATGAATGTTTGGATTTTTTTCCCATATTTTTTCTTTCCTTTAATAACGTTTGATATTTCCTATGAGATAAATTACACTACCTCTATCTGAAAAGTTATATTTATGATTTCACATAGTGAAAAATATGAGTTAAATTATGTCCTTGAATATTTTTCTTAATAAATGTATATTATCTCATAAATTGAAATAAAGAAAATAGTAAAATGTCCTTGAATATTTTTCTTAGGGAGTATATCATTTTCCTATAATTCACTTAACATGGACTAAAAACAATAACAATTATTTTAAGCTTAGCTATTTTTAATAAACACTACAACTAAAACGAACTGGAGAAAGTATCCGACAATGGGACAAAGAATACGCTCGATATATGAGACTATTCAGGATTTTAAGAAATTAGACAATGGTCCCTTCAACAAATGAGAATATTATTATTTTTTCTTTTTGGTCATTTAGCTGTTGACCCTTATGAAAATATTCTTTTACATAAGTGAGATAGGACCATTTGCTTGTTCTCACTCAGATAAGCAATATCTATGAACAAAAGCTGTCACTCAGAAATAATATTCTTCTGTACATTTGATTGTTTCTTAGACTCTTGTCTATGAGACATTTTTCTTGGATTGCGTTTTAATACATACATGGTGATAGCACAACGATACATTTTCTCTTTTCTTTTGTCTTAACTTTGAAATATTGAATTTTGTAATAAAAAGAGGTAACCTTTAATTAGCATGAATCTTTATGTTGATAGATATACATCTTTATTTCAATAAGAATAATAATGATTATTGTGAAAGAAGCTGTCTGTCAGTGACAAAGTGTTTGCGTCTAGATATACATTTACTATTTTTATTTGGCCTATAGGAATAATAATGATTAAGTGAAAGAAGCTAAGGTTTTTCTTTTTTTAAAAAATAAAATAAAATAATTAAAGCTATGATCTTTATTGTTTGCTAGTGAACAATATTATGGGTGAAAAACATTGTTACTCCTAATGTTTGACCGTTGATCTTTGTGTTTATAGATGCAATGCCAATTTTCAATAATTACAACAAAATAGTTTATGAGTGAATTATTATCTATAAGCTAATTGGTTATGTTACTTAATGTTTTTCAAAATAATAATTGATGGATCATTTTCATGTAACAAAATCACAAATATCACTATTAAAATCTGCCTCAGTTTTTATCAGAATGATAAATGATATGATCACATATATAATCATAGATATAATCATGAACTTACGCTAATTCGTCAATTTGGATCCAAATTCAATATTTTCCTTAGGAGGTATCGCAAAAGATTTGGAATGAAATAATATCGATTCATAGAATTCTTGATTGGTGTTGAGATAACTATAACGCATGAGAAGCCGAAAAGAAACATAGATGAGCATATTAAAAGAAGCAATCTACTATATATTAGCATTTAGTTTCATATCTACATTTTTACACTCAAATAACATCCAAAACATTGAGCAACACTCATTAATTTATGCCCAATACAAAGTAAACCAAAAAAAAAAGTAACATTAACATAAAAACAAAAATCTTGGACTTGGAGTTAGAAATCCCAAAATCTAAACACTACCACACCTTTTCAACCCTAAACCACAAGAGTTCGATCTAACAAAAGAATCCAATGTCTTTGCAACATCACTAGCACAAGGCCTTGCTGCTGGCTCACTAGCAGTACATTGAAGAGCCACATTCATCATCTCCACCATTTTATTCTGATTATTCACTGCATCACTCTTCAATAGTGGTTCAATCCATGTCTCCAAATGACATTCTGAGTAACAATATCGCGCCCAATCAACTATACTCTCACGCTTCCCAAATTCAGCATCACCGCGATTTTTTCCAGTCAATAACTCGATCAAAACAAGCCCAAATCCATATATATCGCTCTTCTCCGATATTCCATTGTATTCTACATGAGAAAAGTTGTAACTCGTAATTAAGTAACAGTATAGTACGTGCATGGCATAAAAGGTCATGACTTTTGTTACACTAGACTAGATTTATTGTTTTCTACGTAAAGAAAGGAATGATAAGATTTATATGTCTCTACATTTATTTTAAGAGAAAAAAAAACATTCGTGATTGCCTCCATGACATTTGTTTGCTTAATTCCTTGACCTTATCATTACTCCTAGAGACTATGAGAACTAAAGTTAAAATAGAAACCAAATAAAGACCAAGTACGTAGATTTTAAGAATTATTTCTATTCTAATAATTAGAAAAATACAAAATTTCTTTTAGTTAGATCAAATAATTTTCAACATAACAAGACATTCCTATCACATCAATTTAAAGCTGAAAAAACAAACAATTTTCATTAAAGTCATCATAGCTACGTTACACTCTTTATAAACTATATATAGTTTAAGTTATAACAAATGTTGTTAAATATTAAACTAACGAGTTAATTAAGTTATATGCATTATCAGTATAAATTTCTAGTCAGTTGAAAGATATATCTATAGGGTAAACTTATAATCTTGCAAATAAGACATGTTACCAGGTAGAATACATGATGATGTTTTAGCTGACGAATGTATATTACTTAAACTCTTAAGAAATGTCAAAACAAGAAAAGTAATGAACAAGCAAGCTCTAGATGACAAGGGTAAAATGGTAAATTTACCTGGACCAACGTAGGCAGTAGTGGTGGGAAGACTCAATCTCAGGCGAGGTTCATCTTTTCCGTCAATGATAACATTCCGGGGAGAAAGGTCACCGATGAAAATGCTTGGTGAACAAGAACAATGCAAATATTTCAATGCTCTAGCAATGCCAATAGCAACTTTTTGTCTACGTTCCCAACTCATGACTCGAATCACTTCACTCAAATCTTTCCCTTCTGCATACTCATAAACCAAAATACCGCCTTTCTCCGATTTGCATGCAGCCAATATCTTCACAACATTTGGATGTCGAATATTTCCTAGTTCTTGGATGTTTGTCCAAAAACTTGTTGTAATATTCACATTCAACTTCTTCACAAACATTTGCATGTTACTTATTTCAGAATAAAACCCTTTGTACGAAACTCCAATCCCTAAGATGTCATCTAGGGTGATGGATTTCGAGGCTTTTGAATCGAAGAATTGTATTTCCCAATTATTACCATCTTGAGTAGTACTCTCCACTTTCTTTAGCTTCAATTCCCTTCTTCTTTGAATAAATACAACAACTAATGCCGAAAATACTAGCAAAACTAGTATTCCAAGAAGAAATGTCAAGAAGAACCACCAAATTGAGCTTTTCTTGAGCGATTTACAAGGCGTTAAGCCGCTTGTAATGTCGTCCCCACGGGCACATAGTTGGTTTCCAACCACCGCGCTTGAATTTATGGCTAGGAAAGCTCCGGTAGACGGTAAATATCCATTGAAATGGTTGTGAGAGATGTTAACCAAGACAAGTGATTCAACTTTCCCCAAATTAGGCGGAATTTCTCCTGATAATTCATTCATTGACAAATCAAGAAGGCTAAGAACTTGCATTTCGGCGAGACTAGTTGGAATTTGACCTGAAAATTGATTATGGCTCAGATCAAGACTCACAATCTTCTTGCATGATGACAATTCATTGGGGATTTCACCTGAAAGCTTGTTGCTTCGTAGTTTGAGCTCCATTAACTCTGATAACTCCCCGAAATTCTTAGGAATTGTACCGTTAAAATCATTTTCGGATAAGTCCAAGTTTTCGAGTTTCTTACTACCAAAAGAATTAGGCAAGGTACCGAAAAAGTTGTTCCTAGCCAAATTTAGCATTTGAAGTGATGGCATATGCCATCGTCTTTCGCTAATGGAGCCAAAGAGATTGTTGCCCGAGATATCAAGGAAGTAAACAAGTGGGAGCTTTGTGAATTCTGGGGACAATTCACCGGTGAGGTGGTTGTTTTGAAGGCGGACCCTTTGTAAGCTTTTGCAATGACTCAAGCTTACAGGGATTTCGCCATGAAGTGAATTTGAAAAGAGTATGAGTTTGAAAAGATTGTTGGAGTAACATATGGTTTCGGGTATTTTACCCGTGAGGTTATTGGTGGAAAGGTCTAGAATTGTGAGATTGTTGTGTTTCCCAAGGTCCTTGGGAATCTCACCAGATAATTTATTCGACCATAATTGAAGAACTTGAAGTCGAGGTAAGGAAGATAAAGTGTTTGGAATTCTACCAGTGAAATTGTTCGCGAACAATTGTAGAACTTCCAAATTTTGTAATTGGGAAATAAGCTCAGGAATTTCACCAGACAAGAAATTATCACTTAAATCAAGCGAGATGATTTTCTTGAGATTAAATAGAGATCTTGGGATCGGACCAGTGAGCTTGTTTATGTAAAGAAAAAGGTATTCAAGATTGGTGAGATTACCTAAAGATGAAGGGATTTCACCTGTGAGATTGTTGTACACAAGATCGAGATGATACAAAGAAGACAATTCACCAATCTCCTCCGGTATTCCACCAGAGAAATTGTTGTATCCCAAATAAATAAGCTTCAAGTTCTTCAAAAGACCTAGTTCTCGAGGGATTTCTCCGATTAGTTGGTTTGAAGCAAGAGTCAAAAACTCCAAACTAGAAATATTTGCAATAGACTTTGGAATGCTTCCAACCAACACATTTCCACCAAAATCAAGAACTTTGAGCCTTGAGAATAAACCAATATTTTCAGGGATTTTCCCCGAAATCATGTTGTTTGAGAGATCCAATGTCTCAACAAGTGGGATTCTCGAGCCTTGAGGAAGTAGACCTGTGAAGTTATTGTTGCTAAGATTGAGAAATCTTAGCGCCAAACAAGTTGAGATATTGCTTGGAATTTCTCCATAGAGTTGATTATTCGAGAGATCAATCGATTCAACGTGTGGAAAGTTGAAAATCGTCTCGGATAATTTACCAGATAAATTCTTTCCTGATAGCTCAATTTTTGCAACATGTGACAAGTCATCACAAACAACACCATTCCAATGGCAAAAAGATTGAGACCGCGGAATCCAATCATGAAGAGATCCTAATGGATCCTTCATCGATGTTTTCATTGATAAAAGTAGCTCGAGCTCAGAGCTACTTTTGACTTGCTGCATGTAAAATAGCACGAACACGATCAAACACATGATCGATTTTGATCCTATGCTGGCCATTTTTTCTCTCTAGCTAGATATGAAAGCTCTATATCATAAGTTGCATGGAAAAAGAGGAACTAAATAAAGCTTGAGCAACTTTTTGCTAAGAGGAATGATCCTTCATTTTCCTGTTACAAACATGAAAAAAAATTCTCTGTTAATATAACAAAAACCTTGGGATCTGGTGCTTTACAAAAAAAAAAAAGTTTCTTGAAATAAATAGAAAAAAAGAAAAAGAAAATGGACTAAAAGCTAAAATAATCTCAGCTTTCTATGTGGAATCTTTTGATATATAAATCTGACATTTTAAAATAACTATAAAAATGTTCCTATATTCTCATCATCATTATGACACATACAAGGGAACACTAAAAATTTGTGTAATGAACAATCTCATGACTTAAAATCTGTTTAGATTAACTTATTTTAAGTGCTTTTGAATCAAAATAGTTTTCAAGCAGGGTAAATTAGAAAAACATCTACAAACACTTATTTTTAAGTTAAAATAATGCAAATAAAATCATAAGTTCGAGTTTATAAGGCAAAAGTCAATTCAAACATACTCTCAATATACCTCCTGCAAGATGAGTATAAATGGACATAATGTTGCAAATGGAAATTTACCAAAAGAAGAAGAGAGGAACCATAAAAGATGAGACATAAAATATGAATAACTAACAAAATGTTTCAAAGAGAACTTACCAAATTAATTTGCAATAAGTTTTTTTTTTCCAAGAGTGTTTAGTTTTGAGGATTTGAAATGAAGATATATGGGGTTGGATAGATAGGGTTTGGTAGTGAGAATTTGAGAGTATAAATAGAAGGAGTATTGAGAAAATGAAAAAGGGCATAGAATTGTGGAATAATTACAAGAATGCACCTTGACCTGTATTTTGAACATGAAGAGTTGGTTGCAAGTGAAAAAGGAAGAAAGGGAAGGGACATATGTTGGAGAAAGGCTTAAGCTTTTGTCGGATTTTACCAAAATGCTCTTTTGACTCACTTTTCGAATTGTCAAAAAACAAAGGATCTCTTTAACCGTTGAAAATAAACATTATTGGCCATATGAGATTTCTTTTCCTTTTTCTTCAATTTATTATATTCAATAATTATGATAACAATTTTTAGCAAATTAAATGGCAATTCCAATCGTTTCATGTTTGGTTTGCTTAAGATTTTGGAAAATGATTTCCAAATGGACTTTTTTTTTTTAAAGCAAATTTACCACTAGACAGTGTCTAGCGGTCTTTTATTAAACATAAAAAAATATCAACAGGGGCAAGTACAAGCAAGGGGGGCTAGGTCTTACCTTAATAATCCTAATGAAGTACCTAACTTCTGTTACCTAACAAGCATGAAGAAAATAAGAGCTAGAGAAAACTAAGTATTTTCTGATCATCACAAAGTTTGTAATACACTCTATGATGATATTACAAATGAGGATGCTTAAATAATGTAAAAATATGTCAATCAAGAAGAAAGTTGAGTTACCAGCCTCAAACATTCTATTACAAAAGCATGAATTAAAAAAGATTGATTGCCCATCAAAAGTAACTTGAAGTATTTTTCTCGTCTTTTTCTTCAAATCTATCCAACAACACTTGATGATTCATACATTCTTTATGGATTTATTGGATCTAGTTGAAACTATTGATACTGTCAAATGGTTTTGCTTTACTTGTCGCATCGGTAGGTGCCTTGGAACAAACTCCTCAATCATTTTATTGTCCCAACTATGTTGCCTTCCACGTGTCTTCTTTTTGCTTTTGTTGCTTCCACTTCTTTGTTGCCTAGGTGATATATCCCATTCCCTAGCCACTCTATCAAAGCAAATGTCCAGCATATTGTCTTCCTCATTTTCATCAAGAGAATCCTTACCCAAATCCAAATGGACTTATTTTACTCAAATTTAAGAAAAATGTCATCCTAATTTCATGTAGGGAAGCCATTTTTCTGAAATTTGAGTAAAATAAGTTCATTTGAAAATCATTTTCCAAAACCTTACATGAAATAAGGAAGATATTTTCCAACATTCTCTTTTAACCAGACTCTAACTCGAGAACTGAAATCCAACCTCTACTCAGTACACAACTCTCAATTCGACCCGTGACCTAACATTGATATCTGAAATTTGACACCTGGGTTGGGGGGGGGGGTTAAGAGTAGGGTCTTGAGTTAGGTCTCGGTACCTAAATCGAGGTTGGATCTCGGGTCCTGGGTCAAGGTTGGATGTCAAGTCACAATTTGGGTTGAAAATCAAGTCCCGAGTCAGGATTGAGAGTTAGATCTCAAGTCGAGCTCGTATCCCAAATTTGAAGTTGGATCAAAAGTTGGGTCTAGGTACGAGTCGGGAGTTGGGTCTCGTGTCAAGATTGGATTTCGGGTTAGCATTAAGAGCAGGGTCTTAGTTTAGGGCCATGTTTTAAATCGAGAGTTAGTTTTTGGGTTGGAGTCTTCGATCGGGGTTAATAGTTGGGTTATGGTTCGAGGTCGGAAGTTAGGTCCCTGGTTAGAGTTGGATCTTAGGTCATAGTCAGGATCTGGATCCTAGGTCAAATTTTTGGGTGGCGGTCGAGGTCTAGATCCGGACTGTTGAACCAACTCCCATACTCAAGCCTAACCCCAACCCAATACCTAACTATCTGACCTTAATTCAACATTCAACTCTGAACATTGACTCAGAACTCGAACATGATCCTAGATTTGAAGTGTGAGCCCCACCCTCGAATTTGACTTCAAACCTAGATCTAGAACCCAATATTCGACCTTGAACTTATAACTCATGACTTGACTCCCCACGCTGTCCCAGATTCAAGATCAGCTCCCGATTATATTATTTTCTGTTACAGTGCATGTCATAGTATTTTTTTGAGATTTCACCTAAATGTTCTTACGATGATATTTTCTCTTACTAACCGAACATCAGAAAATAAGTTAGAAAATCACTCATATGATATATACGAAACATATCCTTGTATTGAAAATACAATTAGATAATAAAAGTGTGCTCACTCTAACCGTTTGAGCTTTTAGTTGAGATGGTTACACACTTTAACATGGCCTCAGAGGAGGCAAAGGTCCTAAGATCGAATCTCACCGCCACCCATATCAAAAAAGAATTTTCACGGGAGAGTGATGAGTGTTTTTTCTTTGAAGGAATGAATCACTCCTCCCTAATACTATGTATGTATGTGATATATCACGTGGATATCATAGAATATTTTTTGAAAGAATGAATCGGTCTTCTATGAAATATTGTCAATTTTTAGGAGGAAAATTAATGAGGTTAAGTTTTGTATATAGTTAGTGTAAACAATTTTTCATAGTATCAAATTATTATCTAAAGCATATTTATTGATAAGTCTCCTTAAAATATGTGATTTGAAATCTTGAAAGTAATTAAGATATGTTATCTGCTACCATAGATAAAGCTTATGATAGGCTGGTGTCAAAACTGCACTAACAATGTATATTACTTTATACTTATGAGCTAGTAATAAAATTCTCACCCGTTGATAAAAAGACTCCAAATTTGAAACCAAATTAATGTAAACAAATTAAATAGATTTGATAAAACAATAAATTTTGTAGGTATGAACTCATAATTTTTCATCTGTCTACTCCACAAAGAAGCATTGAAACATATTTGTGAAATGATTAAGTAAATCCTTTAACTTGAATTTGGATGTTGACGTTACCAATCTATGAGTTGTCATTCGTTTTACATATTAAATTATGCCAACGTATTTCATTCAAAAAGTTGATGCAAAAACATTTCATTCAATTAAAATTGTTTGTAGCACTGTCAATTAATGGTAAAGTGATTTGAATATTGTTCCAATTAGGTCCATATTAATCATTAGAATAATAAAGAGGTCCAAAGTTTTATCTTTCTAGTGTTTACTTATATTTTCTAATTCTTACTTAAAATGTCTAAGCATAGGATTGAGTTGATTACTCGTATATATGGTCATTCAATTTTAAATAAATGACCATTAAAAAAAATCTTTCTTTTTTTAATATCTTTGCTTTAATGATCATTTTTTTTTATCAATTTTATGGTGAGATGTAATGACATGACGTTTTTTTTTTTTTTTTTAAATAGTTTAAATTATGAAATCCGTAATGAAACTATCAGAAGACATTTTGATTGGACTTTAAACGATCTCCACACATATTTCATTTTTCATGTCAGATTTCAAAAATGCAAAGAAAACCCAGAAATCTGAAGAATCAACTAGCAGTAGAGGAGTGTGCATTCTAGAGTTTTGGTACGGAAAAAATATTAATGATTCTTATTTATTTTCTAATATTTGGTAGGTATTCATGAAGAAAATATTATTTCAATAATATTTGTACGTTATATATCTACAAAACACTATAGAAGTAGGAGTGGGGGTTTGTGCCGGGGGGTGGCGATGGTCAAGGGGAGGGGGTGGGGGAAATATAATGAACTCGTAATGTCATGCTATGTAACTTGTTTTTCCTGTTTTAATTGAGGAAGTCTTTTTTTTTTTTTTTTCATTTTTTTAAAAAACTTATTTATCCTAGAGAAAATACTTTCTAACCAAACATGAAAAACCTGAAAAATACTTATTGAAATATATTTTCCTTCATACCAAACACACATAGTGTGAGTTTGAGGAGTATTGTTGAGCCAAAAAAAAGTACAGTATATCAAAAATGTTAATTAACAGTAATAGCTTAATTGCCACTAAAAATGTATTTTTGGTTGCATTGAGCACTCTTTGTAAATGTCCCTAAAACCTATAGCGACACTGGATCTAATGACAATTAACTAATGCCGATAAATACTTTATCACTCTTTGTTAATGTGTATGTTTATTGCCACTAGAAATTGTTTTTGTTGTAGTGATAGTAGATTTAGAATATTTTTATATAAGTGAATGAAGGATATTTATGAGTCCTTTTTTATATGTTAATCTCCTTCCGAATTTCATGGACAGAAGATCGTTACAACAAGATTTGAGGTCTAAAATCAAAATTCATAAAAATAATAAAATTAGATTCAAGAATTAGACAAATTGATATAATGATATTGAAATAATGTTAGATTCAAGAATTAGACAAATTGATATAATGATATTGAAATAATGTTGAATTTGATGAGTTGATATGATGATATTAAAACAGTATTGACTTGTTACAATGTTAGAAATTTGAAGAAGTTAAGTCACCAAAAATCAAATTCGATCTATTGTAAACAAACAACAACAACTTTTACATAATGTAGAAGGTTTGATCGTTTCAGTCCCACCTTTTGATGAAGAAACCGCCAGCCATAATGTCTTGAGAGACTTCAAAATATTCAATAATAATAGAAAAAAAAAATTGTGAAAGGAGAATGAAAAAGGTAAATATAAAAATAGTAATGTGAGTTCATGTTCATCATCACAAAATAGATAATCACATAAGAAAGAATACTATAATTACTTAAAGCTATTCCAAATCATTACTTTAGTGATCTTATAGTCGAATCGACCCCAAACAGAGTAAAGAGGGTGAGGGCAGAAAGGAAGGGGGAAGAATTGTGGATTTTTCAAAAGAAGATGGATACATAGATACAAATAGAGAAAGTTGAGAAGAAAAAGAATGTGGGGATAAGGTAGGGAAAAAGTGGAATGTCTTTCAGAAAAAAAGCAAGAGTGATTGAAGCTCGTGCGTGACTCTTTTTCTCGAAGGAATATACAGCGTCTCGTCTTTGTCAACACCATGCTTTCTCTTGTTATTCTACTTACCCATCTCTTCTAAGTTCTACCTCCACCAACGTCATGTCAGATACGGAGTCAGAATTTTTAATTTATATATTATAAGTGACATCATATATAATCGTGCGTTTTTAACTTAGTTTTAGCTAGTATTTTTGTTCATCAATTTTGAATGTGCATAACTAGATATTTAAATTTGTATAAAATTAAACAAGTAGACACATGTATCTTACATGACGTAATACATGTAGAAGACTACATAAAATGCAAATTGTCAAGTAGGATGAATGTATTTACTTATACAACTTTATATAAGTTTAAATGTCTAATTAATTGTGTACACCCAAAATTAGAGGACATAGATGTCAACTGGCGCTAAATTAAAGATCATATTTATATATTATGCACGCCTTTTTTTCTTACTAAGTCCTAAATAATTTATCAGTATATTTTAATTAATTTTTAAATATAAATATAAAATTTAAGTGAAAGTTACTGAATTTTATCGAATTTGTAGCTAGTATTATAACTCCGTCACTAAACGTTTTAATATTGTTATATAGCCGGAGTTCAAAAAGTATTAAAATATTATTTCTAAGATTTGAATTTATGATCTAAGCTATCTATTGAATTCTGCTGCCATGCACTTCACTAGAAAAAAAAAAATCTATAAAAGGAAATTCAATAACTTAAAAAAAGATTTGGGAGAAAGTATATTTTAGTGTATTTTGTCTCAAATCGAAATTTTATTTTTGATAATTCCACCCACTTCATTAGCTAATAAACCACAAACATATATAAAACAAAAAATCATCTATTCTATCCTCCTTCATTAATTTAAAGTTGAAAACTCATAAAATTAAAATTCTGATTTCGTTTCTGCGCATAGAACTATTTTCACTAAAAATTTGTTGACATAGATTGGACCAAACATAGTACGTATTATTGGTTGGCTATTATATTTATGTATGTAAGTGGTGCACTCGTGCCCTTGTTTAATTATTCCACAACACCATTAATATTCTAACATTAGTGTAACCCGACCAACAAAAAACCAAATGAAAAAAAAAAGGGTAAAGTAACAGAATAATACAGATGTTTTTGTTATACCAAAGTTATAAGCTGGTTCCTAATTATTGTTATCAAAAACTCTCATGCCTTATGGCTTCATTGTGAAGCTCATTATAATCCCATCTTAGGATAGATTTTTCAAATGATTGCTAATTATTGTCTTCACACAATATCTAATTGTTTCACTAATATTCTCTCTTTTTTTGTTGTTGTTGAAAGTTGACCCATGAATTGTGGTAGAAGAGATTATTACAGGGACAGATGGCTCAAGCACATTAATAGCCTAAATCGAATGAAGACCTTAAATTTTAAAAAATAAATTAATAATTTTTCTAAGAAGTTTATTTGTCTAGTTTTTTGAGAAGCAAAATTGTTACTTAGTTTCTTTTATAATCAATTATTTTTTATAAGTCTTTTCCAATTGATGATATAGTCAATCAATTTAATCTTGACTTCAAATGTGCCAAGTTTCTTCTAACAATTTGCTCTTTTTATATGAAAAAACATAATCTTTCTTATAAATTATATTTTCTCTATATTTTTTTCAAAAAAATCTATAACTTATTACTGCTAAAAAAAAAAACGAGGCCCTCAAATTTTGAAAGCCCAAGGCATTCGCCTTTTTTCTAACCTAATGGAGCCGCCCAAGGCCGAGATATACCGGTAGAATTAAGTAGTGCAGAGTGAATTAATGGTTGAGACTCCTACGGTAAAACCTCACTAAATTAATACTCGATTAATTTATAATCTTTTTAAGATAATATTTTTTTCAGTTTCGATTTAGGTCAATGAGAAAAATCACTCATATCGATAAGATAATATATTTTCAGAAGACCCCTATATAAATATATGGTCCCATTAATATATTATAAATTAATAATTCCTTAAAAGTATAAATATATCTAAGACAATTTAGTGAAGCATGATTTGATCGTGTTCTATTTTTTATTAAAATTTAAATCTAATTAAAGTTCATCTCTAACTTTTCTTATTGCATCCAAAAGTTTTGGTGTGGTCTTTTCGAATTGCACCATAAAATTATGAAGAGTTCTAATTAATTTGATAAGTGTTTTCTTACGCGTAACTAGGTCCGAAGGTATTGTATCATCTTCAACTTTATCATCAACATTGATTTTTTCAATGGTATTTCTTCTAAGTTTTGAACCTCTAAACATGTATCATTTTCACCCATCCAACAAGTTATTAACATCCATTTTATTGCGATAACTGAGATCATTAATCATGACATCAAGTTCATGAATGATGTTTTCATAAGTGGGTTTATTTAAAATCTCTGAAATTTCATCCCCGAACGAATTTTGCGGTATCAAAACATTCTTTAAATTAATAAATATTAATTTAACTATTAAATAATAGCTCTACAAAATAATAATATTTCATGGTCCCACCTATATTAATTTAGTGAGGTTTTACTTTATATACAAGTCTATTCTATATCCGTAGATATTTTCTAAAATTTATTAATATAATATACTGCATGTATGCAAAATTAAAATTATACTTCTATGGCAATCAAATACGAACAAAATGGGTGGAAAAATTATCAACCCACCAAACGCAGCTTGGCAAAAGGAAATCGCAAAAGATTTCCTTTTCTTGAAAAATGGTGGTAGGAGGGTCAATTTATGTGTATCTTGATTATATATTTGGATGTGAGATTATAGACAAATTTAAATTTAAGTTTTATGTGTTTAATTTTTAAGGTTTTTAGCCTTAAACTTATTATGTTTTTAAAAATATGAATTCATAATTACTCTTTATTTTAATGTTAGTAAATCTTTACATGTATATTTGTATTTTGTGTCAAAAATATTGAAATCATATAAATCGGCTCCTATTTGAGATATACCATGTAATTCAAACTACTATAACTTAAACAAACAAAAAAATTACATAGAAACATTTTTTCCCCCTTTATTTGAATTTGAATCCTAATCTTCCTTGATTTTTAGCTTGTATTTTCAAAATCAAACCGTAATTAAAATTTTAGTATTGGATTACCAGATTAACGATTAGTGAATGAATTAAAATTTTATAGTTAACAGTTTATTAGTGCAAGGGTGGATTACTCAATTTCTTTATTGGGTGAACTGTTAATCCGTTAATAATTATTGTAGTTACATTTTTACCATAAGTATATTTGTTAAGTAAATACTTATGTGCACGTACCCTCAAAATTTAGACTTTCATATGTGTCTCACTGTTATTAACAATTACCGGATTATCAGCTTAAGTAGGGCTAGAAATATTTTTTTTTTGATGGGAGATCAATATATTGATGAGTGAAAGTGAAAGAAGGAAGTATGAAATGGTGGAGCTAATACACTGCTTGATAACCGTCCGTTAATTTCTAATCTGATACCAAACCAACCGATAGCTTATAATTAGTTGACTAGCGAATTAGTATATTTAAAATCCAATATCAATAAATCAAATCATTAAGCATAATTATGCATCTGATCCATCCAATTAGCAACCTTACTCGTGATATTATTTACTCGATACATGTTTGGGCATATCATTATAGTATTAGTTTATAATATTAAAGTATATTAGTCTAGTAAGTATAAATTGATACAAAATTGATTATTTTTAATGTACTTATAGTTATGTAATCACTAGACTTCTTTTCACCATTTTTTATTAATTACCTCACTACACCTTATATATATATATATCATAATACACATTATTTATGATATATTCACTAGCAATGTATTGGTGTCTCAGTTTATCAATATAGTTATTCACACTATTTGAGTTGAATTCCCACTACTTATCTGTCATGCAGTATACTATTTTTACTCTTCTTTTGAAGTTAATCTATCTTGAAATCCCATGCTGCGATATTGATGGGAACACTTTCCACTTACTTCTTTAAATTAAATATATTTTTCTAAGTTAATCAATCCAATTAATTAAATAATTAATTATGTAGCACTATCAATTGCTGGTTCAGTTCATCTCCTTTTGTCGATACATAAGAAAGTTTATTTATGCCATTATGCTCCAAAAGAGAACACTAGCAGCTAAAAGCTAAGTGGTTTAGTCGTAATCAAAAACTAATTAATTAATTAAGCACTTTTAGTTCCAAGCATCCATAAAATTATGCTAATCTTATTATAATTATTTTCTAAACTTTCAATTAATTGTATTGAGGAGAGGTATGCATGACGTTAAGCCGACCCATTTCCCCTTAATTAGGGTCTCCTTTTAAGGAAAAGTTTTTATTTTTTTTATCACGAGATAGTAATTTAAAAGCTTTTAGTAAGATTCAAATACTTTTGTGTTTTGGAAAAAGAAAAAAAATATTACTTTTAATTAACGTAATATCGTTTACTTTTCCATTACAAATAAGTTTGTAAAGTCATAATTTATGGGTGTCAGAATTATTATTTTTCAAAATAAAATAAGTGAAGTATATTTATCATTTATTTATGTAAACTTGACATTTCTTCCACATCATCGTGTGTGGTGTATGACACCATTCTTCTCTTATTTCACTTAGTTAGGTTATATCACATTTTGGGATAAAATAAAGCTTAGCTTCAGAACCTCACTATTTCATGTTTAACTTTAGGTGCAAGTCAAAATGTGACGATAGGCGCATGTACAATTATAATAAATATAACTTACACAAATCCCATAGTTTTAATATGAAATTACAATATATCCCTCATTAGTTTGTAATTACATTAATCCCTTAAAAAGTAACACAAACCGAATACATAATATATATGTAGCTCGGATACATTAAAGAGTATCTCGGATACATTATAACATAAATCAGATACATAATATGTAGCTTGGATACATTAAAAACTAGCTCGGATACATAATATGTAGCTCGAATACATTAAATACTGGCTCGGATACATTAATATGTAGCTCGGATACATTAAAGAAATAAGGGATTTTAGAGGTTTTTAGAAATAGAAGGGGATATTGGAAATAAGGGAAACATAAGACGTGTATTTCAATCATTTTTCCTTCACTATATATATATGACACTAATTAGTTGATTTTGTAATGTTGTTTGACTGAGCACAAGTTTTAAAAAAAGGAGATTTTTTTTCAAAAAAAATATGGTCTAAAACAAGTCATAGATATTTGTTCGACTATAAGTCATCTCATTAAGAGTAAAATTAACATTTAAAAGTTAAATTGTTACTGCATATAGTCATATAGAAATGTATTATTCTTTTTGGAACTAATTAAAAATGAAACGTATTGTTCTTTTTGGAACTAATTAAAAATGAAAGTGCACCATTGAGCCAAATGGAGTATTACTTTTTCGGATCATTCTGAATGTCCATTTCTAAGATTAAAAATCAAATTTTATTCTATCCTAAAAAAATTGCTCATGGAAGTGAAGTATCATATAACATAACGCATTGAATTAGTTAACATATAGTTGATTAGTTTCACATGTTATTTAGCAAGCATCTCATTGAATTTTGTATTTTATATCCTAACAAGAATTAAGAATCGTAGTTTCATTTGTAAAAAATAATAACTTTTAGATATATATATTCAATGATTTTTTTTAATACAGATACAAAATTTTAATGAAAGAAATTAAGTTGGTCAGATGTAAGTAATACTCTAGCTCCTCCCTTAGTGGGGAGGTAGAACAGTGGAAATATTAGCAGCATGCACTAAGCACGCCTACTATATCTTAGTGTCTTAGTCAGTGTGAACTTCTAAAAGTTCCTTTTTATATTATCTAATATCTAAAGAAATCTTTGTCCATATATTTGTACAAGATTTAGTTGCTTATTCTTGTTTAATTTTCTTCCTACTTCTTTAATAAAGAGGGCTATATATATATATATATATATATATATATATATATATATATATATATATATATATATATATATATATATATATATATTGACTCATATGTTGTGAACTTCATTTGAATGCTAGCTGGGAGACTAACTTGACAAAACATTCAATGATGGATTACAGGCTTAAAGGTTCCAATTAAAGGGAATTTCCCACTGATTGACAATTATTAGTTGGAGGTCTAACAATGATTTGATTGAATGACGTTTCATTTTATATGACGATCTGTAATTTGCAACATGTTGTACCTAAGTTTGCAAGGTAGATATTTTCTAGCTCACACAATAATGTCTGAGTTTGAGAAATAAAGTGAAATTGTGATACCGTCAAGTATAGGAGTGTCATGATCCAAAATCCAAGGTTATAATGATAATCAACACTATTTCATCGGTAAGAAAACCAACCCTCCACCCGAATCAAATCAAATATCATCACAAACACACAGAAAATAATAAGATATGCGGAAGTAAGTCTAAAATTCAAGCTTTTATAAATAGAATAGAAATGTGGAGGTAGCAAGTACACCCCAAATCTAGTATCACCATTATAAGAGCATATAAAACTAAATACAACCATTTAACGCTACAATTTTGTCCGAAATAACAAAAAAGACGGTAAGTAGTAAGATAAAAGAAGCAAATACCGAACACACCTTAGGGATCGCCGAATGATTAAAAATTAAACAACACTCCATTTTGCAATAACAACACGTGCCTATCATAGACTGATTAACTTAGAATTAAACAACTATATTATAAAAATATGACATGAAACTCACTAAGTCAATATCACACACTACCAACTATGGGGTAATGGGGGAATAAGGTAGCTAAAAAATATCATTCAATAAGTAAATATAACAGCATCAATTAATAAGCTAAGGCAGATAGATAAGAAAAAAACGTAAAACAATGCAAAAAGATAATATGCAACACTATGATCAAATATCAATGATCATATCAATATACACCTAGTGCAAAATGATACGTTGTGAGCTAAGACCTATGAGGGACATGCGAGGTCCATATGCTCATTCGAAACTTAAATTTTGAAAATTAATAATATTTATCTTCAATATCATCAAATAATCAACCACCCAAAAGTATTTTCATCAGGCATAGTCCCTAACAGTACTATATCGACATTAGACTCAATAACCCCATATTCATATATAGTATCACATCATATATAAGGAAAACATAATGAAATAACAGTGTAAGGTATACATATTCTCAAATATAATTTCAATATAATAGATAGGAAAAATGACATTGTGAACCCGATATATTCTCGAATTTTCAATATGTTAGTGTCGTAATTGAATTCTTTTATAGATATAACTCATGTTTTTTTAGTATATAACTAGCTAGTCAACTAGCTAGACATATATTTTATGCCCAACTCATCAAAATACAAATATAAGAATAAGGCTGATATTTCAAGTCATCTTTCTTTTCTATTCCATCGTCGTATATATGCTTATCATGTCCTGTCTACGCCATCCCCACATTATAAGTCGTGTACAAAACATAAAGTTGAAAAATGTTTCTCCTATTGAGGCTAAACACTTAACTTACCTCGATTAAAGTGAGATTTCAACCTTTCATGTTCAAACGCATCCAATCGGCTCAATTATATTACAAAGAATGCTCATTGTTATGGTTTATTTGCCCTGATTTCTTACCATAAATAGGTTTTCCTTTTAGGAAAATGTTTTAATATTTTGAGTAGTCCTTTTCTTGTAGGAAATGTTTTAGGACTCTATAAATATAGGTTTGTTCCTTCTAACTTAATCAGCATTCACAATTTAGTCCTAGGGTTTTGAGAGTTGCGGTTATGGAGGAGAATTTTGTGTACCTCCTTGTATTCCGAGTGAATTAGTTGAGGTTCTTTCTCTCTATATTTTGTACTCTCATATTTATAGTGGATTGCTCATCTCCTTTGTGGACGTAGGTCGATTGACCGAACCATGTTAAATCTGTCTCTTTTAGTGTGTTTCTCATTTGTCTTCTTACTCGTGGTCTTTCGAGGTTTGCTTTGCTAGCTTCCGCATTACACCTGCTTATTTTCAGTCCTAACACTCATCAATGTTGAACAAAGTTAAAATGAATCAATTTCAATAATTTAATACGTGATCTAGGTCAAAATCAACAAAAATCACACCTAAGTTCTCTGGTCAAAATCCCAAATTAGCTCTGTTATTCATATCCCCACAATTTCAATTCTATAATTAGATTTCAAATCGATCCCCAAATTCTTATTATTCAATCTCCAAAGCTTAGTTCTAAATCTCCAATTTTCTACTTCAAATTCTCATGGCTTAAGCATTAAATCAAGTGGGTTATCAGGGTACTTAATTAATTAAAACGCATTACAATTATTTACCCAATCTTTATAGACAAAACCCTCTCAAGATCGATCCATCTCGAGCTACCAAGTCTCAATAATCTTAAAATAATCTAAAAATTCTGAAATTGCACATTTTATGACAAGAACGACAGTTATCTATGATCGCATGATAGCCCAACCCAAAAAACTTTGGCCTATGTGAGAGCGCAGCTTGCGCTGAATAATGTGAAGCTGCGGCATGCCATATACTGTACTTAGTCTTTGTGCACGATCGCGCTCCTCACTATAACACAATGTATTTATAACTATGAATTCAAAAATTGTACTGTTATTATCTAGTAATAGCCAGAAAATTTCAAATTCCATACTTATCTACAAATTTATAAAATTTCTTTTCCACAAGAATCAAATTGACAAAGTTATTTCTTCATTTGTTCTATAAAATCTAACATTTGTGGTAATAGTTGCCTAAGATATAATGCATAATAAATTCGTTAAACTTGTCAGGATATTTTATTTAGACACTCTAACTAAATGCTAGTTTTGCCAACGTGTCATAATCTTATTGAGCTCTTTCACCACTTGAGTTAATGAAGATTTATATTAGTAGATGATCATGTTAATCCCATGGTTCCTTTTTTTTTACAAAAAGTGTGGTCCAGTACTTTCACGTTACAATATGAAAATGGATTGTGGAACTTAAGTGCAAGTTGATACACTCACCTTTACTCTATAATATAACCAACTATGGCGAAGGGTGTGTTGGTACGAAAAGAAAAATACTTCAATTATTTTTTAATGTTTGGTTCGTTAAAATTTTTTGAAAAATTCCTGTAGAAAAATATTTTTCTTAAAAATAAGAAAAATAATTTTTGTAACGAAAGTAGAAAATACAAATTTCATTAGAGACATTCTACCATAATTGTCTCCTTCTTAGCCTTATGCCGGGCCCAACCCCTCATAGCCCATGTCGCCCACGGCCCACCCCAGCCACACCTATGTATTTAGCAACTTTCACATATAGCAAACACAAAAATCATATTTGTATGCTATAGCTATAGTTTGTATAATTGCGTTCCATAGCAAACATAAATATGTATATTTCGCTATACATATACATAAGAACACAATTGTATATAATCTGTTTCTGTTTCGGTATATATATATACAAAAGATCAATTGTATAATCTGTGTTTGTATAAAGAGAGAAAGAGAGAAAGACAAAAGAGAACTAGGCAGGGGAATATTTGTATTGTATAATTATAAGTGTATAGGACGAAGATATATGTATTTGCATGTGTATATGTAATTTTCTCTCGCTTTATACAAACTGAAACACAATTTATACATTTCTGTTTGTATAAGCGAGAGAGGAGAGGGAGAGACTGGCGAGTGATATCTGGGAGGGGGAGAGAGGGGAACGAAAATATATGTATATATACAATTTTCTCTTGCTTTATACAAACACAAACGCATTTTATACATTTGGATTTGTATAAAAAACGAGAGAGGCGAGGGAGAGAACGAGAGTGGCGAGCGAGATTCACCAGGAGAGAGGCGAAATAGTAACAGTTTGCTATGGGGTACAATTAAATCAAACTATGTTTATAGCATTTAATTTGAATTAATAGTTTGTTATTTTATACAATTTTCCCATGTATTTATCATGATTAATAAAGATAAACATTTTAGGATAACAATTTTTACATACTTATTAAACACAAGAAAATATATAAGATAACCATTTATTTTCTAGAAAAATACTCCTTTCGTTTCAATTTATGTGACACTTTTCGCATTTCGAGATTCAAATAAGTATATCCTTGACCGTAAATTTTTCATATATCTTTTAAATATTTTGAACTGTCAATTATTGTGACTTATAGTACTTTTATGTAGTTTACAATACATAAATTTCATTTCAAAAAATTTGAAGATTTCGTGCGCATATTCCCAATCAAATTTACATTATTTGACTCTAAAAAAAATGAAAAGTGTCACATAAATTGAGACAGATGAAATATATATTTCTCTTGAAAATCATTTTCAAGGGTACCAAAAGCACACCCGATGTCTATGGCTTAGCTTCCTATAGCATGCATGCGAAAAGGTTTTCGAGTTGATAACATTTGGGACCATATAGATCAAGAGGTAGCACTTATAATGTGAGATGCTAATTACTCTTTTGATTAACATGATGTATACTAACAAAAAGGATTGTAGGAAACGGACCACCCTATATATATTAATAATACTATATTAAAATGGAAAAACTACATAAATAGATATACTTTACTACTATATGTACTAATTTGTACTTTTAAAATACTACGTATCTTACCACACATCTATGATTTTGGAGAAATAACTAGTAAAGGAGTTGGCCTGGTCAATAAGAGGGAGTCATCCTTTGGACTGCTTTTTTCAAAAGAAACTATCTGAAAGCCCCTATGGTTAATTTGTTGCTTCCAAACCTGGTTGTCAGGACTTGGAGTGAAATCCGTTCTATTTTTCAGGCAACCCCACCAATACTTAAGGGCTAAAAATGGCGGATTGGAAATGGAGCTAGCACTGATTTCTGGTTCCACCCCTGGCTCTCTGATATTATTCTTATTGAAAGTACCCCCCTCTTATTGACCAGGTAAACTTCATACGAAAAGCTTTTGAAAGCTCTTGAAAATGTCTTGTAGTACGTAGGAGGACCCATCACTTAAGATCTTCCTACCATATAATAATGAAAATACACTTGGATATATATATTTTATCTACCAGATACATAAAAATAGAGAGAGAGGCGAGCGAGATTCTTCATATATCCAAGATACATGCGAATCACACTAGATTCATACTAGATATATACATGTATTTGTATGTATCTAATGTGATTCACATGTATCTAAGATACCAAATACATAGGAGACTGTCGAGCGAAATGGGATAGAGGTGAGGGAGGTGAGTGAGATTTGTTTTGTATCCCAGATACATGTGCACTACATCCTTTCATGATGTAGGTTCAGGCACTCAGCATCCAGATCATGCATAGATCGATTCTCGGTCCACATTTAGCAGCTTCAGTGGTGAGTCCTCATATTCCGAGGACAATATACATGCTTTCATTTTTGTCTTTACTTTCAGTTTTCAGTTTTGTTAGAGTTAGCTGGGGGCATGTCCCAGCAACTCAATTCAGTTAGAGGCTTTTCAAACATAGTAAAAGATTCAACTTGAGTTGTTAAGTAGTTGTTTCAATTATCACTAAATCTTAGTATGTTTTACATATTCAGACTAGTTGGGTTTTCCCCATTTTTTCAGATATCAATCGATTTGCATAGTTCATGTTTTACTTAGTTCTTTTTAGTATGCTTATGATATACCAGACTCAGGGTTAGCTTGGGGTCACTCGTGATCCTAGGTCCCGTGTTACGTCAAGGGAATAGCCTCGGGACGTGACAATGCTCTTCTGAGATTTTCTGATGTCTTCTATTCTCTTAACATCTTCTTTATATAAGCAACAAAATTGAAATTATTGGGCATATTTTCGACTTTTTTTTTTTTGCTAAAGAAAATTAACATTTTCCATTGGCATGACCCACATTTTTCGGACTTTGTAGTGTGCTGTTAGAAAGAAAAACAGTTTTGTGGATTTCTTGTATAATTTCGTAACTTCATGTATAAACTTTCAAATGACAAATTATTTGAACCGCTGACAACAATATTCAAAGGGCTAAAACTCTCATTCTTCTATCGTCTCCATATTCCTTGTTGATTAAGAGTAGTTCGATTCTTAAGTTAGATAAACTTAAAATACATACGATAAATCATTTACTATATAACTCGAAGACACATATATGACACAATAATATATTTTTGATATAATTTTATTGAATTGAATAAATAAATAATTATTTAATTTATAACTAAATGTATGGTAATTAATAATAGTATATCCTAACATTCTTATCATTTTATTGGAGTAGGTAGCATTCAATGTTGCATCAGCTTGTGTCATATCAGAAAACTCTTTAATCTAATTTCTCCATGAAAATATAATTTCATGATATTTAATTGTATTTCAAAATTCAATTTTTAGATACTAGACTTGATGTTACACTCTACGTTTGTCTTTAAAGTGCATACCATAGAATAATTTGAATTTTCCTTATTTGCTGAATATTTCTGGATGAAATCATCTACTAGTTCTATTATTTATGAAAAATTACTATAACTAGTAATATATGTGTTTCAATCGGTGCCTACATTGTAATAGGAGATTTGGGTGAACACCCTCTCGTCCCTCTAAATTTGATTTTCATCAGCTAAGCAATAGAGTCATGACATGATTGGACCTTGTGTGTTATGAAATGAAATGTGCATACAGAAATAAGTCACGACTATATAATTTTGCCCTATTTTGAAAATTCATTTCCTTAAATCCATGGAAAATGAACTTCTTTTCTTCATTTGATCATACATTATTCATTTAATAAAATGTTTCAATAAGTCTAACAATCTAGAACATCATAGAGTATCATTTATCACACTAAAGTTTACTTTATTGATTTTTCCATGAAGGATACAAAACACAAAAACTTCATAAAACTTCTTTTCTGAAAATTAAAGACTTACGACAAAAGACTCAATAACAAAGACAATTGACTAAATTAAAAGACTCGATAATTGCACTAGAAAATATAATTGCTCCTTCGAAACACTAGTTCCAAAATTAAGAACTCCAATAGCATTAGTGAGTTCCAGAACTTTCCCCCTCATCTTGACTAGGGACAACATTCAAATCAAATTCAAATTTCTCAGTCAAATTATAATTGTTTGCCTCTTCTTTTATTTTTTCCAACCTCAGCTTATGTGCTACCAATTGCTCTAATCTTTGCTTATCAGGTGGTACTTGTGAACCAGGGTATAAGATCTTATACCTCCATTTTCGATTTTTTTCCTTCTCCTTCATTATTTGTACTTCTTCATTGAGATCATCAAATGTCTTAAAGACATTTGATTTTCCCTCATCAGCTTGATCTACAACATTGGGATTTTCAAGTTTCCATTCAAGAAACTTATGAGTTATATTTTCAATACTAGTGGATGCATACGAATATGGCCTTCCACTAGGTGAAATGAGGAAAATCCCAACATCTGATCCTGTTAAAGATGAAAATTCAGTAGCTTTATTGAACAAGCTTAGTTTTCTTTTTGAAAAGGTAACATAACGTGCATCTTTAGACTCAACTAACTTCATTTCAATTTTTTGCCTACCCTTACTCGTCTTCCTTTCCATTGAAAAATCTAAAAACTAAATAAATGTTTTGAGTGAATAAGCTTGATCATTTTTTAGAGGAACATCCATGTAATTTATAGTTGGTGCACAACTTTATTTGTAACGTACAATTAATGTATTTATATGTGAATTTATTATGAGATAATTATAAATTCCAATAAAATTGTAATGATTATTTAGTTTAATGGAATCAAAACATAAAAGGAAAAATAACATAAGAAATTTAGTAGTTTTTTTTAAAAATAAATAAATAAAATTCTAACTCATAAAACCTTAAGAATGTGATTTTACACCTTTAGTTAATTGCATTTAATGTTACATTTTAAACTTGACTTTCATTATGAAAGTTGTTGGGCTAGTTTACCTTCCTCTTGTCATCATATCATATTTATTACTTTCAATATTAATTAGTTTCAAAATTTCCACTATGGTCAATAACAATTAATTCACATAATGCATTTACTACAACACATATCTCACTCCTTAAGTAAATTAGTTATTTTTTCTAAAGTAATTACACTCCCTAAAGTTAGTAAGTTGCAATTTATATGAGTTAATTTCATTCGATACAGAGTTTAAAAAAAGACTTTTGAAATTTATGGTCTAAAATAAATCATAGATATTTGCGTGAATAAATTATTCTATTAAAGATAAAATAAACATTATAAAATTAAATTGTTATTTTGTTACTCTACTAAATATAAAAAAATGTGTTATCAATTTTTAGACAAATTAAAAAAGAAATTAAGTCACATAATTGTGAGAAATAGAATAGTATTCTGAAGTTACATTAACAGTTGAAATGAACAATCACGCTGCTTAATGGACAACTGCGTATACAATTATTTTTTTGTTATTCTCCCATATGTACAAAAATACGAATACAATCACTTTTCTTTATAATTAATTTTTCCACATTTTTATAATTCTTATTTTATAGAGTTATAAAAAAATTATATAATTTTTAAATCTTTACTTATATTTATTATTAATATGCTATCTGATTAAGTAATTTTATTAATTATTATGTTTAAATAAATTTAAACTACATATTAAAATATTTTAATAACGACAGTAAAAACTCCATATTAGACATGATAGACATCAACATGTTATAAAAATCATATAGTTTATAAGTATCGACTAGTTTCTAATAATTCAATTGTATTAATTCAATTGTTGGAGAATAATTGGATTAATTATTGGAGAATATATTAATCCAATTGTATTAGTTATTATGTTTGAATAAATTTAAGCTACATATTTAAATAAATTTTAAAAATAAATTAAAAAATATTTTAATAGCGACAACCAAAAATCAAACACTTTAGACATAGTAGACATTAACACATTACAGAAATCACAAAAATCATATATGTCGACCATAGTTAACTGCAAAGTGTAGCACCCCGTAAGTAGAAAGAGATAAAATTAGAAAGAGTAATTTTTGGAAATAATAAAAAAATCTAGAAATTGATTAAGTTAAGTTTGGGTTTTTGGTCAACTTCAAACGACCATAACTCCTAGCTCAGGATGAGTTAGGTGTGTTTCCAGATATCGTAGGAAAGATCTTGGAATAATCTTTCCAACACCGCTGAGTTTACGCGATTCCAAGTTCGTATGAACGAGATATGACAATTTGAAGTTGGGCTGTTCAAATAAGAAAAGTCTAAACCGGATTTTAGAAGGGCATTATGGTATTTTCCTTACCCAATTATTTTATTTCAATTTTGGGTAATTAATTGGGGTCTAAACTGATCTTAGTCAATTTACGCTTTTGGAAAAAGAGTTAGGGTTTTGAGAGAAGAGAAAAGAAGAGGAGAAGAAGCAAGAATCGCCAAGATCTGTAAGAATCGCTTGTGGATTTCGTCAAGGGGTGATCCCTACAAGGTATGTGAGTTCACACAGCGTTTGGTTCGTTCACCCACATGCCAAACATGTTTAATTCAGCGTGAATTTGTCCTAAAAATTGAAAGTTTGAATGTTCTTGATGCGTGTTCTTGAATTTACTTTCATTCTTGAATTTGGGAAGATATTAAGGAATTCTTGAGAGTTTAAGGTCAATTTTAGAGTATTTTTGAGTTAGGTTCTTGGGTACATTTGCTGGGTATCTGAATCTAAAGAGGATTTGAGAAAAAGATTCGAATTTAGGGGAATTGGGGTTAGAAAATAAAGAAGGAACAAGTCGGTATAATCTGGGTACCAGGTCTGCATCGCGGACCTGTTCCTCAGATTTGAAAATCTCCCCTAGCATCGTGGAGCGATCATAGATCTTTCGGCTCAAAATTGATTTTGCGACCAAAAATTTAAATACATCTCCGCGTCATGGGCCAACTTTTAGACAGATTTCTTGATATTTTCTCATGTTTAGCTATCTAAAATCATTCCTAAACATCATGAGATCTTTCCTATCACAAATCTCAATCCTTGTATCCATAATTTAATTCAAGGATCAGTTAAGAGTCAAGTCAAGAAAAGTTAAGAGCCAAGTCAAGAGAAGTTCGTTGAGTCTTCTAAGAGTTTTTTACAAATGATTTAACTTTATTTTAAGACTTAAGTTTTGAGTTCAATAAATAGTAAAGTTGAAGTTCATTTCTTCAAAAGTATATGGGGACTATGTATTCCTAAGGACTTTAAAATGCTTTTACATTTAAACAATTAAGGAAATTTTGATTTCCAAAGAGCCTTTGAGCTAGTTTTCAGAAAAGAGTAAATGCTGTCACAATTAAGCAAGAATGGAAACTTTGATTTCCAAGATAACCTTTGAGCTAAGTTTTGAGTAATTATTTCAAACCACAGAAAGAAGTATGTTTTTAAACGTAAAAGCTAGTATTATATTTTGGGAGTAGTATTGAGCATCGATATGGGGGAGAGTTCAGACAACTCACAGCCCCCATAAACCATGTAGCCATCATGGGTAGAAAATGATCATACTTTTTAGATGATTTCTTTAGTGATTATAGCATAGACTAGTGGATCCACTTAGTAGTTCAGGTTCTATACCACCGGCAAGGTATATGACGACCATGGCAGCATGAGGCAAAACGTTGTATCATCATGATAGCTCTTAAGTGATAGTTGTCGATTAGAGAAACTCCCACAACAATATTTTATAGTTTTATGACATCAGAAATATTTGTATTTTCAAATACAAAGAGAGTTCATATTGTATCTCTGCATACATACATAGTTCTTACTGTATTTCTAAATACACAGAGTTGAAAATCATGTTTTAAAGCTTTTCCTTATACTGCATTTTTTTACACTGCTTTATATTGAAATCAGTTGAGTTGAGTTGAGCCAGATAAGTTCTTCAGTTCCTTTCAAGCTTATGTCTTGTTTTAGATTTCCCCTCTCATACTCGTACATTCAATGTCCTGATGCCAATTAGCCTGCATCTTATTATGATGCAGGCATAGGTAACCAGGATCAACATCTAGCGTATTATTGATCTAGTTGAGCACTCAGAGTCTTGTGGTGAGCCTTCTTGCTCCGGAGGATCCTTTTTCATTGCTTTCAGTATTAGTCAGTTCATTAGGATGTCATGGGACTGTCCCGACATCCATATTAGTTGTTTAGAAGCTTTATAGACAGACAGTTAGTTAGTTAATTCATTTGTCACTATTTTATTATTGGCTTATGTTTTGAGACTTGAGTTGCCATTTTGGCTAGTTTAAATTTTCCTTTAAGGACATTCTAAGATTATTTCACAATTTCATTTTAGACTATTTATTGTGTTTAAGTCTTCCGCTAAGTAAGTCAGCCAGGCCAAGGGTTCGCTTGGGGCCAGCAATGGTTCTTGAGTGCCAATCCCATCCAGGGTGTAGGCTCGGGGCGTGACAAACTTGGTATCAGAGCTCAGAGTTCAAAAGTCCTTGGGAGTCTATGAAGCAGAGTCTGTATAGTCTTAATTATCGGTGTGAAGCACACCACATCTATAATTAGGAGGCTGCAACATTTAGGAAATTCTTTCACTTCTTTCATACTGATTTCGTGTGATAGAGTCCATCTCTATACAATTTCTTTCTAACTCGTGCTTGCACATAATCGATTGTGAGTTGGGCTATTTTTCATACTGCTTTCATGGGGCGTTTCTTTCCCCGTGACCTAAGAGAAGCAAAGAGATGGTTGCTGACATGAGGAGCAAGGTGAGTTTATTCGTTGTTGGGTTGCTTCGTTTGTCAAATAAGGAAAGTAAGACAACCGTGCTAATAGGTGACATGGGCATAGTAAGACTGATGATCCATGTGCAGCAAGTTGTGGAGGACAAGCTGAGGTATAGAGAAGAGTTTAAGAATAAGGAAGCTAAGATAGGGAATGAGTCCAGGCAGCAAAAGAATAATGTCAATCGGTCATTTTCTAACATAAATAGAAGGGACCTGCTCCATCATTTTCTAGTGCACCTGCACCAAAGAACAAAAATGAGTACAATAGTCAGAATTTCAGAGCCAAACCTGCCTATTCTCAGGGTAGTATGGTTCAAGGGGGTAGTAAGCCTCCTGCATGTACTAAGTGTGGTATGAACTACTCAGGTACTTGTTGTGAAGGCTCCAATGGTTGCTTCAAGTGTGGACAGAATAGTCATTTCATGCGAGAGTGTCCAAAGAACAAGTAGGGTAATGGTAATGGGGGCAATTAAGCCTCCACGGGACAGAGTTACATCTAGATGAGCTATTTCAGGGGCTTGGGGGGGGGGGGAACAAACCGTTTATATGCTATCAGTAGTCGCCAAGAGCAAGAGGATTCGCCAGATGTTGTCACTGGTATGAACCACGTCTTTAACTATAATGTTTATGCTTTGTTAGACCCAGGAGTGAGTTTGTCCTTTGTAACTCCTTATGTTGCGATGAATTTTGATGTTATTCCTGAGCAACTTAGTGAACCCTTCAGTGTTTCTACACCTGTTGGTGAGTCTATTTTAGCAGAAAGAGTCTATCATGATTGTCCCATTTTCGTCAATCACAAATGTACCATGGCTGATTTAATTGAGTTAGACATGGTAGATTTTGATGTCATTCTTGGTATGGACTGGCTTCATGCCTGTTATGCCTCAGTTGATTGTAAAACTAGAGTTGCAAGTTTCAGTTTCCAAATGAGCTAGTCTTAGAGTAGAAAAGTAGTTCAGTAGTGCCTAAGGGTCGTTTCATTTCGTACCTTAAGGAAAGAAAGTTAGTTTCTAAGGGGTGTGTCTATCACTTAGTTCGAGTTAATGACTCTAGTGTTGAGATACCTACTATTCAGTTAGTTCGAGTAGTAAAAGAGTTTTTAGAAGTCTTTCTAGATGATTTACTCGGAGTCCCTCCTGAGAGAGAAATATACTTCGACATAGATATTCTTCCAGATACTCATCCTATCTCTATTCCGTAATATAGAATGGCTCCAGCAGAGTTGAAAGAGATTAAAGAACAGTTAAAAGATCTCCTTGATAAGGGCTTTATTCGATCAAGTGTCTCACCTTAGGGAGTTCCGGTCTTGTTTATGAGGAAGAAGGATGGTTCCCTTAGGATGTATATAGATTACCATCAGTTGAACAAGGTTACCATCAAGAACAAATATCCTCTTCCAAGGATTGATGATCTTTTCAATCAACTTCAGGGTGCCACCTGTTTCTCTAAAATAGATCTTAGATCTGGCTACCATTAGTTAAGAATAAGGGAATGTGATATTCCAAAGACATCATCCAGGACCCGTTATGGTCATTATGAGTTCCTAGTTATGTCCTTTGGTTTGACTAATGTGCCTGCAACATTCATGGACCTGATGAATAGAGTATTCAAACTTTATTTAGATATGTTTGTTATCATCTTCATTGATGACATACTAATATATTTAAGGAATGAAGAAGATCATGCTAGTCATCTCAGAATAGTTCTCCAGACTTTAAAAGATAGAGAGTTATATGCCAAGATCTCTAAGTGTGAGTTTTGGCTTGAGTTTGTTTCATTCTTAGGCCACATTGTGTCTAAAGAGGGAATTAAAGTTAATACTTAGAAAATTGAGGCAATGCAGAATTGGCCTAGACCCACATCTCTAACTGATATTAGGAGTTTCTTGGGTTTGGCTGGCTATTATAGAAGGTTTGTAAAGGGGTTCTAATCTATTTCATCCCCTTTGACCAAGTTAACTCAGAAGACAGTGAAGTTTCAATGGTCTGAAACTTGTGAGAAAAGCTTTCAGGAATTGAAAAAGAGGTTGACTACTGCTCCAGTATTGACCTTACCAGAAGGTATGCAAGGCTTTGTTGTCTATTGTGATGCATCAATAGTTGGTTTGGGTTGTGTGTTAATACAGAATGGCAAGGTTATAACTTATGTCTCCAGACAGTTGAAAGTTCATGAGAAAAACTATTCAACCCATGATCTAGAGTTGGCTATCGTAGTATTTGTTTTGAAAATATGGCAACATTTTCTTTATGGTATTCATGTGGATGTGTTCACCAATCACAAGAGTCTTTAGTATGTGTTCACTCAGAAATAGCTTAATCTCAGACAAATGAGATGGTTAGAATTACTCAAGGATTATGACATGAATATTCTTTACCACCTAGGTAAAGCTAATGTTGTCGCTGATGCCTTGAGTAGGTTGTGTATGGGTAGTACCGCCCATTTTGGGGAAGATGGGAAAGAACTAACAAGAGATGTGCATAGACTTGCACACTTGGGAGTTAGACTAATGGATTCCACAAAAGGAGGGGTAGTGGTGATGAATGGAGCTGAATCATCTTTAGTATCTAAATTAAAGAGAAACAAGACCAAGATCCTATTTTGCTTGAATTGAAGACAAGTATTCATAATCAAATAGTAATGGGTTTTGAACAAGGGGGAGATGGTGTATTGAGGTATCAAGGTAGATTGTGTGTACCAAGGGTGGATGAACTCCAAGAGAGGATCATGGAGGAAGCTCATAGCTTCAGATATTTTATTCATTTGGGTCCCACAAAGATGTATCGTGACTTTAGAGAGGTGTATTGGTGGAGCAGTATGAAGAAGGGCATTGTAGAATTTGTAGCCAAGTGTCCGAATTGCCAACAAGTTGAAGTAGAGCACCAAAGGCCTGGTGGTTTAGCTCAAAATATAAAACTTTCGGAATGGAAGTGGGAGATGATTAATATGGACTTCATCAGAGGTTTACCAAGGTCTCGGAGGCAATATAACTTTATTTGGGTGATTGTAGACAGAATGACAAAATCAGCCCACTTTTTGCCGGTAAAAATTACCCATTCAGCAGAGGATTATGCCATGTTATATATTCAAGAGGTGGTTAGACTTCATAGGGTCCCGGTCTCCATTATTTCAGACAAAGGTGCGCAATTTACTGCACAATTTTGGAAGTCATTCTAAAAATGCTTTGGTTCAAAGGTGAACTTAAGTATTGCCTTTCATCCTCAGACAGATGGGCATGCATAACACACTATTCAGACCTTAGAGAATATGTTGAGGGCTTGTGTGATTGACTTCAAAGGTAATTGGGATGATCATCTACGTATCATGATCCGGGACTATATCCTAGACGTGGCCAGTACTCAAGAACCATTTTTAGTCCCTAAGCGAAACCTCATCCTGGCTGACTACAAGCGAAAGACCAACTTAAGCATACAAAGCTTAAAAACTGAATAAAATCAATAACTCAAATACAAATCTTTAACTAAAAAAAAAAAACTCTGAATAAAAAATAATATATTCAACTAGCCATAAAATAGGTAACTTAAGTCTTTAAAACATTTAATAAAATAAATGAACAGATTTCTCAAACTCTACTTTCTATCTATGAAGCCTCTAAACGACATAGATGGAAGTCGGGACAAGACCCACGACTTCCTAACAACTGATATAACTGAAAAGTAAATGAAATCCTTCGGAAGCAAGGAGGATCACCATAGCTAACTCGAACTCCATGTGGTATCAACGAAGCTCATGTTGATGACCATGAATGCTTATATCTACATCATGAAATGATGTATGCCAAATGGCTCAGTACGTGAAATGTATGAGCCTGTAAGGAGAATTCTAAAACATAAGCATAAGCTTGAACTTGATACAAAGGAAACATACTTACCTCTTCTCAACTCACTCAACTAACTCAACTTAGGAATAAGATACTCAACTCAAAGAAAAAATATTCAACTCAGTGAAATAAGGCTCAGCTCAATAATAAGACACTCGATTCTTGGTACTCAAACTCTGGATACTCAACTCTGGATAGCCAACTCAATATAAAGCAACAATAAGAGATGTAATATATGGAAAGCTTTATAAACAGTAGAAAGCAACTCAATGTATTTAAGAATACAATATACTCAGTTTGTATCCAAGGATACAACATAAACTCTATTTGTATATGAAATTACAAGTAAACTCTATGTATATAAAAATACAAATATCTCTGTGGGAGTTTCTCTAACCGACAACATTTCTATAAGCTATGTGATGATACATCGTCTTGCCCATGCTGCTAGAACTGTCCTATACTTTGCCAGAGTATAAGACCTACTCACTAAGTGGATCCACTAGTCTATGCTAAAAAGCATTAAGAAATCATCTAAAAAGTATGACCCTTTCTACCCACGTTGGCCACATAGTTTATGGGGGCTGTGAGTTATCTGAACTCTCTCCCATATCGGTGCTCAATACTACTCCCAAAATATACTAGCTCATATATTTAAAAACATAACTTTTTTGTGGTTTGAGATAATTACTCAAAAATATTCCTCTTAAAATAGATGGTACTCAAAGTGCTCAAAACTCTTTTGGAAATCTCAATTTCCTCTCATCTTAAATGTGAAAACATTTACTCTTGGGAATACTTAGTTTCCATATATCATTTCAAAGAAAATGAACTCAACTCTGCTCTTTCTCAAAAATATTTCAAAATCATATTATAATATGATCATTGATGACTCGGGAAGTCATACTGCATAAAGATTGATGGTATATCTTGATACCATACTGCTCATACATTGATGACATACTCGATTGTCATACTAATCATGTTTTAAAAACTCTTTTCTCAAAACTCATCTTTACTTTCTCAAAACTCAGTTTAAGAACTCAAATGTTGGCTTTAAAAAGCTTTTTAAAATTTATAACTCAAATCATAAGGTTCATGTGGAATTATGAACATGAACGACTCAACTCAGGGATCTTAATAACAATAAAGAACCTCAATACTCAGAACTTAAGACTCAATGATACTACCATCTCTAGACTGCTCGACTCATAGAGTTCATGTAAAATTATAGGAATAAACAACTTAACTCAAGGGCTTCATGGGTAACATGTAGTAGTCCCATAAGTAGGAATATAATCTCAAAAGGATTAGGAACTCAATACTCAAGACTTAGAACTTGAAGATACTACTCCTCTCAATGATACTCAATTTATGGAGTCCATGCGGAATTTATAGGCATGAACGACTCGACTCGAAGGTCTACATAACTACATGGAACTCGTGTATACGAATCTTCTCATTCTCTTACTTACTTCCTCAAAACTTAGCTCAAATCGACAGTTGATCTCAAAGGATTCACAATTGAACTCAAAGACTTTCTTGAACTCTACTCTTAACTCTTTCTTGAATTTGAATTATGAATTCAAGAGTTATGATTCATGATATGAAGGATCTAAATAACAATATAGCAATTCGATAATTAAGAATAGAACTTTTAAAAGAACCATGAACTTAATAACTCAAAATCAACTTATCTCAAGAATACTCAAATGTAGGGAAAGTATCCTAGATTACTCTTTTACTTATCTGAAAGTAGATGTAGGGAGTGAGGACAAACTAGTCCAACACTATGATAGCCTTACATACTTGAAAAAATAAGGTTCTTGAAGAATTAATCTTGAAGAACTTTACTAGAATCCTTGAAACCCTAGCTTGAAGGTAAACAATCAAAACCTTTCTTGAGATTTTTGAATTAGTTTCTTGAAATCTCTATGGCCAAGAATTATGATTTTCATTAGTGATTCATAATTGTATGGAGGAATTTGAGTTAGAAAGAATGGAATTCTTGGAGAAAACTTACCTTGAAGAAAAATCTTGAAAAAGATTGAAAGAATCTTGAATGGAGTCTTCTACTTTGATTTTTCCTTAGGATTTTGCCCTAGGGTTTGAGAGAGGAGAGAATGATGGATTAAAAGATGAAAATCTGATTGCTTTGAGTCTTTTATTAGTCAAGAAATTTGTTTAGGGTTTTCTTGGAGGTAAAAACACAAAAACAACCCTTTTTAATGATTTCCCGTCGGCTAAATTCGTAACAACATTGTATAGGTTACTAAAATAGTCATAACTTTTTATTCAGAAATGGGATTGACGCAAAATTGGCGGCGTTGGAAAGTTGATTCAAATACCTTTAATTGGATAGGTTATGGCTCATGTAACTCTTTATATTCTAAGAGATATGGTCATTTGAAGTTGACCCAAGTAGAATCTTACATCAAAACTTAATCGATAAGAAAACTTCCAGAACACTTGGCAAGAATTCATCAAGAACTTAAATCCTTAAATTTACTGAACGAAATTACACTAGATAAATCATGATTGGCGTGTTGGTGAACGCCCAACACTATGGAAGCTTACATGCCTCAAAGAACTAGATTCTTGGCGAAATCTTGAATTTCTTGAACGAACGCTTGGAACTTTGAACTTTTTCTCCTCTTGAATATTTTTTTCTCTTCTTGAACTCTCAACTAAAACCCTTGGCGTATATTAGAATTATAAAACTGAACCTAATAGGATTAAACCGTTAAAACCTTACTAAAAATGAATTAAATCTAATTGGGTAAGGAAACGACCAAAATACCCCTTAATATTTTCGGGTAACTTTCCTTATTTGGATAGTCTGACTTCAAAAAGGCATATCTCACTCATCCAATCTCAAAACTTAGCAAACTCGGTGGTGTTGCAAAGATAATTCGAAGACCTTTCGTTTTCCATCTTATGGCGCACCTAACTCATTATGTACTAAGAGTTATGGGTGTTTGAATTTGACCCAAAACTCATAACTTAAGCATAACTTGCAAAATTTCAAATTTTGCTATTTCCAATTAGTTCTTTTTGAAACTCAAGGTGCTACATCTAGTGACCTGAACACTGAAGAAATTTTTAATTCCTTGGTAAAATCTCACTCACTATGAAGAATGGTCCGAGTCTTAGTTCGAAAATTTTTTGGGGTGTTACACTACCTCTCATCGAATTTGCTTATAACAACAGTTACCACTCTAGCATCCAAATGCCTCCTTATAAAGCTCTTTATGGGAGAAGATGCAGATCTCCTATTGGATGGTTTGAAGCTGGTGAAGCAGGGTTGATCGGACCAGATTTAGTTCATCAAGCTATGGAGAAGGTGAATTGATTCAAGAGAGGTTGAAAATGGCACATAGTTGTCAGAAATCCTACACTGATGTTAGGAGAAGGGAGCTAGAATTTGAAGTAGATGATTGGGTCTACTTGAAAGTTTCACCCATGAAGGGTGTTATGAGATTTGGTAAGAAGGGGAAGCTTAGTCCCCAGTCTATTGGTCCTTATAGAATATCCAAAAGGGTTGGTAATATATCATATGATTTGGAGCTACCACAAGAATTAGCAGCGGTTCATCCGGTACTTCATATTTCCATGTTGAAGAAGTGCATGGAGATCCTTCATTGATCATACCAACTAAATATATTGGCATCAATAATAGCTTATCTTATGAAGAGATTCTGGTATAGATTCTAGATCGCCAAGTTTGCAAGTTGAGAATCAAAGAGGTAGCATCAGCCAAAGTTCTATGGAGAAATCAGTTTGTAGAGGAATCTACTTAGGAAGCTGAGGAGGATATAAAGCAGAGATACCTAAATCTCTTCGAATTCGGAAAAGTTGCAAGTTAAGGTACTAATCTTTTTTTTGGCATTTTATTTATAAGTTGGCATTTTGTGTTTGCTTTGCATGTTGGGTGGTTAAGCTACATGTTAGATGTTACTAATGTTTGCGTAATCAAGACACAACTTTCAATGCAAGTGTCTACGATCGTATAATAGTAAAGTAACCCAACCAAGGGTTGGGGTCGAGACCCAAGGGAGTGGGCTTGAGAATTAATAGAAAAATGAAATTTAGTTCTAATTAGTTATAGCTAAAAACATTTTCAAATACAAACATGTTAAATCTAAGGGGTGGCGCAAGCGTCAATTATCAATGGGGGTTTGTCACAAGTATGCCAAAACAGCAAAAATGCAAAGAGTACTAATCAAGGAGATGGAGTTCTTGGGACGTGATAGGAATATGGGATAAACTAAACTATTGGGTATATGCTTTTGATAATAAATCCATTGAATATTTGTGACTAGGCTAGACTATAATAGGGGTAAATTCTCTCTCGAGCAACTTACCCCGAATCCACTCGGTTTCTCTTGAACTCCGAGTTGCCACATGAAGAACAACCTCTACCTTAGCCCACTCACTCTCTCGAGCTGAGTGTGTGGGAGAAGGACTAGGGTTCACTCTCTCGAGCGGAACCTCATGTCGACCCAATCCCACCGGCCATTAATTTAGTAGTCTTAGTTTTACGACCTCTCTCTCGAGCAAGCCAAAAACACAAAGGTGAAATCGTATTTGCAACTACAATTTCATTAAGTTCCACCACAACTACTAAACAAAATCACATCTAAACAACAAATAAATAATCAACAAGCAAGACCTAACAGATAATCTAACCCATATTCACAAAATCACACTCCAAGAATTAGGGTTTTAGCTAGACATGTAAAAGAGATAGAAATTTATATCAATATGAGTTTGCATTCAAATGGGTATGAAGATTTAAGTCTCAATACAAGCCAAGAGTGAAGAATCCACAAGACCAAAGTCCAAATTCTTAGAGTTGAAACCCTTTGAATCTTCAAGTTCTTCAAAACCCTCTCCAAACTTAGAACTCAAAATTCTATATTAAAAATTATATATTAAAAATCAGATGATAAGCTAAAACTCTCAATGAGTATTTATAATTTTCAAAAATCTGTGCTGCAGCAGATCATTCAGCGCCGTTAGTCAAGATCGTGATCAACTTGGTGATCCGCCCTTTGGTAGGTTTCATCGCCGTCTTGCTCTAAACTTTAACATTGTCGTGTTTTGGATCATTGGGAGACATAGTACTGCTTCGCGAAACTGCTTGGCGACATACCAACTGCTCCTTTTCACCGCCGATTTGATCCTTTCTTTTAGGGGTCAACACACTGGAACAAAAGGCTAGGTAAGACCTTTTGGCGACTCGCCGAATGGGTTTGGCGATTCACAAATCTTCATTTCTTTGTTCTTTCAGCTGCTTTTGTTCCTTTTTGCTAAGTAGTGTCCATGTTTTCCCTTAAACTCCAAATACCTTAAACTTAAGGGTTTTCATCAAACATTGAGATAAAGTATGCATTTGAGGACATTAATCTATCAAAATATTGTCCTAACTGAGTCTAATTTGTGGACTCATCAGTTACATCGTTAGCCTACTAAGAGTAATCTCATTTGAGGACGAATGTTTCCAAGGGGGAGATATTGTAACACCCCATTACTAGAAATAGCTAAAATTAGAAAGAGTGATTTTTGGAAATAATAAAAAAATCTGGAAATTGGTTAAGTTAAGTTTGGGTTTTTGGTCAAATTTAAATGACCATAACTCCTATTTCAGGATGAGTTAGCGTGTTTCTAGATATCGTAGGAAAGATCTTGGAATAATCTTTCCAACACTGCTGAGTTTGCGCGATTTTGAGTTCGTATGAGTGAGATATGCCCATTTGAAGTTGGGTTGTTCAAATAAGAAAAGTCTAAACCAGATTTTAGAAAGGCATTATGGTCTTTTCCTTGCCCAATTATTTTATTTCATTTTTGGGTAATTAATTGGGGTCTAAACTGATCTTAGTCAATTTACGCTTTTGGAAAAAGAGTTAGGGTTTTGAGAGAAGAGAAAACAATAGGAGAAAGGAGGAGAAGAAGCAAGAATTGTTAAGATCTTCAAGAATCGCTTGTGGATTTCGTCAAAGGATGATCCCTACAAGGTATTTGAGTTCACACAACGTTGAGTTCATTCACCCACGCACCAAACATGTTTAATTCAGCGTGAATTTGTCCCAAAAATTAAAAGTTTGAATGTTCTTGATGTGTGTTCTTGAATTTACTTTCGTTCTTGAATTTGGGATGATATTGAGGAATTCTTCAGAGTTTAAGGTCGATTTTAGAGTTGTTTTGAGTTAGGTTCTTGGGTACATTTGTTGGGTATCTGAATCTAAAAAGGATTTGAGAAAAAGAATCAAATTTAGGCGAATTGGGGTTAGAAAACGAAGAAGGAACAAGTTGGTAGAATTTGGGTACCAAGTCCGCGACGCGGACCTATTCCTCAAATTTGAAAATCTCCCCTTGCGTCGCAGAGTGGTCACGGACTGTTCTGCCTCAAAATCAATTCCGCGACCAAAATTTAAATACATCTCTGCTTCACGGACTAGCTTTTACATAGTGATTTCTTGATATTTTCTCATGTTTAGCTATCTAAAATCATTCCTAAACATCATGAGATCTTTTCTATCACAAATCTCATTCCTTGAGTCCATAATTCAATTCAAGGATCAGTTAAGAGTCAAGTTAAGAAAAATTAAGAGCCAAGTCAAGAGAAGTTCATTGAGTCTTCCAACAGTCTTTTACAAGTGATTTAACTTTGTTTTAAAACTTGATTTTTGAGTTCAGTAAAGAGTAACTATGAAGTTCATTTCTTCAAAAGTATATGGGGACTATGTATTTCCAAGGAGTTTAAAATGATTTCACATTTAAACAAGTAAGGAAACTTTGATTTCCAAAGAGCCTTTGAGCTAGTTTTCAGAAAAGAGTAAATGCTTTCACAATTAAGCAAGAATGGAAACTTTGATTTCCAAAATAGCCTTTGAGCTAACTTTTGAGCAATTATCTCAAACCACAGAAAGAAGTATGTTTTTAAACATAAGAGCTAGTATTATATTTTGGGAGTAGTATTGAGCACCGATATGGGGAGAGTTTAGACAACTCACAGCCCGCATAAACCATGTAGCCATCATGGATAGAAATGGGTCATACTTTTTAGATAATTTATTTAGTGCTTTTAGCATAGACTAATGGATCCACTTAGTATTTCAGGTTCTATACCATTGGCAAGGTATAGGATAGCCCTGGCAGCGTGAGGCAAAACCTTGTATCTTCACGATAGCTCTTAAGTGATGATTGTCGGTTAGAGGAACTCCCACAACAATATTTTGTAGTTTTATATACATCATAAATATTTATATTTTCAAATACAAACAGAGTTCATATTGTATCTTTGCATACATACAGAGTTATTATTGTATTTCTAAATACACAGAGTTGAAAACCATGTTTTAAAGCTTTTCCTTATACTGCATTTATTTACAGTGCTTTATATTAAAATCAATTGAGTTGAGTTGAGTTGAGCTAGGTAAGTTCTTCAGTTCCTTTCAATCTTATGTCTTGTTTTAGATTTCCCCTCGCATACTCGTACATTCAATGTACTGATGCCAATTGGCCTGCATCTTATTATGATGCAGACACAGGTAACCAGGATCAGTATCCAGCGCATCTTTGATCCAGTTGAGCACTCAGAGTCTTGTGGTGAGCCTCTTTGCTTCCGAAGGATCCTTTTTCATTGCTTTCAGTATTAGTCAGTTCATTAGGATGTCGTGGGCCTGTCCCACATCCATCTCAGTTGTTTAGAGGCTTCACAGACAGACAGTCAATTAGTTAATTCATTTGTCATTACTTTATTATTGACTTATATTTTGAGACTTGAGTTTCCATTTTGACTAGTTTGAATGTTTCTTTAAAGACATTCTAAGATTATTTCACAAGTTCATTTTAGACTGTTTCTTGTGTTTAAGTCTTCCGCTAAGTAAGTCAGTCAGGCCAAGGGTTCGCTTGGGGTCAACAATGGTTCTTGAGTTCCTGTCCCGTCCAAGGTGTAGGCTCGGGGCTTGACACAAAGTCCCAAGAAAATTATGCATTAATAATATAGTCTTATACCCCTATGTGAATTTATCTATAAACAAAAAAAAAATTGAGAGACATTGGATGTGATTTTCTACTTTGGAGTTAAAAATTCAAATATGAAGTCGAGACTGGAAAATACCACTATGACATGTGTATATAACAATCTATGACATGTATATCACAAAAGGATATACATAATATATAGTAGATACAAGGAAAATATATACATAGAGATAGATGCAAGATACATTGATAGGCACGGATATATACACAAATATACATAGCGCTTCATTTCATCCTCATCATGCATGAACTAAAAAAATTGGCTTGAAACACTTCAAATCTAATTCCAAATAACCTCAAAATTTAGTAAAAGTTTCACACGAGATTTTGTAACACACTTCGACTTACGACAATTTTTGAATTTCTCTTATAACAATAAGTAGCCACAATCCCCAGTCCCCACAACTAAGATCAATAAGTTTCTTTTTTCTTTCTTACAACATTGGACAAGTTGAAAATGTTAAAGAATGTGTCTAGAAGCAAATACAATGTATTTAAAGGTAACCTGGATAAGATATAAAATTATTAAAACTATTGATACATTAAATAATTAACTCCTACTCTTCTTTTGTTACAACATTAGACAACCTAAAATTGTTAACAAAGTCTTGGTGATAATTACAATTTATGCAGCTAGAGTTAGCTACTATTTGTTGCTAACACTGCAACAAAATCAGCTTTAATTAGCGGCAATAAATATATACATTAACAAAGAGTTTAAAAGATTTTATCGATATTAATTAATAGTCATTGGATTTAATATCGCTATAGACTTTAGGGACATGCACAAAGAGTTCTAATTGCCGCTAAAAATACATATTTAACGACAATTAAGTTATTATCATTAATTAATGGCCACTAAAGATTGGTTTATTGTAGTGTAAGAAAATTATATACTCAATTTGAATATAGTATTATAACATTCAATAATTAAAACATGAGCAATGAAAAATATGTCATTTTGTCACCTAAATTTATCTTATGACAAGAACTTTGCTAAATCTTCTAGACACTTTCTTAAACAAGTTCAAGATTGTTTAATTGTAAAGTCAATTCTTGGAACACAACTAGAACTTCTTGAAATCTTTGACATTGTATGATACTTGATTTTCTCCTTATTTTCATGACTTCCCCTTGCAATGTTTCTCATTGCCATAGTGAAAGATAGCTTTGGGTTGAGTCTTGTTGAACTATTAAATTCTTGACAAAACTTTGTATGTGAATTCACAGCTTCTTCAATTGATCCTCTTTTAATAAGTCCTTCTTTTACAGCCTCAGAACAAAGACCACACACCCATTTTCCTGAATAAGAATCTTTAATTGTTTTTATGTAATCTTGTGTGCAATCCTCTCTAAGGCCACAACATTCACATTCTGCTTGTGTAACTTCATCAATTGGGCAAATATTGTCCAAGTCTTTGCCAATTTTGTTAATTTCAACTGATACATCTGATACCACCTTCCTTAATACTTGTCCACTCTAAATAAGAAAGCAAGAATTTCAATTCATTAGTTTACATGGCAAAAAAAACTAGGTTTAAACCAAGAAACAAACATGTTATAAATAAATAAATACTTTTTGAACTAATATATTCTACTTATTACTTAACAAACACTACTAAAAAATACTACTTTTCCACTACAAATTTTTAACCATTATTCCTAAGGATATTTTGATTGAATCGGTATAAGAAAAAAAAATTTGGTAATTTTTCAGGAAGCTTTTCACTATTTCAATGAGAATTGGTTTTCCACCATATTATTTTCCAGTGAACTAGGTCAGTGGGAAATGAGGGGGAAATCATTTTCTATAGCACAAATTTCTCACTGATTACAATGGGGAAAATCTTTATTTCTAGCAGTGAAACACCAAAAAATAAATTTTAAAAACTACATATTTTCCAAAAAAGCAAACAAACATTTTCATTCAAACCAAACACACCCATAATTCAGCAAGAATTTCTCGAGAATATGTGAATAAATTACATGTAGTGATGCATCAAATGGTTTTAAACTATACATATAGTGACAAATGAGTGAACATCAAAATATAAAAAAAAAATGTGACTCTAAATTGATCTAAACACTAAAGAAACATAACATGTGTATGTTGTCTAAATATGTGTGTGTGTGAATGAAACTCAAACTCTTGATATATATGTATAACTATATGTTACCATGATAGGCAAGTTTGTTCTTCCAGAGTAATGAAAATACTACAATTTTCCTATATATAAGAAAGAAGAATCTTTTGCTTATCAATCACCTCTCAAATGCTATATATATATAGGTTTCACCGACTTGAAGATGGTAAATTAGGGACCCAAAAAGGTAAATGAATCTTAGAAAAAGAACAAGTTAACATATGAGTTGATAGGTACTTGTCAATGGATTTAGAAACTTTCTTGTTCATCAGTGGATAGGTACTTCCTAATTAATTTTGGAAACTATATTTCTCATGCTAAGGGTGACTATCTTTAAAGATAAGAAAAAGAAAAAGATAACATTTTAAAATATTAGTCATTGTTTTAATTTGTTTGTCTTACTTTCCTTTTTTATCTATTTAAAAAAAATGTATGTTTCCTAATTTGACAACTCTTTAATTTCAACATTTAGATGACATGTTTAAGACCACAAGAATAAAAACATTTTGATATGTTAACGGAGGGCTTTCCCTCCTTTCCGCCCGACTCTTTGGTCTTAAGAATACTGTTTTTAAGAATGAGTCATTGCCCTTCTCCGACCTTGACTGCTCAACCTGAGAGCAAATAGTTAATGTGTTCCACTTATTGAATAGGGTCTATGGTCGGTCTGTGACCTCTGGATGCTGAAGGCGTCCTCGGGGTGATCTCGTAGTTTCTATGGGGTGGAGAATGGAGATGATAGGGTTGGTCTGTGGATTTTCCTTCCTTTTCTTTTGCCGCATTTCCCTTTGTTCATTTTTACTTGCCACATTTAACATATTAAAAAATGACAAAAAAAAAATTCATGTTTTGCCCATTTTCCAAGACCTGATACTAAACATCGATTAATCGGGGTAGTATGGTAAAATAGACATGTTAATTATCATTTTTTTAATGGGTGTGTCAATTCCAAATATGACAAGTAAAAATGAATGGAGAGAGTACATATCTTAAATTAGTTTAGAATTATAAGATTTAAAAGTTTTTCTACATTTTTAAACTCAGTATCAAGTGAAATTAAAACAAATTGAAAATATGAAAGTAGTACTTCCTTTTTAAAACAAAATCTTTAAGTTCACTTGCCATGCATTAATGAGATATTTGTTCCACTAGGCATTTTGTGTTGCAAGTTGCAAGAGATAGTTGTTATATATTTCCATAGCATGCCAAAAAAAGGTAGTGGAGTTAGCATGTGACTTACCAGAAATTTGAGACTAAAAATCTGTTAATTAGTTTATCAAATTTATGGAATTTTATGAAATTGGATAGACTCGTGAGAGCGTTGATTGAACATGTCATTGTATAATTAATTCATGAAAGTGTGTGCATGAATGTCTGCATTTTGGGTGAAGGGATTAACATTAATATCATGTGAATTCTTGTATCAAAAGCACAGCCTAGCCAAAGTAGCTAAGAATCTAGCTAACAAAGATAGCTGCTGAATTATCAACCTTGCAACAATAAGATCTACCACTACAACAAATATCTCTTACCAATTGAAATTACTTTGAATTTACATGACACTGTTTGATTGAATCTTGAATTTAAGAAAAAAAAAGATTTTTAGAATTGGTGATTTAAAATAAATTTAGATATTTGTATGGATATGAATTAGGAGTATTTGTTGTGGCCAAATGCACACACAGAAGTACACTATCGTCAAGTAATAAAATGACTAAAAGTTGGATGTTGAACCCACGTGGACTTGTGATTAACTGCCAATTCTAATAAATCAATGAGCTAGCCTTTTGGGTTGAGTTAAGCCCAAGTATCACATGTTTACACGGTATGAGAGTCAGGTCCATCCTTGTTTGAGCTCTCAATCCACGCTCCAATTGGGCTTCTGAGCATGAAGGGGAGTGTTAGAGTGGGTTAAAATCCTACAATGATTGAAAAATAGAGTGACGATTTGCTTATATGGAGTTGGACAATCCGCTTTATGAGTTAGTTTTGGAGTTTTTTTTTTTTTGACAGAGACCATTCCCAAATCCCAAGGTAGGATCGTGAAGATTTAGAGGTAGAGAAGAAATTGTTGGAAACAATTTTATGTAGGTATTGCAAGGGTGGCGGTTGTAATCTATTTGATAATTCGCTCAATTTTAATGAGAGAGATTGAAAAAACTATTATGCAAAGTAGTAGGTCGTAATTTTTGACTTCCTTGATCAACATAAATTTCACATTTAATTTTTTTGTAATGATTTAATTTCCGCATTTTGCATATAACATAGCTTAAAATACAACTAAATTAACAATGTCGATGTAGTCTATACATCGTAAGAAATTTGAGTAGACATACCTATAATCAAAATAAGAAATTTTAATCGGTTCCATAACTTGGAATTGACTAATGAAATCTTTATTACATTGCACATATTTTATTTTATATACTAGATAGCCTAAAGGTATTGGGTTGTAATTTTTCCATCAATTCATATATATATATATATATATATATATATATATTACAATTTCAAAAAACTAACCTAATTAGACAAGCATCCCGACCATAGCTAGTGAATGAATCCCACTTTACTTTAAAATAATTACAACAAATATCTCTTACCAATTGAAATTACTTTGAATTTACATGACACTGTTTGATTGAATCTTGAATTTAAGAAAAAAAAAGATTTTTAGAATTGGTGATTTAAAATAAATTTAGATATTTGTATGGATATGAATTAGGAGTATTTGTTGTGGCCAAATGCACACACAGAAGTACACTATCGTCAAGTAATAAAATGACTAAAAGTTGGATGTTGAACCCACGTGGACTTGTGATTAACTGCCAATTCTAATAAATCAATGAGCTAGCCTTTTGGGTTGAGTTAAGCCCAAGTATCACATGTTTACACGGTATGAGAGTCAGGTCCATCCTTGTTTGAGCTCTCAATCCACGCTCCAATTGGGCTTCTGAGCATGAAGGGGAGTGTTAGAGTGGGTTAAAATCCTACAATGATTGAAAAATAGAGTGACGATTTGCTTATATGGAGTTGGACAATCCGCTTTATGAGTTAGTTTTGGAGTTTTTTTTTTTTTTTGGACAGAGACCATTCCCAAATACCAAGGTAGAATCGTGAAGATTTAGAGGGTAGAGAAGAAATTGTTGGAAACAATTTTATGTAGGTATTGCAAGGGTGGCGGTTGTAATCTATTTGATAATTCGGCTCGAATTTTAATGAGAGAGATTGAAAAAACTATTATGCAAAGTAGTAGGTCGTAATTTTTGACTTCCTTGATCAACATAAATTTCACATTTAATTTTTTTGTAATGATTTAATTTCCGCATTTTGCATATAACATAGCTTAAAATACAACTAAATTAACAATGTCGATGTAGTCTATACATCGTAAGAAATTTGAGTAGACATACCTATAATCAAAATAAGAAATTTTAATCGGTTCCATAACTTGGAATTGACTAATGAAATCTTTATTACATTGCACATATTTTATTTTATATACTAGATAGCCTAAAGGTATTGGGTTGTAATTTTTCCATCAATTCATATATATATATATATATATATATATTACAATTTCAAAAAACTAACCTAATTAGACAAGCATCCCGACCATAGCTAGTGAATGAATCCCACTTTACTTTAAAATAATTACATAATCCCCTCGCCCGCCCCCCCGCCCCCCTCTTAATTTGACACCGGATACATTGACGAAATTGATATCAGATACAGTGGCGGATCCAGGATTTAGAGTCCGTGGGTGCCAAATAGACCTCCAACCATGGCACCACAAACCAATTTTATTCACTGGGTGCCACGCTTTATATTTATATAAATATTATATATATATACCTATGTATATGTAGAGTTTCCGTCGAAGTCGGGGGGTGGCGTGGCACCCCCCGAGGCCTTCATAGATCCGCCCCTGATCAGATACATTATATGAAATTTATTTTGGATACACAGATACTTGAAATTGATATTGAATACACATATACATGAAATTGATATTGGATACATCGTACATGAGTTGTGAAATACATATACAGAGAAGTAGAGGGACAAAAGGGGAGGGGCAAGCAAAAGAGGATACAAGTGAGTATATAGAGGTGAGAGGCGAGATACATTCACTACGTATGATGTATCTAGAAATAAATACAGTATATCTAAAGGTGACTCGAACAAGATATATAATTATTGAGATTATCGATAAGTTGAGTAATTAGCACCTATACTAATGTACTTTATGAAAGTTGCTTATTTTTTTTAGTTAATGATGACTTTGTAACTTGATGCACCCCAATCTACTTAACAATTGAAATGAAATAGTGATGGGCCGATCCATGGAAACTGAGGTAGAGATTAGCCTGGATTTTATGGGCCATCACCAACTTCCAACAGTGAAAAGTCATAGTACAAATAATTATATTTGTGTAACACCCCAGAAAATTTTTGAACTGAGACTCGAACCATCCTTCGTTGTGAGTAGTATATTATCGAGGAAATTAAAATTTCTTTAGTGTTAAGGTCACTAGATGTAGCACCTTGAGTTCCAAGAAGAACTAAAGAGAGTTCATTCAAGTCATTCCTAAGTTTCTTTAAGTTTTGGATCAAATTCAAATGACCATAACTCTCAGTACAGGAGGATTTAGGAGATAAATAAGATATTACATTAAAGGTCTTTGAATTATCTTTCCAATGTCACCGAGTTTTCTAAGTTTCGAGTTCGGATGAGTGAAATATGCTCTTTTTAAGTTAGGTTGTCCAAATAAAAAAAGTTACCCGAAAATAGTAAGGGGTATTTTGATCTTTTCTTTTCCCAATCAGATTTAATTCATTTTTCGTAATGTTTTAAGGGTCTAATCCTATTAGTATCAGTTTTATAATCCTAATATCCGCCTAGGGTTTTAGTTGAGAGTTCAAGAAGAGAAAAGAAGAGAAAAGAGGAGAAAATAGGAAAGGATCAAAGTGTTCGTCGAAGTTCTTGAGTTCTCATGCAGATTTTCGCCATGGGTTTGATCCTTAAGAGGTATGTAAGCTTCCATAGTGTTGGGTTTGTTCACCCACATGCCAATCATGTTATTTTCAGCACAAATTTCTTTCTTGAAGTTGAAAGATTAGAGTTCTTAATGAGTTCTTGATAGGTGTTCTTGAAGTTCATTCTAAATCTTGTTGTGTTGGGATTTTGATGATTTCTTGAGATGTAAGTGAGTGTTTTGAGGGCTGTATTGAGTAGATTAGAGTGTACTTATGTTAAGTAATCCAATCCAAGTTATTGGGGAAGAAACCGTTCGATTCTAGGTGAATTAGGGTGAGAAAACAAGCAAATAAATTCGTCGGATTTTCTGGGTTGGGGCCTGGCGCGTCACGCCAGCCAGAGCACCCCAAACCCTCTTCGGTAGCTTAGGAGCTGGCGCCCAGCGCCACTCAGTGTGCTAGGGTTGCCTGCCCCATCCAGTTTGTCGTCGGTTGCTTCGTTTGAGTTCGTTTAAAGTGCACCTTCACTCCCTTTCGATTTTAACTACTCTAAGCTACTTCTAAACACCTATAAATCATTCATAACATGAATCATAACCTTGAATTCATAATTCAAATTCAAGGTAGAGTTAAGAGTTAAGTTTTGAGATTTCATTGGAACATTCTAAGAAAGTCCCTTTGAGCCCTTTGAAGAGTCTTCTACAACTTCTAGTAACTTGTTTCAAGACTCGAGCAAGTGAGTATGACATGAGTCTACTTTGTCAAAATGAGATCTTTCATATCATGAACCATAACTCTTGAATTCATAATTCACATTCAAGAGAGAGTTAATAGTAGAGTTCAAGGAAACCTTTGAGTTCAATTGTGAATCCTTTGAGATCTATCATCGATTTGAGTTAAGTTTTGAGTAAGTAAGTATAAGAATGAGAAGAGTCGGTTACATGAGTTCCTTATTGATATTTTGACCCTTGAGTCAAGTCATTCATATCCATAACTTCCGCATGAACCCTATAAGTCGAACAATCTAGAGATAAGAAGTATCTTTGAGTCCTTGAGTTAAGTAGTTCATGCTCATTATTCCTCATGAGCCCTCTGAGTTGAGCATTTTTGAAATAAGTAGTATCATTGAAGTTCTTGAGTTCCAAGTATTGAGTTCTATCTATGGTTATTGAAAACCTTGCATTGAGTCGTTCACGTCCATAATTCGGCATGACCCATATTTTAAGAAGTCTTTTACAAACGTTTTAACTTTATTTTATCACTTAAAATTAGAAGAAGAATCTAAAAAATTAACAGCATTTACTGTACCACAAGGATTTTATGAATGGAATGTATTACCATTTGGATATAAAAATGCACCAGGAAGATTTCAACATTTTATGGACACATATTTCACAAAACTAGAAAATTGTATAATATATATAGATGACATATTATTATACTCAAAAACATATGATGAACATATAAAATTATTAGAAAGATTTATAAATATAGTAGAAGAATCAGGAATAAGCCTAAGTAAGAATAAAGCAGAAATTATGAAAAATCAGATAGAATTTTTAGGAATACAAATAGATAAGAATGGAATAAAAATGCAACAACACATAGTACAAAAAATTATAAATTCAGAAGAAATATTAGATACAAAAAAGAAATTACAATCCTTTTTAGGACTAGTAAATCAAGTAAGAGAATATATACCTAAACTAGCAGAATATTTAAAACCATTACAAAGAAAATTGAAAAAAGATGTAGAATATAATTATGATGAAATAGATAAAAAAACAAGTTCAAAAAATAAAAGAACAATGTAAAAAATTACCAAAATTATGTTTTCCAGATGAAAATAAAAAATTCAATTATATAGTCGAGTCTGATGCAAGTGAAAATAATTATGGTGGAGTATTAAAATATAAATATGAAAATGAAAAAATAGAACATCATTGTAGATATTACTCAGGAACATTTACGGAAACGGAAGGAAGATGGGAAATTAATAGAAAAGAATTATTCGCATTATATAAATGTTTATTAGCATTTGAACCATATATTGTATATAATAAATTTATTGTAAGAACAGATAATACGCAAGTTAAATGGTGGCTAACACGAAAGGTACAAGACTCAGTTACTACAAAAGAAATAAGAAGACTCGTATTAAATATTTTAAATTTCTCTTTTACTATTGAAGTGATTAAGACCGACAAAAATATTATTGTAGACTACCTATCAACAGGGGCGGATCTATTAAGGGGTCGTGGGGTGCCACGCCACCCCCCGACTTCGACGGAAACTCTACATATACATAGGTATATATATATAATATTTATATAAATATAAAGCGTGGCACCCAGTGAATAAAATTGGCTTGTGGTGCCATGGTTGGAGGTCAACTTTAGATGGCTAATGTTGTGGGTTCGAATCCCATTTGTACCTATTCTTTTTGAGAAATTTGCTGCAAATATTTTTTTAAGGAAAAAAAAAGGGCTCCAAGCACCTTTTTTTATGGAAAAAAGTTGGCACATTATTTATTTTTTTTATAATTGTTTTTGACTTAAATTAAATTAATTATACTATTACTCCTTTGACTTTTCTTTTATTTGATTAAATACAAATAAAAAGTTCTCTTTCTCTTCAACTATTTCCAAACCCTTCTTCCTCCAAGTTTCAACTTTCCCAAAATTTTCATTGCCCCATTCCAAACCCAAATCACTTGTTGTCGTTGCCTCCCGCCTCCCGCCGCCCGTCTTAGCATTCCGTACAACGGCTAAGCCTCATTTGGGTGCTATTGTTTTCACTTTTGTCCATCCATCCACAACCTTCTACAGATTGTAAGTTTGTAACTCTATTTTTGTAAGATTTTTTTATTTCTATTTCTTGAGTTCTTTCAAGTTTAAATGAGTGATGATTGATTTTATATTAGACAAGAGTTTTGATTTTACTTTGATATTCTAAATTTCTAATGAACATTGTAAGACATTATTGGTTAAAAATTGTGTGATATGAAGCATGTTAATTTGAATTAACTATGACTTACCCTATTAAATTTGAATTAATTGTGAGTTAAATTAAATTTTAATTTTTGTAGGAAAGTGTTCAGTGTTCTAGTTTTGTGAATTGAGATGGAGAAGTTTCTTGCGAAATTTAATCATTCTCAAGCAAGTTCTAGTACGAATGGCAATCCTTCTAGTCTTATAGATGACCTTAATTTAGATTCACTTGAAGCCAATCCAGGAAAAAGAGTACCAATTGCTCACTATAATAACCCTCGAATAAAGGATGAAGTGAGGAAACATTATATTCAAAAAGGGCTTTGTCAACCTAAAATGGATTCATATCCTCCAACTAAAATTGGAAAAAGAGTGCGTCAATTTTGTAAAATTTGGTTTGAAGGTTCATATTCTAAATGGTTGGAGTATAGCGTGGAGAAAGATTCTGTGTATTGTCTATGTTGTTATTTATTCAAAGATGATTTTTTCCATGGAAGTACAAGTGAGTTTTACACAAAAACGGGTTTTAGGAGTTGGAATAGGGCACTTGAAAGATTCCGTAAACATGTTGGTGATGTTAATAGTATTCATAACAAATGTTTCAACAAGATGCTAGATTTGTCAAATCATCATCAATCAATTCAAGTTGTTATTGATAAGCATTCTCAAAAGGTTAATCATAGAGCGTGATGTATTTATAAATGTTAGTAATGATGTCATTATCGATCGTTTTTAGAATATGAAAACTCGTCGAGGGCAATTGTAAATGAATGATGAATATTTATAATATTAGTAATATTATTGAAAGTTTTAAATTTGTTAACTTCATGCTTTTAGTGTGAAGTGTGGATTTGTAATATCTTATTATTTATATTTTATTGATTGATTAATGATATATATCGAAAAAATGAATAATTTAATCAAATATAAAATTAATTTAATCGATAAGTCTATTTGGCACCTACGGACTCTAAATCCTGGATCCGCCACTGCCTATCAAGACAAAGCCGTGCAAACGGAGTTTGAAGAATTACAAATGCAGTAATTATGAAAGAATTACTGGAACAAATTAAGATGCTCAATAATAGAGTATCAATTATGGAGACAAGATATGTGGAGAAGGACCATGGTAAAAAATCAGAGCTAGTAGTGCAGTCGGAGCACTCTAAAAAACCAAATCTAGAAGGTGACGATGGGAAACACCTAAAAACCCAAGCTACTAACAAATTAGATATATTGCAGGTACAAGTACAAAGGAGGAATTATTCACAACAGTTACAAAAAAGAAAAATTATAATTTGAATAAGGTATTTGAAAAGCCTTATGCCCCACCTTATATAGCAAAAAATGAATTATTCATACCTCCACAAATACATACCTATGCAACCTCACTTAACCAAATAAAGAAAACATATAACCATATAACCCGAACATATATTGAAAACATTGAAAAAATTCAAAACTTCCTAAATACCCAACCTATCGAAAATTCGGAAAAATTAAAAACTCATCAAGGATACATAACCCAAAAATTACAAAATTACAACAAATTGATTGCATTACCAAATACCAAACCAAATTTAATAGCGACCTGTTATGCCTATGGACTTATATCAATTGTATATATAATTACAGGAGATGAACTTAGTCAAATACCAGAATTACATCAAGCGTTTATGAACTATAAAAGAATTACCAAAGGACAACTATTCTATATAAGATTTTACTCCGCAACAGCAGAAGTATTATTTGATGAGATAAAACCAGTTATTACAGTAATCAAGATAGGAATGACAAAAGACTATATTATACCAGAAGATATTATGCAACAACTAGTTATACCAAGAACGGAACTACCAGCATTCTATGCAAATAAACGTATTATTGGACTTAGCACAATATTAACGGAATTATCAAATGTCTATGATGAAACGAATTACATATGAAAGTATTGCTCAAGGAACCATTTATTAATTTATTCAACAGCAAAAGAATTACGACCCATGGACAAGTTAGAAGTGAAAAATTGGGCCTTAACACTACTTAGACCAAAGCAAGAACCAATAACAAAAGCAATAAGGAAAGGATTTATTTCAGAAGACAGCTTAGACCAGTATTGTAAACTTATTGGGAAAAAATATACGGAACATGAATGTAGCAGATGCAGCGATACAAACAACTACATACTAGACGTCAATATCGACTAATGGACAATCAAGACTTAAGAGGAAGAATTATTGAAGACAGATGGACAGATGAAGATTAAAGAAAAGAAATTATTGACATACAAGTGGACGGATATAATTAAAAGAAGCAGCATCAGCATGTGACCAGAAAAAGACGTAAAGAAGAAAAGATAAAGAAGGAATCTACTTTTCAAAAAGGAAAAAGTTGACAAGAAGATGTGGTAAAAAAAGAAAAACGACAAAGGAAGAAAGCAACATAAAGAAGAATCACTTAATCATGTCGGGGGACTAATATGTAAATTAGTTAGGGACTTACTTTGTAAATTTCTTTTTCAATATTGCAACTTTAGCCCTTAGGATGTAAGTATAAATAGGATAGCATTTCTCATTTGTAAATCATCAGATCCTCTCAATCCTCTCTCAATTCCCCACTACATCTGTTTAACATTCCAGCTTTGTAAAAAATATATTCAATAAAAAATTACTTTAAATTTCCCAGATAATGGAGCAGCACTTAGCAAACACTGCAATGGAGGTATATCTATATACCTATTTATGATTTATACTTAGTTAATAATCATTATGATTTATGATTATGATTTATGCCTATTTATAATTATGTTTAGCTAAATAATTAATTCCTGTCAACCATAATATTATGTGATATACTTATGATTGTTATTATGAATTAGAATTATTCGATATTTATTATCTAGTTTGCTAGCATAGAGAAAAGTAGGAGAAAACTTCTAGAACTATGCATCCAAAAATGGGAAACCATGAAAGGCAAGAAGGCCTTGTTACGGGAGTACCTAAGTGTTGATGCGCTGTTTAGGAAGATAGTATCTGAAAAAGGTATCATGCTAGTAGTGACCAGATGATAAAGTACGAATACTCTAAGTCATAATGAGTTATCATAAGATTACCATATGGTAGACATGGAAGGCAGGAATAAATTGATAAAAATTGCTAAAAATTAAATGAATATCTCAGATATACCCACTGTAGAAGTTAACAATAGCTATTTTGAAGATAATTATAAAATACTTATTTTCAAAGTATTAGAAAAAATAAACGAATCAAGTATAAGAAAATTAATATGGGAAAAATTAATGAAATACGAAGAAGAAGAAATGAATAACTTAATAAGACAAAATTGGTTTGATGACATAAGAGAAATAATGCAAGAATTATATGAGAGCACAGATTATTTAGACATATATACAGACTATAATAGTGATTAAATTATGATAAATGAAGAATACTTCCAACTATGGAAAGAAGTTATGACTGAAATAGATTCATGGGAAAATATTATAAAAACATACTTAGAAATGTACTTTAAAACACAAGACATACAATACTTAAAAATGTTAATAGAAGGAGCCCAAATAATTCTACATAAAAAAGAAAAAGAAGATGAATTCTATAAAAAAGCATTTATTTGATAAAAGCCTAGATTTTTTATTATTATTTTTTCCATTTTTAGATCTTCTCGATATTTTTCACATATATTTGCATACCATTGTTTTGCAAATTTTATTCTAGCTCCTAATGTATCATGTAATTTTGCTTCTTCCCATGCTTTTATTATTTTTGAACTAAATGGTTCTGGTAATTTCGTAAAATATAAATGCCTTATTCCTGAACTTTCTTGTGTATTATAAACTCCTTTATAATAATATTCTTTGTAAGCACAAGTATATTCATCTAAATAACACATATTGCATATTCCTAATTTATTCATTAAATTTCTATTTATAATTTTATCTTTATTTCATTCTTCTTCCTCTGTTGTCATACTACTAAATTCATTTCTTATAGTTGTTTCATATTTATAAAGTATGTCCATTACTGATGTTGTTTCTTTAGCTTGTATATCTTTACTTGATTTTAATGTCTTTTTACTTTCTTCTTCTAAATTTAAGAACCATAATTTTACTTCTCCTATAAATGTTCTTTCTATATATCCTGGTACTTCTAATATATTAATTTTATTATCTATTATCTATTTTGCTATATATCCTATCCATAGCTGTATAGTTTGATTTATATCTGTTACACAGTCTAAGTTTAAATATTCTGGTTGTAAATTTATTTGTTTAGGACTCCATTTTTTTATATTTAATCTTTTATTCCATAGTGTTTCGTATCTATCTGAACTTGTATAATCTCGTGTATATGTCTGTGGTTTTTCATGTTTTGGATATGTTCTTGTCTCACTAGTACTAGCTTCTGTTTCCTTCATTTTTTCATCATAATTTATTTCTACTTCCGTATTTTCTATTATTTTTATATTTTCTGTATTTTCCATAATTTCCGTATACGTTTCACTTATTTCTGAAGTTTGGTCTACTTCCATATCTTCTTCTACAGTTTCTATGTGTACTTCATTTTGTTTTTTTATTTCTGGTTTTTCTGTAATTTTTTCTTTATATTTTTGTATTTCTGTTAATAATCTATTTTCTTCTTCTTGTTCTTGCTGTTTTTCATATATTTCTTTTAACATTTGTAATTCTTTCTCTAATTCTTTTATTCTATCATTTTTTGTATTTGTTATTTGTTGTATTTTTTCTTCATTTTGCACTTTTATTTTTTCTATTTCTTTTTGTCTATCTATCTCTTCATTTTCTTTTGCTATTCTTATCATAGCCGCTAAACTATCTTCTAGTTTTAATTCTTCTTTTTCTAACATTAAATATAATTGATCTCCTATTTTTTTTTATATCTTCTACCTAAATTTGAGAAAATTATTTTAATTTTTAGTCCATCATAATTTTCATATGTTTTTTCACTTATGGCGAATTCTTCTTTGTTCATTGTTATCCGTGTTTTAGTCTTTCTTTTAACTGAGTTATAAACTTATATTCTAATAATGATATTTTTGTGATTAACTTGTCTAATTTTTGGATATCTTCTTTAGTTTTATTAACTTGTTTATTCAGTTGTTTATATTATACATATAAATATTTTAATTCATGTTTTGTTTGTTTATGTATTCTAATATGTTTATACGGTGTTCTCATTTTATTTTAATTATTTTATTCCTAGGCTCTGATACCAAAATTAGGGGGTGGTTGCGGAATTCGGGCAATGTTTATATTTATCATAGGCTTTTATCAAATAAATATTTTTTTTATAGAATTCATCTTCTTTTTCTTTTTTATGTAGAATTATTTGGGCTCCTTCTATTAACATTTTTAAGTATTGTATGTCTTGTGTTTTAAAGTACATTTCTAAGTATGTTTTTATAATATTTTCCCATGAATCTATTTCAGTCATAACTTCTTTGCATAGTTGGAAGTATTCTTCATTTATCATAATTTAATCACTATTATAGCTCTGATACCAAAATTGGGGGGTAGGTGCTGAATTCGGGCAATGTTTATATTTATCACAGGCTTTTATCAAATAAATATTTTTTTATAAAATTCATCTTCTTTTTCTTTTTTATGTAGAATTATTTGGGCTCCTTCTATTAACATTTTTAAGTATTGTATGTCTTGTGTTTTAAAGTACATTTCTAAGTATGTTTTTATAATATTTTCTCATGAATCTATTTCAGTCATAACTTCTTTCCATAGTTGGAAGTATTCTTCATTTATCATAATTTAATCACTATTATAGTCTGTATATATGTCTAAATAATCTGTGCTCTCATATAATTCTTGCATTATTTCTCTTATGTCATCAAACCAATTTTGTCTTATTAAGTTATTCATTTCTTCTTCTTCGTATTTCATTAATTTTTCCCATATTAATTTTCTTATACTTTATTCGTTTATTTTTTTCTAATACTTTGAAAATAAGTATTTTATAATTATCTTAGGATTTCTTAGTCCTTGAGTAGCATGAGTTGAGTCTTTTGAGTTGAGTACCTTCGAGTTAAGTATCTTGAGTTGATTTGTGCTTCATTGTGTCGAGTACCTTATTGTTGAGTTTCTTTGAGTTGAGAACCTTATTTATGAGTTGAGTATCTTATCCTTGAGTACTTCTGAGTTGAGTAAGTTTGAGAAGAAGTAAGTATGTTCCCCCTTTTTATCAAGTTTCAAGCTTATGTTATGCTTTAGAATTCCCCTTACATGCTCGTACATTCCATGTACTGAGCCATTTGGCCTACATCCTTTCATGATGCAAATTCAGGTATTCGAGATCATCAACGGGAGCTTCGTTGATACCACATGGAGTTCGAGTTAGCTATGGTGAGCCTCCTTGATTCTGGAGGATTTCATTTACTTTTTAGTTATATCAGATGTTAGGATGACGTGGGTCTTGTCCCGGCTTCCATCTTTGTCAGTTAGAGGCTTCATAGATAGATAGCAGAGTTTTAGAATGTCTGTTCATTTATTTTATTAAATGTTTTAAAGACTTAAGTTGTCTATTTTGTGGTGAGTTGAATAGTTTATTTTTATTCAGATTTTTTCATTTGTGTTAAAGCTTTATATTTGAGTTTCATGAATTTTATTTAGTTTTTAAGCTTTATATGTTTGAGTTAGTCTTCAGCTTGTAGTCAACCAGGATGAGGGTTCACTTGGGGATCAACAATGGTTCTCAAGTGCCGGCCATGTCCAAGGTGTAGACTCTGGTCGTGACAAACTTTGTATCAAAGCCAAGAGTTCAAGAGTCCTAGGGTGTCTATAAAACCATGTCAGTAGGGTCTTGCTTATGGTTGTGAGGGCCCCACTTCTATAAACGAGGGACTACAGACATTAAAGAAAAGTTTTCCTTCTTTTATACTCTTAATCTTGTAATAGAGCTAAGTCATAGAGATTTATTCATACTCGTGCGTTTCTTAGATTCATTCGACTATCCATCATACTAGAGGTGGTTGAAAAGTAAAGTCAGTTCTTTATCGATGAGTTTCTCTAAGAAGAGTCTTGAGGAAGTCGTGAGACTCCAGAAGGGCTTGTGAGAAGCCCATGAGTGAGCTAAGTGTTCAGTTTCAAAGGAATGCACCCATAATAATATGAATCGTGCGTTGAGCTAAAAGTGAGTTGTACTCATTTCCTTAAGCCTTGTTTTAGCTGAGATCCTTATGAGGATGTTTGTTTAAAGCTTGGGTAAGATTTTCACCTGCAAAGGTAGCATGAGTTACGAGATCATAAGCAGTAGTAGTGAAAGAGACCAGAGTTAGAGGAAAGTATGCAAAGGTTTAGTAATCATATAAAGGGAGATAGTGATGAGGCAAGCTATGCTATTATAGTTATGCACCCAGTAAGTTTTGATGAGGAGTTTTTACTTATGGGTAGAATAAGAGTTGCTAGTCAAGATGAGATAGAGTATATATTGTTAACTAGAATAGAGTTGATGTCGATGTGCCATTGTATTAGAGGAGACTAGATTCATGTATTGAATAAGAGAGCTGAGTATTTATGAAGTGATTGATCTAAGCTAGGATTATGATTTTTTTTTAGAGGGTTATAATGTTCAGAAGGTTATAGAATTGATCAAGTAATGAGGTATAGTATGGTAGGTGAGCAATCATATTGATATTCGGGTTTAGTAATAAACATTAAGCTTGAATTTGAGATGAGTGCTATGATCAAAAGAATGACAACATGAGGGTGATGATGTTAGTCTTAAGATTTGATCTAGAAGACTTGACATAGAGTAGGTGAGGAATTGAGAAGTTAGCTGCAATAAGTATGAGTGGTACAAGTAAGGGACCCTAACCTTCAGAAAAGGGCAATGGAGTGTGGCTAAGTCACAAGAGTATTAAGAGGGGTACCGAGAGGGTATGTAATTAGAAAAGGCTAACATAAACACCTTGGAAAGAGGTCTTAGTACCTGCTTGTTGAGAGTTCGGTAGTCATAAGGTAAACTTCTCCCAAGTGTTAGAGAAAAAGAGGTTGCAGACCAGTTAGAGATAATGAAATAGGTCCATAACTTTCAAGTGTTAGCTTTAGAACTAAGGGGGAGATGACGAGATAAGAAATCAAGTCTGTTGACACCCAATTTTGACCCTCCCCGATACAAATTAATTCACGAGCTTCTTAATTTCCAAACGACTTAGAATAATTAGTTTCATAAAATTCAAATACTTTTCAAAGTCATTTTAAGAGATCCTAGTCAATTCTCGTAGTTTATAAATAAATGGATATATTTCATATAGTCTTATGGATATAATCGGTATGTTTCATGAATATTTGAAAATCATCTAAAAAAGATTCTATTTTTAATATTATATTAAAATTAGTCTAGCTTAGATTGTGGTTAATTCTAAAAAATCAAAGCATATAGTTGAACTAATTATTTTATTTTGTTTAGATGAGAAGCTCATAAATTAATTATACTAATTCATCTTATTTATGTTTAGTCGAATTTGTAAAATAAGTTTGATTTGGTTAAATTCGTAATTCAAACTTGGTCAAATTAGTAATTCACTTGGCAACAAAAAAAAAAGGGGAAACTAAGTTTTGGGGCCTGTTTGAATAATTTCAGCAACCCATATTGAAATCCAAATTCCCTCTATTTCTTTAGCCCATTCCCTTTTGTTTTCCTTCTAGCAGCCCACTAAGAACCCAATTCCCATTCCTAATTGTCAGCCCAATATCAATACAATACATTCAGCATACCCATCAGCACATTACAAAATCAGCAGCCCACTAGCTCGACCCACTTCTCCCCCGACCTGGCCCAACCTTGCTAAAAAGAAACCCAGAACCCTTCCAACGTTCACATCAGTCCAAGCAACAATACCAAACGGCGTGAACAGCAACATTCACAAACGTCTGCCAGCAATACTCACAAATCAGAAACAACGCAGTACACTGCTCATTTGTCGTCTTCCTCATTCTCCCTCCACAGCAGCGCATCTTCAGCACGTAACACAGACAGTGTGAACACAATAGCAGACGGAAAAGTGACCCAGACGCGCACTTAAATGCCCGCGTCGTCTTCTCTAACGCTATTCGACATGCAGTACAGTGGTACAATGCTTTCGGCTACGGTGAGCTGGAGATTCGTACTTTTGCAGCCTCGTCTAATCGCCCTTACACCTTTAGATCGAGCCATGTGGCATAGCGAGGACGAATAAATCGATCCCGAACATCGATTTCTCCTTTCCTCTTTCGGAATGGGACGAATTTTTAGAGAAAAGGGTGCTTGTCCAAAATGGTGAAAGATTTTGATTTTGAATTTGGGATTGGGCTTTGTTTTGCCCATCTTTTTTTTTTGTCCGTTTCCACCATTCCGAACCCTATTTCCCTTTTATATATGTTGTCTTTTTCACGGTAAGAGAAAAAAAATTAGAGATCTTTGGGAGTTGGAGATTATTAGTTGGAGGAATTTGTGTCCATTAGCAGATACGTAGGTTTTGAAGTAAAAAATAAAATATAGACTCGAAAAACCTACAAATATTATAGAAGATATTCAGGTTCCAGTTTCCTTCTTCCAAACCCAACATTCTTGTTGCTCGTTGAAATTTTAGCAATCACATCTTGGTGGTGAAAGATCGTTTCTACTTAGCTCGCTTGTCTCAGTTCCTGCTCAAAACAAGGTAATACTCCTCCCCGATAATACTTTCTTTCTCTTTTCCTACTTTGATGTTTAATGATGGAGAATCCCTATTCTGGGGCTGGTTTATTACTGTGTATCTTTGAGTTTGTGGTGCTTATGTGACCCATGTATTTAGACGATTTCATGAGTTATGTTAGTGTAGACTTAAGTCCTTTGATGTTCCGTATCTAAAGTTAATGTTTCTCTGCCGCTCTATTCGAGTCTGTTTCATGGCTTTTCTTCTCGAATCTGCTTCTTGAATATAGTCATGAATCTGTGATTAGGTTTAGTGTTTGACGTCACATTCTTCATTCTTCCATCTCAAGTTGGATGAATGAATCAATACGTCAAGATTTGAGTCACTGCTTGTTTGAGTCTTTTGGTTGTATGTTCTGATCATGTTCATTTGCATATATGCTTTGCCGGTTTGAAATTTGTACTCCATTATATCTCTTTTGAATATGATCTGAATTTTGCCTTATATTTATGTGAGGGTTCGAAAAATATAGCTCGTAGGTGATCGATCGGTCAAGTTTTAAATTTGTCTGAGTTGAAGCCTTTCCACGATATAGTGGTGCTCCGTTCTCGTATGCATTCACTGAGCATGAATGTTTTCTTTTCTTCTCTTCAAAAAGTTTTTGTTGATTGAATTTTATTTCAGAGAGACTATAGCCTTATGGTTTAAGTTTTAATTCATTCTCGTTTAGCTTTAAATGCATGTCTTGGTGTATAAAACTTGTGCTGAAACCTACATTATTGTTCTGTTACTTATGCCTGGCCTCTTCCTTCATTCTGAAGTTCTAAAAATGCTAAAAATCCATCTCTTATCCATGTCTAAAATTTCTACAAATACTAGTGCATTTTGTTAATCTTGTTTACTGATTTAAAATACTTAAGTCTATCTCCTTAATACATATGCCTATTACTGCTTTTACTTAGTGGTAGGAAACAATGATTCTGCATTTTGTCATTATTTGTGGACTGCTACATGTTAGGAAGGAAATTTGTTTTTTTTAGGCGGTGATCTACTTTACTTTAAACTAGTTTTAGTCTTGCTCTTTACTTCTTGAATTTAGTTCTTTTTACTCTCATTTATGACATTCCATATTGCATTTTAGACTTAATAATATCCACTCCAATAGTCTACCCCATTTTCAATTGATAATTGCTTCCTTGTCATTATCTTTGCCTAAATGATTATGTCCCAAGTCACTCCATTTGATCACTTGTAGTTTAACTGATTATTTATCATCTTTCGGTGCTTTATCTTATCACGTGAGGTTGATTCAATTCCAAGTTAAGATTTTCCTTAAGTATTGCACGCATTCTTTAGTTCATCTTTGTGTAATATCGGCGATGTGAACTATTCATACGCATATATTGCTCTATTTTTTTTGTGTTTTGATTTTATCATATAAGTTTGAATATGGTCCAATACTAATTCCCTTCTTGTTTTGTTCTTTCTCCGTGTGTGAACTGCCTCTTTTCGAGTCTTTAAAGGCTCCCTCTCCTTGCATTTCGTGGATTGGGCCTCACAGGTCCATTTCTATAGTTTTATCGGGGCAGTAGGTTCAGGAAAGCTGAAATACAGATGCTGAAAATAGAATTTTCTATATCCAAAAAAAAAAATTGGAAAATAGTTGATATACCTGCTATATAACTGGTATACAGTCAGAAATACAATATATAGGTTCAAAATGGGGGATATGCAGATGCTGAAAATGCAGAAACGAGGCCCTAAAGACATCCTAAGTGAAAATGGGCCCAAAAAAAATAAAGGGGCCCAAAAGAAATTCCAGCAGCAGAATCATGGATTAAATAGGCCCAAACCATTGTTTTGGGTCACTTTAGACTTGGGACTGGTTCAGGATTTGGGCCAAAGGCCCAAATTTGATATTTCTTCCCCTTTTACTCTTTATTTATTATTGTATCAACTAACCTTTATTTAGATTATGGTTTAACTTAATTAATCTTCCAAAGGTGGTCATTTCTCTTTCATATAAAAAATATATATTTATTTATTTATTTTTTATATTTATATTCTATACTTAGTTTTATTGCTATTATTAGCTTTGTCAACACTAGAATTATTTTCCTTAGAAGATTTCCCTTCAAGTATTACCGTAAAAATAAAAAAAAATAAAAAAATAAAAATATATATTTATATAAATAAAAAATAAAACATAAATAAATAAGTAACAAATGAGTTTCTTTTGACTTAATTAAATTTTTAAAAAAAGTTAGTCGAAAAGTCATTTTAGTCAAATCGCCGGTCAACCGCAAGTTAGCGGGCATTCCGAGGGCCTAATACCTTCTCGAAATGTACATTAAACTTCGAACCCTTTTTCGATTGATCTTATCTGTTTTGGTCTTTTGAAAATCTTTAAGTTTTTCTTGACTTTTACTAAAAATTAAGTGGCGACTCTGTTCTTTTGGGAATCCGATTTCTCTTGAACCATTAGTTTAATCGATTTTTTGAAATTTAGTCATTTTTTCTTTTATTTATATTTTCGAGTAAAATAAAGTCAAGTGTTTGAGAGTAAGATAGTAATGAGTTCCAAAGAGTTTGGGAGATATCCTTTCAGAGGTCCTTTTAGTAATGGAGTGATGTTCGAAAGAGGAGGTTGATGTTCTTATGATGATAGTGATGGTGTGATAATTTCATCTAAGGTTATAAATGATGAGGAATAGAAGGATGAGGTTCTACTATGAGGAATAGTTAAATGAGAGCCCTTAGTTGGTTCCGAAGGAGTTGGTTAGTAGGAGTCCATGGAGTTGTTAGAGTACTAAGCTTGAATGTGTTGTTAAACATTAGGTGGTTCTTGATATGAGCTCAATGTAGTGGTAAAGAGTAATAGTTTGGGATATGATTCCCTATAGAGAGGTATAGAACCCAAACCTAAAGATTTGGGTTAAACATTGGTAAGAGTAACCCCATTCCATACCCAGTCCAGTTGTCATTCGAGGAAGAATGATCACAAGAGGGAGATATTGTAACACCCTAGAAAATTTTTGAACTAAGAGTCGAACCATCCTTCATTGTGAGTAGGATTTTACCAAGAAATTTAAAATTTCTTTAGTGTTAAGGTCACTATATAGCACTTTGAGTTCCAAGAAGAACTAAAGAGAGTTCATTCAAGTCATTCCTAAGTTCCTTTAAGTTTTGGGTCAAATTCAAACGACCATAACTCTCAGTATAGGAGGAGTTAGGTGGGACATAAGATATTAAATTAAAGGTCGTTGAATCATCTTTCCAACGCCACCGAGTTTTCTAAGTTTCGAGTTGGGATGAGTGAGATATGCTCTTTTTAAGTCAGGTTGTCCAAATAAAAAAAGTTACCCGAAAATAGTAAGGGGTATTTTGATCTTTTCTTTTCCCAATCAGATTTAATTCATTTTTCGTAATGTTTTAAGGGTCTAATCCTATTAGTATCAGTTTTATAATCCTAATATCCACCTAGGGTTTTAGTTGAGAGTTCAAGAAGAGAAAAGAAGAGAAAAGAGGAGAAAATAGGAAAGGATCAAAGTGTTCGTCGAAGTTCTTGAGTTCTCATGCAGATTTTCGCCATGAGTTTGATCCCTAAGAGGTATGTAAGCTTCCATAGTGTTGGGTTTGTTCACCCACATGCCAATCATGTTATTTTCAGCACAAATTTCATTCTTGAAGTTGAAAGATTAGAGTTCTTACTGAGTTCTTGAAGTTCATTCTAAATCTTGTTGTGTTGGGATTTTAGTGATTTCTTGAGATGTAAGTGAGTGTTTTGAGGGCTGTATTGAGTATATTAGAGTGTACTTATGTTAAGTAATCCAATCCAAGTAATTGGGGAAGAAACCGTTCGATTCTAGGCAAATTAGGGTGAGAAAACGAGCAAATAAATTCATCAAATTTTTAGGGATGGGGCCTGGCGTGTCACACCAACCAGAGCGCCCCAAACCCTCTTCTATAGTTTAGGGGCTGGCGTCCCATTCCACTCAGTGCGCCAGGGTCGCCTGCCCCATCCAGTTTGTCATCGTTTGCTTGTTTGAGTTCGTTTAAAGTGCACCTTCACTCCCTTTCGATTCTAACTACTCTAAGCTACTTCTAAACACCTAGAAATCATTCATAACATGAATCATAACCTTGAATTCATAATTCAAGTTCAAGGTAGAGTTAAGAGTTAAGTTTTAAGATTTCATTCGAACATTCTAAGAAAGTCCCTTTGAGCCCTTTTGAAGAGTCTTCTATAACTTCTAGTAACTTGTTTCAAGACTCGAGCAAGTGAGTATGACATGAGTCTACTTTGTCAGCATGAGATCTTTCATATCATGAACCATAACTCTTGAATTCATAATTCACATTCAAGAGAGAGTTAAGAGTAGAGTTCAAGGAAGCCTTTGAGTTCAATTGTGAATCCTTTGAGATCCATCATCCATTTGAGTTAAGATTTGAGTAAGTATAAGAATGAGAAGAGTTGGTTACGTGAGTTCCTTATTGATATTTTGACCCTTGAGTCGAGTCGTTCATGTCCATAACTTCCTCATGAACCCTATAAGTCGAGCATTCTTGAGATGAGAAATATCTTTGAGTCCTTGAGTTAAGCAGTTTATGCTCATAATTACGCATAAACCCTCTGAGTTGAGCATTCTTGAAATGAGTAGTATCATTGAAGTTCTTGAGTAGTATTGAGTTCTATCTATGGTTATTGAAAACCTTGCATTGAGTCGCTCACGTCCATAATTTGGCATGAACCATATTTTAAGAAGTCTTTTACAAACGTTTTAACTTTGTTTTAAGACTTAAGCTTTGAGTTGAGTAAAGAGTAAGAGCAAAGTTCTTTTCTTCAAAGATTATACGGGAACTAAGTATTTCCAAGAGTTAAAATGTTTTCACATTTGAATAAGAAAGGGAACATTGATTTCCAAGAGAGCTTTTAAGCTCAGTTTTGAGTAATTATCTCAAACAAAAGAAAGAGTTTTGTTTTAAAAACATAGAGTATATTTTTGGGACTAGTATTGAGCACCGATATGGGGACGCGAGTTCATAATAACTCAAGTCATCATAAACCATGCATGTAGCCATCATGGGTAGAAAAAGGATCATATTTTTTAGATGATTCCTTAATACTTTTTAGCATAGACTAGTGGATCCACTTAGTTAAGGAGTTCTATATGACGGCAAAGTATATGATAGTTATGGCAGCAAGGGCAAGACGTTGTATCCTCACTTAGGCTCATAGTGATGGTTGTCAGTTTGAGAAACTCCCATAGAGTTATATTGTGTTTTTATATACACATTGAGTATTATTATATTTTTCAATAGATTGAGTTCTATCTACAATTTTACAGCTTTTTATATATATTGCATCTTTTACTATTGCTTTATCCTTGAGTATCATGAGTTGAGTCTTTCGAGTTGAGTATCTTGAGTTGATCCGTGCTTCATTGTGTTGAGTACCTTATTTTTTTTTTTCACTGAGTTCAGAACGTTATTACTGAGTTGAGTATCTTATCCTTGAGTACTTCTGAGTTGAGTAACTTTGAGAAGAGATAAGTATGTTCCCTTTTTATTTTTTTTATCAAGTTTCAAGCTTATGTTATGCTTTATAATTCCCCTTACATGCTTGTACATTCCATGTACTGAGCCATTTGGCATGCATACTTTCATGATGCAAATTCAGGTATTCAGGATCATCAACAGGAGCTTCGTTGATACCACATGGAGTCCATGTTAGCTATGGTGAGCCTCTTTGATTCCGAAGGATTTCATTTACTTTTCAGTTATATCAGTTGTTACGATGTCGTGGGTCTTGTCCCGACTTCCATCTTTGTCAGTTAGAGGCTTCATAGATAGTAGAGTTTCAGAATGGCTGTTCATTTATATTATTAAATGCTTTAAAGACTTAAGTTGCCTATTTTATGGCGAGTTGAATAATTTATTTTTACTCAGAGTTTTTCATTTGAGTTAAAGCTTTGTATTTGAATTCCATGAATTTTATTCAGTTTTTAAGCTTTGTATGCTTGAGTTAGTCTTCCGCTTGTAGTCAACCAGGATGAGGATTTGCTTGGAGACCAGTAATGGTTCTCGAGTGCCGGCCACATCCAGGGTGTAGACTTCGGGTCGTGACAATTTGCTAGCTTAATATCTAGGGAAAATTGTATGAAATAGCAAACTATTAATTCAAATTAAATGATATAGCCATAGTTTATTTTAATTGTAATTCGCAGCAAACATCCTTTTTTTTTTTGCCATCTGATTCGGTATACAATTAGCCATTTTTGGTATACAATTAGTCATTTTATACATTTCGGTATAAAATGTATAAAATGCGTTTGTGTTTGTATAAAGCGAGAGAAAAGTGTATATACAAATACAAATACATATATTTTCGTCCTATACACTTATAATTATACAAATACAAATCTTATTATACAAATTATGATGTATATATGAATTTATACAAAACTGAATAATTTGTATAAAATTGGATGTTTGTAACGAATTATACAAATCAAAAGCTCCATAGCAAAACATAAAATTTGCTATGGAGCGCAATTATGCAAACTGAGCTATAAAATACAAATATGATTTTTATGTTTGCTATATGTGAAAGTTGCTCTAATATCTATTATTATGTGTCAAAAAATATTTTTTATACATCGTATACAATATACAAAAATAAATATACATTTGTTCGCTATTATTTTAGAGAGCGATTGTTTAGGTCAATTTCTATTTTATTTTTTTAAAGTTTGGAATTGTAAAAATGGAGAAGAAAACAACAAGAGAATATATATATTTTTTTTTAAATGTTGTCTATCATATTTAAAGAAATTATGTTATTTGAATTACGGTTTCTCTTCTTATGCCTTTTTTAAAAAACCTTCGTTTGCTTTTATTATTGTATCACTTCAAATTTTTAAAATTTAGTAAGTTAGATGAACACTTATTTGTATAAGATTTCTATTATATAAGGGATTAAGTGTTTGATTTTAAAAGTATATACAAAAAAAAGTAATATATTCATGTAGGAAATAATTTACTCTAATTAATATGTATTTTCCCCTCAGTTTAAATTTGATCGTGATAGAACAATTTTATTTAGTGTAACCACATATTTGATACAAAATAATAAAACCAGTGACGACATTTATGTCTAATTAAATAGTTCATAACTAATATGATTTTTTTGATAATTCCTTACGAACTCATTTGCCTCGCACTTTTCCATGCCAATTCAAAGACCAGAAATAGATTGAAACATTTGTCTCTCATGCTTTTACAAGCCAATAAATAGAAGAAAGATTTAAGTTGCATATTGTCTCAACTTTTTTATACTATTGTAATATATTTTATATGTCAAATTCAAAATTTCATCCACCATTTTTCATGGACACCATTCATTTAGTAATCATCTAAGATGAGAGGAAAGGGGAAATTCATTTAAACATTACAAGAAGATTACTCTTGCTATAACATTAGTCACGTATAACAAGAAACACTCTCATTGGACCAGGTTGATGTAAGTGAAAGAATTGGAGTAGAAGACTTATCTTGTTCAGATTAACAACAACAATAAATTTAGTGAAATTTCACGAGATGAATAGAGTGTATACAGACATTATCAATTATATTTGAGATATAGCTAACAAAACAGTAGAACAGGTAACAAAATATCATCAATTATTTTTTCTACTGAAATAAATGAACACAACATGAAATTAATTACATAGACCATTAAGATTAACATAAGAACTTCTTAGAGAAGTACATACAAGAATATTCCCATTGGTTAGAATAATTATTACAACACTCAAGCAAGAAAAAAAAACAGTTATTTATATAATATGAAGCATGCATCAACTCCCTAACTTAGTTGATCTACATTATGAACAAATCCTAAAGAAATTATATGCACTGACGATATAATAAACAACTAATATGACCATGCACGTATTGAATAACGAACGTTCTCCTCAATCAACAATTTTAAGATTATTAATATCTTTTGTACTGGCAGGAATACAACTTGAACTCCTAGCAATCCCACCTTTCTTTTGAGTATCTCTAGGACTAAGAGAGTTAGCTCTACTCTTTTTCAATATTTCCCTCATAGCCTCAGCTTGAAAAAGCACAGGATATGCCCTACTAAGTCTATTAAACTTAGAACATGCATTCATATGTTCATTTAAAGCTTCTTCTAACTTCTTACCTCCATTCTTCTCCATCTCTTCCTTCACAGCTTCAGAACACAAACCACAAATCAACTTCCCTGAATATTTCTCCTTAACTCTCTTAACATATTCAAGTGTGCATTCTTCAGACATACCACAACACTCACACTTTGCATCTTCAACTTCAGAAATAGGTGGAAGCACATTCTTCTCAATATTATTATGATCAGATACTACTAATGCTACTTCTTTGCTAAGTTCAAATGAGATATCAGATATTGTTCTTTGGAGACCATTAATGGCAAGTTTTTTAATCCTAACAATAGTTTCTTCTCTATTATGTCCCATGATGAGATTATAAAGATTAGTGTTTGATTTTGTAAGAGATGGAAAAAGGGTTTTCTTGAAGATTGAGTAGTATATAGAAAAATTGTATGTTAAGCTTCTAATTTATACTTGAAGGGAACATATATGGGAAGTGTATGTGTACAAATATGTCTTAAGTCAACATTTAATGTATGTGTGCCTTTGAGTGAGTTGAAGGAGAGAGACAAAGAAAAAGGGAGATTAATCTTGATTCAACTGGATATTTCATTGCATATATGAGTATTATCTAATAATAATAATGTATGTTCATTCTTGTTTTCAAAGTTTGTAGTTGTAGTCTATTGATTAGTAATAATTTCACCATAGATCATTTAGGTGTACTACTTCTACAAGGTTAATGAAATTGGCTTTCGAAAAATAAAAAGTATCACATAAATTAAAACGTACAATATCTCTTTAAGGATCCGGGATCATTAAACTTAATTATAACAATGGTTAGTTACTTTTGAGATACTGGAAAATAGCATTATTATTTCTGTTGTGGGATATCAATTTGCCAATATTTATTCTAGAATAAAAAATAATATCATAGAAAAAATTATAATCTAATTACACAAGAGGGTTAGGTCTAGGAGTGGAGTAAGTTGCCTACATGCAAGTTCAATCGAACTAGATTTTGCTCAAAACAGTGTTATATATCATTTAAAGTAGTTATTATAAAATTTAGGACTCATAAAGTTAAAATTTTAATTTCGCCTCTCAGATGAATATGCTTTGTACCTATGAGATTGTGAAGGGTTTTGTGAGTTGTTCACGGGACTAACACTCCGACCATCACTTTTTTAGTGTTGTTGGAAGAAAATGAAACCATGAAAAGTAGAAAATAAAGAAAAGAATATAGTTAACTTTATATGTTCTTTTTACCTAATACAAATACATAAATTGAAAAAACAACAATGAAGTTCACAAGCAATGAACAAAAAGCAAAATCTTGTGCCTTTTTGGGTAGATTTAGATATACCATATGAAGGAAAAAAATCAACTTTAATTGCTTTAGTTTGTGACAGAATCACATGAATCTTGAAAATAGCAATAAGCAAAAAGGGAGTTTTGTGGCTGCACTACTTTGCTTAGTGATGGATAAGTTTAACTTATTTTGTTCCAAAAGTAATAGTTTTTGGCTTTCTTTTTAGGGAAAAAGGTCTGAAATATATCTGAACTTTGATCAAAATTGTTGTAATGATCTCAAACTTTGGATAGGACCTATTACCCCCTGCACTATTTAATAATGTATTTTAAAGATATATATGTGCCCACGTCGACAAGTTACTATTTATAATAATGCAATATTTATGATGTCCATGTGGGCACTTATATATCTTTAAAATACATTGTTAAATAGTGCAGGAGATAATAGGTCCTGCCCAAAGTTTGGGATTGTTACAACAATTTCTATCAAAGTTCAGATATATTTCGAACCTTTTTTCCGCTTTTTATAAAGTTTTATTTCCTTACCATATGAGAATATTATACATTAAGGTGAATTTATGCATCTTATTAGCTAAGTATTTTATTATTATAAATCATAGTATCTTTGTTATAATTGGTCTTTGCCTTCATCCTTTGGTTTTAAATTGCGAGAGGTTTATGCATACTTGACAACTTAATGCCTAATTATTCGATTAGTGACAATAATATTTATTGAGATTTATACATACTTGAAGTTAATTTTCAAATGGTTGTTTTGCCTAATCTTTTCCACATACTTTGTGAAATAAGATATCATGATATTTGTGTATTTGAAATATAAGTTTCATTCTATCATAAAGAATAAATATTAATCATCAATTTATCAAAACAATAATAAATCTAGAAAAACATCTAACACACTTTTAAATTTTTCGTGTATGGTTGTGTTCAATCATGCATGACTAATTAAATGCATGTTAAAACTGACTAAAATGTCAGTCATGTATGCCCGCATGTAGAAACAGAAGCAGAAAAAAAACATTTATCTTTCTGAAATTCGTGCAAAATAAAACAAACGGCAGATAATAATTACGAGCATGTTTGAATTGACTTATTTTAAGTACTTTTATAGTGTTTGGATAAATTTAAAAAGTGTTTTTTGAGTTAAAATAGTAAGAATGAGTCAAAAACTATAAGTTAGAATTTCAATCTATGAGTTTTGGCTTATAAGTTCAAAAATCAAAAGTCAATCCAAATCGATTCTAAACAGGGCATCAAAATAGGTCGCCCTTTGAATATTTTTTTGGAAAAATTACTGAAATACACGTCTTATGTTTCTCTTATTTTCAATATCCCCTTCTATTTCTAAAAACCTCTAAAATCTCTTATTTCTTTAATGTATCCGAGCTACATATTAATGTATCCGAGCCAGTATTTAATGTATCTGAGCTACATATTATGTATTCGATTTATTTTATAATGTATCCGAGCTACATATTATGTATACGGTTTATGTTATAATGTATCCGAGATACTCTTTAATGTATTCGAGCTGCATATTATGTATCCGATTTGTGTTACTTTTTAAGAAATTAATGTAATTACAAACTAAAGAGGGGTAGATTGTAATTTCATATTAAAACTATATGATTCCTAAAATTTATCCTTTTTTTTCTCTTTTTTTTTTTTAGTCCAGATATTTAATGTAGGCCCAATCCACAAGTAGCTCAGCTTGAGATACATAAGGATGGCCCAAAAAACTTAACTGGCCCATATCTTTGTCAAGAACTTATTGCCACAACAAATTGGTAAAATCTTAGTTCATTTTCAATAGTTGATCAAAGACCACAAAAAAATAAATATACACGATGAATCGAATACATGTATTATTTATGGTATTATTTAATCCTTAGTTTGATAATATAAATTAAACAAACAAATATATATTGCATAGAAGAAAATGAGTAATCAACAAAAGACCATAACAAATATATATGTTATAATCCTTTATATTGCTCTGAATTAACATGTAAAAGTTTTTAAATTTAACTCTTTTATTAGAAATTTTTGAAAGGAGACTGGATATAATTTTCAAAAGAAAGTGAACTAACTTGCGTGTCAGTTGCGATATCTCCTTTGCAAATTCAAAGAAAGACTTAAAAAGGATTAAAGGTCATTTGGTTTGAATACAAGTTACGATAAACTTAGTTATGTTAGAATTAGTTATTCTGATATAATTTCTTAATGAATGCATTGCATAATTTCTATGAATAAATTGTTTGTTTATAAAAATACATTTCATAAGTGTAAAAGATGTATAAGTGATGTATAAAAGGATTTTGAAGTGATAATTTTGTCGTTTTAACTATTTTATTTTGAAACAAGTTATTTAGGATCATTTTTCTATTCAAAGACCGAAATAACTTATCTCAGTACTAATTATTAATTCTAAAATAAGTTATTATAAAATTATCTTTCTTTATCCATCATATCAATCGTGTTCAAGTGTTTAACTGAAAAAGTGGTGGAATTTTTTTAACCATCATTTTCCACAAGTCTGTTTCTTTGCATTGAACACTTCAACTTAGCTATTGAAGCAAAAGTTGGATGAGAGACTAAGCCAACATACTTTTTGAAAAAAATAAAATCTTTATCATCATGCGAAAAAATAATCTCATTGTCAACGGAAAGAGTATCAAGTACAAAATCGAAATTGAATAATGTCCACATGCTCTATGGTATTTAGTAACTTAAATTAAATTATTATATAGAGCCAACCATTTTCTAGGACTGTGAAGTGGACATTATGTTGACGCAAGTGTGAATATTGAATAGACATGGACCTTATGATCGTTGTGGGAAGTAAATAAGAGAGATTTATAGATAAGATTTGAATTTTGAAAAGAATATTGACAGCTATTTGGGGGCTGCATCTTTTTATTATTCTAAATTTTATATAAATTTATGAAGAGGGAAGTATTGAAATATTTTTTAAACTTGGTACAAATTATTAGTTTCGTATTTAAATTATTGACAGCTTTAAAAACACTCATCTACTTGACTAATTAAATTTAAATACACCCCGATATGTCGCATGACATTAACAAGTGGTCACGAATTCTTGTAGAAGCGTGAGACTCTTAATAAAAAGCCAAAAGAAGTGTTGAAACACCCATAAACTTGATGAAAAATTAGAGGTGCATTTCACTCGTGTTGCAAGATTAGGGGTGTGTTGAAGTTTAGTTAGTCAAGTAAATTGAAGGAGTATTTTTAAGATTGTTAATAGTTCAAAAATAAAACTAATAATTTGCATTTAGTTTGGAAGTGTTTTCAATACTTCTCTCATTTAAGAATATATGGGAAGATTTTTCAAAATGTTGAATGATTTACATGGAAATGTAATAATAAGTGTTCAGCATTCGGTCATTTTGCATTTTTCTCTATACAATATATGCTAATTTGGAAAATATCAAAATTTGACCACTTTTTACACTAAGTTTAAAAAATTAATTTCTCAAAGATATTATCATTAGAAATATTTCCCTCGATGCAAATATATCTCTCAAAATTTAACAGGCTCACCTAATATAAAATTAAAAGTATATATTAAAAATTCATTGGGAGTTTGGGACGGCAATGCGTAGTGGCTCCACGTCTAAACAACCAACCTTAGATGCTTAACTGCATTCGAATGCGAACTTGTTGCCCTCTATTGGTGTTCATCTTGCACGAAACTTGATTCTCTGTTCATTACAAATTGAGTTTGCTTCACACATTATATAGGTGAAAAACTAGTCTTCACTCATATTTTATATTTAATTATAGGTCTTCGATGACAGTTCAGTATTAATGGCAGAACAAGAAATTTTGATAAAGGGTGTTCAAGAATCGTATAGGAAAAAAAAAAAATTAACGAATGGATGCACTAAAGTTTTATAAATTAAACTAAGTAATATAAATAATAATTATTTTTAATTAAAAAATAGGGAGAAGGTATAACATTCCCCAAAACTAGGACCGAAATCTAAGAGACATACTTTAACTAAACTAAGGTCCTATTATCCCCGAACTCATTTTTTTATAATTATGTGCATCTTTTTAACTTACGTATATAAAAATTTAGTGTGATTTTACTGTATACGAAAGTTTTGAATATCTATCGAGAGATTAATTAAATATATGTAATTTTTGGCAAACACTTAACTCCTTGAGGAGACTCCCTACCCTAGATACCATTACAATTTATGGTGGCCCCAAATATGTATTTTTGCTTGTACCCGAACTTTTATTCTTTAATTTACGTAAATAAATAAAACTTTATATTATACGTGGACGCATACATTAATGTATATGCTACGTTTTGAAAAATATATTTGCTAGGTCGTTATTTTTCACATAAAAGACGTTAATGTCACTGCTTATAATTTTTTTCTTTTTTAATTATCAAAGAATCTTAATTAATCGATAATAGTAAGATGGTTTATTAAGAGATATATTTATAGACTGTATCACAATAATTATCTAATACATGTCCTGACTCCTGATGGTATAACTAAACATAAAACATAAACAAAAAACCTGTATAGTAGTAAACATTTGAATTTTGGAAAGGAATAAAAGCATTTTGATGCTGGATCTTTTAAAAAATAAAAATGAAAATAACGTAAAATCAGAAATCGAAGTAAACATTTAATTCTGGAACGATAAAAAACCATTTTGCTGCTGGAATATATTTTTCTTTATGTAACGTAAAATCAGATATACATAGTAATAACAACTTATTATAACTATTTTATTTATTTTATTAGAATAGTTCAGTCACTCAATTTTATTTTATTGCTCATTTAATTAGACAATATACTTAAAAAATTACTTAATTTTACTCTCTAACGCAAAAATCATTCATCTACTGTTTTTTCACCTGTAAAATCGTTAAAATTGGTTAAGAAAAAAAAGGATACGGATGGTAGGCTAACAAGAATGTTAGCGACTGAAATCACCTATTAGGACTAACGTGGAAGCAAGATTCTTTAGTCATTGGACCTAATTTAAGTAAACTAAATTTCTCCTCCTTTAGTTTGCGATAGAAATCAACCGTTCAATTTCTACTAAGATTTAATTTTTATTTTAAATTATTTTTGTAATTTTTTCTATGTAATAAAATTATTAATTTTCTTTATTATAAATAGAGCTGTCAAAATAGGCTTAGTTCATGGGATGGGCTCAATTCAACCCGTCATTAGAGCAGAATTGGAATATGATTTTTTAAGCTCATTTAAAACTAAGGCTTATAAGTCCGATCCATATAAGCATCTAGCTGTTCAGGTTTGATTAGGGTCGGCCCGAGGTTGTCCCATGAGACAAAACTATTTATGTAAGGGTAACTTACAAAAAGTTCACTAATGTATGAGCTAATTATTTAGATGCACGTTATGTTGTAATATTATGAATCTTACGAGATTTTGGATTCTGCCATTATAGAAAATCCAACGGGGAAAAATTTGGGGCCGGAAAACTTTTTCGTAGTATCTTGAAATTTTCCAACCTATCCCAAATTTGGACGAAATCGGAGTCCTCAAAGCGTAGAGAAATTTGGTAGCAATCGGGTGACCTAATTATGATTTTGATTACATGAGGTGTTAGATAACTTGTTAAGGAAGTCGTACGACTTTACGAAATTGAATTTGGGTGAGTAGAACTCCCGTAATCGATCTTAGCGTAAATGGCATTTTCTGAGCGTTGTGGGTTAGAGGTGTGTTGTGAAATGGGGATTTGGAAATTCTTGAAATAGCTCACTGGTTTGAGAATCCCGCCCTGGCGGGGATTTCTGCCGCTGTGGCAGGCAGGACGCGAATTAAAGACGTTAATAAACCCCTAAACGACCTCATTATGGACTTTTCGAATTTTAGAGCTAAGGAACGAACCCCAGGCAACTTGTACTCGTTTTTCACCATTCTTGAGGCTAAAGGTAAGCTTTTCATTCTCCGAATCCGTTTTTCGATCCGTAGAACGTAATAGTATGGGTTAATAATGATGGGGAAGGGTTTTGTTATAGATGATATGGTGGAAACAACCCTAAATTGGATAATTAAGATCATGGATTTGATTTAGGGTTCATAGAATTGTTAGTAATCCGGATAATTAGTGATTGTTTATTGATTCCCGTATTATATTAATTGTTTGTAGACCAAGAACAAGCGGAACGAATTTGGAAAAGGAGATCAAGTTTCTTAGGGTTTCAAGCTTGTTTTGAGGTAGGTGATGGTTGTGATTCTATGATTGTGTGATGTATTCTTGTTATTACTTCATTATGATGCATGTATGTATACGAATGTTGCATTGTTGACTCACACTTGTGGTAAATGAGATAGATGAATGATTATATGCTGAATGTATGACTTGAAAGTATACTTGTGTTTGTGATTGTGGTGTGATGGATTAGATTGCTACATTCCAGCATAACTAACTTGAATTGGATTGCCACGTTTCGGCGTAAATGGGATCGGATTTCCACGTTCTGGCATAACTTTGGGATTGGGTACCACATTTTGGTGCACTAATAGTTTGGGTTTAGGTTCCATGAGAGGACCAACTACTTGTGATAAATGTGAAATTGTTGAAGCATGTGATAGTCAATATTGTATATGTTCGATATATTGCATGATTATATTGTTGTAATTAACTTGTTTATGTTGCACTTAGTGGGATAGCCGCGTGATCCTACTAGTACACGGTGGTTGTGTACTCATACTGCACTTGCTCTTATTTTTGTTGAGTATAAGGCATCTTTCGGCGGCTATTGATAGACCTCGCTTAGAAGATCTGTGATCGTTGCTTTCAAATTCAAAGGTGAGCTATCATTTTCCGAGTTCTATGTGCATCATTTTCGGACTTAGACATTTGCTTTAGCTAGTTGTTAGTTCATTGGATTGGGGTTGCATCCCTTCTTGTTTAAAACTTGGTTATCGTTTAGTAGTTTTGGTACATTGACTTTTAGTTTCTAGGTTGTTTACTTCCGCATTTGTTTAGTTAGTTCTTTAGAATCCTTGTTGAAGTTATGGAAACTTCTTACTTAGTTTATTTAACTTGCTTCCGTAACTTAAATGCCTTAGTTATTATTTTAGTTGCTTGGGTTTTAGTTGTAGTAGTGGTTCTCCCACCGGAGAGTTAGTGTGGGTGCCAATCACGACGGTTGGGATAGTAACAAAGTTGGTATCAGAGCCTAGGTTCGTTCATATCGATGTACCAAAATGAGTCTAATGGAGTCTTGCGGAACGGTATTGGGACGCCTTTACTTTTCTTCGAGAAACTATAGGACTTTAGAAAATCTCTCTATTTTTCTCTTGTCTCCTTCGTGCTATAACTTAATTCCAATTAGTATCTGTCGATTCGAATTGGTATCTAATCTCTTTCGCTCTTCTGTCCGTAGATGGTTAACACTAGATTTAACGGTGTTCATCTCGTAGCTCCCGTCAATGCTCCAACTGAGGAACCTGCAGCGAGAGGTCGCAGTTGAGGCAGGGGTAGAGGAAGAGCTAAGGGAAGAGATCATGGAAGAGTAGCGCCTGTTGGGAATGAGGCACCGATTGACAATGTTCCCCAAAATGAGGCACCGGTTGACAATGTTCCCCAAAATGAGGCACTGCCAGTCTATAATGAGGAGATAGAAGAGGATATTGAGGTTGGAGATGTTGAGGAAATTGGACAAGAGGAAGAGGTGCCAACGGAGACTACGGTTGTTCCTCCCTTGGATCTAGTGTTAACGCAGCAGATCATGTCGTTCTTGAAAGGGTTGGCTGGTCCTGAAGTGCTCCCATCTACTCAAGTTCATACTAATCCTCCTGTTGCTAGCACTACGCCCAAGACGGGTGGAAATATAGGTACTGATGCTTTTTTCCATCCTTTGTTGGGTTCCGTTATGACCGGTAACGAACATGACATGTTGACTAAGTTTCTGAAGCTTATGCCTCTGGTATTTCTTGGTTCTAAGAGTGAGGATACTTATGAGTTTATCTTAGACTGTTATGAGAGGCTGCATAAATGGGGTATTGTTCACCAATATGGGGTTGAGTTCGTGTCTTTCCAACTTCAAGGTGCGGCTAAGCAATAGTGGAGAGCTTCATTGGAATGTAGATCTTCCACTTTACCTCTACGTACTTGGACTCAATTTCATGCTTTGTTTCTAGAAAAGTATGTACCTAAAACTTTGAGGGATCGCAAGAAGGATGAGTTTATGGCCTTAGAGCAAGGTGGTATGTTTGTGGCTGCTTATGAGGCCAAGTTTCATGATTATTCTAGATATGCTACGCAGTTGGTGACTACAGAAGATGAGAGGATCTGGTTATTCATTAGGGGATTGAATTCAGAGTTACAAGTATTATCTGCTCATATGACTTCTGCAGGGAGGAGCTTTAATGAAGTGACAGATTATGTTAAAAAAAGTGTAGGGGGTGAGGCGAGACGGTCAGGCTAAGGCGTTGGCTAAGAGAACCAAGAATTTCGGTAATTCTCAGGGCTGCTATGCTAGAGGATCCAGTCGACCAATGCTGGCAGCCAAGCCAATTCAGTCCACTATGCCCGCCTCTATAGGTAACTACTTGGGAACTCCATCTTATAAATTTCAAGATAGCTAGGGAGTCGCACATTCCATGAGCAGCAGACCATCGTTTGATCGTACTTGCTACAATTGTGGAGAGCCTAGGCATATAAGAAGAGATTGTCCCCATCCGCATGTATTTGAGTCCGTACAACAGTCTTCTAGAGCAGTGGTACCCGCGGGGAATGATAATAATGGTAGAGGACGTCCACAAGGTGGGTGAGGAGGTAATTAGCGAGGCCGTTGATGTAGAGTAAATGGTGGTGGAGGTAGAGGTAACACGCAACCAGGAAGGGAAGTGACTCGTCAAGATGATAGGGCTCAATGTTATGCTTTTCTGGGCAAGAATGAGGCACAGACGTTTGACGCAGTGATCGCATGTACTATTCTTGTTTGTAATCGGATGGCTAATGTGTTGTTTAAGGGTTCTACTTTTTCTTATGTGTCCATGAGATTTGCCTCAGAATTTGATATGAATTGTGATATTCTTGATGCCCTCATTCATGTTTCTACCCCAGTTGGAGAGTCAGTTACCCATGTCTCTTGTGCTTGCCCTATTTTGTTTATGGGATATCAGACTTGGGCTGATTTGGTGATTTTGGATATGATTGACTTTGACATAATCTTAGGCATGACTATGTTGTGCTTATTTATAATACTAAGTCTGTAACTCTAGAAATTTCGGGAAGGGAAAAATTAGAGTGGGAACGGGTGTACAAGCCTAAGCAAGCTAAGATTATATCCTCCATTCGGGCTAGTAAATTAGTAGAGTAGGGTTGTTTGGCTTATTTGGCTCATATTAGGGACGTTGAGATTGAGGTTCCATCTATTGAGTCTATTCTTTAGGTGTCCGAATTTAGTGAAGTGTTTCCCAATGACTTGTCTGGTATGCCTCCGAATAGGGATATAGATTTGTGCATTGACTTAGAGCCTGGTAAGCGCCCCATTTACATCCCTCCATATCGCATGGCTCTGGCAGAATTGAGAGAGCTTAAGGCTCAAATCCAAGAACTTCTTGATAAGGGATTTATCCATCCTAGTCCTTTCTCATGGGGTGCTCCAGTTTTGTTTGTTAAGAAGAAGGATGGTAGCATGAGAATGTGTATAGATTACCGGCAATTGAATAGGGTCACTATTCAAAACAAGTATCCATTACCTCGAATAGATGATCTCTTTGACCAATTGCAAGGGGCATCAATTTTCTCTAAGATTGATCTAAGATCCAGTTACCATCAATTAAAAATTAGACCTAAAGATGTGCCTAAGACGGTGTTTAGAACTCGTTATGGGCATTATGAGTTTTTGGTTATGTCGTTTGGGTTGACCAATGCATCTGCAACTTTCATGAGTTTAATGAATGGGGTGTTCAAACAATTTCTTGATTCGTTTGTAATAGTATTTATTGATGATATTTTGGTCTATTTGAAAAGTGAGGAAGAGCATGCGGACCATCTTCATATTGTTCTGGGTGTTCTTGGGAGGCAAAAGTTGTATGTTAAATTTTCTAAGTGTGAATTTTGGTTGAAATCGGTTGTATTTTTAGGGCATGTAGTTTCAAAAGAAGGTGTAATGGTAGATCCTCAAAAGATTGAGGCGGTTAAAAATTGGGTTTGGCCTTGCTCTGTGACGGAAGTTAGGAGTTTTGTGGGACTCGCTAGCTATTATCGTCGGTTTGTGAAGAATTTTGCTTCTATTGCAACGCACTTGACTAATTTGACTAAAAAGGAGATACCATTTGAATAGATCAAAAAATGTGAGGAGAGCTTCCAAAAGCTCAAGACTTTCTTGACCACCGTGCCTATTCTAGCATTACCGATTGAAGGTAAGGATTTTATTGTTTATTGTGATGCTTCACATTCTGGTTTGGGTGTTGTGTTGATGCATGATAAGAATGTTATAGCTTATGCCTCGCGCCAATTGAAGGTACATGAGAGGAATTACCCAACGCATGATTTAGAGTTGACAGCGGTAGTGTTTGCTCTTAAGATATGGCGGCATTACCTCTATAGTGTTAAGTGTGAAGTATTTACCGATCACCGTAATTTGCAGCATGTGTTTACTCAAAATGATCTGAATTTGAGACAACGAAGGTGGATGGAGTTACTTAAAGATTATGACGTGACCATTCAATACCATCCGGACAAGACCAATGTGGTGGCAGATGATTTGAGTCGAAAAATGGTGAGTATGGGTACTTTAGCTTGCTTGAGTGTATCCAAGCGACCTCTAGCCAAAGAAATTCAGAACTTGGAGTCCAAATTCATGCAATTGGGAATCTTAGAAAGAGGTGGGGTATTAGCTAGTATTGAAGTGAGGGCCACATTCATTGATAAGATCAAGGCCAAGCAATTTGAAGATGGAAATTTGGAGAAGCTTAGAACGAAGATTGTGATAGGTAAGGCATAAGGGACCACTCTTGATGCGAATGGTGTACTCAACTTTAAGGGTAGAATATGTGTTCCTAGAGTAGATGGCTTGATTGGGAAATTGTTGGCAGAAGCTCACGGTTCACAATATTCTATTCATCCAGGTGTGACCAAGATGTACAGAGATCTGAAACGAATTTATTGGTGGTCGAGTATGAAGAAAGACATCGCGGAGTTCGTGGCGAAGTGTCAAAATTGTCAACAAGTGAAGTATGAACATCAAAGGCTTGCAAGTTTGCTTCAAAGAATGTCAATTCCGAAATGAAAGTGGGAAAGAATAGCCATGGACTTTGTGGTTGGTCTTCCCAAGACCTTGGGGAAGTTTGATTCTATTTGGGTAGTAGTTGACAGATTGACTAAGTCAGCCCATTTTATTCAGGTAAGAATAGATTATAATGCTAAACAATTGGCTAAAGTTTATGTGAAAAAGAGATAGTGAGGTTGCATAGGGTGCCTCTTTCTATCATCTCAGATCGTGGTACCCAATTCACTTCTAAGTTTTGGAGGTAATTGCATGAGGAATTGGGCACACAACTCATTTTTAGTACAACCTTCCATCCGCAGACAGACGGGCAGTCAGAGAGAACTATTCAAGTGTTAGAAGACATGTTGAGAGCATGTGTGATTGATTTTGGAGGACATTAGGATAAATTCTTACCTTTGTGCGAATTCTTTTATAATAATAGCTATCACTCAAGCATAGATATGTCACCATTTGAGGCACTCTATGGGAGGGGATGTAGATAACCCATAGGATGGTTAGAAGCTGGAGATGTGAAACCTTTAGGGGTTGATTTAGTGAAGGATGCTCAAGATAAGGTGAGAAGTATTTAAGCTAAACTTCTAGCAGCCCAGAGTAGACAAAAAAAGTATGCGGATCATAAGGTGAGAGACATGGTGTTTCAACCCGGTGAAAATATTCCTCTTAAGGTATCACCCATGAAAGGGGTGATGAGATTTGGTAAGAAAGGTAAGCTAAGTCCTAGATACATTGGTCCGTTTGAGATTCTTGAATGTGGGACCGGTAGTGTATAGGTTGGATTTACCTCCTAATTTATCAAGTATTCATCCGGTATTCCATGGGTATCATAGTGATGGGGATTATATCATTAAGTGGAACTCAATTCTGTTAGACAAGGACCTCCAATATGAGGAGGAATCGATTGCAATTCTTGATCATGACGTGCGCAAGTTGAGGACCAAGGAGATTAAGTCCATGAATGTTCAATGGAAGCATCGCCCAGTTGAGGAAGCTACTTGGGAGACCGATAAGGATATGCGAGACAAGTATCCTCAATTGTTCGTCGAATCAGGTACTACTTCATTCCTTTCTTAGCCTATTTTTCTCAAGTTTGTCACTTGAGGATGAGTGATGGGTAAATTGGTATCTATTGTAACTACTGGGTTCCATCGTTATATAAAAGCTTACGGGGAAAAATTTGGGGACGGAAAACTTTTTTGTAGTATCTTGAAATTTCCCAACCTATCCCAAATTTGGATGAAATTGGAGTCCTCAAAGCGTTGAGAAATCTGGTAGCAATCGGGTGACTTAATTATGTATTTGATTACATGAGTTGTTAGATAACTTGTTAAGGAATTCGTACGACTTTACGGAATTGAATTTGGGTGAGTAGATATGTAAGTAAAAATGAACAGAGAAAGTAAAGTGTTTGGTGACAAGAGATTTCAATCAAATGGAACACTAGAGTTAATATAGCATGAACATATATTTTTTTTCTTCCTTCTTCATTGGCTATGAATTGTGTTCCATATTTTTTTTTCTTTTTGTATATTTATATTGAGTACAAAAACAAAATTAACTATAAATTTCCTGTTATTTTGTGTTTTATTTTATACTAGATTATGTCACAAGATACACTCCTTACTAGCTACATAATAAGAAAATAATGATTGGTTATAAAGTGATCTTAAATCAAATTAAAGATTCTATAAATAATACATTAAATTTTATTCATCTCTCAAATTTTTTAATTGAAAATTTTTAATGCTTTATGTTACGATACAACTTTTATAATATACTAGATACTAGATACTAAATGCTTTCATTAGACAACAACTATATGATATGTATGCGATAGAAAAAAGGAGAAGACTACAATTCCATAAAGATCAAGTAGAAACATAAAGAAATGAAATATTTTTTTCATTATAGGTGATGTTGTTCATATATTAACATTAAATTATGCTACTGAAGAATATTTATATATATATATATATATATATATATATATATATATATATATATATATATATATATATATATATATATATATATATATATATATATATATATATATATATATATGTATGTATGTATGTATATATAATTCCCTTTAACAACCTAATTTTTGATGCTATATATATATATATTTTATCTCTATAACATTCTACTTATAACAGTGTTGACATTCACCATAGAAGTACCCTTTTCCGTAAAATTGCCCCTCTATGATATCCTTACTCAAATATTATTTTAGTAAAACTATTTTCTAAAAAATATATATTACGTATAAAGATAAAATATTGAAATATTTATGGTAATGGTTATGCACATACTAAAATTCAAGCATGAATATTTAAAAGAAAAATTGTACTTAAATCCATAATTTATGGTCATAACCTTAAAAGGAAAGACTATTGGTGACCTTTTTTATATTGATATTTTTTTCTATTATGTTGGTTAAATTTGTTTACAAAATTGAGTAAAACAAAACATAACTCTGCTAAAGAAATGTCACTTTCTTCCCATATTTAAACTTTGAATGTATTTTGAAATGTACCAATTAATGATATCTGGTCATTTTGATCTAAAAAGACAAATAACTCTATGACAATCTGTAATAATTAGTTAAAATCATTTTTCTATGTTCTTTCAATTATAATCATTTATTAAAAAGCTCAATTTAGTAATATTAATTTCATTTTATAATATCATATAGTATATGATACGATACACACGTGCCGTGAGTCTAGTTCATGAAAATATGGGTAAATATGGGTAAGCTAGTATTTTACCCAACCCATTTACTACCCAATCAATTTTTACTCATATCAAATATGAGCAGATTGAATTATTACCCATTTTATGTTTACCCATTTTCAACCTGCCCAAATTTGACCTAACCCGCCCATTTGCACCACTACGGATAGTTATTATCAGTGAAACCATAATTATACTTGAATCACTATCAAATGAAACTGAAATAATATCCCTTCATTTTCTGGGAAGAAATAAAGTTTTTTTTTTTTTAGTGTTGTTGGACATTATAAAATTTCTTTTTGTTCAGTTTCACAGGCGATATAAGAATCTTTCTGAAGAAACCTTACCTAGTATTCAAGAACCATGTTCTTGAATAACACACAAGATACTTACGTTTGTAACTAGTAACACCATTATTTTGTGGAAACCTTCCTAACTCAAGTAAGGGAAAAACCACACCGAAGTTTTATATTAATTCAAGATTTAATTTACAACTTAGTTAATCAATGAATCTAACTCTAAACTTCTACCCTTTTTGATTAACTATAATAAAAAACTTTCCACTCACCAAGAAGTCAAACTCGCTTCTTGTTTACAAAACACTCAATCTTCTTAACTCTAACCACCCAAGAAGTCAAACTCACTTCTTGTTTACAATTCTGACAACCTCTCTCTTAACTTTACCCCCAAGAAGTCAAACCCACTTCTTGTTACAATTCTCTCAAGACTTTACCCCCCAAGAAGTCAAACCCAATTTTTGTTACACAATCTAGGAATTATTACAACTCAGTAATAAACCTAGAACAAATCAACAAAGACTAATAATCCTAGACTTTAATTGATTAGACTTCAACATTCAAAAGTTCAGAGTGGAACAGAACTCATGAACCTGGTCCTTACGTTGCTGTGACGAAGCTCTACATTTTTTTCTCCAATAACTACTGCTCTCAAGATGATAAATTTTGTAAATATGCAATAACTATCATTCTGGCTTTGCTGGAAAATTCTCTCGATTTCTGTTTTTACAAAGACGACTTTTTTCCTTCAATTTCTTGAACCTTTTATAGAGTTTGATTTGCCTTCATCAACTTCTACAAGGAAAGGAATTACAAATCCTTTTCCTTCTTGAATTTGTTTATATTTACTTCTTTTCTTATTTGATTTGAATTGCTATTTCTTTATTTCTTTCCTTCTTTATTGCTTTCCATATTTGTTTCCTTATTTTCCTTCTTTATTTATGCACTTTTAATTTCTTCTTTGCCGCAATCTCTCATAATTGTATAGGTCGCTAGCAGTCACGCATGAGAACCTGGTTCACCTGTTAGCATACACATAAGACAACAAGTAGTGAACCATGTTCACTTTATCAATCATCAAAACTAGTTTATATGTTCTCCTACTTCCCAACATTTTCCCCCTTTTTGATGATGATAAACAATGATTTGTCACACATCAAGACTCTTTATCAGTCATCAAAACTACAAAAAATCAAGACTCTTTGTCAATCATCAAATCTACAAACTTTATGTTCTCTCATTCCCCAATAATTTTCCCCTTTTTGATGATGACAAACTATGCATAATATGTCCCTAACCCACATCATATAACTTCCCCCTTTTGGTATCATTGAAAACCAATAACCAAAGAACTCGATTAACATTCAATGAGTACAATATCATTTTAACTCATGGCCACTTGGGAAACACCTTCAAGTACACTTATGCTAACAATAAAGTAAGTTAATATTTATATATCTTATAATATAATATAAATCAAGAAAACAAATAAAAAAAAATAAACAAATATGTACTTTAAGCTTAAAGGAATCAATCAAAGCATATGATATCATGTGTATAGAGGTGCAAGCACATCAAAGAGAGAGAAAAAAAAAAAAAAAAAAAAAGGTAAATTGGGGGATTATTACTAAAGTGAGGAGGAAAGGGATATTTACTGCCATTAATAATTTTTTCAGTATGCCCATTGTGCATCAGCTCTTTTGTTCTGATCAGTTTTCTTAGAATGTGAAATTTCATCAAGAACAACATGAGGCCCATCATCAATTAAGCATAATTAGATTGAAGAAGAACATGAGAGTATTCTCAAGCATTAGGACCAATAACAAATGAGTTATGAAGCTCTTTTTTTTTTGAACTATTTATTTTTTTTAATTCTACTCCATAACATTTTCAGTCCTCCATGGCCCTTTTTTTATAGCCTTTTTCTTGATGACATTTCGAAGGAGTACCAACTATAAGTAAGAGATTCATCACATTTTGGTGCAATAGAGATGTGTTTATCAATAATAGGCAATCGCCGATACTAGTTTATTCCTATGAAAATTGTTCCCCCGAGAGATAAACTAGTTATACACTTGGAATGGATGGAATATTAATTTGGAATTTGTGAACCGGTTTAGACGTGACAGGTAAAGCAAGGTTCCCCCTGAATTAAAGAGTGTGTGGCTTCAAGACTAAGGTTTTCATCATTAGAGCAGTTTTGGATTGACTGATTCTTTTTGTCAAAGAGAGGGTTCTTGGTGGTTTTTAAAGGAGTTGGATTTTGATGATCGACCAGGTTCACTAGTGCTTATGTTTGACACAAACTCAGGAAATTCATGCATTGAAAAAGGATGGTGTATACCTGAGTATTACAGAGAAACTAGGTTTCTCTTTTATGTGTTCCTCAATGATTTACTTAATGTTGTTAGCAAAAAAGTAGAGATAATATCCGCATACCTTCTAAATATTGTTTGATATGTGCCTGGAGTGTGTACTTGTTACAGTACAAGACTGAGTTAGTAGATATTCATTGTATAATTACTCAAGCATAAGATTATTAGTTTACTAGCCAATTAAGGAAATCATAATAATGCATCAACTTGTTTCGACAAGACCATGCTTTGGCCTTCATGAGTATGTCTGCATCATCATATTATCCCAGATCAAAGGAATCTCAAACTGAGTAACAGAGAACTAAGTCTATCAATTTTCAATAACTTTCAATGAATAACAAGGACCAGGTTCACACAACGAAGTTCCCCCTGAAGATGTACCATACTCTAAGTGTCCTGATTAATCTATTATTCCCCTATCTCCAAGACCATAAGTTAGTCCAGTAACTACTGCTGAAGGTGCATCAATAGTTGTTAGATGTGAACTAGGTTCATTTGCAATGTTCCCTAAATTTGCATTATCAAAAATGTTTGATTACACGTCATTTTCTTCAACTTTTATATTTTTCTTGGATGATGACTTCACGTTTTTCGCTTTTTCATACACACCATGCATAATAGCTACACAGGTTTTGATTCGGAGAGTCGCATGAGCCAGATTCTTCATGACTAGTTTACTTAAAAGAGAAAACTAGCATGATCCATTCTTTTATGCCTAAGTAGAGAAATATCATTAATGACGTTGAGGCAAGTAGGATTCTCTTCATGAAAGGGCTTTTTATCAACTTTGTACACATTCTTGTGTCTTTTTAGAACCTGAGTTGACCTTTTCCCTCTCACCTTCACCTAAAACACTAGTCAAAGATTAGTCTTGGGAACCCAGATTAGCTTGGGACCCTTTTTGTGAGTAAAAGGATGAATAAGATTTCTTCTAGCCCATAAAAGCAAATAAGAAAACCTTTCATCTGGAGCATTTTTATTTGGAACCAGGTTCTTAAACCATTTCAGCCTTTTCCTTTTTGGTGAACTTAACATTTTTCTGAAAGGCCTCAAATAGAGCTTTATATTGATTCTTTAAATGATCTGAGTTTCCACAATGAGTGTATAAACTTTTAGACATGTGAATAGTGTGTGCTATAAGATTATTCTATTTTCTAAAACCTATCCCACTTCGACTTGTGATTTGCCTTTCTTGAATTTGAGTTAAAATTTTAGAGGACCTGGTCCATCTAAGTTTTCGTTCCAGATCAAGTTTGGTATGATCAAGATTTTCTTGTAGCAGCCTATTTATTTTAGTTAAGGCTTGGCAATTTATGGTTAACTGTTTTATTTTTTCTTCCAAAGCTAATTGAAGTTCTCTAGCAGAGTTTTTGCCCTTGTGACTTAACTTTGAGGTCTTAACCTGTTCTTTTAATTTATTTTGAAGACAGTGATTGTGTTTCTCAAGATTGTCATCTTCTAAACTTAAAGATGCATAGTTTTCCATCATTTGTTCTCTTTCGGAACTGATTGCCTCATATGCATCTATAAGAGTACTCAATAGGGATTCTAGTTCTCTTTTAGAATATGAATCAATATTTACTTTAATGTGATGAAGACTTACATTGCTTTGTTTGTCATCTTCTTCATCATCTTCAGAATCTGTTTCAGCAATGAGTGTGAAAAAATCATATTTATTTGTTTGTTCTATTGCAAGTAGTGATTGATTTTTGAATTTTTCGTCCTCGGATTCATCTTCTGATGAGTCCCCCATAGTGGCGAAGGCCTTTTTCATTGAGAGATCAACTTCTTTATTGGTCATTCGTTTGTTTGTGGGAATGTACTTATCATTCTTGATTTCTTTTACTTTTTCCGAACTGTTCATCTTTTCCTCCAGAGCTTTTAATGGACAAAACTTAATAAAGTGATCCGAACTTCCACACTTGTGACAGACTTGATCTATTGGATTTTCAGTGGTTTTCTGAGAGTTCCTTCTTTGAAACACTTATCCCTTTTTTAATATTCTTGAGAACCTTTTGGTCATTAGCGCAATGTTTTCGTCCTCAAAATCTTTTGGTGTTGTGCCTTTAAGAACCAGGTTCTTCTCCTTCCTTTTTCCTCCAATTTCTTTTTCTTGTATTTTCTTGAGTTCATAGGTCATGAGATTTCTGATGAGTTCATCCATAGCTAACTTATCTAGATCACGTGCTTCAGTAATGACTTCTACTTTACTTTCCCAAGACTTTGGAAGAACACTCAAAAGTTTTGTGACTGCCTTCCATTGGGAATTATTTCTCCTAGTGAGTAGATTTCATTAATGATAGCAGTGAACCTGGTGTGCATCTCTTGGATTGTTTCACCTTTTTCCATTAGAAACAGTTCATATTGTCTATTCAAATTATCAATTTTAGACTTCTTTACCTGAGCTGTTCTTTCATGCGCGGTTTGCAGAGTTTTCTATATTGTTTTTGCATCTTGGTATGATGAGATTAGATTGTATTCATCTGGACCTATTCTGCATATCAAGATCATTTTTGCACCATTGTTCTGAATTGCAAGTTTATCCGCAACATTCCATTCTTTCATATCCTTTGGTACTTGAGTGGTTCCATCAGTTCCATTCTTCATGGGTATGGTTGGACCGTCCAACACGACTCCCCATGAGTTTGGGTTTTTCTCCTAGTAAGTGATCCATCATGTGGTTCTTCCACCATCCATAATACTTTCCATTAGATAGTGGTGATCAAGTTTAAGAAGCTCCTTCTTGTGGTGTAGGTGGTGCAGTTATTGATCCTTTTTAAGATGTGAGTCTTTAAATGAAAAGACCTGTTCTGATACCAATTAAAGAAACCTTACCCAGTATTCAAGAACCAGGTTCTTAAATAACACACAAGATACTTACGTTAGTAACTAGTAACACCATTATTTCAAGGGAAAAACCACACTGAAGTTTTATATTAATTAAAAATATTTACAACTCAGTTAATCAATGAACCTAACTCTAAACTTCTACCCTTTTCGATTAACTCTCCACTCACCAAGAAGTCAAACTCGTTTCTTGTTTACAAAACTATCAACTCTTCTTAACTCTAACCACCCAAGAAGTCGAACCCACTTTTTGTAACAATTCTCTCAAGACTCTACCCCCAAGAAGTCAAACCCACTTTTTGTTATACAATCTAAGAATTATTACAACTCAATAATAAACCTAGAACAAATCAACAAAGACTAATAACCCTAGACTTTAATTGATCAGACTTCAACAATCAATAGTTTAGAGTGGAACAGAACTCGTAAACCTGGTCCTTACGTTGCTGTGATGAAGCTCTACGTTTTTTTCTCCAATAACTACTGCTCTCAAGAAGATAAATTTTGTGAATAACTATCGTTCTGGCTTTGCTGGAAAATTCTCTCGGTTTGTGTTTTTGCAAAGATGACTTTTTTCCTTCAATTTCTTGAACCTTTTATAGAGTGTGATTTGCCTTCATCAACTTCTACAAGGAAAGGAATTACAAATCCTTTTCCTTCTTGAATTTGTTTATATTTACTTCTTTCCTTATTTGACTTGAATTGTTACTTCTTTATTTCTTTCCTTATTTGACTTGAATTGCTACTTCTTTATTTCTTTCCTTCTTTATTTCCTTCTTTATTTATGCACTTTTTCTTCTTTGCCGAAATCTCTCATAATTGTACAAGTCGTCAGCAGTCACGTCTGAGAACCTGGTTCACCTGTTAGAGTACACATAAGACAACAAGTAGTGAACCATGTTCATTTTATCAATCATCAAAACTAGTTTATATGTTCTCCTAGTTCCCAACATTTCCCCCCTTTTTGATGATGATAAACAATGATTTGTCACACATCAAGACTCTTTATCAGTCATCAAAACTACAAACCATCAAGACTCTTTGTCAATCATCAAAACTACAAACTTTATGTTCTCTCATTCCCCAACAATTTCTTATGTTCTTTGCTTGATAAGAAGCTTCCCATATTTGGAATATCTCGAAATGCAAGTTTGTAATGAAGATGATAGTGATACTGATGAAGAATCTACTGAAGAATAATCCCTTGGACCCGAAACTTTGTCAGACCTGACATTTAATCACCATGGGGAAGTTAAGCTAGGAAGCTTTATAGGAAGGACATCCAAGATGTAGTTTATCAATCATTTGTTAGCCAACTCTCCGGTGTTGGAGAGAGTGGTAATCAACAGACAGTTTCTAGATGAGGAGCCTCTCGATATAAGAGAAGAATATTCACTGAGATCTCAAATTTTCCGCGTGCATCACCTAAAGCAGAAATTGTCCACAAAGATTTAAGCTGATCTTGATCTTTGGCTTAGAAGAATCAAATCAGAAAGCGAGAATGAAACATTTATGTGGTATTATAACTCTCTGTTTTACCTTGCTGTAACGTCTATTTTGGAACGTGACCATTGCTTGGATGGATGTTTTAATTAGTTTGTTGTCATTACATGTTTAAGGATTTATACAAAAAAAAGAAGAAGTTCTTTTTGTAAGAATACACAGTAAACTTAATTCGATTGATTTCAAATTCTACTTATACAAATAAAACTTTTATCATAATTTAATTATTTTTTGAAATAATTTCATTAACAATTAAATTGTGTAATTTAAAATTTTCTTCAACTGCTTAATTTTGATCTACCATGAAAATGTTGAGTTTTTAAATGTACCATCATTATTCATTATTGTAGAAACCATCATTTTTCATTAAATGTACCACCATAACAACATGCTAACCATTCGAATGTTTTTTTTCTCCTTCACTTTTTTTTATTATTATTACGATGTGTACATTCCATCATTGTACCAAAATATTAGTATTATGGTATTATTTGTTTGAAGGAATTCAATTATAATATGATATATGATATGATGTAATATGATGATGATATAAATAATCTGCTATAATTATTATTTAATATTTAATTATATATATATATATATATATATATATATATATATATATATATAAAGATACAATATACAGAATGGCAATGACAGTATAAATCACTATTTTTCTTAGGTAATAGATAAAAGTACTAACGTTTTTCTTATACCCATAGCAGCCACAAAATACTAATATTTTTCTTATATCCCTAGCAGACACAAAATACTAAACTTTTTTTCTTAGAACCCTTACGAGTGGTGGTAAATAGGCGGGTTGGGTTAAAATTGAGCGAATTGAAAACAAGTTAATATAAAATGAGTAATAATTAAAAATGGATTGTATAACAAATGTATTTGGTAAAATACATGTTTGACACATATTTACCCATATTTTCATGTGTAAACAGTGTTTTACTTTTCCTTTTTTTTTTTTTTAAGATGAAAAATGTTGAAAATACTTCATTTAGTTTTATGATTAGTTTTATTGTATCATAAACTAAACCTGACACCCAACCCCGACTCCCGATTTGGGACCTGACTTCCATCTCAGGATTCCACTCCGACTCGGGACCCAACATCTGAATTGGGATTCGACCTCGACACCCGTATAGAGATCTGATCGCAACAACCGACCTGGAACGAACTTCCAAATCGGGATTCAACTCTGACATCCAACCTCGACGACTGATCCGGGACCCAAACTCGACACCTAATTTGGGACCTGACCTTGACTCTTGACCCGAAATCTGACTCCTGACTCGGAACCCAACATTTGAACATGACTTAATCCTAACCCCGACACTGACACCTAACGACTGATCCATGACTCGATTCATAGCAGCCACAAAAGTACTAATTTTTTTTCTTATAACCCTAACCATTACTTGCTCTAATTTGTTGTATGAAGCCATCTGATTTTGTAAAAGAAATGTGTGCCTGTGACATCCTTTCAAATAAAAGCTATACGGTAGGTTAAGAGTGTTAGATTATCAAATAGAGAATCACTTTAATTTCATCTTTTCTTGTTATTTAACTAACGTACTAGAGTTTAATATATGTCAAAAGTGGATAACTTCATTAGTACTGAATCGTAGTTACTTAAATATTCTGGTTGTCATATAAAATTGTAAAACTTTTATGTGCATAATGGCATTCACATTATTGAGTCCACTAATGTAACTTAGTTTATTCTCAGTACATATATAAATTGTTCTACAGCAGCACAACTTAAGTCATAAGAATAATTTGAAGCATTGTTCTTAGCCTTTAATAGTCGAAAGTTATGGCGAGTTGTAATTTGTTCCCCTGCCTTACTATTTTGTTCTGTGTGATGAGTGTTCTGGCTCCCTTTAGTGATGGTCAGCTTGATTAAAGTTACTATGAGAGAGCATGTCCGAGCTTGCATAGGATTGTTCATTGGAATATTTGGGAAGCACTCCGTAGAGACTCCAGAATAACTGCATCCCTCCTTCGTTTGTACTTCCACGATTGTTTTGTTAATGTAGGTAGTAAGTACAACATCTTATTTCATTTGTTTGATAATCATTTTCATGATCAATTTATGGTTATGATTTTGATAGGGTTAGGGAAGTATGTGGCTCTTTATGTAATAGAATGTTTCTGTCAAGTATGTTTAGTTTAAGTGTTAGACAAAGTTTATCAACTGTGCTTGCTTCAGTATGTATGTTTCTACTAGTAATAATTTAACTTGATATCAAATTATGTCGTAAAAGTAGAGATTTGTGGTTACTACTTATTTAGGTCCAAAACAAATGAATAAAGGGCAGGTAATTTGTTAATATCACCATTTGCTTCTGAAAAATTTATCGATTTTGATGTTTGACACTAAGATGATGGCTAATTTCCTGAAAAACCACGAGACTGATAATAAGAAAACTAAATAGGGACACGTGGCACAATCTTATTCGCCGGTCCAATATTTAATAAATGTCGGGTCGGTGGATAAGATTATGATATGTGTATGTCCGTTGGTATAAAGGGTATATATGCTTTAGTTTTTGGACGGCAGGAGCACCGATATACCAAAAGTATGACGGAGGGTATCTGCATACATTTACGACAGTTCTGGTATATTCGTCCTTTTTCCCTTTTATTTAATACTAGTTTCTGGGTACGCAGGCCGCGCGTGTAGCCAAGTTTACCCATTACTATAAACTTATAGTATATGACAATTGTGCTCCACATAAGTCCTTAAACATCTTATTATAATGTTTGACTTGTAAATGTTAAGTATTTATAGGATTTATGTTGCAGTAAAAAGTATAAATGATGGTGGATATAGGAAGAATTTTTACCAGTTAGTGTTACACATATAATTGTTATAGTAAGAGTGTTTGTTTGAAAATTAAAATAGTTATCTAATTCTATATGGATCATTGATAATGAACTTTAGACTTTTAGATCTCTTTATTATTAATTAAAGAGGCAATATACTAATTCATGAGATAATGAACTAATTATAAATGTATGTATAGTCATTTAATATATTTGTCAAATATTTCATATTATCCATGTAAAACACAAATGATCATGCATATAATAAAGTATCTAATTTTTCATTGAGATAATTTTAAATTTTATTTGGAAATAAGAAATATAATACTGTACATGTTCCACGCCAATGATTATATAAAGTCGAAAAAAGGGGTCTGAAAAATACTTTGGCCGAAATTGCTGTTACGATACCAAATTTTATGGAGGACTTTTACCCCCTACACTATTTAATAGTGTATTTTAAAGGTATATATGTGCCTACGTGGACACGTTACTATTTATAATGATGCAATATTTATGATGTCCACGTGGGCAAATACATACATTTAAAACACACTATTAAATAGTGCAGGGGGGTAAAAGGTCATTTCTAAAGTTCGGTATTGTTACAGCAATTTCGGTTAAAGTTCGGATATATTTCAGACATTTTCCCTATAAAGTCTAAATAAGTAATATATATTTAGTTGTAATCTAGACACAAATTTCTTTATATAAGCAAAGAACATATATATATATATATCACTAAAAGTGGGATCATCAAAATGAAAAGTTGAAATACCTTTTTACCCTTCAAAACACTATTTTCTATTTATTTTTTTTTACAAAACCAAATATATATTCTAATAACTAATTAGATATAGATGGAATCAGTTTTAAAAGTATTCAATGTGCATTAAATTATTTAATGATGGAATTAAGCAAGATATGTGAATGAGAATGACCCGTACTTTACTCAATATTTTTATGTTTTTTTCAAAGCATGAAGAATTCTAAGAGATAATATTCAATGCACACCACATTCATTGTAGATACAATGAATGTAGGATATTTAAAATTAGTCTAACCTTTAGACTTCTCCAATTGAACTACAATAACATAGTATAAATACCACTCCTTTTCCTCGGATAAAGGAAGTTGAAAAACTAAATTTCATATGGTAAAGTTAGTTTCATCATTTAGACAGAATATGTAGTAATAGTTTGGCTAATTCTCATTCTTTATTTAGGGAAGATATATTCTTTTTTCGTCTTACATATTGTAAATTTCAATAGGACGTTATCTACTGTGATTGTTTTGTCGATACCATCATCTAGATAGCTTTTTTAGATTTGTATAATACAATAATTAAATCTATTTTCTTTTGCTATTTATTGTAATTGACACTTTAATTATATTGTAATTTTCTTTTGAACAACATCTGAAGTTTGATGTACAATGAGGAAAAAGGTGAACTCCATTCGAAAAGTTTTATATACGCTGCAGATTTTAATAGGACTATGCCAAGAACATCTGTTAGTCCATACAACTTTACTCTACGGATAAATTGGTGTACACCCTATTACAATCGTGACTATATTCATTCCCTTGTTTTTGTCCTTATATTTTGTGTCAGTCCCCGAACCTACACCTTGGGCGGGACTGGCACTCGAGAACCATTGTTGGCCCCAAGTGAACCCTTTGCCTGGCTTACTTTCTCAGTAGAAGACCTTAAGCATTAAGAAAAGAACTCAAATGCAAGATAACTCAACTGTCTCAAACTTAACTCATAATGTTTTAGAAATAAACATTTAACTTAGCCAAAGTGGTAACTCAATTTTGAACATAAGCCAATAACAAAGTAAAGACAAATGAACTAACTGACAGTCTATCTATGAAGCCTCTAATAATTGAGATGGATGTCGGGACAAGACCCCCAACATCATAATGAACTAAAATGATAAGTAATAAAAAGGGGATCCTCCGAAAAGCAAGGAGGCTCACCAACAACTTTGAAGCTCAGCTGGATCAACGATGCTATGGATGTTGATCCTGGTTACTTGCGTCTGCATCATAAGACGATGAAGGCCAACTGGCATCAGTACATTGAATGTACGGGTATGCGAGTTGGAATGCTAAACATAACTTAAGCTTGAAAAGAATTTTGAAAGAAACACTTACTTGACTCAACTCAACTTAACTCAACTGATTTCAATATAAAGCAGTGTAAATAAATGCAGTATAAAGAAAAGTTTTAAAACGTGGTTTTCAACTTTGTGTATTTAGAAATACAATAATAACTCTGTATGTATGCAAAGATACAATATGAACTCTGTTTGTTTATGAAAATACAAATATTTCTGATGCACATAAAAATATAAAATACTGCTGTGGGAGTTTCTCTAACCGACAACCATCACTTAAGAGCTATAGTGATGATACAGTGTTTTGCCTCACACTGCCAGGGTCGTCCTATACCTTGCCGAGGGTATAGAACCTGAACTACTAAGTGGATCCACAAGTCTATGCTAAAAAGCACTAAAGGAATCATCTAAAAAGTATGAACCTGTTCTACCCATGATGGCTACATGGTTTATGGCGGCTCGGAGTTTTCTGAACTCTCCCCCATAGCTCAATACTACTCCCAAAATATACTAACTCTTTATGTTTAAAAACATAACTTCTTTCTGTGGTTTAAGATAATTGCTCAAAACTTTGCTCAAAGGCTATCTTTGGAATCTCAGTTTCCTCTCTTGCTTAATTGTGAAAGCATTTATTGTTTACTGAAAACTAGCTCAAACGCTCTTTTGGAAATCTCAGTTTTCTTTCTTGTTTAAATGTGAAAACATTTACTCTTTGGGAATACATAGTCCCGATATACTCTTTTGAAGAAATACACTTCAAACTTTACTCTTTACTCAACTCAAAACTCAAATCTTAAAACAAAGTTAAAACATTAGTAAAAGACTTTTGGAAAACTTTATGAATTTCTCCTAACTTGACTCTTGACTTGACTCTTAACTTTCCTTGAATTGAATTATGGATTCAAGGATTGTGATTTGTGATAGGAAAGATCTCATGATGTTTAGGAATGATTTTAGATAGTTAATTATGAGAAACGATCAAGAAATCACTGCTGGGAAACTACTCCGCGACGCGGAGGTGAATTAAAATATTTGTTCGTGAAATAACATTTGAGGCAGATCGGTTCGTGATGCGAAAACAATTTGGTCAAATTTGAGCAAAATATCTGCGATGCGGACCTGCTACCTGTTCCTTGCCTGACTTTTTCCTTCTTCGTTTTCCAGCCCCAATTCGCCTAAACTCAACTATTATTCTCAAGTTCTCTTTAGATTTAGATACCCAGTACGTATACACACGAATCTAACTCAAACAACTTAAGGAAACAACTTTTTAACCTCAAGGAACTCCTCAATCTCAACCTAACTCAAGAATGAAGGTCAATTTCAAGAACAACATTCACGATTCATCAACTTTCTAGAACAAACTTTGCTAAAATAAATGTGATTGGCGTGTGGGTGAATGAACCCAATGCTATGAAAGACTCACATACCTCTTTAGGGATCAACCCTTGTCGAAATACACAAGCTAAACCTTCAAGAACGACGTACTTTGCTCTTTCTCCTCTTTTCTCTTCTTGCGTTCTTTCTCCAAAAATCCTAGCGTAAATCTCCAACTGCCTAAACTGAACCAATTCAGTTTTGACCCTTAACTAATTCACCAAAAATGAATTAAAATAATAAGGTATGGAAAAGACCAAAACACCCTTTAAAAATCCGGATTAGACATTTCCTTACTTGAACAGTCCAACTTCCAAAAGGCATATCTCACTCATACAAACTCGAAATCATGCAAAGTTGGCGAAGTTGGAAAGATTATTCCAAGATCTTTCCAATCATACCTGGAAGTACGCCTAACTCATCCTGATCTAGGAGTTATGTCCATTTGAAGTTGACCAAAAACTCAACTTAACTTAACTTAGCCGATTTTCCAGATTTTTATTATTTCCAAAATCACTCTTTCTAATTCTAGCTCCTTCTAGTTCTTTCAATTTGTGAGATGTTACAATATCTCCCTTTTGGGAACATTCATCTTTGAATGAGATTACTCTTAGTAGGCTAAGGGTGTAACACTTAACATTCAGCTCAAACACCCAACAAGCAATGCAATTATAATATGCTAATCTTATAAATAAATACCAAGAAAAGGAGTAGTACCTTGATTCGAAAATTATCCGAATTCGAAGAGATCTTGATATCTGTTCTTCATATCCTCCTCAGCTTCCCAAGTAGCTTCCTCAACAAATTGGTTGCTCCAAAGGACTTTGACTGATGCTACTTCCTTAGTCCTTACCTTGCGAACTTGGCGATCTAGAACCTGAACAGGAATCTCCTCATAAGATAAGTTATCCTTGATCCCAATATCATTAGTTGGTATGATCAATGAAGGATCGCCCATGCACTTCTTCAACAAGGAGGTGTGAAATACCGGATGAACCATTACTAACTCTTGTGGTAGCTCCAATTCATAAGCTACTTTGCCAATCCTCTTGGCTATGCGATAAGGTCCAATATACCGGGGACTAAGTGCTAAACACACCCCTTAGAAACTAACTTTCTCGCCTTAAGGTACGAAATGAAACGACCCTTAGGAACTGTTGAACTACTTTTCAACTCTATAACTAGTTCACTGGAAACTGGAACTTGACTACTCTACCATGTCTAGCTCAACTAAATCATCCATGGTACTCTTGTGATTGACGGAAACGGAACAATCACAATAGACTTCTTTCTGCTAGAATATAATCACCAACAGGTGTAGAAACACTGAAGGGATCAAGATGTTGCTCTAGAAGAACATCAAAACTGAAGACTTGGATCATACCAATGACAACATCTGGCGAATCCTCTTGCTCTCGTCAACTAGTGATAGCATAAAGATGGTTTCCTTCTCCGCCTGTCCCTGTTGCTCATCTAGATGCAGCTCTGTCTGGTGGAGCAACTGAAGAAGACTGGACTTTATTGCCCCCATTACCATTACTCTGTCTGCTCTTAGGACACTCTCATAAAATGACCGTTCTGGCCACACTTGAAGCAACCAGTAGAGCCATCACGACATATCCCTGAGTGGTTCCTACCACACTTAGCACATGCAGGAGTCTTTGTACCCCCTTTTGCCTTCTACCTTGCGATTGCGCAGGTCTAGCTCTGAAGTTCTGAGAATTTTGACTATTTTACTCACATTTTTTCCTTGGTGTAGGTGCACTAGTAGATGATGGAGCAGGTCATTTCTGCTTCTGTTGGAAAGAAGACCAGTTCGCATTACTCTTTTGCTGCCAGGACTCATTCCCTGATATATTAGCTCTCTTGTTCTTAAAATCTTCTTTATCCCTTAGTTGGTCCTCCTCAACTTGTTGCACATGGATCATCAGCCTTATAATGCCCATTTAACCTATTAGCATGGCTGCCTTACTTTTCTTACTTGATAGACGAGTTAACCCAACAAAGAATAAAATCATCCTGCTCCTCATGTCGTCAATCATCTCTTAGATTCTCTTAGATCATGGGGAAAGAAATGCCCCATGAAAGCACTCTCAAAACAGCCCAACTCACAAATGATTATGCATAAGGACGAGTTAGAAAGAAACATTTTAGAGATAAACTCTAACGCACGAAATGAATATGAAAGAAGTGAAGGAATTTCTAAATGTTACTGCCTCCTAATTATAGATGTGGTGCGCTTCACACTAATAACTAGGATTCTACAGACATGACTTCATAGACTCCCTAGGACTCTTGAACTCTATGCTCTGATGCCAAGTTTGTCACGCCCCTAGCCTATACCCTGGGCGGGACTGGCAGTCAAGAACCATTGTTGGCCCCAAGCGAACCCTTGGCCTGGCTTACTTACTCAGCGGAAGACTTTAAGCATTAAGAAAAGAACTCAAATGCAAGATAACTCAATTGTCCCAAACTTAACTCATAATGTTTTAGAAATAAACATTTAACTTAGCCAAAGTGGCAACTCAATTCTGAACATAAGCCAATAACAAAGTAAAGACAAATGAACTAACTGACTGTCTATCTATGAAACCTCTAATAACTGAGAGGGATGTCGGGACAAGACCCCCACCATTTTAATGAACTAAAATGATAAAGTAATGAAAAAGGGGATCCTCCGGAAAGCAAGGAGGCTCACCAACAACTCTGAAGCTCAACTGGATCAATGATGCGCTGGATGTTGATCCTGGTTACCTGCTTCTGCATCATAAGACGATGAAGGCTAACTGGCATCAGTACATTGAATGTACGAGTATGCGAATTGGAATGCTAAACATAACTTAAGCTTGAAAAGAATTCTGAAAGAAACACTTACCTGGCTCAACTCAACTCAACTGATTTCAATATAAAGCAGTGTAAATAAATACAGTATAAAGAAAAGCTTTAAAACATGGTTTTTAACTCTGTATATTTAGAAATACAATAATAACTCTGTATGTATGCAAAGATACAATATAAACTCTGTTTGTATATGAAAATACAAATATTTCTAATGTATATGAAAATACAAAATATTGTTGTGGGAGTTTCTCTAACCGACAACCATCACTTAAGAGCTATAGTGATGATATAGCATTTTGTCTCACCTTGCCAGGGCCATCCTATACCTTGCCAGGGGTATAGAACCTGAACTACTAAGTGGATCCACTAGTCTATGCTAAAAAGCACTAAAGGAATCATCTAAAGAGTATGAACCTTTTCTACCCATGATGGCTACATGGTTTATGGCAGCTCAGAGTTTTCTGAACTCTCCCCCATATCGGTGCTCAATACTACTCCCAAAATATACTAGCTCTTTATGTTTAAAAACATAACTTCTTTCTGTGGTTTAAGATAATTGCTCAAAACTTAGCTCAAAGGCTATCTTCGAAATCTCAGTTTCCTCTCTTGCTTAATTGTGAAAGCATTTATTGTTTACTGAAAACTAGGTCAAAGGCTCTTTTGGAAATCTCAGTTTCCTTTCTTGTTTAAATGTGAAAACATTTACTCTTTGGGAATACATAGTCCCGATATACTCTTTGAAGAAATGCACTTCAAACTTTACTCTTTACTCAACTCAAAACTCAAGTCTTAAAACAAAGTTAAAACATTTGTAAAAGACTTTTGGAAGACTTTATGAACTTCTATTAACTTGACTTTTAACTTCTCTTGACTTGATTCTTAACTTTCCTTGAACTGAATTATGGATTCAAGGATTGTGATTTGTGATAGGAAAGATCTCATGATGTTTAGGAATGATTTTAGATAGATAGTCATGAGAAACGATCAAGAAATCACTGCTAGGGAACTACTCCACGACGTGGAGGTGAATTAAAATATTTTGTTTGCGAAATAACTTTTGAGGCAGAACGTTCTGTGACCGCTCTACGACGCGAAAACAATTTTTTCAAATCTGAGGAACAGGTCCACGACGCGAACCTGTTACCTGTTCCTTGCCCGACTTTTTCCTTCTTCGCTTTCCAGCCCCAATTCGCCTAAACTTGACTATTATTCTCAAGTTCTCTTTAGATTTAGATACCCAGTACGTATACACATGAATTTAACTCAAACAACTCAAGGAAACAACATTTTAACCTCAAGGAACTCCTCAATCTTAACCTAACTTAAGAAAGAAGGTCAATTTGAAGAACAACATTCACGATTTATTAACTTTCAACTTGCTAGAACAAACTTTGCTGAAATAAACGTGATTGACGTGTGGGTGAATGAACCCAACGCTATGAAAGACTCACATATCTCTTTAGGGATCAACCTTTGTCGAAATCCACAAACTAAACCTTCAAGAACGATGAACTTTGCTCTTTCTCCTCTTTTCTCCTCTTGCGTTCTTTCTCCAAAAACCCTAGCGTAAATCTCCAATTGCCTAAAGTAAACCAATTCAGTTTTGACCCTTAATTAATTCACCAAAAATGAATTAAAATAATAGGGTATGGAAAAGACCAAAACACCCTTTAAAAATCCGGATTGGACATTTCCTTATTTGAACAGCCCAACTTCAAAAGAGCATATCTCACTCATACGAACTCGGAATCGTGCAAACTTGGCGGCGATGGAAAGATTATTCCAAGAGCTTTCCAACCATACCTGTAAGTACACCTAACTCATCCTGATCTACGAGTTATGTCCGTGTGAAGTTGACCAAAAACTCAACTTAACCAATTTTCCAGATTTTTATTATTTCCAAAAATCACTCTTTCTAACTCTAGCTCTTTCTAGTTCTTTCAATTTGCGAGATGTTACATTTTGATTCTAAATTCTCATTTTAATAAGATCTAGAGCTTTATAATAAGAATATATAAATTATATTGTCTTTGGATTAATGGTTTGACACATAAATTTAATAGGGGTTTTTCAGGTTGAATCGCGATTATTAGGATCTGATAAATATTTGTAAGAAGGATTTATCATTTTGTTTTCTGTAAATATTATTGTTGGCGTCGTATGCATATATTATGATGGGTTTGGTGCAATCAAGATATATTTTAGAATGCATTGTTAACCCTTATGTCATATTGGCGACAATAGTTTTAATCATAATAAAAGTAATTTAAACAGTAGTATACAATATACACCAACATATAAAGATTTATATACTAAATAAGTCACCTCATTATTACCACTTTGAGTAATTTTCAATATAATTATGTGTTACATCGTTTAAAATTTTATAGATATTTTTTAAAATATTATATTCTTAATAAACTAATAAAAAGTTTAAATATTTCAAATATTTGTCTTATAAATCCATTTAAACATTTTGAATATGTACCCGATTAAATTTTAGTAACTTACCTTTTTTTAATAACTTAAGTGATAACTTAAACGTGTAATAGACATGTGCAACATTTTAATTTATAGTAGGGGTAAAATCGTAATTCAACTTTTAACTTTTTTTGTTCCCACTTATAGTAATATATGATGATATATGATATGATATGATGATTATAAACTTATAGCCTTAATGGTAATGATGATTTCTCTTGGGTTGTTAATTGGACCACAACCTCAGGTGTCGAGGCTAGCAAGGTAGTCCACGAATCTCCTCATCGTTTTGTCAAGACAGCAATAAATCTCCTTTAAAAACGCGAAAGAAATATTATTGGGCGTACAAGAGATATAGATTTTTTTGGTTGTCACTCTACGAAGAGGTATTAGTAGGTGAGTCATTTTGTAAGCATCTTCGTCATATTGGGAGAACATGTTGGGAGTTAAAAAGTAGTTCATCACTCTTGATAAAATATTTACTGCCTTTCCTTGTCCTTTGGCTTGCGCAACTCTCATTGCTCTTCGAAAGTAATCGGTAGCTGGAAGTGTATGTTTAGTATAGTAGCCTTGTACCTCCCATTCATGCATCCAAAATGCCTCATCTGTATTCCTTAACAGAAAAGTAGGCCAGTAATCGTGGAGCAGTCGGCGTCCTTCTCCCACTATATATAATTTACAACAAATTAAACTTTAGTTAGCAAATGAAAAATCAATTGAATACAATATACATACCACACATCTTTGACATATATAGTTCTCACTATGCATATTATGGCGGCAAGCTGCACTCCAGACTCTAGCCAGACGCCATGCATAGTAAACCTGAATATGTTGATCGAAGGATCATAGTGAACTCCCGGATACCCACATAGAGTGGGAGGCCACTGTATGACGAAAGACAGGACTTTGACAAGTTGTTACTCTGATGAACATTATCAAGAATAAATAGATTACAGACATTTTAATATTGTGATGTGTGTAACTTATCGTAACATACCTCTTTACAGGGATGAGGCCTCCTCTCCAATCTCCATAAGATTTAATTACCTTCTTAGAATTTAGTATTTCTTTACTTCATTTTTTATTCATTCTATTTTGTGACAAGGAAGAAACTAACGTGATTGCATTCATTTTTTTTAGACTTCTACTAGTAAATATATCCGCGCGAGGTAATGTGCTGCATAGTCAAGCGAATAGTAAAATAAAGTAAACAACTCTATAGTTATTAGTCAAGGGGTCTATTCCCAAACCAAAACTAGGGGCATCACCGATTATTGGTGCAAGAAGATGGAGAGGTCTCACCTACCAGTAGCAGGATTCCACAATATATGTGATTTTGAAATATTTTTACTAATTGATTGGAATGCACGTGTGGCATACGAGATGCACATGTCATGTGTGACGCACAAGATGCACGTGTGGCACACGATATACTGGTGTCAAGGTTAGCTAGGTAGTCCACAAATTTTTTGAATGTTTTATCAAGGCAAAAATGAATAAGAGTGTGCAAAAATCGAACCAAAAAAATGTTTTGGGTTATTGTTATTAGATTATTGGGTTTTAAATGGGTTTATAAAAAAAAGTTATTGGGTGATTCGGTTTTGGTTTTTACTATTGGGTTATTGGTAATAATTTACTACTTTACCCTTCCTAAATATCAAATATTAATAATTTAATATATAACTAAACACTATAACTATATCAAATTATCATTACTCTACCCACTTCACACTAGGGCCGCTTTAGTCTTTACTGTTTACTCAAAACCTAAAGACTAAAGTAAGGGTTCACAGGTAGCTATTTGATTTTAGTTTTAGTCTTGTTGGATCATTTGATTTTAGTTTTAGTTTGTAACAGTAGCGTTTGCAAGTTTGTAAAGCTCTGTAATTTGATTAGCATAAAAAATTTCATATTATGTTTTGACTGTGACATGTAATTTTAGCTTTCGTACTGCATTTGCTCTTATTGATGCAATTTCTCATTATCTTTCTTGTTTCACTATATCAAAGCATTTAGAGAAGTGAGAAATCATATATTATTTTATGAACATTTTCTTATTGGATAAATTAAAACCGAACCTACAACAACCAAAAATCAATAAACCGAAAACTAAGAAAAAAATATCTTATTAATTTGTTATTAGATTAGCATATTTAAAAACTAAAAACCAATGACTCGACTGTATTCAGTTTCAAGTCGATTACTCAGATAGTTACTGATATATGAGTAAATTTTACAAGTTACTGATATATGAGTAAATTTAGTAAAATGTAATACAGATCATTTGATTATAACAGCTCAAAGAAAAGCATCAAAACAATTTTCATATCAGTGACAACTTCTGCAATTATATTGTGAAATGCAACTTGTATAGGGAAATGGAGGAAAGCAAAATCTAAGTCGAAGGAACAAAATTTTAGGCCATCCCAGAGGTAACGAAAACTGCTTCGAACATTCAAGAACCATTTTCCTGACGAGGTGATCTGTGATGCCGCTCTTTTTTGAAACGCAATTGCTCTGGATCAAATCCACCTTCCTCAGCTCCATAGACAGCCCAAGATGGTGTAGGTGTCATGTAATCTTTACCTGTAAAGGGTCTTCCAGAAGCTACCTGTAGCGCCATAGGTTTAAAAAACATTGATTACGCTATTGGAATGGGAATGGTATAGTTATAATTTACGTGCTGAAGCTTGAACAAGAGAAGTAACCAACCAGATCATGGAACTTCTCGTAGTCTATCCACGTGAACCATTGACCGTCTATCTTGAACTTATCGACTTTAGCCAGAAGAACACAGCAAGAATGCACGTGCTCACAAGCAACCTCATACTCTCCGTTGCTCTTTTTAGCCAAGGCTTCAGAGAATTCCTTCACATCAGAATGCCAAGGGACATTCTCCATTGTCAACTTTGATGTAGCCGACCTGTGTCAAACCTTCCTGATTACTTAACTGAACTCTTATGCACTGAATTTTGAAATCAAATCAACTAGTAGAAGAGAAGAGGTAGGGGAAAGGAAAAAAAGTGAGGGGGAGAACTTACGTTCCACAATAAGTGACACCTTTGATTTCAATGAAATCGGGTTTTCCAATGCCGAATAGGCTAGAATATGCATCCACATCTTCTGTGTTCCACCCTTTAACGAGTGTCAAACGATAGACAGTTCTTTGCTCCTTCTCCTTGAGAGCTCTCAAGGAATCCTAATGAAATCAGAAATAACACAAACCAATAGTGAGCAGTCTGAATGGAAGAAAACAAACATAAAAAAACAGAGAAAATATGGCAAATTTTGATTTCGTTTCCTGTGGCCGACGAATCCTTTTTAGCATTGATGTAAAAGTAAGGATTTAAAACTTTCCTCTCACTGATATACCACAAAATTACAGTTTGAGACATGCTGCAATGGTTTACTAGTGTGCAACTGACAACTCTAACCGTGTTTTTGGACTCTGTTCTCCCATTCCTTTTGTGCCATCCATTAATGGATTTTCCTTATTTTTTAGTTTGAATTTGATAAATATCTCTATATTCAAGACACTTACAAGAAATCGCTCCCAGAAGTCTCCAAATAGTGGTCTGTCAATTGCTTTTAAGCTGTCCTTTGTACCAGCATCTACGCTGACATACAACTGTACATTTAAAGATGAAGCCAGATTTAGATATGGAATTTGGATAATGACATACTTAAAAGATTGATAAAGAAAGAAGAATACAGCCTAGTAGACCTGTGTGATTGGTTTCAATAACTTAATCTTGTCAGGAAACTGTGCATTAGTTACAAGAAAAGTCGAAATCCGTCTCTTGTGCAGCTCATCTACAAGTGAATTTATTTCTGGATACATAATAGGCTCACCAACCAGTGACAAGGCACAATGCCTAGGAGAAAGACCCTCAGACAAACGCTCAGCTTTAACACCTGCAAGGGTGAGATATTCCAGTCAATAACCACTACAAGTAAGAAAGTGGAAGGACATCTATTTTTTTAAAAAAAAAAATAAAGAAAATGCATATGTAAGGTGGAAAGGACATCAATTTTATCCAGACAGATAAAAAAAATTTGTGAAAATTCTGTATCCACTTCTATATTTCATGTCCTTGAGGAGTAGAGTAAGTAGGGAAGATACGGATGGGTAAAAAAAATGGAGAACCAACAGTTAGCAGTATCAGTGTTACCATTTTTTATTCGGAAATCAGAAGGACCTTGCATCAAAATTAAACACAACTCAACCAAGGTACTTTTTCTTGAATGGACATAACAAAATGACCAAACAGAGACATGTTGAATATAATCACTAAATGATTTCAATCAAGCACATTATTTCTCATGTGGCATTGCTCAACTTCCATACAAGTTCACACGGAAACATATATGTTCATGTGTACCAGAAAACAAACCTGGAACGCCTTTCATCTGTTTTATCATTTTGGTATGCAAATCTATAGCTGTGTTCACAATCTCAATAGGATCATCCATCTTCCACGTCCAGCTCTTCCCAACAGGATTTGTGTGATGTCTCCAACAAAAAACACATTTGTTTGCACATGCTAAACTAGGAGTGGCCTCCATGCACCTATGCAGTGGGTAAATGCAAATCCAGATTTAAAATCAGCATACAAGGCTAGGAAGTCAATAAATACCAAGCCTACTTAATGATGCACAAGAGGTCAATGCAGTAGAACCTTTCCTTGTTAGCTCCATGATCTATTAAGCTATGTTGCTCGGACTCTTCAAAATTGTCATCAAGTGCGTGTTGGATCATTCAAAAGCAGTGCAATTTTGAAGCATCTGATGGCAAAATTTTTGGAGAATCCGAGCAACTCAATTATTTAGGTAGTAGACAAGTATAGGAGCTAACTCTCTTTTGAACTTACTGAATGTTCTTGATACCCATCAATGAATCCCTTTACTTCTTTCTTTTTTAAAAAAAGCTATAAAAGCTTGATTACTTTTGTAATCTCTTCAGACGGTTCAATCGGCTACATCATAGGAGATTTTCCACTGAGGGCCTATTTGAGACAATAAAAAATGCCAGCTCATTTTCTAGTTGTTCATTGTGTAAAATGGAAGGTTTCCCTGCTATTCTGCTCCTACTCCATATCACATGCCTCTAAAAACAGATCCTTCTTCTTTCGGATAAGCACATGCAAACATATTTGCAAACTTCATTCCTTATTCACCGCATACTTGATCAACTCTAAGAATTCTAGCAGTCTAAAAAACTTCCAACAACTGGATCTCATCACAGTTGCAACATGAGCACAGAAGATATTGTTGAAAACTCAAATACAATCATGTCAACCAAGGATTAAAGAAGGACTACACAACTCATAGACAGAATGCAATAGTAAAAATGTAAAAGCTATAAACAACCATCTGTACTGGAAAGAAAAACAAACAATCACCTGTGACTCTCAATGCCGTAAAATGAGTGCTTATAGCAACCTCCGCGCCCTCTAAGTTGTGATTTTGTCCATCTACAAAGTTTCACACCGCTATGCGAACCAATTATTTTATATCCCTGAAATTTATCACCAAATAAACTACCTTACCATAAATCCATCAAATAATCCAACTAATTAATTTGATACAACAAAAGTTCGTCATTTGACCACGATACCTGTTTCTCCAAACTCGCCCTAATAACTGGAGTTACCATTGCCTTCTCTCCATTCACAGTTCCACCATTCGACTTCCCATTAACTAACTTATCATTAACTCCTTTCTTTCTTGAAGGTCCTTTACCCGCAATATCCTCAAGATCAACAATTCCTGACTCCTCGTTATTTTCTTCAAACTCATCATCATATTCCTCATCATCATCTCCCTCACTCACAGCTTCATCTTCACTACCATCACCAACTCCATTCCCCATATCCCCTCCATTCTCGCCCAAATTACCCAAAAGCCCAACAATCCTCTTGCTCCACTTACCAAACACCTCATCCAAATTACCCTCATCTACATCACCTTCACACACCTCTAAAACCTCAAACCCACCAAGTTTCTTCAACTTCTTCGAAAAATCACGACCCACAGCATTAAATGTTTCACCATAAGACCCACTCCCAACTCCAAAGATTGCAAATTTACACTTGCTAAGCAACAAAGATCCAACCCTGAAATCATCAGCACTCTCAGTTAACCAATCAACAAAAAATCCAGCATTTGAAGGTGGTTTCCCGTCTTCCCACGTAGAAGCTACAATAATTACAAAGCTTTCTTTATGCAAATCCTCAGGCTCATACTCTTTCGGGTCAACAAGATCGAATTCAAACCCGTTAAGGTTTAACAAACTATGAAGACTCTTTGCTAGGGTTTTAGAAGTGCCAGTTTGGGATATAAAGAAGATTTTGCCTCTTGGGGTTTTAGGGATAGGGTTTTGGGAAATGGGGTTTAAGGATTTGAGGCGTTTGGATAGATGACGACGTGATTTGTAGAAGAAGAAGACTGTGGTGGCGGAGAGGAGCGTGAGGATGGCGAAGCGGGTGGGGTAAGAAGAAAGTGATAGGGACATGATGGGTATTTTAGGATTGGTTCTTACAAGCGTTGATCTTTAGCTACTATAATATTGTTACATGTTCAAGAGAAAGCTTTGAGCTTTGATCTCAGTGCATCAATGGCGGCAAATGCTTTTGAGGGCTGAAAGTGCTCTCTTTTGAGTTTCTCTTTCTTATTTCTTTCATAATACTAATGTTAGAAAAAATGACAATAATGGTCCCTTATGCTTTAGGTAGGTTCAAAATAGTCTCTTACCTAAATAATGACTAAATTTTAAGATTTACTTTTATTTTATTTAAATTTCATTATACTGTAGATTCCATTTCATCATTTTGACACTTTTTTTTTTTTTTTTCAATTTGTTTCAATAATCTAACGCTGTGACAGTGACTTTTTATAATTTCTTTTTTTTCTAAAAAAAAATATTTAAAAACTATTTTTCTTTCTCATTCTCATTTCTCTCTCACACCACACCATCCATTTATTACACACCAATCAATTTATTATTTATCAATTAATAATTTTTTTTTTTATTTTATTAAAAAAAATCAAAAACAACCATCATTCTCATTCTTATCTTCTAAAAAATATTAAAAAGATAAATAAAGAGAAAAATGAAAATGATTTTAAAAAAAACCGATTTTTTTTGGAAAATGGGATTTTAATATTTCATATTTAATAATTTTTTTCTTTTTCTCCCTCCTCTCTCTCCCTCCCTCCTTTCTCTTTTCAAAAAAAACAAAAAAAACAAAAATAAAAAAAAAAAAATTAAAATAAACAAATTGAAAAGAAAATATTAAGGTATAATGGATGGGGGAGGGGGGAGGAGGGGGGGAATTTTTTTTAAATTTTTTTTTTTTTTTTTTTTTTTTATTTTTTTTAAAAATTTTTTTTTAAATTTAATTTACTTAAAAATTTAATCATTTAATTTTTAAATTGCTCACATCAGCCATCAACACTCTACACTTCTTTCCTTTTCTAAAAAAAAAAAAAAAAAAAAAAGAATTAATTTAAAGGTAGTGTCTATGATGAAAAATGATGATGAGGTGTGTCAAGTGAAAATTTAATTTCAAAGTTAGGGTGGCGTCGATGGGTTCCCCCTAGTCTCTTAGTAAAATTGTCCAAACATAATATTTTTAATTGATGTTAAATGTTAAATAGAGTATTTATCAAAATCTATTTTTTTTTTAGATTTGACAAAAACTATAAACTTCTTTTAATTATAAATAATAACAAAGTCTCATCGAATTTTAAACATACGTGAGACAGAAAATTATTCTAGGCACTAAAAAAACAGTGTCAAACTCTAATATAACATACACAACATTCTAATCGTGAAATTTTACAAATTTTCTTTCCATAACTCGCGACAAATGAGATGTATTGATATCCAAGTGAAAAGGTATGAAAAGTTGGCTATGATAAATAAGAGTAGAGGTAATGATCCGCTTAAAAATTATTGATATTGTAGACATACTTAAAAAGCTCTATACACAATGACAATTCTAGAAGATCTACCAAGAATCACCAATTTCTCATCAAAAGACATAAATCCACATACTTTGTTTCTAGGTTTAATCATGGAATTCACATAAATTCTTCATAATATCATGAATCAACACTAAATTAATCATATATAAGTAAAATCCAACCATTTGGAATACCTACCTAAAGCCCATACATTGGAAGTAACCCTAACCTAGATTGGGGTTCTTCTTCACAAATCTTGGGGATTTCTAGGGGACTCTATGGGTGGAAGAACCCATAGATGAAAAGCTAAACATACCTTAATTAATGCCCTTGCACAAGCCTTTCAACAATGGAGCCTTCGTTCTTGACCTAAGTTTCAACCCTAGCTTCTTCTTCAATGGAGGTTCTCCTTAGAGAGAAATATTTGAGAGAGACTGATTTGGGTTTTTTAGTTTCTAATGACTTAAAAGGGTGTCAAATGACTTTTAAAATATATAAATAGGTGTATAAAACGACCCTTTTGGGAATTTACCCAAAAGCTCTCGACTAGGCAGCTTGTTGCCAGTCACTACGCCCCTCTCTACGGGTCGTCAAGGGCACCAAGGTCTGTGAAGGTGCCCGTGGTCCCTTGATCAGTGTGCTACCTCACCTTCCCAAGCTCACAATGCACTAAGGAAAGACCACGGGCCTTCCCACGAGCCGTGGTCTTGACCACGGGTCGTGAAGTGGTCTGTGGTTCCTTAGGCAGTAGCTAGGATTCTTGGACCCTGCCTAGATGATTCTAAGGGAACTTCGCGAACCCTTTCACAGTCCGTGGTCATCACCACTGGCTGTGAAAGTGGTTGTGGTCCCTAGGCAGTGTGTTGCCAAGGTTGGGCAGCCTTGGCCCTTTGGCTTAGGCTTGCCCTTTTTGCCTTGGCATTTGCTCTTCCCAAACATAACCAAACACTAAAAGATGTTCTAAGCTACGAGGTCTAACACGTACCTTAACGTTCAACCACTAACCCCTCATTCTAAGCATGTAAAGTCTCATCTACGACTCTAATCTTCAATAACATACTCTAGAACCCTAACTCTTGACTCTAGTTTAGTCTACTAGATTCCGGGACATTACAATAAAGAAGATAAGAAACGATTTATTATTTCTTTCATTTGAATGGGGTGATTACATGGCATGACACATTTACAGATGCAATTTTGTAATGACATAATCATAAAGCTATATGGAAGTTGGGTGTTGTGACCTGATTTCGAAAACTAATGTTTCGAAACCGTTTTAGCAACTTTGGCAATTTTGTTAGGTTTTGAAAAAATTACAATTTGGAAGTCGCCACTTAATTTTTTAGGAAAAATTAAGAAAACCATTTAAAAGGGTATTTTTTGAAAGAAAACATTTTAAATAAAACCAGAGTCGGGTAAGGGTTCAAATAATTCTCTAAGGAAGGGTTTAGGCATCTTAGAGAATCCGCTAACATGCGGTTGACCGACAGATTTAAAAGTTTGGCTAATTTTTAAAGAAAAAAACACTTAAGATTCCTTGTGAAAAATCTTGTTGAAAATAAGAAAAGTCTTTCAATACTTATACACTGGTCTTATTCCAAGTATGAAATAAGTCAAATGTCAAAGTGTTAAAATAATGATTTTAACTTAACATTTTACCCGAGTCAAGTTTTAAGTCGAAAAAGTAACACAATAACTTAAGTGTGGATTTGAAAGCTAAATACTAACTATGAAAGAGAATAAATAATTCTCAAGTTAGTCTTAAAGCTTAGATTGTCTAACTTAAAAGAATTTGAAAAATTTAAATACTTAAAGCAAAATGAATAACAAAATGGAAAACTTCCCCAAGGATTCATCTAAATTAACAAAATAAAATGTTAAAAAAGTTAGCGATCATCAACATATATTCACAAATAGAGTAAAGAACTAAATAAAATAAAGAAATGGATGAAAAGGGAATTTCGGCCCCTCTTTGACTCCTTTTCCACTGTTGCACTCGAATTGGACATTTTTAAGTCCAATTTTCAAATTTCCAGCCCTTTGGGCTACTATCGCCGCTGCTGATTGCTCAAATAGGACTTATTTAAGTCCAAAAATTCCCAATTTTAGTCCCTTTGGGACTGCTGCTACTGCTGCAATAATCAAATTGGATTCTTAAATCCAAAATTCAATTTCCGGCCATTTGGGATTGCTATTACGCCACTACTTAGCTGCTGCCATTGGTTTGGATTTTAACCCAATAATAATAGTTTCCCTTCTGTGACTTTGAAGGAGGTTGACTCAAGAAGAGGAATGTACAAGAGATGGGGAGTCCAATTGGACTCAAACGAGAGAGTTCATGCAAAGTCCAAAGAAGAAGAAGAAAGGATTAGCAGTGAAATAAATAAGGCATGTATGAACAACAAACCTTAACTACATATTCAACCCCAATAAAGATCAAATAAGTAGGAGATCAGCTGACCACATAGTTATTTCCATTAATCACAACTCAATTTTAATTCTAAGAGATTAGTAACAGTGATTAACTTCATTCCATAGAAATTAATAGTTGTCCAACAACCAAGATTTTAAGGGATACAACGAAAGAAAACTTGAAAGAAAATCTATCCATGTTACTATAAGTATTCGATTTCCAACAAGATAGAGAGACGAAATAAAATAAAAATAAGATTTTTGTCAAAACAGAGGCAGACTTCAGCAACACAATAGGTGAACAATTTAAGAATCAACAAGTTCGACATAGCATTTTAGACTAGGCAACTAGATGGGGAAGAATATACAAATTATATCTCTAATTATATGCGTTCAAAGAAGTCAGAGCGAAGGAAAGAAACCAATAGTTGTAGACGAGAGGGAATAACATCGCAACACTAAAGACAAGCAGCCACATACTTAACATATTCATGAAGAAGTAATATATTCATAGAACTTGTATAACAAAATTCAACAAATGCAAGCTTTAACCTTAAAAAATGAGGCAATAACATACCAACAAACTTCATGAAGAACTAGGAAAGAAAAAAAAATCACATTATACAAGTTAGAATATAACTAAACTGATTCTACATAAGATAGAAGATATGCAGAATTAAGGCTAACATGACAGAGAGAATTGGCAGCCGGTCCCAGCACATGAACAAACTAAAGATTACTTAACATTCACCATTTTTGCAGAATCATCTTAAATTCATACTACGAACAAGATCTTACTTTAAAACAAAAAATCGATAAATAATCTTCTGCAGAATCATCTTTAATTCATACTACGAACAAGATCTTACTTTAAAACAAAAAATCGATATATAATCAAATCAGAGATTATAAGACAGGTTAAGGAAATTAGTTTTTTGATCAAAACATAGGCATCTTAATACAAAAGACCACAACTTAAGGCAAGAAATAATGACTCTGCAATAATAAGGACCCTTAAGTATGACTACAGATCACAACTCAGAGGATTACACACTTAAATCATATGACTATTTGACTCGATTATATCCATTTTAATCAGAAATAGCACAAGTCCATAATCAAACAAAAGAAGAAATAAAAAAATTTTAGCCTGAGCTTGACCAAGTAAACTGCACATTCATACTAATCAAAACAGGAAAGAAACATAACATTTGAGCTTCCTAATAGAATGCAATTAAACTACTATATAAACATACAACACGAATATTAAACTAAAATAAAAATGGAGCTAGAAATTTGTAAAGAAAGAAGATTACCTGGTTCTGGGAAGCAAACCGGACGGGCGAGCTTGACGGAGACGATTCCACGTCTTTCAACTCGAACAACCACAAAATTTTAAACTGTTGAGTTTGAGAATTCCCGAACCTTTTAGGGATACTCTCAGGTCTAAAACAATCCTCCCTTTGAACAGTGAGCAATAAAGGGTATTTATAGGGCAACTTCTAGGTTGAATTTGAGGGGGAAAAACGATATGGGAAATTGGGAAATTTTCAAAATCCTTGAGCGGATAAGGATTGCCCACTAGCTAGTGTACCAATTCGTACCATTTTTGAAAGAAATTGGAAAAGAAAAATCTGAAATTGGAGGTTAATACCGTTGGGGAACGTTCTAGAAGTATGCGGGTACAAGGGCTTGTGACTTCCGCGTGACAAAACAAGCTAAGCAAAGAGGAAACCTTGGTGTTGTTTTGGATTCTTCTTCACTGTTGAATCTTGCGTTTTTGGTCGCTTTGGTTGAGTTCGCTGGAGATTAACGTACTGTTGAGAGGATCAAATAGAGAGAGAAGAGTATAGGGGTTATTTGGGCCGGGTCAGGTGATTTTGGGCCAGAGAATTGAATCTTTTGGTCCAAATTAGTCATTTAAGTGGAAGTCGTATGATTTGAGGGACCAGCTACTTTAAGTGATTTTCATCAATTCGGACTTGATTCAAATTTAAATTTGAACTTGATAACATGGGAAGGAAATAAAATATACTTAATTAGTTATTAAGCTTCTTAACTTCAACAATATCAAAATCATTAGTTAGACAAGAAAGATCTTTATTAAACTGTGCACAGTTTTAAAGGAAATAAGATGCGTACTTAATTAAAACTCTATTTTTTGGTAAAACGATTAACTAACTACTATATAGAGATATATTTTATAGTAAAAATGGAAAATTGCCTTGAAAATGATTTCAAAAGTAATTTTGATTTTTTCCAAAATAATTACTTCAATTTGTTCGAAATTTAAGAAGCTTAAAAATTAATTAAATTGTGGAGGGCCAAAATTGGGTGTCAACAACTGCCCCTCGTTTGACTAGGATAGATGAAAGAGATCCGAGGCAAATGAAATTGATGAATCCAATTTTGTCCGTCCACTAATTCATCTATTTGGAATGGTTAATGATAAGGATTTTGAGGAATCATGACCGGACCCTGGTAGTGGGTTTCCTACATATCTCAGGTTACATGAGAACTCAAACCACTTGTAGTTTGAAAGATGCTTGATTTAACGCACAATTCTGGTAGAATGCAAAAGCTATTTCGGTGTCAAAGTCTGGAGAGACCGAAAAGCTCGAGAACAGAGTGATGACAGAATTGTTGGAGTATAGTCGAGTTTTCAACATTAAGTCCGCCTACATATCCCTAAACTTAAGGATGAGTGACAAATTAAATGAGCGTGGAAAAAAGGCTTGCAAACATCTCAACTATGAATGCGGGGCCCTTCACACCCATAGAGAAGAACTTACATAGACATAACTTCCAAAGCTCTAGGTGTATTGTCACTCGAATTTGAAAATTTGCCTCTAGTGAGAGTTGAAAATTTCACTGAAGGCGAAACTGAAACGTTAAACCCCAAAAAATACCCACATACCTTAGGATAAGGATGTCGTTTGATTGTGGTGGAAGTCGCTCCTCAACTCGCGTCCTAAGAGTTTGATATTCCTCTTTGGATTATGTCCCAGTTCGCTGCTAAGAAAAAGTTCCACGTTGTGCTGCGTCCTATTTGACGTAGTCCACTTTGTGTATTGCAAAGTCTGAAAAGCGATTATGAGTAGAAAATGTAACATAAATACAAATATAATTTGTGCAAACCTAGTTTAATATGTCATACTAAAGGAGATGACGATCCAGTTTCAAGTATATTGCTCTTGAAGGAAGTGGTGATCCAAAATGGTGTGCCAATTTGAACGATGTGATGATTCACTAACATTATATAACGTGTCACTTTTTAGGGGAGTGACTTCAAACGTGTCCCTTTTTAGGAAGGTGACTTCCCAATATGATATAACCTTGTATTTAAGGGAGGTAATGTCCAAATATATTAAGAACGCGTCACTTTGAGGGAAATGACGCTCCAATAAAAATTTAACGTGTCACGTTGAAGGATGTGACTCTCCAATAACAATTTAACCTATCACGTTGAAGGACGTGACACTCCAATAATAATTTAACGTGTCACGTTGAAGGAAGTGACTCTCCAATAATAATTTAACGTTTCACGTTGAAGGAAGTGTAACATCTCGCAATTTAAAATAGCTAGGAAGAAGCTAAGAACTGGAAATAGTCATTTTTGGAAATAATGGAAATCTGGAAATTTGTTTAATTTAGGAAAAAATTGAGTTTTATCCAACTTCAAATGGCCATAACTTCTAGCTCAGGATGAGTTAAAGGTACTTCCAGATATGGTAGGAAAGATATTGGAATGAACTTTCCAATGCCGCTGAGTTTGCGCGATTCTGAGTTTGTATGAGTGAGTTATAGCCTTTGGAAGTTGGGCTGTTGAATTAAGAAAAGTCTAAATCGGGATTTTAAAAGGGTAATTTAGTATTTTCCTTACCTAATTATTCTAATCCATTTTTAGGAGTTTAATTGTGGTAAAGTCAGATTTCAGTTAGTTTTAGAAAAGTGAATTTCACGCTAGGGCTTGGAGAAAGGAGAAAAGAGGTGAAAGGAGAAGAACGTTCAAGATTCGTTCAAGATTAGCTTGTGGATTTCGTCGGGGGTTATCCAACAAGGTATGTGAGATCACATAGCATTGGGTTAGTTCACCCACGCGCCAATCATGATTTATTTTAGCGAATTTAAGTTTTTGAAAGCTTAGAAATTGAGTTCTTGATGGGTTTTGTTGAAGTTCCATTAAATTCTTGTTTCGTTGAAGAGTTGTTTGATCCAAACCCATGATTTTAGGTTTGATTTGAGTAGAATCTGATGCACTTTGAACATTTAATAGATTCTATGTGTTTGGGAAAAGAAGCCATGGAGTTTAGAGGGTTTAGAGCTAAAAAACGAAGAAGAAATTTCGTCGAACGAAATCTAGCAGTGGTGGCACGTCACGAAGTTGGTTCCCATAATTGGGAATTTTTGTTTCACATCGCGGAGCTGTCACAGAGTCTTCTGCCTCAAAAGTCATTTTTGAAACTAAATTTTAAAAGCTTCTCCGCGTCACTGACCCACCCTCAAATATTGATTTTCGGTCTTTTCTCACATTTAGCTATCTAAAATCATTCCTAAACATCATAATATCTTTCCAATCACAAATCACAATCCTTGAATCCATAATTCAATTCAAGGACTAGTTAGGAGTCAAGTCAAGAGCAGTTAAGATCAAAGTCAAGAGAAGTTCATAAACTTTTTCAAAAGTCTTTTGCAAACGTTTTAACTTTGCTTTAAGACTTAAGTTTTGAGTTCAGTAAAGTTGAAGTTCTTTTCTTCAAAAGTATATGGGGACTATGTAATCCCAAAGAGTTTAAAATATTTTCACATTCAAACAAGAAAGCAAACCTCGAATTTTCAAAGAGCATTCGGGCTAGTTTTCAGAAAAGAGTAATTGCTTTATAAATGAAGCAAGAGGGGAAACTTTGATTTCCAGGATAGCCTTTGAGCTATGATTTTGAGCACTAATCTCAAATCACAGAAGAAGTATGTTTTTAAACATAAGAGTTAATATTATATCATTTTTTGGAGTAGTATTGAGCACCGATATGGGGGAGCGTTCAGAGAACCCACAATCCCTATAAACCATGTAGCCATCATGGGTAGAAAAGGGTCATACTTTTTAGATGAACCCTTAGTGCTTTTTAGCATAGACTAGTGGATCCACTTAGTAGTTCAAGTCCTATACCATTGGCAAGGTATAGAATGCTCTGGCAGCGTGAGGGAAATTGTTATATCATCACTGTAGCTCTTAAGTTATGGTTGTCGGTTAGAGAAACTCCTACAGAAGTTATTATATTCTTATATATACAGTTATTTGTATTTTTACATACATTTTAGAGTTTTAGTGTATCTTTCCATACACACAGAGTTTAGATCATGTTTTAAATAATATTTCTTTATATTGCACTTGTTTTAAATTGCTTTATATTGAAATGAGTTCAGTTATGTTGAGTTGAGTTGAGCCAGGTAAGTTCTTCAGTTCCTTTCAGATTCTTTCAAGCCTATGTTATGTTTAGCATTCCAACTCGCATACTCGTACATTCAATGTACTGATGCTAGTTGGTCTGCATTTTATTATGATGCAGACATATATAACTAGGATCGACATCCAGCGTATCATTGATCTAGTGAGTAATTCAGAGTTTGTTGGTGAGCCTCTTTGCATTCCGGAGGACTCCTTTTTCATTGCTTTCAATTTAGTATTTGTTCATTAGGATGTCGTGGGCCTGTCCCGACATCCATCTCAGTTGTTTAGAGGCTTCATAGATAGACAATCGGTTAGTTAATTCATTTGTCACTACTTTATTATTGGCTTATGTTTTTGAGACTTGAGGTTGCCATTTTGGCCAAGTTGAATGTTGACTTTTAAACATTCTATGTTTTGATCACTATAAATATGCATATAATCTTCCACTGAGTAAGTAAGCCAGGCCAAGGGTTCGCTTGGGGCCAGAAATGGTTCTCGAGTGCCAGCCACGTCCAGGGTGTAGGCCCGAGACGTGACAAACGTGGTATTAGAGAACTAAGTTCAAGAGTCCTAGGGAGTCTATGAAGCCGTGTCTGTAGAGTCCTAGTTATCGGTGTGAAGCGCGCCACATCTATAATTAAGAGGCTGCAACATTTAGGAAAATTTCTCACTTCTTTCACACTCATTTTGTGCGTTAGAGTTGATCTCTAAAAAGTTTCCTTCTAATTCGTGCTTGCGCGTGTTTTTAGATAATCATGCCTCCACGAAGAGCAGTCAGAGGTCGTCCAATTAGGTGAAATGTTGAGGAGAAAGGGGTACCCAATGTACCTGAAGTGCAACTTCAAGGGGAAGTCACTAACGCTGAGTTCAGAGAAGCAATTAGGATGCTGAGTCAAGATGTGACTAACCAGGTCGGGCAACAAAGAGGGGCTCGACAAGAAGAGGCTGACACTTCAAGGATTCGTGAGTTCTTGAGGATGAATCCTCCAAGTTTCACTAGTTCAAGCACTTTTGAGGACCCGGAGAACTTTGTTGATGAACTGAAAAATTTGTTTGATGTGATGCATGTTCTTGATACTGAGAGAGCTGAGATAGTTGCATATCAACTGAAGAATGTCGCTAGGACTTGGTTTGACCAATGAAAAGGGGGTAGAGATGAGGATGCACCACCTGCGAGTTGGGACTATTTTGAGGAGGCTTTCTTGGGACGTTTCTTTCCCCGAGAACTAAAAAAGGCCAAGGTACGTGAGTTCCTCACACTTAAGCAAGATTCTCTAAGCGTTCATGAATATGGGTTGAAATTCACCCAATTGTCCTATTATGCTCCGAAAATGGTTACTAACATGAGGAGTAGAATGAGCTTGTTTGTTGTTGGGTTGGGTCGTCTGTCGAGTAAAGAAGGTAGGGACGCAATGCTCATTGGGGATATGGACATCTCGATGTTAATGGTATATGTGCAGCATGTTGAGGAAGAAAAGCTAAGGGATAGGGAAGAGTTTAAGAACAAGCGAGCTAAGATAGGGAACGAGTCCGGGCAGCAGAAGAATAATGCCAACCGGTCATCCTTCCAACAGAAATAGAAGGGACCTGCTCCATCATCTGCTAGTGCACCTACACCTAAGAACAAATGTGAGGACAATAGTTAGAACGTCAGAGCTAAACGTGCTTATTCTCAGGGTAGCACAGCATAAGGGGGTAGTAAGTCTTCTCCCTGTGCCAAGTGTGGTAGGAACCATTCAGGTACTTGTCGTGATGGCTCCACTGGTTGTTTCAAGTGTGGTCAAAATGGGCATTTCATGTAAGATTGTCCAAAGAACAGGCAGGGAAATGGTAATGGGGGGAAATAGAGCCAAGTCTTCTTCAGTTGCTCCACCAGACAGAGCTGCACCTAGAGGGGCTAATTTCAGTACTAGCGGAGGAACAAACGTCTTATATGCTATCAACAGTCGCCAAGTACAAGAAGATTCACCAGATGTTATCATTGGTATGATCCAAGTCTTTGACTTTACAGTTTATGCTTTGCTAGATCCAGGAGCGAGTTTGTCTTTTGTAACTCTTATGTTGCTATGAATTTTGTTGTTATTCCTGAGCAACTTAGTGAATCATTCAGTGTTTCTACACCTATTGGTGAGTCTATTCTAGCAAAGAGAATTTATCGTGATTGTCCCATTTTCGTCAATCACAAGGGTACCATGGCTGATTTAATTGAGTTAAACATGGTAGATTTTGATGTCATTCTTGGTATGGACTGGCTTCATGCCTGTTATGCCTCAGTTGATTGTAGAACTCAAGTTATAAAGTTTCAGTTTCCAAATGAACCAGTCTTAGAGTGGAAAAGTAGTTCAGCAGTGCCTGAGGGTCGTTTCATTTAGTACCTCAAGGCAAGGAAGTTAGTTTCTAAGGGGTGTGTCTATCACTTAGTCTGAGTTAATGAATCTAGTGTTGAGATACCTCCTATTCAGTCAATTTTAGTAGTAAGAGAGTTTTCAAAAGTCTTTCCTGACGATCTTCCCGGAGTCCCTCCTGAAAGAGAGATAGACTTCGGTATTGACCTTCTTCCAGATACTCATCCTATATCTATTCCGCCATATAGAATGGCGCCAGCAGAGTTGAAAGAGCTTAAGGAGCACTTGAAGGATCTCTTAGATAAGGACTTTATTCGACCAAGTGTCTCCCCTTGGGGCGCTCCGGTCTTATTTGTGAGAAAGAAAGATGGTTCCCTTAGGATGTGTATAGATTATCATCAGTTGAACAAGGTTACCATCAATAACAAGTATCCTCTTCCAAGCAATGATGATTTATTCGATCAATGAGTGGTGTGCCACATGTTCTCTAAGATAGATCTAGATCATCTATACCATCAAAGAAGTAAGAGAAACGCGATTTCAAAACAAACACAATTCGACCGTTATATTATATTATGAGTTTTTTGTCATGTCCTTTTGGTTTGACTATGCACCCAGACGTTTATAGACCTTTTATGAATTGAGTTTTCAAACCTTTTTTTAATATGTGTTTATCGTCTTCATTGATGACATACTAATCAAGAAAAAGAGAAGAAGATCCATCTCTAGTAATAGTTCTTAACTTAAGATAGAGAGAGATTGTATGCCAAGTTCTCTTCTGTGAGTGTGCTTTTGGCTTGAGTTTTCAGCATTCTAGGCCATTATAGGAGGGGAGAATTAGAGGTTGATCGAAAAAAGATGAGGCGGTGAAAGAATTGGCCTAGACCCACATCTCCAACTGATATTAGGAGTTTCTTGGGTTTGGCTGGCTATTATAGAAGGTTTGTAGAGGTGTTCTTGTCCATTTCATCTCTTTTGACTAGATTGACTCAAAAGACACTTAAGTTTCAATGGTCTGAAGCTTGTGCAAAAAGCTTTTAGGAATTGAAAAAGAGGTTGACTACTGCCCCAGTTTTGACCTTACCAGAAGGTACGCAAGGCTTTGTTGTCTATTGTGATGCATCTAGAGTTGGTTTGGGTTGTGTGTTAATGCAAAATGGCAAAGTTATAGCTTATGCCTCTAGACAGTTGAAAGTTCATGAGAAGAACTACCCAACCCATGATTTAGAATTGGCTGCTGTAGTATTTGCTTTGAAAATATGGCGCCATTACCTTTATGGTGTTTATATGGATGTGTTCACCGATCACAAGAGCCTTCAATATGTATTTACATTGAAATAGCTCAATCTCAGACAAAAGAGGTGATTAGAATTACTCAAGGATTATGACATGAGTATTCTTTACCACCCAAGTAAGGCTAATGTTATGGCTGATGCTTTAAGTAGGTTGTCTATGGGTAGTACTGCCCATGTTGAGGAAGAAAAGAGAGAGTTAGCAAAAGATGTGCATAGACTTGCACGCCTGGGAGTCAGACATAGGATTCCACAGAAGGAGGAGTAGTGTTGATGAATGGGGCTGAATCATCATTACTGTCAGAAGTAAAAGCCAAGCAAGACCAAGACCCTATTTTGCTTAAATTGAAGGCAAATGTTCATAAGCAAAAAGTATTAGCTTTTGAACAAGGGGGAGATAGAGTACTAAGATATCAAGGTAGATTGTGTGTACCAATAGTGGATGGACTCTAAGAGAGGATCATGGAAGAGGCTCATAGCTCCAAATATTCCATTCATCCGGGTTCCACAAAGATGTATCATGATTTGAAAGAGGTGTATTGGTGGAATAGTATGAAGAAGGGCATTGCAGAATTTGTTGCTAAGTGCCCAAATTGCCAACAAGTTAAAGTAGAGCACCAATGCCCGGTGGTTTGGCTCAAAATATCAAACTTTTGGAATGAAAATGGGAGATGATTAATATGGACTTCATCACAGGTTTACCAAGGTCTCACAGGCAACATGATTTTATTTGGGTGATAGTTGATAGAATGACAAAATCAGCCCATTTTCTACCGGTAAAGACTACCCATTCAGCAGAAGATTATGCCAGGTTATATATTCAAGAGGTGGTCAGACTTCATGGAGTCCTAGTCTACATTATTTCAGACAGAGGTGCACAATTTACTGCACAATTCTGGAAATCTTTTCAGAAAGGCTTAGGTTCAGCGGTGAACTTAAGTACTGCCTTTCATCCTCAGATAGATGGTCAAGCAGAGCGCACTATTCAGACTTTAGAGGATATGTTGGGCCTGTGTGATTGATTTCAAAGGTAATTGGGATGATCACCTACCCCTCATTGAATATGCATACAATAATAGTTACCACTCTAGCATTTAGATGGCTCCATATGAAGCTCTTTATGGGAGAAGATGCATATCTCCTATTGGATGGTTTGAAGTTGGTGAAGCAGGGTTGATAGGACCAGATCTAGTTCATCAAGCTATGGAGAAGGTAAAATTAATTCAAGAGAGGTTGAAAATGGCATAGAGTCGTCAGAAATCCTACATTGATGTTAGAAGAAAGGCGTTAGGGTTCGAAGTAGATGATTGGGTATATCTTAAAGATTCACCCATGAAGGGTGTTTTGAAGTTTGGTAGGAAAGGGAAACTTAGTCCCCGGTATATTGGACCTTATTGAATATCCAAAAGGATTGGCAATGTAGCTTATGAGTTGGAACTACCAGAAGAGTTAACTCGATTCATCTAGTGTTTCACATCTCTATGTTGAAGAAGTGCATGGGTGATCCTTCATTGATCATACCAACTGAAAATATTACGATCAAGGATAGCTTATCTTATGAAGAGATTCCTGTTCAGATTCTAGATTGCCAAGTTCGCAAGTTAAGATCAAAAGAGGTAGCATCAATCAAAGTCCTTTGGAGGAACCAATTTGTTGAGGAAGCTACTTGGGAAGTTGAGGAGGATATGAAGAGGAGGTATCCACATCTCTTTGAATCCGGAGAAAGTACAGACCAGGGTAATAATTCTCTTCTTAGTACTCTTTAAATTATGAGTGAGCATGTTGTTTGTTGCTTTTGCTTGTTGGGTGTTTGAACCTAATGTTACCACTCTTAGCCTAGTAAGAATAATCTCATTCGAGGAAGAATGTTCTCAAGGGGGAGATATTGTAACATCTCGCAATTTGAATAGCTAGGAAGAATCTAAGAACTAGAAATAGTCATTTTTGGAAATAATGGAAATCTGGAAATTGGTTTAAGTTAGGAAAAAGTTGAGTTTTGACCAACTTCAAATGGCCATAACTTCTAGCTCAGGATGATTTAGAGGTACTTCCAGAGATGGTAGGAAAGATATTGGAATGATCTTTCCAACGCCGCTGAGTTTACGATATTCCGAGTTCGTATGAGTGAGTTATGCCCTTTGAAAGTTGGGCTGTTGAATTAAGGAAAGTCTAAATCCGGATTTTAAAAGGTTAATTTAGTCTTTTCCGTACCTAATTATTCTAATCCATTTTTAGGAGTTTGATTGGGGTAAAGTCAGATTTAAGTTAGTTTTAGAAAAGTGAATTTCACGCTAGGGCTTGGAGAAAGGAGAAAAGAGGAGAAAGGAGAAGAACGTTCAAGATTCGTTCAAGATTCGTCGAGATTAGCTTGTGGATTTCGTCGGGGGTGATCCCTACAAGGTATGTGAGATCACATAGCGTTGGATTAGTTTACCCATGCGCCGATCATGATTTATTTCAATGAATTAAAGTTCTTGAAATCTTAGAAATTTAGTTCTTGATGGGTTTTGTTGAAGTTCCATTAAATTCTTGTTTCGTTGAAATAGTTGAAGAGTTCTTTAATCCAAGCCTGTGATTTTAGGTTTGATTTGAGTAGAATCTGTTGTACTTTGAACATTTAATGGATTCGTAAAAGTGTTTGGGAAAAGAGCTAAAAAATGAAGAAGAAATTTCGTCGAACGAAATCTAGCAGTGGTGGTGCGTCACGGAGCTGGTTCCCAGAATTGGGAATTTTTGTTTCGCGTCGCAGAGCCATCACGGAATCTTTTTCCTTAAAAGTCATTTTCAAAACTAAATTTTAAAAGCTTCTCCGTGTCGCGGACCCACCCTCAAATATTGATTTTTAGTTTTTTCTCATGTTTAGCTATCTAAAATTATTCCTAAACATTATGAGATCTTTCCAATCACAAATCACAATCCTTGAATTCATTATTCTATTGAAGGACCAGTTAGGAGTCAAGTCAAAAGCAATTAAGATCAAAGTCAAGAGAAGTTCATAAATTTTTCCAAAAGTCTTTTGCAAACGTTTTAACTTTGTTTTAAGACTTAAGTTTTGAGTTCAGTAAAGAGTAAAGTTGAAGTTCTTTTCTTCAAAAGTATATGGGAACTATGTATTCACAAAGAGTTTAAAATATTTTCACATTTAAACAAGAAAGGAAACCTCAATTTCCAAAGAGCCTTTGGGCTAGTTTTCAGAAAAGAGTAATCGCTTTCTAAATGAAGCAAGAGGGGAAACTTTGATTTCCAAGATAGCCTTTGAGCTAAGTTTTTTAGCACTAATCTCAAATCACAAAAGAAGTGTGTTTTTAAACATAAGAGCTAATATTTTATTATTTTTGGGAGTAGTATTGAGCACCGATATGGGGGAGCGTTCAGAGAACCCACAGCCCCCATAAACCATGTAGCCATCATGGGTAGAAAAGGGTCATACTTTTTAGATGAAATCTTAGTACTTTTTATCATAGACTAGTGGATCCACTTAGTAGTTCAGGTCCTATACCCTTGGCAAGGTATAGGATGCTCTGGCAGCGTGAGGGAAATTGGTGTATCATCACTATAGCTCTTAAGTAACGGTTGTCGGTTAGAGAAACTCCCACAAAAGTTATTGTATTCTTATATATACAGTTATTTGTATTTTTACATACATTTTAGAGTTTTAGTGTATATTTGCATACACACAGAGTTGACATCATGTTTTAAACTGTGTTTATATTGAAATGGGTCTAGTTATATTGCATTGAGTTGAGCCAGGTAAGTTCTTCAGTTCCTTTCAGATTCTTTCAAGCCTCTGTTATGTTTAGCATTCCAACTCGAATACTCATACATTCAATATACTGATGCCTGTTGGCCTGCATTTTATTATGATGTAGACACATGTAACTAGGATTGGCATCCAACGTATCGTTGATCCAGTGAGCAGTTCAGCGTTTATTGGTGAGCCTCTTTGCATTCCGGAGGACTCCTTTTTCATTGCTTTCAGTTTAGTATTAGTTCATTAGGATGTTGTGGGCCAGTCCCATCATCCATCTCAGTTGTTTAAAGGCTTCATAGATAGACAATCAGTTAGTTAATTCATTTGTCACTACTTTATTATTGGCTTATATTTTTGAGACTTGAGGTTAGGATTTTGGCCAAGTTGAATGTTGACTATTAAACATTCTATGTTTTGATCATTATAAATATGCATATAGTCTTCCGCTGAGTAAGTAAGCCAGGCCAAAGGTTCGCTTGGGGCCAGCAATGGTTCTTGAATGCCAGCCACTTTCAGGGTGTAGGCTCGAGGCATGACAGGAAGTGACTCTCCAATAATAATTTAACGTGTCACATTGAAGGAAGTGACACTCCAATAATAATTTAACGTGTCACGTTGAAGGAAGTGACGCTCCAATAATAATTTAATGTGTCACGTTGAAGGAAGTGACGCTCCAATAATAATTTAATGTGTTACATTGAAGAAAGTGACTCTCCAATAATAATTTAACGTGTCACGTTGAAGGAAGTGACGCTCCAATAATAATTTAACATGTCACATTGAAGGAAATGACGCTCCAATAATATAACGCATCATGTTGAAGGAAGTGATTCTCCAATAAAAAATTAACATGTCACGTTGAAGGAAGTGACACTCCAATATAATATAACATGTCACGTTGAAGGAAGTGACTCTCCAATAAATAATGTGTCACGTTGAAGGAAGTGACGCTCCAATAAAATTTGAACATGTCACATGAAGGAAGTGACGCTCCAATAATATAACATGTCATGTTGAAGGAAGTGACGCCCCAATAATATAATGTGTCACATTAAAGAAAGTGATGCTCCAATAATAATTTAATGTGTCACGTTGAAGGAAGTGACGCTCCAATATAATAATGTATCATGTTGAAGGAAGTGATGGCTCCAATATAATAATGTGTCACGTTGAAGGAAGTGACGCTTCAATAATAATACCCTAATGATAAAGAACAAATTTTTAAAATAAGGAGTAAGGTTATAACATAGTAACGTGGTTTGTCTCTTGTAATTTGTGAAGCTGATATCATCTCTCATTGTCATTAAAATTTTGTCGTCCCTGCGCTCATAGAAAATTTGTTATTTAAGAACATAAAGATTAACAAATGGCAAGACTTTTAAATGCGTCATGGCGATCTGGTAGCCATGGAGAACGAGAGAATATGGAAGAACGAGTTGAGAACTTTAAACGTTGAAATGAGGCACTAAAGGCCAATAAGGGATGTCACATAAGGTGTGCCCTAACTTTAAATGGATCTCTTGTAAAGAGAAGATTGGTTTGATAAAAGATATCTTTGAGACTTGAGGTTGAACAGTGATTTTGAGAACTTTGAACTATTTCAAAAAGTTGCTCTTGTTTCCAGCACATGCACCAGTTTCCTCTAAGGTCTGTAATTTGAAACAGCAGGGAGACCGAATCCTTATATAGGATTGCCTACGTATTTTACTGGAACAAGAAATCAGGTCTGACGTAGTTCCTACATCCAAAGAAAAATTATTAGTTTTGAGAGACGGATTCATGTTGGTTTTGCCCTGCCATCCCGATGCTCCTTTCACGACTACTTCACAAGCTTGTCTGATCTCGAAATATAGTTTGATGGAATTTTTGAGGACCTTACTAAAAAATTCTGCCCCGATTTACAACATAACATAATGTTTGAACTTTCTGTAGTTTGTAGTTGAATTTTTGAGTGAATCTCAAAAATTCTATCCAGTTGCAGCTTTGTAGTGATTCTTGATTCTGACTTGTTGGAAAAATTCCTCTTCTAACGAATTTTGAGATCCTCTCAAAATTCTGCCCAAGTTTTTATTATAAAGGGAAATAAAAAACATACAGGGAATATGACCGAGCCGGTGTGGCGCCTACGTATCCCGCTAAGCAGTAATCAGGTCAAACGTAGTTCCAATCTCGATGATTAACGGGAATAGAAAAATTTAACTAAGGAAACGATTGAGGCTAACATAGGCCGCCTACGTATCTCATTTTTGAGAATTTAGGTCATTCATTACAAGGAAACATTAAAGAGGGATAAAAGGGTGACCAAAGCCGACATAGGCCGCCTACGTATCTCATTCTTGAGAATTTAAGTTAAACGTAGTTCATTACAGATGAAAGACGCTTACAAAGAAAATCAAATCCAAACAAACAATTACAAAGGAACAATGGGATAAAAGTGCGATTACTGGGAAATGAAACAACAAACTCCAAATGCGAGACTAAAAGATGCCAAAAGTGCAATTTCCAGGAAACTTACTTCTTCTTTGCGGCTGGTTATGCCAACAACTACTCCTTATGCTTGGATAGTGGATTGGTGTTTACATTTGCTAGAGCATGTGCAAGTTTTACCACCTCGTTGTCAATTAGATCTTGAATTTTGTGTTTCAGAGTGATACATTTCTCGGTATCATGCCCAACAACACTAAATAATAAGCACACTGCTTGTTTGGGTCATACCACTCGGCTGAAGTATTTACAGTCTTGGCTTCTACTGGATGGAGTATCACTGCCTCTTTCAATCTCTCAAAAAGTTGAGTCCGTGTCTCTCATAATGGAGTGAAGACTCGGGGAGTCTTTTTCTCAAAATTAGGACGAGGTCCATTGTTTCGAGGATTTTGCATTAGTCTTAAAGAATGTAATGTTTCTTGATTGTTGCAAACATAGTATTGTGAATCAGAATAGCCTGAAGATGGTTGATGGTTATATGAGGTAGCTCCTCGAGTCGATAACATCATAACTTCTTTCTCCTTTTTCTTTCCAAAGGAAACAATTTGATAGGCCCTATTAGCAAACTGAGATGAGGTGTAACTTATTATTCTTCCAGTCTTGAGACCGTCTTCAATTATTTATCTAGCCTTGATAACTTCAGTAAATGTCTTTCCACCCATTGTCACCATTCACTCATAGTATTCTGTGTCTTGAGATTGAATGAAGTAGGTGATCATTTATGATTCCTCCATAGGTGGGTGCACCCTAGCAACTTCTTCCCTTCAACGAATGGCATATTCTCGAAAGCATTCAGTTGACTTTGGTTTTAGCTTAGTAATAGAGATCCTATCAGGACAAATTTCAACATGAAACTTGTAGTGATCCACAAAAGCATTCGCTAGATCATCCCAAGTACACCATTTAGTCACATCTTGCTTTGAGTACCACTCCAAGGCTTTTCCAGTCAGACTTTGATTGAATAGCTTGATTCTTCTCCCTTCATTGTTTCCAACACCAATTAACTTTTCACAGTAAATTTTTAAGTGAAAGAAAGGATTTCCTGATCCACTGAACTTTTCAAACTTTGAAATCTTGTAACCGGGTGAAAGCTCAACCTCGAGGAATGTGCACAACTCTTCATATCTCACACTTTGCTACTATCGAACCCATGAAGACCTCTCAAAGCATCCACTAAGATTTTCATCTTCTTATTCATTATTTCAGCATCAAATGACTTTACATCATTTTCAATTTCAACATAGTGATTAACATCTTGGAGGTAAAACTCCTGAGCTTTGGTAACAGGTGTAGCAGTGACATAAGTGTACACTGGTGGAGCATGATGTGTTACCGTTGGAGCTTTTGGAGTTGAAAATGTGTACACAAGAGGAGTATCCTGAGTCGAATGAGTGAGCGAAGCACTTTGAGTTTGTTGAAAGGTAGTGAAATTATCTCATTTATTAAGCTCACTTGAGGTAGGAAACGAAGGTGGCATGAGCCCTTTTTGGCGAGCATCAAGTGGTAGGTTCTGAGAAGTAGCTTGGTATTGAGTTACCAGGAGATTCAATTCACCAATTTGTCGCTCTAGACGAGCAATGACTTCCATGGGTGATTCTGTTACAACTGAGGTGCTAGGATTGGCCGCGATAGATGAAGTAGGGATCATTTTAGATGAAGCAACTGTGTTGATAGTAGAATCCACTTTTGAATGAGTCCTCTTAGTAGTCCAAGTAAGAAATGAAGAGTCTGTAGAAATTTACTTGACCTTAGACCGTGTAAAATATGAATGTTCTGCCAGCGAGTACTTTGGTGAAGTGAGCAAATTTGATTACCAACACAAATCAGTCTCTCCTTCTAAAAACAACTCAAAAAATAAGAGATTTAGTTCATTAACCATAATAATCAACCAAAATAACATATAAAACAAATAACATTTGTTTTGCTTCAAACAGATTAATCCAAAATTTGAAAAACCAAGGACTCCAAAAGGGTGACCAAATGGGAAAACTTTGATCATTTTGTGAACTAAAATTTTAACGAAAGAAAGGAATTTGGACAAAGCAACTCATATGATTTGAGTAAAGATTCAAATGTTGACTTTTAGGCAATCGAAAAGCCCTTTTGAGAATAAAGACATCATGAAAATGACGAAATATCTAGTAACGCCGGCTAGGTAGGTGTGAAAAATAATTTTCAAGAAATAACGAGATCAATGTGAATTTGAGTGATGACCCGACAATCTTTTTGAGGAATTAATGAACTCAAACACTTAAGTAATTTTAATAGATTTTGATAATGGACTCAAAGAGTAAATTGGGAGGGGTAAAAAATTGAGCTTATATGTCAAATAAGGTTTTGAGATTTCGGAATAGAATAATGGACCAATCATGTTTAAAACAAAACATATGTATAGAACACATAAGTCAAGCAAGCACAAACGAAACAAAATTTGTACCATTTAACACACAAATAAAATATAACGCCTCCTAACATACATGTGACCTTTTCAGCCAAAGGTTGGCCTAACGTTTGAAGGTGTGTATATCGTTTATAAAACATTCCATTTCCCCAAAATATTTATACAAACCTTAAGAAAAAACAAATGGGAATACATAATAGGGGAGATGGAAATAAATATCAATCCCACGCAGGGGTACAATGGTAACCTAAACTGAGCTTCCATATAAAATCTTCATTTCCGAACTTCTTGATGCTTTTGAATTTCTTTCGAATGAGAAGGATCTTCCTTTGGCTTAAAAAAAGACACTACCTATAAAATAAAAATCTAACCCCAAGGGATAATGATACCCACAAATTGACATACATATCCTTCAAATTTAATAAATAGTTGAATGATTGTCTTATATCGACCCGGGGGTCAATTAGACACAAGGTGGTCTTTTATTGGGTCCAATACACCTTGGGTATTGGGTCATCTTAGGCTAATGCACTTAAAAAAAGATTTGGTTTCTCTCTACGCTAGTTGACTAAGAGTTGGTTTAAAGACAAGACCTGGTTACCTGAGTTAGACAAACTATGGGGTGAAGAATAATAAATGACTTTGGATGATCACAAGCCAACTATTCGTTTATCACTTCAAAAGAATTCGAGGGTGCTTTTCTAAAGGACAGCCGTGGAAAGCCACGTAACACCTTTATTCCTAATGCAATCTATTTTCCATTTGGAGAAATTAATGTCATGAGATGCAATGACAATAATATATTTAAAATTTAAACACATAATTGAAAAATAACAATTAATACAAATAAATAGTTAGCCAAACAATAAAATCCTTTTGGTTAGAACCTAGCTAGATGAATTCCCAGTGGAGTCGCCATTTTGTTATGACCCGCTTTTCAAAATTAATGTTTCAAAACCATTTTCACACATTTTGGTAATTTTGTTAGGTTTTGAAAAAATTATAATTTGAAAGTCGCTACTTAATTTTTTAAGAAAAATTAATAAAACCATTTAAAAAGGGTCTTGTGAAAGAAAATATTTTGAATGATTTTCTTAATTTTTCCTAAAAAATTAATTGGTGACTTCCAAATTGTAATTTTTTGAAAACCTAACAAAATTACCAAAGTGGTGAAAACGATTTCGAGACATTAGTTTTCAAAATTGGATCGCAACAGAATTGCAATCCGCTGAGGATTTATCAGGGATTAGAGTAGACGATTAGTACATGATGATCAATATTGTCTGATTTCCTTATTAGTGTCATTCTTCTTCTTGTTCTTGTTCTTCTTCTTCTATTATCGTATTATTATTTGATTTTATTATTACAAGTTTTTTTTACTTCAATTGTCATGTTACTTATTGTTGTTATTATTCTTCTCTCTACTATTTTATACAGAACTGCTTCACTACCAATTTATCTACCTACTGAATTCTTTCTAGACTTTACTTATAGAATTACACTAATACGTAAATTCTTCAATATACTTATATGATGAAAAATATTAATAGTACTTATGTTTTGACAAATTTAAAGTACCAAAATTGTCCGATTAGGGTTTAAGGAAAATAAATTATTCAATTCAAGAATTTGGGGATACTTTTAATTTAATATTTGCTTCACCATGTTTATATAAATTGAAGCTTTGACACTAAATCCATCAACCTTCTTCCCCAAAATATCCTTCCATAAACCCGATTTGTAAAATCCATCAAACCAAGAAAGCAATTGCAATCTCTGAACAAGGAGAACTCGATAAGGGTTTGACTATTTTTTGTCTTTTTTTTCTTTTATCAAATCTCTATATTAAGCCCATAATCTATATCGTGCCGTCTGTGTCATTTTTCAAACCAAATTGATTTTCCATTTTATAAACAATTATTTTTTCATCCATGTTAGATATATATATACATCTATTTTAAATGTCTATTGTATAAATCAAATGGGTAGGTTGAAAATTGGGATGCTTTGTTACTAATTGGAGGAATAATTGAGGTGTTCTCAAGTGGTTGAGCACCTCCACCATCCATACGTAATTGAGGGTTTGAGTTACTTGGGAGAGTAAGTGAGAACACTATTTATCTTCCGCGGTGAGGTGGGAAAAAATCAGTAAGTCATGTAATAAAGATGTTTATGACCCATAACTCTTTGCTGTGATATTTTTGGTGTAGTAGAGGAATAGTATTTTTTTAATCTAGTGAAGTTTTTTTTTCTCTAATTCAATGGAGCTAGAGGATAGCGTTTTAAATTTCTCTGATGAAGACGAGAGCTTTGAGGATAATGAAGATGTTAAAATGAATGATATTGAGGAAGGTGAGCTGGTTGAGAAAATTTTCAAGAAGGAAACTGGTGGTGCATGTGCCAGCACTGAAAATCCTCTTTCAGACAAAAAAAATCGAAGACGCAGGAAGAACAAAGGAAAGAACAAACTGAGAGAGTTTCTTCAGGTTCAATCACAGACATTAACAAGTTTGTTATGTTAATCATAGTTGTTATATTATGATTACCCAATGCGTGTTGACACTCAATTTTGGATCTCCACATTTATTTAACTAAGTTTTAATAATAATAATAATAATAATAATATATGTTATGAAATTTCTGTAGGAATACGAAAATATTTTTAATTTTCATAAATATTATTTCTTATAAAAAAATTAAACATATTATATAAATATTACTACTTATTTTCTCATTTTTAATTTTTGCGTCAAATAAATTCTGTTCTTAAGAGTTAACTCAATTTTTCTAATTGAATATAATTTCTATTATTGCGATAAATATTTTCGTATATTTTTCAAATTAGGAAGGCTTAATTAATTAATGAGTTAATAGTTTATATTAAATTTTATTTTTAGAGTGACTAATTTTATCAAATAAGCTAGTCTTGCAAAATAATTATTTTTAATTTAATAAATTATGGTTATTTAATAAAGAAGGGTTATAATTTAAATGGACTTAATTTGAGCAAAATTTGGCAATTCAATTTATTTTAATTCAGCCAATCCGCGTGTGCCACATAAGAAGCACATTGATTGTGCTTCTTCAGATTCGATCCCAACCGTTCGATTTAATCTAAGGGCCTAATTTAATTCAACATTTTTCTATATATATATATATATATATATATTTTAACTCTTAATTAATTTTTGACCGTCCGATCAAACTATTAGACGGCCCAAAATAACCAAAGACCTTTCTTTTCCTAAATAGACTCTAACACCGCCCCTACGCTTTTCTTATCCCAGAATCAGCCGCCCACGCCACTTCCATTTCCTCAAAACGATGCCTCAAGCTCCACTCCCACCTTCTTCCTCAGAACGTCTTCTCTATAGACCCAGGCTCATCTCCCATCACTTCTTCCTTAGACCCTACGCTAGCATCACCGCCCATGGCCTCCCCCACGTGATACCCCATATCCCTGTTAGAAAACCGGCTTTGCATCACCTGAAAAATGCCCCATCAGTCACTCAACACTCTCAAATAGACCTGAAAAGGACGATTCTTGAGATATTTTTCTTCCTCTTCATGACTACTTTGCCGTTTTCTCTAAAATTTGCATTTTCAAGAATTGAAATTTTGAATTCTTGGAGCCCCAAATCGACTATAAAATGAGGACTTCGATTCTCATTCGAAGATCATCCATCAACATCCAAGAAACATCCAGGAACGAACAGAAAGATCCAGCAAAATTTGATCAATCCAGAAAATCGAACAACAATCTGGAAATCAAAACAACAATCCAGCAATAGAAGAAAACGACATATGGAGCAATAGACTTTAAGATTATATTATTTTCCTTTTCTCTGTTTTCATCTCTGTTTCCATTTTTTTTCGAGTTGAAGAGAAAGTTTGAAACTAAAATCTCTTGACGAAATGCCCCTAGTTTGCTGCTTCAAAGAAGGTAATTTTTGTTTCTTATTTTATAGTTGCTTCAATTTTCTCTTTTGTGTTTTGGTCAACATCGATTCCATGATATATTTCTTTGATCCTATGAAATTTAGTTGTTCTTATTTGTCGTTATAAGTTTCGTTCTAATTCCTGCTTATGCTTAGTTCTTTAGCATTTTTATGAGCATGTGAACACTAGTTAGGTGTTATACGTTGTGATTACGATCCTAATGTGCCAATGTCTTTGTTTTCTTGGTCTTCATTGTTTTACTATGATTAATTTTTTTCTTTTTTGAATTGTTCTACTCGTTTTGGTATGATTTTTTTTGTTATGAATCTATAAGATATGTGATGTATTAGTCGTACTTTCCATTTTGTTTAGGCCTAAGTCTTTTCATGATTCACTAGATTTCTGCCTTTTGTATGCCTCTTTAAGCTTCCTTGAATGACTACACTTAATAAAATACTTTGTAGAAACAAATTTAGAAAGATTCTAGTTTGGAATTTTAAGTTTTAGCTTTATCATTAGCTATCTGTTCTCTCTAAGTTAAGTCAAGTCTATATAAGTGTAGATTTTATTTTTTTAGTTACCTTGCAGCAACATTTTCTTTATATGAGAGTGTCTTTATTTTGGAGTAAAATGTGGTTATTTATGCTTGATTTTGAGAAGGGTTTCGGTTCATTGTTCAAATCAGTGATTTTTTTTCTCTTTGTCAATTATTAATGCATTATAGTTGCTGCCTTTCATGTTTTCTTAGATTTATATTTTTTCCATGTTGGACTATAAGATTAAACAACTGGTTAAGCCAATGTTGCAGTAGCATTCATTTTTTTAAAACTCGTCAGTATGATCTCTGCATGTTTCCTTGATTTGCTTTATTTCTTATTCTTCAAAATCAATTTAATGGTAAAAAGATATAACCTTGTTTCATGAGGATGGTGTCTTAAGGTTTCATGTAAATGTCAACTTGTTCTATGAATTGTTTCTAACTCCTTTTCTTTCTTGTTATACTCTAAGTAAGTTGTTTTGATCAAAATATAGTGTTGCCTAGTTAACATTGAATCTTATTTCTCTAAAAATTGTTGCATGTTCCTCTTCTGCCTTAGCTTAAAATTCTGAAATGATGTGCTAATAAATTGGTTTCAAAGTTGGCTTATGTAAATCTACAATTGTTTGTTGCTTACTGCCCTTTGATTTGCGGTTCCATTTTATGTTAACATAGTCAAATTATCATGTTTAAATCTCATGAGAAAAAAAATTGTGTTTTCTTTAGGATGTCTAAGGTCTGAAACAATAGCATATGGGTTCTTTGTTATTTAAAATTTTCTTTTTCCACATTAGGGCAATGATTTGTTACTTATGTATTTTTATATACCCTACCCCTCAAATGCTTGTTTGAAAATTGTGTACTCTTAAAGGTTTTAAAATTTGGATCAAGACAACTGGATAGAACCTTTTTATATTCATCAACATCATGCTACATTTTTTCGTAACGTTATCTTATATTTTTTTTACATAATTCTTGTATCCTTACCCTTTTCTTTCCTATGCTTCATGTACAACCGGAGGGCTGGAGTTTCTACTTTGAAACTTGTTATTGGCCTAAGATATTAGGCCAACAACCATTAGGATCATCGCAATGCTTGGAATCTCACAATTAGAAGTCTAATGTTTTCTTAGCTTTCTTTCGTTGTTCTAATTATATTTTTTTGGCTAACCTTTACTCTTAAGTTTTGATATATTGCTTGTCTTTTATTTTAGAGATTAATTATGTAAGCTAATATCATTTGTTTAGGAGTTTAGTAGAAACACTTTTAGAATAAATGATACGAAATTTTTTTTTTGGAAATGGGTTAACATTTTAAGTTTTATTTATAAAATTCGTTTAGGACTTTCAAAGGTTGAGGAAATAGGAAAACTTGTCATCTACACCTTCTAAAATTCACAAAAAATGAAGTTTCTAAGGGCTAAAATAATATCCATCTAGGCCTTTAAGTTGAGAAAAGGGGAAACTCATCGTTTAGGACTCCTAAATAAATTTGAAGCTAATTTAATAGCTAAAATAACTACCCTTTAGAAATATTTAAGGCTAAGATATTCACCTTTAGAGATGCATATTTTTGAAAACAAGTAAGGAAGTAGATCCATATATTTTACTAACAAAAAATAAATATAACTATAGAACAAGTCCCAACAGTTGGGCCTATTTTTTCATCACCCCTTTATAAAGTATATTGGCTATTCTTACTTTTTGAATCAAATATTTCAAAAAATGTTTTAATTTCTTAACATGCTATTTCAAGATTTTAGATATGCCAACAAGTTCAAAATACAAGGTACACATACATATGTCATAGACATAAAGGTATAAATTTTATATTTTCTCTACATAATCTATTATTTTTATCTACTATCCCTTTTACTAATATTACTTATTTACTTTTATAATTTATAAATCGGTACACTTAAATACGCATCTTATTTACTACATCTAATCTATCGTCAATTTGTCCCTACATGTAAATAGAATAACAAACATTCATATTTTTTAAACAACATACATGAATATACTATACATTATGATAAATAATCTTAGATCACAAGCTTTATGTAATATTTTAACATTAGTTACCATTTATTATTATTTTTTATTTTTTTAAAACTCCATTTTACATATTTTCATTCAAATTACACATCACATATTACTACATATTTATACTCAACTACTATCTTATTTTATTTCACGTCTTAATAAAATGATAGATTTTCATAAATTCAACATCTATATATTTTTAGGATAAGTTTATTATGATACATCTATATTTTCCAACATATAAAAATTACATTTTACATGCATTTATTTATTTTACTTACTTATTTTACTATATGATAAACATACCACTATTATATATATATATATATATATATATATATATATATGTCGTGCCTTGTATTTTACTCTTTTTCTTAAACTAATTTACTTATCATGGATTAAAAAAAAAAAAAAAATTTCCTAACTATTTTTTCCTAAATTGAGTTTAAGGACTCTATTCGGATAGGCTCAGAGGGATGTTTAACACCTTCTCCTCGAGTAACCAAAACTCTTACTCATAATCTCACTAGTTTCGCAAATCAAAACAGAGTTTACATTACATATTAATATGGTTTTTCCAATGTTTTCCTTAAAATTTAGGTGCCGACTCTAAAACAAAAACATTTTTCCAAAAATCAGAGTGACAACCATATTATGTTGTGAACTATTTTGGCTAGTTTGAAATAGGGGTGCGACAGTTTGGCTACTCTGCTGGGGACTTATCTAGGTTTTAACCTTATAAAAATTCAATTTAGGCATAATATTTATGATTGCATGTTTATTTTCAGCTTATTATTTGATATATTGATTTGACTGAAAGGTCGCAAGTAAAAACCAAATTTGTGTTCCTTATTTGTTTTAAAACACTACTTGTTACTGCTTTTCCTATACTGTTATTTGCACTTTCTATTGAGTCTTTGGCCGTACACAAATACACACACTGTACACGCGAGCGGTGTTCCTGCACTCCTCCAAAACCTTCTTTGGATTTCTTAGTTTCAGAGTTGGAGCAATTAAGATAGTGCACTTTCACGCAATTACTCAGTCTCACTCTCAATCATCTAGGAAAAAATCTTACTCTTAAAATAGGTGATTTTGCGTAGTTTTAGGCAAGACAATATATGATATTGTCATTGCGTTTAGAAAACCACCCAAATGTCAATGAGTTTCTTCTTTAAAACTTGACGACATACACTTTGTATGAAATTGATATAAATTATCTAAACTAAACACTTAATAGAATTGGAGCAAATAAACTCATCATACCCTTTCACCTATCTTTCAGATGCAAATCAACCAAAACCTTCCTAATATCAGGAAGATGACTGAGGTCCCTCGAACTTTGAAAGAGTGGTGAGGAAACATTCGAGTGGCATACGGAAATGAGATTATGCCACACTTGGGTCATTAACTAATCTACTAAATGTGGCAACCAGCAACAGGGACTTTTGGCAACCAACAACAACAACAGTGACTTTTGGCAACCAGCAATCAACAACAAGTCACTTATTACTCTAATGATTGAATTTTGGCAACCAGCAACAGTGACTTTCTTGTTCACAGAATTTAAAATTACACCAACACTGGAAGAGATAAGTCAAATTGCTAATTTACCATTGGCTAGCAGAGCACCCTTGGCCCCGCACACTACATTAGGAATCGGTTTTCTCTGGTCTTTGGGTTTGAGGGTAGGCCCATGTTTGCAAAGAGTTGACGAGGGATGGGTCAAGTTGGATTATCTGTTTAAAAGGTTCGGTCGTCGAGATAGCTATGATAGGTTCCAACAAGAACTCTTCATCTCTAGGGTTGGTTGGGAAAGACATAGGACTATTGTTCTCGTGATGGCTTTTTTGGGTATTATGATCTTCTTAAAGAAAAAGGCTTGTGTCGACATCAACCTATTGCATATGGTTATCTTAATGTTTAGAGGACCGATAGAGTGACCATCGTAACTATGATCTTGGCAGAAATATTTCGATCATTATCCCTCTGCTCTAGAGGATATGATCACTTTAAGGGAAGTAACATGTTGCTACATATTTGGGTGTTGGAACACTTCTATCAAAGACAAGCAGAAAATGGTGCTGAAGTAGACTTACACAACAAAATCAGAAGCCATGTGGGGAGATTGAGCATGTGGGATGCCCCAAATAATGAAGATGGTTGGCGCTTTTTCTGACCAACCTCACAAGGAACCATATTAAGTGGCGACTACCATAGGTCTATGGCTAAGCTCTGTTGAGAACCAACCACACCTATTTCATTGAGTTGATTAGGTTGGAAGGGTTCCAACCTTACGCACCCCTAAGAGTCCTCCGACAGTTTGGAATTACCCAAGACATTCCTCTATGATCAAATATGGCACTAGTAAGCTAGATTATGAAGGAAGAATCCCGATCAAAAGGATCTCTACTTTGATACAAAGATGGTATGACATTCTTGACTTAGACATGGGGGTTGAGTCGTGGTGCACTCCTGATTATTATACTTGGTTTATGATGGGAGGAATTTCTCACAAAGCCCAACTGTGACGGGATCTTGGGTTCATAGACACCCAAAGATCAAATCAAATTGGCACGGAGCTACTGAACCTCATGCACATCACTACAACCATGTATCATCAGGTGACCCCATGGTCTGTTAACCATCTCATACAGGCAGTTGATGATGAACCAAATGAAGAGATAGAAGAAGACCCAGAAGAGGATCCTAGAGAGCCAATTGAGGAGATGGAAGAGGATTCAGAAGGATATTCAGAGCATGACCCTAACTTGTTGTAACATCTCGCAATTTGAAATAACTAGGAAGAACCTAATAATTGGAAATAGTCATTTTTGGAAAGAATGAAAATCTAGAAAATTTTGTTAAGTTAGAATAAGTTGAGTTTTGGTCAACTTCAAATAGTCATATCTCCTAGCTCAGAATGAGTTAGATGTATATCCAGTCATGGTTGGAAATCTCTTGGAATAACCTTTCCAACGCCACTAAGTTTGCGCAATTCTGAGTTCGTATGAGTGAGTTATGCCCTTTGAAAGTTGGGTTGTTTGAATAAGGAAAGCCTAATGCGGATTTAGAAGGGTAATTTAGTCTTTTCCTTACCTAATTATTCTAATTCATTTTTAGGAGTTAATTGGGGTAAACAATCAGATTTTTCCAGTTTAGAAAAGTTGAAGTTTCATGCTAGGGCTTGGAGAAAGGAAAAAAGAGGAGGAAGGAGAAGAACGTTCAAGATTCGTTCGTCGAGATTAGCTTGTGGATTTCGTCGGGGGGTAATCCCTACAAGGTATGTGAGATCACATAGCATTGGGTTAGTTCACCCACGCGCCAAGTATGTTTAATTCAGCGTATTTTCATCCTAAAAAGATTGAGAATTTGATGGTCTTGATAATTATTCTTAAATTGATTTCGTTCTTGAATATGAGTTGAGATTAAGGAGTTTCTTGATATTAAAGCATTGATTCCTTGAGTTGTATGAGTTAGATTTTTGTGTATATGCATTGGGTATTTGATTCTAAAGTGAATTTGAGAAAAAGAATTGATTAAAAACGATTTAAGATCAGAAAATGAGACCAAAAGTTTGTCAGATTTTTGCCTAAGGAATAGGTGGCATGACCCGTCCCCATAGCGCCAGGAAGGCTGGGGCGGCCGCTAGCAGTGTGCCATTTTGGATTCCCAATAATTTGGGGCTGGTGTGGCATGCTAGGGACGCACCCGAATCGTCGTTTTTCATCAATTTTTTGTCGTTTAGCCCGTTTAAGTCCTTCTAAAGTGTACTAACACTTCCTATTGATTCTAACTACTCTAAATAACTTCTAAACATCTAGAAATCATCCAAAAACATAAAAAATAACCTTGAATCCATAAATTCAATTCAAGGAAAGTCAAGAGCCAAGTTTAGGAAGTTCTTAAAGTCTTTTCAAGAAGTCTTTTGGAAATGCTTTTAACTTTGTTTTAAGACTTAAAGTTCAAGTTGAGTAAACAGTAAAGATTGAAGTTCATTTCTTCAAAAGTATTAGGGGACTATGTATTCTCAAAAGGTTTAAAATGTTTTCACATTTAAACAAGAAAGAAAACCTCGATTTCCAAAGAGCCTTTGAGCTAGTTTTCAGAAAAGTGTAATCGCTTTCTAAATGAAGCGAGAGAGGAAACTTTCATTTCTAAGATAGCCTTTAAGCTAAGTTTTTGAGCAATTATCTCAAATCACAGAAAGAAGTATGTTTTTAAACATAAGAGCTAGTATCATATTTTGGGAGTAGTATTGAGCACGATATGGGGGAGAGTTCAGACAACTCACATCCCCCATAATGTAGTCATCATGGGTAGAAAAGGGTCATACTTTTTAGATGAATCATTTAATGCTTTTTAGCATAGACTAGTGGATCCACTTAGTGAGTTAGGTTCTATACCCCCGGCAAGGTATAAGGAGGTCCTTGGCAGCATGAGGTAAAATGTTGCATCATCACTATAGCTCTTAAGTGATAGTAGTCGGTTAGAGAAACTCCCACAACAGTATTTTGTATTTTTATATACATCAGATTATTTGTATTTTTACATACATCTCAAAATTGTATGTATCTTTGCATACACACAAAGTTGGCATCATGTTTTTAAACATCTTTTCTTTATATTGCACTTGTTTTAAACTGATTTATATTGAAATGAGTTCAGTTATGTCGAGTTGAGTTGAGCCAGGTAAGTTCTTCAGATTTCTTTCAAGCCTATGTTGTGTTTAGCATTCCAACTCGCATACTCGTACATTTAATGCATTGATGCCAGTTGGCTTGCATCGTATTATGATGCAGGCGCAAGTAACCAGGATCAGCATGCAGCGCCTCGTTGATCCAGTTGAGCACTCGAAGTCTATTGGTGAGCCTCCTTACATTTTGGATGACTCCTTTTACTTTGTTTTCAGTATTTTATTATCAGGATGATTGGGGGTCTTGACATCCCTCCTTGTTTTAAAAGCTTTATAGACAGTTAGTAGTTCAGCTGTCTTTATATTATCATTTAGATGTTCTTTAAAGACTGAGTTTCCATTTTGGCTAAACTATTATTTCTTAAGTTATGCATGAGTTATATTTTCTTATGTTTAAGTCTTCTGCTGGGTAAGTAAGTCAGGCCAAGGGTTTGCTTGGGGCCAGCAATGGTTCTCGAGTGCCAGTCCCGCCCATAGTGTAGGCTCGGGGCGTGACACTTGTATGACCCTAGAGATAGAGGAGTGATGCATATGGAGAATGAACCGGTTCCAACAGTAGAAGACGTTCACTCGTAATATTGATTTATAGGATTTGATGAAAGGGAAGATTTAAACAAATGGGAATGGAAGATCGACGAATCCCAGAGTACCACCCAGAGCCATATTATGATAGGGATGATGATGGTGACGATGCCCCAACTTGGCCATAGGTCGTCTTTCTCTTTTGAAACTCTCTCCTCAAAGTGCCATGCGGCCTATCCCTCGTGTATGCCTTATGGGCCCCCGTACATTCATTTCTTTGGTTTCTGATTGCCTAGCTCAATGTAACATCCAAGACTACCTTAATCAATAAGGTTATGTTTGCTCCAAATCTAAAATGTGTTTAAATGGATAATTTATTATCAGATTGATTGCAACGTAGGCCTACCTCAGGCAAAAAGAGGTTTTATATTAGGACGTGGTTTGAATGTCTCCAAATTGGCATATATATGTGTTACACTTATATATTTGTTACATCTTTCAATATTTCCCAAACTAACATAGTTTCCTTTTTTTTCTTCGTTTTCTTTTCTTTTTCATCATTTATCCCTAAAAGTACGTTGATTTGTGTTGACATGCCAAATTAACTAGAACAAACTCAACTCATCCCGCACATGGTCGAGTTTTACCAGCCTCTCCAACTGTAGTCAGGACCATTCCTGACCTCTCTAATCGCGACCCTACCATACCTACAATACAGCAAATACTTTGGGTACATGTCGCCGCTTCCTATGAGCTATATGTTCCACCTGTATTTGTCGCTGGAGCTCCTACCTTCACAACACCAGTTGTGGTTAATATCCTGTACGAAGTCGATCAATATACAGAAATGGAGAAAGTTGCTCGGTTGAAAGAGGATGCATCGATTAATGCCCAACTTCATGTTCTGAGAAAGGCATTAAAATGCTTACAAGTCACTAGAGGAGTAGAGAGTCTGGATTCTGATGACTTGTGCATCCATCTAGACATTGACATGCCGATAGGGTACAAACCACCGAAGTTTGACATGTTTGATGGAAAGGGTGACCCTCACACACATTTAAGGGCATACTGTGACAAGTTAGTCGGTGTAGGGAGAAATGAGAAGCTGAGGATGAAGTTGTTCATCCGAAGTTTGTCTCGAGAAGCATTAACCTGGTATACCCGTCAAGACCCTCGCAAATGGCGTGATTTGCAAGAAATGGCTGAGGACTTCATGAATCGTTTTAGATTCAATACTGAAATTATTGCTGACAACTTCTCATTGACCAACATTCAGATAAAGCCATCAGAGAATTTCCAGGAGTACGTACGACGTTGGAGAACTGAAGCAGCAAGGGTACAACCACCACTAGATGAGAGTGAACTTTCAAAGTACTTTATTTGAGCTCAAGAAGGTGTCTACTTTGAAAATATGATGTCAATGAAGGGCAAGAAGTTCGCAGAATTGGTCAAGATGGGAGACTTTATAAAGAAGGGTGTTGTATCCTAAAAGATTCAGTCGCATTGTAAGTTGCAAGTAAGGCTATACAATGGGGTTCCATTGGCGGCATAAAAAAGAAAAGGGAGGTTATTTCAGTTGTCACCTACCAATAAGGAGGATCGTCCCACCGATACCCCCAAGAATCCCCAAATCACTGCACATACTACATACGTACCATACTAAGTATATAATACCCAACCACACTATAATCCACCCCGAGTACCAGCATACCAAAATCCTCCAAGACAATATCTCCCTGTCTAAGCACCAATCCACCAAAATAGACTAGCATATGCACCGAGACCACGTCCAAATCTTGAAGCTAGAAATGCTCACATTTACACATCGATTGCCGAACCTTATGCCCAATTATTTGAGAGGTTGAGGACGGCGGGAGTGCTGCAACCAGTTGAAGGAAAACTTCTTGATCCAATCCCTCATAATTTTGATGGAAACAAGCGATATGCTTACTATTCGAGAATCCAAGGATATGACACAGAAGATTGTTACGGTTTGAAGAACCAAATTGAGTCTTTGATCAAGAGATGAGTAATCAAATGCACTCCAGCGCCTCCCAATGTGAACAACAACCCCTTTCCAAACCATGAGAATCGGGAAGTCAACATGGTTACTCTAGATGAATATTGGGGCCCTGACTGTCCAGATATAGATGAACCAGATGCCATGACATCTTTGGCGCAACCTGTTATCATTGTTCAACTAAGGGAACCTCTGACCGTCCAAACATATCTCCCAAGAGTTGGAGTGACCACTGTGATCGCTAAAAAGCCTGAATATGACACCAAAGCAGTCCATAGGACTATCGAGCATGCGCTAAGGGCAAGATGATTGACACTGTCGTGGCTCAACGGATGACTAGGTCGGGGAGATGGTATGCCCAAGAAGACCTAAATCAAAGAGTTCTTGGAAAAGAACAGAATCCAAGAAAGAATGTTACCGATGCTAAAGCCACAGAATTTTAGAAGAAGATACAGCCTAAAGACTATTTAGTCGAAATACAGCTGAAGAAGACACCTGCTTACATATCTATTTTTTCTCTATTTATGAGTTCTGAAGCTCATAGGAATGCTTTAATGGAAGTGTTAGACAGAGTGAACATTCAAAAAGATACCACAAGTGAAACCTTAGTTGCAATAATTGGAAGAATAGTGGAAGCTAACAATATTTCTTTCCTTGATGATGAGTTGCCTGCAGAAGGGGCTGGGCATAATAAAACGCTTCACATCGCAGTCAAATGTTGTGCTAAGATTGTGACTCGAGTTTTAATCGTTGGTGGTTCTGGATGCAACATCTATCCTTTCACCACTCCGAGAGATTTAGGTGTTAATATGGGAGAGATAAGGGAAAATCATGTAAAAGTTAGAGCTTTTGATGGAGCACAGAAAAGTGTCATTGGAGAAATCTATCTCACATTGCAAGTAAGGCTGGCCTAATTCCCCATTCTGTTTCAAGTGATGGATGTATCATCCAACTACAACCTGTTGTTGGGAAGACCATGGGTTTACATGGCAAGAGCGATGCCTTCCACTCTTCATCAATGTGTGAAATTTGTGAAGTTACCATCCATGGAAAGCTCAGTCACCTATCATTTCTATTAATTCTCTCCCAGTTGCTGACAAGCTAGATAGAACCACATTTCACACTTTAGAAATTATGCAAGCTGTAAGGGTCAGTGAGGAAGCAGAGGCAACGGCAGATAATACAAAATTGTCAAGTGCAACAAAAATGGTTACGTCAGAGATGTTAAAGTATAGGTATCAGCCTAAGAGTGGACTTGGACCCAAGTCCAATGGCATAGTTGAGCCGATCCAGGTGAAGGATCAGAGAGGCACCAACGCACTCGGATATGAGCCTGACTTGGGAAGAGACCATCGCAGATCAAGCGATACAATCTTTGTTCCAGAACAAGCTTTGATTTTAGATCAAGCTAGCATTGATGACATCGTAGAAGGAATATGCAATCTGTTCGTGGCCATGATTGGAGAAGAGGAAGAGATAAATCTCTCCAAATTGACCATTCGTGATGCCGAACCTGGAGAAATCTTGCAGAACTGGACCATCAACCCGTCCCTATTTCAACCAGAGTCCTGGTAGGTTGGAAAAGAAGTTTTTATTTTAAAATTCGCATGATCAAATTGAGGCTTGAATCATGCCTAATCTTTTGTTGCTTGCCTCTTCTAAAAGCTAGAATGCTTTGAAATAAAAAGTCTTTATTTTTCATTAAAAATTTTCTCATTATTTTAAATATATATTTATTTACCTTTTTCACTTTTCAGCACTCATATTAATAAAAATCCTTGTTCAACGGTTATGACATGTAACGAATCTACCGAGCAAGGTGAAAGTGATGAACAAGATCACGAAGAGTACGATGAAAGCATGATGCCTGAAAATCTACCACATGAGATCGAGCAAGTTGAAAGTCAGAAAAAACCCAATATGGATGAAACTAAGGTTCTTAACTTAGGAGATCAGGAAATCGTGAAGGAAACACGAGTCAGCATACATTTGGAGGCTGAAAGAAAGCAAGAGTTAATAGAGTTGCTTAAGCAGTATGTTGACATATTTGCTTGGTCTTATGATGACATGCCATGATTAAGCACTGATATTGTCTCGCACAAATTACCAACTGATCCCATTTGTCTACCCATTAAGCAAAAGACAAGAAAGTTCAAACCAAATTTGAGTTTAAGGATCAAGGAAGAGGTAACTAAGCAAATTGAGGCAAACGTTGTGAGGGTTACAAATTACCCCACATGGTTAGCCAAAATCAGAATATGTGTGGACTATCGAGATCTCAACAGGGTCAGTCCTAAGGATGATTTTCCACTTCCAAATATTCACATACTCATCGATAATTGTGCAAAACATTAGTTGCAATCATTTGTCAATTGTTTTGCAGGATATCACCAAATCCTGATGGACGAAGATGATGCAGAGAAGACAGCGTTTATCACTCCATGGGGAGTGTATTTCTACAAAGTAATGTCATTTGGTCTCAAAAATACTGGTGTAACCTACATGAGGGCCTTGACCACCCTTTTTCACGATATGATCCGCAAGGAAATTGAAGTGTACATGGATGATGTCGTGACCAGGAAGGACATGATGAGTTTCTTGGGAAGACTGAATTACATCAGTCGATTCATATCTCAATCCACAGTGATCTGTGAACCCATATTCAAATTACTGAAGAAGGATGCTGCCACAGAATGGACAGAGGAGTGCCAAAAGGCTTTCGATAGAATTAAAGAATACTTGTCCAACCCACCAATATTGGTCCCACCAGAGCCTGGAAAGCCTTTTTTATTATATTTATCTGTTTTGGATAATCCATTTGGATGTGTATTGGGGCAGCATGATGACACAGGAAGAAGAGAGCAAGCCATTTACTATTTGAGCAAGAAGTTCACACCATACGAGGCAAGATACACCTTGTTGGAATGAACATATTGCGCTTTAACTTGGATCGATAAAAATTTAGGAATTACCTGTCTGCATACACCACGTACTTGATCTCAAGAATGGATCCACTAAAGTACATTTTTTAGAAGCCCATGCCTACGGGTAAACTAGTGAAGTGGCAAATTTTGTTGAGCGAGTTTGATATTGTGTACGTAACACAGAAGGCCATCAAAGGACAACCCCTAGCTGATCACCTTGCAAAAAACTAGGTGGACCAGGATTACGAGCCACTCATGACCTACTTCCTTGATGAAGAGGTTTTGTTTGTAGGAGAAGACATATTAGAGTCGTATGATGGATGGAGGATGTTCTTTGATGGAGCAGCAAACTCTATTGGAGTTGGAATAGGAGCATTATTAATTTCAGAAACAGGTCAGTATTACCCAATCTCTGCCAAGATTAGGTTATCCTGTACCAATAACATGGCGGTATATAAAGTTTGTATTCTCGGACTCAGGATGGCCATAGACATGAATATCAAAGAGCTCTTGGTGATAGAAGAATCTGATTTGTTGGTTCATCAAGTGCAAGGAGAATGGACCACTAAGAATGTCAAAATCCTTCCTTATTTTCATTACATAAAAGAGTTGAGTAGGAGATTCACAAAGATTGAGTTCAAGCATGTCCTTCGAGCTCAAAATGAGTTTGTCGATGCTTTGGCAACATTGTCCTCGATGATTCAACATCCAGACAAGAATTATATCGACCATATCTATATAGAGATACATGATAAACATGCATACTGTTTTCATGTAGATGAGGAACTAGATGGAAAACCCTAGTACTTTGATATAAGAAGATTGATAGAAGCATAAGAATATCCTGAAAATGCTACAAGCAAGCAGAAACGGACTTTGAGGAGGATGGCCAATCATTTCTTCCTTAACGGAAAAATCTTATATAGGAGAACTTCGGACTTAGGATTGCTGAGGTGTGTCGACGCCGTAGAAGCGATAAGGCTTTTGTAAGAAATACATACAGGAACATGTGGATCTCACATGAATGGGTTCACTTTGGCAAAGAAGATTTTAAGAGCTGGATATTTTTGGATGACCATGGGGAGAGATAGCATCCGATATGTGCAAAAGTGTCATCAGTGTCAAATGCATAGAGATTTTATACGGGTTCCACTGAATGAGCTCAAAGTGATGGATTCCCCTTAGCCATTTGCCACTTGGGGCATGGATGTTATTGGACCCATAGAGACTACCGCATCAAATGGACATCTCTTTATCCTGGTGGCTATCGATTATTTCACAAAATGGGTCAAAGCTTCGACATACAAGGCAGTGACTAAGAAGGTAGTGGCAGACTTTATCCTCAACAACATAGTTTGTTGGTTTGGAATTCCAGAATCAATCATAACAGATAATACAGCCAACCTCAATAGCGATCTTATGAGGGAAACTTGTGAAAGGTTCAAGATTGCTCATCGAAATTCCATGGTTTACGCCCACAGATGAATGGAGCAGTTGAGGCTGCAAATAAGAATATCAACAAGATTTTAAGGAAAATAATAGATAGTCATAGGCAATGGATGAGAAGCTACCATATGATTTGCTTGGTTATCACACTACAATCAAAACATCAACTGGGGCAACTCCTTATATGTTGGTTTATGGTTCGGAGGCAGTAATACCTGCCGAGGTGGAAATACCATCTTTAAGGATTATTAAAGAGGTTGGTCTGGATGATGCAGAATGGATATGTCATGAACAATTGATGCTCATCGATGAAAAAAAGATGGACGTAGTTTGTCATGGTTAACTCTATCAGAACAGAATGACCAAAGCATTCAACAAGAAGGTCAAACCTTGACACTTCACATCAGGGCGGTTAGTATTGAAGAAGATCTTTCCTCACCAAGAAGAAGCCAAAGGGAAATTTGCACCACATTGGCAATGACCCTACATGGTTCATAGAGTACTCTCTGGAGGAGCGGTAATCTTAGCAGAAATGGACGGCAGAGTAAGAACAAAGCCAATTAATTCAGATGCCATAAAAAAATACTACATCTGAAGACTTCAAGATTAGTCTTTATTTCTTGTACTTTTGCATTTTGATGTAACAGAACTACGTCTAGGCCTGACTTCCCACGGCGGGGTACGTAGGCAACCCACATCGGATCCGATCTCCCTTAGAAAACCCAAAATCATCATTTTCATTTATTTAGAACTATGCTTGACCTGAATTCCCTCGGTGGGATACGTAGGCAATCCTTGTCGGATTCGGTCCCTTGCATTTCATATTTTTCACTTTTCTTTTGTATTTGAACTACGTCCTGACTTGATTCCGCTTGGATACGTAGGTAGCTTGAGTCAGGCCTAGATTTGCATGTCATATTTTTCACTCTCCCCTGTTGTATTTGAACTATGTCCTGACTTGATTCTGCTTGGTTACGTAGGCAGCCTGAGTCAGGCTCGGTCATTGCTTTACATGTTTCTTATTTTTCCTTCATATTTTTCAATCTTCTATTGTAATTAAACTACGTTACGACCTGATTCCATTTGGATACGTAGGCAGTTAGAATCAAGCTCGGTCATTGTATTACATACTTCTAATTCTCCTACTTGTATTCGAACTACGTTACGATCTGATTCCTACTTTGGGGATATGTAGGCAGCCTGAGTCAGGCTCGATCAATTCACTGCATAATTTCCATTTTTTTCTTACCTTTAGGAAACACTTCCTCATAGTTAGCATAACCTCATAATATGAAGAATCTTGATCGTCCCAGTGTCTGCAAAAGAGCTAGAGAAGCTTCATCATGAGGGTAAAAGCAACAAGAAGACTATGTTGGATATAGTCAACAAAATGGAAAGCTCGATGGACTTTGGAACATATCATAATCTAAAAAATGCTGGAGAATTACTATATATATATATATATATATATATATATATATATATATATATATATATACCTAATATATAAGTAATATACTTATTTTCTAGAAAGAAAAAAAAGCTAATTCTTTTCAAAATATTTTTCTACTCATCCACCTACCAAGTCTCTAGGTTAAGAAACTATGTGCAGGCTAAGAAGACATTGAAAGATTCCAGTGACGAGGCTTCAGTCTGCAAGTCGATTCAAATGAACACCCCTTCCCAAACTAAAAATTTTCTTTGAGCGCAGGAACACAGGAATCAAGAAAATAATATCAAGTCTCGGGGCATGACCGGAGGTGCCATTCGAATTCTACAATCATGAGCTAAAATACTATTTCCCTACTTTATTTCCCGAATGTACTTCAACTAGCATCTTCTATCTAAAAATATTTCATTTAAATCTTTGCAGGTATATTCAAGATCCATATCAAATACTGAAGATAGGGGCCCCTCATCGAAAAATAGAATAATTGGATTTCTGTCAAAATAACTCCACCAATTGGAGCTTGTAATGTAACCTCATCAATAACTCCACCGATCGGAGGTTGTATATAGCAAACATCATCAAACTCCGCCAACTGGAGGCTGTACATAGCAAACATCGATCGAATTCCACTAATTGGAGCATGTATATAAGCAAAAGAAGCAACACTCCGCCAATCAGAGACTAACATCGTAGCGACGTCACCAAAGCTCCACCAACCGAGGGCATGCAAGCATAGCGACGCTGTCATACGCTAACAATAATATGTTACATTATAAGTTTTACACAGTCGGATCCAGGCTTTTACATTACAACAGCCCCGTCAAGCGGAGGTCTACATTACAAGCTTTACACAGCCGGATATAGGCTTTTACATTACAACAGCCCCGCCAGTCGAGGGCCTTTACATTACAAGTTACTTTACCTATATCACATTCACAACACAAAAAGGGGGACATCAACAATCGTTTGAACTTCTACACTCTAATTTTTACATTACAGTTTCAATTTATAAATATCAAACCTCACCAAGTACTTTTCACCTTTTTACATGTTTTGCAGGAACACGCATTGCAACGAGGAGCTCCCTCTAAGCAGCAAACTAGGGAAAGTTGGTGCAATGTCAAGCATCACTAGCTACGTCAAGGATTCACCTTCAAAACTCAACTCGACTCAATCTTCAGAAGTTCAGATTTAAATCTTACTTATGACTCTTTCATGTCTCAGTTCATTAGTACTCGACACTAGGGTAATCTTTTTGAAAATTCATCTCTCTACTATAGAACTTCAGTAGAAATTGTTGCGGAGCATTTCTCGTTCAAGTTTCTTAGGGATTAGATCCCGTCCCTCTATTCTTGCTAATCTCTTCATACCTCACCATCAAAAAGATTTCAGTATTACCATAATTCGATACTGGGGAAATTTTAATCAAAATTTTCTATGCCTTTACACTCTCGAACTACATATGGCCTGATTTCTCATGAAACCTCAGATATGTAGGCAGCTCAGAAGCCAGAGTTCGGCCATAACTCCATAAGCATTTCTTGCCAAGTTTTGCTAAAGGTGTGTTTTGGTGGGTCGCCTAAAACTGGATTGTGTCAATATTTCTTTGTCCACGTTTTCTATACTCTCCTCCATGGACAAAGAAAGGGGCAAGCTGTTGACACCCAATTTTGGCTCTCCACATTTATTTAACTAAGTTCTAACAATAATAATAATAATAATAATAATAATAATAATAATAATAATGATAATAATAATAATAATAATAATAATGATAATAATAATAATATTAATAATAATAATGATAATAATAATAATAATAATAATAATAATAATAATAATAATAATAATAATAATAATAATAATAATAATAATAATAATAATAATAATAATAATCTGCAGATTTCATTACAGGATGAGAATTCATTAAATTCTCTTATGTTAAATGTTAAACTTTATGGTTATGATTATATGCCTCGCACTGAAGTTGTCTGCATCTGTTATATAATTTATTATAAATTGTTGCACACTTTGAATCCTATGTGAAAAATTATTGATTTCAAAAATGAAACCATTTCAATAGAAACTAATTTTGGGAAATCTAAAGGGGTCACTCGGCGACCCATTAAGTATCTGTGGGCTCTGATACCAAGTGAATACAGATTGCCCAATATACTTAAGGAACTTTTAAAAACATAAGCAATTCTGGCAAATTTAATGAAAGCTTCTACTATCCGGGTCCGCCCTCACATCGGGTTATCCAACGAGTCATCCTACGAATCTCTTCGACTGCCTTTCATAAACATGTCTAGATTACTTATACTAGACCTTAGTACTGCTATTTAAGTCGTCTTCATATAGACACAATGCCATCTAATTATAGTAACTTAGTATGATACAACTCAACATAAATAATTTAGCCTATCATTTAGGCTAGATACAAAAGAAGCAAATTAAAAGAGAATAATACCTGGAGTCGAGCTCCAAACTCGCAGATGTACAAACCAAATGGAAAGCTTTTTATTCAAACTTATAAAGTTTTTTTTCAGGAAAATATTACAAGAGAGAGGGGGTTCTAAAACCTCTCTCCTAACTTAAAACTTACATCCTCTTATATAGAGGTTGGAAAATCAAAACTAATAAAAAGGATGGCCCACAATCTTTACAATGGCCAATAACAAAGAGATAAGGCTGACAAATAGATGTGGCCTTCTTTATTACACCATATGGCCGACATGACTTTTGGCGCCCACTTATCTTTATTAAAGATATATTTTTACTTTATAAAAGTTGTTTGGAATATTACCCCTATTATTGAATTTCTGTGGGGTGTTCTTTCACGTTTTTTCCTTGCCTTTGCAGGTGGCTTTGTCTGAGGATTCCTCCACTTGCTCTTGGAATTTTTTGAAAAGAGCATCAATATCAATTTCTTCTATGCTATGATCACTCTGGGCTTCTCCCACCATATACACGCCTCATCATCCTAATTGGTGTGACTTGTGATGTCATGGAAATATCATCTCTGATATCTATGTCAAGATTTTTTATTAAATCTTTCTTGACTTATTCCATGTATAAGGCTATAGCCTATGATCTAGATATTATTCCCTTCTTCATGTGAAGTTTTTGTGCGATTTGTTTAAATGGACTAAGAATATCTTCTTGTGGTTTTGATATCTCCCGGACATGATATTTATTAATTGTATCATTTATTAAATCTAGAATTTCCTGGCCATGAATCTTGCCTTCAAGATCCTTGTTTATTAACTTGCTCCAAAACTTTGTATAAAAAGTTCGTTGTAAACATGGGAATCCCTCAGATCTATTATTAAGTTCTACATACCATTTCATAATCCATGGAATTGAGAATTTTATGAAAAAGTACATTACAGACATCCCTTCGAAGAAGATATTATCTTGCTCTATGCTTATAAGCTTGGGGGATATGTCTAACCATTCTGAATATAATTGCTTGTATTGCTCTGGTACAGTTTTTATTGAAGGACCGTATAAAGTCCACAATTTACAAAACCAATTTGGGATTGGCTGAGTAAAGACATTAGAACAAATCTTTATAAACCATAAATGCTTTTTATTAGCATTCTCATATAACAGAGCTTTACTAAAGCTATCAACGTAATTCTAGTAATTGTATTTTACTGCGATCTTCTGATTAGGATGTACTACATAATAGGAATAATAGAAGAAAAAGAACATTTAATATTAATAGACACAAAACAAGAAGATAATTACATAATAGATAAATTATTAAATAAAGACGAAATGGAAATAAATAAGATGACAAAACAAAAATGCTCAGATTTACCAGCATTAATAGTAGCTCAATTAGAAATAGAAAAAGAAATAATAATAGCAGATATACCTATGAAAATAAAATTAGAAATTAAGGAAGAACAACAAGCAGATATCATATTAGGATTAAAGTGGTTAGAAGAAATGAAACCCTATAAAATAGAATCTACTTACATAACTATTACCCACAAAAATAAGATGATAATAATAAAAAGAATAATATTATGAAAATACACGCATTTATGAAAATAATAATAGAAGGATATTATAATAGATATTATACGCCAATGATAGATACAGGAGCGTAAGTTAACATATGTAAATATAATCATTTACCAAAAGATAAGTGGATAAAATTAAAAACACCAATAGTGGTAAAAGGATTTAATAATGAAGGAAGTTTAATACACTTTAAAGCAAAGGACATAAAAATACAAATATGGGATAAGATACTTAAAATAGATGAAATATATAATTATGATTTACCTACAAAAGACATAATTCTAGGAATACCATTTTTAGAGAAATATTATCCGCATGTAATAACTACAACCCACTGGTGGTTAACAACACCATGTAATCACAAAATAGGAGCAAAAGAGTAGGAAATAAAATACGTAAAGATACAGAATGGATAAAGGAAGTGAAAATATTACACAAAAGTTAGAAAATACGCCAATTAATTCTAACAATATAGAATATATAGTATTCACCATAGATAAATTAAGTCCAATAAAAACTAGACTAGAACAATTATATAGTGAAGATCCATTAAAGGGATGGAATAAACATAAAGTTCTTGTAAAAATAGAATTAATAGACGAAAATAGTATAATAACTCGAAACCCTTAAAATATAATTTTGATGATTTAAAAGAATTTACAATGCATATAATGTAATTATTAGAAAAAGGATATATACAAGAAAGTAATAGTAAACATACAAGCCCAAAGATTTATAGTTAACAAACATAGTGAACAAAAAAGAGGGAAAAGTAGGATGGTTATAGATTATCGAAATTTAAATGCAAAAACTAAAACTTATAATTATCCAATTCCAAATAAAATATTAAAAATAAGACAAATACAAGGATATAATTATTTTAGTAAATTTGATTGTAAATCAGGATTTTATCACTTAAAGTTAGAAGAAGAATCTAAGAAATTAACAAAGATTTACAAGTTTCACAAGGATTTTATGAATGGAATGTATTACCATTTGGATATAAAAATGCACCAGGTAGATTCCAACATTTTATGGATATATATTTCACAAAACTAGAAAATTGTATAGTATATATCGATGATATACTCTTATACTCAAGGACATATGATGAACATATAATATTATTAGAAAAATTTGTAAACATAGTAGAAGAATCTGGAATAAGTTTAAGTAAAAATAAAAAAGAAATAATGAAAACTCAGATAGAATTTTTAGGCATACAAATAGATAAAAATGGAATAAAAATGCAACAACATATAGTACAAAAAATTATAAATTCAGAAGAAATATTAGACACAAAAAAGAAATTACAATCCTTTTTAGGATTAGTAAATCAAGTAAGAGAATATATACCTAAATTAGCAGAATATTTAAAACCGTTACAAAAGAAATTGAAAAAAGATGTTGAATATAACTATGATAACACAGATAAAAAGCAAGTACAAAAGATAAAAGAACAATGTAAAAAATTACCAAAATTATGTTTTCCAGATGAAAATAAAAAATTTAATTATATAGTAGAATCTGATGCAAGTGAAAATAATTATGGTGGAGTATTAAAATACAAATATGAAAGTGAAAAAATAGAACATCATTGCAGATATTACTCAGGAACATTTACGGAAACGGAAGGTAAATGGAAAATTAATAGAAAAGAATTATTTGCATTATATAAATGTTTATTAGCATTTGAACCATATATTGTATATAACAAATTTATTGTTAGAACAGATAATATACAAGTAAGAGGCATCAGCGATAGAAAAACCACTCTCTAAATCTCTTAAGATTTGAATTTTGAGTTTTAACTTTGTAAAAATAATAGATATTTAATAAAATCACTTATTCCCCAGATGGAGAAAGACTTAGCAAACACTGCAACTAAGGTATGATTATATATCTTTTATAATCCATACTTAGTTATAATTAGTTATATATGATTTATATTATGAATTATGATTATAAACAATATGAAATAATGATCATGTTTAGCTAAAGTAGATAATTCCTGTCAACCATAAATATTATGTGATATGCTTATGATTGTTATTATGAATTAGAATTATTCAATATTTATTATCTAGTTTGCTAGCATAGAGAAAAGTAAGAGAAGACTTCTAGAACTATGCATCCAAAAATGGGAAACCGTTGAAGGCGAGAGAAGCCGTGTTGTGGAGTACCTCGATGTTGATGCTACTGCTTTAGGAAGATAGTATCTGAAGAAGGTATCATGCTAGTAGTGACCGGATGATAAAAATGAATACTCTAAGTCATAATAAGCTATCATAAGGTTACCATATGGTAGACATGGAAGGCAGGAATAAATTCGAGAAAATTGCTAAAAATAAATGAATATGGCAGAAATACCCACTGTAGAAGTTAATAATAGTTATTTTGAAGATAATTATAAGATACTTATCTTTAAAGTGTTAGAAAAAATAACTGAACCTAGCATAAAGAAGATAATATGGGAAAAAATAATGAAATACGAAGAAGAAGAAATGAACAACTTACTAAGACAAAATTGGTTTGACGACATAAGAGAAATAATACAAGACTTATATGACCATAATGATTATTTAGACATATACTCAGACTATAATAGTGATTAAATTATGATAAATGAAGAATATTTCCAACATCGACTTGTGGACAAATGGACAACCAAGACTTAAAGAGGAAGAATTATTGAAGACAGATGGATGGATGAAATTATTGACAACAACATAATGGAATCTACTTTTCAAAAAGAAGAAGACAGGACCATGTGACGGAAAAAGACAAAAGAAGAAAATATAAAGGAAAAGATAAGATAAAAAAGAAAAGAAGAAAGTGACTTATGTCGGGGATGAATATGTAAATAAGTAAGGACTTACATTGTAAATAACTTTCTTATTTTGCAGCCTTAGCCCTTAGGACGTTTGTATATATAGGCTAGCATATTTCATTTGTAAGAGGCATCAGCGATAGAAAAACCACTCTCTAAATCTCTTAAGATTTGAATTTTGAGTTTTAACTTTGTAAAAATAATAGATATTTAATAAAATCACTTATTCCCCAGATGGAGAAAGACTTAACAAACACTGCAACTAAGGTATGATTATATATCTTTTATAATCCATACTTAGTTATAATTAGTTATATATGATTTATATTATGAATTATGATTATAAACAATATGAAATAATGATCATGTTTAGCTAAAGTAGATAATTCCTGTCAACCATAAATATTATGTGATATGCTTATGATTGTTATTATGAATTAGAATTATTCAATATTTATTATCTAGTTTGCTAGCATAGAGAAAAGTAAGAGAAGACTTCTAGAACTATGCATCCAAAAATGGGAAACCGTTGAAGGCGAGAGAAGCCGTGTTAGGGGAGTACCTCAGTGTTGATGCGCTGTTTAGGAAGATAGTATCTGAAGAAGGTATCATGCTAGTAGTGACCGGATGATAAAAATGAATACTCTAAGTCATAATAAGCTATCATAAGGTTACCATATGGTAGACATGGAAGGCAGGAATAAATTCGAGAAAATTGCTAAAAATAAATGAATATGGCAGAAATACCCACTGTAGAAGTTAATAATAGTTATTTTGAAGATAATTATAAGATACTTATCTTTAAAGTGTTAGAAAAAATAACTGAACCTAGCATAAAGAAGATAATATGGGAAAAAATAATGAAATACGAAGAAGAAGAAATGAACAACTTACTAAGACAAAATTGGTTTGACGACATAAGAGAAATAATACAAGACTTATATGACCATAATGATTATTTAGACATATACTCAGACTATAATAGTGATTAAATTATGATAAATGAAGAATATTTCCAACTCTGGAAAGAAGTTATGGTGAAATAGATTCATGGGATAATATTATAAAAACATATTTAGAAGAATACCTTAAAACACAAGACATACAATACTTAAAATTGCTAATAGAAGGAGCCCAAATAATTTTACACAAGAAAGAAAAAGAAGATGAATTTTACAAAAAAACATTTAATTGATAAAAGACTATGATAAATTTAAACATAGCCCGAATTCTGCATTTACCCCAAAAATGGTATCAGAGCATAGGACTAATAAAATTAGAAAATAATGAGAAGACCTTATAAAAATACTCAGACATATAAACAAATAAAACATGACTTAAAAAATTTATATGTAGAATATAAAAGATTGAATAAACAAATTAACAAAACTACTGAAGACAACCATAGATTAGATAAACTAATTACACAGGTATCAATATTAGAATATAAGTTTATAACTAAGCTAAAACAAAGATTAATACATACATAAAATGAATAAGGAAGAATTTGCAGTAAGTGAAAAAACATATGAAAATTATGACGGATTAAAAATAAAGATAATTTTCTCAAACTTAGGAAGAAGATATAAAAAAATAGGAGATCAATTATACTTAATGCTAGAAAAAGAAGAATTAAAACTAGAAGATAGTCTAACAGCCATGGTAAGAATAGTAAGAGAAAATGAAGAAATAGATAGACAAAAAGAAATAGAAAAAATAAAGATTGAAAATGAAGAAAAAATACAACAAATAACAAATACAAAAAATAATAGAATAAAAGAATTAGAAAAAGAATTACAAATGTTAAAAGAAATATATGAAAAACAGCAAGAACACGAAGAAGAAAATAAATTATTAACAGAAATACAAAAATATAAAGAAAAAATTACAGGAAAAACAGAAGTAGAAAATCAAAATAAAAATGAAGTACACATAGAAACTATAGAAGAAGATATGGAAGTAGACCAAACTTCAGATATAAGTGAAACATATACAGTACTTATGGAAACAGAAAATATGGAAAATAAAAAATTAATAGAAAATACGGAAGTAGAAATAAATTATGACGAAAAAATGAAAGAAACAGGAGAACCTAGTACAAGAAGAACATATCCAAAACATGAAAAACCACAGGTATATACACGAGATTATACAAGTTCAGATAGATACGAAACTTTTTCTATTTCTAATTGAGCTACTATTAATGCTGGTAAATCTGAGCATTTTTGTTTTGTCATCTTATTTATTTCCATTTCGTCTTTACTTAATAATTTATCTATTATGTAATTATCTTCTTGTTTTGTGTCTATTAATATTAAATGTTCTTTTTCTTCTATTATTCCTATTATGTAGTACTTGTTAGGGATTATATCATATGCTATCTTTTTTGTATATTCTCTTTGTAGATTATTTTTAATTCTTCTAGTTCTTCCTATTCTTTCTTCTATTATTTCTAAGTTTTCATTAGTGTCTATTTCTTGGTATGAGTAGTTATTATTATCTATTATTTTGACAAATTGTTCAAATGGCGTTTCTATTTCTATTCCTTTTATTTTACTTTTTGCAGTTATCTTGTGTTTTGTAGTTAATACATATAAATTTTTACATCTGGCTGTACATATTTTACTTCCTGGGGTTAGTGTTATTCCATTTATTTTCCAATATAGTACTAAGGCTTTATCTATGTTTTGATCTGTTAATGCTACTGAATAATTAGTATTAACTGTAAATTTAAATTTTTGGTAGATTAGGTTTCCTCTTACTGCTGTTATTACGCTTTTCTCTATAGGTTCTATTATTCTATCATCTGCTAAATATATTTCTATTGGGGTATCTATTCCTTCCTTAAAACAAGCTTTTATAAGTATTTCTATACCTCCTAAATGTACATATTTAATTTGTTCTTTACTTTTTATTTTCTGTACTTCTTTATTTAACTCTCTTTTATTTATTATTGGTATTTCAGCTTTTCCTTGAGCATATTTGCAATCTATAATATGTTCTTTTTGGCTAATTATATAAAATTCTTCTTTATTTCTTTTAAATGGATTTTTTATTAATGGCATACTGAATATTTTTTCTACACTTAAATCAATTTCTTTTCCTTTTACTTTTTCAAATATGTTATTATCAAAAATTATTTTTTGTTCAGAATAATCATCTGTCGTATATTCTTCTCTTATTATTTCTATATTTTCTTCAGTCATCTAATTGTTCTATTTCATTATCTATTTCATTATCTGTTTGATATTCTTCTTCATTTTCAGATATTTCATAAATACTATCATTACTTTCTAATTCATAATCTAAATATTCTAATTGTAAGCAAACTTCTTCTTCTACAATTATTTCTGATATTTGTTTTTTATTAGGATTTTTTGGTATTTTACAGTCTTTTGCTATATGTCCTAATTTTCCGCAATTATAACATTTACATTCACTTATACTTTTCTTTCTTCTATGTGGTCTTTTAGATTTCGTAAAATATCTTTTCCTTGGATTTCTGTATTTATGTATCGTTTTCTTATAATTTTTAAACCTTTTCTTTTTATGTTTTTTATAGTATTTTTCATCACAACCAAATTGTGGTGCTATCTTATCTTTACAACATGCTAAATTTTTTATTATTGTTTTTCCATTTTATATTTTCTCTATATTGTTCACACGTATATGCATACCACTGTTTTACAAATTTTATTCTAGCTACTAATTTATAATGTAATTTTGCTTCATCCCATTCTATTATTGTTTTTAGTGAATAGTTACAGTAATTTTGTAAAATATAAATGTCTTATTCCTGGACTTTCTTGTGTATTATAGACTCCTTTATAATAATATTCCTTATATGCACAAGTGTATTCATCTAGATAACACATGTTACATATTCCTAATTTGTTCATTAAATTTCTGTTTATAATTTTATCTTTATTTCGTTCTTCTTTTTCTGTTGTCATACTACTAAATTCATTTCTTATAGCTGTTTCATATTTATAAAGTATATCCATTACTGATGTTGTTTCTCTAGCTTGTATATCTTTACTTGATCTTAATGTCTTTTTACTTTCTTCTTCTAAATTTAAGAACCATAATTTAACTTCTCCTATAAATGTTCTTTCTATATATCCTGGTACTTCTATTATATTAATTTTATTGTCTATTATTTGTTTTGCTATGTAACCTATCCATAATTGTATGGTTTGATTTATATCTGTTACACAATCTAAATTTAAATATTCAGGTTGTAAATTTATTTGTTTAGGACTCCATTTTTTTATATTTAATCTTTTATTCCATAACGTTTCGTATCTATCTGAACTTGTATAATCTCGTGTATATACCTGTGGTTTTTCATGTTTTGGATATGTTCTTCTTGTACTAGGTTCTCCTGTTTCTTTCATTTTTTCGTCATAATTTATTTCTACTTCCATATTTTCTATTAATTTTTTATTTTCCATATTTTCTGTTTCAATAAGTACTGTATATGTTTCACTTATCTCTGAAGTTTGGTCTACTTCCATATCTTCTTCTATAGTTTCTATGTGTACTTCATTTTTATTTTGATTTTCTATACATTTTTTCTGTAATTTTTTCTTTATATTTTTGTATTTCTGTTAATAATTTATTTTCTTCTTCGTGTTCTTGCTGTTTTTCATATATTTCTTTTAACATTTGTAATTCTTTTTCTAATTCTTTTATTCTATTATTTTTTGTATTTGTTATTTGTTGTATTTTTTCTTCATTTTCAATCTTTATTTTTTCTATTTCTTTTTGTCTATCTATTTCTTCATTTTCTCTTACTATTCTTACCATGGCTGTTAGACTATCTTCTAGTTTTAATTCTTCTTTTTCTAGCATTAAGTATAATTGATCTCCTATTTTTTATATCTTCTTCCTAAGTTTGAGAAAATTATCTTTATTTTTAATCCGTCATAATTTTCATATGTTTTTTCACTTACTGCAAATTCTTCCTTATTCATTTTATGTATGTATTAATCTTTGTTTTAGCTTAGTTATAAACTTATATTCTAATATTGATACCTGTGTAATTAGTTTATCTAATCTATGGTTGTCTTCAGTAGTTTTGTTAATTTGTTTATTCAATCTTTTATATTCTACATATAAATTTTTTAAGTCATGTTTTATTTGTTTATATGTCTGAGTATTTTTATAAGGTCTTCTCATTATTTTCTAATTTTATTAGTCCTATGCTCTGATACCATTTTTGGGGGTAAGTGCGGAATTCGGGCTATGTTTAAATTTATCATAGTCTTTTATCAATTAAATGTTTTTTTGTAAAATTCATCTTCTTTTTCTTTCTTGTGTAAACTTATTTGGGCTCCTTCTATTAGCAATTTTAAGTATTGTATGTCTTGTGTTTTAAGGTATTCTTCTAAATATGTTTTTATAATATTTTCCCATGAATCTATTTCAGTCATAACTTCTTTCCAGAGTTGGAAATATTCTTCATTTATCATAATTTAATCACTATTATAGTCTGAGTATATGTCTAAATAATCATTATGGTCATATAAGTCTTGTATTATTTCTCTTATGTCGTCAAACCAATTTTGTCTTAGTAAGTTGTTCATTTCTTCTTCTTCGTATTTCATTATTTTTTCCCATATTATCTTCTTTATGCTAGGTTCAGTTATTTTTTCTAACACTTTAAAGATAAGTATCTTATAATTATTTTCAAAATAACTATTATTAACTTCTACAGTGGGTATTTCTGCCATATTCATTTATTTTTAGCAATTTTCTCGAATTTATTCCTGCCTTCCATGTCTACCATATGGTAACCTTATGATAGCTTATTATGACTTAGAGTATTCATTTTTATCATCCGGTCACTACTAGCATGATACCTTCTTGGATACTATCTTCCTAAGCAGTAGCATCAACACCGAGGTACTCCTAACACAGCTTCTCTCGCCTTCAACGGTTTCCCATTTTTGGATGCATAGTTCTAGAAGTCTTCTCTTACTTTTCTCTATGCTAGCAAACTAGATAATAAATATTGAATAATTTTAATTCATAATAACAATCATAAGCATATCACATAATATTTATGGTTGACAGGAATTATCTACTTTAGCTAAACATGATCATTATTTCATATTGTTTATAATCATAATTCATAATATAAATCATATATAACTAATTATAACTAAGTATGGATTATAAAAGATATATAATCATACCTTAGTTGCAGTGTTTGCTAAGTCTTTCTCCATCTGGGGAATAAGTGATTTTATTAAATATCTATTATTTTTACAAAGTTAAAACTCAAAATTCAAATCTTAAGAGATTTAGAGAGTGGTTTTTCTATCGCTGATGCCTCTTACAAATGAAATATGCTAGCCTATATATACAAACGTCCTAAGGGCTAAGGCTGCAAAATAAGAAAGTTATTTACAATGTAAGTCCTTACTTATTTACATATTCATCCCCGACATAAGTCACTTTCTTCTTTTCTTTTTTATCTTATCTTTTCCTTTATATTTTCTTCTTTTGTCTTTTTCCGTCACATGGTCCTGTCTTCTTCTTTTTGAAAAGTAGATTCCATTATGTTGTTGTTAATAATTTCATCCATCCATCTGTCTTCAATAATTCTTCCTCTTTAAGTCTTGGTTGTCCATTTGTCCACTAGTCGATGTTGACTTCTGGTATGTAGTTATTTGTACCGCTGCATCTGCTACATTCATGTTCCGTATATTTCTTTCCAATAAGTTTACAATACTGGTCTAAGCTATCTTCCGAAATAAATCCTTTCCTTATTGCTTTTGTTATAGGTTCTTGCTCTGGTTTAAGTAGTGTTAAGGCCCAATTCTTTACTTCTAATTTATCCATATATCGTAATTCCTTTGCTGTGGAGTAGATTAATAAGTGGTTCCTTGAACAATACTTCCATATGTAATTTGTTTCATCATAAACATTTGATAATTCTGTTAATATTGTGCTAAGTCCAATAATACGTTTATTTGCGTAAAAATCTGGTAACTCTGCTTTTTGTATAACTGGTTGTTTGTAATTTCCTCAGTATAATATAGTCCTTCGTCATTCCTATCTTTATCACCGTAATTACTGGTTTAATTTCGTCGAATAATATCTCTGCTGTAGCTGAATAAAATCTTACATAGAATAATTGTCCTTTAGTAACTCGTTTATAATTCATAAACGCTTGATGTAATCGGTATTAGGCTAAGTTCATCTCGTAATTGTATATCTGATTGATATAAGTCCATAAGAGTAACATGTAGCTACTAAGTTTGGTTTAGTATTTGGTAAGGCAATTAGTTTGTTATAATTTTGTAATTTCTGGGTGATATATCCTTGATGGTTTTTTAACTTTTCTGGATTTTCAATTGGTTGGGTATTTAACAAAGTTTGGATTTTTTCAATATTTTCAATATAGGTGCGGGTTATATGGTTGTATGTCTTTTTGGTTTGGTTAAGTGATGCTGCATATGTATGTACTTGAGGTGGTACGAATAATTCATTTTTTGGTATGTGAGGTGGGGCATAAGGCTTATCAAATACCTTATTCAAATTAAAGTTTTTCTTTTTTGTAATTGTGGTAAATGGTTCTTCCCTTGCACTGGTACCTGCAATATTAAGCAAATTGTTAGTAATTTGGGTTTTTAGGTGTTTCCCAACGTCACCTTCTAGGTCTGGTTTTTTAGAGTGCTCCGACTGCACTACTAGATCTGGTTTTTTATTGTGGTCCGACTCCACATATTTTGTTTCCATAACTGATACTCTGTTGTTGAGCATCTTAAGTTGTTCCAATATTTCGTTCATAAGTACTGTATTTGTAAGCTCTTCTTCAAAGTCTGTTTGCACAGCTTTGTCTTGATAAGTAATCTGCAATAACATTCTTGTCAGTCTTAATTACTTCAATATTAAAAGAGAAATTTAAAATATTTAACACTAAAGAAATAGAAAAAATAAAGATTGAAAATGAAGAAAAAATACAACAAATAACAAATACAAAAAATAATAGAATAAAAGAATTAGAAAAAGAATTACAAATGTTAAAAGAAATATATGAAAAACAGCAAGAACACGAAGAAGAAAATAAATTATTAACAGAAATACAAAAGTATAAAGAAAAAATTACAGGAAAAACAGAAGTAGAAAATCAAAATAAAAATGAAGTACACATAGAAACTATAGAAGAAGATATGGAAGTAGACCAAACTTCAGAGATAAGTGAAACATATCTGACTTATGGAAACAGAAAATATGGAAAATAAAAAATTAATAGAAAATACGGAAGTAGAAATAAATTATGACGAAAAAATGAAAGAAACAGGAGAACCTAGTACAAGAAGAACATATCCAAAACATGAAAAACCACAGGTATATACACGAGATTATACAAGTTCAGATAGATACGAAACGTTATGGAATAAAAGATTAAATATAAAAAAATGGAGTCCTAAACAAATAAATTTACAACCTGAATATTTAAATTTAGATTGTGTAATGAGATATAAATCAAACCATACAATTATGGATAGGTTACATAGCAAAACAAATAATAGACAATAAAATTAATATAATAGAAGTACCAGGATATATAGAAAGAACATTTATAGGAGAAGTTAAATTATGGTTCTTAAATTTAGAAGAAGAAAGTAAAAAGACATTAAGATCAAGTAAAGATATACAAGCTAGAGAAACAACATCAGTAATGGATATACTTTATAAATATGAAACAGCTATAAGAAATGAATTTAGTAGTATGACAACAGAAGAAGAAGAACGAAATAAAGATAAAATTATAAACAGAAATTTAATGAACAAATTAGGAATATGTAACATGTGTTATCTAGATGAATACACTTGTGCATATAAGGAATATTATTATAAAGGAGTCTATAATACACAAGAAAGTCCAGGAATAAGACATTTATATTTTACAAAATTACCAGAACCATTCAGTTCAAAAACAATAAAAGCATGGGAAGAAGCAAAATTACATGATACATTAGGAGCTAGAATAAAATTTGTAAAACAGTGGTATGCAAATACGTGTGAACAATATAGAGAAAATATAAAAATGGAAAAAACAATAATAAAAAATTTAGCATGTTGTAAAGATAAGATAGCACCACAATTTGGTTGTGATGAAAAATACTATAAAAAACATAAAAAGAAAAGGTTTAAAAATTATAAGAAAACGATACATAAATACAGAAATCCAAGGAAAAGATATTTTACGAAATCTAAAAGACCACATAGAAGAAAGAAAAGTATAAGTGAATGTAAATGTTATAATTGCGGAAAATTAGGACATATAGCAAAAGACTGTAAAATACCAAAAAATCCTAATAAAAAACAAATATCAGAAATAATTGTAGAAGAAGAAGTTTGCTTACAATTAGAATATTTAGATTATGAATTAGAAAGTAATGATAGTATTTATGAAATATCTGAAAATGAAGAAGAATATCAAACAGATAATGAAATAGATAATGAAATAGAACAATTAGATGACTGAAGAAAATATAGAAATAATAAGAGAAGAATATACGACAGATGATTATTCTGAACAAAAAATAATTTTTGATAATAACATATTTGAAAAAGTAAAAGGAAAAGAAATTGATTTAAGTGTAGAAAAAATATTCAGTATGCCATTAATAAAAAATCCATTTAAAAGAAATAAAGAAGAATTTTATATAATTAGCCAAAAGAACATATTATAGATTGCAAATATGCTCAAGGAAAAATTTGAAATACCAATAATAAATAAAAGAGAGTTAAATAAAGAAATCTGAGAAAATAAAAAGTAAAGAAGAACTTAAATATGTACATTTAGGAGGTATAGTAATTCTTATAAAAGCTTGTTTTAAGGAAGGAATAGATACCCCAATAGAAATATATTTATCAGATGATATAATAATAGTACCTATATAGAAAAGCGTAATAACTTGAGAGGAAACCTAATCTACCAAAAATTTAAATTTCTGATTAATACGAATTATTGATAGCATTAACAGATCAAAACATAGATAAAGCCTTAGTACTATATTGGAAAATAAATGGAATAACACTAACTTGAAGTAAAATATATACGACGGATGTAAAAATTTATATGTATTAACTACAAAACACAAGATAACTGCAAAAAGTAAAATAAAAGGAATAGAAATAGAAACGCCATTTGAACAATTTGTCAAAATAATAGATAATAATAACTACTCATACCAAGAAATAGACACTAATGAAAACTTAGAAATAATAGAAGAAAGAATAGGAAGAACTAGAAAAATTAAAAATAATCTACAAAGAGAATATACAAAAAAGATAGCATATGATATAATCCCTAACAAGTACTACATAATAGGAATAATAGAAGAAAAAGAACATTTAATATTAATAGACACAAAACAAGAAGATAATTACATAATAGATAAATTATTAAATAAAGACGAAATGGAAATAAATAAGATGACAAAACAAAAATGCTCAGATTTACCAGCATTAATAGTAGCTCAATTAGAAATAGAAAAAGAAATAATAATAGCAGATATACCTATGAAAATAAAATTAGAAATTAAGGAAGAACAACAAGCAGATATCATATTAGGATTAAAGTGGTTAGAAGAAATGAAACCCTATAAAATAGAATCTACTTACATAACTATTACCCACAAAAATAAGATGATAATAATAAAAAGAATAATATTATGAAAATACACGTACTTATGAAAATAATAATAGAAGGATATTATAATAGATATTATACGCCAATGATAGATACAGGAGCAGAAGTTAACATATGTAAATATAACTGTTTACCAAAAGATAAGTGGATAAAATTAAAAACACCAATAGTGGTAAAAGGATTTAATAATGAAGGAAGTTTAATACACTTTAAAGCAAAGGACATAAAAATACAAATATGGGATAAGATACTTAAAATAGATGAAATATATAATTATGATTTACCTACAAAAGACATAATTCTAGGAATACCATTTTAGAGAAATATTATCCGCATGTAATAACTAAAACCCTGGTGGTTAACAACACCATGTAATCACAAAATAGGAGCAAAAAGAGTAGGAAATAAAATACGTAAAGATACAGAATGGATAAAGGGAAGTGAAAATATTACACAAAAGTTAGAAAATATGCCAATTAATTCTAACAATATAGAATATATAGTATTCACCATAGATAAATTAAGTCCAATAAAAACTAGACTAGAACAATTATATAGTGAAGATCCATTAAAGGGATGGAATAAACATAAAGTTACTGTAAAAATAGAATTAATAGACGAAAATAGTATAATAACTCAGAAACCCTTAAAATATAATTTTGATGATTTAAAAGAATTTACAATGCATATAACAGAATTATTAGAAAAAGGATATATACAAGAAAGTAATAGTAAACATACAAGCCCAGCATTTATAGTTAACAAACATAGTGAACAAAAAAGAGGGAAAAGTAGGATGGTTATAGATTATCGAAATTTAAATGCAAAAACTAAAACTTATAATTATCCAATTCCAAATAAAATATTAAAAATAAGACAAATACAAGGATATAATTATTTTAGTAAATTTGATTGTAAATCAGGATTTTATCACTTAAAGTTAGAAGAAGAATCTAAGAAATTAACAAAGATTTACTGATTACAAGGATTTTATGAATGGAATGTATTACCATTTGGATATAAAAATGCACCAGGTAGATTCCAACATTTTATGGATATATATTTCACAAAACTAGAAAATTGTATAGTATATATCGATGATATACTCTTATACTCAAGGACATATGATGAACATATAATATTATTAGAAAAATTTGTAAACATAGTAGAAGAATCTGGAATAAGTTTAAGTAAAAATAAAGCAGAAATAATGAAAACTCAGATAGAATTTTTAGGAATACAAATAGATAAAAATGGAATAAAAATGCAACAACATATAGTACAAAAAATTATAAATTCAGAAGAAATATTAGACACAAAAAAGAAATTACAATCCTTTTTAGGATTAGTAAATCAAGTAAGAGAATATATACCTAAATTAGCAGAATATTTAAAACCGTTACAAAAGAAATTGAAAAAAGATGTTGAATATAACTATGATAACACAGATAAAAAGCAAGTACAAAAGATAAAAGAACAATGTAAAAAATTACCAAAATTATGTTTTCCAGATGAAAATAAAAAATTTAATTATATAGTAGAATCTGATGCAAGTGAAAATAATTATGGTGGAGTATTAAAATACAAATATGAAAGTGAAAAAATAGAACATCATTGCAGATATTACTCAGGAACATTTACGGAAACGGAAGGTAAATGGGAAATTAATAGAAAAGAATTATTTGCATTATATACATGTTTATTAGCATTTGAACCATATATTGTATATAACAAATTTATTGTTAGAACAGATAATACACAAGTAAGAGGCATCAGCGATAGAAAAACCACTCTCTAAATCTCTTAAGATTTGAATTTTGAGTTTTAACTTTGTAAAATAATAGATATTTAATAAAATCACTTATTCCCAGGATGGAGAAAGACTTAGCAAACACTGCAACTAAGGTATGATTATATATCTTTATAATCCATACTTAGTTATAATTAGTTATATATGATTTATATTATGAATTATGATTATAAACAATATGAAATAATGATCATGTTTAGCTAAAGTAGATAATTCACAACCATAAATATTATGTGATATGCTTATGATTGTTATTATGAATTAGAATTATTCAATATTTATTATCTAGTTTGCTAGCATAGAGAAAAGTAAGAGAAGACTTCTAGAACTATGCATCCAAAAATGGGAAACCGTTGAAGGCGAGAGAAGCCGTGTTAGGGGAGTACCTCAGTGTTGATGCGCTGTTTAGGAAGATAGTATCTGAAGAAGGTATCATGCTAGTAGTGACCGGATGATAAAAATGAATACTCTAAGTCATAATAAGCTATCATAAGGTTACCATATGGTAGACATGGAAGACAGGAATAAATTCGAGAAAATTGCTAAAAATAAATGAATATGGCAGAAATACCCACTGTAGAAGTTAATAATAGTTATTTTGAAGATAATTATAAGATACTTATCTTTAAAGTGTTAGAAAAAATAACTGAACCTAGCATAAAGAAGATAATATGGGAAAAAATAATAAAATACGAAGAAGAAGAAATGAACAACTTACTAAGACAAAATTGGTTTGACTACATAAGAGAAATAATACAAGACTTATATGACCATAATGATTATTTAGACATATACTCAGACTATAATAGTGATTAAATTATGATAAATGAAGAATATTTCCAACATCGACTTGTGGACAAATGGACAACCAAGACTTAAAGAGGAAGAATTATTGAAGACAGATGGATGGATGAAATTATTGACAACAACATAATGGAATCTACTTTTCAAAAAGAAGAAGACAGGACCATTTGACGGAAAAAGACAAAAGAAGAAAATATAAAGGAAAAGATAAGATAAAAAAGAAAAGAAGAAAGTGACTTACGTCGGGGATGAATATGTAAATAAGTAAGGACATATCCAAAACATGAAAAACCACAGGTATATACACGAGATTATACAAGTTCAGATAGATACGAAACGTTATGGAATAAAAGATTAAATATAAAAAAATGGAGTCCTAAACAAATAAATTTACAACCTGAATATTTAAATTTAGATTGTGTAACAGATATAAATCAAACCATACAATTATGGATAGGTTACATAGCAAAACAAATAATAGACAATAAAATTAATATAATAGAAGTACCAGGATATATAGAAAGAACATTTATAGGAGAAGTTAAATTATGGTTCTTAAATTTAGAAGAAGAAAGTAAAAAGACATTAAGATCAAGTAAAGATATACAAGCTAGAGAAACAACATCAGTAATGGATATACTTTATAAATATGAAACAGCTATAAGAAATGAATTTAGTAGTATGACAACAGAAGAAGAAGAACGAAATAAAGATAAAATTATAAACAGAAATTTAATGAACAAATTAGGAATATGTAACATGTGTTATCTAGATGAATACACTTGTGCATATAAGGAATATTATTATAAAGGAGTCTATAATACACAAGAAAGTCCAGGAATAAGACATTTATATTTTACAAAATTACCAGAACCATTCAGTTCAAAAACAATAAAAGCATGGGAAGAAGCAAAATTACATTATACATTAGGAGCTAGAATAAAATTTGTAAAACAGTGGTATGCAAATACGTGTGAACAATATAGAGAAAATATAAAAATGGAAAAAACAATAATAAAAAATTTAGCATGTTGTAAAGATAAGATAGCACCACAATTTGGTTGTGATGAAAAATACTATAAAAAACATAAAAAGAAAAGGTTTAAAAATTATAAGAAAACGATACATAAATACGTAAATCCAAGGAAAAGATATTTTACGAAATCTAAAAGACCACATAGAAGAAAGAAAAGTATAAGTGAATGTAAATGTTATAATTGCGGAAAATTAGGACATATAGCAAAAGACTGTAAAATACCAAAAAATCCTAATAAAAAACAAATATCAGAAATAATTGTAGAAGAAGAAGTTTGCTTACAATTAGAATATTTAGATTATGAATTAGAAAGTAATGATAGTATTTATGAAATATCTGAAAATGAGGAAGAATATCAAACAGATAATGAAATAGATAATGAAATAGAACAATTAGATGACTGAAGAAAATATAGAAATAATAAGAGAAGAATATACGACAGATGATTATTCTGAACAAAAAATAATTTTTGATAATAACATATTTGAAAAAGTAAAAGGAAAAGAAATTGATTTAAGTGTAGAAAAAATATTCAGTATGCCATTAATAAAAAATCCATTTAAAAGAAATAAAGAAGAATTTTATATAATTAGCCAAAAAGAACATATTATAGATTGCAAATATGCTCAAGGAAAAGCTGAAATACCAATAATAAATAAAAGAGAATTAAATAAAGAAGTACAGAAAATAAAAAGTAAAGAACAAATTAAATATGTACATTTAGGAGGTATAGAAATACTTATAAAAGCTTGTTTTAAGGAAGGAATAGATACCCCAATAGAAATATATTTAGCAGATGATAGAATAATAGAACCTATAGAGAAAAGCGTAATAACAGCAGTAAGAGGAAACCTAATCTACCAAAAATTTAAATTTACAGTTAATACGAATTATTCAGTAGCATTAACAGATCAAAACATAGATAAAGCCTTAGTACTATATTGGAAAATAAATGGAATAACACTAACCCCAGGAAGTAAAATATGTACAGCCAGATGTAAAATTTATATGTATTAACTACAAAACACAAGATAACTGCAAAAAGTAAAATAAAAGGAATAGAAATAGAAACGCCATTTGAACAATTTGTCAAAATAATAGATAATAATAACTACTCATACCAAGAAATAGACACTAATGAAAACTTAGAAATAATAGAAGAAAGAATAGGAAGAACTAGAAAAATTAAAAATAATCTACAAAGAGAATATACAAAAAAGATAGCATATGATATAATCCCTAACAAGTACTACATAATAGGAATAATAGAAGAAAAGAACATTTAATATTAATAGACACAAAACAAGAAGATAATTACATAATAGATAAATTATTAAATAAAGACGAAATGGAAATAAATAAGATGACAAAACAAAAATGCTCAGATTTACCAGCATTAATAGTAGCACAATTAGAAATAGAAAAAGAAATAATAATAGCAGATATACCTATGAAAATAAAATTAGAAATTAAGGAAGAACAACAAGCAGATATCATATTAGGATTAAAGTGGTTAGAAGAAATGAAACCCTATAAAATAGAATCTACTTACATAACTATTACCCACAAAAATAAGATGATAATAATAAAAAGAATAATATTATGAAAATACACGTACTTATGAAAATAATAATAGAAGGATATTATAATAGATATTATACGCCAATGATAGATCTGAGAGAAGTTAACATATGTAAATATAACTGTTTACCAAAAGATAAGTGGATAAAATTAAAAACACCAATAGTGGTAAAAGGATTTAATAATGAAGGAAGTTTAATACACTTTAAAGCAAAGGACATAAAAATACAAATATGGGATAAGATACTTAAAATAGATGAAATATATAATTATGATTTACCTACAAAAGACATAATTCTAGGAATACCATTTTTAGAGAAATATTATCCGCATGTAATAACTAAAACCCACTGGTGGTTAACAACACCATGTAATCACAAAATAGGAGCAAAAAGAGTAGGAAATAAAATACGTAAAGATACAGAATGGATAAAGGGAAGTGAAAATATTACACAAAAGTTAGAAAATATGCCAATTAATTCTAACAATATAGAATATATAGTATTCACCATAGATAAATTAAGTCCAATAAAAACTAGACTAGAACAATTATATAGTGAAGATCCATTAAAGGGATGGAATAAACATAAAGTTACTGTAAAAATAGAATTAATAGACGAAAATAGTATAATAACTCAGAAACCCTTAAAATATAATTTTGATGATTTAAAAGAATTTACAATGCATATAACAGAATTATTAGAAAAAGGATATATACAAGAAAGTAATAGTAAACATACAAGCCCAGCATTTATAGTTAACAAACATAGTGAACAAAAAAGAGGGAAAAGTAGGATGGTTATAGATTATCGAAATTTAAATGCAAAAACTAAAACTTATAATTATCCAATTCCAAATAAAATATTAAAAATAAGACAAATACAAGGATATAATTATTTTAGTAAATTTGATTGTAAATCAGGATTTTATCACTTAAAGTTAGAAGAAGAATCTAAGAAATTAACAGCATTTACAGTACCACAAGGATTTTATGAATGGAATGTATTACCATTTGGATATAAAATGCACTGTAGATTCCAACATTTTATGGATATATATTTCACAAAACTAGAAAATTGTATAGTATATATCGATGATATACTCTTATACTCAAGGACATATGATGAACATATAATATTATTAGAAAAATTTGTAAACATAGTAGAAGAATCTGGAATAAGTTTAAGTAAAAATAAAGCGAGAAATAATGAAAACTCGGATAGAATTTTTAGGAATACAAATAGATAAAAATGGAATAAAAATGCAACAACATATAGTACAAAAAATTATAAATTCAGAAGAAATATTAGACACAAAAAAGAAATTACAATCCTTTTTAGGATTAGTAAATCAAGTAAGGGAATATATACCTAAATTAGCAGAATATTTAAAACCATTACAAAAGAAATTGAAAAAAGATGTTGAATATAACTATGATAACACAGATAAAAAGCAAGTACAAAAGATAAAAGAACAATGTAAAAAATTACCAAAATTATGTTTTCCAGATGAAAATAAAAAATTTAATTATATAGTAGAATCTGATGCAAGTGAAAATAATTATGGTGGAGTATTAAAATACAAATATGAAAGTGAAAAAATAGAACATCATTGCAGATATTACTCAGGAACATTTACGGAAACGGAAGGTAAATGGGAAATTAATAGAAAAGAATTATTTGCATTATATAAATGTTTATTAGCATTTGAACCATATATTGTATATAACAAATTTATTGTTAGAACAGATAATACACAAGTAAGAGGCATCAGCGATAGAAAAACCACTCTCTAAATCTCTTAAGATTTGAATTTTGAGTTTTAACTTTGTAAAAATAATAGATATTTAATAAAATCACTTATTCCCCAGATGGAGAAAGACTTAGCAAACACTGCAACTAAGGTATGATTATATATCTTTTATAATCCATACTTAGTTATAATTAGTTATATATGATTTATATTATGAATTATGATTATAAACAATATGAAATAATGATCATGTTTAGCTAAAGTAGATAATTCCTGTCAACCATAAATATTATGTGATATGCTTATGATTGTTATTATGAATTAGAATTATTCAATATTTATTATCTAGTTTGCTAGCATAGAGAAAAGTAAGAGAAGACTTCTAGAACTATGCATCCAAAAATGGGAAACCGTTGAAGGCGAGAGAAGCCGTATTAGGGGAGTACCTCAGTGTTGATGCGCTGTTTAGGAAGATAGTATCTGAAGAAGGTATCATGCTAGTAGTGACCGGATGATAAAAATGAATACTCTAAGTCATAATAAGCTATCATAAGGTTACCATATGGTAGACATGGAAGGCAGGAATAAATTCGAGAAAATTGCTAAAAATAAATGAATATGGCAGAAATACCCACTGTAGAAGTTAATAATAGTTATTTTGAAGATAATTATAAGATACTTATCTTTAAAGTGTTAGAAAAAATAACTGAACCTAGCATAAAGAAGATAATATGGGAAAAAATAATGAAATACGAAGAAGAAGAAATGAACAACTTACTAAGACAAAATTGGTTTGACATAAGAGAAATAATACAAGACTTATATGACCATAATGATTATTTAGACATATACTCAGACTATAATAGTGATTAAATTATGATAAATGAAGAATATTTCCAACATCGACTTGTGGACAAATGGACAACCAAGACTTAAAGAGGAAGAATTATTGAAGACAGATGGATGGATGAAATTATTGACAACAACATAATGGAATCTACTTTTCAAAAAGAAGAAGACAGGACCATTTGACGGAAAAAGACAAAAGAAGAAAATATAAAGGAAAAGATAAGATAAAAAAGAAAAGAAGAAAGTGACTTACGTCGGGGATGAATATGTAAATAAGTAAGGACATATCCAAAACATGAAAAACCACAGGTATATACACGAGATTATACAAGTTCAGATAGATACAAAACGTTATGGAATAAAAGATTAAATATAAAAAAATGGAGTCCTAAACAAATAAATTTACAACCTGAATATTTAAATTTAGATTGTGTAACAGATATAAATCAAACCATACAATTATGGATAGGTTACATAGCAAAACAAATAATAGACAATAAAATTAATATAATAGAAGTACCAGGATATATAGAAAGAACATTTATAGGAGAAGTTAAATTATGGTTCTTAAATTTAGAAGAAGAAAGTAAAAAGACATTAAGATCAAGTAAAGATATACAAGCTAGAGAAACAACATCAGTAATGGATATACTTTATAAATATGAAACAGCTATAAGAAATGAATTTAGTAGTATGACAACAGAAGAAGAAGAACGAAATAAAGATAAAATTATAAACAGAAATTTAATGAACAAATTAGGAATATGTAACATGTGTTATCTAGATGAATACACTTGTGCATATAAGGAATATTATTATAAAGGAGTCTATAATACACAAGAAAGTCCAGGAATAAGACATTTATATTTTACAAAATTACCAGAACCATTCAGTTCAAAAACAATAAAAGCATGGGAAGAAGCAAAATTACATGATACATTAGGAGCTAGAATAAAATTTGTAAAACAGTGGTATGCAAATACGTGTGAACAATATAGAGAAAATATAAAAATGGAAAAAACAATAATAAAAAATTTAGCATGTTGTAAAGATAAGATAGCACCACAATTTGGTTGTGATGAAAAATACTATAAAAAACATAAAAAGAAAAGGTTTAAAAATTATAAGAAAACGATACATAAATACAGAAATCCAAGGAAAAGATATTTTACGAAATCTAAAAGACCACATAGAAGAAAGAAAAGTATAAGTGAATGTAAATGTTATAATTGCGGAAAATTAGGACATCTAGCAAAAGACTGTAAAATACCAAAAAATCCTAATAAAAAACAAATATCAGAAATAATTGTAGAAGAAGAAGTTTGCTTACAATTAGAATATTTAGATTATGAATTAGAAAGTAATGATAGTATTTATGAAATATACGAAAATGAAGAAGAATATCAAGCAGGATAATGAAATAGATAATGAAATAGAACAATTAGATATTGAAGAAAATATAGAAATAATAAGAGAAGAATATACGAGATGATTATTACAACAAAAATAATTTTTGATAATAACATATTTGAAAAAGTAAAAGGAAAAGAAATTGATTTAAGTGTAGAAAACATATTCAGTATGCCATTAATAAAAAATCCATTTAAAAGAAATAAAGAAGAATTTTATATAATTAGCCAAAAAGAACATATTATAGATTGCAAATATGCTCAAGGAAAAGCTGAAATACCAATAATAAATAAAAGAGAGTTAAATAAAGAAGTACAGAAAATAAAAAGTAAAGAACAAATTAAATATGTACATTTAGGAGGTATAGAAATACTTATAAAAGCTTGTTTTAAGGAAGGAATAGATACCCCAATAGAAATATATTTAGCAGATGATAGAATAATAGAACCTATAGAGAAAAGCGTAATAACAGCAGTAAGAGGAAACCTAATCTACCAAAAATTTAAATTTACAGTTAATACGAATTATTCAGTAGCATTAACAGATCAAAACATAGATAAAGCCTTAGTACTATATTGGAAAATAAATGGAATAACACTAACCCCAGGAAGTAAAATATGTACAGCCAGATGTAAAAATTTATATGTATTAACTACAAAACAAAAGATAACTGCAAAAAGTAAAATAAAAGGAATAGAAATAGAAACGCCATTTGAACAATTTGTCAAAATAATAGATAATAATAACTACTCATACCAAGAAATAGACACTAATGAAAACTTAGAAATAATAGAAGAAAGAATAGGAAGAACTAGAAAAATTAAAAATAATCTACAAAGAGAATATACAAAAAAGATAGCATATGATATAATCCCTAACAAGTACTACATAATAGGAATAATAGAAGAAAAAGAACATTTAATATTAATAGACACAAAACAAGAAGATAATTACATAATAGATAAATTATTAAATAAAGACGAAATGGAAATAAATAAGATGACAAAACAAAAATGCTCGATTTACCAAAGATTAATAGTAGCTCAATTAGAAATAGAAAAGAAATAATAATAGCAGATATACCTATGAAAATAAAATTAGAAATTAAGGAAGAACAACAAGCAGATATCATATTAGGATTAAAGTGGTTAGAAGAAATGAAACCCTATAAAATAGAATCTACTTACATAACTATTACCCACAAAAATAAGATGATAATAATAAAAAGAATAATATTATGAAAATACGTACTTATGAAAATAATAATAGAAGGATATTATAATAGATATTATACGCCAATGATAGATCTGAGGCAGAAGTTAACATATGTAAATATAACTGTTTACCAAAAGATAAGTGGATAAAATTAAAAACACCAATAGTGGTAAAAGGATTTAATAATGAAGGAAGTTTAATACACTTTAAAGCAAAGGACATAAAAATACAAATATGGGATAAGATACTTAAAATAGATGAAATATATAATTATGATTTACCTACAAAAGATATAATTCTAGGAATACCATTTTAGAGAAATATTATCCGCATGTAATAACTAAAACCCACCGGTGGTTAACAACACCATGTAATCACAAAATAGGAGCAAAAAGAGTAGGAAATAAAATACGTAAAGATACTGAGAATGGATAAAGTGAAGTGAAAATACTACACAAAAGTTAGAAAATATGCCAATTAATTCTAACAATATAGAATATATAGTATTCACCATAGATAAATTAAGTCCAATAAAAACTAGACTAGAACAATTATATAGTGAAGATCCATTAAAGGGATGGAATAAACATAAAGTTCTTGTAAAAATAGAATTAATAGACGAAAATAGTATAATAACTCAGAAACCCTTAAAATATAATTTTGATGATTTAAAAGAATTTACAATGCATATAACAGAATTATTAGAAAAAGGATATATACAAGAAAGTAATAGTAAACATACAAGCCCAGCATTTATAGTTAACAAACATAGTGAACAAAAAAGAGGGAAAAGTAGGATGGTTATAGATTATCGAAATTTAAATGCAAAAACTAAAACTTATAATTATCCAATTCCAAATAAAATATTAAAAATAAGACAAATACAAGGATATAATTATTTTAGTAAATTTGATTGTAAATCAGGATTTTATCACTTAAAGTTAGAAGAAGAATCTAAGAAATTAACAGCATTTACAGTACCACAAGGATTTTATGAATGGAATGTATTACCATTTGGATATAAAAATGCACCAGGTAGATTCCAACATTTTATGGATATATATTTCACAAAACTAGAAAATTGTATAGTATATATCGATGATATACTCTTATACTCAAGGACATATGATGAACATATAATATTATTAGAAAAATTTATAAACATAGTAGAAGAATCTGGAATAAGTTTAAGTAAAAATAAAGCAGAAATAATGAAAACTCAGATAGAATTTTTAGGAATACAAATAGATAAAAATGGAATAAAAATGCAACAACATATAGTACAAAAAATTATAAATTCAGAAGAAATATTAGACACAAAAAAGAAATTACAATCCTTTTTAGGATTAGTAAATCAAGTAAGAGAATATATACCTAAATTAGCAGAATATTTAAAACCGTTACAAAAGAAATTGAAAAAAGATGTTGAATATAACTATGATAACACAGATAAAAAGCAAGTACAAAAGATAAAAGAACAATGTAAAAAATTACCAAAATTATGTTTTCCAGATGAAAATAAAAAATTTAATTATATAGTAGAATCTGATGCAAGTGAAAATAATTATGGTGGAGTATTAAAATACAAATATGAAAGTGAAAAAATAGAACATCATTGCAGATATTACTCAGGAACATTTACGGAAACGGAAGGTAAATGGGAAATTAATAGAAAAGAATTATTTGCATTATATAAATGTTTATTAGCATTTGAACCATATATTGTATATAACAAATTTATTGTTAGAACAGATTATACACAAGTAAAATGGTGGTTAACAAGAAAGGTACAAGACTCAGTTACTACAAAAGAAATAAGGAGATTAGTGTTAAATATTTTAAATTTCTCTTTTAATATTGAAGTAATTAAGACTGACAAGAATGTTATTGCAGATTACTTATCAAGACAAAGCTGTGCAAACAGACTTTGAAGAAGAGCTTACAAATACAGTACTTATGAACGAAATATTGGAACAACTTAAGATGCTCAACAACAGAGTATCAGTTATGGAAACAAAATATGTGGAGTCGGACCACAATAAAAAACCAGATCTAGTAGTGCAGTCGGAGCACTCTAAAAAACCAGACCTAGAAGGTGACGTTGGGAAACACCTAAAAACCCAAATTACTAACAATTTGCTTAATATTGCAGGTACCAGTGCAAGGGAAGAACCATTTACCACAATTACAAAAAAGAAAAACTTTAATTTGAATAAGGTATTTGATAAGCCTTATGCCCCACCTCACATACCAAAAAATGAATTATTCGTACCACCTCAAGTACATACATATGCAACATCACTTAACCAAACCAAAAAGACATACAACCATATAACCCGCACCTATATTGAAAATATTGAAAAAATCCAAACTTTGTTAAATACCCAACCAATTGAGAATCCAGAAAAGTTAAAAAACCATCAAGGATATATCACCCAGAAATTACAAAATTATAACAAACTAATTGCCTTACCAAATACTAAACCAAACTTAGTAGCTACATGTTACTCTTATGGACTTATATCAACTGTATATACAATTACAGGAGATGAACTTAGCCTTTTACGAATTACATCAGCGTTTATGAATTATAAACGAGTTACTAAAGGACAATTATTCTATGTAAGATTTTATTATTCACAATGAGAGATATTATTCGACGAAATTAAACGATAATTACGGTGATAAAGATAGGAATGACGAAGGACTATATTATACGGAGGAAATTACAGCTCAACCAGTTATACAAAAAGCAGAGTTACCAGATTTTTACGCAAATAAACGTATTATTGGACTTAGCACAATATTAACAGAATTATCAAATGTTTATGATGAAACAAATTACATATGGAAGTATTATTCAAGGAACCACTTATTAATCTACTCCACAGCAAAGGAATTACGATATATGGATAAATTAGAAGTAAAGAATTGGGCCTTAACACTACTTAAACCAGAGCAAGAACCGATAACAAAAGCAATAAGGAAAGGATTTATTTCGGAAGATAGCTTAGACCAGTATTGTAAACTTATTGGAAAGAAATATACGGAACATGAATGTAGCAGATGCAGCGGTACAAATAACTACATACCAGAAGTCAACATCGACTAGTGGACAAATGGACAACCAAGACTTAAAGAGGAAGAATTATTGAAGACAGATGGATGGATGAAATTATTAACAACAACATAATGGAATCTACTTTTCAAAAAGAAGAAGACAGGACCATGTGACGGAAAAAGACAAAAGAAGAAAATATAAAGGAAAAGATAAGATAAAAAAGAAAAGAAGAAAGTGACTTATGTCGGGGATGAATATGTAAATAAGTAAGGACTTACATTGTAAATAACTTTCTTATTTTGCAGCCTTAGCCCTTAGGACGTTTGTATATATAGGCTAGCATATTTCATTTGTAAGAGGCATCAGCGATAGAAAAACCACTCTCTAAATCTCTTAAGATTTGAATTTTGAGTTTTAACTTTGTAAAAATAATAGATATTTAATAAAATCACTTATTCCCCAGATGGAGAAAGACTTAGCAAACACTGCAACTAAGGTATGATTATATATCTTTTATAATCCATACTTAGTTATAATTAGTTATATATGATTTATATTATGAATTATGATTATAAACAATATGAAATAATGATCATGTTTAGCTAAAGTAGATAATTCCTGTCAACCATAAATATTATGTGACATGCTTATGATTGTTATTATGAATTAGAATTATTCAATATTTATTATCTAGTTTGCTAGCATAGAGAAAAGTAAGAGAAGACTTCTAGAACTATGCATCCAAAAATGGGAAACCGTTGAAGGCGAGAGAAGCCGTGTTAGGGGAGTACCTCAGTGTTGATCATTTGTTTAGGAAGATAGTATCTGAAGAAGGTATCATGCTAGTAGTGACCGGATGATAAAATGAATACTCTAAGTCATAATAAGCTATCATAAGGTTACCATATGGTAGACATGGAAGCAGGAATAAATTAGAAAATTGCTAAAAATAAATGAATATGGCAGAAATACCCACTGTAGAAGTTAATAATAGTTATTTTGAAAATAATTATAAGATACTTATCTTTAAAGTGTTAGAAAAAATAACTGAACCTAGCATAAAGAAGATAATATGGGAAAAAATAATGAAATACGAAGAAGAAGAAATGAACAACTTACTAAGACAAAATTGGTTTGACGACATAAGAGAAATAATACAAGACTTATATGACCATAATGATTATTTAGACATATACTCAGACTATAATAGTGATTAAATTATGATAAATGAAGAATATTTCCAACTCTGGAAAGAAGTTATGACTGAAATAGATTCATGGGAAAATATTATAAAAACATATTTAGAAGAATACCTTAAAACACAAGACATACAATACTTAAAATTGCTAATAGAAGGAGCCCAAATAAGTTTACACAAGAAAGAAAAAGAAGATGAATTTTACAAAAAAACATTTAATTGATAAAAGACTATGATAAATTTAAACATAGCCCGAATTCTGCATTTACCCCAAAAATGGTATCAGAGCATAGGACTAATAAAATTAGAAAATAATGAGAAGACCTTATAAAAATACTCAGACATATAAACAAATAAAACATGACTTAAAAAATTTATATGTAGAATATAAAAGATTGAATAAACAAATTAACAAAACTACTGAAGACAACCATAGATTAGATAAACTAATTACACAGGTATCAATATTAGAATATAAGTTTATAACTAAGCTAAAACAAAGATTAATACATACATAAAATGAATAAGGAAGAATTTGCAGTAAGTGAAAAAACATATGAAAATTATGACGGATTAAAAATAAAGATAATTTTCTCAAACTTAGGAAGAAGATATAAAAAAATAGGAGATCAATTATACTTAATGCTAGAAAAAGAAGAATTAAAACTAGAAGATAGTCTAACAGCCATGGTAAGAATAGCAAGAGAAAATGAAGAAATAGATAGACAAAAAGAAATAGAAAAAATAAAGATTGAAAATGAAGAAAAAATACAACAAATAACAAATACAAAAAATAATAGAATAAAAGAATTAGAAAAAGAATTACAAATGTTAAAAGAAATATATGAAAAACAGCAAGAACACGAAGAAGAAAATAAATTATTAACAGAAATACAAAAATATAAAGAAAAAATTACAGGAAAAACAGAAGTAGAAAATCAAAATAAAAATGAAGTACACATAGAAACTATAGAAGAAGATATGGAAGTAGACCAAACTTCAGAAATAAGTGAAACATATACAGTACTTATGGAAACAGAAAATATGGAAAATAAAAAATTAATAGAAAATACGGAAGTAGAAATAAATTATGACGAAAAAATGAAAGAAACAAGAGAACCTAGTACAAGAAGAACATATCCAAAACATGAAAAACCACAGGTATATACACGAGATTATACAAGTTCAGATAGATACAAAACGTTATGGAATAAAAGATTAAATATAAAAAAATGGAGTCCTAAACAAATAAATTTACAATCTGAATATTTAAATTTAGATTGTGTAACAGATATAAATCAAACCATACAATTATGGATAGGTTACATAGCAAAACAAATAATAGACAATAAAATTAATATAATAGAAGTACCAGGATATATAGAAAGAACATTTATAGGAGAAGTTAAATTATGGTTCTTAAATTTAGAAGAAGAAAGTAAAAAGACATTAAGATCAAGTAAAGATATACAAGCTAGAGAAACAACATCAGTAATGGATATACTTTATAAATATGAAACAGCTATAAGAAATGAATTTAGTAGTATGACAACAGAAGAAGAAGAACGAAATAAAGATAAAATTATAAGCGAAATTTAATGAACAAATTAGGAATATGTAACATGTGTTATCTAGATGAATACACTTGTGCATATAAGGAATATTATTATAAAGGAGTCTATAATACACAAGAAAGTCCAGGAATAAGACATTTATATTTTACAAAATTACCAGAACCATTCAGTTCAAAAATAATAAAAGCATGGGAAGAAGCAAAATTACATGATACATTAGGAGCTAGAATAAAATTTGTAAAACAGTGGTATGCAAATACGTGTGAACAATATAGAGAAAATAAAAATGGAAAAAACAATAATAAAAAATTTAGCATGTTGTAAAGATAAGATAGCACCACAATTTGGTTGTGATGAAAAATACTATAAAAAACATAAAAAGAAAAGGTTTAAAAATTATAAGAAAACGATACATAAATCTGAAATCCAAGTAAAAGATATTTTATGAAATCTAAAAGACCACATAGAAGAAAGAAAAGTATAAGTGAATGTAAATGTTATAATTGCGGAAAATTAGGACATATAGCAAAAGACTGTAAAATACCAAAAAATCCTAATAAAAAACAAATATCAGAAATAATTGTAGAAGAAGAAGTTTGCTTACAATTAGAATATTTAGATTATGAATTAGAAAGTAATGATAGTATTTATGAAATATCTGAAAATGAAGAAGAATATCAAACAGATAATGAAATAGATAATGAAATAGAACAATTAGATGACTGAAGAAAATATAGAAATAATAAGAGAAGAATATACGACAGATGATTATTCTGAACAAAAAATAATTTTTGATAATAACATATTTGAAAAAGTAAAAGGAAAAGAAATTGATTTAAGTGTAGAAAACATATTCAGTATGCCATTAATAAAAAATCCATTTAAAAGAAATAAAGAAGAATTTTATATAATTAGCCAAAAAGAACATATTATAGATTGCAAATATGCTCAAGAAAAAGCTGAAATACCAATAATAAATAAAAGAGAATTAAATAAAGAAATCTGAGAAAATAAAAAGTAAAGAACAAATTAAATATGTACATTTAGGAGGTATAGAAATACTTATAAAAGCTTGTTTTAAGGAAGGAATAGATACCCCAATAGAAATATATTTAGCAGATGATAGAATAATAGAACATATAGAGAAAAGCGTAATAACTTGATGAGGAAACCTAATCTACCAAAAATTTAAATTTACAGATTAATACGAATTATTCAAGCATTATGAGATCAAAACATAGATAAAGCCTTAGTACTATATTGGAAAATAAATGGAATAACACTAACCCCAGGAAGTAAAATATGTACAGCCAGATGTAAAAATTTATATGTATTAACTACAAAACACAAGATAACTGCAAAAAGTAAAATAAAAGGAATAGAAATAGAAACGCCATTTGAACAATTTGTCAAAATAATAGATAATAATAACTACTCATACCAAGAAATAGACACTAATGAAAACTTAGAAATAATAGAAGAAAGAATAGGAAGAACTAGAAAAATTAAAAATAATCTACAAAGAGAATATACAAAAAAGATAGCATATGATATAATCCCTAATAAGTTTTATTAGCATTCTCATATAACAGAGCTTTATTAAAGCTATCAACGTAATTCTAGTAATTGTATTTTACTGCGATCTTCTGATTAGGATGGATATAATCCCTTTTCTTTAAGGGGCTCATTCCCCATTCCTCTGGAGTAAGCACTCTCTTTATAATAATCTTTGAAAAGTTATAATTTTTTCTCGTATTAGTAGGGTAAAAATGTTGGAATTCTCCTGACCATGTTGCTGAGAGTATCATCTCATAGTGCATTCTGTATTTATATGCAGTTGTAGTATAACAAACTAAATCTAAATACCTGGCCATTAGTTGCCATGGATCATGTTTCCATCTTAAATCATTGTTTTCTAAAAGAAGTATAACTTCCTTTTTATCATTCAAATCAAACACTTCTGTGCTTTCTTCATCCACTAATATTGTGGAATAAGTTGGAGGAGTATTATCCTTTTTCTGTTTAGATTGCATAAAATCCATGAATTTCTTATACATAGGATGGTATGTATTCAGACCTCCTCTACTTGTATAAGCAATATTTGCCACTACTAGTTGTTTATTTTCTATTTGAGCGAGGATATGACCTCATCTTCCTCCTCCTGTTGTGCCACGTCCTTTTCCCCTTCGTGAAGGGGGCCATGAAGGTCTCATCCTGAAAGAGAAATGATTATTAGTCTAGGTATTCTCTAGTAAGAAAATCAGGCAGACTATTATCTTCTCATTTTTTATAATGAATATCAAAATCAAAAGGTGCTAATAAAGCTTGCAATCTTGCAAACATCTGTTTAGAAACATCATGTTTACAATCTTTATTGAACATAAACTTAGCTGCTTGGCAATCGATTTTTATTAAAAACTTTTGATTATAGAGATCGCCTTGAAATTTCAGAACACTTTTCACTATAGCCAAAATTTCTTTAGCTACAGTGGCATAATTCTTCTTAGCCGCGTTCCATTTCCCAAAATATAATTGGACAATATAATGTCGTTTATTATCTGGTCAATATTGCGTAAGGATACCACCATATCCTAGATCTGACGCGTCGGTTTCGACTGTCTTTTCCCAATTTGGGTTCGCCAAAGTAAGACATGGAAGGTTTTTAACCTTTGTCTTAATTTTCTTAACAGCTTCAGTATGATCATTTGACCAAGCTTTTGGATTGTTCTTAAGCCTGTCATATAATATAGTCGTATCAAGAGCTAAGTCCTTTATAAACGGAGCTACATAGTTAAGACTTCCAAGGAATCTCTGCAGATATGTCTTGTTAGTAATAACATTAGGAAATTTGGAAGCAAATTCAATAATTCTATTAATAGGACTGATATTTCCTTTCTCAATATTATGACCCAAAAATCTGACCTTGGTTTGAAATAAAGCCATTTTTGGAACAGATATAACCAAACCATTTTGGATAATTATCTTTTTGAATAGATCAAGATGTTTAAAATGAGTTTCTATATTTTTTGAAAATACAAGAATATCATCTATGTAAACTATAATAAAATTATTGTATGGTATGAAAATATCATTCATGATTTTTTGAAATTTTGATGCAGCATTCTTTAAACCAAAAGGCATAGCGTTCCATTCAAATTGACCCATAGGGACATTCAAAGCTATTTTAAACCTATCAAATTCATTTATTTGAATCTGCCAATAACCTGATTTTAAATCAAATTTAGAAAATATGATAGCGTCATAAACTCTATCTAATAAATCCTTTTTATCAAAATTTATGAAGAACCATTTTCGAAAAGGTTTCCATGTAGATTTATGAAATTCTTTAAAAATCTTTTCTCTTGCCCGTGAGCCCGAACTAAAATCAATAGGTTTGTCAGACGTCATAAAACAATTTATGTAGATAATCCATCTGGGAAATTCCTTTCGGATTCAGTTATATCTAAATCTGAGTTGGGTTTGGGGACAAGTCTAGCAATATTATCTTTATCAATTTTTATATTATCATATCTATAATTTTCTCTAATTTGAGAGGTAGATGCTCTAGAAGGAACCTGAACAATATAATCCACAGGAGATATATAAGAGGAGTTAGATCTAGTAATTCTAGAAGACATGCTACAATTATCAATTCTATTATTATGCATGTTGATAGGATCAGAAAATCTAATTTTAACAGTTCCATCATTCAACTGTTCAATTTCTGAAATCTCCTCATTAATATTATTTTTAGGAAGGGTTGCTCCCTCAATAACTCACTCTTGTGGAAAATCAATTTCTTCCCACTTAATGGGTCGTCGAGTGACCACCTTAGATTTTCCAAAATTAGTTTCTATTAAAATGGTTTCATTTTTTAAATCAATAATTTTGCACATAGGATTCAAAGTATGCAACAATTTATAATAAATTCTATAATAGATGCAGACAACTTCAGTGCCAGGCATATAATCATAACCATGAACTTTAACATTTAACATAAGAGAACTTAATGAATTCTCATCCTGTAATGAAATCTTCAATTATGACAAGCATTAAAATAAACTGTTCTATAAGCAAAACTAGTTTGAATTGTCCCTATAAGGGATTTTTTCAAGTTATGATTTCTACCATCTCGCAAAGCTGCTATAAAATATTCAGGTAAGCCACACAAAGTAAAGGGCTTAAATGCCACTGTACCAAACCAATATGCATAAATCGGTAAATATCCCTATAAGGGGCTAGATTATTTTCAAATAATCTAAAAGTCTGATGATCACTATCAATTGTAATAGTTTCTTCTATGGTTTTAACCACCTGTTTGAGACCAAGTTTCTCAAAGGTTTCTATCTGATATATAATTCTCGGAGATATTTTAGGAATAGTCCATCTATTAAGCAAATCAAGATGCTGGGGTATATCATATTCCTCTTTTCTATTGTTTTTAACAGTAGATTTCTTCTTTATGATATTCATAGAAAAATAGTGTGTTGAACTATATCACCTATAGCTACTAAAATTCCATGGATCTGATACTAAGTGAATACGGATCGCCCGGTATACTTAAGGAACTTTTACAAATATAAGCAATTCTGGCAAATTTAATGAAAGCGTCTACTATCCGAGTCCGCCCTCATATCGGGTAATCCAACGGGTCATCCTACGGATTTCTTCAAATGCCTTTCATAAACATGCCTTGATTACTTATACTAGACCTTTTGTTCTCAGTTACTCATCAAATGGCACTCAGTTCATATCTTTAAGTTCGATCATTGACAAGGTTCAAAGAAAGGGTGGGCCATTGATAAAGAATCGATGGAAAACCACAATGCTAGCAGATGGCGGGCCTCCGCTTTTCTTTTCATTAATGAAACCCGCCAGTTATTATTATTATGAACTCAAATAAAAGTACTACTGTTTAAGTTGTCTTCATATAGATACAATGCCATCTAATTATAGTAACTTAGCATGATACAACTCAACACAAATAATTTAGCCTATCATTTAGGATAGATACAAAAGAAACAAATTAAAAGAGAATAATACCTGGAGTCGAGCTCCAAACTCGCCAATGTACAAACCAAATTGAAAGCTTTTTATTCAAACTTAGAAAGTCTTTTTTAGGAAAATATTAAAAGAGATATATATATATATATAGAGAGAGGGGGTTCTAAAACTTGCCTCCTAACTTAAAACTTACATCCTCTTATATAGAGGTTGGAAAATCAAAACGAATAAAAAAGATGGCCCACAATCTTTACAATGGCCAATAACAAAGAGATAAGGCCGACAAACAGATATGGCCTTATTTATTTATTACACCATATGGCCGACATGACTTTCGGCGCCCACTTATCTTTATTAAAGATATATTTATTAATATCTTTTTACTTTATTAAAGCATGACAATACCTTGAAGGATAAGTCTCTCTTGGATGCAATTTAAGTTAGCTGCACTATCAATGAGAGCAATAAATTATTTTTTATAATTGTAATCTATGAGAAGAGTAATTTTCGTATAAAATTTTTGAGAAGTAGAAGCTTTAAATTCTCTTAGTAGTCAAGAAAAAAGAACAAGGATTTACTCAAAATGTTGTTTATGCTTTGGTTCTAAATATTATAGAACATTTTTCGGGAAGATGTTCAGATAATAGCAAAACCATCATGACCTTACGATCTTCTCCTTGACTCTGCAATCTCTTGCGTAATGGCCAAATCTTCCACGTTTGTGGCAAGTATCTGACTTGTCATATTTACGTTTAGATTTATAAAATCTTTTTTCGCTTTTCCTTCCTTCAGCCCTTCGTTCTTTCTTTCAATTCTCTTCCTTTTCCATTCTTTATAATCTTTCTTGGAAGATCAATTTTTGGAAGAATGCTTCTCTTTCTGCTTCTCCTTCCTATCCTTAGAGGCAGGCTTGGGAATATCTAGAGCAAATTGTTCACAGATTTCTCCCAATTGTTGTCTTTCATTTAGACGATGCCTCTTGATCTATTGGTTTAACTTGATTTCATTGCATAAGGATAGTCCTTCATGTACGCAAGCACTTACCAATTTCTTCTTCTTCTTCTTCTTCTTGTTATTATTATTATTATTATTATTATTATTATTATTATTATTATTATTATTATTATTATTATTATTATTATTATTATTATTATTATTATTATTATTATTATTATTATTATTATATAAATATTACTACTTACTTTCTCATTTTTAAGTCAAATAAATTTTGTTCTTAAGAGTTAACTCAATTTTTCTAATTGAATATAATTTCTATTATTGCAATACATATTTTTCGTACATTTTTCAAATTAGAAAGGCTTGATTAATTAATGAGTTAATAATTTATATTAATTTTAATTTTAGAGTGACTAATTTTATCAAATAAGCTAGTCGTGCAAAATAATTATTTTCAATTTAATAAATTATGGTTATTTAATAAAGAAGGGTTATAATTTAAATGGACTTAATTTGAGAAAAATTTGGCAATCCAATTTATTTTAACTCGGCCAATCCGCGCGTGCCACATAAGAAGCACATGGATTGTGCTTCTTCAGATTCGATCCCAACCGTTTGATTTAATCTAAGGGCCCAATTTAATTCAGCATTTTTCTATATATATATCTTGATTAATTTTTGTCCTTCTGATCAAACGATCAGACGGCCCAAAATAACCAAAGACCTTTCTTCTCCTAAATAGACTCTACCACCGCCCCTACGCTTTTCTTTTCCCAGAATCAGCTGCCCACGCCGCTTCCCTTCCCCAAAACGACGCCTCAAGCTCCTCTCCCACCTTTTTTCCTCAGAACGTCTTCTCCATAGACCTAGGCTCCTCTCCCATCACTTCTTCCTCAGACCCTACGCTACCATCGCCGTACACGGCCTCCCCCAAGTGATCCCCCATCTCCTTGTCAAAAAACCGGCTCTGCATCATCGGAAAAATGCCCTATCAGTCACTCAACACTCTCAAATCGACCTGAAAAGGTCAATTCTTGAGAGATTTTTCTTCCTCTTCATGATTACTTTTTCGTTTCCTCTAAGATTTGTGTTTCCAGGAATTTACATTTTGAATTCTTGGAGCTCCAAATCGACTATAAAATGAGGACTTCGGTTCTCATTCGAAGATCATCCATCAACACCCAAGAAACATCCAGTAAAGAACAAAAAGATCCAGCAAAATCCGATCAATTCAGAAAATCGAACAATAATCTGGAAATCAAAACAACAATCCAGCAATAGAGGAAAACGCCATAGGGAGCATTAGACTTTAAGATTATTTTATTTTCCTATTCTCTGTTTTCATCTCTGTTTTCATTTTTTTTTTCGAGTTGAAGAGGAAGTTTGAAGCTAAAATCTCTTGACGAAATGCCCCTAGTTTGCTACTTCAAAGAAGATAATTTTTGTTTCTTTTGTTTATAGTCACTTCAATTTTGTCTTTTGTGCTTTTGTCAACATCGATTCCATGATGTATTCCTTTGATCCTGTGAAATGTAGCTGCTCTTATTTATCGTTATAAGTTTCGTTTGAATTCCTGCCTATGCTTAGTTAGGTGTTATACGTTTTGATTATGATCCTAATGTGCTAATCTCTTTGTTTTCTTGGTCTTCATTGTTTTACTATGATTAGTTTCTTTAAAAATTGTTCTACTCGTTTTGGTATGATTTTTTTGTTACGAATCTATAAGATATGCAATGTATTAGTCGAACTTTCCATTTTGTTTAGACCTAAGTCTTTTCATGATTCACTAGATTTCTGCCTTTTGTATGCCTATTTAAGCTTCCTTGAATGGCTGCACTTAATAAAGTGCTTTGTAGAAGCAAATTTAGAAAGATCCCAGTTTGAAATTTTAAGTTTTAGCTTTATCATCAGTTGTATGTTCTCACTAAGTTAAGTCAAGTCGGTATAAGTGTAGATTTTATTTTTTTAGTTACCTTGCGGCAACATTTTCTTTATATGAGAGTGACTTTATTTTGGAGTAAAATGTGGTTATTTATGCTCGATTTTGATAAGGGTTTCGGTTCATTGTTCAAATCAGTGGGTTTTTTTCCTCTTTCTCAATTAATGCATTATAGTTGCTGCCTTTCATGTGTGTGTTTAGATTTATATTTTTTCCATGTTGAACTATAAGATTAAACAACTGGTTAAGCCAATGTTGCAGTAGCATTCATTTTTTTAAAACCCATCAGTATGATCTCTGCATTGTTTCCTTGATTTGCTTTATTTCTTATTCTTCAAAATCAATTTAATGGTAAAAGATATAACCTTGTTTCATGAGGATGGTGTCTTAAGGTTTCATGTAAATGTCAACTTGTCTTATGAATTGTTTCTAACTCCTTTTCTTTCTTGTTATACTCTAAGTAAGTTGTTTTGATCAAAATATAGTGTTGCCTAGTTAACATTGAATCTTATTTCTCTAAAAATTGTTCCATGTTCCTCTTCTGCCTTAGCTTAAAATTCTGAAATGATGTGCTAATAAATTGGTTTCAAAGTTGGTTTATATTAATCTACAACTGTTTGTTGCTTATTGCCGTTTGATTTACGATCCCATTTTATGTTAACATAGTCAAATGATCATGTTTAAATCACCCTATCATGTTTAAATCTCATGAGAAAAAAAAAATTGTGTTTTCTTTAAGATGTCTAAGGTTTGAAACAATAGCATATGGGTTCTTTGTTACTTAAAGTTTTCTTTTTCCACATTAGGACAATGATTTGTTACTTATGTATTTTTATATACCCTACCCCTCAAATGCTTGTTTGAAAATTTTGTACACTTAAAGGTTTTAAAATTTGGATCAAGATAACTGGATAGAACATTTTTATATTCATCAACATCATGCTACATTTCTTAGTAAAGTTATCTTATATTTTATTACATAATTCTCGTATCCTTACCCTTTTATTTCCTATGTTTCATGTACAACCGAAGGGCTGGAGTTTCAACTTTGAAACTCGTTATTGGCCTAAGATATTAGGCCAACAACAATTAGGATCATTGCAACGCTTGGAGTCTCGTAAATTAGGAGTCTAATGTTTTCTTAGCCTTTCTTTCGTTGTCCTAATTATGTTTTTTTTGGCTAACCTTTACTCTTAAGTTTTGATATATTGCTTGTCTTTTATTTTAGAGATTATTTATGTAAGTTAATATCATTTGTTTAGAAATTTAGTAGAAGCACTTTTAGAATAAATGATACGAAAATAATTTTTTGGAAATGGGTTAACATTTTAAGTTTTATTTATAATATTCGTTTAGGCCTTTCAAAGGTTGAGGAAATAGGGAAACTTGTCATCTACACCTATCTCCTAAAATTCACAAAAATGAAGTTTCTAAGGGCTAAAATAATATCCATTTAGGCCTTTAAGTTGAGAAAAGGGGAAACTCATCGTCTAGGACTCCCAAATAAATTTTAAGCTAATTTAATGGCTAAAATAACTACCTTTTAGAAGTACTTAAGGCTAAGATATTCACCTTTAGAGATACATATTTTTGAAACCAAGTAAGGAAGTAGGTACATATATTTTACTAACAAAAAATAAATATCTATAGAACAAGTCCCAACAGTTAGGCCTATTTTTTTCATCATCCCTTTATAAAGTATACGGGCTATTCTTACTTTTTGAATCAAATATTTCAAAAAAAATGTTTTAATTTCTTAACATGCTATTTCAAGATTTTAGATATGCCAACAGGTTCAAAATACAAGGTACACACATATATATGTCATACATATAAAGGTATAAATTCTATATTTTCTCTACATAATCTATTATTTTTATCTACTATCCCTTTTACTAATATTACTTATTTATTTTTATAATTTATAAATCCCTACACTTAAAGACACATCTTATTTACTACATCTAATCTATCACATGTAAATAAAATAATAAACATTCATATTTTTTAAACAACATACATGAATATACTATACTTTATGATAAATAATCTTATATCACAAACTTTATGTAATATTTTAACATTTAGTACCATTTATTATTTTTTTATTTTTTTAAAACTCCATTTTACATATTTTCATTCAAATTACACATCACATATTTATACCCAACTACTATTTTATTTTATTTCACGTCTTAATAAAATGACAGATTTTCGTAAATTCAACATCTATATATTTTAAGAATAAGTTTATTATGATACATCTATATTTTCTAACATATAAAAATTGTTATACATTTTACATGCATTTATTTATTTTACTATATGATAAACATACCACTATTAATTTATTTAATAGACCTATATATGTCGTACCTTGTATTTTACTCTCTTTCTTAAACTAATTTACTTATCATGGATTTTTTAAAACAAAATAAATAAACAAATTTTCCTAACTATTTTTTCCTAAATTGAGTTTAAGGACTATCTCCGAATAGGCTCTGAGGGATGCTAAACACCTTCCCCTCGAGTAACCAAAACTCTTACTCAGAATCTCACTGGTTTTGCAAATCAAAACAGAGTTTACATATACATATTAAAATGGTTTTCCTAATAATTTTCTTAAAATTTAGGTGGCAACTCTAAAACAAAAATATTTTTCCAAAAATCAGAGTGACAACCATATTATGTTGTGAACTGTTTCAGCTAGTTCGAAATAGGGGTGCAAAAATGTGTACTACTTTTATTTCCATAGTGAAAGCATTATTGTGCATGGACTAGGGGCTTACAGTTGGATGTAATTAACAAGATGATTGACTTAAGAGTAATCAAGGGAAGATAGTTGTCTAGGATACCATATTATGCATAAGTTTATTTGCTTTATTAATTTTAATATATGTTCTAGTTAATATTGGTTCCTTTGGTTTGGGAAGTGATCTCATGGAATTTTGTATTGCCATCTACCACTCTATTGCTGTTGTGTCAAAGGTTAACACTTTGGTCTAAGTTACTTCAGATTGTATACCCTTGTCTGTTACACGAATTTGCATCTTTTTCTTTGTGGTATTAAGGCTTTGAACTTTCTGTCTTTGAATTTCTTACTTTAGATTTGTTTTGGATGTCGGAAGGCGCTTGAAAGAGAGGAAATCTTATCTTATATGGAATGCAGTTGGTTGTCTCAGCCTATCTGCTTTGAGTGATCTTGTCAAAGAGGTATGCCTTTTGTTCTGCACGCTTATTTTCTTGAAGAATGATTTTTGCTTGTCAATTTCGTTGATGGTTTTACTGATAAACTTAATTTTGCATTTAGACAATAGTGCTAGCATAATCCAATGTGGGACTTTCCGGGTTGATCTGAATTTTTTTTCTTCTGAAGGTTGTGATTAGTCCAAAGGGAAAGTCATAGGCAGATTTCTCGATTATCAAAAAAATAGTGTTAAGATAACTTCAACAAACTGCCCCACCCCTCCCCAAAATAAAGTTAATAAATAAGTTCATCTTTTTGTCACACAGACCCACAAATTCTAATTTTTGAGTTGGTAAGGTCTAACGGATGACAAATCAAGTTCACTTTTTAAAGCTACCCTTATCTCAAAAAAAAAAACAAATCAAGTTCACTTTTTTGTTTAGAGTAATACTTGGGTTTATCAGGAGAACTATCCTATGAAGAGAAACATTACTATTTTTTTCAATGCAAATGATTTTTACTGTTTTAGAAGGCATTGCATTCTCGATGGGAAGCGTGAAATTTAAACCAAATACACTTATTAGCCTCAGAAACACTTGCCATCACCTAGTTCATATTCGCTAAAGCTTATGGGCCTCCCATCTCCATGTTGGTGCCAATAACGGTGGTCTTTTCATTATGTTTCCTGCTACCAGAGATTGGGCATTCTAGAATTATTTTACCCCTTGGTCTTGGCTAGATTGAGAATTATCAGTGATTGCTAAGAGGTAAAGGATGGGCCTAACTCTTAACACGATTTATTTACGGTCTAATGTTTTTTTAGTTTCTGATGCTCAATGTTGTAATACACTCACAGATGCCTCCTAGTGAAGCCATTTTCACTCCTTTCAGTCTCATAGACCTTTCTTCCAAGATAGTTTCTGGCGGAACTACTTTGTGGTGTCTATTTGGATTGATTCCAATGTTTTTGCCTGTCTGATGAGTCCACAAATTGGAATCATTTAGGGCTTTATTATGATAGAAATAGTGTCCTCAAATGCTTATTTTGTCTCAATATCTGATGAAAACTCTTAAGTTTCAGGTATTTGAAGTTTTAGTGGAAGCATGGACACTTAGGCGCAAAAAGGAACAAAAAAGCTGAAAAGAACGAAGAAGCTGAAGCCTGCGCATCGCCAAGCACGCTTGGCGATTCACCGAAGTGATGCACTCCGCCCTTTCTTCCAGTACGCAAAGCCCTTAAGGAGAAGGATCAAAAAGGCTAGGAAAGGAGTAGTCGGTGCTTCCCCGAATAGTTCCGCAAAGCTGTACTAGACCGCCAAATGGTCCAGAACATGAAGATGCTGAAGTCAAGCACGAAACAACAATGAGACATAAGAAGGGTTAGTCGCCGAGTCATTCGGCGACTTTGACTAACCTCGCCGAGCGATCCGCCAGCACTAATTTCTGAAGTCTATAAATATTAAACTCATTATTAATTTTTAAGAGTCGAACCATTATTATAATTTTCACAATAGAATAGTACTTTTTTGGGATATTTTCTCTCAAGTTTGGAGAGGGTTTTCTGGGAGACTTGAAGAAAGAAGGATTTCATCTTCCCCAAGTTGGAAGTGGGTCTTTTCCATTCTTCTTCCTTTGCTTAAATCAAGGTTTAATACCTTATACCCATTTGATTTTAGTATCATTTTAGGTGTATTTTGTTATTTCTTGGTGTATATCTAAACGCCCCCATTCTTGGGGTGTGATTTAGCAAATATGTGTTGATATTGTTGTTGGGTCTTGCTTGCTGATAGGTTAGATGTATTTTAATGGTGATTTCACCTAATGGTTGTGGTTTAATTTAAATAGATTTGTAGTTGCAAATACAAAACCACCCATGTATTTTCGGCTTGCCCGAGAGGGAGGTTGCGAAACCAAGACCACTAGACTGATGGCCTAAGGAGTGGGTCGACATGAGGTTCAGCCTAAGAGGGTGAACCCTAGTCCCATATCCTAACACTCAGCTCGAGAGAGTGAGTGGGATAAGGCGTAGGTTGGCATTCATGCGGCAAATGGGTGTCCGAGAGGAACGAATTTGAAACGGGGTAAATTGCCCGAGAGGGAACTTATTTCCATCTAAAGCTTAGCCTAGTCACTATTATCTTGCAAATTTCCTATCGAAAGCATGTACCCAACGATTTATCTCAACTTGTATTTCGGTCACACCCCAAGAACTGTTCACCATACTTGATTTTCTTGCTATTTTTGTTGTTTTTACTACTTGTTACAAAACCCCCAATTGATATTTGACACTTTTGTGTCACCCCTTTTAATTTACTATGATTTTACTCGTTAATGTCTTTAGCTACGACTAGTTAGAACTGAATTTTATTTTTCTATTAATTCTCAAAACCACTCCCTTGGGACACGACCCCAACCTTTAGTTGGGTTACTATATTATCGACGATCGTAGACACTCGTATCGTAGGTTAGTGTCGTTGGTCACGATAAGCATCAAAATGGCACTGCTGCTGGGGAGTGCTGTTGTTTGAGAATTTTTAGTTTAATAGAGTTTTTGTTCTTATTAGTGGTAGTTTACTAATTTAACTTTTAGTTTTGTTCTGTTGATTGTATAAACATTTCAGAAAGCATGGGTGTTAACGGTAGCAATAGGAGCCAAATGGGCCATCAGGATGACATTGGCAACCTTAACGCAGTCCAAGAGCCCAACATCAATGATCCACATCTCATGGGAGGGGTTGGAGCCATCCGTCTACCTCCAGCAGAGGGAAATGCGGTGTTCCACAAAACAAGCACCATGTTGCAACTTTTGCAACTAAAGGGACTCTTCAGTGGATTGCTCATGAGGACCCACATGAGCATTTTCGAAACTTCGTAGATGTGTGTGGACCTTTCTTGTTCAAGAACATCTCTCAGGAATCAGTTCGATTAAGACTATTCTCTTTCTCATTGATGGGGGAAGCGTGCAAGTGGCTAGCTGAGTTGCCATGTAACTCGATCACTTCGTGGGAGGAGATGGTCACTGCATTTAATATGCGATTTTTCTCTCCCTCGAAGTTGATGATTATGCGGGATAGGATCCAAAGCTTTAAGCTTCTGAATAGAGAGCCTCTGCACAAAACTTGGCTCTGATTTAAGAAATTACTGCTACAATGCCCAACTCATGGTCTACCTGATAATGTGCTCCTTCAATACTTTTATCGGAGTCTAGACTCGGTAAACAAAAGTGTAGCTGACCAACTCTCACTGGGAGGATTAATACAGCAACCATATGCAGTAGCAGCTCAACTTCTCGATGGCATAACAACCATCAATAGGGCATGGTACACCCGCGAAGACCAGGTCTCACCAGTCACATTTCAGCTATCCAAGGAACAGGTTGAGAAAGATAATGAGAGAGACCAAAACATGCCAAGATCATGATGCAGCTTGACATTTTATCCAAAAATGTCATGGGGGCTGGTACTCGTGGTGTCAATGTTGTGGGAGTCGGGGGTACGAATCCTGAGGAGATAAAGTTTGAAGCCATGTATGACGAGAAAGTAAATTTTCTAGCTAACCAAGGCGGGGGCTATCGTTCAAACTACCCAAGGCAGGGTGGTAACCAATGATGGGTTAGAGACGACGGCTAGAAGGATCGAGATCATGAATGGAGGAACCGTAACCCAAATTGGAAGGATGGGGAGAAGGATATATATGTGCCTCCCCATGAGCATCAGAAGCCCAAGGATTCTGAAGGTGGTAGGTCCGAGGATATGCTCTCATGTATCCTAAACAAAGTTGAAAGGTCAGACAAAATGCTGAAAGGTATGAAAGAAGATGTGTCTACCCTCAGCCAGACTATCACCTCTCCTTCAGTTTCGATCAAGCAGTTAGAGACCTAAATGGGTCATATCTCGTCTCATCTCAATTCGAGACAACAAGAGGGTTTGCCTAGTGATACTATGGCTAACCCCAAGAGTGAGCTCTGAAGGTGGATTTCCGTCGTGCCACGACGTTAACTAAGACGCTGTTTGGGAGGCAACCCAAAACCCTTTAAGTATTTCCTAGTTACTAGTAAAATAATGGTGTGTTGTTTGTACAGGTTAAAGTAAGGGAGGTTATTGAAATAGTATATGGAGGCAAGCAACAGGTACAGTTGGCGGATCGCTGACAAGATCGGCGAACACGATTCTTTTCGCCATCTGACTTAAGGCACTGTCAGCTTGGATCCTATAAAACTAGGCGGTCTGAAGAAAATTAGTGGTGCATCGCGACCATGTCGGCGATCTCTATGAAAATCATTGATCGGAATCCTCGCATGAGCTGCAGAGCCTGTTACAATTGGTGAATAAACTAGACACTTGGCAGTTCGCCGAGTGAATAGGCGATCTTGACTAACATCGCCGAATGAGCGGGAACTGGACTATTTTTTGCAAGCCACAGGTTTAAAAGTTCTACTTCATTCACTTTCTCTCTTTGCTTCGTCCTATCAAACTCACACCCGCACTCTAGCCTTTTATTTCTTGCATTTTTAGAGTATTTTAAGTGTCAAATTGTGCACGAATTTGGATCACATTGCCGCCTAGCATGTCAGTACTATCTAAATCAGCACTAAAGTTTGGTAATCGAACCCCTCAGTTATTTTATCAAAATTTGTACTCATTTACATAATGATTGATAGTATAAAACCTCTGTTGAGTCTCTAAGTTACTGGGATTGCATATATTATCGATTATGATTTGGTATTTTATGCATGATTTGAGGGACTCCCACTTAGCTATGCTTGGAGTTGAATTGTTATGATGTGGGAATAGAAGTTTCTATGGATCTTCGTTGAAATTAAGTTATATAAGCTTAAGTTGCATTATCCGGGGTTGCGGGGTGAAATTTGAAAGGCTGGGTTGAAAATAGACATGTTGAGCTGATCGGTGGGATGAACAAAATCCACCGAACTGCTCGGCGGTTCGCCTAACGTCCCTATTTCGCCTTTAACTGAATATGTTATGTATTGATTGATCTATTACTTTCAGCGGTCAGTTTAATTCGCAAAATGCACTCTACGACTCGCCGAAAGATCCCTTGTTCGCCCTTTATCTGCGCCCCTGTATCATTTGCACATCATTTTCAACGATTAGCCTAACAGGATAAGCACTTCGCCAACTAGCTTGGCAAAGCGATTCCACACTCAGAAACACCCTTTTGCTCATGTTTGAATTATTATCTAACTTATCCTCAAAGTTTTTGCAGAAATGGCTAGACCAAAAGTCGCAGGGAGAAATGATCCACCCAAGCACATAAGAGCACGAGAGTTTAAAAACAATGAAAAGAAAGCAGAGCTAGCCAGACAAAGGAAATATACCAAGAAAGCCAGGACAAAGAGACGAATTCCCATCGACCCTAATGTGCCTCCATGGGCTCGAAGTTTAGTTAATGCAATACGGGCCTTCAGAGCAGCTCATGAGATAGATCAGATGATTGCAGCTAATCTTGCTGCAGAGGCCAAGGCAGAGGCAAACAATGAGGACGAAAACAACAATACTCTAGGGACCATTGTTTTAATTTAGGGAGATACATCGGGCACTAATGCCCTTGCAGATAGAGAGACTGCATAAACAGGACCCAATTTCACCTCTTTCTATGTCTTATCTTTCTTCAACCCTGGGTACTGTCATTATTTGCATTTAGGAAAAATACTTTTTTACTGTGGTGGGGTGAGGCCCACAACTTTTGTGTTGATAGTTGTTTTTTGTGTATATATTTGGGTTGTTCTGTTTTAAATTGTGTTAATATTGCTTTCTGTGGATGTTTGAGCTTGTGGCTCCGCTTATTTTTAATTGTAAAATGATTTTGACCCTTGCAAAAAATTTTGTATTTTTCGCACATTTTTGCCACCCCTCATGAGTTGATGTGGCTGTTCTTTTACAAAAATTTGAGTCTCGATTTCGATCAATACCGATGACTTGAATAGTGCTCTCAATTGAATGAACATGAATATACGGCTACGATGAGGCCAAATGAAGTTGCATAGACAATATATAAATAATTTACATCTCGTTGTGATTAGCCAATTATCGAATTGATTCTCTTGTAATGACCGTTGCACACTAGCGAAAGTGTGTGGTCTTGTTGGACTTAAGTGTTGATGCCTTGTGTGATTAGCTTGCTTTGAACCATGCATGAATAAACCTAGAATTTGCCCTGTTAGTCTGATTGATTTAGAAAGGTGTACTCTTGAAATGATCTTAGGCAACTTTAAAGAGTGTGAGCCAATTTGACATATACCTCTTTTGTGGCCTACCCGTGAGCATGTGAAACTCTTTTGAACACCCTTTGAACCTTACCTCTCTTTGGAAGAACCTTGATGAATCCTAGACCTTACTTGACCCACTACCTATAATCCTCTTGATTTGTGGTTTAGCGAATAGCCAACATAGGCCAAAAGCCTAAGTTGGGGGTGTGGTAAAATGGAAAAGGAGAACTCAAGAAGTGTAAGAAAAGTCCCATTTAACCTATGGTGTTGCAAACCAATGGAAATCCTTCAAAAATTCAAAAAAAAATGTGTGAGGAATAAAATACAAAGGAAATCGGGTTTCCAAGCAATCCATGGAGGTGAATAAAAAGATGACTTAGAAGCACTAGAAAAAGAATTGATAAAGGAAAAGAAGGGAATGCCTTGAGAAACCACATCTCACGAGGAAAAAGTCACTGAGCCTAAATGACCATACCGTTGCACTCATCCCCATTACAAGCCTTAGAAAGACCTTTTTGATCTTGAGTAAGCCGAATCGAAAATGGATTGGATAATAAGGGCAAAACCTATGGGTGAAAACATGCATTGTGTTCCTCTTTTTTGAGTGTGAGCATTGCATCTGATTCCTGATCTTGAATTGACTAACCTATGTGTGTGAATATGAAATCATTCTTTATGTGAGGGAATTTAGATACTTTTTGTTGAGCTTGAACTTGCACAAGTAGCAAGTATTGCAAGCATGAGAATCTTTGGTAGTGGTGTGTCACAACTTGAATTTTTGAGTACACAGTTGATCTTTGCATAAGTAATTTGAGTCTTGTTGTGTATGTTCATGATTTAGTCTTGTGTAGCACTATTTGAGACACCTTGTTGAATGGATGAACTTGAGTTTTCTTGAGGAGAAGCAAAAGTTTAAGTTAGGGGTGTTGATGAGTCCACAAATTGGACTCATTTAGGGCTTTATTTTGATAGAAATAGTGTCCTCAAATGCTTATTTTGTCTCAATATCTGATGAAAAATCCTAAGTTTCAGGTATTTGAAGTTTTAGTGGAAGCATGGACACTTAGGCACAAAAAGGAACAAAAAGGCTGAAAAGAACAAAGAAGCTGAAACTTGCGCATCGCTAATAGCAAACCCTATAGGGTACTGAATAATTTTTTCTAGGCTACTCCACACATAGCAAAGCTTATAGGGTACTGAATAAACAAACCATGTGTGTGAAAGAGAGTATCAATGTTGTATTTGATGAGTACAATACTATGTCTAACCAGAACCTATAGAAAGATGATGAAATTTCAGAGGCACCCACTGATAATGCCAAGGAACAGGAAAAGGACCAGGTCTCTCCCACGAAAATGATGAAATCAGCATCCATACTCTTAACGACCAAGAAGGGAACTTAGAAAGGGTGCCTGAAGAAGAACAAATAGAGTTAAATAATGGTCAAGATATAGAAACTGAAATTTGGTCCTAAAAGATTACAAATATAAAGGGTCACATCCTTTGGACAACATACTCACTGATCTCACTTCTGGAATAACTACCAGATCAGGGATGAAAAATGATTGTGCCTTTAATGCATTCTTATCTATGATAGAACCAAAGAAGATCAGTAAAGCCTTTTAAGATGTAGACTGGATAATAGCCATGGAAGAGAAACTGAACCAATTCGAAAGAAGTAAAGTTTGGAACCTTGTACCTAAACCATCAAACAGAACTATAATTGGTACAAAGTGGGTATTCAGGAACAAGTTAGATGAACATGGTACAATAACCAGAAACAAAGCTTGGTTGGTAGTTCAAGGGTATAATCAAGAAAAAGAGATAGATTATGATGAAACTTTCGCACTAGTGGCAAGGTTGGAAGCAATCATATTACTCATAGCATTTGCTGCACACATGGAATTCACCTTGTATCAAATGGACGTAAAAAGTGCATTTCTCAATGGGTTACTAAAAGAAGAAGTGTTCGTTAAACAAACGCAGGCTTTGAGAAGATTAACTATCCTGACTATGTCTACAAACTTGAAAAGGCTCTTTATGGATTGAAACAAGCTCCAAGGGCACGGTATGATAGATTGTCAAAATTCCTCCTAAGCCATGGATATTCAAGAGGTAAAATTGACAACACACTTTTTCTCAGAAAAAAAGGAGAACATCTACTGATTGTACAAGTGTACGTTGACGACATCATCTTTGGAGCAACAAACAAGGCACTCACAAACAAATTTGCCAACCTTTTGAGCAATGAGTTTGAGATGAGCATGATTGGAGAGTTATACTACTTTTTGGGGCTTCAGATAAAGCAAACATCTACAGGTACATTAATTCACCAGCAAAAATATGTCAAGGAACTACTCAAAAGATTCAAAATGGAAGATGCCAAACAAATAGACACCCCCGTAGTCACAGCCACTAAGTTAGACCTCGAATGAACAGGTTCTGTTGTGGAACAAAAATTGTATAAAGGTATGATTGGTTCACTTCTGTATCCTACTGCCAGCAGGCCTGATATTGTGTTCATTGTGGGCTTGTGTGCTCGATTTCAAACCAACCCCAAGGAATCTCATCTCCAAGTTGTTAAAAGAATTCTCATATACTTAAAATGAACCACTAATTTAGGACTATGGTATCTAAAAGGGAGTAATTTCGGATTAGTAGGATATGCTGATGAGGATTATGCTGGTTATCTAGCAGACAGAAAAAGTACCACAGGTATGGCTCACTTTCTAGGTTCATGTTTAATCTCATGGGGATCAAATAATCAAAATTTGGTTGCATTATCCACCGCAGAAGCTGAATATCTAGCAGTAGCCTCATGTTGTGCTCAACTATTATGGATCAAACAGTAGCTCAATGATTTTGGCCTTCGTATTGAGTGTGTCCCAATCTTTTGGGATAAAACACGTGCAATTAACATTGCAAAGAATCCTGTCCAACATAAGAGAACAAAACACATAGATATTCATCATCACTTTCTAAGGGACAACATAGAAAAGGGGCTAATTTCCATGAACTTCTGTGCCACAGAACAATAAATTGCTGACATTTTTACCAAGGCATTAGCAAGGGAACACTTTGAAAGGAATAGGTTGGAGTTACGGATGATCAAAATCACCTAAGTATCGTTGTTTTATTCAGTAGACTATGGTCCTTCATTACATTAAATGTTAAGTATTAATAACTTTAATATACTCTAATTAAAGAGGCTACCATTCTCATGAAATTAGATACTCAAGGGATCAAGACTTTGAAGGCCATCATCTTACAAGTAAAGGTATGTACACTACACTTCTTAAAGAGGACTAAAATATGGTGACGTGTCTCCCTACCAATTCCCTCATTAAATAACTCTATCAGATATATATGATTTAAACCACCAAAAATCCAATCAATCTCTCCAAACTATCAAATTAATCCTCTCTCTCGTCTTCTTCTAAAAACCCCTTAACTTCCCAATACCCACTCTCCAAAATACATCTCGATTCTTCTTCCTTCACAGAAACCCTTTCTCCATTATCTCTCAAATCATGACTTCACCATCTGGAAATCATAATCTTGCTATCATCCCAGTTGAGTATCAAGAAAGTCCGTTCATCTTGCCTTATGTTATGCTCATTGACTTTTTTGGTGTAGCACATCTTGCATATCCCCTCATGGAAAATGCTTCAATTCGGGGGGATGAAAGAATTTGGAGTTTGGTGTCTGACATTGGTGAAAATATGGATTCATATTGTAAGGGAGAACTAAAATCATCAAAGGGACATGTATATACCACGTTTAGCGATGACGATGATACTCTGTTGGTAAAGTTATCCCTAAGCAACTCTGTTCCCAACTTCGTTGAGCATCAGTGGCGATTCCAGTACGGGTTACTAGGGCGATGCAACGTGATTTGGATGCAATACTACTAACTAAGTCTACCAAGAAGTCCTATGGAAAGAAAAGTAAGTTTATCCCTCCTGAAAATCCTATTGATATTATTGACAATGTCATTGAAACTAAGAAAGATAGGAAACGAAAGAGAACTGCGTTTATGGGCAATTCCAAGGAACAGGTCACGTTGTCTAAATCAGTAAAAAAATTCTAGTTATACTAATGATTTTGATGGTGATATTGTAGTTAACGCTGAAACTCGTAAAGCGAGGATCTTGGCATTTAAGAAAAGAAGCGTGATTAAGGGTAGGGTTGTTACAGGTATTGGGGGAATTGCTTATACTGTTACAGGCACATGGTTGGAATGCTCTATTTCTTCAAGGGAATAGAAGGCGTAAGATGGGTAGGAAAGAAACTAGGGAGTTTTATATCAATGCGGTTGGGTCTGCTTCATCTATTTCAAGCAAGGTAGGATGGATATCTTTCACCTTAAAAACTTAGGTTTTGTCAAAAATACTGGTTGTGCCCAATGTAGGATGGTGTGACTATGTCAAGCGAACATGGCCTCTCTTGGAAGGACTTTCATCAGCACTTGAGATATCGCGTCGGTTTGCAAATGATCCCATGCTTGAGGATTACACCAGGGTGGATAAAAGATCCATGCTTCCATTACATAAGCTCATTTTTTATGTATTGCATAAGATCATCCTCCCTAGATCACAGAAGCGTACAGAGGCAAACTATTTGGATCTCACGCTCATGGAATTATTGATTTCTAAGGTTCAAATCAATCTGCATCAATTAGTTCTTAGTCATATTCATAGGATCTGTGTGCATGATGATAAGGATCATGGGCTTGGGTATGGATTCTAGTTAGGATAAGTGTTTAAGTATTTTCGCATTCAGGTTAAAGATTGGCAAGAACAAACTACAAAAAATGTGTTGGGGGAAGTAGATCATGTTGTCATACCTGCTACATCTAGAGGGGCTAATGCACCTGTGCAACGCTTGAAGGCATTGTTGACCACAAAGAATGATGAAATTGCTGCTCTTAAGGTCTCTCACTCAGCTGTTATGGATCAGTTGCATATTAGCTATAGTCTCAAGCATGCTGGGTTGGTCAAAGAAAACTCTAGACTCAAGGAAGAGTTGGCGAAGACTCAAGCAGCACTGGAGACAGCGATCCTCAAACTCACCTCAACTGAAGTATATTATTGATATGCTCGCTAAGGGTTCTCCGTCCTCATCTTCTTGTATGCCGCCCTCTGTGTGAAATTTCCTACCTATGATGTGTCATGTGTTTTGGGTTCCTCTTTAAGTTGTAATGTGCTCTACCAACTGTTGTGGATGCTGACTTTTGTTGATTTCTTCTTTTGTGTAACTAATGACTAAGTTTTATGGTTTTCTTTGTTCTAGTTTATTGGATTATTACTACTTTACATGTTTTTGTCAGATGTCAAAAGGGGGAAGCTTGCTTGCATACACATACCCATGTTGCACATACATGTTATTCAAAATTTCAATGCAATACAGATTCAATACAGAGCTTGAATAATTTGTCATCGTTCAAAAAGGGGGAATTTGTAAGATGGAAAAGGTCTAAATGTATTGAAGAATGTCAAAGTGTCAACATTGCATAGAACAAGTCGTATCATCATGTTCCAAGCTAATCCAAATCTGACTGGGAGAAGGTTTTGGAAATTAAGTAGCGCTTTATAATTTGTTAGGAGTTCTACATGAGGCAGGAATACTACGTGTGAGCTTTTAAGTTCCAAGCAGAAGAGGAAGCAGAGCACAAGTAGGAGTCCAAGTTTCCAAGTTGAAATAGGTTTGGGATTCAAGTCCAAATCTATAAATAGGGCAATAACTTCGTTGAGGAAGCTCGCACACTTCCATTGAGAGAAAATCAAAACACGATCAAGAGTTTTGAGAGAGTTTTGATATTTACTTAGGGAGTGTTGCGAGGTGAGAGAAAAAGTTGTAAGATTGTAGTCAAGAGTTTTTTATTACAATCAAGTGGTGTGAGTAGGTTTCATTCAACAAGTTTGAAGAATAATATGAAGTTTTGAACGAGTTATTATACAAAATTATTTACTGCTAACTTCAAATAGTGAGGAACAAGTAGTAAGGACGTGTTCCTTTATATAATTAAGGAGGTCATAATTCTAACATATATACTATTATTATCTATACTTTTAAAATATTACTTATCTTACCATCACTTAAGATCTTCCTACCATATATTAAGGAAAATACACTTAGATACATGTATTTATCTACTAGATAAACAAAAATAGAGAGCGAGGCGAGTGAGATGGGAAGGAAGGCGAGTGAGATTCTTCATATATCCAAGATACATGCGAATTACACTAGATTCACACTAGATACATGTATTTGTATATATCTAATATGATTCACATGTATTTAAGATACCGAATACATAGGATAGAGGTGATTTGTTTTGTATCCCAGATACATGTGCACTACATCATTTCATGATGTAGATTTAGACACTCAGCATTCAGATCACGCATAGATCGATTTTTGGTCCGCATTCAGCAGCTTCAGTGGTGACTTTCAGTTTTCAGTTTTCAATTTTCAGTTTTGTTAGATTTAGCTGGGGGCATGTCCCAGCAACTTAACTCAGTTAGAGGCTTTTCAGACATAGTAATAAATTCAACTTGAGTTGTTAAGTGGTTGTTTCAATTATCACTAAACTCTTAGTATGTTTTACATATTTAGACTAGTTGGGTTTTTCCCCATTTTTTAGATATCAATCGATTTATCTTTCGCATAGTTCATGTTTTACATAGTTATTTTTCAGTATGCTTATGATATGCCAGACTCAGGGTTAGCTTAGGGTCACTCGTGATCCTAGGCCCAGTGTTACGTCAAGGAGGTAGCCTCGGGGCGTGACATCTTCTTTATATAAGCAACAAAATTGAAATTATTGGGCATATTTTCGACTTTTTTTTTTTTGCTAAAGAAAATTAACATTTTCCATTAGCATGACCCACATTTTCCGGATAGATTTTGTAGTGTGATGTTAGAAACAAAAAATATTTTTGTGGATTTCTGGTATAATGTCATAACTTCATGTATAAACTTCCAAATGACAAATTATTTGAACGGCTGACAACAAGATTCAAAAGGCTAAAACTTTCATTCTTCTATCATCTCCATACTCCTTGTTGATTAAGAGTAGTTCGATTCCAAAGTTAGATTAAGTGCAAGAAAAAACTTGCTCCAACACGTCTATACTCACCCGAGTTTTTTTTCATTTCAAGCATGGACCTTAACTTACCGAACTGGCTTAGTAAAGTAGAAATCATTAGTTGTCAACTGTTCATAGTCAGCAGTGGAAGAGGGCGTAGCTTTGATTTCTCAATCAAATCATCCTAATCAATCCATATACCTTCAACAAACTTGCTCTAGGTTTAAAACACAATAGCATTAGTGAGTTCCAAAATTAAGAACTCCTTCGAAACACTAGTTCCAAAATTAAGAACTCCAATAGCATTAGTGAGTTCCAGAACTTTCCCCCTCATATTGACTAGGGACAACATTCAAATCAAATTCGAATTTTTTAGTCAAATTATAATTGTTTGCCTCTTCTTTTATTTTTTTCCAACTGCAGCTTATGTGCTACCAATTGCTCTAATCTTTGCTTATCAGGTGGTACTTGTGAACCAGGCTATAAGATCTTATACCTCCATTTTCGATTTTTTTCCTTCTCCTTCATTATTTGTACTTCTTCATTGAGATCATCAGCTTGATCTACAACATTGGGATTTTCAAGTTTCCATTCAAGAAACTTATGAGTTATATTTTCAATACTAATGGATGCATACGAATATGGCCTTCCACTAGGTGAAATGAGGAAAATCCCAACATCAACTCCTGTTAAAGATGAAAATTCGGTAGCTTTATTGAACAAGCTTAATTATCTTTTTGAAAAGGTAGCATACGTGCATCTTTAGACTCAACTAACTTCATTTCAATTTTTTGCCTACCCTTACTCGCCTTCCTTTCCATTGAAAAAACTAAAAACTAAATAAATGTTTTGAGTGAAAAGCTTGATCAATTTTTAGAGGAACATTCACGTGATTTATAGTTGGTGCACAACTTTATTTTTAACGTACAATTAATGTATAAATTCCAATAAAATTGTAATGATTATTTACTTCACAACAACTGAGTTTAATTGAATCAAAACATAAAAGGAAAAATAACATAAGAAATTTAGTAGTTTTTTTTTAAATAAATAAATAAATAAAATTCTAACTCATAAACAGGGGCGGCTTGACAGTGTTAAAAAAAAGACATGTGCCTTAGGCCCCCAAATTTTAGGGGCCTCATTTTAAATAATAATAGGTTATAAGTTATTATTTTTTAACAAATATTGAATACTATTTGTAGAAAAAGTAAACTTTTCATGAAAAATGAAGGAATTATTAGAAGAAATTTGATATATTTGGAGTACTATATCTCATGAAAAATAATTTAAAATAAAAATGATTATATTATCAATTGAAAACTAGAAGAAATCAATTATACAAAAATTATTAACAATTTAAGTTTAAAACCCGTTTGATTTTTGCTTTAGGCCATTAATATGCTTGAGCCGCCCCTACTCATAAAACCTTAAGAAGGTGATATTACACCTTTAGGGATCGTTTGGTGTGAGGGATAAAAATAAGTAGTCATGGGATAAGAAAATAGTGATGGGATAAAAATTTTGTATCTTGTTTGGTTGCCTTGTTTGGCATAACTTATCCCACCATTTATACCATAGTGGTGGAATATAACTTTCATTAATGAAAGTTGTTGGACTAGTTTACCTTCCTTTTGTCATCCTATTTATTACTTTCAATGTTATTTTCAAAATTTCCACTATGGTCAATAATAATTAATTCACATAATGCATTTACTATTTCAATATTATTTTCAAAATTTCCACTATGGTCAATAACAATTAATTCACATAATGCATTTACTACAACACATATCTTACTCCTTAAGTAAATTAGTTATTTTTTCTAAAGTAATTACACTCCCTAAAGTTAGTATTGCATTTGTTTCAATTTATATGAGTTAGTTTTATTCGATACAGAGTTTAAAAAAAGACTTTTGAAACTTATGATCTAAAATAAGTAATAAATACTTGCATGACTATAAATTATTTTATTAATGGTAAAATAAACATTATAAAATTAAATTGTTATTTTGTTACTCTACTAAATATAAAAAAAAACGTGTTATCATTTTTTAGACTAACTAAAAAAGAAATAATTAAGTCCGTAAGAAATAGAATAGTATTCTGAAGTTACATTAACAATTGAAATGAACAATCGCGCTGCTTAATGGCCAACTGCGTAAAAAATTATTTTTTTGTTATTCTCCCATATGCACAAAAATACGAATACAATCATTTTTCTTTATAATTAATTTTTCCACATTTTTATAATTATTATTTTATAGAATTATAAAAAAAATTATATAATTTTTAAATCCTTACTTATATTTATTATTAATATGCTATCTGATTAAGTAATTTTATTAATTATTATGTTTGAATAAATTTAAACTACATATTAACATATTTTAATAACGACAGTAAAAACTCCATATTAAACATGATAGACATCGACATGTTATAAAAATCATATAGTTTGTAAGTATCGACCTTAGTTTATAATAACTCATGAATACAGTCACACATTAATGTGGCAGTGTTGCATCCCTTTATTACGGTGATCTGAAACTCGTGAATCAATACTTATATTTGTATTAATATGCTCTCCAATAAGTAATTGTATTAATTATTATGTTTGAATAAATTTAAACTACATATATAAATAAATTAAAAAAATATTTTAATAGCGATAGTCAAAAGTCAAACACTTTAGATATGGTGAACATCAACCCATTTCAGAAATCACAAAAATCATGCATATCACACATGGATATATATACATAATATCATAGATACAAGGAAAATATATACATAGAGATAGATGCAAGATACATTGATAGGCACGGAGATATACACAAAGATACATTGCGCTTCATTTCATCTTCTTCGATGCGTGAACTAAATTTTTTTACTAGAAACAGTCAAATCTAACTCCAGATGAGCTCAAAATTTAGTACAAGTTTCACACAAGATTTTGTAACATACATGAATTTCAATCTTATAAAATTTGAGAGCTTAAACCTCAACAATGTTGGGCTACAACATGGTCTTCTTCCAATGGGCTACAACAATGTTCATGGTCGTTTTGTATTTTGAGTCTCTTTTCGACTATTGACACAATTTACGAGGTAATCAAATGTGCTTCGGAGAAGATTTTCAGCTTTAGAACTTAAAAATATTATTTGTTAAAGTTGATTTCAATTAACTCACTTAAAGATTTAAACAATTTTGACTTTAGAAGATTAAAGTATGTTAGCATCGTTTTATCCAATACAATATTAGTCATAGTCATATGAATGGATTACAATGCAATTCATTCATTTTAGCTCAATCAATGTCAAAATCCAATTCTTTTACCACCACTATCCACAGTGTCCCCTTGTTTAACAATCAGTAGCCACACAACTAAGGTCAGAAAGTTTCCTTTTTTTTTCCTTACAACATTGGACAAGTTAAAATTGTTAAAGAATGTGTGTCTAGAAGCAAACACAATGTATTTAAAGGTAACTTGTATAAGATATATAATTATTAAAACTTTTGATACATTAAATATTTAACTCCTATACTGGTGTGTTTTATGAAAGTTGCTCTTTCTTTTTATACTCTTCTTTTGTTACTACATTAGACAACCTAAAATTGTTAACAAAGTCTTGGAGATAATTACAATTTATGCAGCTAGAGTTAGCTACTATTTGTTGATAACACTGCAACAAGATGAGCTTTAATTAGCGGCAATATATAGATATATACATTAATAAAGAGTTCTAAAGATTTTACCAGCGTTAATTGTCATTGGATCTAATGTCACTATAAACTTTAGGAACATTTACAAAGGGTGCTAATTACCACTAAAAATACATATTTAGCGACAATTAAGTTACGATCATTAATTAATTGCCACTAAAGATCAGTTTTAGTGTAGTGTAAGAAAATTATATACTCAATTTGAATATATGTAGTATCATAACATTCAATAATTAAAACATGAGCAATGAAAAATATGTCATTTTGTCACCTAAATTTATCTTATGACAAGAACTTTGATAAATCTTCTAGACACTTTCTTAAACAAGTTCAAGATTGTTTAATTGTAAAGTCAATTCTTGGAACACAACTAGAACTTCTTGAAATCTTTGACATTGTATGATACTTGATTTTCTCCTTATTTTCATGACTTCCCCTTGCAATGTTTCTCATAGCCATGGTGAAAGATAGCTTTGGGTTGAGTCTTGTTGAACTATTAAATTCTTGACAAAACTTTGTATGTGAATTCACAGCTTCTTCAATTGATCCTCTTTTAATAAGTCCTTCTTTTACAGCCTCAGAACAAAGACCACACACCCATTTTCCTGAATAAGAATCTTTAATTGTTTTTATGTAACCTTGTGTGCAATCCTCTCTAAGGCCACAACATTCACATTCTGCTTGTGTAACTTCATCAATTGGGCAAATATTGTCCAAGTCTTTGCCAATTTTGTTAATTTCAACTGATACATCTGATACCACCTTCCTTAATACTTGTCCACTCTAAATAAGAAAGCAAGAATTTCAATTCATTAGTTTACATGGCAAAAAAAACTAGGTTTAAACCAAGAAACAAACATGTTATAAATAAATAAATACTTTTTGAACTAATATATTCTACTTATTACTTAACAAACACTACTAAAAAATACTATTTTCCACTACAAATTTTTAACCATTATTCCTAAAGATATTTTGATTGAATCGGTATAAGAAAAAAAAATTTGGTAATTGTTCATATGGAAAAATTAGGAAGCTTTTCACTATTTTAATGAGAATTGGTCTTCCACCATATTATTTTCCAGTGAATTGGGTCAGTGGGAAATGAGGGAAAAATCATTTTTTATAGCACAAATTTCTCACTAATTACAATGGGGAAATCTTTATTTCTAGTAGTGAAACACCAAAAATAAAAAACCACATATTTTCCAAAAAAGCAAACAAACATTTTCATTCAAACCAAACACACCCATAATTCAGCAAGAATTTCTCGAGAATATGTGAATAAATTACGTGTAGTGATACATCAAATGGTTTTAAACTATACATATAGTGACTAATGAGTGAACATCAAAATATAAAAAAAAAATATATGTGACTCTAAATTGATCTAAACACTAAAGAAACATAACATGTGTATGTTGTCTAAATAAGTATGTGTGTGAATGAAACTCAAACTCTTGATATATATGTATAACTATATATTACCATGATAGGCAAGTTTGTTCTTCCAGAGTAATGAAAATACTACAATTTTCCTATATATAAGAAAGAAGAATCTCTTGCTTATCAATCACCTCTCAAATACTCTATATATAGGTTTCACTGGCTTGAAGATGATAAATTAGGGGACCCAAAAAGGTAAATGAATCTTAGAAAAAGAACAAGTTAACATATGAGTTGATAGGTACTTGTCAATGGATTTTAGAAACGTTCTTGTTCATCAGTGGATAGGTACTTCCAAATTAATTTTGGAAACTATATTTCTCATGCTAAGGGTGACTATCTTTACAGATAAGAAAAAGAAAAAGATAACATTTTAAAATATTAGTCGTTGTTTTAATTTGTTTGTCTTACTTTCCTTTTTTATCTATTTCAAAAAAATGTATGTTTCCTAATTTGACAACTCTTTAATTTCAACATTTAGATGACATGTTTAAGACCACAAGAATAAAGACATTTTGGTATGTTAACGGAGGGCTTTCCCTCCTTTCCGCCCGACTCTTTGGTCTTAAGAATACTGTTTTTAAGAATGAGTCATTGCCCTTCTCCGACCTTGACGTCTCAACCTGAGAGTAAACAGTTAATGTGTTCCACTTATTGAATAGGGTCTATGGTCCGTCTGTGACCTCTGGATGCTGAAGGCGTCCTCGGGGTGATCTCGTAGTTTCTATGGGGTGGAGAATGGAGATGATGGGGTTGGTCTGTGGATTTTCCTTCCTTTTCTTTTGCCGCATTTCCCTTTGTTTATTTTTACTTGCCACATTTAACATATCAAGAAAAGACAAAAAAAAATTCATGTTTTGCCCATTTTCCAAGACCTGATACTAAACATCGATTAATCGGGGTAGTATGGTAAAATAGACATGTTAATTATTGTTTTTTTAATGGGTGTGTCAATTCCAAATATGACAAGTAAAAATGAATGGAGAGGGTACATATCTTAAATTAGTTTAGAATTATAAGATTTAAAAGTTTTTCTACATTTTTAAACTCAATGTCAAGTCAAATTAAAACAAACAAATTGAAAATATGAAAGTAGTACTTCCTTTTTAAAACAAAATCTTCAAGTTCACTTGCCATGCATTAATGAGATATTTGTTCCACTAGGCCTTTTATGTTGCAAGTTGCAAGAGATGTTATATATTTCCATAGCATGCCAAAAAAAGTTAGTGGAGTTGGCATGTGACTTACCAGAAATTTGAGACTAAAAATCAGTTAATTAGTTTATCAAATTTATGGAATTTTATGAAATTGGATAGACTCGTGAGAGAGTTGATTGAACATGTCATTGTATAATTAATTCATGAAAGTGTGTGCATGAATGTCTGCATTTTGGGTGAAGGGATTAACATTAATATCATGTGAATTCTTGTATCAAAAGCACAGCCTAGCCAAAGTAGCTAAGAATCTAGCTAACAAAGATAGCTGCTGAATTATCAGCCTTGCAACAATAAGATCTACCAGCACAACAAATATCTCTTACCAATTGAAATTACTTTGAATTTACCTAACACTATTTGACTGAATCTTGAATTTAAGAAAAAAAAGATTTTTAGAATTGGTGATTTAAAATAAATTTTAGATATTTGTATGGTTATGAATTAGGAGTATTTGTTGCGGCCAAGTGCACACATAGAAGTACACTATCGTCAAGTAATAAAATGACTAAATGTTGGATGTTGAACCCACATGGACTTGTGATTAACTATCAATTCTATTAAATCAATGAGCTAGCCTTTTGGGTTGAGTTAAGCCCAAGTATTGCATGTTTACACGGTATGAGAATCAGGTTCATCCTTGTTTGGGCTCTCAATCCACGCTCCAATTGGGCTTCTGAGCGTGAAGGGAGTGTTAGAGTGGGTTAAAATCCTACAATGATTGAAAAATAGAGTGACGATTTGCTTATATAGAGTTGGACAATCCCCTTTATGAGTTAGTTTTGGAGTTTTTTTTTTTTTTTGACAGAGACCATTCCCAAATCCCAAGGTAGGATCGTGAAGATTAAGAGGGTAGAGAAGAAATTGTTGGAAACAATTTTATGTAGGTATTGCAAGGGTGGCGGTTGTAATCTATTTGATAATTGGGCTCGAATTTTAATGAGAGAGATTGAAAAAACGATTATGCAAAGTAGTAGGTCGTGATTTTTGACTTCCTAGATCAAAATAAATTTCACATTTAATTTTTTTGTAATGATTTAATTTCCGCATTTTGCAAATAGCATAGCTTAAAATACAACCAAATTAACAATGTCGATGTAGTCTATACATCGTAAGAAATTTGAGTAGACATACCTATAATCAAAATAAGAAATTTTAATCGGTTCCATAACTTGGAATTGACTAATGAAATCTTTATTACATTGCACATATTTTATTTTATATACTAGATGACCTAAAGGTATTGAGTTGTAATTTTCTCTTCCATCAATTCATATATATATTACAATTTCAAAAAACTAACCTAATTAGACAAGCATCCCGACCAAAGCTAGTGAAATGAATCCCACTTTACTTTAAAATAATTACATAATCCCCTCGTCCCCCTCCCCCCCCCCCCCCACTTAATTCCCTCTTTCTGCTCGGTGGTGATGGCATATAAAGGCAATTGATATACATAATTTGATACCAAATGCATATCTATCCACGAATGCACAAAAATTTTGACACACGATACATTGACGAAATTGATATCGGATGAAATTTATTTTGGATACACAGATACATGAAATTGATACTGGATACACATATACATGAAATTGATATTGGATACATCATATATGAGTTGTGAAATACATATATAGAGAAGTAGAGGTCCAAAAAAGGGGAGGAGCGAGCAAAAGAGGATACAAATGAGCGATATAGAGGAGAGAGGCGAGAGGCAAGATACATTCACTAGGTATGATGTATCTAGAAATAAATACAGTATATCTAAAGGTGACTCAAACAAGATATATAATTATTGAGATTATCAATAAGTTGAGTAATTAGCACCTATACTAATGTACATTATGAAAGTTGCTTCTTTCTTTTAGTTAATGATGACTTTGTAACTTGAGTCACCCCAATCTAAACAATTGAAATGAAATAGTGATGGGCCGATCCATGGAAACTGAGGTAGAGATTAGCCTGTATTTTATGGGCCATCACCAACTTCCAACAGTAAAAAGTCATAGTACAAATAATTATATTTGTGTAACACCCCAGAAAATTTTCGAACTGAGACTCAAACCATCCTTCGTTGTGAATAGTATTTTACAGAGGAAATTAAAATTTCTTTAGTGTTAAGGTCACTAGATGTAGCACCTTGAGTTCCAAGAAGAACTAAAGAGAGTTCATTCAAGTCATTCCTAAGTTTCTTTAAGTTTTGGGTTAAATTCAAACGACCATAACTCTCAGTACAGGAGGATTTAGGTGGGACATAAGATATTAAATTAAAGGTCTTTGAATTATCTTTTCAACGCCACCGAATTTGCTAAGTTTCGAGTTCGGATGAGTGAGATATGCCCTTTTTAAGTCAGGATGTCCAAATAAAGAAAGTTACCTGAAAATAGTAAGGGGTATTTTGGTCTTTTCCTTACCGAATAAGATTTAATTCATTTTTCGTAATGTTTTAAGGGTCTAATCCTATTAGGATCACTTTTATAATCCTAATATACGCCTAGGATTTTAGTTGAGAGTTCAAAAAGAGAAAAGAAGAGAAAAGAGGAAAGGAAGTGATCGTCGAAGTTCTTGAGTTCTCTTGCGGATTTTCACCATGGGTTTGATCCCTAAGAGGTATGTAAGCTTCCATATTATTGGGTTTGTTCACCCACATGCCAATCATGTTATTTTCAGCACAAATTTCATTCTTGAAGTTGAAAGATTAGAGTTTTTGATGAGTTCTTGATAGGTGTTCTTGAAGTTCATTCTAAATCTTGTTGTGTTGGGATTTTGATGATTTCTTGATATGTAAGTGAGTGTTTTGAGGGATGTATTGAGTATATTAGAGTGTACTTATGTTAAGTAATCGAATCCAAGTGATTGGAGTAGAAACCGTTCGATTCTAGGCGAATTAGGGTGAGAAAACGAGCAAATAAATTCGTCAGATTTTCTAGGTTGGGGACTGGCGCGTCACACTAGCCAGAGCGCCCTCAAACCCTCTTCTGTAGTTTAGGGGCTGGCACCCCGCGCTACTCAGTGCGCCAGGGTCGCCTGCCCCATCCAGTTTGTCGTCGGTTACTTCGTTTGAGTTCATTTAAAGTGCACCTTCACTCTCTTTCAGTTTTAACTACTCTAAGCTACTTCTAAACAAATAGAAATCATTCATAACATGAATCATAACCTTGAATTCATAATTCCAATGCAAGGTAGAATTAAGAGTTAAGTTTTGAGATTTCATTTGAACATTCTAAGAAAGTCCCTTTGAGCCCTTTTGAAGAGTCTTCTACAACTTCTAGTAACTTGTTTCAAGACTGGAGCAAGTGAGTACGACATGAGTCTACTTTGTCAAAATGAGATCTTTCATATCATGAATCATAACTCTTGAATTCATAATTCACATTCAAGAGAGAGTTAAGAGTAGAGTACAAGGAAACCTTTGAGTTCAATTGTGAATCCTTTGAGATCCATCATCGATTTGAGTTAAGTTTTGAGTAAGAAAGTATAGGAATGAGAAGAGTCGGTAACATGAGTTCCTTATCGATATTTTGACCCTTGAGTCGAGTCGTTCATGTCCATAACTTCTGCATGAACCCTCTAAGTCGAACAGTCTTGAGATTAGAAGTATCTTTGAGTCCTTGAGTTAAGTAGTTCATGCTCATAATTCCTCATGAACCCTCTGAGTTGAGCATTCTTGAAATGAGTAGTATCATTGAAGTTCTTGAGTTCCAGGTATTGAGTTCTATGTATGGTTATTGAAAACCTTGCATTAAGTTGTTCACGTCCATAATTCGGCATGACCCATATTTTAAGAAGTCTTTTACAAACGTTTTAACTTTATTTTAAGACTTAAGCTTTGAGTTGAGTAAAGAGTAAGAGTAAAGTTCTTTTCTTCAAAGATTATCGGGAACTAAGTATTTCCAAGAGTTAAAATGTTTTCACATTTGAACAAGAAAGGGAACACTGATTTCCAAGAGAGATTTTAAGCTAAGTTTTGAGTAATTATCTCAAACCAAAGAAAGAGTTTTCGTTTAAAAATATATGAGCTGTGTATATTTTGGGAGTAGTATTGAGCACCGATATGGGGACGCGAGTTCACAATAACTTAAGTCTCAATAAACTATGTAGCCATCATGGGTAGAAAAAGGATCATACTTTTTAGATGATTCCTTAGTGATTTTTAGCATAGACTAGTGGATCCACTTAGTTAATGCATTTTATATGACGGCAAAGTATAGGACTATTCTGGCAGCGTGGGCAAGACGTTGTATCATCACTTAGGCTCATAGTGATTGTTGTCGGTTAGAGAAACTCCCACAGAGTTATATTGTATTTTTATATACACATTGAGTATTATTGTATTTTTCAATACATTGAGTTGTTATCTACAGTTTTACAGCTTTTCATAGATATTGCATCTTTTACTATTGTTTTTTCCTTGAGTATCATGAGTTGAGTCTTTTAAGTTGAGTATCTTGAATTGAGTACCTTCAAGTTGAGTATCTTGAGTTGATTTGTGCTTCATTGTGTCGAGAACCTTATTTTTTAGTTTCACTGAGTTGAGAACCTTATTACTGAGTTAAGTATCTTATCCTTGAGTACTTCTGAGTTGAGTAAGTTTGAGAAAAAGTAAGTATGTTCCCCATTTTTATCAAGTTTCAAGCTTATGTTATGCTTTAGAATTCCCCTTACATGCTCGTACATTCCATGTACTGAGCCATTTGGCTTGCATCCTTTCATAATGCAGATTCAGGTATTCGGGATCATCAACAGGAGCTTCGTTGATACCACATGGAGTTCGAGTTAGCTATGGTGAGCCTCTTTGATTCCGGAGGATTTCATTTACTTTTCACTTATATCAGTTGTTAGGATGGCGTGAGTCTTGTCCCGACTTCCATATTTGTTAATTAGAGGCTTCATAGATAGATAGTAGAGTTTTAGAATGTCTGTTCATTTATTTTATTAAATGTTTTAAAGACTTAAGTTTCCTATTTTATGGCGAGTTGAATAATTTATTTTTATTCAGAGTTTTTCATTTGTGTTAAAGCTTTGTATTTGAGTTTCATGAATATGCTTGATTTAGTCTTCCACTTGTAGTCAACCAGGATGAGGGTTCGCTTAGGGATCAACACTGGTTCTCGAGTGCCGGCCACGTCCAGGGTGTAGACTCGAGTCATGACAAACTTTGTATCAAAGCCCAGAGTTCAAGAGTCCTAGGGTGTCTATGAAATATCAATAGTGTCTTGTTTATGGTTGTGAGGGTCCTACTTCTATAAACGAGGGACTACAGACATTTAAAAAAAGTTTTCCTTCTTTCATACTCTTAATCGTGCAATAGAGCTAAGTCATAGATATTTATTCATACTCATGCGTTTATCATATTCATTCGACTACCCATCATACTAGAGGTGGTTGAAAAGCAAAGTCAGTTCTTTATCAATGAGTTGCTCTAAGAAAACTCTTGAGGAAGTCATGAGACTCCAGAAGGGCTTGAGATAAGCCAATGAGTGAGCTAAGTGTTCAGTTTCAGAGGAATGCACCCATAATTATATGAATCGTGCATTGAGCTAAAAGTGAGTTGTACTCTTTTCCTTAAGCCTTGTTTTAGCTGGGATCCTTATGAGGATGTATGTTTAGAGCTTGGGTAAGATTTTCACCTGAAAAGGTAGCATGAGTTACGAGATCATGAGCAGTAGTAGTGAAAGAGCCCAGAGTTAGAGGAAAGTATGCAAAGGTTTAGTAATCCTAGAAAGGGAGATAGTGATGAGGCAAGCTATGTTATTATAGTCATGCACCCAGTAAGTTTTGATGAGGAGTTTTCCCTTATAGGTAGAGTAAGAATTGCTAGTCAAGATGAGATAGAGTATATATTGTTAACCAGAATAGAGTTGATGTCGATGTGCCATCGTATTAGAGGAGACTAAATTCATGTGTTAAATAAGAGAGCAGAGTATTTATGAAGTGATAGATCTATGCTAGGCTTATGATTTTTTTTTAGAGGGTTATGATGTTTAGAAGGTTATAGAACTAATCAAGTAATGAGGTATAGTATGGTAGGTGAGCAATCATATTGATATTCGGGTTTAGTAATAAACATTAAGCTTGAATTTGAGATGAGTGTCATGATCAAAAGAATGGCAACATGAGGGTGATGATGTTAGTCTTAAGATTTGATCTAGAAGACTTGACATAGAGTAGGTGAGGAATTGAGATGTTAGCTGCAATAAGTATGAGTGGTACAAGTGAAGGACCCTAACCTTTAGATAAGGGCAGTGGAGTGTGGCTAAGTCACAAGAGTAACAAGAGAATTATGAGGGGTACCAAGAAGGTATGTAATTAGAAGAGGCTAACAGAAACACCTTGGAAAGAGGTCTTAGTACCTGCTTGTTGAGAGTTCGGTAGTCATGAGGTAAACTTCTCCCAAGTGTTAGAGAAAAAGAGGATGTAAAGCAGATAGAGATAATGGAATAGGTCCATAGCTTTCAAGTGTCAGCTTTAGAACTAAGGGGGAGATGACGAGATGAAAAATCAAGTCAAGTGTTTGAGAGTAAGATAGTAATGAGTTTCAAAGAGTATGGGAGATATCCTTTCGAAGGTCCTTTTAGTAATGGAGTGATGTTAGAAAGAGGAGGTTGATGTTCTTATGATGATAGTGATGGTGTGATAATTCCATCTAAGGTTATAAATTATGAGGAAGAGAAAGATGAGGTTTTACTATGAGGAATAGTTAAATGAGAGCCCTTAGTTGGTTCCGAAGGAGTTGGTTAGTAGGAGTCCATGGAGTTGTTAGACTACTAAGCTTGAATGTGTTGTTGTTAAACATTAGGTGGTTCTTGATATGAGCCAAATGTGGTGGATATGATTCCCTATAGAGAGGTATAGAACCCGAACTTAAGGATTTGGGTTAAGCTTTGGTACGAGTAACTCCATTCCATACCCAGTCCAGTCGTCATTCGAGGATGAATGATCCCAAGGGGGAGATATTGTCACACCCTAGAAAATTTTCGAACTGAGAGTCGAACCATCCTTCGTTGTGAGTAGGATTTTACCAAGAAAATTAAAATTTCTTTAGTGTTAAGGTCACTATATGTAGCACCTTGAGTTCCATGAAGAACTAAAGAGAGTTCAATCAAGTCATTCCTAAGTTCCTTTAAGTTTTGGGTCAAATTAAAACAACCATAACTCTCAGTACAGGAGGAGTTAGGTTGCACATGAGATATTAAATTAAAGGTCGTTGAATTATCTTTTCAACACCACTGAGTTTGCTAAGTTTCGAGTTTGGATGAGTGAGATATGCCCTTTTTAAGTCAGGTTGTCCAAATAAAAAAAGCTACTCGAAAATAGTAAGGGGTATTTTGATCTTCTCCTTTCTCATTCAAATTTAATTCATTTTTAGTAATGTTTTAAGGGTCTAATCCTATTAGGTTCAGCTTTATAATCCTAATGTACGCCTAGGGTTTTAGTTGAGAGTTCAAGAAGAGAAAAAGAAGAGAAAAGAGGAGAAAAGAAGAAAGGATCAAGGCGTTCGTCGAAGTTCTTGAGTTCTCTTGCGGATTTTCACCATGGGTTTGATCCCTAAGAGGTATGTAAGCTTCCATAGTGTTGTGTTTGTTCACCCACATGCCAATCATGTTATTTTCAATGCAAATTTCATTCTTTAAAGTTGAAAAATTAGAGTTCTTGATAAGTTATTGATAGGTGTTCTTGAAGTTCATTCTAAATCTTGTTGTGTTGGCATTTGATGATTTCTTGAGATGTAAGTGAGTCTTTTAAGGGTTGTATTGAGTAGATTAGAGTGTACTTATGTTAATAATTCGAATCCAAGTGATTAGGGAAGAAACCGTTCGATTCTAGGCGAATTAGGGTGAGTAAACGAGCAAATAAATTCGTCGGATTTTATGGGTTGGGGCCTAGAGCATCACGCCAAACAGAGCACCCCAAACCCTCTTCTGTAGTTTAGGAGTGCCTCAGTGCGCCAAGGTCTCCTGCCCCATCCAGTTTGTCGTCGTTTGTTTTGTTTGAGTTCGTTTAAAGTGCACCTTCACTCCCTTTCGATTCTAACTACTCTAAGCTACTTCTAAACAACTAGAAATCATTCATAGCATGGATCATAACCTTGAATTCATAATTAAAATTCAATGTAGTGTTAAGAGTTAAGTTTTGAGATTTCATTCGAACATTCTAAGAAAGTCCCTTTAAGCCCTTTTGAAGAGTCTTCTACAACTTCTAGTAACTTGTTTCAAGACTCGAGCAAGTGAGTATGACATGAGTATAATTTGTCAACATGAGATCTTTCATATCATGAACCATAAATCTTGAATTCATAATTCACATTCAAGAGAGAGTTAAGAGTAGAGTTCAAGGAAACTTTTGAGTTCAATTGTGAATCCTTTGAGATCCATCATCGATTTGAGTTAAGTTTTGAGTAAGTAAGTAAAAGAATGAGAAGAGTCGGTTACATGAGTTCCTTATTGATATTTTGACCCTTGAGTCAAGTCGTTCATGTCCATAACTTCTGCATGAACCCTATAAGTCGAACAATCTTGAGATGAGAAGTATCTTTAAGTCCTTAAGTTAAGTAGTTCATGCTCATAATTCCTCATGAACCCTCTGAGTTGAGCATTCTTGAAATGAGTAGTATCATTGATGTTCTTGAGTTTCAAGTATTGAGTTCTATCTATGGTTATTGAAAACCTTGCATTGAGTCGTTCACATCCATAATTCAGCATGAACCATATTTTAAGAAGTCTTTTACAAACGTTTTAACTTTGTTTTAAGAATTAAGCTTTGAGTTGAGTAAAGAGTAAGAGTAAAGTTCTTTTCTTCAAAGATTATACCGGAACTAAGTATTTTCAACAGTTAAAATGTTTTCACATTTGAACAAGAAAGGGAACACCGATTTTCAAAAGAGCTTTTAAGCTAAGTTTTGAGTAATTATCTCAACAAAAGAAAGAGTTTTGTTTTAAAAACATATGAGATGAGTATATTTTGGGAGTAGTATTGAGCACCGATATGGGGACGCGAGTTCATAATAACTCAAGTCTCCATAAACCATGCATGTAGCCATCATGGGTACAAAAAGGATCATACTTTTTAGATGATTCCTTAGTGATTTTTAGCATAGACTAGTGGATCCACTTAGTTAAGGAGTTCTATATGACGGCAAAGTATAGGACAGTTCTGGCAGCATAGACAAGACGTCTGTTCATTTATTTTATTAAATGTTTTAAAGACTTAAGTTGCCTATTTTATGGCAAGTTGAATAATTTATTTTTATTCAGAGTTTTTCATTTGAGTTAAAACTCTGTATTTGAATTTCATGAATTTTATTCAGTTTTTAAGCTTTGTATGCTTTAGTTAGTCTTCCGCTTGTAGTCAATCAGGATGAGGGTTCGCTTGGGGACCAGCAATGATTCTCGAGTGCCGACCACGTCCAGGGTGTAGACTCGGGTCGTGACAATTTGCTAGCTTAATATATAGGGAAAATTGTATGAAATAGCAAACTATGAATTCAAATTAAATGATATAGCCATAGTTTATTTTAATTGTAATTCGCAGCAAACATCCCCTTTTTTTGCCATCTGATTCGGTATACAATTAGCCATTTTTGATATACAATTAGTCATTTTATACACTTCAGTATAAAATGTATAAAATGCGTTTGTGTTTGTATAAAGCGAGAGAAAAGTGTATATACAAATACAAATACATATATTTTCGTCCTATACACTTATAATTATACAAATACAGATCTTATTATACAAATTACAATATATAAATGAATTTATACAAAACTGAACAATTTGTATAAAATTGGATGTTTGTAACGAATTATACAAATCAAAAGCTCCATAGCAAAACATAAAATTTGCTATGAAGCGCAATTATGCAAATTATAGCTATAAAATACAAATATGATTTTTTATGTTTGCTATATGTGGAAGTTGCTCTAATATCTATTATTATGTGTCAAAAAATATTTTTTATACATAGTATACAATATACAAAAATAAATATACATTTGTTCGCCATTATTTTAGAGAGCGATTGTTTAGGTTAATTTCTATTTTATTTTTTAAAAGTTTGAAATTGTAAAAATGGAGAAGAAAACAACAAGAGAATATATATATATATATATATTTTATTTTTTTTAAATGTTGTCTATCATATTTAAAGAAATTATGTTATTTGAATAACGGTTTCTCTTCTTCTGCCTTTTTTTAAAAAACCTTCGTTTGCTTTTATTATTGTTCCACTTCAATTTTTTAAAATTTAGTAAGTTAGATGAACAATTATTTGTATAAGAGTTCTATTATATAAAGGATTAAGTGTTTGATTTTAAAAGTATATACAAAAAAAAAGTAATATATTCATGTAGGAAATAATTTACTCTAATTAATATGTATTTTCTCCTCAGTTTAAATTTGATCGTGATAAAACAATTTTATTTAGTGTAAACACATATTCGATACAAAATAATAAAACTAGTGACAAAATTTATGTCTAATTAAATAGTTCATAACTAATATGATTTTTTTGATAATTCCTTACGAACTCATTTGCCTCGCACTTTTCCATGCCAATTCAAAGACCAGAAATAGATTGAAACATTTGTCTCTCATGCTTTTACAAGCCAATAAATAGAAGAAAGATTTAAGTTGCATATTGTCTCAACTTTTTTGTACTATTGTAATATATTATATATGATAAATTCAAAATTTATCCACCATTTTTCATGGACACCCATTCATTTAGTAATCATCTAAGATGAGAAGAAAGGGGAAATTCATTTAAACATTACAAGAAGATTACTCTAGCTATAACATTAGTCACGTATAACAAGAAACACTCTCATTGGACCAGGTTGATGTAAGTGAAAGAATTGGAGTAGAAGACTTATGTTGTTTAGATTAACAACAACAATAAATTTAGTGAAATTTCACGAGATGAATAGAGTGTATACAGACATTATCAATTATATTTGAGATATAGCAAACAAAATAGTAGAATAGGTAACAAAATATCATCAATTATTTTTTCTACTGAAATAAATGAACACAACATGAAATTAATTACATAGACCATTAAGATTAACATAAGAACTTCTTAGAGAAGTACATACAAGAATATTCCCATTGGTTAGAATAATTATTACAACACTCAAGCAAGAAAAAAAAAACAGTTATTTATATAATATGAAGCATGCATCAACTCCCTAACTTAGTTGACCTACATTATGAACAAATCCTAAAGAAGTTATATGCACTGATGATATAATAAACAACTAATATGACCATGCATGTATCGAATAGTGATAATAATATCAGCAAACGAACGTTCTCCTCAATCAACAATTTTAAGATTATTAATATCTTTTGTAATGGCAGTAATACAACTTGAACTCCTAGCAATCCCACCTTTCTTTTGAGTATCTCTAGGACTAAGAGACTTAGCTCTACTCTTTTTCAATATTTCCCTCATAGCCTCAGCTTGAAAAAGCACAGGATATGCCCTACCAAGTCTATTAAACTTAGAACATGCATGCATATGTTCATTTAAAGCTTCTTCTAACTTCTTACCTCCATTCTTCTCCATCTCTTCCTTCACAGCTTCAGAACACAAACCACAAATCAACTTCCCTGAATATTTCTCCTTAACTCTCTTAACATATTCAAGTGTGCATTCTTCAGACATACCACAACACTCACACATTGCATCTTCAACTTCAGAAATAGGTGGAAGCACATTCTTCTCAATAGTATTATGATCAGATACTACTAATGCTACTTCTTTGCTAAGTTCAAATGAGATATCAGATATTGTTCTTTGGAGACCATTAATGGCAAGTTTTTTAATCCTATCAATAGTTTCTTCTCTATTATGTCCCATGATGAGATTATAATAAAGATTAGTGTTTGGTTTTGTAAGAGATGGAAAAAGTGTTTTCTTGGAGATTGAGTAGTATATAGAAAAATGGAATGCTAAGCTTCTAATTTATACTTGAAGGAAACATATATGGGAAGTGTATGTGGACAAATATGTCTCAAGTCAACATTTAATGTATGTGTGTGCCTTTTAGTGAGTTGGAGGAGAGAGACAAAGAAAAAGGGAGATTAATCTTGAATCAACTAGATATAATTCATTGCATAGATGAGTATAATCTAATAATAATGTATGTTCATTCTTGTTTTCAAAGTTGGAGTTGGAGTTGTAGTCAATTGATTAGTAATAATTTCACCATAGATTATTTAGGTGCACTTCTTGAACGCTTAATTAAACGGACTCTTGAAAAATAAAAAGTATAGTATAAATTAAAACTCGGAAATATCTTTTTAAGCACTCGGAATCATTAATTAAACTTATAACAATGGTTAGTTACTTTTGAGATACTGGAAAAATAACATTATTATTTCTGTTGTGGGATATCAATTTGCCAATATTTATTCTAGAATAAAAAATAATATCATAGAAAAAATTATAACATAATTACAGAAGAGGGTTAGGTCTAGGAGTGGAGTAAGTTACACGCAAGTTCAACCGAACTAGATTTTGCTCAAAATAGTGTTATATATCATTTAAAGTCGTCATTATAAAATTCAGAACTCATAAAGTTAAAATCTTAGTTTCGTAATCTCTCATGAGGTGAATATGCCTTGTACTTCGTGAAGGGCTTTGTGAGTTTGTTCACGGGAGCTACCACTCCGACCATCACTTTTTAGTGTTGTTGGAAGAAAATGAAACCATGAAAAGTTAGAAAATAAAGAAAAGAATATAGTTGCCTTTATATGTTCTTTTTACCTAATACGAAAACATAAATTGCAAAAACAACAATGAAGTTCACAAGCAATGAACAAAAAGCAAAATCTTGTGCCTTTTTTGGGAAGATTTAGATACCATAGGAAGAAAAAAACTTCAACTTTAATTGCTTTAGTTTGTGATAGAATCACATGAATCTTGAAAATAGCAAGAAGCAAAAAGGGTGTTTTGTGGCTGCACTACTTTGCTTAGTGATGGATAAGTTTAACCTATTTTGTTCTAAAAGTAATAATTTTTGGCTTTCTTTTTATAAAGTTTTATTTCCTTACCATATGAGAATATTATACATGAAGGTCAATTTATGCATCTTATTAGCTTAGTATTTTATTATTATAAATCATAGTATCTTTTTTATAATTGGTCTTTGCCTTCATCCTTTGGTTTTAAATTGCGAGAGGTTTATGCATACTTGACAACTTAATGCCTAATTATTCGATTAGTAACAATAATATTTATTGAGATTTAAAAAGTGCTTTTAACTAAAATGATAAGAATAAGTCAAAAACTATAAGTTAGAATTTCAATTTATGAGTTTTGGCTTATAAGTTCAAAAATCAAAAGTCAATCCAAATCGATTCTAAACGGGACATCAAAAGAGGTCGCCCGTGAATTTTTTTTCTCTTTTTTTTTAGTCCAGATATTTTATGTAGGCCCAAACCACAAGTAGCTCAGCTTGACATACATAAGGATGGCCCAAAAAACTTAACTGGCCCATATCTTTGTCTGAGATACTCTTGTTTGTATCCATATATCTTTGTCATAAACTTATTGCCACAACAAAATGGTAAAATCTTAGTTTCTTAAGGAGCGTGAAACCTAAAATTGTGACAACTAAATAGGAACGAGGAGAGTAATATTTATGTTGACTTGTCTTATTATAAATTATTTATAAAAATAAAATTAACAAAATTTTACCTTTAAAATTAATTCTATTTGAAAATGTAAATAATGTTTTGTGAAGTTTAAAAAAAATAAAAGGTAAATTAATAAAATTATCTTTTTAATTTATAATGTTTTAATAAACATATTAAAAAATGAACACCTAATATATAACAGAGACGGTAAAATTTAATTATAAAAGTATTTTTCAAATCTAGCGGCATATCTCCTTGAGTTCCGGGATTTCTCAGTTCATTATCACTATATTGATTGAAATAATAAGTGTAGATTTAAAAAATAATTAATGATATTTTTTGTTAAATACGTTATATATTTGAATAAAACCATTTATAAAAACAATTAACATGTGGGACTAAAGGAAGCAGAGTTTCTTTCTAAAGCTAAATACTTTTGCATTCCAGAAAATGAAATTGTATTAGGCAAAATTTAATTGGAGTGAGTAGAGAATTGGAATCAGCAAGGATATTCCTACAAAGAATTTGCGATGAATTGGCCAAAAGAACAAAAAAAAAAATAGATATGCGGGTATCATTTTATAGATAGTTTGAGCACGGTAGAGAAATATTGACTGAATTCACTAACAACATTGTCACTCCATTAGGTGTAGTATTTTAGGATTTGAGTAGAACTGTTTCATTAGTTGATATCTTATTTTTGTAATCAATAAATAGTTTGTTTTCTAGGTTTATAGGATAGTATGATTCCAAGTAGTATAATGACGATAAATATTTTTTTGTGTTCAAAGCTTTTTTATTACATTGATTTTCATTGAATCGATTTTTGTAACTAAAGCAATAGCATTGAATTCGGCTCTCATCTACGGAAAGCTCACATCTACGATAAACACTTATTATACTCTAATTTGAAAACTCATATCTTCTCAATAGCCTTCTTAGTTATTTCACTGGTCTAGTTAATCCGACCGACTCTAAGAAGCTTAAAAGCTTCTTCCAACTTTATACTTGTTTACTTTAGCATTATTTCCTCATTTTTTAATCTATTGAAATAGCAATATTTTAAGAGCAACTTTCACATAATGCAAACATAAAAATTATATTTGTATGTTATAGCTATAGTTTGCATAATTGCACTCCATAACAAATTTTATATTTGTTGTGGAGCTTTTGATTTGTATAATTTGCTACAAACATCCAGTTTTATACAAATTGTTCAATTTTGTATAAATTCAGTTATACGTTGTAATTTGTATAATAAGATATGTATTTGTATAATTATAAATGTATAGGACGAAAATATATGTATTTGTATTTGTATATACACTTTTCTCTCGTTTTATACAAACACGGACGCATTTTATACCGAAATGTATAAAATGGCTAATTGTATACCGAAAATGGCTAATTGTATATCGAATCAAATGGCAAAAAAGGGAATGTTTGCTGCGAATTACAATTAAAATAAACTATAGTTATAGCATTTAATTTGAATTAATAGTTTGCTATTTCATATAATTCTCTCATATTTTAACCGCTAATTAATAATTAAATCAAAGATGCGTGTCCTTTTATTCTATATAAAAACTATACCATTTTTCCGGTACACAGAGAATTTTTAACTGTCCGTTTTAATTATCCAACGTATGAAACTCTAAACAAATAATATGATAGTTAATTATAAAATGTATAAGGAGAATGTTTTGAATTGTTGCAACATCGACTTGTCTCAACACATGAGTAGATAAATAAGTAAACAAAGAAAAAATTGGTAAAATCTTAGTTCATTTTCAATAGTTGATCAAAGAGACCATAAAAAATTAAATATACACGATGAATCGAATATATATATTATTTATGGTATTATTTAATCCTTAGTTTGATGATATAAATTAAACAAACAAATATATATTGCATAGAAGAAAAAGAGTAATCAACAAAAAGACATAACAAAGATATATGTTATAATCCTTCATATTGCACTGAATTAACATGTAAAAGGTTTTAAATTGAACTCTTTCATTAGATATTTTAAAAGGAGACTGTGGACTAACTTGCGTGTCAGTTGTGATATCTCCTTTGCGTTTTGTACCACGCAAATTCAAAGAAAGACTTAAAATGATTAAAATGTCGTTTGGTTTGAATCCAAGTTACGATAAAATTAGTTATGTTGGAATTAGTTATTCAGATATAATTTCTTAATGAATGCATTGCATAATTTCTATGAATAAATTGTTGTTTATAAAAATACATTTAATAAGTCATAGTGTAAAAGATGTAAAAGTGATGTATAAAAAAGGATTTTGAAGGGATATTTTTTATTGTTTTAACTATTTTATTTCGAAACAAATATCTTAGGATTATTTTTCCACTCAGAGACTGAGATAACTTATCTTAGTACTAATTATTAATTCTAAAATAAATTAATATAGAATTATCTTTCTTTATCCATCATAACAAATGTATCCAAGCGTTTAACCGAAAAAGTGGTGGAATTTTTTAACCAAACTTTTCCACAAATTTAGTTCTTTGCATTGAACACTTCAACTTTGGCACTGAAGCAAAAGTTGGATGAGAGACTAGGCCAACTTATCTTTCATAAAAAATAAAAAATCTTTATCATCATGCGAAGCAATAATCTAAATTTTGGGCTGCCAAATACTATTTAGATTAAGATAGACTATAAAAAAAAAAGGGTGAAAAATCGTCATTGTCAATGGAAAGAGTATCAAGTACAAAATCGAAATTGAATAATGTCCACATGCTCTATGGTATTTAGTAACTTAAATTAAATTATTATATAGAGCCAACCATTTTCTAGGAATGTGAAGTGGACGTTATGTTGACGCAAGTGTGAATATTGAATAGATATGGACCGTATGATCGTTGTGGGAAGTAAATAAGAGAGATTTATAGATAAGATTTGAATTTTGAAAAGAATATTGACAGCCATTTTGGGGGCCTGGATCTTTTTATTATTCTAATTTTTATATAAATTTATGAAGAGTGAAGTATTAGAACATTTCTGAAGTTGAGTAAATTATTAGTTTCGTATTTAAATTATTGACAGCTTTAAAAACATTTATTTACTTGATTAATTAAATTTAGATACACTCTGATAAATTGCATGACATCAGCAAGTGGTCACGAACTTTTGTAGGAGCATGAGGCTCTTAATAAAAAACCGAAATAAGTGTTGAAAACACCTCTAAACTTGATGGAAAATTACAGGTGTATTTCACCCCTATTGCAAGATTAGGGGAGTGTCAAAGTTTAGTTAATCAATTAAATTAAAGGAATATTTTTAAGGTTGTCAATAATTCAAAAATGAAACTAATAATTCTCACTGAATTTAGGGTGTTTTCAGTAGTTCTCTCGTTTAAGAATATGTGGGAAGATTTTTCAAAATGTTGAATGGTTTACATGGAAATTTAATAATAAGTGTTTAGAATTTGGTCATTTTGCATTTTTCTCTGTACAATATATGCTAATTTTGAAAATATCAAAAATTGGTCATTTTTTACATTAATTTTAAAAAATATATATCTCTAAAAGATATTATCTATAAAAATATTTCCCTCGATACAAATATATATCTCAAAATTTAGCAGGCTCCTCTAGTATAAAATCAAAAGTATAGTAATTATATATTAAAAATTCATTGGGAGTTGAGCATCTAAGGTTGGTTCTCCTATTGAGTGTTCATCTTGAACGAAACTTGATTCTCTGTTCAATATAAATTGAGACTGCTTCACACATCATATATGTGAAAAACTAGTTTTCACTCATATTTTTTATCTAATTATAGGTCTTCTATGACATTTTAATATCAGTGACGTAGCCAGAAATTTTATAAAAGGTGTCCAAGAATCACATAGGTAAGAAAAAATCAATGAGTAGGTACACTAAAATTTTGTAAATTAAATTAACATAAATAATTATTATTTTTAATTAAATAATAGGGATAAGGTATAAATATCCCTAAACTATGACCGAAATTTCAGAGACACACCTTAACTAAACTTAGATCCTATTATCCCGAACTCATTTTTTTGTAATTTTGTGCACCTTTTTGGCTTACGTGGCATCCAAATATCTCTGACGCGCCTCAAGTGTGTGTAGTCACGGAGTGTGAAATCAAACTACATAATTTTTAGACTGTTTATGTTTATAAAATAGGAAGTGAACGGAATAAGGAAAAAAAATAGAAAGAGAAAATTAAGTTTAGAATGAAATCACATTTATACTTAAAAGATTTCACCAAGACAAAAAAAATAAAGAATAGAATCAAATGAGGTTTATTAAAAGAAGTTCTATATGAAGTATTTTTCACTTTTTGTAGCTTTTATAGAAAAAGAGAAATGAATTTACTTATAAACTTTAAATTAGATAATTATTTTTAAATTTTATTTAAAATTTTATGAAAAGAAAAAAAAAAAAGTCAAATTGATTATTGAAAAAAATCAGATTTATTAATTAATGAGTAGCTCATTTTTATTTGTATATATATATGGTGCAGTTTTCGACGAAGGGTATCCAATTGGAGATCCTGGACATAGTATATCTCCGCGCCTGTTCAGTGTTATACGAAGATTATACATATTTATCGAGAGATTAATCATGAATCTATGTGGACACATACAGTGTATATGCTACGTGGACACATACAATGTATATATTGGAGAAAATGGTCAAAAGCCCCCCCAACCTATAGTCGGATTTCCAACTACACACTCATACTTTAGGGTGGTCCTATTACCCCCTTAGACTATTTTAAAATGGAGTTATTTGCTCCCTATGTGCTGAGATGGCAAGGAATGTGTAGTTCACTCTCTTTGAGAGAGTGAGAGCAAAAACAAATAGTAAAACTTTAACTTTATTAAGTATTTCTTTTATTTCATTATTATTTTTTTACTGTTTTTTTTTTTATGTTTCCTTGTATTTTATTTTACTTTTAACGTTCTTTTTCTTCTTTCTCTTTATAAAGAAACACCAGCAACAACAACATGGCTGTAGCGATGGCGGCACCATGTGAACTTCACTCATCCACCACCAATTCTTCGTCTTCACCGGCCTTCCACTATGTGAGAACAAACCCATATGAGAACAGACCCATCAACCATCAATTTAGTTGTGAACCACCATTGCCAATTCCTTTGTAGCTTCAAGATTTTTAAAGTAAGAGATGCAGATTCAAGCATAAACACAAATTTAAATAGTTAGGTATTGCATCTACCTTTTATTTTAGATCTGATAAAGCTTTTGACTATCAAATCTACAATAAATATCGAATATTACAAAAATCTTACAATATTTTCATTTTAAAGATTTCTACCACCGACTTTTTGGAGCTTTACATTGTTAATGATTTTGAGTGAGATTTCATCAATATCGTGAGAAAAAGCAGGAAATGGTGTAGAAATTGAGATTTTGAAGGGTAATTAGGCGATTATGGAAAAAAATATGGGGATTTTTGAAGGTTGAATTGAGAGAAATTTGGATGAAAATGGATGAAAAATCTCCTCTCAGTGGCTGATACCATGCTTAGAGATGAAAGAAAACAAAATAATTGATTTTATACATTAAAAAATATATATATATATTATGTGGGGCGCGTGTACAGCACTACCTAATACGAATCTGGGGGTGAGTTATTAAGGGGCTATATATTCTACTTTTAAAATGTTCAGGGTGCATTAAAATCTGGTGTAAAATACAGGTTACAGAAATAAAATCAGGCTATAAATTTGACCATTTTCTCTATATATTGCTAGGTCGTTATTTTTCACATAAAAGACATTAGTTTCACTGCTTATAATTTTTTTTCCTTTTTTATTATCAAAGAATCTTAATTAATCGACAATAGTAAGATGGTTTATTAAAAGTTATATATAGAGAATATGTCACAATAATTATCTAATACATGTCCTGATGGTATAAATACACAAAAAACATAAACACAAAACAGGTATAGTAGTAAACATTTGAATTTCCACTAGCACCCTTAGTCAGAGGTCTTGAGTTTGAGCTTTGGATATAGAGAAAATTTTGTTGGGAGCGCCATCCCCAAATGGGCCCTTCAGTGCGCGATTCAAATTTAGTCGAAACTCCAATGCGGACTCCAGACACCGGGCGGAAAACAAAAAAAATTAAATTAAATTAATTTTGGAAAGGAATAAAAACATTTTTATGCTGGATCTTTTAAAAAATAAGATTGAAAATAACGTAAAATCAGAAATAGCAGTAAACATTTAATTCTGGAACGGGAAAAAAAACATTTTTAAGCTGGAATATTTTTTTCTTTTATGTAACGTAAATCAGATATAGTAGTGACAACTTATTATAATTATTTTATTTATTTTGTTATGCAAAATAACAAAGTCAATGAGTATGTGTACACTATATCTCAATGGTTACTCAATGTAGAATAGTTCAGTCACTCAATTTTATTTTATTATTAAAAAATATATTTAACTAAACAATATACTTAGAAAATTGCTTTATTTTACGTTATAATGCGAAAACAATTCAATTATTAATATTTTGCTTATAAAATCATTAAATTTGATTGAGAAAAAAAAAAGGATAAGGAAGGTAGACTAGCAAGCATGTTGGTGACTGAAATCCCCTATTAGGACTAACGTGGCAGAAAAAATCTTCAGTCAGTGGACCTAATTTAAGTAGTTAACTAAATTTCTCCTCCTTTAGTTGGTTGAACGTTCAATTTTTACTAAGTTTAATTTTTATTTTTTTAATTTATTTTATAATTTTAGTATGTAATAAAATTATTATTTTTTATTATAAAGAGAGCTGTCAAAATAGACTTAGTCAATGTCATCGGCCTAATCCAACATGTTATTGGGGTAGAATTGAAATATAATTTTTTAAGCTCATTTAAAACTAAGGCTTATAAGCCCGATCCATATAAGCCCTTAGCTCTTAAGGTTTGATCAGGGTCGGGCCGAAGTTGGTTCATGAGTCAAAACTATTTATTTAAGGGTAACTTATAGAAAACTTACTAGTGTATGAGCTAATTATTTAGATGCACGTTATATTGTAATATTACGAATCTTATCAGATTTTGATGCGCCAGATACATGGACATAAAATTATTTGTAACTTGTTCTACATACACTTTATCCGCGTCCTCGCTTCCCTCCCATCTCACTCGTCACTCTCTTATCTAGCTTGTGTATCTAAGATGCATCACACCAGATATATGTATCTTGCGTGTCTAGGATCCTAGATACATGCTAAACACACTAGATTTTTTGCTAATTTTATTAAAACTACATCATTGTTTGCCATCTTTGATTTGAAAATCTTCTTATTTTCTTAATGCTATAGAATTTTATGTTTGGAAAAAAAAGGCTAGCTTGCCCCAGTCCGCAATCCTTCTAGGTTGGATTATGCATTTTCAGGTCCTTCCAAAAGGAGGGTCGGCCCATCCTAGCCCATTAAATTCTTTGACTCGCAAGATTTGAACTGAATGGGGCTGGACTGATCCTTTTTGACAATTCTAATTATAATTGCATATAACATATCAAATTTAAAAAAGGATCTTTTCAAAATATTTTTAACCAAATATCTAATAAGTCAATTAAAATTACATATCAACAACTTTTTATAAATTAAAATGAAGTGATCTAATAAAGAAACATATCAATATCCACCCACACTTCATGCTTTCGCACCTCAGCGTCGGTAGGGACCCAGAGAGCTGCCTTCGCTTTTGGCGTTCCTTCGTAGATCTCCGGATTTCACCCCTACACACGAAATTCCACTCTCCTCTGTCTCACTCAAGTGAATTGGTTTCGAGAGCATTCCGCCAGTTTTTGGCGGCTTTCACTTTCAACCCGATTCACCGCCTACGTGCCCTTTACGCCCAGTCATTCCGAAGAACACTTGCCGCCCCCCCCCCCCCCCGTCTTACCGCGTCCTTTTCAATAATAGGAGCGTAACCTACTACTAATGTATGTAGATCAAGGACTTTCCATTTCAACGGGATTCTTGTCTCAAGGGCATTTCCGCCAATCACTTCAACAGTGCCAAAATGCCCTATTCCTTGAGTCACTGGAACCGCTGACCCCACTTACAAGAACCCCCGTACTTCTTATGAGCCGGGATCGATCATATTCGCATTTCCACCATGTTTCAGCAGCCATCGAAAGCAAAGAGATCAGGTCGTTATATTCTACCAAATAGATGCCGATGCTTCCGAACTGCTATAGGAGTCTAATTATCATTCCCTTCCCGCATCGCTAGAAAGATAAAGTTTTTCTTCTTTCAGAGCAAATTAAAACAATTAACCGTTGAGCTTGATTTTGACTTTCTTGAACACATAAAATTTAGTGCTCTCTCCGTTCCTTTTTGCATGTTTAATTTTGACTTTTTACTTGTCATTTTTGAATAATTAAGAAAAGACAATATTTTTTACTTATTATATTCTCAATTTATTTAGAGAGTTAATATTTTTGAAAAAGGTAAAATCTCTCGATTAGTAAATTGATTTTGAATTCTATCACTTAATAGGATAAAATATTAAATTCACTATTATTTTCAGTAGGGTTTGACCATGGGATACCATATCACGATACGAAATCATGAGATGGAATTAACATTTGGATATGCGATTTCACGTTGATTCCATGTCATGGTTTCATATCATGAGATCGAATCTCATATTCTCCAAACATCATGATTTGGGAATTTATTTCATGATTTGAGATTTTTAAATACAAAAATTGGTCCACAAGTTTATATTTTGTTAAAATAACCCGTCATTTATATCTACTACCCATTTATTTAATATGTAAATAAAATTTATAATCATGTTATTACTTTTTAAAATTTATTATTCTCACCAACATAAAATTTATTATTACTTTAAATTTGGTGAATATAAATGATCAAGTAAGAATCAATTTGGTGAATATAAATAAGAACGGATGGAGTAATACTTTTTTGGTTTTTCATAATAATAATAAAAAAACTTTCTTTCGGTTACATATGAAAATGTTTAAGGAAATTTAATATAAAAAATGATAAAATTAGGAGATTGTCCGTACTATGTGAGGGGATTATATTAAAGACTAATACACTACAATTTATGTATTGAATTAAAATTTGATCAATTAAAGTTAGATGAAACAGTTATTTAAGTGGAGAACAAATAGCTTTGTAATAATTTATTATGCGATTTAGTAATTTTCTTTATTTGGTAAGATTAAATAAATAATTGGAGTTATTTTAATAGTTTTACAATTTATGAAATTCTTATATTTATGAGAAAATATACTATACAAATTTTTTATATCACATGTCCAAACAAAACTTTAATTTTATCTCATAATTTAAAATTATAATATTATCTCATAATTTCATATCGTATGACAAATAAATTTAAAGTATGCTAAATCAAAAATAAACAAGTAAATACAGAGAGAGTGAGAGTATCCATCTTCACCTTTCTCGACAAGGAGAAAAGGAGGTGTTTCACATGGATGCCAAAATTCTTGTTTATTCCGCAAATTGTTGTATAGGGAACACCACAAATTTCAACTTTTATTTTTTATTTAATATTTAATATCTACTCCCTTTATTTCATATTAAGTTAATTTTTGAGTGTTTCGCATTCTTTAAAAAAAAGTAAATTAAGACATAAATTGAATCTAGTTTTTCATTTTTAGGCTTATTAATTATTGTCAAATTTATGATTAAAATAACTAAATATTAATTAATCACTAATTCCAATACTAACTAATGAAGGGTAAAATTGAATGAACACTCTAAAAGTAGTCTTGAAAACTGAACAATTAAATTAATTTGAAAAATAAAGAATATCTCAAAAATTAACTTAATATGAAATGGAGAAAGTATTATTTAATATTAATATCTGCCTCCAAAGTACATTTTTGGTTTTTCAAATACTCTTCCTTTCACTAACGTTTAGTTCCATCACAGAAATAAAACATCAAATAACATTAATTTATCTTCTACATTTTCATTTATTTCAAAATTAAACAATGGTAAAATCATTTACTTTTACGTTAGAAATCATATATTCTGTTTTGAATGCAATGTACTGTAGATATACAAAAGGAAGTACGTATATATATATAACAACCAATTGAGTAGTCTCTCTTTCTATTAAATATTTTCTAATTTGATTTCACATTTTATTATTATTTTTGACAAATTAAGAAAAAATAATATATATATATTTTTTTTAATACCCTTAATTTATTACAATGAATTAATCCCTTTGAAAAATATGGTGAATAAATATGTTTGAAATTCTATCAATGGTAAATTTACTATATCAATAATTTTTTTGTACCAAGTCAAAATCTGACAAGTAAATAGGAATAAACTAAATAGTTATTACTTGCATTTATTAGTATGACCTAACTTGTTTATAGCATGGTAAGAAGTTAGTTTTATCGCTATTTTTATTTGTCTAATATATATTAAAAATAGATTTTATTTTGTTTAGTTTGGTACTTTTCGATTACGGAGTAATAAATAGTGCGACACGAGTGTTACCTCTTTTCAAGCTTCCTATTTTGACTCTCCACAAAATCAGCCACGTCAGCAGTTTCATATATAACTCCCTGTACCCCTCCACACGGAATCAAACCGTGTACTTCAACATTTTCCTTGTTAAGAAAAAGTTATCATCTTCTCCATAAATAAATACTTTTCCATTTTTGTTCTCAACAAAAACCCCATTCACAAAAGCGTCATTCTTCAATTTTCACCTTTTTAATTCTCTTTCATTTGATGGAATCTTCATTGCCGGTGGAGGAGCTTACTTCCGGCGCAAGTGGCCGGATAATTCCTCTCTTCAAAAATCTTCGCCGGTCAGTTTTCTCATACCAAACGTACCGGAGACTAATTATATTTATACAGTCTATTTTTCTATGGGTAATTCTTCTGTCTCGATGGAGGTTCTCCACGTCACCTTCGTCTCCTCCGCCTTCGCCGTCTGCAGCTACTACGACGGTTTTGGGGAAGAGGAGGAAATTTGCTCTGCGGAGGGATGAAGAGGATACGCAGAGAAGGAGGGCACTTGCTGAGGCGTTAGATATGGTGGTTGAGAATGACGGTGTGAGCTGCCGTTGGAATACGTCTTTGTTCTTTGGGGCTCATCGGAATGCTTTGTTTTGCCGATCGTGGTTTCCGGTTACAGATGAATTGAGGTATGTTCATTTACGAAATTTATTATTAACACGTATGTGAGTTTTTATAAAGATAGAATTGAGGTGAAGGGGTTTGTAGAAGGTTGATGGTTTATGTATAATAAGAAAGTCAAATTATGATAAAGCATTAATAAAGAGGATTCATACAGGTAATTAATTTGGAATTGAGTCATACATCATATTTATTAATTTTGCAATCACGGGTGTGTGGGAGTATGGGGATCTAATGTATGGGAGGAAAAAAACGAATTGAACAAATGAAGGAGTGGCCTAGTGCTCAATAAAGTGGATTGAGTTCTTAGGTTCAATACACTAGTGATTTCTTCCCCATGTGTTTTAGCCTTGGTGAACAGAGTTGTGTGCACAAGCTGGTCTGGACACTAGGGTTATCAAAAGATACGACTTTGATTTTGGTACCAACTTAATATTGCAAGCTTCGTGTGGCTGTGGCAAAGAATTGTTCCTTCTCGTGTTTTGGGGAATGGGGGTGAATTGGGATATGGTTATTTCAGCATTGAAGTATGGAAAACACAACTGCATGGGTGCATCACCCCTTGCTGACTTTTGTTCATCAGAGTGGTTAGAAGCCTTCCATTTACCTTTAGGGGTCGTTTGATGTGAGGGATTAAAAATAATAGTGATGGGATAAATTTTTATTATCTTGTTTGGTTGCCATGTTTGGGATAACTTATCCCACCATTTATATCATAGTGATGGGATAAGTTATCCCATATACATGGTGGGATAAGTTATCCCAGGATAGCTAATCCCAGGATAAGGGATAACTTATTCCCAACCAAACGACCCCTTAGTATACAAGGCAGTTAAACATACCCTGTATGTTACCCAATGAAACTATTTTTCATTTCTATGTTAGCTTCACCCCATGTGGTTTATTTGACTTGATTTTATTAACAGAGATACTAGGGATGCTCATTTTCAGTTTTTCTGATAAAATACTCCTTTAACAAGAAAATTGCAAGTATTTGAAGTGATAATTTGTACACGAGTATCTTATTTCGTCCGTGCATGGTCATTTTATATTGCACATTGAGAAAAAATAGACATGAATTTGATTGGCAAGTTAGAGCATTTATATTGAGCTTTTAAAAATATTCTAGTTTGCTAGGACATGAAATGTAGCCAGAATCTACCAGTGATCAAATGTGGTTTACTGTTTCATCAGGAAAAAGCTTAGGTTGAATTTCCTAGACTTGGCTTCATGTTTTAGATAATTCCTCCTTAAGTCCTTTAATTTAGACTGCTATCTTAGAAGGCGAGTGATTTCCATTTGAATAGATCGATCAAATTCAGACTTATAAGAGAAAACTAAAAACTATACATCATTATTGCTTCTGATCTTAGTAATCATGAACCATTTGTTGTAGGACATCAAGAATACCCTTTCTCTTTCATCCTGCAGTGCCTAGGCTTTGTCTATTAGTAACCTTTTTTTTTAATTCCCAAGGCTCAGTCTGATAATTTGACAAAATTCACTCACTTTTGGGGTATTAAGAAGCAGTAGTGCTGCAAATTCTGATATTTGTGTTTGCTAATCTGCTATAAATTGGCTATCTCTTTTTTAATGTTTTTAGTGTTTTTCTTTAATCATTTCTTAATGGCTAGATTTTTCATTTCAGGGGCATAATTATCATCATCCATGGACTGAATGAGCACAGGTAACTGTTTATTGACTTTTTAAAAAAAAATCTTGGGAGGAGGGGAGAGATAGCTGGTTTTTGAAGAATAGGTGTCTTTGCTAATGCGGGTTGTTTAAGCCTTCTCATTTCAGTATTGAATACAGTACAATGTTTATTTATGACTTGGCTTAACTAGCTGGATGACGATATTCCTTTTATATTTCATTTCAGTGGGCGATATGCTCATTTTGCTAGGCAACTGAACTCCTGCAACTTTGGGGTGTATGCAATGGACTGGATAGGTACTTTTATCCTTTATTTTGAAGGCCTTGTTTAAATTGGTTAGAGGTCCTGTGGTGACCTCTTTATTGTCACACATTCTAGTATTTCATCGTAATCATGTGAAAGGGTAACACGGTCATTCTTAGGATGCTAAAACAAACTCACCTTGTCATTGGAATGGCTGCCAAAAGGTCAATTATAGTTCTTCATTAAGTGTGTGTATAGCTTCATCAATTTTCATTCTCATTGTGTCTCTTCCTCAGTGGTCCTGTCCTTTATTTAATTTCTTTTCCGTGGATGAAGTTGGTCCTTCTTTCCCTGATGCTTCTTTACTAGATAGCCTCTTGTCAGGATTATACTTCTCCAGATACCTCACAAAGTTTGTTCTTCTTCTGAAATGCCTTGATTTGAGCTGCATGCAATAAGTATGTCTTGCTATATCTTCTGGGTTCATGGATAATTAAATAAGCTTCTCTGAGCTGATTGTTATGATTGACTATGCTAGTAGTCAAAGTGGATGGTTAATACACTTATTAACAAATGACAGAGAATTGTTCTGTGTGACAGGGCATGGAGGAAGTGATGGATTACATGGATATGTGCCATCTTTGGACCATGTTGTGGCAGACACAGTAAGTTGTCACTGTTTTTATATTTCATGCTCCATCTCTGCCATATATCTGAACTCTTTTCCTTAAGGACTCTATTCCAATTATTTTCTTGAACTGGATATCCACTCGTAAGTAACAAGCTGAAAATGTGATCTTCATTCTACATTCATCTTTCTTTCATTGTTGTCTTGCCTCATCCATAGGGCCTGCCAAATTACGCACTATATTCTTTTCATGTTTATACAGGGGGCTTTCTTGGAAAAGGTCAAGTTTGAGAACCCTGGTATACCATGCTTCCTGTTTGGTCATTCAACGGGAGGAGCGGTGGTCTTAAAGGTAAGGCTTTTGAAGTGAAGTTAACTTCAACCATTCTGAAACCCTTCGTATTCATTGATTATTCTGCTCCCTTGCACAGGCAGCTTCTTATCCACACATTGAAAACATGCTGGAGGGCATCATATTGACTTCACCAGCATTGCGTGTGAAACCTGCAAATCCTATTGTTAGTGTAAGGCGCCTACCCTTTTTTTTATATGGTTATTTTCGTATGCTTTGATGAATGTTTTTTCACAGCAGTGTCTTCTTTCCATGCACTCTCTAACTTTGTGTTTGTTATCCAAATGCAGGCTGTGGCACCAATTTTTTCATTGGTTGCACCTAGGTACCAGTTCAAAGGTTCTCACAAAAGGGGAATCCCTGTTTCAAGGGATCCTGCAGCACTGGTGGCTAAGTATTCTGACCCTCTAGTGTATACTGGGCCTTTGAGGGTGAGAACAGGGCATGAGATTCTGCGCATCTCCTCTTACTTGATGAGGAACTTCAAGTCTGTCACTGTCCCATTCTTAGTCCTTCATGGATCTGCTGATAGAGTCACTGATCCATTGGCTTCTCAAGATTTGTACAATGAGGCTGCTTCTGAATTCAAGGACATTAAACTTTATGATGGATTCTTGCACGATCTTCTATTCGAGCCTGAGCGTGAAGAAATTGCCCAGGATATAATTGATTGGATGCACAAGAAGTTAGATTCTGGCAATCTTGAAAATGTGTATAGTCAGTGCTAGTTTTCTAAATAATTAGTGTTTTGATTGATCAAGGGGATGCTGTTATATTTATTTATTTGATCAGTTATCCTACTTTATTATTAGCTTCCTGCTTCTCCAATGGAATCAGAAAGATGATTCCCATTATTTAAGCTTGTGTAGTGTGTAGTAGTAAAAATTAGTGTTGCCTCTCTTGGCTGATCGTTGGCCACTACTATGTATTCTATGAACACAACACAATCTTCTCTACAACTGATTTGTTTGGTAAAGATTATTTTTACTTCTTCGATTTTTTAATCAGTTAAACGTTAGTAGAAAGAACCATTATACCAGGCTCATACTAAAGAATTAGTCTTGATTCTGTATTTGATGACAAGTTTTAAGCTAAAAACATCGTTGAACTATGACCCAAACTTGAAGTACGATCTTTTTGTTTTTGATCTTTTAAAAAAGACTTAAAAATAAAAATGTCACATAAACAGAGGGAGCAACTAACTATCAGTAAACTACTATCCATTTCTCAAAATAAAACACTGCATACCTGTCCAAATTAAAACATTACAAACAGGCCTTTTATTACTCATCCTATTTAACATGCTTATTAATTAGAACTCACAAAATCACCTAACTTAGACGATTCTAAAGCTTTCTCAATATTTTCAGCCATGCCTTGTAGGGATGACTCAACATAACCCGAAAATAATTCCAAAGTCAACCCATCAATTGGATCAGCAACGAACGACCATTCGATCTGGCACCCGCCCTCATCAGCACCATCCGATGCCAATACTTTCAACGTAGATACATAAGACCTGATTCCAATATTATTGTCTAAGACCTCATAGCTTAGACATCGCTCTATCTTATTGACTGTCAACAACTTCTCATGACACCACTTGATGATCGCTTCCCCATTGTCTGATGACAATGGAGGCGCGGTGCTAGCGCAATAGCGGATAGTTTCATCTTTATTATTACTATTAATTTGGTGGCAAGTGTCAATGTTTGGTAGCCAATTGTGGAAGTTGAAGAAATCTTCAAGGAGTGGCCATACTTGTTCAGCTTTTGGATGTTTTCGATTTGCAATAAATTTGCCTTCCCATTTGGATTCAAGTTGTTGAGTAGCCATACAAGGAGAGATGAATAATAAGAAGGACCAACTTTTCTATATGAATGAATTAGCTGCACTAAATATTTATAAGAAGATTATGATTATCTTAAATTAAATATGATATGATAAGAGTATATTTGAACATTGACACTAGCTAGTCAAGATTGACCATTAAATTAAGGGTCCTCATTAATTAATTAGTAATTTAGTATCACCTAGATACTTCCTTCAGTTCATTTTACTTTTCATGTTTATTTTAACACATTCAAAATATTACTAACCAACACCTTGTTTGGATAGTTGTTACCTATTGTATTGTATTGTTAATTTAAATATAATATTTTTATTAAATGTAACAGACGATTTTATATGACTGTATCGTTATCTTAATATTGTCTACTCATTTTGTCTTTACTTATTATTTAATAATCTTATTTTATCCTTTACTCTACTTTTTCATATATAATATCTCTACCACATACCTTCTTTTTTTTTTATATAAATTTATCATTCAATTTATTGATGTGTTATATTATGTAATGATGAAAACCGATACCTACAAGTTATTTTAATATTATATCAATAAAATAATACAAGACAACAAAATATAACACATTATCTCAATTCAATACTGACCAGTTATTTTTAATGATTAGGCCAACTAAAATGAATCAGAAAAGAGTATTTATTCAAATCTGTTAAAACCTGATTTGGACTATATATACTTATTAATTTGAATCCTAGAATAATAATTAACATAGTTTGCTTTTGAATTTCAAGATTTTAAGCGAAATATCACTAACTAAAGTAGATAAATTTAACTTTGTTTTGTTTAATTGTCCTGTATTCGTATTAACTGAATCAATTAATTTAAATTTACGTTAAATAAATATACTAAAAAAAGTAAATCACATCCTACAAAAAGTTACTTTTAAATTTTAATAAATAATAAGAAATTTCAATCACGTTGATAATGATAGATCTAACTTATAAGGCAGTGGGCATTAAAAAATGAGACGTAAAACTAACTGGCACAAATACACTACTACTCCACTTTTATTTATTTTTGCTTAAATTGAAATAATGTCTGAATTTAGGTAAAACAATCTCCACTTTTAATTACACACTACTAAAATTAAAGAATTTTTAGTAATGAATAAGTGAAAAAATTATATTATAAAATATAATTTTTTCTATTTATTTTCACAGAGTTCATTCATTGAGAAAAACAGTTCTCATATATGGATGTTACTATTTTTTGGATAAATTATTTTATTAGACATAAATCACTACCATATATACTAATTTTACCTCTACTTTTAAACAATTACATATATTACCATTTTTAATATTTTATGCCATATATTATTGAAGATACAATAATACTCACATCCCTTAAAACTAGAGAATTGATTAATTATCTTTACATTTAAACTCCAAATTAGTGTTTAAATTAAAAACAAATATCTTTCTCTCAGAGAGTATGAGTTAGGGTAAAACTCATACTCTAACTTTTCCTCTTCCTATTCCCTTGAAGAGTCAAAATTTATTGGGAAGAAACACTCAATTAAAATGGATGCTCTACAGCTTGTCAACACACACATCAAACTCCTAGCCTTTGATTTTCTAACTCTCAAACCAATTCCCCACGAATCCACCATTTTTTCTAAGGGGATACACCTCTCGCGTGCAGAGACAATGAGTATTGTTGTACGCAGAGATTTCAAGCCCAATAAATTTATCATGGAGATTGCAGTAAATTTTATTCAAAAAACTTTTATGTTATATGTATCATTAAAATAAAAAATATTTTTGTAGTAGTAGGCTGGCACCGGGCAAAGAATAAAATCTTTTTTGAATAAAATTTACTGCAATCTCCGTGACACGTAATTGGAAAGTTTCAATAAATGGAGATTTACGCATGTATTTGATACATTATTGATTTATCTGATACATTATTGATATACGATTATATGTATCTAGTTTTTTATCTTATTAAGTGTGTATGAATCTAATGAATATATTGTAAACTTACATATTATTGGAAATTTACGCACGTATTTGACACAATTTATTCTGTCATGTATCCGAGTCTTGTCATATGTATATGGTCTTCTATCATGTATCTTAATATTATCATATATATATTTGTTATGTTATTACAATGTATCTAACTATTTTCATATTTATCTGAGATACATGTTTTTGGATATAACGTATAAAGTTGATACTTGATATATCAAATTATACATATAAAAGATACATGAAATAATATCTAATCATATAAATAGATACATAAAATTAATATTAAATCATATAAATTGATACATGAAATTAATATTAGATCATATAAATATATGCATGAAATTAATACTAGATACTTCTATGATACATATGAATGCACTTGTATGATACTCGTGTATCTAAGTGTTTAGTTGGTTGGATACATTATATATTGATAATAGATATAGCAAATTAATGAATTTATTATTTTAAGAGTAATAAAATGAAACTAATCAAATTAGATGACCAAGATATACATGTTTTTGTATTTTATTAATAATATAATAAAATGATATTAATTAAACATAGATATAATCCTTGATTTTTGACTTATATTAAGGGCTTTAATTAATTTAAATTTTCAGAATTAATTCTCCATGTATTTTGAAAATTCTCAATAACTCCTCTAATTAAGGAAATCCATTACAACCAATTAATTTAAAATAAATAAAATATGTATCTCGATTTTAAAATTCAGCAGATACATATATCTCGCAGATTCAGACTCATGTATCCTAAGCACAAAATATGGTAGAGAAAGTAATATTTGAAACTATCGAGAATCTTAATAATTAGGACCTAAATTAGTGAAATTTACATACTTCGCCCTTATTTTTTACTTCCTCACCACCGATATATTTAAAATAATTATTAAATATTTTTTAATGAAAAACTATAATTTAAGTCAACGAGGTAGAAGCCTAAATTTAGGCTACGATGCCTTCTGTTTGTAGTGGGAATAGTGGCCCAGTAGGGTGTGGGCATATATCTCTTTCTTTTTTGGTCTTTTATCGATGGAGTCTATATTAGAGCTCCGACGAAATATAATTTATGTATGATTAAGCCTATTTGGGATAGTGCTTCTAACAAAATTTTCTGAATATTTAGAATTCATACACAAGACCTTTGATTAAGAATGAAACAAAATCACAATCACTGCCAAGTTGATGGAATGCGGGCATATATCTGAAGGCTACTTTGTCCAAAAATTCCTTTTATAGCAGAATTTATTATTACGTATAAAATAACGTCTGGTCTGAATTGTCTCTTTTGAGGGCTGTACACAGCCCAACAATACCCCACCGGTCAATTCTATTTTACTTTTGTATAAATTTTAGGAATAACATAGTTTTCTCTTGAGAGTATATAGTTTGGAGAAATTTTGTCTATCTTAATTCGTGCAATATATAATCGTTGTTTACTTTTACTCGTCACTTATTTCTAAAATATATTTTCATTTTCACTTGTTACTTTTGACATATCAAGAAAGAATAATGATTTTTTTTTTCATGTTTTACCCTCAACATTAAATATTTATTTTCAAAATTATTTTCTAAGACATCATTTAATAGGAGATAATTTGATAAAATATCTATATAATTAATTATTTTCTTAATGGATGTGCCAAATCAAAATGTTACAAGTAAAAATAAACGGAGGGAGTATTATATTTAATAACTGGGTAAATTATTTGTGCTTCGCACAAACTATTTTATTAAGCTTACATATGATCATTCAGTATATCCGTATTTTCGATACATACACTATATTGTCAAGAACATTTTATTTTAAGGCAAAGTTGTAACACCCCGAAAATTTCTAAGCAAATGCCCGAGCCATTCTTCACTGAGTTTAAAGTCCTATCAAGTGATTCTTAAATTTTCTCTTAAGTTAAAGGATCAATTCTTGAATGTAGAAATGAGATTGGATATGAATTATGGTGACAAGAATCCCCTAGCACAAAGTTGAGTTGAAAGTTTTCTTATCGATTAAGTTTTGACATAAGATTTTACTTAGGTCAACTTTAAACAATCATATTTCTCAACACATAAAGAACTAGGTGACTCATAACCTATCAAATTAAAGGTCTATGAGTCTTCTTTCCAATGCCACCAAGTTTTCCTTATTTCAAGTTTGGAGTAAAAAATTATGATCATTTTACTGAAACATATCCGGGTTGGGATATTAGGCGAACTCACCTGCCCAATTGACAATCTGCCGAATAGGTTGGCGAATCGCCAAGTTAGCTCGCCGAAATGTCCCGAAAATGTTAAACTTCTGTCTATTTGGGGGATCTAAAGTCCCAATGGGCGATCCGCTAAGTGCTTTTGGCGAGGAGGCCTCGAGAACGTTGTGTTGGCTGACGGGGCTCATTAAAAGGTTGCTTTCTTTTAATGATTTTTATGGTCCCCTTACGTTTCCAAAATGGTATTCTTGAACTTTTACCCTCTATTAACTTCCCTAAGTCTATCTCAAGGCCAAATAATCTCCCCATTCATGCTCAACCCTCAGACAAATCAAATTCACGCGTTCTAAATTCTCTCAAAGAAGAAGCTATCAGTTCAAGGTTTCAAGTCAGCCTTATCTTCTCAGGTATGTAGGGTTATTCATAGTGTTGTACTAGTTCATCCTCACGCCCTACATCTCAATTGAGTAGGTAGCAAGTCGAATCTAGGGTTCTACCCTCAATTTACGAAATTCTTGAAGATAGGTTATGATGTTGTTTTGAGTTTTGAATCTTCACATTACGTGATTGCAATATTTTTTGCTTGGAGATTCTTAAATTGTCGTTCATGCTTGTAGTTCCACATGAACTCTATATATATTGAGTTTCTTACCAAAAGTACTTCACATTGATTTTGATGATTCAAGTGAGTCTAAGAGATAGTTTTAAAACATCATTTAAGGGAACTTAGATGGTTCCAATTGTATTATTTTTACAATTGAAAAGAGAGTACTATTTTCAGAAAAGTATAAAGAATTTTCAGACAGAAGTAATACAACTTCATTTATCTCTTAAAAGAGGCCTTTGACTCAACCCAGAGAGTACTTTTATATGAGCATAAAGTATTATATTTTTGGGAGTAGTATTGAGCAGTGATTTGGGGTAAGAGTTAAGATAATTCAAACTCCATAACCTACGTCGCCAACGTAGATAGGATCGTGCCGCAAGATGGGCGACTCCTCACCTGCCTCAAGAAGGTTTTTAGTGGATCCGTCATTTCAGTTGCGTCTATACTCCGACAAGGTATAGTGCGGCTCTGATAACATGGGTAAGGCGTTGTATCATCACAAGGCGATGGTTGTCAGTTAGAGAAACTCCCTAGTAAAGTAACATGTAATTATATATTCCCTCCGTCCCATTTTATGTGAGGTAGTTTGACTCGGCACGGAGTTTAAGAAAGAAAGGAAGACTTTTAAAACTTGTGGTCCAAAATGAATTATAGAAATTTGTGTGGCGGTAAATCATTTCATTAAGGGTAGAATAGAAATTTTATAGTTAAATTATTACTTAATATAGAAATGTGTCATTCTTTATGAAATTGACCAAAAAGGAAAGTAAATCACATAAATTGAAACAAGGGAGTATATGAAATTTGGATTTGATAACCTTCATCGTGTCTCATATGTAACTCTACTAATAATGCAAAAATTCAAATTTGCATTTCAAAGAAAAGCATGGAGTAAGATTATTTTGACCCAAATTTCAATAGTGCTCGTTCAAAAGACTTAATTAATGCATAACATGAGCTTGGGCATCATAGTAATTCAGTTGAGTTTTTATCTGAATTTTCACTTTATTAGTAAGGATCATCTATGAATACTCATACTAGGTCATATTTGTTGATGTTGTTCAACAACTAGAAGGTGAATCGCAAATCCTTTATTGTATTTAATGCTCTAGACACGTGTTATTACTAATACAAATTATACTGGGCATGTTACTAAGGTAATGATGATTATTCTATAGCGCGATCCGCTCGAACAATTGCTCTTCCTTGTGACTATTTATTAGAGATATTAATTAATGTACGGTGAAAAGATAATAGTACCTCATTGAGATAAAAAAAAAAAAAAAACAAGGATAATTTAGTAAAAAAAATCTTAAGGGAGTGCAAAGGAAATCATATTTTCCGTTTATTTTTAGTTAATCATATTTGATTTGATTTACCCTTTAAAAAGTGTAATTGATAAAATGATAAGTTTACTATATCACCTTTTGAATATAATAAATTTAGTGTTTTAGAAAATAACTATAAATAATAATAAAGATAAATTAGAAATAAATAATAAATTATCTCTTAAATTTTTTCAAATTAGATAAATAAAAATAAACATCTATTTTTAATATTACAGCGTTTATTGATAATACCAAATAATACCAAATAGTAATTAGTTATACAAATACTTTACTTATGAAACTAGGGTGGATATTGTTATTGGTATTTTGTTATTATAATCGGATGGGATTAAGAAAGTGTTTGGATTGATTTAAAAGTTGGTCAAACTTATTTTTAAGTCAATTTTTGACTTTTGGAAGTGTTTGACAAATATAAAAAATAACTTAAAATAAGTCAAAAATGACTTAAAATAAGTTACGAAGTGTTTGGCAAGGTAAAAAATGGCTTATAATAAGTCAGAAACCAATAGTAGGTACCCCCTACTTTTTATTTTTTCACTTAAAAGTCATTTCAATTTGACTTTTTATTTTTGACTTAAAAACTACATTTTTTGAGTCAATCCAAACGGGCTCTAATACAAGTCATACAAGTACATTGTATCCTGAAAGTGTTTCTTTTTGTGTTGAGTGGGTTGGGTTTGTGGGGGGGGCGGGGGTAACAAGACTTTTAAAGCACAAAATTTATGGTAAATTGAAATAGATTTAAAAATGGAATTTTATAAAAATTACTTGGATGAGTACCTTTTAATAAATAATTACTAATTTTAGCGATACTTTTTATTTATTACAATACATATCAATACTATGTTAAATCTGCAATATGTATTAATCAAAATTAGGCATTTTTAATCGCTTCTTGTTGGACTTGGCCATTTGGGCCACTTGCTATTTGATATAATCTAGGAAAAAATTTCAAAATGTCAATATTTTAGCATTTAATGGAACCTCTTATCAACATTTTTAATACTTATTAAAAATGTCAATATTTTAGTTTGTTATTCTTCTGATTTATGTATTTTTTAATTTGTTTGATTTGATTTGAAAGAATACAATTATTTAATAACAAAAAAGAGAAAATCATGGATAAAATATTTTTAAAAAAGGAACACATCACTAAAAATTCTCATCAGTTACAATTTCAAAAGTAATTGCTTGTATTCATTCCAATATGTATGAAATGTGTTATGTTTATTTGTATTCAATATGGTTTTCATGTTTGGGTTTGTATAATGACATTTGTATTTCTTTATTAGTTTGTATTCATTCCAATAGGTATACCAAATTTATTTGTAGTTATTTAAGAAACATATTTGTATCCATATACTTATGTAAACTAGTGTTCATTCAGAAAAGATACAATATTATTTTATATATTTTTCAAAAACGTATATTCTTTCTTAAAACTCCAACAAAATTTGTATTCCAGTCATCAAAACATATAAATTTACAATCAAAGTAATAATCAAAATTTGTATTTAAAAAAATGTATTTCTTATCTATAATGTATTCCAAAAATATATTGTATTCAATGTTTAATTTATAGAACATCTACTAAATCAGATTCCAAAATATTTTGTATTCCAAGCATCCAACATTCAAAAAAAGTCAAAACAATTCAATCATTGATTGTTTTGTATCCCAAATGGATTACATATTAAAAAATGTATTTTTTTTTAACTTTGAAATATGGCTGATGATTCTTTACTTGCATTTCCTTTGAGTCCTTCTACATGTGAGAAAGATGCAAAAATACTTCAATTCCTTGAAGAGATAACTAGAATTGTTGATGCCGTCCAACAAAGTGTTTTAGATGAAATATTGATCCGAAATTCTCAAATTGAATACCTCAGTGACCGTCTAACCTTTATATCCAATATTCCGATAGTAACATATGAAGATCTTCAGATCCAGCAAACAAAATACAATCTAGATCCATTTTCGAATCACTTTTTCAATAGTCATTTTCGAATCACTTCTAAACAAATTAAAGAATCAACAGTTAATGAATACATGATCGTTTTTGTCTCTCACCGACAATCTCAAAGTTCAACGAAATCAGTCCAATTCACTTCGAAATCTCAATCGATTATTTCAAAATTTTCTTCCCTAATGGAAACAATCGCAAATCAGTCAGATTCACTTTGACGAAGGTTGAATATCTTTTGAATGATTTATGAGATTTCTTAGAATAATGGAGGAATTTGATTAGAAAAGGCAAGGTTTAAGTTACTTGAGGATATGGAATAATGGAAGAAATTGTGAGAGAGAGAAAAAGTGAAAGGAAAGAATTTGAGTAAAAATTTAGAGAGAGAAAAGTGGGTAATGAGGTCTCTGTTTTTAACTTTCACACGTAATGGAGTAAAAAAATGGGGCCAATTTGAGAAATAAAAGGAAGGTAAATGAATTATATTAGGATACACTTTCTTTGCTAAAATACTGACATTTTGACATTTTTAATAATTATTTTAAAGTGTAGATGTTTTTAATAATTATGTTAGAGATTTTGACTAGTTAGCTAATTTATCCTATAATCAAAATTGGAAAAATTTATATAAATATACATTTTATTTTATCATAATCTATAAAATTTCCTATTATTTTAAAAAATTACAAAAAAATAAAATAATTCTCGGATACATAACGTTAGCTAATTCACTATAGCATTGAAAAAACCCTACGCTAGCCTCTTTCACACCAGGCAACAATTTTAGGCCTCCGTGGCCGAAACAATCTCTCCCCAGCCTCAAGCTGTGGAAGAGACGCTAGAAAAACCTAGTTATGCTTCTATTTTTGATCCATCGACTTACACTCAAAAATCTGATGGAAAACTTCCACTAAAATTAAAACATGTGATCTATGTTCATGGGGAACCTACTGTGAGTTTCAAATTTTCGGATTTGGAATCATATATCCAAGAAGAACACTTGCAATATGCTCTTGTTGCTAAGTTTTCTTATGGGAGACCCGATATGATTGATCTTAGAAAGATTTTTACACAACACTTTGAAATCAAAAGAGATTGCAATTTAGGACTATTGGATCATCGTCATGTTCTGGTAAGACTATCGAATCAAAAAGACTTTGTGGAGGTCTACTCTAAGGCAATATCATTCATCACAGTAAAACAAAAGGGCATGAATAATCAATACCAATGTCGGATTTAACATTGGACACCATGGTTTAATCCAAAAGAGGATATATCAATTGTTGTAGCTTGGATTTTGTATGTTTGCTCATGAAGCCCTGTTTTCACTTGCATCAGCCGTTGGGACACCCCTACAAGTTGATAAGGTAACAACGGGTAAGTCAAGGCCTAATGTAGCTAGGGTAAAAGTGGAGGTTAATCTATTATCATATCTTCCGAATAGAGTTAGAATGTTTTTTAAAGATGAAAAAACTAGTGTGGTTAAAGAGGTGTTGCAAAAGCTTTTCTATGACAAACTGCCTTCGTACTGCACAACATGTAAACATCAGGGTCACAAGGAGGAAGAATGTCGACTGACAATGGAGGTAGAAGGTGGACTGATTGATGAACCAAAAATTAATGGGGAAAAGTTTGAAGGAGATTTGTGATCAATTTTGGATGAGAAAAAAAAGTTTTTTTCTATTAAACAAACTAAACAAGAGGTAACATTACCAACTTCTTCTAACAACAATTCTGGAAAAAAAAATAGTGTGGAAAGAGTTGATGCACCAGGTCCCCTACTTGTTGCTGCAACATGTGGGAATAAAGAAGATACAAAAGTTATGTTACCTAGGACACTGACTTCTAAGATTAGTGAGCAACTTGGTACGACCACAAAGGGTTCTTCCACTCCTATCCATATTGATGCTGAGGCACAAAATAATGTAGATAATAACTCAAGGTGGTTGATTGTTACACCACAAGTTGCTACAAAGTTGTTATCGTCTAGATTTGTGAAAGATAAAGAGTTGGGTTTGCCTAATGCAGTTGTGGTTACTAAATCAAGGCAAGATGAAGCTAAAAAAGGCAACACTATCACAGAAAAATCCAATAATCAATGGACTTTGGTCTGACATAAAAAATGTTTGGCTCTAAGTCCTCAAATAATCACATTCTGCACCAAAAAATTCTACACATGTTGAGCTTGATATAAGTAAAAGTGACATTGAATGTACTCAGTTTGATGTGTTGCGAGATGAGAAGTTTGGACAATATAAAGGGCTACATGATACGAATGAATTATCTGCTGAATCTGGGAATACTTTAGACTTGGACAAGCAGATTGAGTAAACAGAAAAATTGAAACAATGTTGTCACGATGAGCATACTAATCAACAAGCACTAGTGACACATGAAAAAGAGTTCATTGTTACAAAGAAGATAAATGACAAAGAAATCAATCCAAATACACCTACCATGTTTATTTTAATCAAGAGGTGGCTACAAACAATTTGAATGAATCTAAGGAAAACGTGCTTCAAGATGGACAGATTTAGTTGAGGAAGAGAATCATACTCTTTCACCCAGTAGGAGTAAGTTAAGTCCTCAAGCACTTGAATTTGTGCCTAGAAGTAAAAAAAATCCATCTATGACAGTCATATGTATTTCATCTAACTTGAGTGCTACAAAAATAAGCATGGTGGATAGAAATATTCTTCTTGACTTAGACAATGACATATCTGATGGGGATGATGAAGATGAAATGTTGGATATATACTTTGATAAAGTGGCTAAGGAGGGGGATCTTTCACCTAGACAACAAAGAAGTGAAAGCACCAAATGCAAAAATAAGACACATAGAAGACAACACAGTTGGGATGGTAAGGTGAGTGAGGATTTTGTTCCAAGACATCTACCGATGCGACTAGCAAAGCAAAATCATATGACAGTGTCAACAACTTTATCAAGATCCAACAAATCCAAGAAAAAGTGATGAACTATCAATTATTTTTGGACAAATTTGAAGAAGAAGACAAGAGGCAAATACTTCAAATTACTTTGAACTTTGAGGTGGCTAACTCATCTTTATTCTTAGATTTTATATTATTGCATTACTTAAGCATCTTCATTTGTAATATCATCATAAAGAGTATTATAAACTCCGTGATGATCATAGAATATCTAGTTTTCTCAAGTTCTCATTTTCTTCATGCTTGTTAATTAGTAGAGATTTGTTGTCTCATTAAGATTAGTAAGATAAGGCCTAGCCCCCCTTACTTGTACTTATCTCTATTTATATCTTTAAATTTTTATTTTTTTAAAAAAATTCTCTCTCAAATACCTTCCTATTAATTATTAATCAATGTATCATTCGCAATTCGTGAACGGTGTATCCACAGGTTTCCTACTATAGCCGAGATCCTATAAATTTAAGGATTTTGTAATTGAACGAATAGATATAGAATGTAATTGGCTCTTAATAATGTGAGATAATTTATGTAACTTTTACATATAAATTCAACCATCTGGCTAGATTAACTTCTTTCTTTTTTAAAAAACAAAAAGAGATATTATTGATCTTCAACGTTTGCTGTATTAACATGAATTTTGTTAATGTTGACTTTTTTGTTCAATTTATGACTTATCCATGGATTTTAATGGTGACATGGTGCTCAATCCACGTGTTATTTTAATGAACTTATTTAACTTAATCATTAATCAAGATTCAAGATCTGTCTTTTTTTTTTTTTTTCCATGTTAGTTTTATTTTAAAATTTTAATATAGACTTTTTTCAGTGTTTCTAGAAATAATAATAGCAAGAAACTAACTAATTAAAATGCAGAAATTTGGCTTTACCAATATTACCAATGCTTTGTAACTAATATAAATAAATAATTTTTATCAAATTAAAAAAAGTGCAAATAGAATTATATGAAAGCAAGTCCTCCAAAGCATAAATTATTGTATCCACACAATTTAAATGTAATGCTACATGATTTCTATATTAATTGGTGACTGGTGAATTTATTAAGTTGAATTCATATGACATAGGAAATAAAAACAAGAAATCACAAAAATAAAAATAAAATCAAGAAAATCTTAGTAATCCAATTGATTAGCTACAGAACTCCCACCTTATTGGTAAGAGTTCGATTTTCCCCTTTCCATCTCCATTCCTAAATAAAAAACTTCTGAACTTCTGACTTGTTGACCAAATCCTCCAATCTCATCCCTTCAACTGGATCAACGGTGATAAACCACTCAATTATACATCCTATTTAACAGGCTTATTAATTAAAACTTGCAAAATCACCTAACTTTGACGATTTTAAAGCTTTCTCCATATTTTCAGCCATGCCTTGTAGGGATGACTCAACATAACCCGAAAATAATTCCAAAGTCAACCCATCAATTGGATCAGCAACGAACGACCATTCGATCTGGCACCCGTTCTCATCATCACCATCCGATGAAAATACTTTCAACGTAGATACATAAGACTTGATCCCAATATTATTGTCTAAGACCTCATAGCTTAGACATCGCTCTATCTTATCAACAGTCAACAACTTCTCGTGACACCACTTGATGATCGCTTCTCCATCGTCTGATGACAACGAGGGCGCGGTGCTAGCGCAATAGCGGATAATTTCATCTTTATTATCACAATTAATTTGGTGACACGTGTCTATGTTTGGTAGCCAATTGTGGAAGTTGAAGAAATCTTCAAGGAGTGGCCATACCTGTTCAGCTTTGGGATGTTTTAGATTGACTATGGATTTGCCTTCCCATTTGGACTCAAGTTGTTGAGTTGCCATACAAGGAGAAATGAATAAGATGAAGGACCAACTTTTTTCTATATGAAAAGAATAAGAGGATGGTGCATCGCCTATTTATCGAGTGCAATATAATTTTTTATCATATATTTATGAGATGATTATATTAAATTGAATATGATATGATAAGAGTATATTTGAACATGCGTAAAGATGTAAAGATGAAAGAGAAATAGGAGGGTCCTCATTTATTATTACTATTATATAGTCAAGATCGACTATTAAATTAACAGTCCTCATTTATTAGTACCATACCACCTAGATACTTCCGCCTTATTTGAATGGTTGTTACCTGTTATATTATATTAATAATATCAAGTCTTATTTTATGTAACCGTTTTACTTTAATATTTTATTTAATTATTTCTTAGATTTATTATTTAACTAATTATTTTATTCTTTATTCTACCTTTTCATAGGATTTCTATCTTGTACCCTTCTTTTTATAGGTTAACCATTTAAAATATTAATGTGTGACATTATATAATAACAAAAAATAATATAATATTAAATATTATATTCATTAAAACAATAAAATATAACACGTATCTCAATTCAATACTGACCTGTTATTTTTAATGATTAGGACAACTAAGGAGTATTTATTTAATCTGATAAAACCAGAGTAAAGGATCCCATAAATGTCGGTAATTAGTCATTTAATCATTGTTTCTGGACGGTTAAGGGATATGTATATATTTATATTAAGGCAATTAATCTTTCTGTCCAATTTAGTTCTAAGTCAATATTGAAGGCCAATATTATGAATTATGATATCTGACAATCAAATAATTCATGATAACTATTTTTACTATATTATAATAATTAACCATAGTTTGTTTTTGAATTTCAAGATTTAAAGTGAAATATCACTTTCTAAAGTAAATTTATATTTTATTTAACTCTGTTGTATTTGTATTTATTAACTCAATTAATTTAAATTGTCAAATAAATAAACTAAAAAGGTAAATTAATCCCTACAAGAAATTCTTAGATTTAATTAAAGGTAGACAAATTCCTCACCTAGTAGGTATTAAAGTAATCAATATCAAAACTGGCACAAATACACTAGGAGTAGAATATTATTTAAGGCTTGCTTTATGGGCTCCCTTTTTATTTTTATTTTTGCTTTAATTGAAATAATGTCTGGATTTAGATAAAACAATTTCCACCTTTAAATATATACCATTAGGAATAAAGGTTTATTTCATCAAGAATCAATAAAAAAAATCTATATTATCACACATTGATTTTTCTATTCATTTCTCACAAAATCATCTCATTGAAAAAATGCATGATGAGAAATAGATTTTTACTAAAGTAAATTTCTCACAAAATCATCTCATTGAAAAAATGCATGATGAGAAATAGATTTTTACTAAAATAACGAAAATTTTCTAATTTTTTCATATAACCTATTGTTATTTTTATTTTCTTACTAATTTAATTAAAATATCTATAAAATAGTTAGTAAACATTTTTAAATAAAATATAACAAATTTTAATAATAAAAAAATTATAAATTCATGTCAACAAAAATAAAAAGGTAGAAACCTAAATTTAGGAACCCAATTCAATTTGAATTTTGTATGGATCTATTCAAGAGTGACGCGTTCAATGAAATTCTCTCTATACGCAATATTTAAATTTGAAATCTCTAATTAAGAATAAAACAATTATATTATTGAGTTTAAGTTTTGTGCACCGTCGATATAGTAAATTTCTACACCATCGGATAATTTTAACCTGCTATTTCTCCCTAATCTTTTTTAAAAAAAATACTAAATTAAAATTAGCTTCCTTTTCTTTCTCTCCTTAAAATTAAAATCCTTTGTCTTCATCCCTCTAAAATAGTTGATATTCAGCAACAGTTACTCCTTCTTATACGCATTTGACCTACTTCCTCTTTATGTTTTTTTTTTTCAATCTGGATATCACATTTGACCTACTTCCTCTTTATGTTTTCTTCCGATCTGCATATCTTGCTATTCCAATTTTGTTTGTTTATTCGTACACATGGAGGGTTATGATTTTATTTTATTTTATCACTTTCACTCTAATTAACTAATGATTATTTTATTGATTAGTATAAAGAAAGCATTTGCAGAATCAAAGTGTCAAATTCAATATCTATTTTGCTATGTGAGTACTGCAGATCTATGATACTGAAACTATTCTCTCTTCATTAGTAATTTAATTTTAGGATTGTTTTTATGTGATTAATGTGTCTTATTTTGTTTGCACAATCAATTTACTCTAATAGAATTTCATTGTTTATGAGTAATTCATTCAATCATGATGGTGTTCTTCATACCATATATGTGGGCATAATTTATCAATACGTGACCTAACAATATATAGGAAGAGAAAACAGAACTAAGTTATTGATCCTATTTCTCTGTAGTACTTCCAACTTTAAGAGAGATAATTTACCTAAATTCTTTTTGGACAAATTGATCATATTCTGAATTAATTTTATTGTTATGAATGAGTTACTGATTCTCTTTCTCTGTAAATTGTCACATAAGCAGTCTATTGAGTTTTGCTTTTTGGTTGGTTGGTTGGCGGCTCATGGAACATATTTCTTCATCATTCTCAAGTGGCTTCAGAACACCAACAAGCTCCTCGAAAAGCCTTCAAGAAATACTTGCATTTGTGAACCCCTTCAGTTCTCAATGTTGGTAATACTTGTGTTCTGTTCCACAGTGAGTCGAGCTCTCATGAACCATACTAACCAGCCAAATGAGCTAGATCATTTATGTAGTCTTCTTGGACACGACTAACAGGAATATGATAATCAATAAAGCTATAGTCGTTCTGCTTCTGTATGCACGCCAAGATAACCTCTTCTTTCCCATTGTTTCTTAACCAAGTCATCCGAAGATGCTCCCTCTAGCTCCTGCTGAGACATATTTCTATCTTCGCAATGATCGATAACGATGCATATATAGCTCCTCTTGTCCACCCAAGCAACACATATACTATATGGGTAAAAGGAATTGAAGATGCTTCGAAGAGAAAAGAGAGACGTTTTATACTTTCAAATGTAAATGTATTCACAATTTGTACTATTGTATGAAATTAAGGTCCATTCTATGTACGACAAACTTGCTGGACTTGTTAGAATCTAGGTATGTATTGTAATATAAGTCCAGATTCATGTTTACCATTCTAGTCTACTATTTATCAATAAAAATTTATCGAATAAGTGATTTTAATTACATTTATGATTATTGTTATATATCTCATGTTTTACATATTTGAAACTAAGAAATGAAGAGGAAACTCATAGACTCATGATGCTATTAGCAGCCCGGTTAGAGAGGAGGATGAGGTAAAAAGCTCAACCCCTTTTGGTGTATCATATGCGCGTGCATATCGTGAAGGAACAAGTTTTCTACACCACTAGAAAACTATCTGTATATAATTGTATTTTGGCACAACTATATTTTATTAAGGTTTTCAACAACACATGTTATAACATCAGCTATTTTTAGAGTAAAATTTGTTGATTTGAAGAGGAATCTTACATTTTATGTTCACTTTCTAATGATACAAAGTGCATCTATTGTCACACGTAATATGAAATATAATTTATTTAACCCAAAAATAGATGACAAACTGCAATACAAGCATATAATTTTATTATGTTCAAATATTAAAACTATCTTTACCCCATTTACATGTCAAAATAAACAATGAAAGTACTATTCAAAAGTTAAAAATTTTCAAAGAAAACTAATAAATTGAAATCTAAATAACTGCTTCTTCTTGTTTCCTGTATTCAAAGCTCCAAATCCTTCATCTTCTTACTCACTAACTAGGATGGTGTTGTTGGAATGGAGTTGAAGCTGCTTTCATCCACTCCTGAAAGGAAGAGTTATAATTCATCAACACACACTTTAGCATGTACATAATATATAAACGATATAATAAAAAATGAATAGTTCTTTACCGTAAATGATGTGGCATAAGCACAATTAGTACTGTTCTCAATAAATCCTTGATAATATTCTGGATATTGTTGAAACTGCTGACAAATTAAATGATAAACTTTGAAAGAATTTTGTCAGTTGAAGAATAAGGTATATGAAAAGTAAGCCAACTGACATAAGCTATTATAAAAAAAAAAAATTACCATTGTATGAGCTTCGTTAGATATTGTTGTACCATTCTGCTTGGCTTCGACATTATAATTTGAATTGCACATAAAATTTTAGAAGTTATAACAACAATAACTCGCAATAGAAATAATATTCATTGTGTAAAGTAAAATTACCTTGTTTCCTTTCTCTTAAATTTCATACTTTTCGTTTGCCTTTTTTGCTTCTGAGAAGTAACTTTTTTGGTCTTTTGAGTAACTTCTAGAGCACCTTTCATTCTCAAAGATATTGGACGCCCTTTAGTTGCCGCTACTGGAGGATCAAGCAGAGTAGTATCTTGACTTTGTTCACATGATATTATTTCATAATATTTTTCACTACCTTGACCACCTGATACAACACAATCTTCCTCTGATTCATAAGGAAGTTCATCAAGTTCTTCACACAATCTCAATAATCTTTGATATGCAAATTGATAATGTTTTTTAGACCTTGTAGCTCGTTCAGAAAGTCCAATAGAATGTATCATAATGTTATTAAAACATAAGGTAGAAGATTTCAAATTTTTTGTTTCATTTGGAGGATCATTAGCTCTTTCTTTGGTTGCATTTCTATTCCATTGATCTAATAAATAATATGTCGGAAGCGAGTGAATCTGTTTCTTTATAAATACCATTTGTACATGTCTACACAGAATTCCCATGGACTCAAATTTGTGGCACGAACACACCGCTCTTTTCAATGCAAGATCCAAACTAACGATGTATGCCGACTTTTGTCTTTAAAGTTGATGCACTTTATAGATGTTTATTCCTTCCTTAACCTCAATCTTTTCACAGATAAATTTTTGAGATTGAATTAGTTCTTCTTGAAAAATCTGAAATATTTTTCTTGTATATTCCTTTACTGCTTCATCCTCCATAGGATACAAAGTTTTCAAGCTAGGCCTTGAATATTTTGTCTTGTAATCCTTCTTCCTTACTTTATCATATCTAACGTCAATAGCCTTATCATATTGCACCACAAATATACTCACTGGAGTACTAGAATTCAAATAATCTTTAAAAAATTTGTTCATACTCTCACTTCTTTGACTTGTTGACATGCCTGCACAAAAAGTAGTACGCACATATGCTGGTATCCATTTTTCACGAATTGCACATATTCTCTGCAACCAACTATTTTCTCCTAAATTATACATCTCCATTATTTCTACCCACATTGTTTCAAATTCCTCAGGAATGGTTGTACCATGAATACACCAACTAAACTTGCTACTAAAATCAGCATACTGATGATAAACATGACTTAAATATTTTGGAATCTTCTTTGTTATGTGTCACATACAAAAATGGTGTTTGCTGGTAGGAAATACTATTGCAACTGCATTTGTTATGGCAGAATCTTGATCTGTTATGATTGTATGAGGTGCAACTCCGAACATTGCCTCTTGCCAAGTACGAAGTAACCACTCAAAAGTGTCTTGAGTTTCATCCAAAGTAACAACCAAATAAAATAGACTGATAATGATTGTTAACTCCAGTAATGAAATAAAAGGCATTTTATATTTATTTGTCAGATATGTAGGATCAAAAACAACTACTTTCCCAAAATTCTTATAAGCAATCCTAGATCTAGCATCAACCCAAAAAAAATTAGCTAAATGACCATCTACATCTATTTGAATTGCATAAAAAAATATGGATTTTCATATTGACACCTTTGAAAATATTGTAGCATTAATTGTGCATCTCCTTTTTCAAGATCTTTTTGTATTCCAGTTTGCAAATAATTCTAGATATCTTGACTTGTTAAATTCAGTTGATCTACACCCCCAGCTTGATTTATCAACACTTACGCTATTTTACTTGGACGAACTCTAGAGTTATCAAGTAAATCAATAACAACACTCTGCATCCTTCTCTGGTTTCATCTCGTGGTTTATTGCTTTCTAAATTTTTCTTTGAACGAAATCCTTGCTTTGAACAGACAAACTCTTGACCAATTATTGATTTATCTTTTCTTGACTTAGTCATACGACTTCAACGCACACTAAAACTGCTACGATGAGCATAATCAAGATAAAATTTACATGAATCATCAAGTGACTGAAACTCCTTACCGATATAGGGGTCTCTTGAATTTCCAACTCCTATTTCGGAAACAATCTGTCTTGTTTCTTCCATATCACTTTCTTCTAATGGAACTTCAACTTCTGTATGTTGCTCATCTAAATTTTAGTTTTCCATTAATGCTGCAAAATACATTTATGAATGTTAGATAGCTTACAATTATGAATATGTCTATTTATTTATTTATTTATTCAACATTTGCTTTGTAAATATATTTAGTAGTGAAAGTTTAACAAATAAAATTTCTTCCCAATAATTTAAAGAGTAGAACAAAAGATTGGAGACGATATGACAATACTTTAAATGCAATATTCACCTCTCTCGACGCTATATTCACCTATTTTTAGTACATTGTATTATTTTGCTAATGAAGCTTTGTCCAAAAGGAGTTTTTTTATGCTTATAAACAAGAAAATATATGAAATTTGTTCTCGCGACATACCGTTGAATAGAAGAAGCTTGTCAAGTTTCAGAATGTTTGAAGTTCTAAAAATTATTTCTTGTTTGACGTTTTGAAGAATTACATGAGCGATGATCTTAAGGGTAAACCTACGATAAACCTAATTATTGTAATTAATTTTGGAAAGAAAATAATTTAATTACGGAACTAAATTTAGTTAGAATCCAAATAGGACTCAACTGTTAATATTCTTCTTCTTCTCTTTTTAGTAAATGGTTGCTATTTTCTTTTCTTTTTTATAATTATAATATTTTATTAAAGTAAGTTACCTGATGGTGTACAAATTTACTACATAGACGGTGCACTAAACTTAAACTCTATATTATTACACCATAATTACTCATCGTGGTAGTGGTCCAATAGGGTGTGGGCAATTGGGCATATATCTGAAGGCTACTTTGTCCAAAAATTCCTTTTTTCAGCAGAATTTATTCTCTTATTTTATAATTATAATATAATTTAACGTCTGGTCTGAATTGTCTCATTTGAGGGCTGTAAACAGCCAAACAATGCCCCATCGCTCAATTTTATTTTATTTTTGCTCTTGGGGTGGGGCCAGGGGAGGCTAATGGTGCACAAAGTTCTTGAGTACTCATCTTAACTTGTTATCTCTAATATAATGTGTCGTATTTATCACGAATTTAGATTTTCACTAAGCATGTTTTGTGATACTTGACAGTTTGTTCACAAATATTTTAAATAAGCTTTTATTATATCATATCGCTAAGAAATATTGAGGTAAAGAAAGACATAAGAGGATTGTTAAATAAAAATTTTATATTTGCTTATAGATTTAGAAGATTTATTTAATGTATTTATAGATAAATGTCATTCTATTATAAATAAATATTGTGTGCAAGTTGCTATTTTAAATAAATATACTACTCATTTAAAGATTAATAAATAAATATTGTGTGCAAGTTGCTATTTTAAAATTTTCTATATAATTAAGATTTTTCGATGACCTTCTGTATAAATCTATCAAATTTGAATATCTTTAAAAATAAAATCTTTATATATTTTTAAAATATTTTAATACGGAATAGTTTTCTTCCAATATAAATAATTCATATAGATAATTTTTATAGCATATAGTGCTTAAAGTGACATGATCGATAACATATCAAATCCAGAGGCGGCTCAACAGATCTCGTGGCCTAAGGCAAAATCATATTAAGAGGCCCTTCAATTTATTTTATAAAATTTATACACTAACAAGAAAATATATTTTCTACACAATAGATTAATCATTTAAGACAAAAGAAAATCAAATTTCACACAAAAAAAGAAATGAAGAAGAGTACAAAAAATAAAAGTGATGGATTATCAATGTTAAGCTTCAAAACTCAAATTGAAATTTTAATTTGGCTATCATCACAAATAAGAAAAAGAAAAGAACATACATAACTTAATAGTTGAAGTTTTGAGCATAGATAGTAAAAAAAATATCCAAATTTCTGATCAATTTAAATGATATAATTCTTTTTAAATGATATAACTCATTCCATTAAGTAGCACTCATTGGTGAATATCTAAAACAAATTATAAATTTTTCATATAATATACTCCCTCTGTTCCTAATTACTTGTCCACTTTTGAATTGACACACCTATTAAGAAATCAATAATTGACATAGTGAGTTTACCATTATACCCCTATTAATTATGAAGTGGATGAATTAAACACTTAATATTTTCAAGAAGTTCTATCTTTTTTTCAAAGTAATTAATTGAGGATATAATAAGTTAAAAAAAATGTCGTTTTTTGATTTGTCAAAATGGACTAGTTAGGGATAACTAAAAAATGAAATATGGACAAGTAATTAGGGACATAGTGAGTATTAAATTAAAACGAAAAGAAAACTTGTGCATGAATATTTTTGTGTTCACATAGTTTAAGAAAATATAGAAAAAAAAATGATTATGTTATCAATATATATAACTTAGTTCCAATATAAAAAGGATATACTAATTTAAAATTGGAAGTTAAAACAAATATCAAATAATGAGTGAAAAGATTATAAGAATTTATGAACTTATTGGTAAAAAATACTCTCAAACAAATAATAATAAAAAAATATACCATAACAATTTTATTTATATAAATTATATTAATATATAATAAAATTAATAATTATAATTTAAACAAATTTGGGGCCTTCAATTTTTTGAGGCCTAAGACAATGGCCTCATTGGCCAAGCCTTAGAGCCACCCCTGAATTCAAATCATCACTAGGGGTTTCAAATTTACATATCAAAGAAAAATATGGAGCGAGACTTTATTTTTACGCGACTCAAATTTTAAAGGTGGTCGTTAAAAGAACTTAATTAATGCATAACATTCTATGATAGTAAACTCATATATCATCTCACTTCAATTAGTTGATTATGTGAATTTTTATTAGTGCTCCTACTCACTGACATTTGTTGTTGTTGCGCAATAACTAGAAAGTGAATCGCAGATCCTTTGTTGTAGTTAATGCTCTAGACACGTGTTATTACTAGGACAGATTATATTGAGCATGATGACTACCATTTAGCGCAACCTATCGAATTGCTCTTTTTGTGTGGGAAGATGTGTCAATATGGATTGACCTACTTCATTTGTGTTAATTCATACCGATTATGAAATTTGATGAGTCAAGTTGGACTGATCTATTTTTTTATGGGCCACTAAAGGGTTAGTCCAACCCACAAGTATGTGGGCTGCAGAAAGTGTTGGGTCAGTTTATTTTTTTGGAAAATTACGCGTATAAGTAAATATATACTAATTAATTATTTAACATAGTTATAGTTTGTCTTAATTACAATTCACGACTCACTTTTAGTTATAATTATGAGGCCTAACTATTTAATTTTGTATAATTTGCATGTTTGTATAATTCAAAATTTGTATATTATAATTTGTATAAATTTTGTATAATTTAAAATTTGTATAATATATTTTGTATAACTGTTTACACTTCTGATGTTTGTAATTATATAAATTTGTTATTTCAAGTTTATACAAAAATAACTTAATTATACAAATGTACCCGCAAATTATACAAACCTGCGAATTATACAAATCCACGAATTATACAAATGAGGCAGCTTAAACTATAGCTACAACCTGTAAATATGCAAACTATAGCTATGGAGCATAATTAAGTTGTCACGACCCAGACCGCCGTGATTAGCACCCACACAAACCTCCGGTGGGAGAACCATTACTACAACCCAAACAAACAAATTTTACGAAAACTAAGGCATTTAAAAATACAGAAGCAGATTTAAATGACTATAAAAATGGAGTCCCCATAGACTCCAAGGTTTTAACAAACAACCAACCAAACTAATGCGAAAGAACAATCCCTAGAACCTGAAAGTTATTGTACCAAAACTCTACTAACGATAAGTCTAAGAACTAGGGGTACAACCCCGAAACTAAACAACACCTTAAACAAATAGTCTGAGTCCGAAAAGAGTGGACTTAAACAAGAGAGATCCATGACAACCTGAAAGAACTGACTCACCCTTGAATCCGGTCACGCTCAATGGTCATCTAGCTGAGGTCTATCAATAGGCGCCTGAAGATACCCTGTACTCAACAAAGAACAAGCAAGTGTAGTATCAGTACACAACCACAATGTACTGGTAGAATCACGCGGCTATCCCAATAAGTGAAACACATGTAAGTAACCACAACATTATAATCACATGCATAATACCGAACATATACAATATTAGTCATATTTTCAGGATTAACACACATTAGTTATCAATTTAAAGCAACATACAATCTTCCAATACCACTCATTATTAGATATGAACGTAATCATCACAAGTAGATACACAACACAATTCAATGGTCATCTCACGGAACCAAATTCAATGGTCCTCTCATGGAACCCAAATCCAAACTGTTAGTGTACCAGTGCGTGGTACTCGATCCAATGTTTATGCTGGAACGTGGCAACCAATCACATATTTATGCCAGAATGTGGCAATCGATCCCATATTTATGTCGAAACATCGCAATCGATGCAAGTTAGTGTGTCGGAACGTAACACCCGATCCATTCAACAACCCACAATCATAATGTATAGTCTCACAATCATACAACAAGAGGTGATTCATGACATACAATTATTCAATTATCCTCATTTACGATTAGGGTGATCAATAATGCAACATTCACATACATACATGCATTATAGTGAGCAATTACAAACATATACCACACCAACATGAAATCACAACCATCACCTACCTCAAATCCAAGCTTGAATCCCCTAAGGCACTTGAATCTTCCCTTTCCGAATTCTTTCCTCTTGTTCGTGGTCTACAAATAATTATTATAATCAAGAATCAACAATCAAATGTCTAATTATCCGGATTATAACAAACCCAATAACCCTAGATCAAACCCAAGTTCCTAATACCTAGATTAGGGCTTTTTCCACCATAATTTCCAGATAAAAACCCTTCCCCGTCGATAATTACCTAAGAAACTAAGTTTTACGGATCGAAACATGGATTCGAGGAGTGAAAACCTTACATTTAGCCTCAAGAATGGTGAAAAATACTCAAGAACTCGTCTGGGGTCGTCTCCTACCTCTCAAAGTCGAAAATTGCAGAATAAAATATTTTTGGGGTTTTATTTTCGACTTAAGTCGCGTCTGTCCCGCTATGGCGGCACCAACCCGTCACAGCGGCCCCACCCTGGCGAGAATAATCCCGTCATAGCGGCTTACATGAAACCAGTGAGTAATTTAAGAATTCCAAACCCTCATTTTCACAATACACCCTCATCCCATGACACTCAGAAAATACCTGTTCACGCTAAGTTCAGTTTCAGGAGTTCTACTTGCTCGAATTCAATTCCGTAAAGTCGTACGGGTTCCTCAACGTCTTAGCTATCTATTCATGTAATCAAAATCATAATTAAATCACCCATTTGTTACCATATTTCCCTAGACTTTACTGACTCTGATTTCATTCAAATCTGGACTAGGTTAGGAAATTCCAAGTTACTACCAAAAGTTTTCTGACCCCAAATTCTTTCTTCATTGGATTTTCCCTAACGACGAAATCAGGTCATTACAATAGATACCAATTTAACCATCACTCATCCCGAGTGATCAACTAGGGAAAACTGGCTATAGTTAGGGTAGAGTAGTATCTGAAACGTCGAATTACTGGGGATACTTGTCTTGCATGTACTTAGCTTTCGGACATCGTGATCAAGTATTTCAATTGGTTCTTCCTCACACTGAAAGTCTTGTTTAACAACACTGAGTTTCACTTTATGATATAATCCTTGTCCCCAACCAACCAATTGAATACCTATACATCCTCCCATACAATGCCTAAATGAAGTCATCACAATACTCAAGTGATAATTATTGTTGTATGTAAACTTAACTACAACAAAAACGATTCCCAACAACCACCAAAGTTGATCGTACACATGTCTACAACATGTTATCAAGGACCTTTACACAATCATCCGGACGAATCCTTTAGCACTTAAGCATGATAAAATTTTAAGTCAATACTCGCTACAAATAGAAGTAAACCTGAATTAACCAACGCACACTCATAATACCCAAACAATCATAGTTCTTAACAATATCTCCATCCCACAACATAAATTCCCATGAATTTAACTTATAACAAATTTGATCTTTAGAAATCAGATACTCATCGAGAGACATGTCCAAGCATACAGCCCTTTCAACAACACTATCGAAATGCTAGATTTAGTAATTGTATATTACCTCTTAAGAACAGTAGAATTGGCCCAATGATCCCCACATTCAACCACACATAATCCATACATGACCTCGACGACTAGAGGAATATTAAGATTGCCGGACAACCACAAATACGCATGGTAGCTCTACTATAAATTCTCATAAGCAAGGTGGTACATGTAGAATCACTAAAGTACTTTAACAACTCCAAGACAACACCAATTATGTCATTCGAAATAACCAAATCTTCCCAATATTCCCACTCAACCATGAGAACATCGCAGAATTTGGTACCCCTGATCCACTACAGGGGATCCACCCACAAAAGTGAAAACATACGAGAGCATAGCTAGTAAATCATACTCACAATACTAACAACCATTATAACACTCCGACTATTTACCTTATTATAACCCAACACTTTTTAAATGAAACCTTTCTTAGGTACTTAACAATCAATAGTAATAGACTTTACAACTCAACCCAGGTGTAAGTCCTTTCAAATGCTCAATACCGGGTACAATTGATCATTTCTCACCTTGCCAATTCATACCATGACAAAATACATCACCACAAATGTAGACTCACAATGAAAAATCTGAATTGTAATTTCCACCATATAACACAATCCCTTTCTCTATTAATATTAGCTTGTACCTTGAAGATTTTTAGGAATTCATGGATCTCCGTTTATCATTGATCGCATCTCCATTGATCTTACCATATATTTCGCTAAAATTTCAATCATACTCATTACTAAACTCAAAATCAAAACCAAGCACTTTCATCACACTCAAGCTAATGTCAGCACACTCCTTTCTCTAAGTCTTTTTCGATAATTTTTTACCAACCTGATGGATCCATGACACTATTTCCATAGTTACAACAAACCGAATGAAATCACGCGTCTTTGAACCTAATTATCTACCGCTCTAAAGATATCTCTTTAGTTTTTGTAATCAAATAAAATAGTCTTGCTCTAGCCTCTCTCTAAAGGTTGTACTACATTCTACTATATTTTCCTTCATTATAACTCTAGCTCTTTAGCATTCTATTCAAGTGGTGACCTACCATCTCTGATAATTTTCCATACAACCATGTTACTCACCAAGCATTAGGAAGCCACGACCTTGGATACTCGCAAATCGTAATTACTATACAAAATCGCTTAACCAATAATCTTATTATATAGTTGCATCCCGTCACAATCCATCACGAACTCTTATTGCCATTACGCTCCATCAGCCTTGACTATCACTACGAAGTCAACCTTTTTCATCAACACGACACCTCAAATTCATGTAAACTCATCAAATTCAAAAGACTAACCCCATTTTTATACGTACTTTGTTGCTAACATCTTCAATTGCTTCCACCCAAGTATACTCAATGGGACTTTCTTTACCTATAAGCTTGTCATTTCGGTATCAATCCACTCCCTTATGACTTAAGATAAAAACACCAGTCCTCATACTACCCCCCATCTTCTTAACAAACAAGATAGGAGCACTCCACGGAAAAGCACTAGGATGAATGAAACATTTATCAAGAAGCCCTTGGATTCGAGCCTTAAGCTCTCTTAATTCTGCCGGAGCCATACAATACGGAGGAATGGAAATAAGGCGATTGCCAATTTCCAAGTCAATGCAGAAATCTATATCTCTATCTGGAGGCATACCAAGCAAATCTGTAGGAAACACTTCTTTAAACCCAAACACCATAGGAACAGACTCAATAGAGGGAGACTTAACCTCGACATCCCAAACATGAGCCAAATAAGCCAAACAACCCTGCCCTACCAGTTTCCTAGCTCGAATGGAGGATATGATCTTAGCTAGCTTAGGCTTGTACACCCCTTCCCACTCAAATCTTTCCCTACCGGGGATCTCTAGAGTTACCGACTTAGTATTACAATTAAGCCCGGTATAATAGGGGGACAACTAAGTCATACCTAAAATTATATCAAGTTAGTCATACCCAACATAACCAAATCAACCCAAATTGGAAAATCCATAAACACAACAAGACAACACGATATACATAGGTGACTATGACTGACTCTTCAACTGGGGTAGAAACATGGATGGAGGCATCAACTATATCACAAACCACATCAAATCCCAAGACAACTGAACTGACACATACGAATAAGTAGAATATGGATCAAACAAAACAATATCCATTCGGGCACAAACAAGAGTAGCTCTTGTGACCTCTGCATCACACCCTCAAACTCGGTCTTACCTGAAAAAACATAAATATGAGCCCTGTCCTCTTGACGGGCAACCTCTTTGTCTAGATGCACTACTTATCAACCCGCATTACCATTTTCCCGTCCTTTACGGCCTGGCTAACTTCCTCCTCGTATTCACATGTTCTCCATAATTTTAACACACTTTATAACTTATATTCGATTGCTGAACACTAAATTATATCGCAGGGGTTAGTTCGAATACGATTCGGGGTCCATAATTGTGACTAGGGGAAGACAGGGGAGACAAGACTGAGATTCTGTCTCGCCCTGTCCCGCTCTAGAGGGAGAAATCCCGCACTAGCGGTCTCGCCGTGGCGGGGAAAATCCTGCCCCAGTGGCCCTGACGGAAACAGAACCACTGCCAATAATTTTTGGGGTTCCTCTCTTTTCTATATTTCCCTTAGATTCCTCGGCTATAACTAGATAATTAAGAAAATCCCTTTAGCTAGGTCAATCATTATCTACCCCCGGTCAACCTAACGAAGTACGCACTTTAGAATCCTTTTACATCGTTCAACACTACCACACACATATCCCCAGGATACACCCAGACTCTCACACAGTTATCAGTTGGTTGCAACGCACGTCCTGATTTTTCGCTTATGAACCACATCGTAATTTATCTAGACCCTTGCACCTAATCTCATGATGACATCCTTTTCACGACAAGTTTTATGACACTCAAGCAGTTACAACTTGCAGACAAGTCCAAATTGTTTAATCAGTTCGTTCCATAGACGACCTTTATTAATTATCTATGCCATATATGACCCCTAAGGCCAGATACCAATTGGAACCTTCTCAGTTCCAATTAACTTGCATGTTTCTCTTCAGTCGGGATTACGACGTCTAGTTCACTTCATTGAGATACCAATTGGACTCAACTCATACCACAAGCGACAATAGTAGCTAGCGAGCCTCACAAAACTGCTAATTTCAATCATAGAACTTGGTCGAACCCTATTTTTAACCACCTCAATCTTTAACTGATGGTAACTAGACCTTAAATCAATCTTAGAGAAAACTGATACACCTTGTAATTGGTCAAAAAGATCATCTATTCAAGGCAATGGATACTAGTTCTGAATGGTGACCCTGTTCAACTGTCGGTAGTCTATACACATCCTCTCTTTCTAATGATGGTGTTACCACTTTTGTTGCTCTAGTTCGGACCATAGAGTGAAGAAAGACATATATCAATTTGTATCATCCAGTTATCAATTGGATTCAAGTCATAGCATGAAGAAGTAGAAAGAAGTGAGTTTTTCCTAAAGTCCTATAGCCTCTCGAAGAAAAGTACGGACTTCATCGTACCGTTCCGCAAGACTCTACTAGACTCATTTTTGTACAATGAGATCAACAAACCTAGGGCACTGATACCAACTTTGTCACGACCCAGACCGTCGTGATTGGTTCCCACACAAACCCTCCGGTGGGAGAATCATTACTACAACCCGAACAAACAAATTTTATGAAAACTAAGGCATTTAAAAATACGGAAGCAGGTTTAAATGACTATAAAAATGGAGTCCACATAGACTCCAATGTTTTTAACAAACAACTAACCAAACTAATGCGAAAGAACAACCCCTAGAACCTGAAAGTCATTGTACAAAAACTCTACTAACGACAAGTCTAAAAACTAGGGGTACAACCTCGAAACTAAACAACTTAAACAAATAGTTTGAGTCCAAAAAGAGTAGACTTAAACAAGAGAGATCTATGGCAGCCTAAAAGAACTGGCTCACCCTTGAATCCGGTCACGCTCAATGGTCACCTAACGGAGGTCTATCAATAGCCGCCTGAAAATGCCTTGTACTCAACAAAGAAAAAGCAAGTGCAGTATCACTACACAAGCACAATATATTGGTACGATCACGCGGCTATCCCAATAAGTAAAACACATACAAGTAACCACAATATTATAATCACATACATAATACCGAGCATATACAATATTAGTCATCTTTTCAGGATCAATGAAGCATCACACGTTCTCAATAATACACATTGGTTATCAATTTAGAGCAACATATAGTCTTCCAATATCAATCATCATTAGATATGAACATTATCATCACAAGTAGATATATAACACAATTCAATGGCTCTCTCACGGAACCCAATTCAATGGTCCTCTCATGGAATCCAAACTGTTAGTGTACCGGTTTGTGGTACCCGATCCAATGTTTATGTCGAAACGTGGCAACCGATCCCATATTTATGCCGGAACGTGGCAACCGATCCCATATTTATGCCGAAACGGGGTAACCGATCCAAGTTAGTGTATTGGAACGTAACACCCAATCCATTCAACAAGCCACAATCATAATCACAATGTATATTCTCACAATCATAAAGCAAGAGGTGATTCATGACATACAATTATCAATTATCCTCATTTACGATTAAGGTGATCAATAATGCAACATTCGCATACATATATACATTATAGTGAGCAATTACGAACATATATCACACCAACATAAAATCACAATCATCACCTACCTTGAATCTAAGCTTGAATCCCTTAAGGCACTTGAATCTTTCCTTTCCAGATTCTTCCCACTTGTTCGTGGTCTACAAATAATTAATATACGCAAGGATCAACAATCAAATGCCTAATTATCTGGATTATAACAAACCCAATAACCCTAGACCAAACCCAATATCCTAATATCCAGATTAGGGATTTTTCCACCATAATTTCTAGATCAAAACCCTCCCCCATCGATAATTACCCAAGAAACTAAGTTTTACGAATCAAAACACGAATTCGGGAAGTGAAAACCTTACATTTAGCCTCAAGAATGGTGAAAAATGCTCAAGAACTCGTATGGGGTCATCTCCTACCTCTCAAAGTCAAAAATTACAGAATAAAACATTTTTGGGGTTTTATTTTCGACTTAAGTCGCGTCTGTCCCGGTATGGCGGCCCCAACCCGTCACAGCGGCCCCGCCCTGGCAAGAATAATCCCGCCACAGCGGATTGCACTGAACCAGTGAGCAATTTAAGACTTCCAAACCCCCATTTTCACAACACACCCTCATCCCATGACACTCAGAAAATACCCGTGCACGCTAAGTTCAGTTTCAGGAGATCTACTCGCCCGCATTCAATTTCGTAAAGTCGTACGGGTTCCTCAACGTCTTAGCTATCTATTCATGTAATCAAATTCATAATTAAATCACCTAGTTGTCACCAGATTTCTTTATACTTTACTGACTTCGATTTCGTCCCAATTTGGACTAGGTTAGAGAATTCCAAGTTACTACCAAGTTTTTTCTGACCCCAATTCTTTCTCCATTGGCTTTTCCCTAACGACGGAATCAGGTCGTTACATAAGTTTATTATAGTGGCTATTTGGGAAAGTTCCTCTTTAAAAGAATATATTTTTATAATTTTTTAAATCAGATTACAATTTAAAGATACTATCATAAATATCGATAAGACAATATTATATGGTGTTAGTATTAGTACTTGTTAATCAAATGCACAAATAAAATTATCTTTATAATATTTATTAAATTTGGTTTCAAGTAAAAATATAAATAGCTAAAAAGAAATATTAACTTAATTTTATAAACATAATTGTATTTAAAATTTTTAAATAATTTTGAGTTTGAATTTTGTTATTTTTTATACTTGGTTTTATTTTATTTTTTAAATATTTTTTATTTGGCCACAAATTGACCCTACCCATATTGCTGAAGCCTCACAAATCAATAGATTTATTCAAATCGGGTTGAAAAGCCATTTTCTTACATAGGTTTCAAAAATCTTAGCTCAACCTTATTAAATTACAGATTAGATCAAGCCAGTCCAATGGGGTTAACCCATATTGACGACTTTACTTGTGGTTCTATTTAGTAGACATATTAACTAATGTATGGTGAAAAGATAATAACACCTCATTGGGATTAAAAATAAATATGAATAATTTAGTAAAAAAAATAATAAAAATTTAATGAATTGCAAAAGGAAAACTCTCCCGTCTATTTTTAGTTGTTCGGGTTTGACTTGACATATCCCTTAAACAATGCAATTGATAAATGGGTTGATAATTTAAATATACAATTTAAGCGCATAAATAACTCCTATATAACAATAGTTTAACTTTTCACCACATAACAATAGAATTTTACAAAACAAACCAAACCAAAAAAAAATTGGTAAATTAGAATACAACAACACAAGTTTCTATATTAAATAAGATTTCATTCCTTAATTTCCTCTCGTTCTGTTATTTACCTTCCACAAATTTCTTAATTATTAATTAATGTTTTTCTCTTATAACCTCAAAAACAAGTATTGTAATCAAAATGGAACTCTCTATCCCTTTGATAATCGTATCAATGACGGAAAGCAACGATGTATCAATTTTAATTTAGCATGATGGAAGATGGAGTGTAAGAAGTATGCATCCATTTTTAATTAGTTTTTTCGAGTTTAATTGTTAGAATATATAGTTTGATTTTGATTGTTTTAAGGTTTTTGGTTGTTTTTATTGCTTGCTTTTTTATTAAATCGATGTGTTAATATAGGGGCTACTTAGGTGCTTAAATTGTACATTTAAGTTTTTAACCCTCTACATTCTTATTTATTTGTCAAATATTTGTTAATTTTATTTCTCTTTTTACTTGTTATTTTTGGCAAATCAAGAAAAGACAATATTTTTTTTCCTATTATACCCTCAATTTATTAACATTGAGTTAATGTCTTTTAAAAATACAGTGAGTAAATATGCTTGAGACTCTATCAATTATAGGGGTAAAATGGTAAACTTACTATATCAATCATTATTTTTTTAATAGATGTGTCAAGTCAAAAATTGACAAGTAAATAGAGACATAGAAGTATTAATTAGTGCATTTATTAAGTAGAATTCATATCATATGACATAGGGAAAAAAAGCATGAAATCCCAAAATTAAATAACTCATGAACTTGTTAGGGCATTTTCCATGTTCTTACCCATTCCTTGCAGCCCAACATCATACTTGTCGACCAAATCCTCCAATCTCATCCCTTCAACTGGATGAACGGTGATAAACCACTCAATCTCACATCCATCTTGACCATCAACTCCATTTGGGACAATCTTGACCGTTGAAAAATATGACTTAAACCCAATGTTACAATCAACCATCTCATAACTTAATATCCTCTCAATTGGATTAATAGCCACCAACCTCTCCTTGGACCAACCGCTCACCGGGGCTTCTCCGGTGACAACACCAGCACTCTCCGGAGGGAGAGAGAATCCGGTACAGTATCGTATGCAACCGACCTCGCCATTTTCGCCGTGGATGCCATAACATGTTGACAAGCTAGGAAACCATTTGTTTAGGCCAAAAAAATCTTTGAAAAGAGAAAATATTTGGTTTGCACTTGCCTTTTGTAATGTTGTTGAGACTTTAGCTTCCCACTTTGGTTGTGAATCCTTTTGTTGCTCCATTGTAGAAGATGACTTTAGATCCAATTTATTCATTGTTGGAACACTATATATATGGAATTTTCTGTATGTCACGTTTCTCCAAGGTCGTATTAGGACAGCTAGTAATGTATTTATTTTTGGTTTGGTTTGTTTCTCTTTCTGTAGTTGGAAAGCACATTAAATGCGTCTAATTCAATATTATGTCAATTGTTGAGATTTAATAAAGAAAAATAGTTAAGGACATATATTAAAGATTATATTTTATTATTATTTTCAAATTATTCTTCTAGACAAATGTAAAGTAATTAAGAACTAGAACTTCATTACATTAAGGATAAATATGAAAAAAGTTCCAACAGTTCTTTTAAACTTTAAATAATTCTTTTATTTTGAATTGTAAAAAAAATATCAAATATTTATGGACCAAAGGAGTACCAAATTTTGTTGGGCCTAGCTACAATGGTTGTGGGCTCTCTACACATGGCCTAGGGAAGGACCCCGCTAGAGATCTAAGTGGGTGGTGAGTAGTGGGTGCGTTTAGTATTTTCTTACAATGAAAAAGAAATGAGAAAATACATGACGCAAGTTATCGATCGAGGACATGATTTTAGATAAGAGGGATGTAGAGGATACATATTAGGATAAAAGGTTACTAGGTAGTATAATATTCTCTTGCTTAGGGTGATTGTGTATGTTATTGTATTGGTTGTATTACTGTAGTTCTTGATTTTGAGTTCATCATTGTTTTTAATAATCTATTCTAGTATATGTTGTTTATTGTGTACCTATAATCGTATTATTTTATTGTTGTTGTTGCTCCCTTCTTGTAGACTTAGCATTATTTTCTTCTTCTTTGTTTTTGGAAATTAATTCTAAATTTGCTGTGTTTTAGCCAGAGGTCTTTTGAAAGCCACTCTACCTCACAAAGTAATAATAAAATTTGTGTATATTGAATCTTTCCTTAGATTTTATTTATAAAATTTTACTGAGTATATTATTATTATTATTATGGACCGGAGGGAGTAATAAGAGGGAATAAGCAGCAGGTGGGCGGACTAAAGTAACAAAAGACCAGTACACTTTATTCTGTTCCTGTTTTCTTTTTCTTTTGTATTATATTTAAATAAAGAAAATACAATAACAATAATAATAATTGTTTTTTTCTTTTATATTGTATTATATCCGTAATAGTTTCTCTTAACTTTTTTAACATGATTCACCTTTTACAAAAATAGTGCAAAATATTCATTGGAACTGGGAACCATCTATTTTAATTTTTGTTCCTTTACTTTTCTAGTTTTTGTAAATATTAATATAAGAGTCTATTATTTAACTTATTGTAAAGTTGGGGCTCTCTTTATTTTGACCCATAGGGTGTTTTGGCAGGAAGGAAAATGTTTTCTAACTTTTTCATATTTGATTAGCTTAAATATTTCGGAAAATATTTTTCCAATCAATGTCGTGTGTCGAGGTTAGGTCTCGGGTCGAGGTTAGGTATCGAGGTCGAGTCTCGAGTCGGGTATCAAGGTCGGGTCTCAGGGTAGGGTCTCGGGTTAGGATTGGGATCGAGTCTCGGGTCAGGTTTAGGGTCGGGTCTTGGATCGAATGTCGGGGTCGGGTCTCGGGTCGAATGTTGGGATTGGATTTTGTTTCAAAAGTTGGATCTTGAGTCGGATGTTAGGGTTGGAAGTCGGGGTTGTGTCTTGGGTCGAGCGGGGTTGGGTCATGGGTTTGTTCTTGGGATCTTGTCCTAATTCGGGTCACGGTCGGGTTTCAGTTCAAATATCAGGTCCCGTGTCGGGAGTAGGGATTAGGTTCCGAATCGAGTGTCAAAGAGATTATCGGGGTTGATTTTCACATTATAAATTATTTTTCTAAAAAGTATTTTCTACTCTAAAAAAAAAATTAAAGATATTTTCTAAAAGATGTTTCTCATTCACCAATCATAAACTAGAAAATATTTTCCACTCACCAACCAAACATGAGAAAATAAGTTAGAAATTAACTTATTTTTCGAGAAAAACATTTTCTAGGAAAACATTTTAATTTCCTTCCTACACACCCATAGCTATTGAATTTTGCACCTTTACCGATGCAAAATAAATAAAATTTATTATTAATCTCAGATTTGAAACTCCAAATGAAGCACAACTAAAATTACATACAGTACTAGGAACTTGTAAACTAAAAGACTTTTTTTAGTAACCAACTAAATGATATAAGCATTGGTAGTGAATTTCACACTTTCACTTGAAAATTTTAAGTAAAGCCCTATTGAATAGAAAAATCAATTGGGATTGCTAAAAAAAGCTAATTTAAATTAGGATTTTAAGTTAAACCACTACAAAGAAATATATTTAGTCATTTATTTATTAGAAGATCCGTGACTGGTTACCTGACATGTGCTTTAAATTTTTGTATTTAAAAGGTGAAATCGTGAAGTTCTTAATTCTTTTTTGTGATTTTTTGGGTTTTTCGGTGAGAGTCAATATAAAATTCTTGGTAATATATAGATGAAGTATATCTATTGAGTATTGATGTGATCATCATTTTTAAAACATTACAAGTCGTCGGGTACAAGTGTATTGATATTATTTATACTCATATATTGTGTTTAACAGGTTTATTAGACAAGATTTATCTATTGGAACAAGGTTGCAAACTTTATATCAAAGCTGTTGTGGAACTTAAGTCATAAAAATGACAAGCATTGAATAAGATGGGGGCACTCTTCACTATATCAAGGGACAACTTATATGGAATGTCCTACCAAAACGAGCTTATTGGGTTCGTGTTGTGTGGGCCCATTCAGAGAAAGCGCTCTCTATTAAAAAAATTCATATTCACAGTTCGAATTGAAATTTCAGGCTAAGGGAGAAGCAGTCTTATCCATTGCACCACATTTGATGATCAGAAAGTTGGTTATACATATGGTGAATTCATGGAATTGCAAGCTTTCTCCATAGAGAAATTCTACAAAGCATTACAACTTGTTTATCTTAAGGTCTCTTCAAGAAAAATGATATGTAACAACTTTAGTGTAACTAAATCAAAGAATTGATATAAATATAAATATAAAACATTACTACCTCCGTTGTAATGACCCGAACTATCGTTATTTTGGAGAAACAAAAATTCGAGAAATTCTGGGCCATTGTCCCGCCAGAGTAGGCGTGTTGCCGCTAGATTGGCAGGGCCAGGGCGGGGTAAGTTGGTGCCAGAGCGGGATAGGTTAGGCAGAACGTAAATAAAGCAAATTTTTATTTTCTCATCCTTCCTAAAATACCTAATTAAGTCATAAAACACCTTAGAAACCCCTAAAAAGCTGTTGCAAGCTTGGGAAGAAGGGAGAGAGAGCTTTCTAGCGTGAAGATGTCGATAGATTGCGAATTTCTGGTCAAGATCACCATCACAAAATTCCGGAAACAAGAATCAAAGACCAAAACTCCATGCAGCTGCTTGGCACCCAAGTAGGCTAGGTTTATGAATTGAGTAGTTTAAATCTATGCTTACTGCGTAACATATGTGAATCGATGGTAGGATTTATGCGTAGGCCTTCGTGCACCGAATGATTATTGATTTGAACCCTAGAAAAAAGCCTTAGATGATGAATTAGGGCTGAGTATGATCGAATTAGGGTTGCATGATGTGTATTAATGAATAATCCATTGTAGGTGATGATTATGATTTTATGATTATGTGATGTATGTTTGTTTTTGCTTCATTATGATACATGTATGTATATGAATGTTGCAATTGATCACGCTTGTTGTAAATGAGATAGATGAATGATGGTTACCATGAAATTATGACTTAAATGTATGACCTTAAGGATATACTTGTGATTATGATTGTGGTGTGTTGAATGGATCAGTTGCCATGTTCGGCATAACTAATTTGGATCGGTTGCCACGTTCCGACATAATCATAGGATCGGGTACCACATTATGGTATGCTAACTGTTTTGGGTTTGGGCTCCATGAGAGGGCCAATGACTTGTCATAATTGTGTATTTTGAGGAAATGTGAAGTTGTTCATTGTTTGTATATGTTGATGATATTGTATATGTTCAATAGATGCATGAGTGGTGGTGTTGACTTATATATGTTGCACCTAGTGGTAAAAGTTATAAACGGCTTATATTAGATTGTTCTGTGTGTTTAGCAAACTTATAGGATAAAGTGTTCAAGGGGCGAGAAATGGATAGTAAGGATTGTTCGTGTGTCGTAATGGCGGGAGGTAGAGGTAGTGTACGTGATGAAATATGCGTAAGTGGACTTCACCTTGGGGAAAGAGATTAGGTTTAGGGGTAAGGAAGTTTGATGTAGTGTACTATGCGACCATTGTTGAGTAATGTGACGAGGGAGTAAGGGTACGAAGTGAGCGGTTAGTTGGAATACTTGTGGGTGTAATTGGGGATTTGCTAATGTGTGAGAACAATTAGGCTATGATCAAGCACCTAGTAGGTAGGTTGATTGAGAAGGATATTAGTAGTCAGTGTACTAGTGTATATTGGAGGTATTTCAAGAGAGGGTGAAGGTGGAGAAGCGAGTGGTTTATTTCATGATCTTACTAGTCGGTTTCTTATATTATGCGGTGGGCGTCGGGTTGAACGATGATGCCTACCAGTACGTGTGTTTGTATTGATACTACTCTTTCTATGTCTTTTGACATAGTCTGGTTGCAGGATCGGTGAGGTTTCATTAGATGAAGACAAAGAAAATCTCCAGCAGTTTCTATTTTTCCTTTCGCATGGTGGGAGCTGTGTCTTTTAATTATCATGTCTAGTTGTACTCTTAATAGCTCTTGTACTTGTTTAGACTAAATCATTGGGAGTGTTAATTACTTTACAAGTCTTAACTCGAAATTGTTTTAAAGGTTTTTAATAAAGAATTCTGTTAGTATGTTATTTCCGTTTATTTAATGTTCTGCATGTTTTAAGTTGTTGGGATATAAGGGTTCTCCTACTTAGGTGGTAGTATGTAGGTGCCCACACGGCCCGGTGGGTTGGGTCGTGACAAATTGAGCAAAATGTGGATTAGACTCCTGCGGATTGGTGTGTTGACGTCCACATCTAATCCTTAGAAGGCTAGGAAGTAGTTCCGCTTATTCTCTCCTTCTGTGTGAGTGTCGCTTGTAGTATGAGTTGAGCCCAATTGGTATCTCTCGATTCCAATTAGTATCTCAACAAAGTGAACTAGATGTCGTGAATACAACTAAAGGGATACCAACAAGTTAATTTGAACTGGGAAGGTTCCAATTGGTATCTAGCCTTAGGGGCTGAAAAGGGCATGGATGACCAACAATGGTCATCTACATAACGAAATAACTAATAAACGGAATTTGCCTGTGCGCGGTGTTTTGGAATCTGTGATTGCATGCTTCTTGATGATGGAATTATCTATGAATGTAAACTTGAACTTGTTGAATGTGATGATGTGATTACGTGTACTATAAATGCATGCTTGAACCTTGCTATGTGCAATGACTGTGTGAATGTTTGGGTGTATCCTGGGGGTGTGTGGGTTGTGGTGCTAAAATAATGTGGATAAATTTTGGTTCGTATATAATGGGACCACAATGATTTTCCTAGCAGGAGGAGTATCCTAAAAGTTTAGGGTAAAGCTGGGCACCTTTGGGAACTTTTAGAAAAGAGAAAAATCCCAGAAAATTTTTTTCCAGGTTCTGTTTCCATTTTGACCGCTAGGGCGGGATTATTTCGGCCAGGGCAAGACTATTCCTGCCATACCGGGGCAGGGCAAGGCAGAACCTCAACCTACCTCCCTTGTTTCTCCTAACCACAATTTCAGACCCCGAATGGTATCCGAATTCACCCCTACCAGTCTATCAGTGTTCAGCAGCAGAGTTAATAGATCGTAACACCTTAAGATTTAATATGATGTTGCATTAGGCAACAAATACCAATATCCTTATGCTTACAAAAACTTAAGCGAGTCAGAAGATAAAAGCAAGTTGTCTAAAAATTTACAAGCCAAAAATGGTGAAATATTAGTCAGATCAAGAACCCTCAGACTAGGTGGTGTCCATGTCGGAGTCAAGGTCCTCTGGGGGTATCACGCCAGCTCGGGCCTCATTCATCATAGGGAACTACGTGTAGTCCTTCGTATCGAGTCGGGGAATCTCCTTGCCAAGGGCAACACAAGAAAAGATAGTCTTAATAGTTTTCCACATTCAGGCCATCAAGCGATCCCTCTCCACACCCTTCCTCCTCTCCTAGCGCAGCTGGCGACGAAGTATCTCGATCTCTAGGGCAGTGCTGGGTGGAACCGGTGTGAGGTCGGCATAGATGCTCCCCATCCTCTTTCGGATAGCCTCCAGATCCTCTTCGACATGTGCACCTGAGAGTGGGTCCTCGTCGTCTGAATCCACGGCCGTTTTACTGCTGCTAGCCCTGCCCGTCTTCCTCCTCTTGCTCCTAAAAATAGAGCTCTGTCTGAACAAAAGAGGTTGAAAAAGGAATCCATAGGAAGTACCTCATCGGCATAAAAAAGTGCCACTCCCGCCCACTTGCACAGCGCAGTAATAAGTCTCAATAGAAAGACAGTCTTCTTGTTACCCTCGTAGAACATCTTCCACTCTGAAATTATTTGCGCCCCCACATTTAACTGAATACCCTGTATTGCGCACACCGCCACCAGAGCCCGAGAAAAGGTCACGTTTGTACGGTTGCCTAACAAGCGAATCCTCCTAGTTATCAAGTGTAGCCACCTCTTAGCATTGGGTGACCATCTGTGCTAGTAATATCCTCCGCAGTAGCCCAGTATATCTGATCCCGGCGCGCAGGCTCAACCAAAGTGTCTCTCAGTCACTCCAGATTCATCTCCCTTAGCTTGGCCTCAAACTCCGCATTTGAGACATCGGGCAACTCTAATACTTCATTGATGGCAGTGGCATTCAAGGGGATGTCAACTTCCCAAACACGGATGACAGGGTAAGAGTCATCCTAGCAGACAGTAGGGAGGATGGCATAAAACTCCCTCACCCAAGTGGAACGTGCATATGGAGGAGCCTCGGTCAGCGGAGCCCATTCGAACTTCATCAGGCAAGTATGAAATGCATGCATCTTCTCCTCTAGCTTGAGTAATAGAAAGCCACTCTCACAACAGAACCCCATGTTGCGGTTGTCGTGATGCATTTCCCGACTCACGGCATCGGGAAATCGGACGAATGGTAAGTGTTCGTCATTCTGATATGTCATTTAGAGAGCCTGCAATAAGTTGAATATAAGTTAGAACATGATGGGATAGTCGGATGAGGCTAAAATAAAAATAAGAGAAAAGTATGTGTTAAAGAGTAGGTTACTGCCTGGCGTATTCCGCCACAGTGGCCATAATCCCACTTTGGTGGGGTTATGAAGGCCACCATAGCGGGATAAAAACAGCCAGAGCGGCCTTCATCTAGGACGAACACCAGGCGCAACAATGGCGCCTCTTCGCCCCAAAATCATCTTTTTCGACAAAATTTTAGCTAATCAGAGTAAGTAAAACTACCCTAGAACCTACTTATGCAATTATTTCGGCAAAATAACTCCTAAATGAGGCCTAGACTGGAATTTTGCACCAAGAGACCCTTCAACTTCCCCTACCCATTTTTGTATCAATTTAATCGTATGTTTACGAAATTCTTACCCCCAGGACGTTGTGGGAACATTAGGGATGTAAGGGAAGTGCCTGGGCTACGTTTATTATATCAATCAAGCAACCTAGTTCAATTTCAAAATAACTACCCCAAAACCATTTCTAAACACTCAAATAGCAGCATGCAATTGTTGTTTAATCAAGTAATGAAGTAAAGAGCGTAAGAAACGAGAATTTCCCTTGAGTTTTGACGTTTAGATGAGAGTAATCAAGAGGATTTTGGTAGAGTTTTGGGAGTTTAAGGGAGAAATGGGAAAAACATTTCCCTTTTTCCCCCTTTATTGTCTCCCGATCTCGCGCCTTAACGGGAGATCCTTGCCACATCGAGAAGGCTACCGCCTTGGCGGGTCAGTTGTGTAGTTTCAACCGTTTCGTTTCTTCGTGTGTTGCCTTAATTTTCTCCAAGTCCTTGAGTATAGTACCTTTCTTGTGTCGACTAGATAATCAGACATCATTCCTCGTGGTTCCGCAATAGCACTATTCTTTAGTTAGGGGGTACTCCAAAAATAGGGCGTGTGATTATCCGGTGTTAATCGTTCGGGGACGAACAAGGAGCAAATTGGTATTTATTGTAACGACTCAAACCGTCGTTATTTAGGAGAAACAAAAATTTGAGAAATTCTGGGCCATTGTCCCCCCAGAGCGGGTGTGTTGCCACAAGGGCGGGGTAAGTTGGTGCCAGAGAGGGATAGGTGAGGCAAAACGTAAATAACGCAAAATCTTATTTTCTCCTCCTTCCTAAAATACCTAATTTAGTCGTAAAACACCTTAGAAACCCCCAAAAAGCTGCTGCAAGCTTGGGAAGAAGGGAAAGAGAGATTTCTAGCGTGAAGATGTCGATGGATTGCGAATTTTCGATTAGGATCACCGTCACAAAATTTCAAAAACAAGAATCAAAGACCAAAACTCCGTGCAGCCGCTTGGCACCCAGGTAGGCTAGGTTTATGAATTGAGTAGTTTAAATTTGTGTTTACTGCGCAATATATATGAATCGATTGTAAGATTTATGCGTAGACCTTTGTGCACCGAATGATTATTGATTTGAACCCTAGAAAGAAGCCTTAGACGATGAATTAGGGTTGAGTATGGTCGAATTAGGGTTGCATGATGTGTACTGATGAATAATTCATTGTAGGTGATGGATGTGATTCTATGATTGTGTGATGTATGTTTATTCTTGCTTCATTATGATACATGTATGTATATGAATGTTGCATTATTGATCACACTTGTTGTAAATGAGATAGATGAATGATGGTTACCATGAAATTATGACTTAAATGTATGATCTTGAGGATATACTTGTGATTGCGATTGTGGTGTGTTGAATGGATCGGTTGCCACATTTCAGCATAACTAACTTGAATCAGTTGCCACGTTTTGGCATAACTAACTTGGATCGGTTGCCACATTCTGGCATAATTATGGGATCGGGTACCACGTTTCGATATGCTAACTGTTTTTGGGTTTGTATTCTATGAGAGGACCAATGACTTGTCATAATTGTGTATTTTGAGAAAATGTGAAGTTGTTCATTGTTCGTACATGTTGATGATATTGTATATGTTCGATAGGTGCATGTGATTATATGGTGGTGTTGACTTATATATGTTGCACTTAGTGGTAAAGGTTATGACGGCTTATATTAGATTGTTCTGTGTGTTTAGCGAACTTGTAGGGTAAAGTGTTCAAGGGGCTAGAAATGGATAGTAAGGGTTGTTCGTGTGTCGTAATGGCAGAAAGTAAAGTTAGTGTATGTGATGAAATATGTGTAGGTGGACTTCACCTTGGGAAAAGAGATTGGGTTTAGGGGTAAGAAAGTTTGATGTAGTATACTATGTGACCATGGTTGAGTAATGTGACGAGGGAGTATGAGTATGAAATGAGCGGTTAGTTGGAATGCTTGTGGGTGTAATTGGGGATTTGCTAATGTGTGAGAACGATTAGGCTATGATCAAACACTTGGTAGGTAGGTTGATTGAGAAGGATGTTAGTAGTCGGAGTACTAGCGTATATTGGAGGTATTTCAAGAGAGGGTGAAGGTGGAGAAGCAAGTGGTTTATTTCATGATCGTACTAGTCGATTTATTATATTATGCGGTGGGCGTCGGGTTGTCCGATGATGCCTACCAGTACGTGTGTTTGTATTGATACTACTCTTTCTATGTCTTTTGACATAGTCTGGTTGCAGGATCGGTGAGGTTTCATTAGATGAAGACGAAGAAAATCTCCAACAGCTTCTATTCTTCCTTCCGCATGGTGGGAGCTGTGTCTTTTAATTATCATGTCTAGTTGTACTCTTAGTAGCTCTTCTACCCATTTAGACTAGATCCTTGGGAGTGTTAATTACTTTACAAGTCTTAACTCAAAATTGTTTTAAGGTTTTTAATAAAGAATTCCATTAGTATGTTATTTCCGTTTATTTAATTTTCTGCATGTTTTAAGTTGTTGGGATATGAGGGTTCTCTTACTTAGGTAATAGTATATAGGTGCCCGCACGGCCCGATGGGTTGGGTCGTGACATCCGTCTATTTAATTGTCATAGTTTTCCTTTTTAGAATCAATTTATAAAAACATTGAATAATATTTTTTGATATTTTTTTAATCATATTGATATGCAAAAAATTACAATTTATAGTACTTTTCGTATAGTTTTTGAATATCTAAATCTTTTGTTTAAAATATCGAATTAATGTAATCTCATTTAACCTTAAAAATTAGTTAAATTGAATTTCGAAAAGTGTAACATAACAAATAAAAGTGAACGAAGGGAGAATTAAATTATACATTTTAAGCTATCTTATTATATTTGTTATAAGAAATATTGAAGTTAGCGTAAAGTTGATTTGACTAATTCGCATAAAATATTTATACACTTCCTCTCTTGCAGGAGGGGAATTAAATAAGTTAGGTCCTTTTCCAAAATTCTAAGTTACAATAAGATTGTAAAATCATGAGATGTCAACAGCCAAAAAGGTAAAGGGGTTGCAATTTTCATGTTAAAACAGTCGCAATTAGTTAGTCTGCCATTTACTCCAAATTCTTTTCACCTTTTAACGAACTAGCTAGTTTTGATGACATACATTGCGTTTTTAAAACCACTTCCTCTTTATTAATTAGTAAAGAGTCAATCATTCATTATTTTCATTGAAGGGTGTGCAACGGATCATTCTTTTTTGAGGATGGCTTCATTCAAGTATGAAGAAAATAGAGTGTATATAAATTTTATTCCAGCCTCATGAAGTAATAATAATATTAATAATATTTTTTTCTAAACTATCTTCTTAATCTTTTATTTTAATTTCATATCTAAACTATTGAGAAGGTAAAAAACATATTTAAATTATCACTTATCAGTTTGAGAAACACACATCAATACTGGCTCAAAGAAACGGTGTATACATGCACTTAGGCGCGTCTGACCTTATATTTTCATCGATGTGGCTTCTTCGTTTTTTTGCTGACACGTTTTTATTTTAAAAAATATTTTTTGATTGATTTTTATGACTCTACTCTCTCCTATGGGTGTATAAAACCGAACAAAAAACTTAACCAAATCGCAAATCGAGTCAAATTGAAAAAAAAACCCGACTAGTGGTTTGGTTTGACTTGGTTTGGTATTGAAAAAAAAACAACCCGAGACCAAACCAACCCGACATTATATATATAATTTTAAAATTTATTTTATACATAAAAATATTTACTTTGATATAATTTTTAAATATTTCTTATATTTTTTCATAGTTTTTATCTTTTAATATATTATTTCAAGTTTGAAACTTAGAATTCTGAATGGTCCAATAAAGATTATAGTCCACAGATGTTGGTTATTATAATAAAGCTTAAATCAAAATCAAATTAATGGTAATGCAAAAAGAAAATCAATTCAACACTAAGAATGACAATAATATTGAATATTTGTTCTTTAGTTTTACATTGATTTAGACGATTAAAAATACATAATCAGATTTTAATTTTCTTTAATATTTAGTCATGTAACTAATACTTATTGAACTTATTTTAACATGATTTAGTACTTTTAAATTATGATCATTTTCATTATGACTTGTTAATTTGCAATATTTATTTTACGCGATTTCATTTTTATTATTTTTGTTGGATATTTTAGTGTCATTAATCATATCATATTTTGTGTTAATATTTTAAGAAACACCTTAAATAATTGTATTTTGGTAGGACTAAAGAAATATTTGAAGTACAAGTACATTATATGTTTGTATGAATACTTTACTGGAAAAACCCGAAACAATCTGAAAAATCAAAAAACCCAAAAAATCCTAAAAAAACCGAGCTTGAAAACCCCGAATTTTATTGGTTTGATTTGATTTATAAATTTAAAAATCCGACACAAATGATTTGATTTGATATTTGAAAAACCCGAACCAACCTGATCATGTACACCTCTACTCTCCCCTTCTTTTTCTTCTTCATTTCTTCACTTCTATTACATATTTTTTTCAACCTTCTCATCCTTCTCCTTCTTCTATATTTATCTACATTCTTCTCCATTTTTTTATACGCTAATGTAATTTATTCTTCATTTTAATATTTAACTTGTTGCCATGGTGAAATTGTTCTCCATGTGATAATTCATATGACAATCTTTTTTTATCTAATAAAAGAGAAAGTGTAACTTACATATCATCACATATTATTTGAGGTATATTCTCAAACTTATGAGTCATGTTTAGGTGTGTTTTTCACACTTCTAATAATTTAAGTGTGAAACTAAAAGAAGAAAGGATAATTTAAATATGTTTTTGACACTTCACTCTTTTCTGAAAGATCCTCGGCTTAAGTAATCACAGTAATAGCAACTTAGGTGCATGCCACGCGACCTTGATATTTAACAAAACATTGAAAATATATAATAAGTATATTATTCCACAGTTAAATTCTAGTACTTTTTGATGTTACCTTATTGATAGAGTCATCTTCCAAACTAAATCTTTTACTTCACATTCTTAAATACACTCTTTGGGTAATGTATCCATTTTCTATACTCAAGATTTGGCTACTTGTCAATATTCAAGGATCCTAAATTATCCTTTTCTAATAAGTCAAATAAAACTTATATATGTCGCTATATTGATCATAGTATTACATGAAATTAAATTTCCCATTCATTTTTGTATATAAATACCATATTCTTACATTAATATTCCCAAAGCAAAGCAAGAAGAGCGTAAACACTAAGTATACTATTGTCCAAATTTGTAGAAATATTCTTTTTTATGGCTTGGGTAATTCAATACATTGCAATATCCTTCTTTTTTCATCTCCTTCTGGTGAGCTCCATTTTGTTTTGTGCCATGGAAGCTAGGCCATTTACAATGGTGCAAAGACCAAAAAAACATTTTCATGTGGTGGTGAAAGAGTCTGGGCCTAGTCCTGGAATTGGTCATCATAACTATAAAGATTTTGAGAAAACTATTGATAATTTTAAAGTTGATGTTGTGCATTCTGGTCCGAGTCCTGGTGAGGGACACAAGTAATAAATTTTCTCAAAGTTTAGCTTATTAGTGGTTCATCTCATGCAAAAGTCAAGAAATATATATGTCTTAATATGAAAATGCACGAGAGCTAAGACTTAGTGAAAAAAAAATAGATAATTTGGTGTGCAAGAATATTAGTATACTGAGTTTTGTATTGTACAGAATTCAACCCCTTACAAGTATATATGTGAATTTTATTATTTATAGGAAATAAAGATAATGCATTGACCAATAGAAAAACTCTATTCGAGCCCTAAAATACTATGTCTAATCTTAATATTTATTCCTAGTAATCTAACCTCTGAAATTATTTTCGATAGACCCTCCACTAAAAAACAACATTTCAAAACAGGTTTAAAATAAACGAGGTGAAAGAAGCTCTAATGAAAATGAAAAGAAAAGAGAAACATTGACATCAAAATAGCTAAAGAATTTGAACAATTAGGAAATTGACGACTTTTGTCAATTGCTCCTTCAACTGGATTATACCCACATTGATCAGAGTAAGGGGGATTCACTAGCATGGATAGCTAGTAATGATGGAACCTTTTCAGCAAAAAAGTGTTATAGCCTTCTAATGAAGCAAACAAGATTTTGGGATACTAGTTAGCTATGGAAAGGAATTTGGAGAACTGGAGCACCTATAAACAGAGGCAAATGTAGGATTTGGAGGTCGTGGGTGTCACATCGTCCAAGTAAGATAAACGGGTCAGTTCCTCCATTTTTAGATTATAATTCGGGTTATTTATCTTTTTCGATTTTTATAAACAAATTGATCAAACATGCATGTTAGTAATATTTTCTTTTAGATATTCTGAGGTTATAGATAACTAAACAATTCAATTTTTTATTTTAACAAATTAGAGGCCTTATTCTCTAAAACTTTGCGGTAAAAAGGATTTTCCACATTAAAAATTTGAACTTTTATAAGAAGTTGTTGAAATATAGTAGAGAAAGAATAAAAGTTATAGTTTCAACCCAGTCATCTTACTTAGCAAGAAAGTCGATGAAGATCGGAAGAACCTTTAAATTAAAAAAAACTCTAACATAATAATATTCATCATTTTTAAAACTTAAAAAAGATACTATTTAAATATATTCTTAGTAATATTTATGTGACGTTCATAATTCAGTTGTCATTAATTGATAAATAATACACACGTAATACTCACATCAAGAGATTAATAATTAGTGAAAGAGAAAGTACAAAAAATTAAGAATTAGTTAAAGTAAAAAGAAGTCGGTTTGAATTATTAAAGAATAGCATATATATAAGAACCAACGGAAGAAAAAAAATAATACTAAAACCCTTCCCACATTAATAGAGAAAAAAAAGATCTGAGAAGCTCTTCGAGAAAGACAAAAAGATTAATGCCCAAAGCAAGGTTCGAACCTGCATTGTGAGTATGGCAAACCACATCTCCTACCAACAGCACCTTTCACAACTTTGTTTAATGGGTGGGGGTGGCAAAGTTAATATATATTGATATCTTAAACGTAATATACATATATATACAAAGTTTTAACTGAAATCACTAGGTGCCGTGGCACCCCCACCGTTACACGCAGATCTGCCCCTGCCTATAAAGGTAGCTTGTTTTGATTGGATTGCAACATGGGGAGCTTGCCTTACTCAGGATAATCTTTAGAAAAGGGTCTTGCACCAAGTAATAGATGTTACTTATGTGAAGAAGAGTTAAGAAGAGTTGGAGACTGTGAATCACTTTCTTTTGCATTGCAAAATAGCTAGACAATGTTGGGAATTTTTCTTCAATATTTGCGGGATCCTTGAATCATGCCTCAGCGTGTGAATGAATTATTGGAGAGTTGGCAACACCAAAGAACACACAAAGCTTTGAAGCAAATCTGGAAAACTATACCTTTGTGCATATTTTAAACTATCTGGCAAGAAAGAAATTAAGCTTGTTTTGATGCGCTAAAAACCATATTTCTAGAGTTAAAAACAAGTGTTTACATGTGTAAAAGTAGTTTCCTTAATAATATAGATCAATATATGGAGTTTTTGGAGCTGCTAGGGAGATGTTGTAATTGACTGTATGGATATTCCCAACCTCTTTTGTAACTTTTAGTTTTGGTACCTTCTTGGTAGTTAGTCAATAAACCTTTACCTTATAAAAAAAAAAAAAAATAGTAATAAAATTGAGGAACAAGAAAATAAATCCTAGTAATACGAACAAAAAAGAAGTGCAATAGGCATGTGTTATAACTGCTTAAATACTCGATATACACTTGAACGAATGCACTTCTATACATCATTTCTTCCAAAACTTGCAACTGCACTGAGCAGATATTGCACCTAAAAGAGTTGTACGAAACGGTTTGACACATACAACTGTTCAACCTCCAGAACACAGATATACGATATGATAGGCATATGATTTTCAGCTAAATTATGCATTAAGCATATATATTGGTCTAAGATTAAATATGGCTGCAAGGAGCAAAATGAGCTGCAGTTAATCTACTGGCCAAATGAAGGTAAAAATCTGTGCAACGTCGAAAGGCAAAACATGTGGGCTGCACCAAACATACTTAAAACTAAATCTGTGACAAACGCCCTAATATGCTTGGCCGGAAACATAATCTCCTCAAATGAACAATTTCCTGAAGCCAGAAAGAACAAAATGTTATAACATAAACTCATCTCTAGTAAAACATGATAAAACATAAACTCATCTCTAGTAAAAACATGATAATTAATGTGTAGATATTCTTGAGTTTTGAATATGCACCTGTGTGTTATCATGATCATATTGAATCACAAAGAGACATCTGCAGCCCCTTATGTCATGAAATTTCTTTTGAATTTCTAGAATACGAGCTTCAACATATCTAGCGTTGTCCTTCCCCTCCTAGTTAAATTAAAATAGGAAAAACTCACGTATAAAGTTGAAGCATACTGCAACGAGCAAATATATCTGCCTCTTAGAGGCCATAATAGTGAATATCCATATTTTCTACCATTTATAGTCTCATTTTACACTCTCTATCAACAACACTAGCCCAAGAAGTTATTTGCTTTTCTAGTTGATCTCTTTTCCTAGAACAATAGGAAAAGAGCTTTCCGTGGATGGAAGAACAGGGGTACCTGGAAGCACAAAGCAGAATCCCCAACCCTAACTTTGATACATTCTTTATTCTCAAGAGCTACAGATCGCTCGCGGACCGACTTTCTTACATTTATCCACTCGTCTTCCTCCGGTCCAAATCCCACATATCTCACAAGAACTTCCTGCAGCACATAGTATTTCACAAAATGTCAAGCAGCATCCACTTCCTGAGTTCTATTTTGACTAGTGTTATATTTCTAACATCTCCTTCACGTAAGCAGCAAATTTGATCAGTTTGAACTACTTACAGGTTCTCCTGATTCAAGAAACCGGTGTGAGGTAAATGTATCAACATCATACCTGTCAAACACCATAAGCATTTTACTTCATTAACCCACAACAGATGCATTGATTCAAGTGAAAAATACTAGGTATTACTAAAGCATTAACAAAAAATTCATTATCCTTTCATGAGAGTCAGAGGCAGATTGTCACCCCTGCGAATTAACGTTCAGTTCAAACACACAGGAAATACAGAGTTTAGGACATGGATATCTCCTTCCCTTCTTTTGCTCCTTTGGAAGCGGGATAATGTGGGCCTGTCTGTTGAGGGTTAAGGTTTGATGAAGAAAAATTCTGCTGAAATTCTTGAAATGAATCAAGCTACATCTTGTGGTTGTTGTCTGCTAAGAAATTCATGAAACAGCTCCAAAATAAAAGGCAGGGACTTCAGATTCCAATTTTGATCTAAAACCATTGGTTTCGTGAATTAGTCATTATTCTGGAGCAAAAGCCTCTTAAGAAAACAACAACATACCCGAGGGAATCCCACAAGTGGGGTCTGGGGAGTGGGGAGGGTAGAGTGTATGCAGACCTTACCACTACCTCATAGAGGTGGAGAGGTTGTTTCCGAAACACCCTCGGCTCAAGTACAGTAAATACAATGTAGAGAATATAGCAACTAACAGGGTGAACCAACAATAGTGCAATAATTGAAGCATAGTAAACAACTGCCGATGTGAGATATCAAAATTAAGACTACAATAACTCCATGTGATAACTGGTACAAAATGCCAAAGACTATCTGAAAAGGCTAGTAATGCGACAACCCCTAACTACCTAAGAACCATCTATCCTTATCCACGACCTTCATACCTTCCTATCTAAGGTCATGTCCTCAAATGTGCCATATGACACTGGATAGTTATTATCAAGCATCAGCTCTGAAGGAACAATATGTTGGGTAGCCCGACAAAATTTAATGACCTAAGAGAATATGACATTTTCAGATGTTTATTTACCATTTAGCCGTAAATGGTGATAGCAGGGCTTGGATAATTTTAGCTATCAAGGACCAAAGAGTAAGAACTTAAAACATTTCCTTTAACATTCACCATATTGCATGTTTACAGGAAGAGAGGATCGTAATACAGCTCCGCTCAAAAACGTAAAATATTTTACAACCAGCAATCATTGACCACTATTATCAAAAGGAAAAGCACCAAAAAGTAAATTAGAGAAAACCTCTAAAAACAAACAATAGAAAATTAAGATAGTGAATGGATGTTATTTTCCAGTAACGTCATTCTGATGGAACCCTTTGAGATATTGACTTCACAATGGCGCCAGTGTAGTTGCTCAGCAGTAAAGAGAAACTTTCTTCTTTTCTAGCAATTCTTTTTCTTTATTTTTAGATTCTTTTTACAGGTCAAAGAAGAGAGTCTAGAAACAGAAATATCCAAACAGGATTCCATTCTTGCATTTCATTTTAATGGCTTAATGCAGAAAAGTTGAAAATGCATCCAAAGTTAATGCTAAAATGGCCGTGTAGCCAGTACTCATTTCTGTTGATAAGAAAAAAGTTGAGACTTTCTGGCTTGCTAATGTAGGCTTACCATGCCCCGTCTACTGAAGACCTAGCCTCAAATTGCAAGTCTGACAGATCTGGAACCTTTTTACCTGGAAAAGAATCTGTTGTAGTATGTAAGTGCCATGACAAAACTACAGGTTTAGAAGTAAAGGGAGCATAAGTAGAACTAATAATTAGGCAAAAGAGAGTGATTTCCAAAACAATGAAATATGTCCTTAGTAATCCCTAATTTGGCAATTACTGATAAGATTTTCATCAACTTTCATTAACTGGATCCTCAAAGAAGCATACATTTTTAGATGGAGGAAACCAACAAACATTCTCCCTTTCACCATTGATATTCAATGCGAGTAGAATGTAACTTCTTTTTCTTTGACAAGGACAAGTAGGAATGTACGTTTAAATAAATCTTAAGCCTTCCATTAGAGTTATAAAAGCGATTGACAAGACCAGGAGACAAAAGTAAGGCAGAATGAACAGAACGGCCAAAATAGTTCAACTCTCTGTAGCTTAATGAACAACGAAAACTCCGAAAAAAGTAAGACATAAGGAACAGGTCCCAAAAGGAAATGAAACAATTTCGTCCTTTGAGAGAACTTTTGAAGCAACAGCAATACATGGAGGATTATGAATTGATAGAGAAGGATAGAGACATGGTATATTTCAATCTAATCCTGTAAGAAGATCAATCTCATGCAGAATTAGCACAGATCATACAACTGACAGAAATTTTTTTTGTAACTGAAACTTTTGAATTCTGTGTTTGGTGTTTGAGGTACTATCACGAGAAGTAACTTTGAGTATCTCTAAAGGATAAGTGACCATATAAATGAGACAGAGGAACAAATCCAGTTATACTAAGAGAGATAAAGAACTTGGAGACAAATGCCTAGAGGAAAATCTAACATGAACAACTGAATGAAGGACCAAATAACTACAATCAGTCTAATATTGGAGGATGTTAAATTGCTGAACGTACTTGGAGCTTTAGAGACGTCAAAAGGTTCCTCATACTGTAACATTGCAAAAGTTAATTTGATAACCAATCCAAAAATAAACTGTACAATATCAACTAATGCATAGCTCTAACAAAATTTCTGAACAAAGAACACAAACAATTTTATTTTTAGAAATAGTGATTATTAAACATGAAGGCATGACATATCCTTAATTTGTATGCATTATTATATTCTTGCGGGAGAGTAGCATTTGTAGTGCATTAGTCTCAACTCTAAACTTTTCAAATGGTCAGCCAGGGAAGTAAATAGACGTAGAAGGGATTTTCTGCACCCGCAAAACAATGTTTCATAAAAAACAATTATGTCAGATATCTACTTTCATGGCAAACATAGATCAAAAGACACCTTCAGGCATATGAAATCTTTGATTTTCTTCTTTTAAAGCACATTCTTCCGTCACATCAGGCAGTTTCCTGTTGGCCTCTGCTGAATTACACTTTGAGAGACAGCTTTTCTGCCTATTCTGGAGCCAAGTTTGGACCTAAATTCAAGTGAAATAGTAGAACTTAGTTCTATAAGGACATTCAACCAAGAATATCAGATACGGGAATAAGTACATTGAACTATGAACCTCAGTCCATTTCACGATCGGTTTTCCTGCACGATCTTTAGAGTGGCTGCAAAAAGGTCAAAAATATGTTAAAAGACAAATTTATACAAAATATTGTTGTTGATTATTCAACAAGAAAAAAAACTTGATGCAGAAAGTGCAACTCACCTGAAAACCCCTGCCAATTTCTTGCAGAAATGTTGGTCAAAATCTTGTTCTCCTGATTGCTTAAGTTCGTTCTCCATTTTCTCAATCTGCTTGAATAACAAGAGATGATGAAAAAATTGCAGTTTACAAGAGAGTAACTGAATAAAATTGCTAATTCCAACACGTGTTGCTAAAGTTGCAGATGCACATCATTTTGCAAATTCCAAACAACGGCTAGTTCATAATGTCCAAAGAAGCCAACAGAGATATCATCCAGGTAAACCTCTCTCATTTTATGTGCTATTCGCATCTGCTGTTATACGTGATCATTTTTTATTTTGTCCAATCTAGTACAAAAATGTAAATTGTTTTGAGCATGCATATTAATACGCCTTCACCTTGTAGATATATTGGACCTCTAAGGCTCAACATTAACTTCCTTAATGTATTGCTGGTTGCACAACTGTTCATAGACCACAACTTCTAAATTTAAATTTTAATTAAGTAGAAGGAAAATATGCATTTACCTAGATTTTACATAACTTCTAACTTATACTAGCAACCAACTGTCCTGCATTATACTAATACACCTTTTTATTATTACTATCTATTTTAGTGGTAAGAGGAAGGAGGACCACGCTCCATATAAAACCAAAAACCCTCTCCGCAAGCCAAACCAACTGTGTGATGTAGAGCACCAAGGGGTCATTTGGTAGCTAGTAAAGAAGCAACTTAATAATATGACCAGCTAACCAAACAAACCCTAACTACATCAATCTTTGTTCACTTCCACAAGGCACTACAGAGTTTTTTGTTTCTTTATGACCGTGATGTCCAGGCCAGCTTTTGCGCACCTCAACTAATTCCACGAGACACTTGTCATCTCCCACCAGCAACAGGTACAAGTACCTCTGTTTACCAAGGATAGGACAGAGGGGAAGAATCACCAAGTGTTTGTTTGTCTCCACTGAGTTTTAGACCTAACATCTCAAGGTTCTCAACCACTTCATTGACCACTGAGCAAGACCCGCTGGTGCAGCATAGTATAGAGTATGTTCAACCATCTTCATGAATTAGACGAGACAATACGCATACATAAAACCAATTTACAAGACAACTTATGAAAACTCCCAAAGAGAAATCAATACAATCTTCAAGTTAAGCCAAAAAAAAAGGGGGTTTCAACACTGTAACAAAACAAAATGCTACTACACACACAGCTATAAGCTCTTTTCTGAAAAAGGGTTCACCAATTGCTGATTATGTCACCACCTCATCAAAAAACCTTTCATTTATTCTAATAATATTACTACTATGTCTTAACTCTGCATGCTCTCTAATACAATTTTGGAAAGGGACACTTCTATATATTTTGATTATTCTACTGCAACAGAAAATTGTGAACACACATAAACATCATAAAGATCAATTTTTTCGAATACCCATTAAGGCCAAACCATTAAAAAAACGTTTTCTTAAGAAGAATACAATGGAACAAAAATAACAAAAATTTGAAATGGGTAAAGCACCTCCTCTTCTGTAAAGCCAGAGAATGGTTGCCTGTGCCTGGGACGAAGTTCCATTGAAGGATAAGATCAAAGGGTCATCGCCGAAAAGCTCTTTAACAATGGTTGAAATTGAGTGACACTGGGTTTTGAGCGCCTTCTTGTGTTCGGTTTTCCTATTTTTTAGGGGTGTGTTTGGGTTCAAAAAGGAATGGAATAAATATAAATGGAGCTGAAAAAGAGTGTATATTACATAAATAAGATGGTGAAAAGAACATTTCAGAAACTTAGAAACTATTTTCGGGAACCTTCAAATAAATTTCATCTAAGTCCCTAAACTTTTGTGTTTGGCAAATAATACCCTCTTCATATCTTTTGAATGAGACATTATGAAAAGTATATAATAAAAAAAATTAAGATAAAAAGTGTACTTAAATATGAACATGATAATTCATCATCGCATTAAGGAGTCATTTGGTACAAACATTGATAATGTCGGAATTAGTGACACATGAATTAGTAATGTAGAAATTAGTAATGCAGATATTATTTTTTATCAAGTGTTTGGTTCATTGATTTTCATTTGATCTTGTGTTTGATTTAGAACTAAACAGTTCAAGTGGTCAATCGACGAACCACATTGACTAAAAAAAACCCAAAAAATGGAGAACAAATATTAGTGAAATCATCAATTTCACTAAACGGATTGGAGAATTAAAAAGCATATTTATAACCATTCCAATATAAATAAAAAGGACATCAAAAAAGAAATTCAGGAAAAGGAATTGGAGGATTGTTAAACCTTGAATTAGTTATTCCTCAATTTTCTAGGGATGAAATAAGACCTCATATGGTGCATAAATAATCCATGAATTAAGTTAAATAAAGTAACCAAACAAAGTATTTGATGAATTAAATTTCAATCCATGGACTTTTCTAATTAATACCGCCTACCAAACGGGTCCTAATAATTAAAAGCAAAATTAAATGCCACAAAAAATAGTTAGTGGTATCAAAAGTCAAAATTATGTTGATATTGATACACGAAAACATATTCTAAACAGTAAGGAAAAGAAAAAAAAAGGAAACTTATGTAGATATAATATATTTAAAAATATTTACCATTTATAACAATAATATACTTATGATATATTATGATACATTTTTAATACATATTATGGAGAATAAATTATAAAACACATATAATACAAAATCTATTAATGGATAATACATTTATCACACTTTAATACACTTCTAAAACATTATGTCAGTTTCTCACAAAACAAGCATAATATATTATAAAACACTTATAATACATTTATATTGCATACATAATTCACTTTTAATACATTGTGTATATTTATCATAATTTTGCTATAAATGATAATAAATTAAAATATCACTAAAATCGATAAAAATAATTCAAAATATACTCACCCAAGTAATTTTTTCAAGAAAAAAAAAGTACATTATATATGAGCTCAATAATATAACACAACTACTTGTAACAAACAGCAATAAAAAAAAAAAAAAAAAGTATGATAATCAAAAAATGATAACCTCAAGGTTACGATGAAAGAAAATCGAAAGCCATCTATCAAAAAGTTAGCAACACGACAGTATTCGTTAAGATAAATGCAATATTCATTTAAATGAAAAAAGATATTATTATATTGACACAATAGATAAATTTAAAGTAATTAAGTATCTTTTGAACCTGTAAAGATAAATTATTTTAACTTAGTTTGGTATATAGTATTTATAACTCTAGATCTTAGTCTGGGTGTAATAAAATTAAGTTTTAGGTGATTTCAAAGTTATAAATATGTAAAAATAGTTGAATAATTTTGTTGTGTAATGTAGAATATATATTTTAAAGATAACGTGATTATTTTTTTTACCTTTCAAAAATACATTTTAAATTGAATAACCTAGAACAAAAAATCTAAACAACGAAAAACTTTAAAAAGTCAAACCTAAATAATAGACACGTGACAATAAAAAGTTCTCTTAATTTTTTTTCTTGTTAATGCCTAGGACTTCAAAGTCGATTAATAACCTCTCTAGACTACGTAAAATTTGTTCAAACTTTCTTATATTTATATCCAAACTATTATTGAAAAGAAAATTAACCACTGCAATATATTCTGATTGAAATAATGCAAAACAGTTCTTATTTTTCTAATTTAACATTTGTGTCTAAAGTTAATGCAATATCCTTGTAAAACTATACAACCTCTAGATCCTACCCAGTTATTAATTTTAATTGAATATTAACTTAATCTGCTTTTCTATATTTTAGATCTAAGAAAGAAAAAAAAACTACAATCATGATAAAACTATGAATAATATGAGCATGTGTGTGCTTTGTTTGAATATATAAATGCAAATTTATAGAAGTCATAAGAAAAGTAAGAAGACAAACATTAACCTCTACGGACTACGGTATAAAATACTAATATTTTAAAGATATAAAACAGCTTGTTTACGAAAAATTAAATAACTATTCTTAAATATTAAAAAAGATTATTAAATACTACTAAGGAAATAGTCAAATGTCTTCCTAATCAACATTTGAATTTTTAACTATACACTTTGATTTTATGATGGTCTTATATATCTCCCATCCTAAACTATTTAAAATTAAAATTTTAACACCTTTAAATAGTCACAACCACATTTATGTTGATCGGTGTGATATACACATTTGCCACATGGAAAATTATTTTTATTTTTTCCTTTTTGATTTATTATTTTGAAAAAATCCATTGAAGTTTAGTTCAAAAGCTTGAAAAACACTGGATTACAACAGAGTCAGTTGTTATTTGAAACTTGGTGATTCCTATGTTGATTGTTATTTGCTAAGAGCTAAAAAATTGGGTTAACTGCGTTCATAATTGCGATTTTTGGATCTGAAGAACGCCGAAACTTCATGATTATCGATGAGTATTCATATGAATTTTTTTTAGATATATCTTCTTGAATAGGGAGTAGTTGTGTTCGTTGATGGTTTGAAGAGTTTTGTATGCCTGAAAATTAAAGCTCAAGCTTGAAAATGTGAAGCATCAATTTGAAACCTATCACAAAAGTTAATTCAAAATATTAGAAAACTTTTAAAGTGAGCCGTCCTCCTCACATACCAAGGACTTTAGTTATGATTTATCAATTTATAGTTCAATCTTAGTTGTTTTGCTTACATGCAATGAGGAGGCTTTTCCCAATAAACACTAGTAGTCAGTTATTTTCACTATTGACATTCCGATTATTTCATTTTCAACAATTTAGCACATTATTGTTATTTCTCAGCTTTAGCATACTTTAGTGTTCAATCTTAAAGCATGCCAAACTTATAAGAATTTGTTAGGGACTAGTAGTGATTTCAAGTGTCGGTCACCCCAGAGTTTAGATTCAACTCTCGTGTTCTTAAGTTATGTGTACCAATTCAATTGTATTGTTTTAAGAGTAAATATTCATGAGCAATTTGTAAAAACCTTAATTTATTTGACCAAGTGGCAAAGAGCCATCAAAGTCTCAAGTAAATATTAACGTAAAGGGGTGATTTACAAAAATAATTTTAGAGTTGAGTTGTCTTAAAATTTTGACCTCACTAGACAATCTCCAACCCACCTCTATTTTACTCTTCATTCTCTATATTTGGAGAGTAAAATAGAGAATAGGCACTCCAACTCACCTCCATATCACTCTCCATTCTTTATATTTAGAGAGGTGATAATTACTATTCACACTCTCTATTTCACATTTTGAATATTTTATTATTATTATTATTATTATTTCTATTACTTTCTAATTAACATATTATTTTACATATAATGCCATTAATAAAATATCTAATATTCATAATTCTTTTTAAGTGTAATATTATATTTTAAATATTATTTAATACATACTACTTTCATCCCGAATTAATAGTATTTTAATTTTTTCTAATTTTCGACAATAATATAATTTGATTTTATTATTAATTTTCACTATAAAGAATACACAAAATTAAACTGATAAGATGAAAAAACTAATTTAAAAATACAATACATAATATGATAATTTAAATATAAGATAACAATACAGTAAATGACATAATAATTTAAATACAAGATACAATACAATACATAACATAATAATCAATTCGTGATGAAACAAGAATCATGCCAAAAAGATGTTGAACGTGCATTCGGAGTTTTGCAATCACGTTTTGCAATTATTGCAAGACTGTCATGTTTTTGGAGAAAGAAAGTGCTACATGATATAATGACTACATGTATTATACTGCACAACATGATAATTAAGGATGAACATGATTTTAATGCTCCAATTCAAGATGTCGTAGAGGCTCCAACTCCAACGACAGAAATGGTGGTAGATGAAAATCTTCGGTTTGAACAATTTTTAGCTAGACATAGAAAAGTTAAGGACAAAAATGCTCATTTTGAACTCCGTAATGCATTAATAGAGCATTTATGGGAGCAACGTAGTAATTTCAAAAATTGAGTGTTTATGTAATGTTTATGTTATTGTATTTCACTTTTATTTGAATTTGTCCATTAATTGTATATTATATAATATTTTCTTGCAATTTATGTTATTTAAAAATTTAGAATAAAATATACTAATTTTATATTAGATAAAAAAGTTTGAAAAAATAAAATTTTATATCACATAAAAATTATATAAAGTAATTATTGGAAAAAAGAAATAAAGGATTTATATTATAAAATAGGAAAATAAGAATGAAATAGAAATAATAATATAATATTGAGGAGAGAGAAAAAGATTCCCTTTTAGAGAGTGAAATAGAGAATTGGATTGGAATTGGTTGTCTGAAAAAAAATAGAAAACTCTATATTTGGAGAGTAAAATAGAGTGTAGGATTGGAGATGCCCTTACCATATAATACAAATTCAAATTTAACAAAAATTTTCTCATGAATAATACTTTTGACTTTCAACTTTGAAGGATTACCCGTGTAGCAAGGAACAGTAAAAAAAAAAAAAAGGTTAAGAACACTTGTTTTCAAGGTCAATAGATGTTTTATGACTAATATTATATAAAATAAAAATGATTTATTAATTAATTATTGTTAAGTACTTAATAAAATATATTTAAAATACATATATTATGAGTCCTGACATTAGTATGTTGGAAAAAGTAAACAATCAAAAACGTCTATGATCTAAACTTGAGTTTTGTTGGGGGTGCGAACTTTAAATAAGTCCGTGATTCAATTATACAAATTTCAAATAAAAATAAAGGAAAAAAAAACTTGTGTTCGGAAAACTTTATGGTCAACACGTCGGATCAAGTACTGTACACTAATTCTAAACAAATGTATATGAACAACGCTTGTATGCATTCGACTTTTGATAAGAGTAAAGTCATATAAACACCATTAATTGTTGAAAAAAATCAAATAAATTGCGCTATGAATTTCTTACTCCATTTTTATTTTATACATTCTTCAAAGTTTTCTCATTTGGAGGTTTGATTTGACCTATAACAGGGGGTGTACAAACTGGGTAAAAAAATTCAACTAGTGATTTGGTTTGACTTGATTTGGTATTGGAAAAAAAATTCGACTATATTTGGATTGGTTTGGTTTTAACTAAAAAAAATCAATCCGAAACCAAACCAACCTGACATTATATATATAATTTTAAAAAATTATTTTATATATAAAAGTATTTACTTTGGTTTAGACATTTAAAATACATAATCTAATTTAAATTTTTCTTTAATGTTTAATCATGTAATTATTACTTATTACACTTATTTTAGCATGATTTAGTACTTTTAAATTATGATTATTTTTATTATGACTTATCAATTTGCAATATTTATTTTATATGATTTCATTATTATTTTTTATTGAATATTTTAGTGTCATCACTCATCTCATATTATGTGTTATTTTTTTTAGAAACACCTTAGATAGTTGTATTTTGGTTGGACTTATAAAGAAATATTTGGAGCACAAGTTAATTATATGTTTGTATGAACACTTTACCGGAAAAATCCAAAAACTAGAAAAAATCTGAGGTTTATTAGTTTGGTTTGATTTAAAAATTTAAAAATTTGACACAAATGGTTTGGTTTGGTATTTGAAAAATCCGAACCAACCCGAGGTTGAAAAACTCAAAAAAAACTCGAGTTTTTTTCGTTTGGTTTGGTTTATAAATTTAATTTTTTTACACAAATGATTTGGTTTGATATTTAAAAAATCCGAACTAACCCGATCACGTACACTATTAATGAGAACTATGACAAACATAAATTTTTAATCTATAATATATAATATTTTCTTTTTTTGAGTAATTAGATTGGTTACTGTTTATTATTTGTCCCCGATCAGTTCTCAAATATGTACGGAGAAGTATTTTTTTTCTAATGATAAGGGAAATTATTTATCACGATATAATATTTGAAGAACAAAACAACTATGTTTTATTTATTAGTTTTGGTTGAGATTGTTAAAAGGTATGTGGCAGTCTAGCGGCGTGCATTAATAAATAATTGATATAACAATATTATATTAATAAAACTATTTAAAACATACTAGTAAAATATAAATCAAATAAATTATCAAATTTTTCTAGGCGAATATTCATATTTTGAAATGTATTCATTATAGTCTCATTGGAGATAATACTAAATATTCTAGCACAATTGATTTATGTTAGCCTAATTTGACTATAAATAATTTGTTTATTTTTTATTGTAAATAGGACTATAGGAGGTTGGAGGTGCCACGCCATAACAAATGACAATTCCATTCAAGCTGCAAACCAACGAGCCCCAAAAATAAAAGGTAAATTCGGCCTTAGTGAGGCTTGAACTCGGCCACGCCGTAATCAGAGACGAACTCAGGATTTGAAGATTTTGAGTGCATGAATATAAACATAGCTCAAATATGAGCTCTAAGCTAAATTTAAAATAAAAATAATAAAAAAAAAGATCTTTAGTTGGATTTGAACCTTGATCTCAAGAGTGGTATCTCTAGCTTGTACCAGTAGCACAAGGGCACTTCTATGCTTATCATGAGTGCACTGTTAACTATATCCTAATTTTTATCAGTTTTTCAAAATACATATACATATATACATATGATTTTTTCGGAAGTTACCAGGTGCACGTGCACCCCTTCTCCATGCCGTGGGTCTGCCTCTAGCTGTAACAAATGACAATTTCGTTCACACTGCAAACCAACCAGCGAAATTCATTTATTCAAGTAGTATCATTAATATTATTTGTAAGGATATTTTTTATTTTTTCAAAGTTTTTTTTTTACATATATAATCCTAAAAATTTTCAACAAAGCAGTGTCAATCGACACCCCTTGAAATAAGACAGATCCGCACTAATGTGGCACGACGAACATATTTAGAAAAAGTAGGAAAATAAAAGTGGAATTAAGTAAAAAAAAGGTTAGGGAGATGAAATATAAAATTAGTAGGATAGGTTTACACTTTGTGAATAACGACAATTCATTTCCATAGGTTTGGTAAGAAGAAAATGCATTGGCAGACGCCGCGTACCAGCTGCTTTTGGCTGCAAGTCAATTACATACGTATAATATTGATACATAAATAAAAGTTATGATCTTAATAATATTTGTATATAATTTAGACATATATTATGAATTGTGAGTCGGTGAAAATGCAGATGGGAGTAAAGATGAAATATAATGTAATGTAAACTACAGAAAAATATAATCAATGTGAGTTAAATTTCATAAAGATGAAACGTAAGATAGTGTAGAGTGGGGAAAAATATAATCAATGTGAATTAAGTTTTGATGGCGAAAATTAAAAAAACTCTACTTTTATTTATTGCTCATTAAAAAATACAACAACAAACATAATAAGTATAATAATGAAAAGCAAAGTGAGGATGCCATGTATACGGGTTAATTAGGTTCTCATTCTCAACTAGATATATGCGCATAAAAGACCACTTCAATGATACTTTTAAATTTAATTTAGTTTTAAAAATTGATAAAATTTGATTTTAAATAAAAAGTGACGGAACTAAATAAACTATACAAATATCTATCTAAAAATTTATATTAGAAAAATGAATTATTATAATCCTACTAAAACAAGAAAGTACTTGTTGTAGTTTTATTCATATAGAAAAATCAAACTTAAACTACTCTTTCTTCGGTTTAAAATTGAAAGAGTTATTTTGATTTGACATAAAATATAAAAGAATAACGAAAACTATATCTCATACAAGCAAAATAATTATAAACGTATACCCTTTTACCTTCATACCTCATTAAATAATTACACTATATATTCTCAACTAATTTTGCTTAATCGATACCAAATCAATATCATATACTGTATTGGTATCATTAAGGCTAATAATTTTGCTTAATTGATGCTGAATCAATATATATATATACGATTAAAGTATCATTGACTAATGATAATTTATGAACAAAAAACCTTAAAGATGCCACAACAATATACAGATACTCGTTGTCATTTTAACAATATAGATAGATTTTGTAGTTTTCTTGAATTTTTTCAATAATAATTTTTTTTAGTAAAAAGGATAACGCGATAAAGGAATGTAAAACATGCCAAGAAAATTGGACTGATCCAACTACCTCTGTTTCTGTGTGTAATGTAACGCGTAAATCTCCGTCTCCTTCTCTCTTTGTATGCAGAGCTAACACCTGTACTTTAATTCTTCTCTCGCCATGTTCTCATTCAACAAACCCATTTTACTGGTACCATTTTTCACTTTCACACTTCAAATTTATCTTTCTTTCAAAAGTAGCATTTGAATTTTCTTGTTTCTTGGATTATAAAAGGTGGGTTGTTCTTTTCTTGGTAGTAGAACCACAAGAACGTTTTAAATTTACTTATTTGATTTGTTTCTTTTGTGGGTTGTTGTTGATTTGTTGTTTCAGTTTGCTTCATTGGCAGAGAAAGGCATTGGAGTTGTTTCTTGTGGGTGAAAGAAGAAGAAGAAGAGGGATAGTGATGGAGAGTACATTGAAGGAATTATCAAATGGGGAGTCTGTGCTTGATATAAAAGATAAATGTGGTGTTGCTGGTGGTGTTGAGGATATGTACGGGGAAGATAGAGCTACTGAAGATCAGACTATTACCCCATGGACTTTTTCTGTTGCTAGGTAATGTTCATTTTTGGTTTATTTTTCTGTGGATTGGGTTGATTATGGGTTTGCCTTCTTTTATGTGGTTTGCGTGCTATTGTACTAGAGTGCAGTTTATCCTTTGTGCACCCAAAGGGTAGCTATTGCGGGTTCCCTTGTTAACGAAAAAAGAAGAAGAAATGTAGGGGGACCTAATGTGTAGTTGGAAATTGTGTTATTACCCTCTTTTCATTTAGATCATCTGAGTTTTATTCGGTTTTCCGTAATGTATGGTTGGAGTTACAAATTTAAGGAGTGTATTTAGCTGTGAAAATAGTGGATTTAGTTTGTGTCAACGAATTCTTGTTGACAATCATCTTTATTGATTTCAGTGGATATAGTTTGTTACGTGATCCACATTATAACAAAGGGCTTGCCTTCACTGAGGCTGAGAGAGATGCTCACTATTTGCGTGGTCTTTTACCTCCCAGTGTTTCAAGCCAACAACTTCAGGTCATTTCATAATCCTTGATATAATCGTTGAGTTCCTTTCTTTCCATATCCATTCATAATTAGAAGTTTAAACCTTTTTCATCAAATATCAGGAGAAGAAAGTGATGCACAATCTCCGCCAGTATCAAGTTCCACTGCAAAGATACATGGCCATGATGGATCTTCAGGTAGTTTACCTCTCAATCTCACCGCAGCATTATAGATTCCACATCTGGTTTATTTATTAACTTAAGTGGACTTAGTAGGAAGTTAGAGGTAGGATCTTTTGGTAAGTTTGTATGGTAGTAGGTGTGACGTCTTGGATTTACTCTTCAAATGATGTTTGTGTGGAAGTAACATACTTCACCTGTTATCTGGTGCCAATGGTAGGCCATGCAGTTCAAAATCTCACAAGTTACAATTGGAATTTCCATGTAGCATGGCTATATCATATATGGTCTAAAATTTGTTTAGTTTCTAGTTTTCCTTTTTCATTTTAATATGTATTTTTATCCTTTTTCTTCCCTCTGGAGAGGATGTTTTAAGCTATCATTTTGACAAATTGAACATATAAAATAATTTATCAGTATCTAAGGGAATACTAGCCCATCAAAATACAAGTTGGCTGTTCTAAGTATTTTGCGATGAATCAACTCTGCCACCAGACTAAGGTGATTCTGTGTCCTTGCTGTTTAAATTTTGCTAATAACTTATTTTTCCAATGCTCAGGAAAGAAATGAAAGGTTATTTTACAAGCTTCTCATCGATAATGTTGAAGAACTATTGCCAGTTGTTTATACCCCAACGGTTGGTGAGGCTTGCCAGAAGTATGGAAGCATTTTCAGGCGTCCTCAGGGTCTCTTTATCAGCTTAAAGGAAAAGTAATTTCCTTTCCTTCTGGTCATCCATGTGGTGGAACTTTTTTCTGTTTGGTTTAATTCTGCTCCAAAGCTAATGTAACCTTTAAAATTGAAACTTTCAGGGGAAAGATTCTTGAGGTATTGAAAAACTGGCCAGAGAAGAGTATCCATGTCATTGTTGTTACAGATGGAGAGCGGATATTAGGACTTGGTGATCTTGGCTGTCAGGTAAATCTGCCAAATTTGACCGGCTTTTAGATTATTGCCTAATAGTATGTTATTTGAACAACTGGACGGAACTAACTAGAGACTGTCTCTACTTTACTTGTACACAGTACCAGATGGATAATATAATTGACCAAAAATTCCAAAATTGTTTCAGGGCATGGGTATTCCGGTTGGAAAGCTCTCGCTGTATACTGCTCTTGGGGGTGTGCGTCCCTCAGTAGTAAGCACCACTCCAACTTTCTTTACTTGTACATTTGATCATTCTCAAACTGATCCTCTCTTGCACCTTTCTATGCTTTTATGTTTCCTCTTGCACGAAGATCTTATTAAGGACACCAATCCGCTAGAACTAAAAAAAAATTAGTTGCCAAGTTGCTACTTAGTAATTTGAAGTAAAATAACATATTATAGATTAGTAAATTTCTGCTTTGAAACATCAGTGTTCTTTTTGTTTTCTGCTTTCTTTTTCTTTTGTTTTGGACTCTCTTCAATGACAATTACATAAACGTATTTTAATTACTTTTTGCTAATATATTATTGTTACAGTGACTTATTTCTTTATTCATTTCTTCAATATCGGCATCACTCATGAGGAATTTTGTGTACGGCACTGATTATTTCAACTTCAACTTGAAACAGAGAATTTGAAGTTTGAAATACTAGATTGAGGAGTGTTTTAAGTGAACTAATGGTTCCACTCACAAAACTTCATTTCTTTTTCCAAGTGAAATTCGCGTCCAAAACACAATTTCAACTTCCAAATATCCTTTTTCAACTTCAACTTCAGATACCCTTTCTTTTTTCTCAAACTTCAGCCAAATATTGTTCAATTGCCTACTTCAAATTTATTGTGATATTTTCACGTTAATTTTTCCTCAAATTTCTCATCATATTAGTTTTATGTTATTAGTGCTAGCATTACCAATAATATTTTTTTATTAACTATTAGTGTTGTTAAGAAATGAACCTTGGACATAACTTAAACACGAAAGTTAGCTCATGAGGTTCTTTTCCAAGACCGTATAATGAGACAATAACCAACTGCCTCCACCAATATGAGCCTGTAGACAACATAACATGGAGGCCCACTATTGGATAAACCAAGAATTGGGGTAGGTTTGGCTTTGGTACCATGTTAAGAAAATGGACCTTGAGCGTAACTCAACCCAAAAAGCTAACTCATGAGGTTTTCCCCAAGACATATAAGGAGACAACAACCCATTTCCTCCACCAATGTGGGACACTTAACAACTATTATACTAACATCATACATTCTTTTTATTATAAAATGAAATCAGCACGGGGACTGATTTTCTTGACTACGTTATATCAATTTTCTTTATTCAATGTCAGAAATTCACTATTATTTTTTCACCTTCAGTGTCTGCCTATAACCATTGATGTTGGCACGAACAACCAGAAATTACTGGATGATGAGTTCTACATTGGACTCAAGCAGAAAAGAGCTACGGGGCAGGTTCAGTGACCTTTTTCATTCTTTTACTTCGTGTTCTCAGACTACAGATGAAAATAATGCAGTTAATCAAAATCTGCCTTTCGGGAAGCTGAAGTTACATTTCATGTTTTGCTCTTAAAGGAATATGCTGAACTTCTGGAGGAGTTTATGTCTGCAGTTAAGCAAAACTATGGAGAGAAAGTCCTCATTCAGGTATATCACTTACTGCAAATATCCCTGTGCAATTGTTCTAACGCACCCCCAAGTATCATCAAGCACCATTCTGAAGAATCTTGTTAGTTCAGTTCATTTATGTCCTAAAGTTGCCTGATAATTTTTTCAGTTTGAAGATTTTGCAAACCACAATGCATTTGAGCTTCTTGCGAAGTATCGCACGACACATCTTGTATTCAACGATGATATCCAGGTAGATGTTGCGAAAATAGCTGTCACCTTGAAACTTTTGCCTTCACTTTGAGTGGATTAATAATCTTCATTTTCTGCCAACTTGAAACTTTTACCTTCACTTTGAGTGGATTAATAATTTTTGTACTGGTTTTACAGGGCACAGCATCTGTGGTTCTGGCCGGGCTTATCGCATCTCTAAAACTACTTGGTGGAATGCTTGCGGACCACACATTTTTATTCTTAGGTGCTGGAGAGGTGAGATTCATCAACTATTGCCCCTTCACATTGTTTTGGGTTGTTTAATTGCTCTTCAAGAGTTTCATATGATGTACTGATCTTGTATGTTGGTTTTGACTAGAATAGTAGGCACATTTTGTGCTACTTAAAGCAGTTAGTTTATGACATTTTGCTCTGCAAGAACTTCAGCTTCTAACAGGCAGATAAGATTGACTTTTGCTTTTATTTTTGGAGACGCAAGGGCTCAGTAAATTTAATCTTGTACTCACTTATTCAGTGCAGTTAATTCATACACATTTTAAGTTGTGTATTTAATCTTTGAAGTAAAAAATTAATTTGCTAACGGCACAAATTAAGGTTCTACCTTTACAATTCTCCATTTTAAGTTGGCCATGATTTTTAGACTTGGGAATTTATCAGCTGCTTCGGAGATTGATATAACAACTTCGACCAATCACAGAATGTCTGTTTCATTTCTTTGCAATCTAGAAGCCTTGGCAATCTACTGGCAATGGCCTGAGATGAAAGGAGGCACAACCTCCCCTTTATGAAACAAGGCCATTATGCTACAAAGAACTTTTCTTCCGGATTAGCTAGACCGTGTGGATACCTTTACACAAAACGGCCATATACATTGGACACTTTTTAAAATGTCATCAAAATACAGATCAACATACCAATAAGAGCACACTGTGTCTCAATATCAGGGATTTTATTTTTAACTATCTTGTCTTTATCATCCTGAAGGCTGGAACTGGTATTGCTGAGCTTATAGCACTTGAGATAACAAGAAAGGTGCTAACTACTTTTCATCTGCTCCTTTTCCTTTTTTTTTTGTTTTGTTTGGAACTTCTTCACTTACAGTCCAAATTCGCCTTTCAGACTAGCGTTCCATTAGAAGAGGCTCGAAAGAAGATTTGGCTGGTTGACTCTAAGGTACTAGCGTCATGATCTGAAATTCCCAGTTCAGTGCTACAAACAAGATATTGATCTCTGCCTACATGCTAGACTTACATTTATGTAATTACCAGCATCTCCTTCTCCATTTAAAACAGTTCTTAATTTATTACAGGGACTGATTGTAAGTTCTCGTGTGGAGTCCCTTCAGCACTTCAAAAAGCCATGGGCTCATGATCACGAACCTGTTAAGGAACTTATAGATGCCGTGAAGGTGTGACGTTTGCACCTTTTTTTTTTAATGCTTGACGTGACTTAAAGAAGATGGCGAAACACATTCCTTATGTCACTTTATTCTCCATTTTTCAGGCAATAAAGCCAACTGTTCTAATAGGAACTTCCGGAGTTGGAAAAACATTTACGAAGGAAGTTGTTGAGGCTATGGCTTCTCTCAATCCGGTGAGTCTTCCCTCTCTCTCATACATGCAGACATAAATGAAAATATGCATGCATAGATAATACAACACATGCTCTATGAATCATAGTCTATCATAAAGTTTCTAATTTTGGCACATATGAACAGAAACCTCTTATTATGGCTCTGTCAAATCCAACATCACAAGCTGAATGTACTGCTGAGGAAGCTTATACATGGAGTAAGGTAAATTCTGTTCGAGAAATTACATAGCTCAAAGCTTTCTAACATATGTCTACCTCAAGCCACAAATTTGTATGTAGGATTACTGAGCTTGTTGTCTCTTTCCCTATCTTCCGCGTACAGGGTCATGCAATCTTTGCTAGTGGAAGCCCATTTGACCCTGTTGAGTTTGAGGGACGGACTTTTGTGTCTGGGCAGGTGCTGCTCTTCTCCAATAGCAATTGACTGCATTTTAGTTTTAGTAATAAATTGGATACTTACTCTTCTTTTGCTTTATAGGCAAATAACGCCTACGTGTTCCCTGGATTTGGTTTGGGGATTATCATGTCTGGCACAATTCGTGTGCATGATGATATGCTACTAGCAGCCTGTAAGTACATCAAAGTCGTCAAAAACTTATATATTCTTCGAGTCTGATTTGACTCCAATTATTTTTTTCATGAAACAGCGGAAGCTTTGGCATCTGAGGTGACTGAGGACGACTATTTGAAGGGACGGATCTACCCACCATTCACTAACATCAGAAAAATATCAGCCCATATTGCGGCCGAAGTAGCTGCCAAGGCATATGAACTTGGTGAGTTTTCCAAATTTTAAAGTGATTTAACAAATCATTAGACACCAAGTTCAAACTTGCTGATGATGAATCTTTTAACTTACACCACCCACTTTTTTCAGGTCTGGCAACGCGTCTCCCTCGTCCTAGCGATCTCGTTAAGTATGCCGAGAGCTGTATGTACACTCCACTCTACCGCAGCTATCGTTAAACTGGGAATTTTGGCTGACATTTAACTAATCCCATTTCTGGCTACATTAGGAGCTTTGAGTTTTAGGTTCATTCATAGTTTTAGATGAAATGTTTTGTATGCTACTTCCAGTACCTAGTAGAGTCATTCATGTTTGTTTTTCTTAGCAGTGAGAAGGATGAGATTTCCCGTTCTTACTCTTATTTTTCTCTCTTAACATTGTTGGCCAGTTCATATTATATATTAACAGACAGAAGTATTTTTCTCGGATCTACTTTTCCAAGAAAGCTTATTATTATAACTGAATTCATGTTTAAGCCTCGTTGGATCTTTTATTTGACAAAGACACGATGAAGAACGAAATGGTAAGAGAAAGAAGGCATGAAGACCATAAAGAAAAGATAGCCATCTAGTCAAGGAAACAGTAACAACAAAATGATGTGATAATTGAAACACAATAAACACATATGATGATATAAATCAAAAGTGATATAGTACTACATGAATAAGACCAATACTACGACAGACAACACTCCACTACGTGCTACTAACCTTGTACCTTAATTCTCGACCTCCACCACCGCCTATCTTAGGGGATTAAGATAATTTTAAACCAAGGAGAAAGTGGAATGTTGCCAAGGCAGTAAACTGCTAACAGGCCTCTTCATATGTTTGCATTTATTAATAATTGTTGTCTGTTTTCTGTCAATAGCTTTGTCAACAGATATGCATTTTCTCTTAATTTATTATAATCTGAATATACAAATCCCTCTTATGAACTTTGTTTAGTTCTGCGAAATGGTTTGTTTTCTGTTCTTGTTAGCTAGATTGATGTCTTTATATTTGACCAAATTCAAGCTCAAAGAGGGTGAGAACTTGAGTTCAGATTGAGTTTTCTAATTTTTGCACCATAAAGTCATTAGATATTCAATTTTGAATGCAACCAAACGGTTCAACTTGTCCACTATTTTATTCCATTGCTGCACTATTTTGTTTGTATTCTACTTTGCTTTTATGATGCAAGGAATTAGTGTCTTCCAGGATGAACGAGATTTCAAGGTCAAGGAGATAGATACCTTTAAAGATAACTGGATATAGCTTATCTTCTTATTTAGCCAGTACATAAATTCCTTTTATCCCCCCATCATTCTGCTTGATTGAAATTTTATCTTGTACTTAGTTGCTTCTGTATTACAATTGTCGCCCAAATACTATCTTCATGCCAAATTATCTTTTAGATTATTAATTCCATCAACAAATGCTTGCAAAGTTGCATTAGAAGTAATTAAATTGTGTCAGTTAACAACTTTTCTTGGAGTATGCAGATGATCATGACCGTGGCCTGAATAGTTACTTGAACAATTTTAAGGTGGATAATATTATGCAGAACGTATTTCTGCATTCTGATCATGGTTAAGCTTTCAGTTTGTTGTTTAGCTGGTGAATATCTTCATGAGGATGATAAAATCCCTGGTTTATTCCTTATCAGGATATACAAGATAATGATCGGAAAGAAGAATAACTATTTGTTACAATGGAAGGAAAACGACATCTTTCAATCATATGCTTGTACCATTTGACCTTTGCACCAGTACAGTCGCATTGCATCTTTTTATAAAGATGAATGAATATGTGACCAGGCATCAGAAGGGGGACAACGATAGATGAATGAGTTATACAAGCATTTTTATAGCTCTCACTGTTAGAATATATGACAATATATTCTGACAGATTTAGTTTATATATATAGATAGGTAGTTTCCTTACTTATAGCCTGATTATACTCTTGTATTAGGTGTATATATACTAACACTCACCATGGGGCAACTAGTGGCAGAGGAATATATTAAAGGCTATAGGGGTGTGTGACTTGTCTTGCTTTGGACATGTGGTTGAAATTTTCTAGTGATACAAATGTTCAGACACAGACGAGCTGCTCGGTGTTGACATTAAAAGAGAAATATCCTTGTTTAGTTCTATTGGTTCTTTTTCCTTTTGTAGCTAAATTCTTAAGATTTTTAGTTTGCTTAATTCATACATTGCTTTTTAGAAACTTAATGTCAAACTCCTATGTAAAGCGGAAACTGCCATCTTTTATGATTTATGTATTTTGTTTCAGTAACGCTTATTATTATGCTACAAAATATGAACATAATAAGCTACGACCAAATATCTCTAAAGGTCACTCAACTTTGAAGAATTATTTACTAAAGTCATTCAACTTTGTTTTGTATCAATAAAATCACTCAACTTTGAGATTTTCTTTTAAAAAATCACTCAACTAAATTTATCATTAAAAAATTAAAGAAGACTCATATCTTAAAGTTTAAAGCCAACACACCAACAATTTCATAATTCTCAAAATTATGAATTTGGAAATTCATGGTTTTTGCAATACACTTTAAATTTATTTATTTTTGTGGAAAAACAAAAACAAATTAACTTCCGAAAATTGGTTTGCATTTTTTTGGTTTTTGGTGTTAAAAGAATCAACCTCCCATCAATTTTAATTAAAAGTATGTGTTTGTGTATAAGAACTTGATTTCTTTTTTAAAAAGAGTAATTAAATAGACTATATATTATATCTATTCAAATAAAAAAAATATTAAATGCTAAACGGAAAACTAAACGGTAAAAAAATGGGCAGTGATTTTTTACTCCATAAAACTTCCTTAGTCGTCCAGCCAAATTTTAGTTTTAATATAATTAAATCCATACAACTTTTTTAGTGGGCAGTGATTCTAATTTTATTTGCGAGGTCTATAGTTACATGGCATAAGAATTAATTTATTTTATTATGTTAATATTTTCTTTAATGAAAATTTTGGTTGAGTTATTTTATGAGAAAAAAAGCTTTAGTTGAGTGATTTTACAAGAGAAAAGATTTAAGTTGAATGACTTTATTGATACAAAACAAAGTTGAACGACTTTGCAAGATAATTACTCATAGTTGAATGACCTTTTGAGATATTTACTCAATAATCTGCATATATGCAAGATAGTTGGCTTGTGTTTGATTTGATTCTTCTGCTCTATGTTAACTCTGCTCTCTCTGAGTATGGTTCCGAGGAGTTCTCACTGTGATCTTTCGTCTTTTTTTGGGTTAATATATATGTGTATCGAACTGTAAACTTCAACTTTGTTGGTGCACTATCATGCACAATGAACTTTTCATGTTTATTTTGGTTGTGAAACTATGAAACTTTTGGCAGCTTATTGTTGTATTATTGTTGTGGCAGCTTCTTGAGGGCATGCATATTCCTTCTTTCTCTTGTATCAACAAGAAAAAAGATCATTGGTAAATTGAGACTTTGACAAATATATTAGCTCAAACTCAAGTTTGTATTTGAATTTTGAAGATGATTTATTAGGTTTAGAATGAAGAAGTGAGTACACTCTTGGTGTTGATATACACTGAAAACTCTAGATGAATTATATAATGAGGTTTTCACCTTGCTCATTGCTGTTAAAAATATATTTAACTTTTAGATGAGATGATCCTACATTTCTAACATAGTATTAGAAGAGACAACTATCAAAGAATGTGGTGTCACAATTTTTTATTAAACTCTCTCTAATATCTAAAGCTTTTAGGTAAGATGAAGTGATGATCACATGCTTCAACGCAATTACTGCGCAAGTGTAAGTGCACAACTAACATTCCTAGCTAGTGGAGTTGCAAAATATGAAACTTTACAAAAGTTTTTTCAACTTGAAAGTATCTCCAGAGAGTCGAGTAAGAAGAGTGGAGCATTTATATATATATATATATATATATATATTAATCCAATTAATAAACAAGTCAGAATTCAATCTGCTCTAAATTTGCCAGGATTAAATAAAATAAATTTGTGTTGGTCATCAACCATTCAACTCGAAAATAATTTTTTTCCTTTGTTTTATTTTTTGAGTCAAGTGTTAGCAAAACTATTAAAAACTAAATGAAATTAGTTAGTTAGTTAGTATGACTGTTAGTGGAGTTGGTGAGCTGTCATTAAGTGGTCCTAGTCGAGTCTGTTAGGAGCTAACTAATTGACAACTATATATAGTCGACTGGTATGCATTGTATGACACATTAGAAGCATCAATAAAATGAATTCTCTTTTCTCCTTCTCAATACTCTGTATGCATAGCATCTGGGTAGCATAATTTCCGCGATATGTGTGCTAAATTGAGCATAATTTCACATGGTATCAGAGCGTTCATCGTCGTTTTCGTTGTAATTTTACTCTGAATTTTGATTTGTTTCGAGAATCGCCATGGCAGTTTATGAAGAAACAAAATCTGCAGAATCACCTGTTGTTGTGGTGGATCATCATCATCTGTTGTTTCTTCAAGCTTCTGATACACCAGGCACAGTTATAATCCCAATTAAATTTATAGGACCGGAGAATTACACACTATGGAGTCGATCGATGAAGCTTACTCTTCAAGGAAAAGGCAAGCTTGGGTTCATCGATGGAACATGTGCAAAACATCAATAAAGGGGAGAATTGGCTGAATTATGGGAGAAGTGTAATGCGATTGTGCTTTCATGGATTGGTTGTACTGTAGCAGCTGAGTTAATGCCAACTATCATGTATGCATCACATGCTAAACAAGTTTGGATCGAGTTCAAGGAGCGCTTTGATCGATCAAATCTGATGAGAATTTACCATCTCTGGACTGAAATTGCGACCTTAAGGCAAGGTATTGATCCTGTAACTACTTATTATTCAAAATTGAAGGATGCATGGCATGAATTAGACATCACGGCACCATTACCTCACTGTGATTGTGGGGAATCACGACTTTAGTTGGAGCATTTAAGATCTCAACGATTATTACAGTTTCTTATGGGGCTGAATGAAAGTTATAGTCAAATTCGAAGTAGCATTCTAGCTAGGACTCCAATTGTTACAATAAATGATGCCTATGTAACTGCATCACAAGAGGAGAGCCAAAGGACTTTAGGTTTTGTTGATGACAAGAAAGAAGTACTAACACTGCTAGCAGGGAAGTCACAATCTTATAGGCCATCTTTTAAGAAGGAATTGGATACTTCCAATAGCTTTCAGAGATTTGATTTGTTTTGTGAGTATTGTGGGTATAGAAACCATAAAAAGGACAATTGCTATCGATTGGTTGGTTATCCTCCTGGTTTTCAGAATAAAAGGAGGGATAATAACAACGATAGATCAGGATATTTTAGACCTAATGGAGGTAATCAAGGTGATGGATCCAACTCATTTGGAAACAATCAGTTTGGAAACAATTAGAATCATGCCACTGGATACAGGCTTCAGAGTCGGATGCAACACAATTCAAGTGGCTATAGACCTTTTAGACCTGCTGCTAGGGGAGATTCATCAGGGATTAGACCACAAGCCAATACCTCTCATACAGCAGAATTATCATCATCTAAGGGTCATTTCTTCAGTGACCAACAATATGATGAAATGCGGCAAATGCTAAGGAAAAGAGGCACACCTGAATACTCATCAAATCTAGCAAGTATTATTGCTTTACTATCTACTGCATTAGAACATGAGTGGATAATTGATACAGGTGCTACACATCACATTACTCCATTTATGGAGCTTCTTACCTCACTTAAAACCTTACAAGATGATTGCAAAGTTCAAGTTCCAACATGTGATAAGTCCCAAATCAGCAGTGAAGGAGAGACACTAGTTATGGGTGATCAAGCTATACACAATGTGCTGCATGTTCCTGAGTTTCAATTCAATTTACTCTCAGTTTCCAAATTAACCAGAGAATTGTCTTGTGCTGTTACTTTTCTCCCTGATTTCTGCATCTTTCAAGCACTGTCCAATGGCAAGGTCATGGGGATTGGTAAAGAAAGAGAAGGTTTATACATACTCAAGGATTGCATACCAAGCACAACTAATACAACATCTAACATTTCAACAAAGATCACTAGTAGTGAAGAAGACACTCTATGGCATTACAGGCTAGGACATCCCTCTAGTGAAGCTATGCAACATATTAAGTCACTTCCTCATAAAACACACCCTTATGTTCATGACCAGTGTGATATTTGCCCATTAGCTAAACATCACAAACTTAAATTTCCTGTTCATTCTACCAAGGCTATAGCCTCTTTTGATTTAGTTCACCTAGATGTCTGAGGACCCTATAAGAAATCTACATTTGAAATAAAACATTCATTTGTTACTTTGGTAGATGATCATAACAGGTATACTTGGGTTTGCTTGATTCAGTCCAAAAGTGAAGTGTTTCATGTATTGAATTTTTTTGTCATTAATAACGAACCAATTTGGTGTGTGTGTTAAAGTGTTTAGATCTGATAATGGTAGAGAGTTTGTTAACTCTCAATGTGATAATTTGTTTAAGTCCGAAGGAATCATTCATCAAACCAGTTGTGCCTACACTCCTCAACAAAATGAGACTGTGGAAAAAAAGCACAAACATATTTTAGAGGTGGCTAGACCATTGAAGTTTCAAAGTGGTATACCCATCAGATTCTGGGGGGAATGTGTGAGAACTGATGTATATCTCATAAACAAACTTCCCTCATTGGTATTGAATGGCAAATCACCATATGAAGTATTGTTTGGGAAGCAACCAAAGATTGATCATCTAAGAGTATTTGCATGTCTTTGCTTTGCTAGTGTACTTCTTAGAGGTGACAAATTTCAAAAGAGAACTAGAAAGGCAATCATGATAGGTTTTTGTGAAAACCAAAGGGCTACAGGTTATATGAGTATAAAATTGGAGTTCTGTTTGTCAGTAGAGATGTGACATTCAAGGAGACAATATTTCCTTTTAAGGATGGACCATATTATGATACTGAAGCTATGTTCACTTCTAATGAGGTAGTTACTGAAAATAGTTATGCTCAAGAGAGTATTCAAGTTCATGATATAGTCCCTGATATAGCCACACAAGAGCTTGCAACCATAGTTCCAGGAGATATGGAGTTTGCAGATGCAAATCACAACGAAGATCAATCAGAATTACCTGTAGAGAACAATGAAGTTGTCAAACCTACTATTTGGCTCAAGGATTATGTCACTCCTGCCAGACGTGCAACAAATTATACATATCCTATTGCCAACTATATTGGATACTCCCACTTGTCTAACAAGTATCAGGCTTATTTGAGCTCTTTTTCATCTATTAAGGAACCAAGAACATTTGAAGAAGCATCACAACATCCAGAATAGGTAGATGCAATGCAACAAGAAATTAATACCCTGGAGGATAATCAGACATGAGAACTGGCGACTTTGCCCTTTGGTTAGCAGCCTATAAGGTTAAAATGGGTGTATAAAGTCAAGGTCAAGGATAATGGAGAGATTGATAAACATAAGGCTAGGTTAGTCGCTAAAGGATATACTCAAAACGAAGGCTTGGACTACTATGAAACCTTCTCCCCAGCGGCAAAGATGGGGACTGTTAGAACAGTTATAAGTGTAGCAGCTTCAAAGGATTTTTTAGATGGATGTGAGCAATGCATTCTTACAAGGAGACCTTTATAAGGATGTGTATATGTCTTTGCCACAAGGGTTTCAGAGTAAGGGGGAGACTAGAGTATGTAAACTATTGAAATCACTATATGGACTCAAGTAAGCCTCAAGACAGTGGAAAATTAAATTGACCATTGCCTTGCTTGATACAGGTTATAAGCAGAGTTCACATGACCATTCTCTATTCACTAAGCACTGTGGTAATGATATTGTGGTGTTACTGATTTATGTGGATGATATACTACTTACATGGAGCACTCACAGACTTACTAATGATGCAAAACAGTACTTGCACAGTTAGTTAAAGGTCAAGGACCTAGGGGAGTTGAAGTACCTAAGATTGAAGTTTTGAGGTCTCAACATGAGATTTTGATGAATAAGAGGAAATATGCATTGGAGCTTATATTAGATGTAGGACTAGCAGGATCCAAACCTGTGCACACACCACAAGAGCCTAATGTTAAGCTTACCTCAATGGAGCATGATAAATGTACAGTAGCCCAGGATGATCTATTGTTTGAAGACATGAACAGATATCAAAATCTTATTGGGAAGTTTATTCACTTAACAATTACTAGGCCAAATATTTGTTTTGTAGTTCAATTGCTTAGCCAGTTCATGTAGCATCTTAAGCAATCACATTGGATGGCTGCATTGAGGGTGGTGAGATATGTAAAAAGGTCACCATGATTGGGAATATTTCTAAGAAAAGATCCTATAGATAACTTGGTAGTACATTATGATTCAGATTGGGCTGCTTGTCCCAATACAAGAAGATCAGTCACAGGTTTTGTCTTGCAATTGGGGACTTCATTGATTTCTTGGAAGTCCAAGAAATAACAAATAGTAAATCGCAGTTCAGCAAAAGCAGAATATCACAGCATGGTTGGTGCAGTTACTGAAGTTATTTGGATGGTTGGATTACTGAAGGACTTGTGTGTGGAAGTGTCAACTCTTATACAACTCTATTATGATAGCAAAATAGGAATGTAGATTGCTGTAAATCCCATATTTCATGAACGCACAAAACACATCGAGATTGATTGTCATTTTGTTAGGGAGAAGCTGAAGGAAGGCCTTATACATCTAGTTCATGTGCAGACTTATTGACAAAAGGATTGGGAGTGGCTCAACATAGTTTCTTATTATCCAAGCTGGGAGTTCTTGATATATTTCACCCTCCATCTTGAGGGGGAGTATTAAAAACTAAATGAAATTAGTTAGTTAGTTAGTATGACTGTTAGTGGAGTTGGTGAGCTGTCATTAAGTGGTCATAGTCGAGTCTGTTAGGAGCTAACTAATTGACAACTATATATAGTCGACTGGTATGCATTGTATGACACATCAAAAGCATCAATAAAATGAATTCTCTTTTCTCCTTCTCAATACTCTGTATGCATAGCATCTGGGTAGCATAATTTTCACGATATGTGTGCTGAATTTAGCATAATTTCCCAAAAACAATGCATGAGGAGAATTTTACACTGCTAAGCGATTTTTAATTTTTAAGTTCTCATTATAACAATTTAGGGATCACTGCGTATAAAATAATGCTAAATAGAGGGTATTAGTAATGCTTGTTAGTTGTCTTGCATTAATTATACCTAAATTATTTTTTATGCATTATTTGGTTTGATCTATTAAAAATAGCATATATTGCATAAAAATATTTATTTACAAAGAATCCTCCATAATTATGGTGGAAAAGATGTAAAAGGGATTTTGAGGGGTAATTGAGTCTTTTACCATGCTAATGCATGCATTAAATTCCTTTGTGTTCTAATACCTAGAAATCCATGGTATTAGTAATACACTCTTCAATATACAATAGAGTGTATAACTAATACAAGCACTAGTTATACATAACATGAAAAAATGTACCAAACAAGTTACAAGATATTACTAACACACAGAATTAATGCATACATTATTTTTACTAAAACACTATGTCAAACAACCCTAAGGGATAGCAAATAATTTGTAAAATATAATACATCAAACCTACATCAAACATACCTTAAGCTATAAGCTCCTTAAAAGTTCCATTGACAACTATTAAAAAGCTTTGAAGCTTTGACTTTGACAATCGTGTTTTGAAAAATTGTTACTAGCTCCTTTTATATATAACCAAGAAACTACACTAAAGAGTTGCCTTTTTTAAAAATATTTATTAAGGATAAATTAGTAAATTATTATATTTTTTACTTTTTAGGAATGAGTAATTTTCTTAAGAATTGTGTCGAAGCTAAAAACACGACTTATTTTGAAATAGAGGGAGTATTTATTTGGATTGAATCTTGTTACAAACAGTTGAAACATCCTTTGAAGTTTATATGCCAATTTTAAGGTAGTTTGATAAAAATTAGAATTGATTTTAATTGGTCGAAGAGAAAAAAAGAAGTTATATGCATTTTGTATGTGAGGTATATGTTATTTGTATGTCCAATATATCAGTGGACATACAAAATATATATCACAATATAATTGTATTTTCTTGTATGCTAATTGTACTTTTTTTTTTGACTGAATTGTATATATTTTGTATGTACAAATTAAACTATTGTTTTATTCCGCTAAAAAGAGTAGTTTTGCCCCTTATTTTTGTCTTTCTAGGTAAAGAGAATCTGAGGTAATTTTTTGTATCTTTAAGTGAATTACTCCCTTCGTTTATTTTTATATGTAAAATATTTTCTAATTTGATTTTTACTTTTACATGTCATTTTTGACAAATTAAGAAAGTACTATTTTTTTTTCTTTCTATTATACCCTCAATTTAATTATATTGAATTAATGTCTTTGAAAAATGTAGTAAGTAGATATATTTGAAATTCTATTAATTAATAGGGATACAATAATAAACTCATTATATTAATTATTTTAATAAGTGTGCTAAATTAAAATTTGACAAATAAATCCGAGGATGGAGTAAAATTATTGTGAGGCCACGATGGCCCTGTGAACTTGAATCCAATATTTGAAATTGAGAAGAATATGTTAGAAAGTTGACACCAAAGAGTAGATATAGACTTCAACAATTCATGGTCATAAAAATTCTTTGTATTTCCTTTTGGAGCTTATATTTTATAAAATTAATAAGAGCCACAAATCATAAAGCCCCTTTTGAGAAAAGAAAGAACTCGTGTCAATACGTGAAAATATGAAAGTAGTTGTGCAATTTGAACTTTTATACCCTATGTCCCAATTTATATTTGCATTTCCCATTTTGGTCTATTCATGTCATCTTTTTTATATTTAGAATCTTTGATTTATCTCAATGAGAATATGAGAGGATTATAATTATATAAATATTTTATTGATTTCATTTAGATTATAATTTTGAGAAATTATTATATTTTAAATTTTTATTACTAACCAAACATCATTTTCATTTCATTATATAAATTGACAACTAAAGAATATATATATCCTTTCAAAAAGTAGAACATCTAATTGTCGTTCTTTTCCGTAAAGAACAAAAAATAAAATAAAAAAAATCAAGCAACTTGGGTTATTGGAAAAATACACTCGTCTTATTAGGGGTGTACAAATTGAACCGAAAATTGAATTAAACTGCAAATCGAGTCAAACCGAAGAAAAAACCCAACTAGTGGTTGGTTTGACTTGGTTTGGTGTTGAAAAAAAAAACCCGACTATATTTGGGTTGGTTTGGTTTTAACTAAAAAAAACCAACCCAAGGACCAACCCAACCCAACATTATATATATAATTTTAAAGTTTTCTTTTATAAATAAAAATATTTACTTTGATATAATTTTTAAATATTTCTTATACTTTTTCATAGTTTTCATCTTTTAATATATTATTACAAGTTTGAAACTTAGAATTTGAATGGTTCCATAAAGATTATAGTCCATAGATGTTGGTAATTATAATAAAACTTAAATCAAAATCAAATTAATACTAATTCAAAAAGAAAATCAATTTAACACTAAGAATGGCAATAATATTGAATATTTGTTCTTTGGTTTCACATTGGTTTGGACAATTAAAGTACATAATCTAATTTTAATTTCCTTTAATATTTAGTCATGTAACTAATACTTATTAAACTTATTTTAGCATGATTTAGTACTTTTAAATTATGATCATTTTCATTATGACTTGTTAATTTGCAATATTTGTTTTACGCGATTTCATTATTTTATTTTATTTTTGGATATGTTAGTGTCATTAATCATATCATTGTTTGTGTTGTATTCTTAAGAAACACCTTAGATAGTTGTATTTTGGTAGGACTGAAGAAATATTTGAAGTACAAGTAAATTATATGTTTGTATGAATACTTTAGCGGAAAAACCCGAAAACCCGAAAACCCCAAAAAAATCCTAGGTTGAAAAACCCGAGTTTTATTGGTTTGGTTTGATTTATAGATTTAAAAATCCGACACAAATGGTTTGATTTGATATTTGAAAACCCGAACCAATCCGACCATGTACACCCCTACCTCTTATACCATTTCAAGAAGAAATAGTATGGCAAAGTACAAATAATTAATTTTTTTTACCACTTATCAAATGAATTAAAAAAAAATGATCTAAAAGACTCTTACGTATAAAGATAAAATTCTCTAGTAAGAAAAATATAAAATTTTAAATTTTTTATAAGTGACCTAAAAAATCAATCATATACATATTTTGATTTAGATGGATTTTCGTTATCTGACTTTATACAATAATAAAGAATAAAATCATTCTATTTTACCCTATATAAATAGAGAGTTAACATATGTGTGTCTACATATGTAAAATATTTTTAATATACAATAATACAATCATTAATTATAATAACATTTGATCACTACAACAAACTATATAAGCATATGAAGAAATTTCACAAATACTAGTGAATGAGTAAATATTTCATAATTTACTATTATTAGCTAAATATGAGGAATATAATTTAATAAACTCAAATGACAATTTTCCAATTAAGTGCGACTAGTTTATACCTTGTTCACTATTAGATAGTTATATATGATGCTAGTTATAATTTATATCATTTTGTTTACTATTGAAATGGTATTAATTAATGTACAAATCTAATATATTATCATATATCATATTTTAGTATATAATATATTGGCGGAAGATAAAGTTGTAGAAAGAAGAATCTTCGAAAGAGAAGAAAAGACATTGTTCACGTACGGCCAAAAATAAACTTCAAAAGATGAGCACTACGTTTCTTGCACATTTTTAAATATAGAATATAGCTAGACACTTTTTCATCGATAAATTATACTATTATTTAGCTAAGTTAAATTTTAATTTTATCTATATGTTATATATCAATTCCTCTTTATTTTCTATGTAGCGTCTATGTTTGTTTTTTTTTCTTTATACTGTAATACTCCTTATTAAATTCTTGGATCCGTCAATAATGAAGAAGGGAAATTTTTATACTTTTTCTATCACTAATTACTTGTCCACTTTTGAATTGACACACCTATTAAGAAAAAACAATGATTGACATAGTGAGTTTACCATGTTATCCCTATTAATTATGAAGTGGATGGATTAAAAACTTAAGATTTTCAAGAAGTTCTACCTTTTCAAAGTAATTAATTGAGGGTATAATAAGTAAAAAAAATTGTCATTTCTTGATTTGTCAAAATGAATAAGTAATTAGGGATAACTAAAAAAGGAAAAGTTGACAATTAATTAAGGAAAGAGGAAATATTCAATAAGAAAGAGATCGAGATTTGTAGAGACGGTTAATTATTATATCACCACAAGATAGTTGTTATTTAGATGTAATTTTACAGAGTACAAGTTGTAAAAAAATGACTGTTTTGTTATTATAAAGAGGTAAAACATACAATAAAAAAATTAGTTTAGAAAAGAACTTAACTATTTTAACGAAGTATTGTTATATATAACTATGAGGATGGCCTTTACATAAAGGTCTGACTGTATTTTGGTTGTTATTGGCAAAAAAGATGTATAAAATCTATATTTTAGTTTTTAATGTTAACGATGTAGGAATTTTAATGCCAAATTCTAAGCATTAATCAAACTTTGTATAAAGAATGAAAATCTTTTAGATGTATATATATATTTATATAATATTCTTTGTCATTTAATGTATTAATGTATCAAAATATTTGGCCAAAATCTCTACATCTATTATTGGTAATCTAAGAGATTCGTTTTGTATAAATATAGTTGATTTATATGACCAAAAAATGAAAATAGCTATCATAAAGGGGCAATTTTTTTTTATAAAAAAATGTATTGTTGTAAAGACGATTATTGCTATTATAAGTAAAGAGTTATTATAAAAAATATGAATTATTATAATAAAATGTTATTACATAAAAATAATATTATATAAAATTCTGACGGTATATACAACAATTTTTTATTTTTATTTTTTTGTATTAGCATGGTATATTCACCACCCTTTTCAAATAGAAGAAGTGTACATAAAGAGCCTCATAGTAAAACCACAAACTAAAAGTGTCCTCTTCTCTGCTTTCTAGTTAAATCAAGTAAGTAATATATTTGAATATAGTCTGTGAAAATAATATCAAAGAGTATAATCTAGTTGTAACACCCCGTATCAGAAGAGGGAGGCTTAGCAATTTTTAGAATTCACAGGTGGGACCCACGGCCTGTAGGGAGCCTCGTGGATGAGCACCATGGAAAACTGCCTAAGGCAGTAGCCACGCCAGGACCCACGGCCCGTGGCTAAGGGGTTTCGTGGTTGACCAAACCAAACCACGCTTGATCAAGACAGACTATAGGTCCATCCACGACCCGTTAACATGGTCTCCTGGTTGGTTACTGGACGGCTAAGTTGAGGACATAAGGGTCTTTTCTGGATTTGATTGGACTTAAGTGGTGTCGTTTTACCCTAGTCTAAACCACCTATATAAGTACTTTAGACCCCTAAATTAAGTCATTTAAGTCATTCTCTCAAACTCACCAAAAGAATTGGATTCCTCTCTCAAATAATTCTCTTTCTAGAAAGTCGAAGAAGAAGTGGAGGATTCAAGCTAGGTCAAGTCAAGTCTCCAATCTTCCAAGCTGTGTGGGCTTTGTAATCAAGGTATGATGGTTATTCCATTCATGAATTCCTTTCATCCATGAAGCCCCCATGTTTTCCCTAATTTTGAAGAAGAATTTCCTATGTCAAACTAGGATTTCTTTTAATGTTATGGGTTATGATTCAATAGAGTGAATTATGATTGTTTATGATGAAATTGCATGTATTTAGTATGATTATACATGTGTCCATGCTTAACCTAGGATTCTAGAGTGAATTTGATATAGTTGGGTTTTATGCCATGAGAGGGGAAATTGAGGGCTTAGATGTGATTTTCTAGGATTGATGAATTACATTATAGATTGCTTGCTTGAGATGGAAGGACATAGACATGAATTGCTTAAGAGTAAAGATTATAGACATGAATTGATCAATATCACGTATGTATGATGAATTATGATTAGTAGGGCTTGAGAGTAAAGCTAACATGATGAGTTAAGACTAGTAAGGCTTTGAGAGGAAAGCTATATGATGAATGTTGATCATAGATAGAATTGTTGTGGAAGGTTTACCCACATGACCTATGTTATGATTGTATGTGATTATGCATGTCTTATAGAATCTATGTAAATGCTTTAAGAACACTTGATGTTGTGTCAATGATTATGGTATTGATGTTGTGTTGCTTAAAAGGACATTCTCATGAACACAAACATTAATGTGAAATGTTTTCTCACATAGAATGATTCTAGGTTGAAAGGCTTGCTCACCTAAAATGAATCAAAGCATGTATGAATTATGTTAGCTTGAAGTAGTGATATGATACCTCTTCATGAATAGCTTGACTTGGTAAGACAAGACCATGCATGGTAGCTTGAGATAGTAGAACTCATGGATAGCCTTAGATTGAGCAATCGTACCCTTCCAATGTAGCTTGAACTAGCATAATAGAATGCTTGCATGATAGCTTGACTTGGTGAGGCCACACCACTTCATGATAGATTGGATTGAGCAATAGTACCCTTTCTTGAGTAGCTTGGACATGCATGAGAGGATGCTTTCCATGATAGCTTGGTCTAGCATAGTAAGGTGATTTTCCTTGATATCCTTGAAATGGTAAATCGTAACCATTCATGAGTAATGATGTGTGGTGGACTAGTAGAGAGATACTCTTCCATGATTAATAAGAATGACTAAAGAGGGACAAGTCCCTAATCAAAGTAGCATAGTTATGATGAAATAAGATTTCCTCAAGGAGGTATTGTAAGTATGTTTCTATATGAGATTGATTGTATAATGATAGCTTAGCTTGGATTGTTAATTGAGTTGCTTTCCTTGACATGCATGACTAGAGGTGATGACCTATGTATTGAGTAAGAATAAGTTGAGGTTGCTTGAGAAGTGTTCCTCTTATGATTTGAGGATTTACATGCATTGAATATGCTTATGACTTATGTTGTTATCTCTATGATTATGGTATATGTCTTATGTTGACTAATGCCTATGTTATCCTTATAAATTGATGATTTATGCTAGCCATCATAGTACATTATTGTACTAACACTACTTTTGCCTACATTCTTATCAAATGTAGGGTCCGGCGATATTGACTTCCATCTTCGTGGCTAGGATCTTAGTAGAGCAAGGAGTGAAGATTTGGTGAGGCCTTATAGCATCGAGGACTTGATCACCTTTCCTTTTATGTCTTTTCTTTTATGTTTTAGAACTATTGTATGAGATGTGTCCCTAAGACTATTCAAGTATTAGATGGTTTGAGACAAATGTTAAAGACTTCTGTTTCGTTTTATAATAGACTTTAATATTGTTGAAAATGTTTTAAATTTCTGCACTATTTACTATTATCTTATGTTATGATATGCTAAGGGACTTGTATGAGGCCTTTCGGGGTCTTGTATGCCTTGTTACATCTAGGGGGTACCCCTGGATTGTGACACTAGTGACTAATAAAGTTGATGTAGAACTATAATATGTAAGGTTTAAATCACAACAAAGGTTGTTCAACATAGGTATTATATGTTCAACATAGGTATTATATAAAATTATATATTCGGCAAAGAGATCATGGGTTATGACTTGCAACTCCTAAACTTGGGTGACAACAATCTTACTGTCTATCATCTTATAGTACAGAAACTTTGCCATAATGAACTTTTTCATTCTGACATGCTCTGTTTTGTACTTCTTTTCCAAAGCATCTCAGAGTTCTTTTGAGGTATTCATATTATTGCGACCACTCAGAATATAGTTTTTGCACAAAAAATCTGATTGCTTCCATATCCTTCCGTAGTTTCATCTGACAGAATAGGAATGTTCTCACCAATGAACCTTTGTAGACTCAACGTAGTCATATAGAAGAACATCTTTTGCTATCATATCTTGAAATCAACTCTAGAAAATTTTGCAGGTTTCTCAGCAGGGGCAAGAACAGTAGTTGAACGATTCAGGTGCAACCGATGTTGTTGCAGCACTCATTGTTCTAACATTAACTTGACTTGAATTAGTCATTTTTCAGTCAATTTAGTATATGAAATACTAATAGTAAAGAATAAATTTTTATACAACATGTTTCTGATTTAACGATAAAGTTCTTATATTCATCCTATCGTTAATCGAATGAATCTTAAATTCAAACAGAGTAGAAAACCAGAAAGATTTTAATCTCCAGAAACCTCAAATACAGAAACAAATATATACTAAATTTCTTAAGCTTGTTATCCCTTATATTCAGGTTAGTAAAAACAAAAACATAAAAGATGAAATAGAAAGACATAAACTAAACAATTCGAATCCACAGAACCTACTGTGTATCCATAAGAAATTTAATCCCCTCAAGTACCCAAGGTTGTAGATTAATTCCTCCTAAGATAAAACGAATTAACTATTAAAGAAGTAGTGGTACCTCAAGCTTCAATAATTTCAGCGAACTCAAAAATCAGCAACGAGAGCACACACACAAACCCAATTGATTGAAAATTTTATTTTAAAGAAAATGTATGCAGAAGAGAGAAATTTTTCAGTGTTTGAAAAATGAAAGAAGTATATATTTATAGCCAACTACAGAAAGTGAGAGCAACAAGTGTGAACGCACCTGTTCAGAATGTTTGTGTCTTTTGGAAAAAAAAGTGTCTGTTTGATAGGAACATGTCCCTTTTGAGAGACTTCACCTTTAGGCGAATTTTCAAATAATTTTGTTATGCGAAATTAATTCCTTTAATTAATTAATTAACATTTTGAAATAATTTTAAGAAAAAAGGAAATTAATTAATGAGATTTATTAAATAAATTTTGCCTAAACAAATTATCAATCAATCACATACTGAGGCCGAGGCCGAGCAAGCAACGACGCGGCGCAAGGGGGCACCTTCTACTTAACCCTTTAAGAGCTAAAGTAAGTGTTTCCTAATATAAGGACAAACCGTTTCCTTTTCTTCTACCAATATGAGAGAAATTACTTTTCATTTGAAATGACTTTTCATTTTTCCTTCAAATTGGTTCCTCCACGTTTCCCAATTTATCATTCATTCTTATTTCTCATTTACACCTTGCTTAAACCCAACAGTGTTTCATGGTTAAAAAAAAAAAGGTAGCATGGCTTATTATTTACAAATAGTTGGGGTGGTCCAACTATAGTTGTTATGATCAGAGTGGATTTAAAATTAGAAATTTATACACTTTCAAGACGACCTTAAATTATTAATATAATTATTAGTGAGTTTGCATTCAAATATTCATGTATAGAATCACATATTTGTGATGAGACCATTGTATCTTTTTTTTTTAAAAAAAAAAAAAAACTTTACTATTATGCTATGATTGGAATCATACCCTCTTGATGGACCACTTTCCATTTAGGATGATGAACAAAAATATATAGGGAAAAGGTAGAAGTACCTCCCTAGATTATGACCAAATTTCAGAGACACACCTAAACTAAATTAAGGTCCTATTACCCTCCTTAACTCATTTTTTTTTTTTGTAATTTTGTACATCTTTTTGGTTTACATGGCATCCAAATATATCCATGTGCCTCAACTGCGTGGAGTCACGGGGTGTGCCATATAAGCCAAAAGGTGTACAATATTATATATAAAATGAGTTCAGGGGGATAATAGGACCTTAATTTAGTTAAGGTGTGTCTCTGCGATTTCGATCATAGTCTAGGGAGTACTTGTGCCTTCTCCCAAATATATATGCAAAGTTGTAGGAAACCTATTGAATTATTGCAAATTAATATGGACCACCTTTCATAACTTGAATATCTCATATTGTCCTTGATGATCTTTTCCAATGCCTTCATCTATATATTTATATATATAGCTTTTGCATGAGCATAGTATATACATATATAGCCCTTTTTTAGAAAGGAAAATTTCTATTTGTATATTGAAATTAATATGCAACGCCAAGCTGCCTCCATGAAGAGAAATCTCTTCTATCAGGTCTTATATATTTTCTTTCATATTATAACATATGTTTGGAGATTTGATTATTTTGTAGATTGAAACTCTACGTATATTGGTGTGTAGGACTATCTAGATGAACAATTTAATGAACTCGAAGAACTGCAAGATGATGATAACCCTAACTTCGTGGAGGAAGTTGTTAACCTTTTCTTCACGGATTCAGTTAGATTGATTCGTAATGTTGATCTTGCTCTGTAAGTAATATTACAATTCTCATTTTATTTTATAATATTACAATAGTTATGATGTTTCTTTCGTTAGTACTAATGTTTTTATCAGAAATAATTGTGTAAATTTTGAGTGATTTACTTTTTTGAATAATCAAAAGTTTTTGTAATGGTTTGACGCAAATAATTGTGAATTTTGTGGATAATAATGCCTATTTTGTACGTACGTAGGGCAAATGAACCTTACAATTTTGGTAGGCTGGATGATTTGATGCACCAATTCAAGGGCAGCAGCTCAAGGTACAATCAAACTAATTATTTTAATATCATATTCTCTTATATAACAAGTAGGGGTGTACAAAATCGGAACCGAAAATCGAATCAAACCGCAAATCGAGTCAAACAAAAAAAGACCCGACTAGTGGTTTGGTTTGACTTGGTTTGGTATTGGAAAAAAAAACCCGACTATATTTGGGTTGGTTTGGTTTCAACTAAAAAAAATCAACCCGACATTATATATATAATTTTAAAATTTTATTTTATACGTAAAAATATTTACTTTGATATAATTTTTAAATATTTCTTATACTTTTTCATAATTTTTATCTTTTAATATATTATTTCATGTTTGAAAGTTAGAATTCTTAATGGTCCAATAAATATTATAGTCCATAGATGTTGGTAATTATAATAAAGCTTAAATCAAAATCAAATTAATCCTAATGCAAAAAGAAAATCAATTCAACACTAAGAATGACAATAATATTGATATTTGTTCTTTAGTTTTACATAGGTTTAATAATTTGCAATATTTGTTTACACGATTTCATTATTATTTTTTTGTTGGATATTTTAGTGTCATTAATCATATCATATTTTGTGTTATTTTCTTAAGAGACACCTTAGATAGTTGTATTTTGGTAGGACTAAAGAAATATTTGAAGTACAAGTAAATTATATGTTTGTATGAATACTTTACCGGAAAACCCAAAAACCCAAAAATCCAAAAAACCCAAAAAATCCAAAAAAACAGAGGTTGAAAAACCCGAATATTATTGGTTTGGTTTGATTTATAAATTCAAAAACCCAACACAAATGGTTTGGTTTGACATTTGAAAAACCCGAACCAACCCGGCCATGTACACCCCTAATAACAAGGCATATAGTTGAGCACGATCTTTATTTTGTTTAATTCTTTGTGTAAATGTTGATTTACCTACTTCAAGCCTTGTAGTTAAAGTTGGAAATTACGTAAAATGTATAATAAATCACATAATAATTTAAAATATTCAAAAATCATATTCAAAATTGATTGACTCTTCAAATTTTATTTATATCACATAAATTAAGATTAAAATGAATAATATTATTGTGCCCGTGCTACGCACCGGATCCCATATCTAGTAATATAACATGCTTACGTTCAATTAAATTGTGCCGTTATTTAAATTAATAGAGGAACACATGCACGTTAAAGTATGTCAGTTTGGCATAATTTTTAAGGAAAGTAAAGTTGGGTTGTTTGTTTATCCTAAAAAAGAAAAACATTTTCCTTGTTTGTTCGACATATTTTGTGTGGTTAGAAAATTACTCCCTCCGTTCACTTTTACTTTTCACATTTTATCTTGACATACATATTCATTAAGAAAATAATTATTGATATAGGTATTTTACTAAACTAACCATATTAAATGATGTCTTAAAAAATAATTTGAAAAATAAGTATTTAATGCTGAGGATAAAACATGGTAAAAAATTATTATCTTTTCTTCATGATATGTCAAAAAGGACAAGTAAAAAAGAAAATCTATTTTAAGAATAAATGATAAGTAAAAGTGAACGGATGAAGTATTTGTTTTCTCAAATTTTGTCCCTTGATCATGAATATGAATATGAATATGAATATGAATATGAATATTTCCCTCTCAATCTTTATATATAGTTCATATATATTCCAATATTCTTTTTTTTTTCTTTTTGTATGTTATTGACACATATTCTAAGGCTCTTCCATGTTTATAAAAGTATTCCCTCCATTCATGCTTACCGGCCCCTTCACTGACTTTTTTGCACACCTCATAAGGGTGTTTTCGTTACGGGATGCGATAGATAAAAGATATTTAAGTGATTAATATGCTTTTTTAGATTAACTTTTTAATTTTAAATAGTTAATTATATTATTTTAGTGTAACTATATTTTAGAATTAATTAATATTTATAATTAAATGTGAGATAAAATAATTTTATATTTTATTTTAAAATTATTATTCATTATTTTCAATTAAAATAGCCTCTTAAGAAATAATAAATAAAATATATATTTATTATATAGTCCTCAAAGGACTTAACACATGTTAAATAACTCAAAAAGATAATTTGGTGAAAAAATTAATGTAAATAAATTCCAAATACAAGTTAAATTACTCTAATCGTGTATATAACTTAAACTAATTTTACCAAGTGAAAGCACAATTATCTAATGGTACTAATTTTGCTACAGCATTGGTGCCAAAAGAGTGAAAAGAGAGTGCTCTCAGTTCCAGCAGTATTGCAATGAGAGAAATATCGATGGGTAAATATTTTGTCATCATTTATTATCTTAGTGGATATTCACATTAGCGATTCATCATGTGCAGTGACAAATTCAAAGTTTAAAATCGATAAATTCTACGTGACAATTTTTAGCACATAGTTAGATGCATGTGTAACATATTTCAGGTGCAAGAGGGCATTCCAAGGGGTGAAACAAGAATATGCTACTCTAAAAACTAAGCTTGATGCTTATTTTCAGGTTTCACCCTTTATATATCTAAATCTAATGACAATTAACTAATGCTGATAAAGACTTTAATACTGTTTGTTAATATATATATTTATTGCTGCTAAATTTTTTGAACATTTTAATTGTAGGCAGCAAGAGAAGCCTCTTGAATAGTCCCATCCATGTCTTGCATCAAGTATCTGTCAAAGAGTATATTATATTATAATACATGTTATAATCAAATAAAATTATGCAGGACATTTCAAAATTTTGGGGCACTGTATACTTATAAAAACCTGTTGTTGCTGTTTATTGATAAATAAAAAAAATAATCGCATGTTTATCTTTCCAAGATCCTTTATCAAAGTAAATATAGTTGTAACCTCAATTTCCAAACACCATACTCTCAAATGTATTAATAGTACGTAGCTCGGCAAAATGAGTCCATATTTTGATAATCTATTCAACTCACTCATATTTTAGTGGATTAAGTGAAATGATTTTTTAAATAGATGAATATGAATTTATATCCATAAAAATATAGAAATTCATAGATAAAATATGAATTAACTGAGTGGGTTAAGTTTTATGAAGCCTCTAATCCAAGGAATAGAGCTGAACTCTTTGGAATAATTATTTACTAAAGAAAATAAAAAATGTTCCACCTTATTCTAAAATATGAAAAATAGAAAACATGGGGGGCAGAACCGCAGAAGAGGTTTGTGTATACTGTCTTTTTTTCTTGTCGGGAATTCACATTAGAGTCTCGATTAAATTTGGATTGCGCACTATAGGGCCCATTCAGGGGTATCGCTTCCAACATGATTTTTTTCATACTCAAGACTCAAATCCAACATTTTTGATTAAGAATGGAGCAGTCTCACTACTGCACCACAACCCATATTGATGACTGTGTATACTGTCACGATACTCATATCATTGACTTTTTCCCACTCGAATTTTAACAAAGAGTTTATAAAAATCAATGCAACCAACATTTGTATAAAGTAGCAAGCAATTATATCAAATCGTATTCTTTAACATTTGAAATGAAAAGGCAAATATAACATGTTGCTGTGGTGTATATAGTACCATAGATTAAAGTAAATTATCGTTGGAAAACAAAATAATAAAGATTAACAAAAAAGTATTTAAGTTGAGATATAAATATCTCGCTCATTTTAATGAAGGAGAGTTAAGTTCACTATGAAATAATCTATATTGATCCAACATTATATCTCTTAACTTGCTCCCTCCATTTTACAATAGTTCAACAACGCCGTATAACCTAAACAACTCTGGATTAGTTGAAGAGTACTCCAAAGTTCCATTATTTGAATACATTTTTTCAAAATAAAATTACTCTTTTGTATATAGTGAATTAGTTGGAGACTTAAAAAGATATTTTGTCTTAATTAAGTCTCTCTTTCACTACACTAATAATATAATTAGTCTCATCCACTTCTCATCTTTTTTCTATATATGTTCTTATATACAATGCGTTGACAAATCATTACTATTTATAGATGATGAATTCTTACTTGCAATGAATAAGAAGATTCTGGGGTAGTAAATTAGGTAAATGAATGACCTATATGTTATATAAAAATAATTGACCACATTCTTGTCAATTTATAGAACTAAAATATGCACTTTAATATTAAAATGTTATGCTCCAACATTCTCCCACTCATTTTAATATTAAGAAAATAGAGTTTCACCAATTTAATTAAAGAGAGATTATTATGCATAATGAACGTGTACTCTGCATTAAATCTTCACTTACTAAAATATTAACCTTTACTCCATAGTCTAGTGGTCTCAGATTTGAACTAAGACTGCTTAAGAGAAATAAATTATCAATGGTTACACACAATAATCAAGGTATTGACATAAGCCTTTTTAGTCAGCACATTACAGCCTTGTGTTATCTCGATTTTCATAAGTATTTTTGAGGATAAGTCCAATTCTCATAGGAAACTGTCTACTTCCACGCTCACATAGGTGATATTTGTCAAGAGTGCTCCTATAATTATGACATCCCACTCGTACGAGGTACAAACTTTTATTAAGAGCTCTTAAACTCAACCTCCATAAATCATTACAAAATAAAAACACCTACATCATAAAGAGAGAATAAAATAAATCTATAGTGCATGCATTTCACAACAAGGCATCATATACATGACATTTTTTTATTAAGCCTAGTTATAGGATCTCTAGTCCAAAGGTTGGATTTCTGTAACGACCTGATTCCGTCGTTAGGGAAAAGTCAATGGAGAAAGAATTGTACCAGAAAAACTTTTGAGTAGTAACTTGAAATTTCCTAGCCTAGTCCAGATTTGGACGAAATCGGAGTCAGGCGAGTATAAGGAAATCTTGTAATGAATGAGAAGTGTAATAATGAAATTGATTGCATGAGTGGATATATAAGACGTTAAGGAACCCGTACGACTTTACGAAATTGAATTCGGGCGAGTAGAACTCCCGAAATTGATCTTAGCGTGAACGGGTGTTTTCTGAGTGTCGTGGGATGAAAATGTGTTGTGAAATGGGGGTTTGGAGCTCTTAATTTAATATTCTATTTCCGTGCAAGCGGCTGTGGAGGGATTATTCCCGCTAGGGTGGGGCCGTTGTGGCTGGCTGGGGGCCGCCATAGCAGGACAGTCGCGATTTAAGTCGAAAATAAACCCCAAAATTGTTTTATTCTGTAAGTTTCAACTTTGAGAGCTAAGAGATGACACCAGGTGCTTTCTTGACAGTTTTCCACCATTCTTGAGGCTAAAGGTAAAGTTTTAACTCCCCGAATATGTTTTTCGATCCATAGAATGTAAATTCGTGGGTGATTATCAATGGGAGAGGGTTTTGATATAGAAATTATAGTGGAAAAACCCTAATCTAGGTATTAGGATCTTGGGTTGGTCTAGGGTTATTGGGTTTGTTATAATCTGGATAATTAGACCTTTGATTGTTGATCCTTGTGTATATTAATTGTTTGTAGACCTAGAGCAAGCAGCAAGAATCCGAAAAGGGAAAATTCAAGTGCCTTAGGGGATTCAAGCTTGGATTCGAGGTAGGTGATGGTTGTGATTTCATGTTGGTGTGATATATATTTGTAATTGCTCATTATAATGCATGTATGTATGCAAATGTTAGATTATTGATCAACCTAATCGTAAATGAGGATAATTGAATAATTGTACGCTATGAATCCTCTCTTATTATATGATTGTGAGAATATACATTGTGATTGTGATTGTGATTGTGGTTTGTTGAATGGATCGAGTGTTACGTTTCGACATATTAACTTGGATCGGTTGCCACGTTCCGGCATAAATATGGGATCAGTTGCCATAGTTCGGCATAATTATGGGATCGGTTGCCACGTTCTGACATAAACATTGGATCGGGTACCACGAACCGGTACACTAACAGTTTGGGTGTGGGTTTCATGAGAGGACCATTGAATTGTGTTGTGTATCTACTTGTGATGATTTCGTTCATATCTAATGATGATTGATATTTGAAGATTGTATGTTGCTCTAAATTGATATAATTGTGATATGTGAGAATCATGAAACTGTTCGTTGTTTGTAATAGTTGACTAATACTGTATATGTTGGGTATATGCCTGTTTTATAATGATTGTCGTTACTTGCATGTGTTTCACTTATTGGGATAGCCGCGTGATTCTACCAGTACACTATGGTTGTGTACTAATACTGCACTTTCTTGTTCTTTGTTGAGTACAAGGCATCTTTAGGCGGCTATTGATAGACCTCAGCTAGGTGACTATTAAGTGTGACTGGATTCAAGGGTGAGCCAGTTATTTCAGGCTGTCATGGATCTTTCATTGTTTAAGTCTTCCCTTTTTGGACTTAGACTATTTGTTTAAGATATTTTGTTTAGTTTTGGGGTTGTACCCCTTGTTCTTAGACTTGTCGTTAGTAAAGTTTTGGTACAATGACTTTCAGGTTCTAGGGGTTGAATTTCCACAGTAGTTTGGTTAGTTAATTGTTTAAACCTTTGGAGTTTATGGGGACTCCATTTTATTGTCATTTAAACCTGCTTTCGTATCTTTAAATGCATAGTTTTTGGTTAAGTTGTTTAGTCTAGGTTATACCGGAGGGTTAGTGTGGGTGACAATCACGAAGGTCTGGGTTGTGACAAAGTTGGTATCAAAGCCCTAGGTTCGTTGATCTCATTGTACCAAAACGATTCTAGTAGAGTCTTGCGGAACGGTACGATGACGTCTGTACTTTTCTTCGAGAGGCTATAGGACTTTAGGAAAAACTCACTTCTTTCTACTCCTTCGTGCTATGACTTGAATCCAATTGGTATCTGGGTGATACAAGTTGGTACCTGGATGATACAAATTGATATGTCTTTCTTCACTCTATGGTCCGAACTAGAGCAACAAAAGTGGTAACACCATCATTAGAAAGAGAGAATGTGTATAGACTACCAACAGTTGAACAGGGTCACCATTCAGAACTAGTATCCATTGCCTTGAATAGATGATCTTTTTGACCAATTACAAGGTGCATCAGTTTTCTCTAAGATTGATTTAAGGTCTGGTTACCATCAGTTAAAGATTGAGGGGGTTAAGAATTGGGTTCGACCAAGTTCTATGATTGAAATTAGCAGTTTTATGGGGCTCACTAGCTACTATTATCGCTTGCGGTATGAGTTGAGTCCAATTGGTATCTCCTGATTCCAATTAGTATCTCAACGAAGTGAACTAGACGCCGTAGTCACGGCTAAAGGGACACAAGCAAGTTAATTGGAACTGAGAAGGTTCCAATTGGTATCTGGCCTTAGGGGTCGTATAAGGCATAAATGATCGGTAACGGTCGTCTATGGAACAAACTAATTAAAGAATTTGGACTTATCTTCAAGTTGTAACTGCTTGAGTATCATGGAACTTATTGTGAAAAGAAGGTCACAACTAAGTTCGATGCAATGGTCTAGATAATGTACGATGTGATTCGTAAGAAAGATCTGGACTTGTCTTGCGCTTGAGTAATAACCGCGTGAGTGTCTGGGTGTATCCTAGGGATGTGTGGATTATGGTGTTGAATTAATGAGAATGAGTTGGATTGTGTATCGTTGGATTGACTCGGGGTAAACAGTGATTATCCTAGTTCAGAGGATTATCCTAAATTGCTCAGTAAATCTGAAACTCGTTGGGAGATTTAGAAAAGAGAAAAACCCTAGAAAAATTTATTGCCTGGGTACTGCTTTCGTCTAAGCCGCTGGGGCGGGATCTTTTCGCCAGTGCGAGGCCGCCAGAGCATAAATTCCCCACTAGAACGGGATAGGGCGAGACAGAACCTCAGCCCTGTCTTTTCTATTTTCCCAGGTCTTCTTATAGAACCCAAATTGAATCCGAACTAAACCCCGCGATCTAATTCAGTGTTCAACAATCGAATATAAGTTATAAAGTGTGTTAAAATTGTGGAGAACCTGAGCATATGATGAGGAAATCAGCGGGCCGTGGAGGCCTGGGAAATGGAAATGCAGGTAGATGAGTAGTGCAACCAGGCGAGGAGGTTGCCCGTCAAGATGACAGGGCTCAGTTATATTCTTTTCCGGGCAAGACCAAGTTTGAGGTGTGTGATGCAGTGGTCACTAGTGCTACTCTTGTCTGTGCCCAGCTGACTATCGTTTTGTTTGATCTGGGTTCTACTTATTCGTATGTGTCAATTCAATTGCCTTGGGATTTAATGTGGTTTGTGATATACTTGATGCCCCCATCCATGTTTCTACCCTAGTTGAAGAGTCAGTCATAGTCACCCATGTATATCGTGTTGTCCTGTTGTGTTTATGGATTTTTAGATTTGGGTTGATTTGGTTATGTTGGATATGACTGACTTGATATAATCTTAGGCATGACTTGGTTGTCTCCCTATTATACCGGGCTTAATCGTAGTACTAAGTCGGTAACTTTAGAGATTCCCGGTAGGGAAAGATTAAAGTGGGAAGGGGCATACAAGCCTAAGTTAGCTAAGGTCATATCTTTCGTGCAGGGTAGGAAACTGGTGGGGTAGGATTGCTTGGCGTAATTGGCTCATATTCGGGATGTTGAGGTCGAATCCCCATTTATTGAGTCTATTCATGTGGTGTCAGAATTGAGAGAGCTTAAAGCTCAAATCCAAGGGCTTCTTGATAAAGGTTTCATCTGTCCTAGTGCTTCCCCGTGGGGTGGTCCTGTCTTGTTTGTTAAAAAGAAGGAGGGTAGTAAGAGGACTGGTGATTTTATCTTAAGTCATAAAGGGGTGGGGATTCATACCAGGATGACAAACTTATGGATAAAGAAAGTCCATTGAGTATGCTTGGGTGAAGGCAATTGAAGTATTTTGATAAGAAAGTGCGCATAAAAATTGGGTTAGCCCTCTGAATTTGATGAGTATACCTGAGTTTGAGGTGTCGTGTTGATGAAAGGTTGGCTTCGTAGGGATAGTCAAGGCTGACTGAGTGTAATGGTAATAAGAGTTCTTGATGGATTGTGACGGGATGCAACTATATAATAAAATTATTGGTTAAGCGAATTTATGTATAGTAATTACGACTTGCGAGTATCTAAGGTTGTGGTTTTCTAATATTGGTGAGTAACGCGGTTGTATGGAAAGTTTTAAGAGATGGTGGGACACCATTCGAATAGAAATTAAAGAGCTATAGTCATAATGAAGAAAATTATAGTAGAAGGTAGTACAACCTTTAGAGAGAGGCGAGAGCAAGAATATTTTATTGGATTCTTAAGGCTAAAGAGGTACCTTTAGAGGGGTAGATAATTGGGTTCATAGACGCGTGATTTCATTATTTTGTTGTGGCTATGGTAATAGTGTCATGGGTCTATCGGATGGGTTAAAAATTATTGAAAAAGACTTTAGAAAGGATTGTGCAGACATTAGCTTGAGCGTGATGATAAGTGCTTGTTTTTGTTTTTGAGTTTAGTAATGAGTACAATTGGATTGTTAGCGAAAAATATTGTAAGATCGATGGAGATGCGATCGATGATAAGTGAAGATCCATGATTTCATAAAAATCATCAAGGTATAAGCTAATGTTGATAGATAAGGGGATTGTGTTATACAATTGACTTACAATTCAGAGTTTTCATTGCAAATCTATATTTGTGGTGATATATTTTGTCAAGGTACAGATTTTTAAGGTGAGAAATGATCAATTGTATCAGGTAGTGAACCTTTGAAAGGATTTACATTTGGTTTGAGTCGTAAAGTTAATTACTTTTGATTGTTAAAGTATCTAAGAAAGGGTTTCACTTTATAGTGTTGGTTTATAATAAGGTAAATGGTCGGAGTGTTTATGATGGTTGTTAGTATTTTGAGTATGATTCACTAGCTATTCTCTCGTGTGTTTTTACTTTTATGGGTGGATCCCTAGTGGTGGATCAGGGGTACCAAATCGTGCGATGTTTTCTTGGTTGAGTGGGAAGATTGGGAAGACTTGGTTATTTTAGATGACATATTTGGCGTTGTCTTGAGTTGTTAAAATATTTTAGTGGTTCTATATGTACCACCTTGCTTATGAGAGTTCATAGAAGAGCTACCATGTGTAATTATGGTTGTCTAACAATATTAATATTCATCTAGTCGTCAAGGTCATGTATTGATTGTGTGTGGGTGAATGTGGGGATCATTGGGTCCAATTCTATTGTTCTTAAGGGCAATCTACAATCATAGTTGCTAAATCTAGCATTCGATAGTATAGTTAGAGGGTTGTATGCTTGGACATATCCCTCGATGAGTATTTGATGTCTAAAGATCAAATTTTGTAACTTAAGCTCATAGAAATTTATGTTGTGAGAGGAGATATTGATAGGAACTATGATAGGTTGAGTATTATAAGTGTGTGTTGGTTGGTTCAGGTCCACCTCTAATTGTAACGAGTATTGATTTGAAATTTTATCATGCTTAAGTGCTAAATGATTCGTTCGAATAATTGTGTCAAGGTCCTTGATAACATGTTACAGACGTGTGTACGATTAACTTTGGTGGTTGTTGGGAATCGCTTTGTTGTTTGTTAAGTGTACATACAACAATAATTATCACTCGAGTATTATGATGACTTCATTGAGGCATTGTATGGGAGGATGTGTAGATCACTCATAGGGTGGTTGGGGTTGAAGATGTAAAACCTTTGGGAGTTGATTTGGTGAAGGATGCTCAGGATAAGGTGAGAAGTATCCAAGTTAAGCTTCTAGCAGCCCAGAGTCGACAGAAAAAGTATGCGGGACAAGCATCCCCAGTGATTCGATGATTCAGATACTACTCTACTCTTACTTTGGCCAGCCTTTCCTAGTTGATCACTCGGGGACGAGTGATGGTGTCATGCCCCGAGCCTACACTCTGGACGTGGCTGACACTCAAGAACCATTGCTGGCCCCAAGCGAACCCTTAGCCTGACTTACTTACTCAGCATAAGACTCGAAGCATTATTACAATGATCAAATGCACTTACTCAATTGTTAAATAAAATAACTTAGAATGTTTAGAAGTCAACATTCAACTTGGCCAAAATAGAAACTCAAGTCTTAACATATGAAATGATAAGACAACTGAACTACTAACTGTCTATGAAGCCTCTAAAACAAAGAGGGATGTTGGGACAAGACCCCTGATCATCCTAACAATGAAATACTGAAAGCAAAGCAAAAGGAGTCTTTCGGAATGCAAGGAGGCTCATCAACTGACTTTGAGTGCTCAACTGGATCAACGAGGCGCTGGGTGATGATCCTGGTTACCTGTGTCTACATCATAAGAAGATGCAGGCTGACTGGCATCAGTACATTGAATGTACAAGTATGCGAGTTGGAATGCTAAACACAACATAGGCTTGAAAAGAATCTGAAAGGAGCGCTTACCTTGGCTTTACTCAACTCCTGAATAACTTAACTCATTGTAAAGCATAAAGCATATGCAATATATAGAAAGCTTGTAAAAATAGTGGAAAACAACTTAGTTTGTTAAAGAAAATGCAATAACAAACTCAACTTTACTCATATAATAAAGTAATATAGTTTTTGTGGGAGTTTCCCTAACCGACAACCACCACTATGAGCCTAAGTGGTGAGACAACGTCTTGCCCACACTGCTAGAACTGTCCTATACTTTGCCTTCATATAGAACGCTTAACTAAGTGGATCCACTAGTCTATGCTAAAAAGCAACTTAAGGAGTCATCTAAAAAGTATGATCCTTTACTACCCATGATGGCTGCATGGTTTTTGGAGACTTGAGTTAATATGAACTCGCATACCCATATCGGTGCTCAATACTACTCCCAAAATATACTTAGCTCATATGTTTTTAAAACAAACTTCTTTCTTTGGTTTGAGATAATTACTCAAAACTTAGCTTAAAAGCTCTCTTGGAATCGATGTTCCCTTTCTTGCTCAAATGTGAAAACACTTTTAAACTTTTTGAGAATACATAGTCCCCGTATACTTTTTTGAAGAAATGAACTTCAATCTTTACTCTTTACTCTTTACTTGAACTTTAAGTCTTAAAACAAAGTTAAAACATTTGTGAAATACTTTTGAAAACTTTATAAACTTCTCTTTGACTTGCTTCTTAACTTCTAGACTTGATTCTTAACTTTCTTTGAATTGAATTATGGATTCAAGGTTTATGATCTCATGTTTATGGATGATTTCATGATTTTTAGATGTACCTAAGAGTGTTGGAATCAACTAGAAAACATAGGTACATTGCTAAGTAACTAGTACAAAAAGTTGGGGAAGAAATGGGAGGAACTGGAGTCCCTGGTGCTCTAAGAGGCGCGGGGCGCCAGAGGGTGAAAATCAGAGACAATCCTAGGGTGCGCTGGCTGCGGCACCCCAAGGGTGAAACTTCAGAGAGCCTTTTGGGGTGCGCTGGCTGGCGCGACGCCCCACCCCTTTTCTCAAGTGTTTGACGACTTTTCTTCTCTGTTTTTAATATCTAAACCCTTTATACTCAATTGGTTCTTTCCTCAAACACTTAGAATCATTTATACCCTCAATATACATCAGATTCTACTCGAAAACACAACTAAAAACATGAATCAATCTCAAGAAAATTCCAACAAAACCCACAAGGATTCAAACGAACTTCATCAAGAATTCAAGGGATTTACTTTCGAATATAATAAACTTTGCAGAATTGAATCATGATTGGTGCGTGTGTGAACTAACCCATCTCTATATGATCTCACATACCTCGTAGGGATCACCCCTTGATGAAATCCACAAGCTAAATTTGAACGTTCTTGACGATTCTTGATTTCTCTTCTCCTTTCTCCTCATTTCTCTTTTCTCCAAGCCCCAGCGTGAACTTCAACTTTTCTAAACTGACTAAAATCTCAATTTACCCCAATTAAAATCCTAAAAATGAATTAAAACAATTGGTAAGGAAAAGGCTAAAATATCCTGCCAAAATCCGAATTAGACTTTCCTTATTCAAATAGCCCAACTTTCAAAAGGGATATCTCACTCATACGAACTCGGAATCGCGCAAACTTGGCGGCGTTGGAAAGATTATTCCAAGATCTTTCCTACCATATCTGGAAGTACACCTAAATCATCTTTATCTAGGTGCTATGGCCGTTTGAAGTTTATCAAAACTCAACTTATTCTAACTTATCAAAATTTTCAGATTTTCTTTCTTTCCAAAAACGACTATTTCCAATTATTAACTCCTTCCTAGCTATTTCAATTTGTGAGATGTTACAATATCTACCCCTTGGGAACATTCGTCCTAGAATGAAATTACTCTTACTAGGCTAAGGGTGTAACATGCAACATTCAGCTCAAACACCCAATCAAGCAATGCAATTACAACATGCTAACTTACAAATGAAAAACCAAGAAAAGTATTAGTACCTTAATTCGGAACTTCTCCGAATTTGAAGAGATGCGGATATCTTTTCTTCATATCCTCCTCAGCTTCCCAAGTAGCTTCCTCAACAAATTGGTTCCTCCAAAGGACTTTGACTGATGCTACCTCTTTTGTTCTCAACTTGCAAGCTTGGCGATCTAAAATCTGAACAGAAATTTCCTCATAAGGCAAGCTATCCTTGACCCAATATCTTCTATTGGTATGATCAATGAAGGATCACCCATGCATTTCTTCAACATGGAGATGTGAAACACCGGATGAACCGCTGCTAACTCTTGTGGTAGCTCCAACTCATAAGCTACATTACCTACCCTTTTTGCTATTCTGTAAGGGCCAATATACCGAGGACTAAGCTTTCCCTTATTACCAAATCACATAACACCTTTCATGGGTGAAACTTTCAAATACACCCAATCATCTACTTCAAACTCTAACTCCCTCCTCCTAACATCAGTGTAGGATTTCTAACGATTCTGCGCCATTTTCAACCTCTCTTGAGTTACTTTCACCTTCTCCATAGCTTTATGAACTAAATCAGTTCCTATCAACCCATCTTCACCAACTTCAAACCATTCAATAGGAGATCTGCATCTTCTCCCATAAAGAGCTTCATAAGGAGCTATTTGGATGATATAGTGGTAACTATTGTTGTAATCAAAATCGATGAGAGGTAAGTGATCATCCCAATTACCTTTGAAATCGATCACGCACGTCCTCAACATATCCTCTAAGGTCTGAATAGTGCGCTTTGCTTTCCCATCAGTCTGAGGATGAAATGCGGTACTTAAGTTCACCTTTGAACCCAAGCCTTTTTGGAATGACTTCCAAAACTGTGCAGTAAATTGCACACCTCTGTCTCAAATAATGGAGATCGGAACCCCATGAAGTCTTACCACCTCTTGAAGATACAACTTAGTATAATCTTCTACTAAATGGGTAGTATTTACCGGCAAAAAGTGTGTTGATTTTATCATTCTGTCGATAATCACCCAAATAGAATCATGCTGCCTGCGAGACCTTGGTAAACCTGTGATGAAATCCATATTAATCTTCTCCCATTTCCATTCCAGAAGTTCTATATTCAAAGCCAAAACACCAGGCCTTTGATGTTCTACTTTAACTTGTTGGCAATTCAGACACTTAGCAACAAACTTTGCAATGCCCTTCTTTATGCTACTCCACCAATAAACTTCTCTCAAATCGCGATACATCTTTGTGGAACCTGGATGAATGGAATATCTAGAGCTATAAGCTTCTTCCATGATCCTCTCTTGGAGTTCATCCATCTTTGGTACACACAATCTGCCTTGATACCTCAATACACCATCTCCCCCTTGTTCAAAAGCCATAACTTTTTGCTTATGAACATTTGCCTTTAATTCAAGCAAAATGGGATCTTGGCCCTGCTCCTCTTTTACTTCTGACACTAATGATGATTCAGCCTCATTCATCACCACTACCCCTCCTTCTGTGAAATCCATTAGTCGGACTCCCAAGCGTCCAAGTCTATGCACATCTTTCGCTAACTCTCTCTTTTCTTCCTCAACATGGGCGGTACTACCTATAGACAACTTGCTTAAAGCATCAGCAACAACATTAGCCTTATCTGAGTGATAAAGAATACTTATGTTATAATTCTTAAGTAATTCTAACCACCTCCTTTGTCTGAGATTAAGGTCTTTCTGAGTGAATACATATTGAAGACTCTTGTGATCAGTGAATACATCAACATGAACACTATACAAATAATGACGCCATAACTTCAAAGAAAATACTACAGCAGCCAACGCTAAGTCATGGGTTGGGTAATTCTTCTTATGAACTTTCAATTGTCTGGAGGCATAAGCTATAACCTTGCCATTCAGCATTAACACACAACTCAAACCAACTCTAGACGCATCACAGTACACAACAAAACCTTGTGGTATACCTTCTTGTAAGGTCAAAATTAGGCAGTACTCAACCTCTTTTTCAATTCCTAAAAACTTTTTTCACAAGATTCAGACCATTGAAACTTTACTATTTTTCGAGTTAACTTGGTCAAAGGGGATGACCAAGAATAGCTAGCCAAACCCAAGAAACTCCTAATGTCAGTTGGAGATGTGGGTCTAGGCCGATTATGTTCTGCTTCTATTTTCTAAGTATCAACTTTAATTCCCTCTTCAGACACAATGTGGCCTAAGAATGCCACAGACTCAAGCCAAAACTCACACTTAGAGAACTTGGCATACAACTCTCTATCTTTTAAAGTCTGGAGAACTATTCTGAGATGGCTAACATAATCTCCTTCATTCCTCGAATAGATTAGTATGTCATCAATGAAGACGATAACAAACATATATAAATAAGGTTTGAATACTCTATTCATAAGGTCTATGAATGCTGCAGGCGCATTAGTCAAACCAAAGGACATAACTAGGAACTCATAATGACTATAACGGGTCCTGAATGCCGTCTTGGGAATATCACATTCCCTTACTTTCAACTGATGGTAGCCTGATCTGAACATTATTTTAGAGAAACAAGTAGCACCTTGAAGCTGATCGAAAAGATCATCAATTCTTGGAAGAGGATACTTGTTCTTGATGGTAACCTTGTTCAACTGACGATAATCTATACACATCCTAAGGGAACCATATTTCTTTCTCACAAATAAGACTGGAGCTCCCCCAGGTGAGGCACTTGGTAGAATAAAGCCCTTATCTAGGAGATCATTTAACAGCTCTTTAAGCTCTTTCAACTCTACTGGTGCCATTCTATATGGCAGAATAGATATAGGACGAGTATCTTGAAAAATGACTATACCGAAGTCTATTTCTCTCACAAGAGGGACTTCGGGTAGGTCATCTGGAAAGACTTCTGGAAACTCTTTTACTACTGCAACTGACTGAATAGGAGGTGTCTAAACACTAAAGTCATAAACTCGGACTAAGGGATAGAGGCACCACTTGGAAACTAACTTTCTTGCCTTAAGGTACGAAATGAAACGACCCTTAGGCACTGTTGAACTACTTTTCCACTCTAAGATTGGCTCATTAGGAATTTGGAACCTAACGACTTGAGTTCTACAATCAATGAAGGCATAACTGGCATGAAGTCAGTCCATACCTAGAATGACAGCAAAATCTACTATGTCTAACTCAATTGAATTAGCCATTGTGTCTTTGTGATTTGTGGAAATGACATAATCACGATATACTCGCTCAGCTAGAATAGATTCCCCAATAGGTGTTAAAACACAAAAGGGTTCACAAAGTTTCTCATGAAGAACATTAAAACTATTTGCAACAAAAGGGGTTACAAAAGATAAACTTGCTCATGGGTCTAGCAAAACATAAACATCAATAGTAAAGACTTTGATCATACCAGTTACAACATCTGGAGAGTTATCTTGCTCTTGGCGACTAGTGATCGCATATAGGCGGTTTGCTCCTCCGCCAGTACCAAAAGTAGCTCCTCTAGGTGCAGCTCTGTCTGGTGGAGCAACTGATGAAGATTGGGCCCTATTGCCCTAATTTCCACTACCTTGCTTGTTCCTAAGGAACTCTTTTTTGAAGTGACCCTCTTGTCCACACTTGAAACAACCTGACTAGCCATTACGACACTTACCTGGGTGGGTTCTTCCACACCTAGCACATGCAGGAGCCCAGTTAACTCCTTGTGCCACACTACCCTGAGATTGCGCAGGTCTAGCTCTGAAGTGTTGGGAATTCTGGCTATTATGCTCACTTTTGTTTCTGGGTGCAGGTGCACTAGCAGATGATGGTTGATGTTTGCGTAATCAAGACACAACTTCCAATTCAAGTGCCTATGATCGTACAATAGTAATATAACCCAACCAAGGGTTGGGGTCGAGTCCCAAGGGAGCGGTTTCTGAGAATTAAGAGTTAAGCGCGAATATGCTAAAGTTAATCATAGCTAAAAACATTAACGAGTAAAAAAAGAATAAATTAAGGAGTTGATACAAGTGTCAATTATCAAAGGAGAGGGGTTTTATATTCAGCTAGTGAACAAAAACAACAAAAAAATAAAGATACGAGATAGGGAGACGGGATTCTTAGGATGTGATAGGAATATGGGATAAAATATACTATTGGGTAAATGGTATTGATAGTAAATCGATGAATATTTGTAACTAGGCTAGACTTTAGTGGTGGTAAATTCTCTCTCGAGCAACTTACCTTGAATCAACTTGGTTTCTCTTGAACACCGAGTCGCAACACTTAAGCACAGCCTCTGCCTTAGCCCATTCACTCTCTCAAGCTAAATGTGTGGGAGAAGGCCTAGGATTCACTCTCTCGAGTTGAACCCACGACAACCCAATAACCACCGGCTATCGATTTAGTAGTCTTAGTTTTAAAACCTCTCTCTCAAACAAGCCAAAAACACTAAGATGAAATCATATTTGCAACTACAATCCCATTAAGTTCAAACACAACTACTAAATGAAATCACATTTAAACAACAAATAGAGTAACAATAAGCAATACCCAACAGGAAATTTAACCCATATTCACAAAATCACACCTTAAAAATTGGGGTTTTAGTTAGACATGAAAAAGAGATAGAAATCAATACCAACAAGTATTTCCATCAACTGGGTACGATAGAAAATGTCTTTAAACACATCTAGGATGAAGATTCCTGGATACCCACTTCCAATTTCTTGGAGTTGAAAAACTTCAAAACCTTCAAGTTCAAGAACAATGTCTCCCAAAAATTCTAAGAACTCAAAACTGAAAATATTCTAAGTCTCAGTAATAATTCTCTTCCACTTTTTTTTTTTTAATTTTAGCTACAAAATTAAATAGGTATTTATAGTTTTTGAAAATTTGTGCTGCGAAGGACCACTTAGCGCAGTAAGTCGGGATTGCCGATACACTCAGCGATTCGTCCTTTGGTTTGGTTCATCGTCTTTCAACTTTTGCCTTCAGCATCTTCGCGTTTTGATCCATTGGGCGATAGGGAACTACTTTGCGAAACTGCTCGGTGATGCGCTGACTACTCCCTTTCCTCGCAAACTTGATCTTTTCCTTCAGGGCTCAGCACACTGGAACTTTGGGCTAGGTTAAGGCCATTTGGCAACTTGCCTAATGCATTAGGTGATCCTCAAGACTTTTTTTCTTCGTTCTTTTTAGCTGTCTTGTTCCTTTTTTCTCCATAATGTCCATGCTTTGTCTCTAACTCCAAATACCTGAAACTTAAGGATTTACATCAGTTTTTGAGACAAAATATGCATTTGAGGACACTAAATTCAATTAAATAAAGCCTTAAATGAGTCCAAATCGTGGACTCATCAACACGCCCAACTTAAACTTTTGCTTGTCCTCAAGTAAAACTCAAGTTCGGCAGTTCAAAGAGGATGTATCAAACAATGCAACACAAGACTCAATCATGAATGTGCACACAAGACTCAACTTACTCATGCAAGGATCAATTGTGTACTCAAAGATTCAAGTTGTGACATACCATTATCAAAGATTCTCAAGCTCACAATACTTGCTTCAAATGCAAGTTCAAGCTCAACTAAGGTATTCAAATGCCCTCACACAAAGAATGATTCCATATTCACACACAATGGTTTAATCATTTAAAGTTTTGGAATCTAATGCAATGCTCACACTCACAAAGATGAACATGATGTATGCTTTCACCTATAGGTCTGTCCGTATTTTCCAGTTGACAATTGCTTCAGCTCACTCAAGATCAAAAAGGTCTTTTCAAGGCTTGTAATGGGGCTGAGTGCAAAGGTATGGTTATTTAGGCTCAGTGACTTTCATCCTCATGAAATGTGGTGCTTACAACACTCCCTTTCCTCTTATTTCATCATTTTATTTAGTGATCATAAGTCATCCTATTATTCATTTTTCATGGATTGTTCGGAAACCCCATTTCTTTTGTATTTTCATAACTTTGTTCCATGACTTTTTCTTTTTCATTCTTTTCTTTTCTCTTATTTTTTTCTTTGTATGGAGGGATTCCATTTTTCTCAACACCATAGGTTAAAGGAAACTTTTCTAGCACTTCTTAGCTTGCCTTTTCTTTTCACCACACCCCAACTTAGGCTTTTGGCCTAAGTTGGCTATTCAATCAACCACAAATCAAGAGGATTATAGGTAGTGATTAAGAAAGGTCATGTTTTCAGTAAGTTTCTTCCAAAGAAAGGTAAGACTCAAGGAGTGTTCAAAAGAGGTTCACACCCTCACAAGGTAGGCCACAAAAGAGGTATATGTCAAATTGGCTCACACTCTTCAAAGTTGCCTTAGATCATATCAAGAGATAGCCTTGCTTAGTTGACCAGACCAACGGGGAAAATTCTAGGTGTTATCATGCATGGTTCACAATAAGCTCATCACAAAAGGCATCGACACCAAAGTCAAACAAGACTCCACACTTTCGCTAGTATGCTACGTTCATCACAAGAGACTCAATTTGATACTTGGAAAGTCACAACGAGATGCAAAGACTTCACATATTGTCTATGTAACTTCACTTGGTCTCATTGTAGCTGCAAATTCATGTTCGTTCGATTATGAGCACTATTTAAGTCATCGATATTGATCAAAACCGAGACTCAAATTTGCTAAAGAACAGCCATATTCAAGTACATACAAGAGTGGGCGAAAAAATTGGAAGGGTCAAAAATCATTTGTAATTAAAGCATAAGGAGCCACAAGCTCAAACAATCGCTAAAAGCAGTGTATAGCACAACATTACGCATAAAAATCCAAATATATAATCAAAATAATCAGTCATGCATAGCACATAAAGGTGGGCCTTACACCATCATAATTAAAAATATTTGTCCTCAAATGCAAACAATTCAATACTATCCAAAATTTAAAATCATGAAAGACAGAGATGGAGGTAAAGAGGGGATCATGTCTACCCAGTTGCTCCATCTGTGTCTGGTGCATCATCTGGATTTGGGCATCAGTGCCCGTAGTCACCATGAAAGGAACAATGGCACGAGACTCATCAGGGGCTACCACGGGTGTATCCGCCAAAAATCTCCGTACAACTGAGAAAAGTCCCTGGGCCCATGAAGGAAAAGAGGTGTCTCAGGGAGTAGGCCTCTTACCCTTGCTTTTATCTCTATATGGGTGTTCTTGCTTGCCCTTCTTTGGAATATTCGACCTCTTTTCATTCATTTTAAAATTTAGTGCTCTAATTTTTTGGAGCGGCACGATTTCCCAGCAACTTTTGGTCTAGCCATGCCTGCAAAGCTTTAAGGCAAAGTTAGAAATATTCGAACAAAAGCATTAAAAATCAGTTGCAGGTAGACTCACTGAAACGGTCGGCGAGTTGCCAAATTGCTTCAGTGTCCCACGCTTCTCATTGAAAGTTACAGAGCCAAACAACAAATATAGCATGAATTTAAAGGCGTAATGGGGACATTAAGCGAACCACCGAGTAGTTTGGCGAGCTCGACCTAGCTCGCCAAACGGCCCAACGTGCTTCAACCCAACTTCTCGAACTCAACCTTATGACCTCCGAAAACAAAATCAAACAATGCGCTGCTCAAATTCAAACAGGACCCATATCATACGAGTATAACCCCACATGATTTAACATAATCCAATGCACCAAATTACGGGATTTCAATATTTAGAGCAATATAGGTAATGTTTTCAAATTAAAAATAGGCATTCAAACGTTTTTAATCATATCAAAGAGGCTCAGCACACGACAATACAATCAGATCACTTGCATAAGAATTCAAAACATCAAAAATAAACTTGGGGATCGAAAAACCAACCTTAAATGCTGATTAAGTGAAAATTTGAATCGCTAGGCAGCAATGTAGTCTAAGGTCCGAGCACCAATCAACAACCAAAAATACTTATGGAGTGCAACAATATTGAAAATACTAACTAGGTGTGATTTTTCGAAGTTTGAAAGCGAGGGAAAGTGAAGGTTTTGAAACGTTGAAACAAATGGCATTTAAAACCATCCAGTTCTCGCCCATTCAGCGATTTTAGTCGCGTTCGCCGACCCACTCGGCAACATGCCGAGTGTTCATTCACCTCACCGAGTTTTACGAACCCACCAGTTAATGTAGGGGTCCAAACGGCGGTCTATGTCGGGTTCGCAGACCAGGTCGGCGACTCGCCAATAATTTCCTAGGTTCACCGAGTTTTACAGACTTTATTTTGAGATGTCTTGATTCAAACGACGGTTTAGATCTGGTGTGCCGACCTATTCGGCAATGCGCCGACTCGACCTTGTAGCTCACCAACCAATAATTTTCAAACACTCTCCACATTTTAATCTGCAAAATCAACACACCATTATTTCTAAAACGAAAGTAAAGCAATAAAGGGTTTTGGGTTACCTCCTAAACAGCACCTTAGTTAACGTCGTGGCACGATGCAAGTCACTAGTCAAACCTTATTCTCGGGGTTAGCCATAGTTCAACTAGGTAACCCCTCTTTATGCTGTGAGTAGAGACATGACAACAGTTGGCCTATTTGGGTGTTTTGTAGCTGAATGATCATGGAATGGGAGGTCGTCATCTAATTCAGCATTTCGACATTCTCTTTTATCTCATTTAACACTCTATTTTGTTAGTCGATTTTGTGTAGAATGAGCGAGAGGACCTCTCCATTTTGTCCACTCTAGTGTTGCTTCATATTTTTACACTTGCGAGGGGGAAGATACTTGCTCTTCTTCTTAAACCTTGCTTCTAACTTCATTACCTTCTTGGATAGATCATCCAACTGAATCAACAATGCAGCCCATTCTTGGTTCTTTTCTGCTTCCTTGTTGGCCTTAGCCATCCCATTAAGGCGTTGGGCTACTAATCCATATGGTTGTCATATCAAACAACCTGCAAAAAGTTGATTAGCAACGCTTCTATTTTATGGACCAAGGCCTCTATAAAAGCATTCTAGCAGTAATTTGTCTGGGATTCCATGATTCGGGCACTGCTGTAGCAATGCCTTAAATTTCTGACACATATCATGGATAGTCTCACTTTCCAATTGCTGGAATATTAAGAGATTATCCCTAAAGTTCAATTACCTCAACAAGGGGTGATCTATTTGGTTAATGTTGTCACCCTTTACACTCATTTTTCCTATTCACAATACACAAACATGCAAAACGAAACTAAAAATTAAGTAAGTAGAACTATCACTAATAAGAACAAAAATTTTACTAAACTAAAAATTCTCAACTAACACCACTTTCCGGCAACGGCGCCATTTTGATATTTGCGTAATCAAGACACAACTTCCAATTCAAGTGTCTACGATTGTACAAAAGTAATATAACCCAACCAAGGGTTAGGGTCGAGTCCTAAGGTAGCGGTTTCTGAGAATTAAGAGGTACGCACGAATATGCTTAAGTTAACCATAGGTAAAAACATTAACGAGTAAAAACATAATAAATTAAGGGGTTGACACAAGTGTCAATTATCAAATGGGGAGGGGGGGTTATATTCAGCTAATGAACAAAAACAGCAATAATATAAAGATGTGAGATAGGGAGACGGGATTCTTGGGATGTGATAGGAATATGGGAGAAAATATACTCTTGGGTAAATGGTATTGATAGTAAATCGCTGAATATTTGTAACTAGGCTAGACTTTAGTGGGAGTAAATTCTCTCTTGAGCAACTTACCTCCAATCAGCATGGTTCCTATCGAACACCGAGTCACATCACTTAAGCACAACCTCCGCCTTATCTCATTCACTCACTCGAGCTGAATGTGTGGGAGAAAGCCTAGGATTCGCTCTCTCGAGCTGAACCCACGATAACCCAATAACCATCGGCTATCAATTTAGTAGTCTTAGTTTTAAAATCTCTCACGAGCAAGCCAAAAAAACTAAGATCAAATCATATTTGCAACTACAATTCCATTAAATTCAAACACAACTACTAAATGAAATCATATTTAAACAGCAAATAGACTAACAATAAGCAATACGCAACAGGAAATTTAACCCATATTCACAAAATCACACCCTAAAAATTGGGGTTTTAGCTAGACATGAAAAAGAGATAGAAATCAATACCAACAAGTATTTCCGTCAAGTGGGTACGATAGAAAATGTCTTTAAACACGTCTAGAATGAAGATTCTTGGATACCCACTTCCAATTTCTTAGAGTTGAAAACCTTCAAGTTCAAGAACAATGTCTCCCAAAAACTCTAAGAACTCAAAACTAAAAATATTCTAAGTCTCAGTAATAATACTCTACCACTTTTTTTTTTAATTTTAGCTACAAAATTAAATAGGTATTTATAGTTGTGCTACGAAGGACCAGTTAGCGTAGTTAGTCGGGATCGCCGATACACACGGCGATTCGTCCTTTGGTCTGGTTCATCACCTTTCATCTTTTGCCTTTAGCATCTTCGCATTTTGATCCATTGAGCGACAGGGAACTGCTTTACGGAACTGCTCGGCGATGCGCCGACTGCTCACTTTCCTCGCAGACTTGATATTTTCCTTTAGGGCTCAGCACACTGGAACTTTGGTCAAGGTTAACGCCATTCGGCGACTCACCTAATGCATTAGGCAATCCGTAGGCCTTCTTTTCTTCATTCTTTTCAGTTGCCTTGTTCCTTTTTGCTTCATAGTGTCCATGCTTTGTCTCTAACTCTAAATACCTTAAATTTAAGGATTTACATCAATTTTTGAGACAAAATATGCATTTGAGGACACTAAATTCATTAAAATAAAGCCCTAAATGAGTCCAAATCGTGGACTCATCAATGGTGCAGGTCCTTTTAGCTTTTGTTGAAAGGACGAACAGTTCACATTACTTTTCTGCTGCCCAGACTCATTCATTGTCATAGCTTTCTTATTTTTGAATTCTTCCCTATCCCTCAGCTTCTCTTCTTCAACTTGCTGCACATAGACCATTAACCTTGATATATCTATGTCTCCAATTAGCATCGTTGCCCTGCCCTCCTTGCTTGATAGATAGGACAACCCAGCAACAAACAGACCCATTCTACTCCTCATATCCGCAACCATCTCTGGAGTATAACGGGATAGTTGGGTGAACTTAAACCCATACTCGTGAACACTCAAGGAATCCTTCTTAAGGGTAAGATATTCTTGTACCTTAGCCTCTTTCAGTTCTCGGGGGAAAAAACACCCCAAGAAGGCCTCCTCAAAACATGCCCAACTCGCAGGTGGTGCATCATCAGCTTTGCCCTATTTCCACTGGTCAAACCAATTCCTAGTAACATTCTTCAGTTGATATGCAACTAGAACTTGCTCAGTATCAGCAACATGCATAACCTCAAATACATTCTCCAGTTCCTCAACAAAACTCTCTGGATCCTCAGTAGTGCTTGAACCCGTGAAACTTGGAGGATTTATCCTCAAGAACTCTTAAATCCTCGAAGTATCAGTCACTTCCTGTCTAGCTCCTCTATGATGCCCAACCTGATTAGTCATAGCTTGACTTAGCATCCTTATTGCTTCCCTGAATTCAGCATTAGTGACTTTCCCTTGAGGTTGCACTTCAGGTGCATTTGATAACTCTTGCTCCTCAACATTACGCCTAGCAGGACGACCTCTGACAGCTCTTTGTGGAGGCATGATTATCTGGAAACACGCGCAAGCATAAATTAGAAAGACACTTTTTTTTTATAGATCAAACTCTAACACACGAACTGAGTGTGAAAGACGTGAGAAAATTTCCTAAGTGTTGCAGCCTCCAAATTATAGATGTGGAGCGCTTCACTCCGATTACTAGGACTCTACAGACACGACTTCATAGACTCCCTAGGACTCTTGAACTCTGTGTTTTGATACCAAATTTGTTACGCCCCGAGCCTATACCCTGGATGTGGCTGGCACTCGAGAACTATTATTGGCCCCAAGCGAACCCTTGGCCTGGCTTACTTACTCAGTGGAAGACTCGAAGCATTATTACAATGATCAAATGCACTTACTCAATTGTTAAATAAAATAACTTAGAATGTTTAGAAGTCAACATTCAACTTGGCCAAAATGGCAACTCAAGTCTTAACATATGAAATGATAAGATAACTGAACTACTAACTATCTATGAAGCCTCTAAAACAAAGAGGGATGTTGGGACAAGACCCCTGATCATCCTAACAATGAAATACTGACAGCAAAGCAAAAGGAGTCTTTTGGAATGCAAGGAGGCTCATCAACTGACTTTGAGTGCTCAACTGGATCAACGAGGCGCTGGGTGATGATCCTGGTTACTCGTGGTTCGCATCATAAGATGCAGCCGATCGCATCAGTACATTGAATGTACAAGTATGCGAGTTGGAATGCTAAACACAACATAGGCTTGAAAAGAATCTGAAAGGAGCGCTTACCTTGGCTTTACTCAACTCCTGAATAACTTAACTCATTGTAAAGCATAAAGCATATGCAATATATAGAAAACTTGTAAAAATAGTGGAAAACAACTTAGTTTGTTAAAGAAAATGCAATAACAAACTCAACTTTACTCATATAATAAAGTAATATAGTTTTTGTGGGAGTTTCCCTAACCGACAACCACCACTATGAGCCTAAGTGGTGATACAACGTTTTGCCCACACTGCTAGAACTGTCCTATACTTTGCCTTCATATAGAACGCTTAACTAAGTGGATCCACTAGTCTATGCTAAAAAGCAACTTAAGGAGTCATCTAAAAAGTATAATCCTTTACTACCCATGATGGCTGCATGGTTTTTGGAGACTTGAGTTAATATGAACTCGCACCCCGATATCGGTGCTTAATACTACTCCCAAAATATACTTAGCTCATATGTTTTTAAAACAAACTTCTTTCTTTGGTTTGAGATAATTACTCAAAACTTAGCTTAAAAGCTCTCTTGGAATCGATGTTCCCTTTCTTGCTCAAATGTGAAAACATTTTTAAACTCTTTGAGAATACATAGTTCCCGTATACTTCTTTGAAGAAATGAACTTCAATCTTTACTCTTTACTCTTTACTTGAACTTTAAGTCTTAAAACAAAGTTAAAACATTTGTGAAAGACTTTTGAAAACTTTATAAACTTCTCTTTGACTTGCTTCTTAACTTCTAGACTTGACTCTTAACTTTCTTTGAATTGAATTATGGATTCAAGGTTCATGATCTCATGTTTATGGTTGATTTCATGATGTTTAGATGTACCTAAGAGTGTTGGAATCAACTAGAAAACATAGGTACATTGCTAAGTTACTAGTACGGAAAGTTGGGGAAGAAATGGGAAGAACTGAGGTCCCTAGCGCTCTGAGAGGAGCGGGGCGCCAGAGGGTGAAAATCAAAGGCATTCCTGGGGTGTGCTGGCTGGCGCGGCACCCCAAGGGTGAAACTTTAGAGAGCCTTTTGGGGCGCACTGGCTGGCGCGACGCCCCACCCCTTTTCTCAAGTGTTTGACAACTTTTCTTCTCCATTTTTCATCTCTAAGCCCTTTAAACTCAATTGGTTCTTTCCCCCAAACACTTAGAATCATTTATACCCTCAATATACATTAGATTGTACTGAAAACACAACTAAAAATATGAATCAATCTCAAGAAAACTCCAACAACACAACCTATAAGGATTCAAACGAACTTCATCAAGAATTCAAGGGATTTACTTTCGAATCTAATAAAATTTGCTGAATTGAATCATGATTGGCGTGTGGGTGAACTAACCCATCGCTATGTGATCTCACATACCTCGTAGGGATCACCCCTTGATGAAATCCACAAGCTAAACTCGAACGTTCTTGACAATACTTGATTTCTCTTCTCCTTTCTCCTCTTTTCTCTTTTTTCCATGCCCTAGCGTGAACTTCAACTTTTCTAAACTGACTAAAATCTGAATTTACCCAATTAAACTCCTAAAAATGAATTAAAATAATTGGTAAGGAAAAGACTAAAATACCCTTCCAAAATCCGTATTAGACTTTCATTATACAAACATCTCAACTTTCAAAGGGCATATCTCACTCATACGAACTCGGAATCGTGCTAACTCGGTAGCGTTGGAAAGATTATTCCAAGATCTTTCCTACCAAATCTGTAAGTACACGTAACTCATCATGAGCTAGGAGTTATGGCCATTTGAAGTTGAACACAACTCAACTTATTCTAACTTAACAAAATTTCCAGATTTTCATTCTTTCCAAAAATGACTATTTCCAATTATTAACTCCTTCCTAGTTATTTAAATTTGTGAGATGTTACAGATGGGTAAATTAGTATCTATTGTAACGACCTGATTCCGTCGTTAGGGAAAAGACAATAGGAAAATAATTGGACCAGAAAAACTTTTGAGTAGTAACTTGAAATTTCCTAGCCTAGTCTAGATTTGGATGAAATCGGAGTCAGGAGAGTATAGGGAAATCTGGTAATGAATGAGAAGTGTAATAATTAAATTGATTGCATGAGTGGATAGCTAAGACGTTAAGGAACCCGTACGACTTTATGGAATTGAATTCGGGCTAGTAAGCTCCTGGAATTGATCTTAGTGGGAATGGGTGTTTTCTGAGTGTCGTGGGATGAAGGTGTGTTGTGAAATAGGGGTTTGGAGCTCTTAATTCGACATTATATTTTCGTGCAAGCCACTGTGGCAAGATTATTCCCGCTAGGCCGGGGTCGCTGTGGCGGGTTAGGGGCCGCCATAGCGGGACCATCGCAATTTAAGTCGAAAATAAACCCCAAAATTGTTTTATTCTGCAAGTTTCAACTTTAAGAGCTAGGAGACTACCCCAAGTGCTTTCTTGATAGTTTTCCACCATTCTTGAGGCTAAATGTAAGGTTTTTAACTCCCCGAATTTGTTTTTCGATCCGTAGAATGTAAATTCGTGGGTGATTATCGATGGGGGAGGGTTTTGATTTGGAAATTATGGTGGAAGAAATCTGGGTATTAGTATCTTGGGTTGGTCTAGGTTTATTGGGTTTGTTATAATCCAGATAATTAGAGATTTGATTGTTGATCATTGCGTATATTAATTGTTTGTAGACCTAGAACAAGCGGAAAGAATTCAAAAAGGGAAGATTCAAGTGCCTTAAGGGATTCAAGCTTGTATTCGAGGTAGATGATGGTTGTGATTTCATGTTGGTGTGATATATGTTTGTAATTGCTCATTATAATGCATGTATGTATGCGAATGTTGCATTATTGATCACCTTAATCGTAAATGAGGATAATTGAATAATTGTACGCCATGAATAACCTCTTGTTGTATGATTGTGAGAATATACATTGTGATTGTGATAGTGGTTTGTTGAATGGATCGGGTGTTACGCTCTGACACACTAACTTGGATCAGTTGCCATGTTTCGGCATAAATACGGGATCGGTTGCCACGGTCCGGCATAATTATGGGATCGGTTGCCACGTAACGGCATAAATATTGGATCGGGTACCACGAACCGGTACACCAACAGTTTGGGTGTGGGTTCCATGAGAGGACCGTTGAATTGGATTTCGTGAGAGGACCATTGAATTGTGTTTGTATCTACTTGTGATGATTTCGTTCATATCTAATGATGATTGGTATTGGAAGACGGTATGTTGCTTTAAATTGATATAATTGTGATATGTGAGAATCGTGAAACTGTTTGTTGTTCGTAATAGTTGATTAATATTGTATATGTTCAGTATATGCATGTTTTATAATGATTGTAGTTATTTGCATGTGTTTCACTTATTGGGATAGCTGTGTGATCCTACCAGTACACTGTGGTTGTGTACTGATACTGCACTTGCTTGTTCTTTGTTGAGTACAAGGCATTTTCAGGCGGCTATTGATAGACCTCAACTAGGTGACTATTGAGCGTGACTGGATTCAAGGGTGAGCCAGTTCTTTCAAGTTGTCATGGATCTTTCTTGCTTAAGTCCACCCTTTTCAGAATTAGACTATTTGTTTAAGGTATTTTTTTTTAGTTTCGGGGTTGTACCCCTTGTTCTTAGACTTGTCGTTAGTAGAGTTTTGGTACAATAATTTTCAAGTTCTAGGGGTTGAATTTCCGCATTAGTTTGGTTAGCTAATTGCTTAAAGCTTTGGAGTTTATGGGGACTTCATTTTTATTGTCATTTAAACCTGCTTCTGTATCTTTAAATACATAGTTTTTGGTTAAGTTGTTTAGTCTGGATTGTAGTAATGGTTCTCCCACCGGAGGGTTAGTGTGGGTGTCAATCACGACGGTCTGGGTCGTGATAGTTTCCTCATATATGACTCAAAATTCATGAACATCAATCTTATCCCCCTCGATGTGCTTCAGACCCCCCCTCCCCTTTTTTTTTTTGCCAAGACCTTAATTAATCAGTTCATCTACATGATTATCACAAGTTTTGAAACAATTGATAAATCAATTCACTTTTTCACTAGTTGAAGCTAAAAAATAATTTTACTTCAACCTTCATGATAGACTTAGCAAATAATAATTTATTTTTTCTCATTTTCACCAAATAACATCAAATTTTCTCATCTCATTTGTTTGTACATGCTAAGTATGTTTACTACGCAATATCAAGTCAAGTTTTCAGTCAAATATCTCTATTACGCTAACAAACTTCTTTTTTTTATTTGTCACACTATTTTTACACAATTGAATTAAAAAAAAGTTGCAAAACTCATACAATCAACAAAGTTGTATTTCACAATTTTTTAAAGATATTGTGTATTTTTCATTTCAAGAATGAAATTTATCTCACCTAAATATTTCATGTCAATATGGGTACTCAGCTTTTTTATTTTATCATTTCTTTGACAACATGTTAGATCCAAAAACATATCAAATCATATGAAAAAAATAACATGTGAATTATTCAAAGATATATATCCACTTGTACTAATCTTTTTAGAGCATTACTCAAAAATGTAAAAATTCATTTGTAACAATAAGAAAAAATTCTTCATTCATGAACTTCCATTATCTTTAGAATTCCAATATAAATTTTTTCATGAAAAATAGTACTATTAGGTAAACAAAATATTAACTTTTTTTTCCGCTTGAATTGAGCAAGTAGAAAAATAATATACATGTCCATCTTTTCTCGTCCGTCTCTTGAAGAGATCTAGTGACATTGAAGCGGAATGATGTTGAGATTTTCTATCTTGATATCCACACTTTTTGAAACTGTTACAAAAATTGAGGTCTACTTAAAATTGTTGGTGTATATACCATAAATAAAAGTTGAAAACTAAAATGACAAAAATGAATAAAAAAGTATTTAGGTTGAGGCACAAATATCTCTCTATTTAAGGGGATTCAAGTTCATTGTGACTTAATCTACATCGATCTGATAGTATATCTTTTGACTTGTCCCCTCTAGGATACAACAACCCTACAACTCAAACAACTCCAAATTAGTTGAAGAGTCCAAAAGCTCCACCATTAGAACACCTACCTTCAATATAAAATTACTCTCTTTATATATATATATATATATATATATATATAACTAGTAAAATTACCCGCGCTTTACGCGGGAATTTAATATCATGAAATTTATAAAATAATACTTAAAACCTATCAGACATTAAAACTAAAATACTATATTAGCTTACATACAATATTACGTAGTAACAAACATTAATAATGTAAAGGAAAATAAAAATTATCACATATTATCATTTAGCCTTAATAACATAAGCATAAATTATAAATTAATGATTGTAAAAATACATACCAGGATCTGTAACATAACCAATAGTGTCAGCGACCCACTCAACATGAGCAAAGTATACAAATATTTAATTAGGAAGAAAAAGAAGAGGAGGAGGTTCAAAATTTTCGTTGTGTTAAAATGAGAGGAAATCTCTTTATTTATAGACAACAAAAGGTAGTGTGAACAAATGTTAATTGTGCCTTATCAGAAATGTTACAACTATTTGGAAAAGTTGCAACCCTTCGGAAAGATCACAACCTTTCATAAAAGTCATAAGTTTTTATAAAAGTCATAACTTTTGATAAAAGTCGCACTTTTCATAAAAATCACAACTTTTCATAAAAGTCACAACTCTTCATTAAAGTCGCAATTTTTCATAAAAGTCACAACTTTTCATGAAAGGGAATGCTAATTTTGTAAGTAAATAAATTAAAAGGGATTTCTGGTTTGTGGTGGCACGACGTAGGCGGGCCTAAGGTTCTCTTATATATATATATATATATATATATATATATATATATATATATATATATATATATATATATATATATATATATATATATATATATATGATTTATTTGTCTCAACTCTCTCTTTCACTACACTAAAAATATAATACTTCTCATCCACTTCTATATATATTCTTGTACACAATGCAATGGAAGGCCATCACTATTTATATGTGAGGAATTCTTTATTGCAATAAATAAGAAGATTATGAGGTAGAAAATTGCCTAAATAAATGACCTAGAGGTTACATGAATTACAAGGTATAATGAGGTAGAACATGACTTAGTGGTTACATAATCTACCTCAAGAATAATTGACCACGTTCTTATCAATTTATATCCACTAAAATAATGCATTTTAAGATATTAAACTTTAATATTAAAATGTTATTCACTTTTACTCCAACATTTTCCCACTCATTTTAATATTAAAATAAGGAAATTTTACCAATATAATTGAAGGGAGCCTATTAAGCATAATGAAGGTGTGTTATGAATTGAACCTTCACTTAGTATAAAAGTAACATTTACTCTAAAATCCGCAGTGGTCTCAAATTTGAAATGACTGCTTAAGGGAAATAAAGTATCACTGCTTACACACAATAATCAATATGTTGACATAAGTCTTTTTAGCCAGCACATTACAGCCTTGTGTTATTCCGATTTTCATAAGTATTTTTGAAGCCCAATTCTCATAGGAAGCGGTCAACTTCCACACTCACATATGTGAAATCTATAAAGAGTGCTCCTATAATTACGATAGCTCACCTGTACGAGGTACAAATTTTCATTAAGTTCTTAAATTCAACCTCCACAAATCATTGCAAGATAAAAGCACTTACATCATAAAGAGAGGATAAATGCATTTCACAACAACTCATCATATGATTCAATTTTTTCATTGAACCTGGTTATAGGACCTCTAGTCCAGAGGTTGGATTTCCTCATATATGAATCGAAACTTATGAGCTTCAATCTCATCCCCTCGATGTGTTTCAGATTCTTTTTTTTGTCATGACCTTGGTTAGGTCTTCTACAAGATTATCACAAGTTTTGACACAATTAATATAAATGATATACCACTAATCAATATGATCTCACAATATTGTGTTTTATCCTCATGGGTCTGAATTTATCGTCATAATAACGATTTTGCACTCCACCAATAATATTAGTGCTATCACAATTAATCAAAATTAGAAAAAATTATTTCTCAAAATAAAGTGTGTGAGAAAATAAAATCAATTCACTTTTTCACTGGTTGAAACTTAAAAGAAATTGTTTTTACTTCAACCTCCATGGTTGATTTAGCAAATAATAATTTATTTTTCACATTTTCAACAAATAGCACCATGTTTGCTCATTTGATTTGCTTGTATCTACTAAGTACTTTTACCGCAAATGCAATATCAAGTCAAGTTTTTAGTCACGTATCTCTATTAGTCTAACAAACTTCTTTTTTTTTATTTGTCATACCAGTTTCACACAATTGAATCAAAAGAAATTGCAAGACTCATACAGTCAACAAAGTTGTATTTCACAATTTTTACATAATGTGATTTGTCAAGAAAAATTTCATCACATATTTTATGATTTTAATATGGCTACTCAACATTTTTTAATCATTTCATTGATAACATGTTAGAGCAAAGAAATAAATATATATCCAATCATATGCAAACAATAACATGTGATTTATATCAAGATAAATATATGCAATTGTACTTATACTTTTAGAGCATTACTCAAAGATGTAAAAAATCATTTTTCGTAGAGAATTATTTTCTTCACTCATGAACTCTCACTATCTCTAGAATTTCCATGAAAAGTAGTATTATTTTATTCTTGAAGAATATTAGGTAAGGGTAAAAAAGAAAAAAATACCTCTTCCCCACTTGAACTGAGAGAGTAGAAAAATACTTTACATGCCCATCTCTTCTCCTCCATCTCTTAAAGAGATCTAGAGACAAACATAGAAGCAAAATGATGTTGAGATCTTCTATCTTGATATCTGCATTTTATCAAACTGTAACAAAAATTGAGGTCACCTTAAAATTATTGGTGTATACACCATAAATTAAAGTAATTACCCTTTAAAAACAAAATAAAATAATAAATAAAAAATATTCGGATTTGAGGCGCAGATGTCTCACTCTCTTTAAGGAGATTCAAGTCTATTGCGGCATAATCTACCCCGAACCAGCAATATATCTCTTTGACTTGCCCCCTCCAGGATACAATATCCCAATTAACAACGCCATGTAAACATCTTATCAAATATCTAAGGTACACTAATGATATCAATATTTATAAACAGTATCTTTCACCAATCAATCAACTCTCATATTAATACTCTTTTGCTACTACTAACTGTAACATTTCACAAATTAGACGTTAAGGATCTGAATCATTCGTCGTAAGCATATAAGTTTAGATTGAGTGATTTCATACTTATATGTGTTTTAAGTTCCATTTCTAAGTGTATGAAGTGTATCGTATATATGTGGTTTAGGGTCATAAGGGACCTCTAGCACCAAGTCACGTTCATAGATTTTCTATCGGCTAGGTTTTCGCATGAATTTATGCAAGGGTCGACTTCAAATGATCATATCTCTCATCATAGTAAGAGATAGGTGGCCCATGACCTATCAAATTATCTATGAGTCTTGTTTCCAACGCCACCAAGATTGCATCAACCCGAGTCCGGAGTAAAATGTTATGACTATTTTACTAGAGACACTCCCAGCAGAGATTTCAAACTTGATTTCTACGAACTCAAACTATGGGTCATGGATTGAACTATGGACTGTAGATTGAGCTTGTGAAGTCACTCTTCAGAAGCTAATCTTTCGGCCTGATTTCGAGAGACCCAATCTACTAGTTTTGGATCAATCCATGGACTGTAGATTGGGGTCATGGAATAAACTTCAGGGAGTATTTTTAGTATGATTTTTATCGAACTAAACCATGGGTCGTGAATCAAACCACAAGTCATAATTTGGGCTCGTGGAATGAACTCCTGAGACTCAAATTTTGGCATGAATTTCATGAATGGAATTCACGGGTCGTAGATCAAACCACAGACTATAGTTTGCCCTCATGGAATGTTCCAATAAATTTTTAGTCGGGGTGGTTTCAGTTTTCCCTTTTTTTTCTAAGCTTAAACCTAAATGTTTCAGTATCTAATTGGGGTTTATATCATAGTATTACCTCAAAATAATCTCATCTATTTCTCCCCAAGCTTAGAGCAAGAATAAGAAGAAAAAACCTACTCTTGTTCTCCGGAGTATATAAGGTTATCATAGTGAGGAACCAAATTCTTCCTCACGCCCTACATCTACGATTTTAGTTAGTAAGATAAAAACTAGAGCTTTTTCTCGAAAAATTCAAAATGTTCGAAATTATCTCCATATTCCTATTGTTTATTCTTGATTTCATTATAGAGATTTCAGTACTTCACATTATTAATGATCTTTGATTGTTGTTCATGCGTAAGATATCACGAACCCTTTTTTTTGTTAAGAGTTATTTGAAAACCTTGACATACTATTTCTTATGCATTGTTTTCACGAGTAAAGTAAATTTTAAATCATAAAGTAGTATTTTAGAAAGAGTTTCAAGAAAGCATGAACTGCTTCAAGTGCATTATTTTCAAAAAGAAAAGCATAATTAGCTTTAAAAAAAGCATATCTTAATTTCGAGAAGTTACAATCAGTTGTTCATAAAAGCATAGTCTTTTAAAGCAAGTTTATTACAGTTATAAAATTTCTTTTGTATAAACTCAAGATAAAGATTATCAGTTTTCCTCTAAAGTGAACATTTTCTTTAAATGAGGTATCAGACAGTTATTGAACATTATTGCATTATTTTAAGAGTAGTATTAAGTACCAAATTGCGTAAGGATTCAAATAATCTAAACCCCATAACTGCACCGCCAGCGTAGGATATGATCATGTCGTTGATTCAAACGACTCCTCAAAAAGTCCTTGGTAAGAGCTTAGAGATTGAATCCATTACTTAAGTTCGTTATTTACCCTAGTAAGGTATAAAATGATCCTGACAATGTCGGCAAGACATTGTATCATCATGAGCTCACGTGATGGTTGTATGTTAGACAAACTGTCCTAAAAAGTAAAATTATATTATTTTCGGTCGTGCTATTATTGCATATATCTTAGTTATAAAGCTTTGTTGTTAAAGTACACTTGCATAATTTACTATTCAGTTTGACTTTATTTCAACTAATATTTAGAGAGTTACTCATTCAGCTCAGTTTCGTCAATTGTTTATTTAGCTATTTTACATACTATGCATTTCATGTACTGGCGTCATTTAGAGTTGCATCTTTAAATGATGGTGTTTGTGATCGTCAACAAATGTTTCAGTAAGATCTCTTTCCATCAGCGGCTTATAAGTGAGACCTCCTTGCTTTTGAAGGGCTCCAGTCTAACTAGTTCAGTTCATTTGATTATTAGTCATTGTTAGTAGAATAATCAAGTAGCCGTGAGTCTTAGTCATAGACAATTTTAACGAGTTAATCGAGTCGTGGTTTTCAGATGATTTCAAACTCAATTATTATTATTATTCAGACTTTTTCAAACTTTAGATAAAGTTATTAAGATGAGTTGCTTTTATTTTAAATCATTGTGATGCTCAACTTTTATAAAGCTTCCGCATAAATTGTTCGGTCTTCCATTTTAACAATAGATGATGCTAAGAATTCTCTTGAACTAGAAATGATTTTGAGTGTCGTCCATGCCCAGCATATAGACTCAGGGCATGACACTAACTACCATTTATCATCTTCCTAAACCAAATAATCAATAGCATATTAGGTTCTTCAATTAAACAAAAGGAAGATATATGTGGCAAAGAATGAATTGATAGATGTGTGGAGTTTAATATTTAAACAACTTAGAAAATATTCTTCTTGACTTCTTTGAAGATTTGGAAAATCTAACAAATATTCTTGATTAAAGCTATTAATACTAATGTTAATCAATTCTAAGAAAACATCCTTCTTGGGTTCTTTGAGGATTTGGAATATCTAACAATTTTTCATGGTCAAATCTATTAATACTAATAATCAATTTTAGTTAAGACAAATTATGGATATAAACTCACTACGATTGATATCGAATACCAATTGCTCGAATTCCACTCGAAAGCTTTCAAGAGTTTGAAAATGTTCAAAAAAATGTCTAAAAGTCGACAAAGGAGTATTTATAGACTTCCCACTGGTTTACCTTACACATATTTTTGGCATAATACATAAACATGCCCTTTAACTTAGCTTCATCTGGCATCTACGTCGTCTAGCTTTGGGTGTGCACAATTAGACACTTAAAATTGTATAAAGTTGAACAAGTAGACGCATGTGTCTTACATGACATAATACACGTAGAACATCATGTAGGATGCATGTGTCTAATTGTTCAACTTTATACAAATTTAAGTATCTATTTGTGCAAACCCAAAGTTGAAGGGAATAGACGTCAACTAAGGCCAAATTAAAGGGCACATTTATGTATTATGTTGAAAATATAAGTATAAAGTAAACCTGTATGTGGTTTAGAACTACAAGGGTTTGAGGAGACACAAAATGGTAGTTTTTTGGCATTTTGAATGTTAAACCTTATATAACATAATTATTGTATTGTTACGCCACATTGGTCTTCAGAATAAAACAATACATCAATTAACGTATTAAATTTTACCAAATTTAGCTGTACAAAACTCGGAAAAAAAACCAAATATTTGATTACCCAACCAAATCTTATACCACTATTTCACTCGATCCATTAAACCAAACTACCTCGTAGGTTTTAAAAAAAAATCATGATCTTTGATGACCAATCTTTCTCCTTTAATGACTTTATTTTCACCTCCTTCGTTTCTTTGCATTCACCATTTTAAGTATTTCAAAACAGTCATGAAGCAATTCGTTGATTTTTCTTCGGAAATAACACCATATAGTTTGACAATGCAATGTATCTTGAAACGGAAGCACAATGGACGAATCATTTCGGAAGGAATTTTCACATTTATAGGCCCCATGCTAATTATATGAGATAATTGCATAGTCTCTAAGCAATAGATATTGGCGTACGTTGTAGGAATGTTGTTGAACAGAGACTGGAATGTAACATCAAAATAGAACTTGATATAACCAGCCTGCATCATCAAGGAATGGCACTGGTATAACCAAGGAGTCAGATAATCAACTCAAGCTTTGTTCAACTCCAGGTAAAACTATGCAAAACTTTTAATGACACACCAAATCCAATCTACTTAACATTACAGTATCCATTGTTGTATCTAAACAAGTATTGATAGTACAAGGATACTGAACCCCTGAATAGAACCAAATGGATATTACACCGGAAAGTATGCTACAACATGTGGACACAAATTGAGATGCTGGAACAGGAATCAAAACGGAATAAAAACTTGAGGGGGCCCAAAAAGGCCCTATAAAGATATCACAGATTCCCCAGAACAAAACCTTGGAGACGACATACCAAATTTACAATAGCATTCTGGATGAAGGGGCAGAGAATCACGGCACATACCCAATATCCTTGAAGTACTCGTGCTCAAGGGCATTCCTAGCGGTGATTCTCTTGCTGGGATCCAAGGAGAGCATTTTCTGTATAAATAACAAGGGATGGCATGAGTAACATGAGGGCAAGAGATTTCTGACAACAGTGAATTCTGTGGATATAAATATCATATAATTAAGAACACATAATCATTGTCCATGCCTAAGAGAAGCACAAAAACACATGGAATTTGCTACAAGAAGATGTCTTGATAAGCACATAAAACACTGAAACCAGACTGTCTCATCCTCCTCAAATTAAAAATGGAAGAGAAGGACACAATTAAATAGGAGTGAAGGCCATAGACTAAAGACACTGAAACAAACATGTGAATAAGATCATGTTCGGAAAAGAAAATGAGAAAACGGTAAACATGAGTGCAGCAATTTGAATTCCTCTACCCTTTAGAAATATTAATGGGCAAATTTCTTGCTGCAATGCATGCTTCAAATGTCAACTGGACATTGCAACTTCATGGATAAAGGTTCAAATAACCAGCTAGTTCTCTGTTAAGTCCCCCTTTTTTTTTTGGTGTGTACAGAAGTATCTTCAAGAAGCAAAGTCTATTCCTAAGGTTTTAGATTACTTATGAGAGTCTAGTTTGATAGGTTTTTGGTGATAGACATCTCACTTGTAAGTATATGGAACTACACTTTTTGGTTCGTGTTTATAATATACCAATATGTTACCTGTTCAAAAAAATTAACCAGCTTGTTCTGGACACTATAAATATCTCAACTAGAATAGTTCTCAATGAAAATTCAGCACATATTTATATTTTATATTCTAAAGATATATCTTTCATTTGTAAGTGTTTTTTAAAGAAACTAATGGTATTTCATAAGGAAAGGCATCAAAGAGATGCAAAATTACAAAATCGTAAATACAAATAACATTTAGAAAGAGTTTGTTAGAGATGTACATGTGGCTTACATTAGGGAAATTAAGGACATGTACAATGGAACCAAAGACCCGAAAAAGAATAGTGGGAGGTAACTCAGAATACTTTTCAGCCATGAAGGGGTTGCACATGGGATCTATGCTGCTCGGACTCTTCAAGTGCATGTCTGATACACCAAAAGTAATGCATTTTGGAGAATCTAACATGGGTTCGGCAACTATTATGGAGAGTTTGGCAATATAGCCACGGATCAGCCCTTTGACCATTTTTATTGCCCTAGTGATGGACAAATTGGTGTGGCATATTCAAGGGGAGGTGTTGTGGTGTATGTTATTCACATACAACACAGTATTGATCAACGAGATGCAATGTGGAGTTAACGATAGGCTCAAAATTTGGAGGCAAGCCCTAGAAGCTAAAGGTTTCAAGTTAAGCAAGAGAAAAACAAAGTACCTATTGTGCAAGTTCAATTATGTAGCATGAAGCAAAGGTGAAAGTGAAGATCAATACACAAATCATACCCATCAAATAGTTTCAAGTATCTTGGGTCTATAATCCAAAAAAACGGAGATTGACAAGGGTATCGCACATTGTATTTGAAGGGGGATGGGTGAAATGCAGGCTCGCGTCTGAGGTACTTTGCGATAAGAATGTGTCACCAAGGCTTAAAGGTAAGTTCTACCCTTCGGGATAGCCCAGTGGTTTGAGCTTGGGACTTCCATGTTGGAGGTCTCAAGTTCGAAACCCCTTGCCAGCAAAAGCAAGGGGTTTGCCTTCTGGGTCGAGCTCGTCGCACCAAGCTTGCCTAGTGCGAGTTACCTCTCCTATGTGGTTTGCGAGCTATTGCATAGGAGCGGGGGTTTTACCATGTGCGCACCCAAAGGGTAGCGGTTGTGAATTTCCCTTGTCATAAAAAAAAAAAAAAAAAGAAAGGCTTAAAGGTAAGTTCTACCAACTGATGGAAGACCTACACGGTTGTATGGGGCAAAGTGTTTGCCAGTCAAGAATGCACACATTCAGAAAATAAAAGCAATAAAGATGAGGATGTGTAGAGGGATGTGTGGACATACTATGAGACATAGTATTAAGAACAAAATTTTACAAGACGAGGTGGGAGTGGCCAAGAAAGAGAAGCTGAGATGGTTTGGGCAAATGATGAGGAGGTGTGAGGATGCACTAATAAAGAGGTGTGAGAGGTTGGCTATAGTAGGTTTCAAGAGAGGTAAAGATAGGCTGAGGAAGAACTGGGGGAGGTGATTAGATAAGACATACCATATCTTTAGCTTACTGAGAACATGATCCTAAATAGGATGGCATGGAGGTCGAGGATTAGGGTAGAAGGGTAGTAGGTAGTCGAGTATTGTTGTACTTTCATGTGGGAGAGGCAATGGGCTAGTCTCTTCTTCTCCTTCTTAAGTAGTATTATTTAGTAACTGTGTCGTATCTTATTTAGGTGTTTCATTTTCTTTGTTATTTTGCTATTTGGCATTGTTATTTTCCTTCCAATCTTGCTTTGATTACACTTCTTTTGAGTCGAGGGTGTATCGAAAGCAGTCTCTCTATCGACAAAGGTAGGGATAAGATATGCAGAAATCCTGCACTCCCCAAACTCCACTTGTAAACTACAACCAAGTATGTTGTTGCTAATTATAGGGATCAACTTAGTCCATAAAAAATGGTTAAGAAAACATTTAGCTTTGAGAGAGTGATTTTGGAGTTGAAATTTCATCAAAACATCTTCGGTTCCTTTTATTCAACAAACACCAAAAAATAACTACAATAATCATCAACCAAATATTCTTAGGCCTTACCAATTCCCCATAGACTACAACCTAAACATACCTCTCATATATTCTGGCATGACACATTCAAACCAAAATTATAATAAAGTATATCTCATAGGTTAGTGGTTAGTGGTCACTGGGCAACGTAGGAATAAGTGACCGACATTTTTCGGACTTTCCTTGCTTGAAACTATCTTGCGTTAATCATGCTTCATTTAAAGCAATTCAACAAAGCATATAACCTTGTCTTCCATATTAAACTTCTATGGTCAGACGCCATTAACCTTATTCTAAGTACAAATATGCTTGTGGCAATCTTTCAATGTGAAAATGTTCTTGTTTCCCCAATTTTGAGTGTTAGGTAGGTTCTCATAAATGGTGAACCTCTTTATGTTGGCTCACGTCATCAAGCTTTCCTTTTCCCAATCTTGTGTAGACTTCGGAGTTGCACATCCCAACATTGCCAAGTCTATTCTAGGAAATCAAAAGTCCTTATTTAGGGAAATTTGGGATAGGGAGGGGTATTCAAACATGAGTGGAATGTTTCACATCATTTTGTATGCCCAGAATTTAATGTGAACACCATTACAAGCTTTAAAATGAGCATTATGGGAAACTCACTCCCCAATTTGTTGATATACTTCCATGGCCCAACGCCTCAACTACACAAGGTACATTGGCAATTTTGGTGCTCCAATTGTCGTTTATCCTATGTATGGTAACAATTACCTCCTTCCAAAGACTTGATTCACTAGTAAGCTTTTGGTATGGATGGTCAAATTCTGATTCACAAACCTCCCATGCATTTTTATAACATGACTTTGATCCACTTTATTAGGTGAAACTTGTGAGTCGTTCTCATCCCATAAAAAGTTTCTCTTGATCTTGTCCAGTCGATGTTGCACCTTTTAGGAATACAAAACAAAGATATTTAATAGGTAGGAATATTGTCAAGAACACTATTTATGAAAGCTAAACTTGCCACCCATAGACAAATACTGCCTCTGACAAGATGCCAATCTCTTTCCAAATTTCTCAATGATCCCATTCCATATCTCACAGTTAATGAAATCACCCAAGTGGGGACCTAAGTGGTAGTAAGTACCCTATTAGTTCAACCCATGATACGTCAGTGTTCTTCTATGTTTGGCACCTTTCAAACATTGTTCATTGGATAGATGATGCTCTTTAACTTGTTGCCATGCAGCCCCGATAAAGCTTCAAAAAGTAGTAGTGATACGTATAGGTAAAACATTGTGATCTTTTGCCTCACATGAATTTTTTTTTTTGTAGTGTCACGTTCAGGTAAAATATTGTGATTTTTTGCCTAACAGAAAATCAAAGTATAATCTACATACAACGGATGAGATATTATGTATTCCAGTATTTGTACCAATACTAAAACCATGGATCCACTGAATTTGTTTGGTATGTTCCAACATTTACTAAGTCCATCCATGGCTAAATTAAACAAGAAAGGCGAGAGTGGTTCTCTCTGCTTGATCACTTAATGAGCTGAGAAGAAACTCACATGTCCTCTGTAAACTCACTAAATACTTCATTGTTAAAATACTAAATCTGATCCACTTAATCCATTTGTCCTCAAATCCTATCTTCTTCGGTATAATCATTAGGTAAGACCAATTGAGGTGGTCAAAAGCATTCTCTATATCCAACTTGCACATTGCACATCCAGGCACTCCATGTTTAATCCTTCAGTCAAGTACCTCATTGGCAATGAGTATTGTGTCAATTATCTATTTATGCTTAATAAAAGCATTCTAATGACCGGAAACTAACTTGTCAATTACTCTCTTCGATCTTTCTGCTAGTAACTTGGCTATGATTTTCTACACACTACCAATAAGACGTATTCGCATATAGTCTGTAAGTCTAATTGCACAATTATGAAAGATGCATTACATGACCCACCATGTAGCATTGGTGGAAATAATTAAGTACCCTCCTCACCTTTGGCTTGATAAAGTCCTAATATTTTTACGAAAGAGCTTATTGAGGACATCACCATAGATAGAAAGGTATGGAGGTCGAGAATTAGGGTAGAACGTTAGTATGTAGCCGAGTGTGGTCATCCTTTAGGTAGGAGATGCAGAGGGCTAGGCTCATCCCCTCTCCTCCTTATTAGTAGTAGTAGTATTTAGTAATCGTGTAGTCTCTTATTCTTTAATGTGGTTTACTATCTATTGATTCATTGTGTTGTGTATCTTGATATTTTCATGTCATGTTTTTCTTCTTGCAACCCTACTCCGAATAACTTCTCTTTTGAGTTGAGGGTCTATTCGGATGCAACCTCTCTACCCCCACAAAGGCAAGCATAAGGTATATGTCCATCCTACACCCCCCCCAAACCTCACTTGTGGAATTACATGGGGTATATGTTGTTATTATTGCCAAAAATAAACTCATTTGTGGAATTACACGAGGTAGATGTTGTTATTATTGCCAAAAATAAACTCATTTGGGCCCCGAGGCTATCTGGAGGACATGATTAGCCTATTGCACTTCTTCCTCAAATTTTTTTGCCAAGATCTCCCTATATTCCCTCAAGGGTCTGGCTACATAATCAAAATATCTACATTGGGCCTCCAAGTTTCATTCTCAGCATACAGGTTCTGATAATAGTTCAAAATATCTATAAAAAAAATTTTGCCAAAAGTTCAAAATATCTATTTTGATCTCCTCCTTATCATTTGTTATTGTTAGAATAGGAATATGTTTATACAATCCTATTAAAATAGGAATAAGTTTATACAATCCTATTAGAATAGGAATAGGAATAGTAAATACTCCCTCCGTCCCATTTTATATGTCATTACTTTCTATAAATAGCTGGACCACAATACTTGTCATTTTATAAAATTTATGCATAAATTACCATATTTTACCTATTATATCCTTGATAGAATAGTTAATTAATCTTGTAATTTATTAATAATGATGACTTAAGAAAACATTAAATAAGGATAAAAGGGTAAAGTTACATCATTTCTTAATGCAAGTGCAAAGTAAATAGGTGACATATAAAATGGGACGGCGGGAGTAGTATCCTACTTGGTAAAGAATTGTATTCTAGTCTCTATAAATAGGGTCTCAATGTAATAATGTAGACACAACAACAATTTCAATATTATTTTTCTCCTGTATTTCTCACATGATATCAGAACCTTTATGATCTTGGAAAACAATCAAAGAGCTTCCGCTGCCGGCGGGAGCTATTATCCATATATGCTGCCCGTCCGGCCAACGTGGGTCACCGTGTGTCTTTCCAATAATTTGTGTAGCACTGTGTCATCATTACAGTGACTACTTTTTCATATATAATTGTGTAGCACCGTGCCATCCTTCCGGTGACTACCTTTTTTTGCATATCTGATTTGCCTAGCACCGTGCATCTCTCCGAACTACTTTTCATATATAATTTGTGTAGTATCGTGGATTTTTCCGAACTATTTTCTCATATCTGAGTTGCATAGCATCATGTGTCTTTTTAGTGACTCCTCATATTTGATTTACATAGTTTCATTCATCTTTCCGGTGACTCCTCAAATCTGATTTGTGTAGGGTTGTGCCATCATTCCAACCCTATTCGTATAATTTTTCTTTTTCAGTAGGGTCGTGTCATCATTCCGACCCTACCCATATTATTTCTCTTTTTCAATGGGATTGTTCCATCAATTCGAACTATCCTATATAATTTCTATTTTCTAGTTGGGTTGTGACATCATTCCAACCCTACCCATATAATTTTATTTCTTAGATTGTGACCACTTTTAGCCATTAAATCTAATACTCGAGTATATGAGCATGTTCCGGCCAGTTTTTTGTGACTTGTTTAATATTGACTCATCTATTGATTCCAACATGATCCATATATTTTATACTAGATTTTGAGCACTTTGTTGCTCAGGGGGAGTTTAGTAGTCTTGTATGTCGATTATGTGAGTCACTCTATGGTCTGAAACAGTCTTTGCAAGTTTGGTTTGGGAAGTTCAACACTATAATTTTATCACTCTATGTTTTATCGGCATTATGCATCAAATTCAGTATTTCATGAGAAGACCAAACACATTGAGATTGATTGTCAATTTTGTGAAGTCGAGTGATCAACTTGCAAATATCTCACCAAGCCCCTCATCGGTCCTCGTGTTAATTACATTTGTAACAAGCTAGGTATATGAATTGTATGTACTAGCTTGAGGGGGAGTGTTAGAATAGGAATAGGCTTATACAATCCTATTAGAATAGGAATAAGTTTATACAATCCTATTAGAATAGGAATAGGAATAGAAATAGAAATAGGAATAGTAAATAGTATCCTACTTGGTAAAGAATTGTATTCTAGTGTCTATAAATAGGGTCTCAATGTAATAATGTAGACACAACAACAATTTCAATATTATTTTTCTCCTTTATTTCTCACAATTATTTCATAATGCACTTTGAGCTTGTCAATGTTATTATTCCTCATGTGTGAGTTTGCAACTGTTTGGAAGTATCTTGTATTCCCCTCTCCTTTGAGCCACATGCATCTAAATTTATGTCTTCATAAGATTCCTTCGGCTTTAGCAAGTTCCATCAGCTCCATTTTCAGGTTCAGTACCATTTGCATTTTAGATGTGCTAAAACTATGTTGTTTGTTGCCTAATCTAATAAGTCAAAAGATCCTCCAGGGCCTTGGCTCTTCTTGCTTCCAATTTGCCAAAGACATCTCTGGACCAATTGCTTGTCCTTTTTAAGTTCCTCAATTTTTGTATGAGGATAAAATCTAGGCTGCCACTGATCATACAGTTCTTCCACCACTCCTTCCTCATGTCAATAAACTCTTCTTGTTGCAGCCACAATTTCTAATATTTTATAAACAAGAAGTGTTGTATACCACTCATCACTATCCAACAATAGAAGTTTGTGATTAGATATCACTCTTGATACAACCAGTTGTTTGATTATTTTGAAACTTTCATTCCATTTTGTGGATATAAGAAACCTATCGATCTGAGAAGCTTTGACATTATCCTCCCCCCTTGACCAAGTGTATTGTACCCCTGAAGAGGTAAATCTATTAGGTACAAGTCTATAATAGCATTTGATAAAGCTCTTCATATCCTTAGATCTTCTAATGCCTTTCTTTTCAAATCAGCATACATTTAAGTCTCTTCTAACAACCCAATGATTATTTCAGATGCCTCTCACTGCTCCTAGTTCCTGTCAAAACTCTTTCCTCTTTGTATTGGTATGAGGACATACAATCCTATGAAAGACCATCAGAAATCTTCTTAAAAGACTTTCAAAGAAACACGCAACAGAGAAGCTGCCTTTGATGACATTCATTGCATTTTCAAAGTCTTGTCCCACAGGACTGCAATACCACCCATGCTACATACCTTCTATTATTTTATATAGTCACTTATGTATTGAAGATCTCTTCAACAATAATGAAGTAAAGGTGGAACTAATCAACGCAAAGATTTAACATGAAAAAATCCTTGCTCACAGGAGTCAAAAACCATGACTTACCCCAATAGTATTTCCCTCAAATCTTCACTAAGAACTTGAGCGGTTTTAGATTACAAGTTTACAACTCTATAACAAAAGGAACTAACTCTGTAGTACCTTTCCTTTATACAATCTCCCTAATTATAGTTACTTCTTTTAAGTCTCTACCCCTGTTAAGAAAGCCCTTTACAACTCAATGCAACACATAATACAAATCCTCTATGAATGTAAGAGGTTGCAATTTCAGAACAAAGAATCAAACGAGACAAGAATAGTAAGCAATAATTTTCTCAAGAACAAGTTCTTCTGTGTTGTCAGTTGACTCCCTCTGACGAAGACATTTTGAATATATTCTCTATCTGTTTAGTGGTGCCTCTTGTGCATATCTTTACCAACATCAATGTGGTATTTCATGTAGGAGTAGGAATAACCATTTCTTGTCCTCCAAATGCAAAGAAGAATTGGTTCAAAAATCCAAGAACCTAATCCAGGTTTATGTTGGTTTCCATTCATGTGTCAGCGGTCAGCCTCCACTTGTTTTCTCCTATTTCCAAAGGCCTTTCCATTTGTGCAAATATGATAATGTTTCTTGTTTCTTGTTATTTGATCCATGCGTTCAGTCGTTAAACCAAATTCCTCAAGAAATACTTCATGCACTTAGAATGTGCTGTGCATTTGATTTATATTCTTCTCAAGTCTACCATGAAGGACCTGGTTCCTTCACTTCGTGCAATATACTTCTGCAAACCAGTTCTTTTCTTAGACATGTTAAGGAATTCGTTCTCAAGTAGTTGTTTGTTATAAACACTACCAGCCCTTATTTGAGACATGTTTAGAAATTGGTTCTTGTATCATCTTTGTTATGTTTGTTAATCATGAAAACTTCACATGTAATATATCTCAACGTTAATCCTCCTTTTTGATGATGACAAACCCATAACAAAACCATAGTAGTCGCATGTGTACTCTAGTGCAATCTTTCCCCTCAGAACCAGCTTTGATCAGCATATGACTTAGTGCGATGTGTGATCTTACCAAAGTCCATCTACAGACTAACCTTCAACTCATCGCAACCTAATAGGTGGCTCGGTTATGGGAACCTAATCATATTCAGTCATCACTCTGCATAGGGACCAAGTTTGTTGATTAACAGCATCTTGAAATTTTGCATCTGTGTCCTCATGGAATTTAGTGCACGGTGAGTGACCCTCCTCTAATTTCTCCCTTTTGGCATCATCGAAAAGCATCTTCGATGATAGAATATAACCAATCATTGAGAGAATGAGAAGGTTCATAATCCATCTTGAGCAGTCCAAGCTCTAAGCGATTTCTTCCAAAGTGGTCCCTACTCAAAGCTTTAATGAATATGTTAGCAATCTGCTCCTCAATCTTGCAAAATTCCATAGAGATGTGCCTTCAATACATTGTCTCTTCAAAAAGTGGTGTCTAACATCAATATGTTTTATTCTCTTGTGACGAACTATGTTTTTTGCCATGTTCATGACACTCATATCATCACAAAAGATTGGAACCCGTTTAATCATTACACCATAATCTTAAGTGTTGTTTGATCCATAGTAGTTGTGCACAACAGGAAGCAGTACCTGCATACTACCCTTCTATAGTAGATAACGCCACAGAATTTTGCATATTTGTTGCCCAAGAAATCAAGCATGATCCTCGACAGTAAGCCATCCCATACGTACTCTTCCTATCCTTGAAGCATTTAGCATAGTCAGCATTTGCATATCCTATTAGCTCAAAAGGTCCTCCGAATGGGTACCAAAGGACCAGGTCCTATGTACCTTTAATATACCTAAGTATCCTCTTCACAGTTTTCATATGAGAATCCTTTGGACAAGATTGAAATCTGGCACAAAGACCAACACTTATCAAGCCTGCTGGCATTCAAGTATAACAAAGATCCAATCATACCCCTGTACTTCTTTTCTTCAACCAAGGGACTTTCGTCTTGTCAAGTCGAGTGGCAGTTTCTATAGGATTATCAATAGTTCTATAGCACTTGGAATCTACTTTGCATCTGATCAATAGTCTTCTCCAGTCTACTATGAAGGACCTGGTTCTTTCACTTCATGCAGTGTACTTCTGGTTCTTCCTGTAGACATGTTAAGGAACTGGTTCTTCAGTTATAAACACTACCAGTCCTTTTTTGAGACATGTTTAGAAATGTCTCTTGTATCATATTTGTTAATCATCCAAACTTCACATGTAACATAGCTTAATACCTTCATCTCCCCTCAACTAGACCACCTATTCCCTCATATTTGATAGATCATATTTGTTGGCATATTGTCCATTTTGGTTTCCTAAAGACAAAATACAGTTGTTTTCCCTTTTCGAACTAGAGCCTTTATTCTTATAATGTAGATCCCTAATATTCCAGCTGAGAACTTTGATTTTCATCGGACTCTGCCTTGTAGTACTGTCCCTCTTTTTTACTGCCACCAACATAACGAATAGAACATATTAAATGCTCCTCTTCTTTGTATCTGAATCTCGTCTCTAATCCATTCTCAGAACTAAATCTAGAATCTCATGTTCACAGCCAACTACATTAATATCAAATGCCTTGCATACTTTTCTCATTACTAGAAAACACATTTTGAAGTCTCAATTACTGCGGGTTGCTGAATTTCTTGCAATTGCAATTGCAATTGCAATGGTTCGTCTTCATGCCAAGGTAGGAAAGCTGAGAGCATGTCGCTATAAGAAGAATTGTAGTCAATATATGACAAGCTAAAACAGTTGAAGCAATATCAGACCATATCAGGTTGAAAGTCCCTTGAGATTGTTAATGAAGGTTTCAGCTTCATTATCTGCTTTCAGGGTGATTAACGTTGATAATTACATGCAGTCGCGGTTCGGTGATGATGTTGCTTTCAGCCTAAGTCTGCATAATTCCTGTTGGTGAGACATAGGTGGTGATCAGAGGCTTCTTGGACTTATTTTTGCTAACATGGTTCGGCCAGATCATTCCTTCTTGGGACTTTAAAGTAATATAGGTAATCTGAACCACAACCCAATTTGGATTTCTCCTTGCCCTTACTTAGACCACTATGCTCAATGGATCGGGTATTATTAATTGGGTTTCTCCTTGCCCTTACTTAGACCACTATGCTCAATGGATCGGGTATTATTTAAGACCCGACCCAGCAGATTTGAATTGAAGTGCTCCTTGGCCACCTGGTTACCCACATACATCAATTGGACAGGACACTTCATCTGCTAACTCTGATGTGTTTACCACTGTTTTGACGATCAACTCTCCAATATCTTTTTCTCCGGTCAGTTTTGAGGCACTAATAGGCTTTGGTGTGGAGCGATGTCTTTTAAAATTGAAATTTCATACCTCCAGTGCTCTATGTCTAGCTCAATTTTCACTGGGCATTTATATGCAGAGTTGTTGACACAGATACTCACCCAACGGTTGATGATTCTGGTGCTCTGTATCCTAAACCACCGTAGAAGTCTCCAATAGTTTAAAGAAATCTAGTCTCCATGCATAAAAGGAACCCCAAAAGCCTCATCCATTTATTCTATGAAATCTGGCTGTCCAACTTAGGGCTTGTAACTGGTGACTACCATTCTAAAGCTAGACACCGTCCATTCCACAACCAATCGTGGTGAACCCTCAACACGTCTTGTCCCGAAGGTAGCTCAATAAGAAATTGGTTGTGAGTGAAACGAATGACTTTCATACCAGTGCAGACCTTCCATCTGTCCAAAAACAATTTTAATCACTTCCTGTTGGGATTGTGATTGAATGGATCATTGACAGTTCCAACTATGCATCTCGATAAGAGCTGCTGACTGTTGCCGTCTGTTTCTGGATTGACCTTGACCACATAATCGACCACCATAGTGAGGAATTCCATCATCTTCAGTCATTGTGTAAGCTTAGCAGTGTCAAAATAAGACCTCGTTTGCGTATCGACCTGCTTGAATCAGCGTGATGTTTTCTTCCACAGAAAGTGTAATCTGGCTCCGGGATAATCATTGTTGATTTCTACCAGCAATGTTTCAATTCGAATGTATCAGCCGTAAAAATTGAAACTTAGAAAGGCTCAGTAAATCAATGCTTGTGACTTCCTCCCCCATCGTCTGTAATATTTCCCTGTTCCTTTTGATGTTTGTTTGACAGTATCGCATACTCATCTAAAGCTTACTACACCTATTTATTTATTTTTAGAATGTAAAGTTTACTCCACCTATTTTAATTCTTCTTGAAATTCCCCTGCTTCTTTCGATTAACACGAATCTGCCATCCCCTGAATTGATAAGTTCAAAACATTTTTCCATAAAAAGAAATAGGCCTTGCTTTCCATGAGTGCTAAAAAATGGAGTTTTAAACAGAGGGAAACTTTGCCGGAACATATTTCAGATAGAAAAAGATTTGGCACATTTCCCAAGATAGAAAAAAAATCCTGATGTTTTAATCTTTCATTTGTAATTTATAAACAAACTTACACCAAGAAGATCAAGGCCTGCTCCATCAACATTTGGTACAATAATTGCCAGTTCCTGCAAGTATGAGGGGATCCAATGAAGTACTTTGCAGAGTGAGATCCTAGAAATATGGACAGGAAAATCAAGTAAAAGCAAAGAGAAATAAATTACCTTAGGAGGCCATTTTGGGAAGGCAGATTTGTAATCAGGCAGAGAAGTCACTCCAGGCCATGTATCCTCATTTGGAGTACCCATCACTCTTCATACAGAGGAAATTAGAGAACATCAAATAAAGGGGAAAATCTAATAACGTAAAGCAGAAGGAACAAAACACTGAAATTCCTTAATACAAGAAAGCTCACTAAGAACTTATGGTCATTTTTTTTATAGATATTATAGCCATGAACCTATACAGAAAAAGATAAACCATAGCATAAACCCAATTTTGAAACCTTTCTGCATCCCATAGAGCAGTAAGAAAAGATAGAATAATTGACAGATAAAAATGCAGGTTAGCATGAACAAATGAAGATCACAATCATAGATTGAACAGCTAAAACTAAAGTTACAGAGAACTTGAAACCAAAGTTTGTCCAGAAACCCCATTCCAATCACCTTTGTTCTTCCCTTTGCCTTTATTTAGTCAAGGATTTTGGACTATGATGCATGACAAGGGAAGTGTAAAGTTTCATGCTCATCTCCTTCTGAGAAGGAACTGGAACGGTCAACAACAGGAAAACAAAATTTTACTTTATGAAACCATGTCAATGACCATCATCAAAGCATTAGCGTGTACATTTTATTTGTCAGTAATAAAGCATCAACAAAAAGACATGTATATATTGACACCTGAAAATCTTGAAAAGTTCATCAATCTCAGAGTCACCAGGAAACAGAGGGCGCTGATTCACCATCTCAGCAAATATGCAACCAACTGACCACACATCAACAGGAGTAGAGTAATGGCGTGATCCAAGCAGTATTTCTGGTGCCCTGTACCACAATGTCACCACCTAAAACATGAAAAATCATCAAAGTTAAAATGAGACAACAGATGGATACACCCTCAAATGGGTTCTGGATCTTAAAGAAGCAAATATAAAAGATATAGACTCTACTTTTTAGACAATTGATGGACAAAGCTTGGAATCCTAGGGAAAAACAATTCTTAATTGTTGGTATAAAATATAAAGCAGTTGATTCAGTAAAGTAGGTTGCAATAAGGGCCCAGTGTCATTATTATGTTACTAAGATATGGCTAGGTGGGCTTTTAGTAGCGCCCTTAGAATCTATGCCCTTTGAAGCATCAGTGGCATGTTGAACCATGACTGTCAGCGGTGAGAGATAGCCCTAAAGTGATGGCCACGGAGATAGTATTAAACAAAAATATGTTATTGTGATGTAGCCTGTACAATTACAGGTGGGATGTTCAATACCAATTCTTATAGTACTGTTTGGGGAGTCGATAAGCTAATTCTTGAATTATCAGCAAAACTAATAGAATAACATTTTTTTTTTTTATGACAAGGGAAACCCGCAGCCACTACCCTTTTGGGTGCGCACAGGATAAAAACCCCGCTCATATGCAATAGCTCGCAGACCACATAGGAGAGGTAACCCACACTAGGCAAGCCCGGGGCGACGACCTCGACCCAGAAGGCAAACCCCTTGCTTTCCCTGGCAAGGGGTTTTGAACTTGAGACCTCCAACATGGAATTCCCAAGCCCAAATGTTTAAGGAATAAATGTTTAAGGAATACTACATAGAGAAAGAACTCAGTTAGACAAATTGGATAAAATCTTAAAGAAGATATCAGGCATGAAGCAAGTTTCTGAGTCATAGATAACCACTTCTCCTTGGGCTTGAAATGGAATATGAGATAAGGTGATAACAATAAGACAAGGTCCAGCGCATCTTAGAGAGAACAAAAAACCATGTTTGTACCTCGTGAGTGAAAGTTCTGACAGGAATACCAAATGCTCTAGCCAAACCAAAGTCTGCCAGCTTTAAAGCATTTGTACGTCGATCTATCAGCAAGTTCTGAGGCTTCAAATCTCGATGAAGAACTCTATGAGAATGACAATAAGCAATACCACGGAGTATTTGATACAAGAACATCTGCAGAATTAGAAAGATCATTTAATTGCTGACAACAAGCAAGAAGACTGTGAAACTGATAAACATAACCACTCAAGTAGCACTTAATCAAATTATAAATCAAATAATCTTTGTTTTCAAGTATTTTTCTTAGGTCATCACCCTCCCTCTTGAAGTTAAAACTGTAAATAGAGCTGCAAGTTATGACCAGCTTCCTGATGAAGCAACAAAAAATGGCAAACACACAGTGACAAAGCAAACCTCCAACGTATAATAGAGATTTTACTCACTTTAACCAGACGTGGATCCTTAGAGAATTCAGGACACGAATCCATGTGCTTCTTCAAGTCCAAGTCAAGATATTCAAACACTAGATACAATCGCTTTTCACTGTGCACCACATCCTGCAACCTGTCACCAATAAGAAAAGAAAAGGAACTTTCTTGGATTTGCAGAAGATACTGGTACAAACTAGAAAAACAGCTTTCCCATGTTACAAAAAAAATAATTTCACATTGCAACTGAAGGTACAGATGTGTACTCTGTGAATCTGTTATCTGCTCTCTAATTTATTCTAGTTCAATCTGCCAAACAGAAGAAGACTAACCCCCATCACGCAGACCCTCTGGCTTCCACTCATGGCATCCCTCCCACACACACACATCATCCTAAGGAGGTCTCTTTTGCACTAACAATTATTATTCAAAAGAATAATCAAATGGCAGTCCAAGAATCTTTCTACTTTTACTTTTACTCTTCTCTCATCATCATTCAGAAAGCAACTGAACATTTCAACCGGCTTCTAAACCTTAGTCTTATAAGGTCAACCGTTTCTAAACCTTTCAGATATACAAACTCCAAATTATATTATAGTGTTTGATGTCCAAAACTACAAGACAGGTCAACAAAATAAAAAAAATGAAGTTTAGAAACAAGGTCTAGCTAATATACAAACATTTGAGGGTTAAAACTAAAAGCTTAATTACTCCTAAAAAATTTCTATCCACTAATGGAGGAATGACTGATGAACTTCTTGGTTTTTCAAATATTCTACCTTCGAAAGAAAATATGTGGTCTAGTAGTCAATGAAGTGGGTTGAGTAGGTCACAGGTTCACATCCCAACAGATGCAAAAACACAAGGTGAATTCCTATCTCTCGCAGCCTTGGTGGACATTTTTACCAGATACATGTGATGACGAATTATAGTAAGTATCCCGTGGAATTAGTTAAGGTGTGCGCATGTTGGTCCGGAAAGCACGGTTATAAAAAATTATTGGCTGTTGCAGGACCCAAAATGTGTAGATGTGGTATTGATACATACATGAACAATGTATACAGTACTTCAAAACTAAATAAGTTGTTGAAGTTTACAATTGTAGAATCCAAGTTATACCATATGGCGTTACCTTCCATACTAGAAGTTGCCTACAAAGTATTGGAGTATAACCATTACAAAGTAGAAGTTATCAAACCCAATCAAACTTGAACAAGAGTCGGATATAGAGTGGTAAAGAACTGAGGAACAATATATCCCATGAGGATTCCTCCAGATAAATTAAAGCAACAAATTTCAACGGCTAGATCCTGTCCCGATGGCCCAAAGTAAGATGCATGGGAAAAGATTATCTTCATCAGGGATTACAGTATTCAAAGAAAATAGGTATTTAAGAGAAATTTTCACAAATTGGTAAAAAGGAACAGCACCAAGGCCAGAAAGCAATATGAAATTTAAAATAATGAAGGTCCTGCATAAATTTTTAATAGAGGATCACTAGGAAATAGAAATAAACCGAAGTTCACATATAATCAACCTCGCACTGATAGCATAACCACAAGAAACCAAAGCAGGGTCCAAATTACACTCTATGGCAATCACAACAATACAGTTGCATAATAATATCACAAAATTATACCTCACAATATTAGCATGTTGCATCTCTTTCAAGAGAGAGATTTCTCTAATAGCTGTGCTTGGTACCCCCTCGTCTTCCTGCTCCAACCTTATTTTCTTCAGTGCAATAGTTTCATTAGTTACACGGTCACGAGCCTTGTACACTACACCATATGTTCCTTCCCCAATCTTCTCAACTTTTTCATACTGCAATTACTCCCAAAATCACAATCAACATAAGAATAACCCTAAACCCAAAAGCAACTAAAGTCTAAAGATACAGATAATAACTCCTTTACCTGGTCCATCTAGTTCAAACTCAATGGACTCCCTGAAAAAGAAAGCAGTCGAAACACAAGAAAAATCTCAGACAGCAAAGTAGTAAGCAAATAAAAATATATATATTGTAGCATATATTAATTCTTACAATGGAGAGGTAATCCAAAAACATAGTACACATTCAACTATCAACTATCGAAGTAACATTTAAAACACATTTCACCTCAATGCAGATACAAGCAAGTTCTTTTAATTGCAGTTTTCGCTTGAAGCACAGAAAGCGCTTTACTGCAAACTTTAGTGTTCGGTACCTGATATTGTTCAAATGTTTTCTCCATGCAAACTTGCAATTTCACACTTGGAAACTATTGGTAGAGAGTTAAAGAGATAACATGAATTAGGGAAAATCAATTTCAATTGGTCTCAGTGTTGTAAGATAAGAATGTCTTTCAATCAAAGCAAGCGTCTTTGATCACAAACACCACATTTTTTAACATAACTACATCAGAGATCCCCAATTCAATCAACACAATAATGAACTCTAAGCATAGAAATTAACCACGAATAGATAATTGAGAAAACAGAACATGTATGGAAATAAATATGCTACATTATTAAATTTCCGCAGTAATCAGTAGATAAAATCTAATAAAGCTTCGAATCTATCGATTTACATACGAAAACGACGAACAGAAATGGCAGAAAGTTTAAGTCATGTGTATACTATGGTGAAGTGGTGCGTTGCCATCGGAGTATAAATGAAAACGGAGTGGAGAATGTGGAGTCACCTTTGGTCGGGAAAAGAGGACGAAATCGCCGTCGTGAAGCGGAGGAGGAGGCGACAGGCAAGTGTCGGCGTACTTCTATGGTTCTACCAAAATGTTTGGACTCAGTCAACTTTACTCTTCTTTTTTGCTTCTATTTGCATAGGAGGCCAAAATGCATCTCATCATTTCATTGCTTCTTTTTTTTTTTTTTTTAACTTCTCCTTCATTTCCTTTTAATAATGTAATTTTTGGTTTTTGTTTAATTAAAATTTGAGAAAAAGGACAAATATATCATCGAACTATCGTAAATGGTATGTAGATATCCTCCATCATACTTTTGGTCATTGGTGCCTCTACCGTCCAAAAACTAAAGCATATATATTTTTCACTCTAACAGAAGACTAAATAGGGACACGTGACGCAATCTTAATCGTCGATCCGATATTTAACAAATGTCGGGTCAATAGATAAGATTATGACATGTGTATGTCCGTTAGTATAAAGGGTATATATGTTCTAGTTTTTTGACGGCAGGGGCACCAATGTCCCAAAAGTATGACGGAAGGTATCTACATACCATTAACGATAGTTCGGAGGTATATTTATCTTTTTTCCCTTAAAATTTATATGAATACTTCTTTTTAAAATAAAATTAAAGGTGAGGCTAGAGTGTCTCACAACATAAAGCACATTATTATTGGTGTTAATTACTCGTTAAAAAGAGTAGTTTTTGAAATTACATTTTCTGCTAGTTAATTATTTTGGATACATGTATCTGACGACTCAAATATATATATTGCGAGTCATATTAGGTGTAATTTTTATATTGTATTCAAAGTGTGATTCGTATGTATTTGATATACACCAACTCTGTCTCTCGCTTATCTCTCTCTGCGTTCCTCTCCTTCATTGTATATTTATTTAACAATGTATTTGAGTTTCACAATTTTACGTATTTGTGTATCCAGTATCAATTTCAGGTATTTGCGTATTCAAAATCAATTTCATCTAGTGTTATCCTGTAACATCCCAAAAACTTCTAAGTTAAGACTCAAACCACTCTTCATTGTGAAGAAGATTGTACCAAGTGATTCTAAATTTTCTTAGGTGTTAAGATCACTCAAATTCCCTAGCATAAAGTTGAGTTGAAAACTTTCTTTCCAATTGAGTTTCACTATGAGATTTTTCTTCGGTCAACTTCAATCGACCATATCTTTTAGCACATAAAGAATTGGGTGACCCATGAGCTATCAAATCGAAGGTCTTTGAGTCCTCTTTCCAATGCCACCAAGTTTGCTAAATTTTGAGCTCCAAGTAAAAAGTTATGTCGAGTGAAGCCTCTTAATTTAAGATTTTTCATTCGTTTTAGGAAGGGTATTTTGGTCTTTTCCTTTTCCCCACTTGTCTTAGCACTTTTTTCCTGACCCAATTAAGGGCCTAGTCAGATTGTAAATCACCTATTTACATTCCAAATCACTTAGAATTTTAGGGCAAGGTTTCAAGAAGAGAAAAATAGGGTTTTCAAGTGTTCATTCAAGAGTTGAGGAATTTTGCCAAGAACAATCGTTCTTTCCAGGTATGCGAGGTTTTCCATAGTGATGGACTTGTTCGTCCTCACACCAGACATATAATTCTTTCATTAATTCGTCCATGAAATCGTTTATGTAAAGATTCTTGAAGAGTTCTTGAGTTTTAGCCTCATTCTTTAACAATTGAGTTGATTATGAGTTCTTGAGGTGAAGGTCTTGCGAATGAGTGGTGTTTTTTGATAGAATTTGGGTGGAATTTCAATGAATTTGTGTTGGGTTTGTGAATCAAAGGGAGTTTGGAAGAAACCAATCTATATGAGTTAGGACCCGAAATTAAGCAAGAAAATTCGTCAGATTTTTGGATTCGGAGTGGGGCAATGCGCCCCCAAAGCGCCAGGAGGGATGACGCCCTGCGCCAGCAGTGCACCACAAAGTACTCCCAGTACTTTGAGGCCTGGCGCCCTGGGCCAACAATGCGCCAGGGTCGTCAAGCCCATTTCTTAATCCTTTTTCACCCCATGTGTTCTTTTAAATCATGTTCTCGCTCTCTTCTTGATATTAACTCTTAAAGTCTTCATTAATCCTTGAAAGGTCCTACATATCCTAATCACATCTCTTAATTTACACTTTGAATTAAAGAAAAGTTAAGAGAAAGTTCAAGAGGTCTTTTTAAAGTCATTTTGAGAAGTCTTTTGCAATTAACTATAGACTTGAACTAAGTCCTGAGTAAATGAGTATGAGAATGAAAAAAGTTGTATTCATGAGTCTATATTGTTATTGAGATCCTTGAGTTGAGTCGTTCATGTCCATAATTCCGTATGAACCCTATGAATTGAGTATTCTTGAGATTAGAAGTATTGTTGAGTTTTGAGTATTGAGTTTCTATATTATTATTGAGATCCTTGAGTTGATTCGTTCATGTCTATATTTTCAGCATGAATCCTATTTTGAGTTATAAGTCTTGAGAGTTTTTGAAAGCCAATCATTGTGTCTTAAATTGAGTTTTGAGGAAAAGTTTAAAGAGACAATTTTGAGTAAAGTTTAAGGGAACTAAGTATTCCCAAATGTATTATTTTTACATTGAGAAAAAAAAAACTTTGATTTCTAAAAAGAGTTTATGAGTTCAAGAATATTTCAGAAAAGTTGCCTCTTTTAAAAGAATAATTTGAGCAATTATCTCAAACCAAAGAAAGAGTATGTCTTATACATTTAAGCATGAGTATATATTATTGGGAGTAGTATTGAGCACAAATATGGGGATGAGTTCAGACAAATCACAATCCTCATAAACCATGTATGCCAACATGGGCACATGATCATACTTTTTAGATGAATCCTAAGTGTCTTCAGGGAGAGCTTAGTGGATCCACTTATTAGTTGAAGTATTCACCCCGACAAGGTATAGAACAGTTCTGGCAACATGGGTGAGACGTTGTATCATCACGTAGCCATAATGATTGTTGTCGGTTAGAGAATCTCCCAAATAAAAGTAAAGACTATTTTATTGTATTTTTATATACATCCTTGAGTTAGTATCTATTTATTATGAAGCTTTAAACATTTTATCTTTTGTTATTGCTTTCATATTGGAGTTGAGTTGAGGTGAGTATTGTCTTCCCATGTTATCAACTCAGTTAAATATGTTTCAGTTTTCTCTTATATGTCGTATATTCAATGTACTGATGTTATTAGACTTGCATCTTTTAAAGATGCAGATATATGTATTCAGGGTTGTGCTTCATTGAGATCATTTGACATTCTAGTTAGCTTTGGTGAGCCTTTCTATATTTCGAAGGACTTCACCTTTACCTTACAGTTAATAGTTTTGAGATGTCGTAGGTCTTGTCCCAATATCCTTCTGTAATAGTAGAAGCCCATAGATAGATATAATTGATGATTTTTTAAGTATTTACTTTCTTTGAGTTGTTTTAGAAACTATAAATAATTCTATTGAGGATTTTCCAGACCTTATGAGTTAAGTAATTGAGTCTAACGGATTTAATTCAGTTTTAAGTTTATGTAGGCTCAAAATAGTTTTCCGCTTGTAGTCAGCCAAGATGAGGGTTCGCTTGGGGACCAACAATAATTCTTGAGTGCCGGCCACGTCCAGGGTGTAGGCTCGGATTGTGACATATCTAATATCAAATATCTAATGTGTTCAATATCATATATGATGTATCTAGAGCAAACTTAGACATTATATCTAGTGTATCCGTGCACGTGCATAGATACAAGCATCTGATATCAAAGATACATCTATGGGATATCAAATATGCATTCATATATTCATCAATTACCTCTAGATGTCATCAAAACCGAGCAGAAAAGTGGAAAGAGTAGGATAAAAAGGGGCAAGGGGGAAAGAGCAAGAGAAGGGAGCAAAAAGAAGGGAGATAGTGGGGAGAGGGAGAGAAAGGGGGGGGGGGGGAGGGACAAATAAAGTTAAACAAAAAGTTTTGACAGATGAATCTCAGAAAAGAAAATTGGACAGCTGAAGCAGCGGATGTGTCGAAGTTATCTCTTACTGTATTTTGAACGACAACAACCAGAGCAAATAAGGAGTTTCACTCTTGGCCATATCAACAATGTCGACAAAGTCTAGGTCTGGTGATCTATATTGTTATATGGTCATCGACAGTGGTAACCACGTAAGATATGAGAATCCTTTTAAGTGTTGAGTTCTCATTAATAACGAAGATGTTAAGTTTTAACTTCCCATGTGAAATTTATGGTAGATTTGCCTTAATGTCGGGTTGATTTAATCTTAAGACACCTAAATATCTCACCGAATGCTATGGTATCCGGTTCTAAGACGAAGAACTTCTTCATGAATAGAGCTAAATAGCAAGACAAAATGATTCACACCAAAAAAGTATTGTTAAGTAAAACCTCACCCTAATGGAATGTTTCAATTGATCTGTACCTTTGGGGTAATACTTAGGGTGATTAATAAGTTAAAGAAGGATATGGTAAGACGTATTCAAATTATTCAATGGTTGTATTTTAAGTTTTTAATCCAAGCAAGTTGTAAGATAAAAGTCAGCAAAAGTTATTGCAAGTTACTTTCATAATCATTCAGAAGATTTGGGTCAAATGTCCTAGAGCTTTTCTCCCAATATATAAAGAGTTGGAGGGCCTACAACCTATCAAATCAAAGGTATACGAGTCCAATTTCCAATGCATTAAACCGTTTGTCTATACAACTTCAGAATAGAGAGATATTTACATTTTCATGAGACTGCGCAACCAAGGGAATGTGGGCCCCCAAGGTTTGTGGAAAAGATATATATATATATATATCTTGTTCTTTAATTTTCTCTTTTGTCTTTGTGATGACTACAGATAAACGAGATATTCAACCTTTAAATCATCCATATGTATATATTTATGGTCTTATCTTGGGTCTTTAATGGAAATTGCTCTACGTCTCGTGCTCTTTGTTTTGGTATATTTTTTCTCTGTGGATTATGCGGTGTAGCTCTGTGGAAGTTGTGTCAGTAGGGATCTGGCTGCGTTTTGAGTGTGTGCAACAAGTATCATAAGGGTGCGGGCAAAAGTAATATTACAGAGTAAATTCGATGAAAAAAGGTATGTTAAAGCTAAACTTTTTTCGGCAAGTTTCTTTGTCGTATACGTAGTGCAACTTGTTCTTTATCACCAATAGTACTCATAGTCATAATAGTTGTTGATGGAGTTGGTTGCTAGAGTTATATATATGTATACATGTGAGCTTTCCTTATTGGGATTATTCTTGTTTAGTTGGTGATACATGTTAAAAAGCGACATAAGAATCTTCTCGGATAAATTGTCATTGCTTAGTTGGGATATTGATAGCTCATTACCTTGTTGATGCCTTAATGGCTTTGTAATTAGCTGCATATCACATCTTGTTGATGTTCACATCATTACAATTAGTTTGACATAAAACTTATGTGATTGCAATACCTATAAACTTGAGGGGAAAACATGAAAAACGAATCAAAACTCCGCATTAGTCATTTGTTTGGCAAAAGGGTCGGCCGAAAATTGATGAGCTTCTTATTCCACATTCTCTCCAGCATTCCTTCTAAATGCATGCTCTTCGAGGGGCCATATCCCGAAAAGCATCGGGTAAGGATTATGAGAGAGACATACAGAGTTATACTCTATCGCCTGACTTTAGAATAAAGAAAGAAGTGGAATTTCCTAAACATCTTATAGGCTATTACCTCCTATTCATAAATATGGTGCGCTTCACACTCATGAACAAACTCTACTTGACGTGGCTTGTGAGCCATCCTAGGACCTTTCTAAACATTGTGCTCTGAATACCAAATTTGTCACGACCCAAAGTATACCCTAGGTGTAATATAACATATAGAACCCCGAGAGGCCCTACACAAGTCACTTACCATGTATCATACTAGATGATAGAAATAAAGATTTCAGAGAAATATTCTCATGTCATAAATTCTTTTGACAAAGCGGAAGTCTAACATAGTTTCAACAAGCCATCTAATACATCAAAAGAAGTGGTTGGGATATAACCCATACGCCACGTACAATGTCTGAAAATTGAAATAAAGGAAAGCTATAAAAGTGTCTTGGTCCTCGGAACATGATGACTCACCAATCTTCAAATCGACAAGAGAGATCAACTAGCCACAAGTATGCGAGGTAGGAGCGTCGGACCCTACATTAGGGAAACAATATAGGCACAAGTATACATTAGTACATGGAATGTACTAAGTATGATAACAATGCACAAACAATATGAAATCATGCTAAAAAGACTTTACATGATATGCAATAACCAAGATAAAGCATAAGATAAGGTGTTAGAAACACAAGTCATAATCATGGTCAATGCAAGGTTAACATATTTAAAACACTTGGTGAGATACTTTGAAAATAATCTAGTTCATTATTGTGGGATGTTTTCCATTAACCGATATGGAACATGTGCTCTAAAACATGAAATCCGGTGTCTATTTCACACCGAAAAGAGATGCAGCACTTGCTAAGTAAGGACCATAAACTTCTAGTTTACGTGGATCCACTAGCTAAGGCACGTAGTTAGGGACAATGAGATTGCTACTAGAGACCCGACATCTACTAATTGGAGAGCCTCCATCTCAATATACTCTCGGTGCTAAGTAAAATCCCACGGAATAGTCATTAATCATATTCATTTCATCATCCATGGAAAGACACATTTAAGCTACCAATCCAAGTTTAGAATAGCTCCTTAAATCTTAGTTCAAGTTAGGTGAGAAAACCTTTTAACCTTATGAATCTTTATGTAAGAAAACCTTTTACAATCATGATCATAATAGCATGTGAGAAAACTTTTCACAATCTTATTGATACTTTCATCTAAAGCATCCTCAAGTCATATACATTAATTTCACAAAAACATGCATATCTTCATATATTCATAATGCATAGTTCATAAGTCTCATCATGTGTTCATAGTAAAAATCATGGATGCATGAGTTCATATGAATTCAACTCAAAATCATGTAAATGCGTCAATTCATGCATTAGAAGCTAGGAAATAACTAATTGAATCATAATTGAGAAGAATTCATGGAATTTGAATAAAATCCTAACTTTGAATTGAGAATTTAGCTTGTAGAATTGGGACCTTTGGGAACCCAACGGAGGAAAAGACTCCATAGGTGAATAGTAACATATCTTGATGATCAAGGCCCAAATTTTATGGTGAATTGGAGACCTTGAAGTGTAACCCTAGCTTTTCTTTCTTTGCTTGAGAGAGGAATTTGGGGGGAAGAACTTGAAGGGAATTTGAGATTTTAGAAGAATGATTTTAGAATGGGTAGTTTTAGGAATTAAAATACTTATATAGGTCTTAGAATAGGGGTCAAAACGACATAACTTAGGTATTAGACGCATAGGAAAATACTAGAATAGCCCTGACTTAAAAGCTAACGGGATCCCTGTACGGAGGCCTTCACGGACCGGTTATCACTTCACGGTCCATGAAGGTGATTGTGAACAAGAGAGAAAAAATGGGCTTTTATTGCCAATCACCACGGCCCTATCAACTGGACATTTACCCTTACACAGACTGTTCAGGCGTCTGTGAGGGATCAAGTTCTCCTGAGCCTTGGGGAGTAGGGTTCACGGATGGGTTGGCAGCTTGTGGACCACTTCACCATCCATGAACCTGCCCGTTAAACCACCATGACACTTTCCAAACCAGACTTGCCAAATTCTAAGGTGTTACAGGTCAGTACACTCATCTAATTCTTGACTTCCTTACCTGATTACTTTTGGTACATTATGATACCTGCTAAGTTATTCTATTGCCTTTTATACTCGATATATCAATTCATAATGACGCCTCATACCTGGGGCAGGGGTGCTGCATTTTTGCCTGCAGATCCTGACAGACAGCTAAACAAGCCTCCTCAATAGTGTAGCTGAGTTCCAGAAGATTGGTCAGCTCTATTTCTTCTAGAGTTGCCAAATTAAAGGTTTGGTAGTGTTTTGTCATATTCAACTGATGGGTAGGGTCCCGACCAAGTATAAGGGTCCCGACCAAGTATATTACTCTTAGAGACTTGCAGACTTTCGATTGAATAGATGTGTGTTGTTGGCTATGCTGACCTTGTTGTTTTGCCCTTTAAGCTCAGTGGTTTGTTGGCCTTAATCATATATGACTATATGTGTTCAGTTTATATGTTTCTAGATATAATAGTGACCTTGACGGGCCATAAATGATGTAGTTTCTGTTCTACATGAATTGCTGGGAGTAGTTGAGTTTATTGAAGATTATGTTGACAGGGTCCTTGCAGATAGAGGGCTTATTTTTAAGTTGAAATATACATGTTTGTTTTTGATTTTGTGGCTGGTGTTATGTTGGTAGCGTAGTTGTCCAGCAAGGATCGATTCAGGGTCAAGTGTCGCACCAGGTGCTAGTTGCATCCCTAAGTTGGGGTGTAACATGTTACCATACTCAAAATAGTTTCCGAGAAGCGAGTAAAGTGTCAAAAACCCCCGAGATAGTCCTCTAATATTTCCTCCCCAAAAGATTGAACCTCGTTTGAGATTGATACGACTTTTGATAAGAAAATATTTGGAGGATTTGTCAAGTTAATTTCACCATCTGTATTTTGTTATTACTCTGGTTGTACTCATGAAGATTTGTATATATTGTATGGATTGTCTATTGTGATAGTTGATTGAGTAGCCTGCTTGTTGTTCTTGTTGCTAGTTCCTGCCTTTTTTTTTTAAATATCAACCCGGGAACTTGTTTCTTATCAATGTTCAATAATTTCTTTGCTTCATATGGTAGATATTGATAATGAACACATAATTAGCTAAAAAAATCCGCAACTTGGTTGAATCAGTCTCTATTATAAGAGGTAATATTGATGGCTCACACATATTCCAACTCCTTTTCTATTGCTTTAGCCTCAGCTCATAGGCTAGTAGTGTTAATCATGATTCATGACATTAGTAGTAGCATAAATTAACTCTCCCATAATATCTCTGATACAAAAAGGTCCACGATCTGGGGTCTGGATTTTCATTAGAGGAGCCATCAATATTGCATTTCTACATTCAGTGCGAGGACAGTTCCAGCTAATAGGTTTGCAACACTTGGGATAGTTTTTCATACTATCCTTTTTTGTTTTCACCCAATTTCCGGTACATGCATTGAGGTTTAGCTAAATTCAGATTCACGGTGAGAAGTCCCACATTTATTACGAAGTATATTCATATGCAGAGGCAATTCAATAACATTGATAGTATGAAAAACTTTTTTTTAGTATTTTGAGATGAAAGTTCTTCTTCTTGAAGTTGATTATCATCTCCTCAACTACAATAAGGACTTATTCATTTAAAAAACACTCTCCTATATCTTTCGATTATTTTTTTTCCAATCAATTATGCCTTCAAGTTGTGGCCCCTTTTTGAAAATGGACGATCCGATTCAACTTAACTAAAAGAACTAGACTTCCTACAAGATTATCCCCATGTATCATGAGAAGGATTTATGTCTGAAAGAAGGCATTTGCAGTTCATCAAACCTGTATGTTCCAAAAGCTTCCTTAGGGGGTTCTGAAGAGTTAAAAAAAGAAGAAGATATGATTCTAACCTCCATGCGGACATCATGATTACCTTCCTAAAGCATTGTTAGACCTTAATGCTCAGTGTACTTAAAGTCTGTCTAATCTCCCGAGTGATATATACATAAACTGTAATTGCCAAGACACTTAGCTCTTGCCTCGCGACATCTCAATTATGAACAAGGATTACATTCTAAGGTAAAGCTTACAAGCCCTTGTGTTTGACACCACTTAAACCAGCTGAGGCCATTGAGACATTCTCATTCTGTTAAAAAAATACAACTACATTTATCCATGTAAGGCTAAACATTCTGTTTTCTCAAAATATGGTGTCTCTGAAGCTTTGAAGAATGTTGCAGACCTCCTTCATTGACGGCCTACCGTATGGTGTTGCTCCAGTACACATCAGTCCTAGTTTAAAAACACCTCTCATTTGTTCCACATTACTTGTTTCCATGATTTCTTCATCAAGGGCCTCAACAATGAAATTCCCATCTCTGTAACGCTGTTGTGCCCATTGTGCTAGATTCATTTGCTCCTCTCTGAGAATGGGTTGTCTCCCTGTTGTTAATTCTAATAGCACCACTCCGAAGCTATATATATCTGTCTTTACATTCACTCTGAATGTCAAGGCATACTCTGTGAGGACCAAACATTAAAATTTAATATTAGAGTTGGATAAATTCTTTTGAGAATTCACGAGGTACGATATACATTTGAACTGTAATATACCTGGTGCAATGTAACCAAATGTTCCAGCAATAGCAGAAGCTGTCTCAGAATTATCATCCCGCCTGGATTGTATTTTTGCTAGTCCAAAATCTGCTATTTTTGCATTGAATTCCGAGTCCAGAAGTATATTACTGGACTTAATGTCTCTATGAATGATGGGTCGAGTACAGTCGTGGTGCATATAGCTGAGTCCTTAAGCTGCACCAGTGGCTATTTTTAATCTCTTTTGCCAATCCAGGGCTGGGGTACTACTTTGACCGGGTGATGCTGCTCTTTTCTTTCTGTGAAGCCACTTGTCAGGGCTTTGTTTCTCAAAGTATTCATAGACTAGAAGCTTTCTGTCTACACTTGAGATGAAGCACATGAGCTTGACAATGTTGTTGTGTCGAATGCTACCAAGTGTTCTAACTTCTGCCAGGAACTCCTTTTGGGGTCTTTCACCTGATTTTTTTCCATGCCCTATGCTTTTAACAGCATAAGTATTGCCTGTTTGGTCGATCACAACTCGATAGACCTTCCCTGATCCTCCATTTCCTATTATGTTTTCGTCTTTCAAGCTAGATAAAATGTCTTCTGTAGTCACCTTCAACTTCTGAAATGAAATGAACTTCATGTCATCTTTGACATTCTGCTTCTTTGTTTTCCACCAATGCTTTCTGGTTCTGTGAAAGATCCATGATAACAGTACAGCTACTCCAACTCCTACAACAGGAATAATGATAATCAAGTGTTTTGGTTTCGAAGATCTTCGAACCTCATCACCAGAGGAGCAGCTTGGTAGGCTGGGGATGTGTAAGTTGTTGGATGTAGAACAAAGATTGGACTCGTCAAAGCAATTCTCTTCGTATGTCAACTTTACAAATTCAGTAGAAATTCTTCCTGAGAATTTGTTGGAACAAAGCCTTAAAGTATTTCTAGGCCTAAGACGTTCTATACTTTTTGAAATGTCTCCTGATAACTGATTAAAAGACAAATCCATAGAATCCAGTCCAGGTAAATCCCTAAATCGCTTTGGTATAGAACCAGTCAATTGGTTGTGTGAAAGATCCATATCATACAAACTAAACAAGTCCATTTCATCAGGTATCACACTGGACAAGTAGTTGAAACTTAGCGACAGGTGACGCAAATCATGCAACTGAAACAACTTGCTTGTAATTGAACCACTGAGAGAATTATGTGACAGATCCAATTTCACAAGATTTTTCAAGTTTCCAATATCTTCTGGTATCGAACCGTTCAAGTGATTCTCAGAAAGATCAAGATTTTCCAGTTGAGATGATATTTGTTTTGGCATCTCACCAGACAACATGTTACCATTAAGATACAAATTGAGTAATTGTTTCATCCCAAACAACTCACCTGGAATTTGTCCGCTCAAAGAATTCTTGGACAAGTCCAAATGTTGTAACATTGAGCAATCTTTCATGCTTAGTGGTATAGTTCCTGAAATGTTGTTGTTGGAGAGATCAATGAAGGTAAGGTTGTTAAGCTCACATATTATTGTTGATGGAACTGTTCCAGTAATGTTCTTTTCTCCAAGATTTAGTTGTGTCACTACCCGGTCATCGATGCATGAAACTCCTGACCAAGTGCATACTGAAGAATTCAAATCCCATGACTGGATGAACTCCGAATCCCTCCAGTGTTGTTTCAAGCTTAGTAATACGGACTGTTCCGTGCCCGAAAATTGTAAGGTTTCTTGAAAAAACAGGCTAATTAGGAAGAAGATTTGCATATTAAGCAAAACATGGTTAGAGCTTGCCGGGAACATGTTAATTGATGCTTCCCTTGTGCTTCTTTTCATTTGATAATGAAATCTGTGAAGTCAGTATGGATTTAATAAAGAAATCATATTTCAAACAATAAAATAGTCATTCAGAGCCAAGTATTTGGCTTTGAAAAATCAATCCATAATAATCGTCTCCTTTTGACCAAGTCAAGCTAGTAATTTACTCCCTCCCTTCCTTTGTAGTTTGTACTTGCCCACGATGACTTGATACCCTCAATATGAAAGATGTGAAGTCATGGGAGAAAGAAAAAGAGTGTGAAAATGAATTTGTAGGTGCACTTTCTTGTGCCTGCACAAAAATGTAGTGGGATGATGGATTTGGTCTCTTTATATAGTTTCGGACAATTCTTAGCTTGTTTTTACGGTTGAGTTAGGTTCAAAAGCTATTTCTTATTAATATTATGTTGAATTTGAGCTAATTGAGTTTTCCCATTTTAGCATTTCAAATAAATAATTGGCAGTTCTTTAGATTACAAACAAAAACATGTTGATTATGTTATTGATAATCATTTTCTGGAAAATGGAAAGATCTTCTTGCTTTGCTGTTTTTTTCTTGGCCACAAAGGTCAGTCAAGTCAACTTTTGTTTCTTATCTTTTTAAAATTTATTAAGTCAACACTTCGCTAGCATTTCCCTTTCCTAGTCAGCTACAATTTTTGTCCATGTTGACTGACTTGTGTTGTATGATACACAGTTTCTTCAAAGCTAATTAACTATCCAATCAAAACACTTGAAAAAAATAAAACAAGAGATTGTAGAGAATGAGGTAGCTAGTACAATCAAACCAAAGGAGCCATGAAACCTAACCATGTTCATGTTGTAAAATCTACATTTTCAATTCCCAGGAAACAAGTTTACCATTTCATTGTTTCCTTACTTGCCTTGATACATTTCCAGGGCGGTTTACAGAGTGACGTCTACGAAAATGACAAGAGCATTTTGTTGGAGGCGAGCTGAAGCAACTATGGGGATTTCATCAATTGTGGGATTCCAGTTCCTCACACTGCAGTTGATATGCTATAGGCTGCAGAAATGGTTCTGTTACCAGCATCTCTATTATATGAAAGAAATCTACTTTTAGAGTGGGTAAAGTCCCACATTGGTTGGGAATAGGCAGGTTGTCTGAAGAATTAAAAAAAAGATATGGTTCTAATCTCCATTACTCATTTAGCTAAAGCATCTGCATCATGATTATCCTTCCTAAAGCATTGTTAGACCTTAATGCTCAGTGTGCTTAAAATCTGTCTAATCTCCCGAATGTTATATACATACACTGTAATTGCCAAGACACTTAGCTCTTGCCTCGCGATATCTCAATTATGAACAAGGAGTTACATTCTAAGGTAAAGCTTACAGGCCCTTGTGTTTGACACCACTTAAACCAGCTGAGGTCATTGAGACATTCTCATTCTGTTAAAAAAATACAACTACATTTATCCATGTAAGGCTAAACATTCTGTTTTCTCAAAATATGGTGTCTCTGAAGCTTTGAAGAATGTTGCAGACCTCCTTCATTGACGGCCTACCGTATGGTGTTGCTCCAGTACACATCAGTCCTAGTTTAAAAACACCTCTCATTTGTTCCACATTACTTGTTTCCATGATTTCTTCATCAAGGGCCTCAACAATGAAATTCCCATCTCTGTAACGCTGTTGAGCCCATTGTGCTAGATTCATTTGCTCCTCTCTGAGAATGGGTTGTCTCCCTGTTGTTAATTCTAATAGCACCACTCCGAAGCTATATATATCTGTCTTTATATTCACTCTGAATGTCGAGGCATACTCTGTGAGGACCAAACATTAAAATTTAATATTAGAGTTGGATAAATTCTTTTGAGAATTCACGAGGTACGATATATATTTGAACTGTAATATACCTGGTGCAATGTAACCAAATGTTCCAGCAATAGCAGAAGCTGTCTCAGGATTATCATCCCGCCTGGATAGTATTTTTGCTAGTCCAAAATCTGCTATTTTTGCATAGAATTCTGAGTCCAGAAGTATATTGCTGGACTTAATGTCTCTATGAATGATGGGTCGAGTACAGTTGTGGTGCATATAGCAGAGTCCTTGAGCTGCACCAGTGGCTATTTTTAATCTCTTTTGCCAATCCAGGGCTGGGGTACTACTTTGACTGGGTGATGCTGCTCTTTTCTTTCTGTGAAGCCATTTGTCGAGGCTTTGTTTCTCAAAGTATTCATAGACTAGAAGCTTTCTGTCTAAACTTGAGATGCAACACAAGAGCTTGACAATGTTGTTGTGTCGCTACCAAGTGTTCTAACTTCTGCCAGGAACTCCTTTTGGTGTCTTCCACCTGATTTTTCTCCATGCCCTACGCTTTTAACAGCATAAGTATTGCCTGTTTGGTCTATCACAACTCGATAGACCTTCCCTGATCCTCCATTTCCTATTATGTTTTCGTCTTTCAAGCTAGATAAAATGTCTTCTGTAGCACCTTCAACTTTTGAAATGAAATGAACTTTATGTTATCTTTGACATTCCGCATCTTTGTTTTCCACCAATGCTTTCTGGTTCTGTGAAAGATCCATAATAATAGTATAGCTACCCCAACTCCACAATAGTAATAATCAAGTGTTGTGACCTCGAAAGTTTTCAAACCTCATCACCAGAGAGGTAGCTTGGTAGGCCAGGGAAGCTGTTGGATGTAGAAGAAAGATTGGACTCATCATATGTTAGCTTAACAAATTCAGAAGAAATTCTTCCTGAGAATTTGTTGGAACAAAGCCTTAAACTAATTCTAGGCCTAAGATGTTTAATACTTTCTGAAATGTTTCCTGATAATTGATTATACGACAAATCCAAAGCATCCAGTCCAGTTGAACTTGCAAGTCCCTTTGGAATAGAACCAGTCAATTGGTTATGAGAAAGATCCATATCATACAAACTAAACAAGTTCATTGCATTAGGTAATACACCAGATAAGTAGTTGTAACTTAGCGACAAGTGACTCAATTGGTTCAATTGAAACAACTTGCTTGTAATAGAACCACTTAGAGAATTATGTGACAGATCCAATTTCACAAGATTTTTCAAGTTCCCAATATCTTCTGGAATTGAACCGTTCAAGTGGTTCTCAGAAAGATCAAGATTTTTCAGTTGGGATGCTGATATTTGTTTTGGCATTTCACCAGACAACATGTTACCATTAAGATACAATTTGACTAGTGCTTTCATCCCAAACAACTCACCTGGAATCCGGCCGCTCAAAGAATTATTGAACAAGTCCAAATGTTGTAACATTGAGCAATCTTTCAGGCTTAGTGGTATAGTTCCTGATATGTTGTTGTTGGAGAGATCAATGAAGGTAAGGTTGTTGAGTTGACATATTATTGTTGATGGATTTTTTCCAGTAATGTTCTTTTCTCCAAGATTTAGTTGAGTCACTACCCGGTCATCGATGCACAAAACTCCTGACCAAGTGCATGCTGAAGAACTCCGAATCTCTCCAGTGTTTTTTCAAGCTTAGTAATATGGACCGTTCTGTGCCCGAAAATTGTAAAGTTTATTGGAAAAACAGGCTAATTAGGAAGAAGATTTGCAAATTAAGCAAAAAACAGTTAGATCTTGATTGGAGCATATAAAAAATAATGCTTCCCTTGTGTTCCTTTTCATTTGGTTATGAAGTCATTATGAATTTATAAAGAAGTCATATTTCAATAATAAAATTTGTGTGAAACACGAACGATCAAGTCAACCTAGTAGCTGACCCGTGAAACAGCAAGCAAAACAAAAGGACAATGCAACGCCATTGGGGGTGGGGACTGGAATAGGATGTGTACCAATTAACAAGTCAACTTTGCTAGCATTTCCCATTTATAGTCAGCTACAATGTTTGTCCATGTTGACTGACTTGTTTTGTATGATACACGATTGCTAATTTAAAACAAGAGATTGTAGAGAATAATGAGGTAATTACTACGTACTACAGTATTATACTCCACAAAAAGATACAATCAAAACCAAAGGAACCGTGAAAATTGACCATATTCATGTTGTAAGATCTGCATTTTCAATTCCGATCTTAGGAAACAAGTTTACCTTTTCATTGTTTGTTTACTTCCCTTTATGCATTTCCAGGGAGGTTTAACAGAGTGACATATACAAAAAGTTACGTATTTAATTAGTAGAAGCTAATTTTCAGAAAAGTTACTCAACTTTCTTTTATAACCACAAACTCACCCAACTAACAATTCTGATCTTTTCATCGAAAATCACTCGATCAACGATTTTTCTCACTTAACTTTCTTGTATAACTTCAAAGTTACTTAATTGGGAAAAGGCATAGATTCCCCCCGAACTTGTCCCGAAAAGTCAGTTACACGCTTAAATTATCATGGTGACCTATTACACGCCTTAACTATTCAAAAGTGAATTTATTACCACCTTGAGACATGTAACACCACTCTCACATTATGTGGTGTATTACACTTGCTACCACATCAGCGCTACGTCAGCGTCATGTTATAAATTATAATTTTTTGTTTTCTTTTCTTTATTAATTAACTTTTCTTTTGTTAACTATATTTTACTCTAATTAATTCCTAATTAATTGTTTTAATTCTCTAATAATTGTATCTTCTTCATCACTAATCCCACTCATTTTCAATTCTCATTTCATCGGAAAATCATATCCGTCCCCACCTTCACTATTGATTTTGTTCTTCACCACCACTATATCACCTTCAATTCTTCTTCTTCTTTGTCACCCAACACCAACTATCACCACCACCATTATCAATATTGATTTTTTCTTCTTCACCACCTTCAATTACCTCTTTTAATGTTTTTCACCCGCCACCCATCACCACCAAACCCATAAAGCTGCTATTACCACCAAACCAAAAATTGATTAACAACCAAAAATTCTTTAACAAAGTAAAAAAAAAAGTGAAAAAGATAGAAACAATCAATCAATTTTTTTCTAGATAAAATACAATTATTCACTAACAAATCTATGGGAATTAACCTAATTGCGAGTAAAAAAAAATGCTTTAAGATTGTGATAAAAAATGAATAAGTGTGATGAAAATAAAGAATGAAGAAGAAGAGGACAATGGGTGGGGTTTGAAGAAGAAGAGGTGTGGGGGGTGGGGGTGGAAAAGAGATTCTAATTTTTTTTTTAACTTTAATTTCAAACTGACGTGCCTATTTTTCATTTTTATTTTATTTTTTTTGCCACGTCAGTTTTAGGGGGTACGAAAATTCATTTTTGAATAATATAGGTGGGTCACTATGATAGTTTTAGCGTGTAATTGTCTTTTCAGGACAACTTCAAGAGGGAATTTATGCCTTTTCTCCCTTACTTAATTATGTATATTTCACTTAAAAAGTCACCCAACCAATTTAAATGACTTTTTAATTTAATTTTGTTTAATTATAACTTTGACCTTTAACTTTGCTAATGCACAAAGAGACACTTTAGTTATCTAAAATTTAAACAAAAAAACACTTGAATATTTCAGGCAAAACACGTGATATACAAATGCTCCGATGTGGATAAGTTAACCACTTAGTTACTGCCAACTAACTAAAATAAATACACCTAGATTTTAAAAATAATAAAAATAAATTATCATATCATCATATCATATATTATTATAAGTGGGAAGCTTCAAAGTATCATATCTATCTATTTATACTTCTTAAAAGCATGAACTCCTAAACTTAATGTTGAATTACTATAATACCCCCAATTAAAAATACTTAATTTATTTTATTTATTTATTAAATTATTTATTTTATATTAAATGTAGATACCATTTCATATTAAAGGGTTGTGATTTTCTTAAAGAGATGTGACTTTTCCAAAGGGTTGCGACTTTTTTGACGGGTTTTGACATTTTTGATGAGTTGTGACTTTTTCAAAGGGTTGTGATTTTTCAAAGGGTTGTGACTTTTCCGAAGGGTTGTGACTTTTCCGAAGGGTTCTTCCTTTTTCAATGAGTTGTGACTTTTTGCAAAAGGTTGTGATTTTTTCGATGAGTAGCGACTTTTTCGAAAGGTTGTAACTTTTCTGATAAAGAACAATTAACACCTATTAATACACAATTTGTTAGCTATAAATAGAGGGTTTCCTCTCATTTTTAAACTACAATTTTTAAAATTTTCTACTCTTCTTCTTCTTAAAAAATCTCGGGGTTATTTGCAACAGCTGATTAAGTTCAAAATTCAACGAAATTTGAGGTACCACATAAGAAAGAGTTGGTGAACAAATTGTAGTAAATCATTCATAAATTCACACTCTTATTTCTTCTTACAATTTCCATGAATTAACAGTGACGAAATATTGTGGGAAAGACAATAATAATAAACAAATATGAATAAAGTCATATGATTTGGGTAAGAGATTTCTTCTTTGATTTTTTATTTTTTTTATTTTTTACACTCAAATGAAACAGTTTCTTTCTGATTTTGCTAAAACAACGGGCATGAACGTATTCCATTGGATCATTAGTTTTGATGTTAAATCCGCTATTTCAAAAATAGATTTTCACTTTTACTTATAGTATGATAATATAGACATGCTAATAATTATTTTTAATAGATATGTAAGTAAAAAAGAACAAAGAAAGTAAAGGGTTGGCTATGTATCGTTCCATATATTTTTTTCCCTATTATTTTGTGTTCATTTTAATTTGAGAAAAAATTATGTCACAAGTTACACTCCTTGTTAGCTATATAAAATAGATAAGAAAATAGCGATTGATCATAAAATAATCTTAAATCAAATTAAATATTCTATAAACAATACTTTAAATTTTATTCATCTATTAATTTTTATTATTGAAAAAGTTTAATATTTTAAATCACGATACAACAACTATAAGATACTAGATACTTTCATTAGACAACAACTATATGATATGTATGTGGCAGGAAAAAGGAGAAGACTACAATCTACAAAGATAAGTTAGAAACTTAAAGAAATGAAATATTTTTCACCAAAGGTGATGTTGTTCATATATTAAAATTAAATTATGCTACTGAAATATATATGTATATCTAAAACAAATAATTGGTCAAGCTAAATATTTGACATACACTCAAACCTCAATTTAACCATCATTCGTTATAACAATAAAATACCTTTTTTTTTTTTTTTAGAATTACCTCTCTATGATAGTCTTACTCAAATATTAATTGGTAAAAGATAGATTACGTATAAAGATAAAATTTTGAAATATTTATGGTAATTCTTATTAGTGTCATGCACATACCAAATTTGAAGTATGAATATTTAAGAGAAAAATTATACTTAAATGGTTTCAATCATTTATGTTCATAACCTCAAGATGAAAGACTATTGCTGACATTTTTTGTATTGATATTTTATTAAAATTTTGTTCGTTAGATTTGTTTACAAAATTGAGTGAAGTAAATAATAGTACTACTAAAGAAATGTCACTTTCTCCCCATATTTAAACTTTGAATGTATTTTGAAATGTTTCAATAATATCTGGTCATTTTTATCTGAAAATACAAGTAACTCTATAACAATCTGTATTAATCATTTAAAAGCACTTGTCCTACGTTCTTTAAATTATAATTATTTACTAAAAAAACTTTAATTTAGTAATATTAATTCTATTTTACAACTTCATATACTATATATATGATACACACGTGTAACACACGTACCGTGAAACTAGTATTATTATAAGTGGGAAGCTCCAAAGTAAAAAGTTGAACTACAATTTTGCCCCTCTACTAAATTAAAATTTGATTAAATATAAATATTTTAATTACATAATGGTAGAATTTGAAGTCCTTAAGCCCTTTAATAATTAAACTATCATTTTCTTGATAAATGAGTACATTGATATTGCTTTTAATCATAATCATAAATCTCATAATGGAAAAATTTGAAAAGTTATGATATGAAAAGTCATTCATCACTTTAATATAGAAATCAATTTCAAAATTAAAATTTGAATTTAAAAGGTCATTTCCTAATGCTATTTAAGAATCAACTTACAAAGATGGAAACTCACAATAGGAAATCGAATTAAGAAAATTGAACAATTCAACATGAGAAGATAAGAGAGTCAGAAGAAGTTGCAAGTGAGGATAACAAAAAAAATGCTGAAAATTGGTAATCAAGAAGGAAAAATAGCAGCGGAAAAAAGAGAGATTAAATTTAATACATGTGTAGTATTAAAAAGTGAACAATCTATGTTGATAACAAAGTTTTCTTTTCAGAGCATGAGGACTTTCTTTGCAATATCCTAAACTTTTCGTTCTTGTTTTCTTTCTCCATTATAAGATTTTTCTTCCATGAAGCATTTAGAATTACATGGGTGTTGGACTTGAAGTATATATATCAATTTAAGGTATATGTAGAAATTTTCTTATTGTGCATTTAAATGAGAATCATTTTTGTTATTCATTTTTGCACATACTAATATATCATATGTTTGGACCTAATAACATAAAAATGCAACTCATTATTTTAGTTACCAAACTAAATTTTGCAGGTGCATCAAATGTCTAATTATTTGAATACATTGATTGGTCATCTATTTTAAATTGTATTTTTTTTTTGATAGCTTGTGATACTGATTAAAATGTGATTTTGACAGTAATTCATACTTTTCACAGGATTCACGTGGGAACAATCTAAGTTAAAAGTCGAATTACAAAAATATCACTTACCTATTACTTTATTTTCTTTAAATCATTTTAAAAAAATCATTTTTCCATTTAAAATCAACTTCATAACTAAACCTCTTCATTTTCCTAACTTATCATCTTATGATCATAAATAATAATAATAAAAATTTATTAAAAGTAGAAAGCTCAAAAATTTAAAGTTGGATTACCATTTTACTCTTATACTCAATAAAAAAGTTATAAAATATTTTATTAATTAAGTATTAAATAATAATCATAAATTAATTTGTCATTTTTCCTTCACATAAAAAAAAAGAAAGAGAAATAAAACTTCTATTGAATTAGTAAATATAGTAAGTATATTTATATGTGGAACCAAAATATTTTAAAAATTGAATTATTAAAATGTCCATAAAATATTGAATGAGATCAATATCCTTCAATCAAATATTATTCCTACAATAATATTGTACAAGAAATATAATTATACACTTAGTTAATTCAATGCATTAGGCTATTGAATATATATACACGAAAATACCCATTAATGTTTTGCCATTTGTTTAACTCCTATTTATGTTTTTTTTCTTTCTAAAAAGGAAGTCTATCTTCTAATAAATATAAGAGAAAATACATAATTACATGTTCAAAGTAAGATCTGTTTTTTAAAAAGACACTTGAACTTTGTAGGGTCCTATTACCCCTTATTCTTATTTAGAATGAATTTATTGTTCCGTTACCTGCCTACGTGGCATGTAGAGTGTAGTTCACTCTCTGGTAGAGAGTGAGCTGAACCAAAAAGTAAATAAATATTTATTTAAGCATTTATTTAATTAGGAATATTTTTTTTCTTTTCTTTATTAGTTTTATTGTACTTTCTGAATTCATTAATTTTGTTATCTTCTTCCCCAATTTTTTTTCAAAAGAACCAACTACCTCTTCTCTATCTTCTTCAACTTAGAAGACCCATTTAATTCACTCATTTTTTTCCTTGTCTTCTTGCTTCTCTTTGTTCCTTTTTCTTCTTTTGCCCTTTTTTTTCTCTTCAAAATAGTAATAATTGTAAACCTCCTTGATAACATTGTTCCTTTTTTTAAAAAATAAATAAAATAAATTGTTATGTAGTTCTTTAGCATGTAAATAAAGAAATTTCTTCGATTTGAGAGTATTATAGAATTCCATTACCTTCATCGTAATGGTGTTCCGCTGCATAATTGTTGTAATTTTGAAAAGGAGATGGTAGATTGGAGGTGATTATTAATTTTCAATTTATAATTTGTTAGTAATTTTATTTTTGATTTAACAATAATTTGATGATATTAATGGTGGAGTTGGTATTATAATAGCGACGTGATGAAGACTACTCCGGAGAATTGACGAAGATGGCGGCTACGTAGAGGATTTCTGGTGATGGCAGCTAGAAGGATCGAAGAAGAGCAGAGGAGGGTAATGAAGAAGAAGAAGAAAGAGAATGAAGAAAGAAGAAGAAAGAGAAAAAGAAAATGAAGTTAATAAAATAAGAAAAACAAAAATGAAAATAAAGATTAAAAATTAAAATTAACACGTGGCAGATAATAACTAGTGCATGATTGCACTTCTTTTCTTGCAATTGAGGGTGACTGAAAAATGGGATATTTACAACACTTTAAAATTGTTTAAGAGGGTACTAGGACCCCAACAAAGTTGAAGTGTCTTTTTAAAAAATAGGTCTTACTTTAATGGGGGTAATTATGTATTTTCTCTAAATATAAATAAATAATAATATAGCAAATGAATGACCTAGATAAATTAAAAGATATGGAGTTATGTGTATTCAATTTCTGTAAATGCTTTATCTTCTGATTCATAAGGCAAAAAGTAAAATATCTCTTTGTAGTAATAAACATATGGAGAATTGGAAAAATTACTTGGTATATTCAATGTAGAGTAATTTTTTTTGATCAATTCAATACAATAATTCATTTACTAAATGCTATATATTGTGTATATATAGTGCAAATCACAAGACAACTATTTCAATTCATCAAATTATTAGATTATCAATCCTACTTTGTGTAGGCGACATTTTTTCATATTCATTTTGTGTTTGTGTCTCTCTTTTCTACTTCTACTTGTGTGCTCTATTTTTTTTGTTCACATTATAAGTTATTGTTTTTAATTCTACTTATTCATATCTGTTTTCTGATTAGTTGAAAGTTCATTTTACTTCGGTACGCACACGTTTGTATCATAGTTATTTCACCTTATGCAAAATAGAAATTTGTCATGAAAATATCAAATCAGGTAAGATTACTTTCTTTTTTAATTATGATTTCTTGGAGTATCATGAAACTATATATTTCTTGTTTGTATAAATTTTGGTTAGGAATCAAATTACATAATTTAACTAATATTTTTTTTGTTAAATTCACAGATGATAGAACTAATAATTTTGAATTAGGCAAGGGGTACACGTACCTATAATAATTATGATTTATATACATTGATTAGATGTTTGAGCAATATAATTATTATTTTTATCACTAATAATAACTATTTTTTTCGTAGGTGTACACCAAAAAATCGACAATGATCCACTTAGCTATCATAAGAAAGTTATGTGTTGATTGAATTTATGTGCAATCTTTACAAAACACAATTCACATTCGATAACAACTTCTTGACCTGTATGTGATTGTAATAAGGTGGAGGCTACAATTTCTTAGAAAGAACGCAAAATTTTTAGAACATGAAATATTTTGAACCAATAAGCGACACTTAAATTATGTGTTGTGACATATTGAAAAAACTTTTATCAAGTTGAATACTTGATATATTAAAAATAATACATAATTATAATTGTTCGAATATTACTTTTGAAACTTATTTGATAACAATATTTCAGCATGATGTACCTTCTACTGATAATAATCTTGATTGAATAGGCCCACCATTCATTGGTTTGAGGTTGTATATTTTCTCTTCAATTACTGTGCAAGTTATCGCACAATGATCATCTACTAGCCATCTTAAGAAAGACATAGATTGATCAAATTTCTATCTAACTTTTGCAAAATACTACTCTCATTCGACAACAACTTCTTAATACGTATGCAAATGTGAAAAGGCGGAGACTACAATTTCTAAAAAAGAAGATGAAAAACTTAAGACAAGAAATATTTTGAAATCACATTTGACATTTAAACAAAAGAAACTTTTCTCAAATTGAATACTTGACAATTATAAGAATTGCATAATTGACGTTATTGGTTTGACCTTGTATATTTCTCTTCAATTTTTGTGCAACTTACCACACTAATTATAATATTTTCAAAGTTCTTGTACTAATTAAGCATGAGATACATGAGCAACATACATGTTCAACTGTGTGCATTATATCGTTATAACAACTCCACACAATAGTATAATTGAAGTCATTATAGTATTAGTTTTCAAAACAATTCACTTGACTTGATAACAATATTTTTGTATGATGTGTCTTGCAATGATCATAATATCAATTGAATATGATGCACCGTTTATTGATTCGAGCTTGTATTTTACACATTGTACACTTATATTTTAGAAATATTTATACTAATTAGCACGGTATTCGAAAACTAGTAATATAGAATAAGGGGAAAGTGAAAATAAAGTTCATTTTTACGAAAAAGATTACTATGCTCTTCTTCTCTTTCTTCTCAAAATAACCCTAATCTAATATTTTAAAATTCATGCTCGTTATATTCAAATCAAAGGAAAAATTGTTCAAGATATGTGCTGAAATTTCATATACTTGAACGGTTACCTATTCTTCTTTCTCAATTTAGTGAAGGTATCAAGGTTCAACATTTTACAAACAAGAATTTGCATATTGTTGGTCAGATGCTCAAGCCAATATTTGCAAAATTATTTCAGAGCAGCCCATAGATATGGGAAGACATGAGAATTAATGAACTTTTACTTCTTTTTTTTTTAGTTTGAAGTGTATTTTTTGCTTTATGTTGTCAAATACTTAATGAAAAAATAGGATACTTTGTGTATTGTGATTGTCATAGTGAGTGTTTTACTCGAAAATATAAAAGAAAAATGACTAGGTTTTCGAAAAAATCGATTTAGCTTATGATTTAAGAGAAATCAATTTTTCAAAAGAAACAGAGTCGCCACTTAATTTTTTAGTAAAAATAAAGAAAAAACTTAAGGTTTTCAAAAGAATTAAATAGATAAAGTCAGTGGAAAAAGGGTTCGAGTTCAATGTACATTCCGAGAAGGTGTTAGGCCCTCGGAATGTCTGCTAACTTGCGGTTGACCGACGATTTGACTAAAATGACTTTGACTAATTTTGAGGAAATATTAACTAAGAAAACTCATTTTTATTATTTTTACTTATTATTATTATTATTTTATTTTATTTTATTATTGTCATTTTAATTATCTTAAAGGGAAATGAACTAAAGTGGGGATTTTTCTAAAGGGGAATAATTTAAGTGACAAGACTAAATAAAAATGGAGCTAAATATAGATATTTTAATTTGACTAGGATAAAAATGAAATGGCTATCTATAAGAACTTAATTAAATTAAACCATAAAATGAATAAAGTTAGTCAAATAATACAATATAAATAATAAGAGAGGGAGAGAAAATAATTAGACTTGGGCTTTGGTCCAAATCCAATTAAATTGGCCCTTTGGCCCACCTATCCTAAATCACCACTTTGCCAACAATCGTGGGTCAGCCCATTAACCCCTTTGGACTTGCTAAAATTCCTTGGGCCTTTAGCCCTTTTCATTCTCCCCTGTCATGATATACACCAAGTGTATATTTGATGTATACACCATGTATACCTCTATATGTATGCCATATTTTGGCCTTTTCCACGTATATATGAATGTATACCAAAGGTATACAACCTAAATCAGCCTCCGAACACCTGTATTAATTTTTAGACCTACATATCATGTATACAGTAGCTGTATATCAGCCTATTTTTAGCTTTCTGAAGCCTCAAACTTCAATTGCCAGCCCTATATTTCGACTTTCCAGACCTGTATTTCAATCCCCTGCTGGCTGACTCGAACGATAAAATAGAGAATCTAAGGCTTGACTCGAAAATGCAAGGAAGAGAAGTCCGTAAGGACTCAAGGCAGATCCACATGCAAACACCAAAAAAAAAATGGAAAAGGAACATAAGCAAAACTCATAACAATTCCACGGGGGAAATGCAATATGACAATAACACAACTTAATTAATAAGCTATTGTTGGCACCAAATTTAATATTTAATAAACTATACATTTCAAACAATGCCAAATGAAGATTTCAATCTCGTATAATAGGTAGGCAAGAGCTAGGACAAAACCGTTACTTCAACAAAGAATACGACGTCATACCGGGGATCAAATATTACTAGAGCATGTTGGAAAAGAAAACATGGATCAGGCTAAAGACAACAAAATAAAAAAAAAGTAAAATCCTCAACTAGCAGTGAAGACAAGCATATATTGATTTAACGAAAAGGACCCTTACAAATAACATTAAATCTTGAATTTTCACATTTTATGCAAGCAAAACGACCTAAGAAGTGATCTTAAACTCATACCTATCAGACTCAAATATACAACATCCTCCAAAGCTAACAAGGATAACCATAAATAAGTAAGATAAGGGAATTTTGGCGGGCTGCCGGATGCGTAACTCCCCACTGGGACATAAACATGCTATATTAATTTATTTCAAGACTTCCACACCTAAAAGAGAACGAATACCAGAAAATAACAACATACGCAACTATCCATTGTTAAGATGAAACAAGCTCGAACCAGTGAGAGGGAGGGACGACAGAACTGAGAAATCCGTGTTAACCCTCATTCTTGGATCGAGCTAAAGCAAACAGACTTTAACACAGATTCTAACAATGCAACCAACTAACGTGCTGATTCTAGAGAATGGAAAGTAAAACCTACATCTTGATAACGACTCAAATAAACCACCAAATAAATAAATAAAATGAGTAAAAACATATGCGTTATATGGACTTGAAACAATGGCAAATACAATATACGAACTCGGAATATTGACACTTCAATCCATTCATTCAACTTGCGGTGAAAGAATGAAAGATACATTGTCCATTGTTACCGAATAAACAGATTCAACGACACTCAAGCAGCAAACTCGATAAGGGAAATCAACAACAAAAGAAAGACAAAATTTTGAATAAATTAGCAGAGAGATGACAAAGAATAACCAAAGCCTTAGCCCGATATTATATCGACTCAAAGAAACGACTAAGAACATATACACCACGTCGACCAACATCAAACTTAGTAGCAACTAAACAGCCAACAACTAACTAAATAAAGACTTCAGTCACCAAAATATGACTCAGAAATAGAAGGAGAGGTGAAAAGAACATTATGAAGAGGAAACTTTACCTTTTTTCGGGCAGCGATTGGAACCCGAGATTCTGAGAACGATTCCACCACCACTACACTATGACTCCGAGAACTTTTCTCAACTTTCTCCCAATACCTTCTCTAACTTTTTCTAATCCCCCCCCCCTTACTGAAGAAGAGAGAAGTTTATATATAGGAGGATTTTGGGCAGAAATTAGGGGGAAAACCGTAGAAGTTTTTTTTTTTTTTCAAAAATTTTCAATTCAAATTCGAAAAAACTTTCACCATTTTAGGGAGACAATCTTTTCTTGAGGTCTTAACTCATTCCGAAAGGGGAAAGAGGGGATGGACGGTTGATTTGCCTTCCTCGTCCTTGCTATGCTATGTGGCTTGATCTCGAGCCAAAAGGATGGGAACGCGTGCTTAATTGCTGCTGTGACATTAATATGACTAGGGACGTTGGGGAGGAAAATAGAAGTGCAGCGTACTACACTGTTGTTGTTGCTTTTCGTGTATTTCCGTCCAGTTGGAATGCTGTTAACGTGAAGGAGGAGATGGAATTGCAGGGTTTCTTTTGAGCAGGGATCTAGGTCTGGTATGGGGTTGAAAAAAGTAGGCTGGGTTGTTTGGGGGAATGGGTCAGTTGAGGTGGGGTTTTGGGCTGCTGGAATTAGCAAGATAAAAGGCCCAAAATGGTCTTTTAAAGGGTTGGAGATGAAATGTTAGATTTTGGCCAAAATTGTAATAGAATTAATTAATAATTTAGCCAACAAATTAAAGAGGTAACCAAAATAATTATTTTTAGAAGATTCGGCTAGAATTCGAATAAGACAAATTAACATAATTAATTTATGAGTTCTTTAATCTTAACGGAATAAAATAATTGACTTAGCCATAAACTAATTGATTTACATATAAACTAATTAATTCAAGATTAAAACTATAATTCAAACTAACACTAAATAAATAAAATATTTACTTTAACGAAGCAAAAATCTTTTGATATGATTTTCAAACATTTATAAATATACTAATTACGTATTTAACTATATGAAATATAATTCTTATTCAAAATACTACAAAATCCGTCAAAATTATTTAAACTAACCTTGAAACTATTTGAAATTTGCAAAGCTAATTATTCTAAATCATTTGGAAAATTAAGAAGCTCCGAAATTAATTATTATCGGGGAGGGTCAAAATTGGGTGTCAATAACTGTCCTTCGTTTTACATGGATTAATGCAAGAAATTCGAGAAAAATGAAATTGACAAATCCAATTTTGACCAACCACATCATCATCCGTAGGAAAGGAATTTTGGTACGGACTTTAAGAATTATGGTCGAACCCCAGAAATGGGTTTCCTACACATCTCAGGCTATATGAGAATTCAGGCCACTTGTAGTTCGATACATTTGATTTAACGCATGATTTTGAAAGAATTCATAAGTCATCCCGATATCAAATTATGGAGGTACCGGAATGCTCGAGAAAAGGATTTAAGAGCGAATGTTGGAATACAACCGAGTTTTCAACACTGAACCCGCCTATATATCCCTCAACCTAGGGAATCAGGTTGCTTGTAGTTCGTTGATTGGTTGAAAAGGAAATCTATTATGCAAGATAACCTTTTGGTTCCGAAAAAGCCACAAAATAAGTCAAGTATGAAATAAAAGCCTCGCAAACTCTTAGCCATGAATGTGGAGCGCTTCACACCCATAATTAAGAACTTGCACGGACATAATTCCCAAAGTTCTTGGTGCATTGTAACTCATATTGGAAAGTTGCTTCCGGTAGAGACCAAAAATTTTTGGATGCGAAACTGAAATCGACAAACCCAAAGATAAACCCACATGCCTTCTGATAGGGTGTGGTTTGATTGTGGCGGAAGTCACTCCTATGCTCGTGTCCTAAAAGTTTGGCACTCCTCTTTGGACTACGTCCCAGTTTGCTGCTAAGAAAAAGTTTCATGTTGAGCTGCATCCTTTTTTATGTCGTCCGCACCTGTGGTTTGTTTTGAGAATTCATCCCCTTGGATGCCCTCGACAAAGACTGAGATAAAATTCATTAGCATAAAAAATGCAATTCAAATGGAGAGATAGTGTTTTTTACCATGTTGACACTTGATTGCTCTCCTTGAACATTTGACGTCAACTCCATTGGGTTTGACGTAAAGCAAATAAAGCTTGTGTCTCATATTTGCAATATAATCTTCAATGTATTCTTCCTTTGATACCGAAGTAATAAAATAGACCGATGTAATATGCTGATAGCTCTCTTGATATTGTTCTTGCAAATGAAAATGATGCAATCGATGTCGATTTCCTTGTGACGCATCCTTTCCTTCCCTACGATGCATGTATCTTTCTCTTGCAATGAACAACTCTTTCTCTTGCTATGGATGAATCCTTATCTTGCGATGCGTGAGCCTTTCTCTTGCTATGCATGAATATTTCTCTTGCGATGCATGACTTCCTTCTATTGCTATGCATGACTTCTCTGCGATGCATGATTTCCTTCTCTTGCTATACATGGTTTTCTTCTCTTGCAATGCATGACTTCTTTCTCTTGCTATGTGCAACTCTTTCTCTTGCTATGCATGAATCCTTCTCTTGCGATGCATGACTCTTTCTCTTGCTATTCATGATTTCCTTCTCTTGCTATGCATGATTTCCTTCTCTTGCAATGCATGAATTTTTTCTCTTGCAATGCATGACTTCTTTCTCTTGCTATGCACAACTCTTTCTCTTGCTATGCATAAATCTCTGATAATGCCTCCTCGGTACCGAACGAAGATAATGCTTCGCCGAACAACATAAGTGATCTTCTAGGTATCTTTTGGATGAAAATATCATCTCAATCGACAATATAAATAAAAATGAACCTCGAAGTAGTGGTATCATCTCATTTGACAATACGATATAAATGACTCTCCGGGTAGTGGTATCGTCTCATTCGACGATACAATATAAATAACCTTCAGGGTAAAAATATTATCATATATGATAACATAAGGCAGATAAACTTCTCCTAGGTATCTTTAGTTGCTGGAAAATAATAATATTGCTCTCTTCATGGTTTTCATTTTTTCTACCTTCGAACATAGTTGCAATGTTCATTATGATCTCGCTTTGCTGAGAATTTGAATGAAATAATGCTATCCATATTCCCAACTCTTTGATATAAGAAGTATAAATCTTTTCCTGTATCCATAGAAAAATTGTTAGCTTAATATGAACTGATCTGTGTCGATCTGTTCAGTTGCCTGCTTCGTGTTTGCCCATCTCCAGTTGAATTCTCCGATCTCCCGTTTCTTGATAGACATGAAAAAATATTTTATGCAAAACGAATTGAACAGGAAATAAATTTTTAAAGAAAACTAGATTTTCAAAAAGTAATATTTGGAAAGGTCACTGCTAAGTGCCATGTCACGTCAAGCTTAATGAACGTCTTTGAAGCTGATGCTTTAAGATATATCTAATTACTTGTTGGGAAGTATTCAAGGTTGTTCCAAACCTCCGATGGACCCTAATGAAATTTTTGTGGTCATCCTCAAAATTTTCTGTCCCAGTTACCATTCTCAATGTGACTTCAGTCTTGACTTTGTTGGAGAGATCTTCTTCTCGAGGATTTTTGAGTTCCTCTCAAAAATTCTGTCCCAGTTTCTATTGTAAAGAGTAATAAAAATCTTACAGAAAATATGACCGAGCCGTTGTGGCGCCTACGTATCTTGTTGAGGAAGGAATTAGGTCAAACGTAGTTCAAATACAAGGAAAACATTAAAAGGGATAAACGAGTGATCGAGGCCGACATAGGCTGCCTACGTATCTCATTCTTAAGAATTCAGGTCAGAGGTAGTTCATTACAACAGGGATAAAATTCTAAACAAAGCGATTACAAGCAAATGGAATGATTACAAGGAAATAACGAAAATACATACGAGAACTTCACTCATAATATCTCTTAAACGTATCTGAGTTGATCGGTTTCGGCCATTCGGTGCCATCCATCTCCAACAGGACCAAGGCACCTCCAGTTAACACTTTACGAACCATATAAGGTCCTTGCCAATTTGGTGCAAATTTTCCTTTGTACTCATCCTGTTGAGGGAAAATGCGTTTGAGAACCAACTGACAAACCTCAAACATTCTGGCTCTTACTTTCTTGTGAAAAATATGAATAATTCTCTGTCGATACAGTTGACCATGACAAACAACAACCATTCTCTTCTCATCAATCATTGTTAGCTAATCAATCCGTTTGCGAACCCATTCAGCATCACTCAATTTAGCTTCTTGGATGATTCTCATTGAAGGTATTTCAACTTCTGTAGGTATAACCGCTTCTATTCCGTATACTAGCAAATATGGAGTAGCTCCAACTGATGTTTTGACAGTTGTTCGGTAACCCAACAAAGCATACGGTAACATCTCATGTCAACCTCTGCGATTATCAATCACTTTCCTTAAAATCTTCTTTATGTTCTTGTTGGCGGATTCTACAGCTCCATTCATTTTGGGACGATAGGTGGTTGAATTCCGGTGAGTAATCTTGAATTGTTCGCATATCTCTCTCATCAAGTGACTGTTAAGATTCCCTCCATTATCAGTTATGATGGAGTCTGGTACCCCAAACCTACATATCAAATTGTTGCAAACAAAATCAACTACAACCTTTTTGGTCACCGACTTATACGAAGCTGCTTCAACCCACTTGGTGAAGTAGTCGATGGCAACCAAAATGAATCTGTGTCTGTTAGAGGCGACTGGCTCTATTGGACCAATGACATCCATGCCCCAAGCTACAAACGGTCAAGGAGAACTCATAGCATTGAGTTTGTAAGATGACACTCGAATCAAATCACCATGCACTTCACATTTATGACATTTCTGCACAAATTTGCAGCAATCATACTCCATAGTCATAAAAAAATAACTGGCTTGGAGGATCTTTTTCGCCAAAGTGAGCCCATTCATGTGAGTACCACAAACTCTGGAATGTATCTGTTCCAGAAGCTTTGCAGCTTCACTAGCATCAACACATCTGAGGAGACCTAGATCTGGAGTCCTCCTATAAAGGATTTCCCCACTTGCAAAGAAATTGAGAGCCATACAGCGTATCGACTTCTTCTGGTTGAACGTTGCATTCTCAGGATAAGTCTCAGTTTCTAAATACTTCTTGATGTCAAAATACCAATGCAAACCATCCGGTTTTGCTTCAACATGTGAATAATGGACAAGTTGCTCTTTTACCACTATGTCCAATGGATCAATATAACTTATATCTGGATCTTTAATCATCAAGGCAATGGTGGCGAGAGCATCAGCTAACTCATTCTGTGTTCTAGGAGTGTGTCTGAACTCAATCTTGCGGAACCTTTTGCACAACTTCTATATGTACTGCACCTATGGTGTGATCTTTGGGTTCTTTGCGGCCCATTATCCTTGAACTTGGTGAATCAGCAAATCTGAATCTCCAATAACCAACAACTTGTGAATGTTCATATCAATTGCTATCTTCAGACCGAGGATGCAAACTTCATACTCAGCCATATTGTTTGTGCAATTAAATCAGAGTTTAGCCGCCATAGGATAGTGCTGACCGATTTCTGATACTAAGACCGCTCCGATACCTTTCCCTTGGTGATTTGCTGCTCTATCAAAGAATACTCTCTAACTAAGGTATGCTTCAGAAATATCTTCACCCACAAATGCAACTTCTTCATCGGGAAAATAAGTCTTGAGTGGTTCATACTCTTCATCAACCGAATTCTCTGCAAGATGATCAGCCATGGCCTGTGCTTTTATCGTCTTCTGGGTCACATACACGATGTCAAGCTCACTCAAAAATATTTGCCATTTTGCCAACTTCCTAGTCGGTATTGCTTTCTGGAAAATATACTTTAAGAGGTCTATCTTGAAAATGAGATATGTGGTATAAGAAGACAAATAATGTCTCAACTTCTGCACAATCTAGGTCAAAGCACAACATGTCCTCTCCAAAAGAGTGTAACGAGCCTCATATGGAGTGAATTTCTTGCTCAAGTAATAAATGGCTCGCTCCTTCTTCCCAGTTTCGTCATGTTGACCAAGCACGCATCTAAATGCGCTATTCGAGACAGACAAATACAGCAACAGTGGACTTTTTCCCGTGGAGGAACCAATACCGGTGGATTGGACAAATGGTTTTTGATGGCATTAAAAACAGCTTGACATTCTCCGGTTCACTTGGTCAAATCATCTTTTTTCAACAACTTGAAGATTGGCTCACACACTACAGTGGGCTGAGCTATGAACTGACTGATGTAGTTTAACCTTCCTAGAAAACTCATTACCTCTTTCTTGGTCTTCGGAGGAAGTAATTCTTGGATTGCCTTGATCTTGGAAGGGTCAAACTCAATGGCCCTTCTACTGACTATGAATCCCAACAACTTGCCAGCTGGAACCCCAAAAGCACACTTGGCGGGATTTAACTTCAAATTGTATTGGCGCAGGCGATCAAAGAATTTCCTCAAGTGAGTCAAGTGATCCAAACTCTCGAGGAACTTGATTATGACATCATCTACATATATCTTAATCTCCTTGTAAATCATATCATGAAAGATGGTTGTCATAACTCTCATATAAGTTGCACTGGCATTTTTGAGACCAAAATGAATCACCCAATAATGATATATGCCCTAGGGCGTGATGAAAGTTGTTTTTTCTGCAATTTCTTCATCCATCAGAATCTGGTGATAGCCCGCATAACAATCCACAAACAAATGCATCTCATGCTTAGCATAGTTATCAATGAGAATGTGAATGTTTGGTAATGGAAAATTATCTTTCAGGCTAGCTTTATTGAGATCTCTGTAGTCAACACAAATTCTGATCTTTCTGTCTTTTTTGAAAACCAGAACAACGTTGGCTAACCAAGTCGGATATTGCATTACTTCCACTACTTGAGATTCGATCTGTTTGGTAATCTCTTTTTTGATCTTTAAACTCAACTCAGGCATGAACTTTCGAGTCTTTTATTTTACTGGACTGAATTCTGGATTAATCGGCAACTTGTGGAACGCCATATTCATACTCAACCTCGACATATCTTTGTAAGACCAGGCGAATACATCAATGTATTCTCTAAGAAAACGAGCCAGGTCCCTCCTTTGAGCTTCGATCAGATGGACACTAATTCTGACTTCTTTTGCACATTCCTCATCTCCGATATTCACAGTCTTAGTTTCTTCAAGATTGGGCTTGTGTTGGTTCTCAAATTGTCGGAACTCTTCAGCAACATGTTCAGGTACCTCATTTTCTTTTTCATATTCCTCACACTCGTCGTCACCTGCCTCATTTCGTTCACTCAGTTCGTGACATGACATGACACTGGCAGGTTTTAAATTAATATTACTGAAATTATAAACAAACAAAGTTAGGAAAGTAAAATATAAACAAATAAGTAAACAAACTTTTGATAAAAGAGGCTTTCATTTAAATTGTAAAACAAGCACAAACTATGGCCATGGCCTTAAACATCACAAGGGAATTTAAAAAAAAACTTCAAACAAGCAAAAACTGCATAAAAGGTGGGTCTCGGGCCTCTTCCGGACTACCACCGATTTTAAAAACAAGCATAAACACATGTCTTTTCTACCAAGTTGCATGGGAAATCAAGAACAGTGTGGAGATCTAATTTTGCAACTGTTCCTCATGTTCCGCATCACGGATGCCTGATGTCCCAGCCTCTTCCTCGATGACCGCATCAATCTCTTTAAAAAGGCCCCAGATTCCTTCCTCGAGACCATTATTATTGACATATCCTTGCACCGAGAATGACTGGTACAGATGAGGAATTGGCCTAGCCAATGCTTGATCAACACTTTTGGTGTTGATATCCAACACCTGGGACTCCACGTTAAATTCTGCAGGACCCACCTGAATATCCAAGTTTACTGCACCTAATGTGTCTCTTTGCACTCCATTAAAAGTCCTCACATTAACTTGGTTCTGATGAAGCTTTCCCAAGTTGAATTTGAGCTGTCTTAGAGTCGAAAGTGGGCAAATATTAAGACCGAATCCGTCATCGAACAAGAATCGATTTATTATCTTGTCTCGACACATACATGTGACTTGCAGAGCTTTGTTGTGAGTCCTACCTTCAAATGGCAACTCTTCGTCACAAAAACTGATTCGATGTCCTCGAATAACCTGGTTTATCATGGCTGCTAGATTATCACTGTTGGTGCCCACGGGCACATAAGTGTCATCCAGAGCCTTCATCAGAGCCTGCCTATGTAACTGTGAACTCATCAATAAAGCCCAAACAGAAATCTGGGTCGGCGTCTTTTCCAAATGCTTCATAATTGAATAATCTTTCAGTTGCATCCTTCTCCAGAACTCTTCTGCTTCAGCTTCACTAATTGGCCTTCTAGACTGATCTTTCTTCGATACTCCTTGGGCTAATTCTTTTGGTGTGTAGCACCTGCCGAATCTGGTCATACCCTAGGTAACAGCCATTTTAATAACAAACTTTGGCCGGGCGAGAGTTTTTTGGCACCAAAGTAACTGCCTTCTCGAGTGTCAGAATCACAAACTCTTTCTTCTCTTTAATGCTCAACGAAGCTACAACCTTTTCTAGTTTATCAGGAGCGATCAGAACTATTGCTTTTGTCACGCACCAATCTTCATCCGTCTTTATCATATTGATAGTGACGCCTCCATGATTTGGCAAAGGGTTGCTATTGACATTGGGCACAACTGTCTCGAGAGAGACCACTTTCCGATCAATTAGGTATTGGATCTTGTGCTTTAGGTTGATACAATCCTCGATATCATGCCCAACACCGTTGGAGTGATATGTGCACCTCTGATTAAGTCTGTAAAACTTTGAGCTAGTGTGGACAAGCTTGGGCCCCACTGGATGAATATATCCTTCCGCAGTTAATCGCTCGTACAACTTCGTTCGGCTTTCAATGAGTGGAGTGAAAATTCTAGCAAGTTTTTCTCAAATCTAGGACGGGGGGATCGTAATTTCCTTGTTGAGGAGGAGGCATTTGACGATAATTCAGAGCTTTTGGACGAGGGGCTTGATATTTGGGATATGGGTTGGTTTGGTAAGTTGGCTCTAGAGCTTGGTAGTTCGGGGGGGGGGGGTATTTTGGTAAAGTGAAGCTGGGGTTTGGTACATTAGGGGAGGAGTTTGGTAATTTGTTTGAACGTTGGCACAGTTGGTGGTGGCGTTTCGGTAGTGATGATGTGGAGTCTGGTAAACTGGAGGGGGAGTTTGGTAGATAGGAGGGGAAGTTTGGTAGCTAGGAGGGGGAGTGTTTTGATAATTGGCATGTGCATAACAAGCCAAGTATGAGCTCTATGGAGGTCGAGAACGACCTTGGTATGATGAGGATTTCCTTAGGGTCTTCTTCCCCTCATAAGAGATAGAAGACACATCTTCTCTTTTCTTCTTCAACAAACCCAAAGATCTGGGCGAGGCAGCAACACGGGCAATCTTCTCGGTTCTTAACCCGTCTTCGATAGTCTCACCTACTTTGACTATCTCAGCAAACTTCGCTCCAATGAGCAACATAATCCTATCATAATATTCAGGTTCTTGAACCTGCACAAATACTTCGACAATTCCCTTATCAGACATAGGAGGTCGAACTCTAGCTGTCTCATTTCTCCATCTGTATGCAAATTCTTTGTAGTTTTCATTTGATTTCTGCTTCATTTTTTCTAAGGAATAGCGATCAGGAGCGATCTCCACATTGTAGGCGAATCGTTTGATAAAGTCCTTTGCCAAAGCATTCTAGTTAGGCCACTGTCTTGTTTCATGAGATGTAAACCATTCCAGAGCCTCTCCACTCAGACTTCGGCTAAAAAGTCGCACCATTAAAGCTTCATCTCTTCCAACTCCCACGAGCTGGTCACAGTAGGCCCTCAACTGCGCTAAGGGGTTCCCCATCCCTCCAAAAACGTCGAACTTTGGCTCCTTGAACCCTTCTGGGAGGTCCAAATTTGGATGAATGCATAAATCCTCATAACTCAAACTGGTGACTTCAGGAATACACTGCAACTCTTTCATGGCCTTTCGGATCTCTTCCTTCATATCCAACTTGGCGGCCTTTTCTTTCGACCTCCACTCTCTCTCCCGCTCTTTGTAATGGTCGAGCTCAGAACCATTAGCATCATTCTTATTGGGGACCAGGATTTGGAAAGTGGCTTTCAGGGGTAGGGGTGGAGCAATGGAGGGACTTTGGGTATTTTGAATGGCTTGGTAGTTTTGAGGGAAAGTCTAGGGGTTGGTATCTTGATTTTGGTGACGGAGGAAAGTTTGCGGGTTGTTAACATTTTGGTTTTGAGGGGGTGGACTAGTTTGGAGGTTGTAATTTTGGGGAGGAAGTGGCACTTGGAGATTGGTATTTTGAGGAGGGGGTGGTGTTTGATAAGAGGCGGAGGCATAATGGGGATTTTGGGTGGTTAGGTTGATGATTTAGGGGTTATGAGTAGGACTGAAGGGTGGGTTTTGAGACTGTTCCGCGCTTGAGGGAGGAAAGTGAAGTGGAGGCATTTTGTCTGCGGTAGCATTAAAATCAAAACCCGAATTGGACAAATCTTGCCTTCTTTGCATTTCGACCCGTATCTCAGCGATCTATTGTATCAGCTGCACGATTAACTCATTCGGATCAGTGATGATAGGCTGAGCCACAACAACATCTGTTAAGCTGGTATCCTCAACGTTATCGCCCATTGTTGACATGCCCTTCTGAGAACTTTGACTGGGGAAGAAATCTGTGGGGCCTTTTGATCTTGTGAAATAAGGGTCTTTAGCCAGCTTATCAACACATATTAGTTCTAACTACCTGTAGGGGAAAACAACTCAAATGGCAAATAAGTTAGTTTTGATTCACATAGAGGGCATGCAACACATAAAAGTTGCTTCGTTTGAGGACATGTTAACCCACGAGTAATAGGGACTGATTTTTTGAACGTGCAAGAATTTGCTTGTTTTATTTTGAGGCTAGTGACTTAGAAGGGTTAAATTGCGTTGAGCTAAGGTCTTCTTGCTGCATCTCTCGGCATCTGTTGATGTGAATTCAATGCTTCCTTGTAGAATGAAGGGGGGAAAGAAATTTTTTAAAAAGGTAGGGGCCGGGCCTTGAGAGGCTGCCTACGTATCTCCCAGGGAGAATTCAGGCCCTACGTAGTTCGAATACAAGAGAAAATTCTTATTTTCATTCATCCATTTCTGGTGATTACAAGGAAAGTAAAACAGACAATAAAACTCCTAAAAGATAAAATGCCTCCATCCAAGCCATCCCGATTGTCACATTAATCACGGGGGGTAAACTTATATGCTTCGAGGATGATTTTCTCATTCCCTTCTTTCCACCGTCCCTGGTAAGGTGGCCTATAGATAATTTCATCCTCAGGTTCTTCTTAACCAACTTTCGATTAAGTGTTTTCGAGGACAGGGACTGGGTTATCCAAGAAAGGGTATTCTTCGCGTAGCCCCTGAAGCTTCATGGCTATACTATCTTTGAAGACATCGTCTCCGTTCCGCATAGCGGCAGTCTTTTCAGTCACGATAGCGTGTCTTGCCATCCTAGCTGCCAAATCCTCGTCCAGTGCCACATTTACGACTTGTGCGACCGCAGCGGCGATCTCCACTTCTATTATCCTTTCCCTGGTTTCTTGGATCTCTTGTCTGAGCCGCCGCAATTCCATCCTCAAATCCTCCTCAGTTAACTCTATGTCGATACTCTTGCCTTTTCCCATCTTAGCTGCGACTTTACTTTTCCTGAGATGATAGAATAACATTTTAGGATATGGTAGTAGGATTTTATCTCTGGCCGAGAAACTCAAGACTAATGGAATTTTGGTCGGACATTTGGTAGTGACTTGTATTTGGTATTGTAGGGATTTTCGAAAAAGTTTTGAAAAGGAGTGGGCTGAAAAATGTCCTCATTCAAAGCAACGTACCACATAAACAGTTAAAGCACACAAGTAGACAGACAAATATCGCGTCCTAAATATGTATGTGACCCGTTTGTGCCAAAGGGTAGGCCTAGCGAATTAAATGATGCATATGTCTTTTTAAGCCAATTCATTATCCCCAAAAACATTTCATTAATATCATTCAAAATAATGCTTAACAACATATAAATGGGGAAAAAAGTTCAAAAAAGAAATAATAATAAAACAAAATACAAATGAAAGCAATCCCACGTAGGGGATGATAATAGACTTCAAGCTCCTCCTAAACTTTCACCAAGCATGGTTCTCTTGGCGATGCTGACCTCATCCCATATAGCATATATGTTCGCCCATAGGTGATCTCTAGCCAATTGAGCCCCCTCTTGATGTCTGAACCTCTCGACCGACTGAATCTGTTATTCCATGCTGTCATCTAATTCTGATATGCATTGTTTTGCCCTTCGTAACTCTTGCTTCAACTGAGCTATGACCCTGGTGTCTTCAGAGTGTCGGTGCTGATGATCTAACTCATTCTTGTCATATTTCTCTTGGAGTCGATGAAGTCGTATTTGATGTTTGGCTCCAACTTCTACAATCATATGAGGAACGTTCGGACCAGACTCGATAGTTCCAGCGAGGCTCTTCTTTAACCGTTCCTTGTAATCCTTAAAACATTCGAGACAGAACTTGTTTGGTACCAGCTCACCCAATACCCTCTGAGTCTTCTATGTTCTACGTATGTCTTCAACATAGGACATTCGTCCATCTTCATGATCGGTTGTAAATTTCTTCATGTTCGCAATTTGGGGAATCTCCTGTTTCCCTCATAGTTGTCTAAGGACTCGGCCAGGAGCATATCGTCTAGTCCCTCTTAATCCAGAAAATATCAAGTAAGGGATCTTTTGCGCTCGAATCACCATTTGCTTTGTCACCCTTAGACATTCTATTGACCACTGCGCATTTTCTTCTCTTAGCCCTTGGAGTCTTGGATACCAGAATTTTAGACCTCCAGTTTTGTTGCAATGATTATTGTACATCCACCAATCGTGACTTGCAAGTTTGTCTGATTGTCTCAACGGATCTGGTTCTTTTGGATTATGGGATTTGATCAAGTGCCTCATCATCCACTATTGAAGTATCAGGTTGCATCCCTGAAAGAAACGCTCTCCGTTCTGACACTTGTCCAAAGCCCTATAAATGTCGGCCAAAATCATGGGCGCCAAAGTGTAGTAATTGGTTGCCGACCCATAGCCCACTCCATAAAAGATAGCATGAGTGGCCATTACTACACTTGGATGGATAGTGTAGTTTGGTCCCTAAGGAAATACCATCGTACCAAGTAGGCATATTGCGAAGGCAAGAGGATATGTCTCCTTCCATTTTTTTTTTAGACAAACTCTTCTTTGAACTTTTCATAGGCTCTTGCACGTCCGAATTAGTTGTAAAGCTTTTGAAGTGGAATGTTTGGCCCAGGAAGCTTGTCCATCCATTCGGCTTTGACAAGTGACAGTTTTTCTATAATTTCAGCAAAATCTCATGTTTTGGGGAAAAGAAGATCCGTATCGGGTTGACACTTCCTCTTGTTGCACATGTCGACACTCTCATAACTTGCAAGGACTACTTCAATGGTTGGCGTCATTTCCACTTCCCCGAACCGAAATACTATATTGTCGTTGTCCCAAAATTTTACCATTGTTCCAATTAAATCGGGACAAGCCACCATTTCCATTAGTGACGGGAGATTGCCTATGTGTGTTTGAACCTTTCTTTTGTCTCCATTGTTCATAAACTTCCACCAAACTTGGAGGTAAGGATCAGGTATGGTCACCATTCAGATTCTCAGAGGCTCATGTGCTGAATTCATCCAACAAGAAAAATTGACAAAGATAAGTTACCCCCGCCTTATTAGATAATTGATTTGCTTAAAAATAACATATACATCCTTCAATTAAACACATAAACATGGTTGTCTTTTATCGACCAATGGGTCGAATAGACATAAGACGGGCTTCTAATGGGCCCAACACACCTTGTGTGTTAGGTCAACTTAGTTCAAAATGCTCTAAATTTGGAATTTAGTTTCGCTCTATGCTAGTTGACTAGGAGTGGCTTTGAAATACTGAAAACTCAAGTGGACAACTTAGGCTGGAACTCACGACAACCATTGGACGCATGATGAACCAATAAATTACCGATTGTTCCGAAAAAGGGTTGAGTATAAAAAGTTTCGTTGCAGTTTAGCAAAATCGTCCTTTAATATACTATACATACAAGAGAATATGCCATGAAATGCAATGACAGTTATAAAAATTTAAACACGTTTAACACAGATAAAATAATTCAATAGCAACAATTAGTCAGAGAGTCAAATCTTTTGGTTAGACCTTAGTTAAGTCCCCAGCAGAGTTGCCATTTCTGTATTACTCAAAAATATAAAAGAAAAATGACTAGGTTTTTGAAAAAATGGATTAGCTTATTGCTTAAGAGAAATTAATTTTCCAAAAGAAACAGAGTCGCCTCTTAATTTTTTTAGTAAAAATCAAGAAAAAACTTAAGGTTTTCAAAAGACTTAAACAAATAAAGTCAATGAAAAAAGTGTTCGAGTTCAATGTACGCTCCGAGAAGGTGTTAGACCTCGGAATGTCCACTAATGTGCGGTTGACCTATGATTTGACTAAAATGACTTTGACTAATTTTTGAGGAAATATTAGCTAAGAAAACTCATTTTTAATATTTTTAGTTATTATTATTTTAATTATTATTATTATTATTAGTATTATTATTATTATTATTTTAATTTTTTTTATTATTGTCATTTTAATTATCTTAATGGGAAATGAACTAAAGTGAGGATTTTTCTAAAGGGGAATAATTCAAGTGACAAGACTAAATTAAAATAGAGCTAAATATAAATATTTCAATTTGACTAGGATAAAAATGAAATGGCTATCTATGAGAACTTAATTAAATTAAACCATAAAATGAACAAAGTTAGTCAAATAATACAATATAAATAATAAAAGAGGGAGAGGAAATAATTAGACTTGGGCATTGGCCCAAATCCAATTAAATTGAACCTTTGGCCCAGCTGTCCTAAATCTACCACTTTGCCAACAATTGTGGGTCAGCCTATTAACCTCTTTGGACCTGCTGAAATTTCCTTGGGCCTTTAGCCCTTTTCATTCTCCCTTGTCAGGATATACACCAAGTGTATATTTGATGTATACACCATGTATACCGCTGTATGTATGCCGTATTTTGGCCTTTTCCATGTATGTAGGACTGTATACCAAAGGTATACAACCTAAATCAGCCTCCGAACACCTGTATTAATTTTTAGACATGTATATCATGTATACAGTAGCTGTATATCAGTGTATATCAACCTATTTTCAGCTTTCCGAAGCCTCAAAACTCAATTTCTAGCCCTGTATTTCGACTTTCCAAACCTGTATTTCCATCCACTGCTGGCTGACTCAAATGATAAAATAGAGCCTCTAAGGCTCGACTCGGAAATGCAAGGAAGAGAAGTCCGTAAGGACTCAAGGCAGATCTACATGCAAACACCAAAAGAAAAAAAAAAGGAAAAGGAATAAGCAAAACTCATAACAATTCCACGAAGGAAATGCAATATGACAATAACACAACTTAATAAGCTACTGTTGACACCAACTTGAATATTTAATAAACTATACATTTAAAACTATGCCAAATGAAGATTTCAATCTCGTATAATAGGTAGGCAAGAGCTAGGACAAAACCGTTACTTCAACAAAGAATACGACGTCATACCGGGGATCAAATATTACTAGAGCATGTTGGAAAAGAAAACATGGATCAGGCTAAAGACAACAAAATAAAAAAAAAGTAAAATCCTCAACTAGCAGTGAAGACAAGCATATATTGATTTAACGAAAAGGACCCTTAAAAATAACATTACAGCTTGAATTCTCACATTTTATGCAAGCAAAAGGACCTAAGAAGTGACCTTAAACTCATACCTATCAGACACAAATATACAACATCCTCCAAAGCTAACAAGGATAACCATAAATAAGTAAGATAAGGGATTTTGGTGGGCTGCTGGATGCATAACTCCCCACTGGGACATAAACATGCTATATTAATTTATTTCAAGATTCCCACACCTAAAAGAGAACGAATACCAAATATAACAACATACGCAACTATCCATTGTTAAGATGAAATAAGCTCGAACCAGTGAGAAGGAGGGACGACAGAACTGATAAATCCGTGTTAACTCTAATTCTTGGATCGAGCTAAAGCAAACATACTTTAACACAGATTCTAACAATGCAATCAACTAACGTGCTGATTCTAGAGAATGGAAAGTAAAACCTACTTCTTGATAACTACTCAAATAAACCACCAAATAAATAAATAAAACGAGTAAAAATAGATGCGTTATATGGACTCAAAACAATGACAAATACAATATACAAACTCAAAATGTTGACACTTCAGTCCATTCATTCAACTTGCGGTGAAAGAATGAAAGATACAATGTCCGTTGTTACCGAATAAAAAGATTCAACGACACTCAAGCAGCAAACTCGATAAGGGAAATCAACAACAAAGGAAAGACAAAATTTATAATAAAATAGCAGAGAGATGACAAAGAATAACCAATGCCTTAGCCCGATATTATGTTGACTCAAAGAAAAGACTAAGAATATATACACCACGTCGAACAACATCAAACTTAGCAGCAACTAAACAGCCAACAACCAACTAAATAGAGACTTTAGTCATAAAAATATGACTCAGAAATAGAAGGAGAGGTGAAAAGAACATTATGAAGAGGAAACTTTACCTTTTTTCGGGCAGCGACTGGAACCCGAGATTTTGAGAACAATTCAACCACCACTAGACTATGACTCCGAGAACTTTTCTCAATTTTCTCCCAATACCTTCTCTAACTTTTTCTAATCCCCCCCCCCTTACTGAAGAAGAGAGAAGTTTATATATAGGAGGATTTTGGGCAAAAATTAGGGGGAAAACCGTAGAAGTTTATTTTTTTTCTCCAAAATTTTCAATTCAAATCTGAAAAACCTTTCACCATTTTAGGGAGACAACCTTTTCTTGAGGTCTTAACTCATTCCAAAAGGGGAAAGGGGGGACAGATGGTTGATTTGCCTTCCTCGTCCTTGCTATGCTACGTGGCTCGATCTCGAGCCAAAAGGATGGGAATGTGTGCTTAATTGCTGCTGCGACATTAATACGGCTAGGTACATTGGGGAGGAAAATGGAATTGTAGCGTACTGCACTATTGCTGCTGCTTTCCGTGTATTTCCGTCCAGTTGGAATGCTATTAACGTGAAGGAGGAGATGGAATTGCAGGGTTTCTTTTGAGCAGGGATCTAGGTCTGGTATGGGGTTGAAAAAAGTAGGCTGGGTTGTTTGGGGGAATGGGTCAGTTGAGGTGGGGTTTTGGGCTGCTGGAATTAGCAAGATAAAAGGCCCAAAATGGTCTTTTAAAGGGTTGGAGATGAAATGTTAGATTTTGGCCAAAATTGTAATAGAATTAATTAATAATTTAGCCAACAAATTAAAGAGGTAACCAAAATAATTATTTTTAGAAGATTCGGCTAGAATTCGAATAAGACAAATTAACATAATTAATTTATGAGTTCTTTAATCTTAACGGAATAAAATAATTGACTTAGCCATAAACTAATTGATTTACATATAAACTAATTAATTCAAGATTAAAACTATAATTCAAACTAACACTAAATACATAAAATATTTACTTTAACGAAGCAAAAATCTTTTGATATGATTTTCAAACATTTATAAATATACTAATTACGTATTTAACTATATGAAATATAATTCTTATTCAAAATACTATAAAATCCGTCAAAATTATTTAAACTAACCTTGAAACTATTTGAAATTTGCAAAGCTAATTATTCTAAATCATTTGGAAAATTAAGAAGCTCCGAAATTAATTATTATCGGGGAGGGTCAAAATTGGGTGTCAACAGTGAGTAGCAAATTACAATTACGAATTTTTGGAGGCCAAAAAATAAACCTAGAGTGCTAAAAATTATTAAGTAAAATGGTGCACTAAAACTGTTTGTAAATTGTCTGAATGAATTTTTTCAAGATTTTTGTTAAGTTTGAGTAGCAATCTGATACCTAATCAAAATGTAAGGAGTCCCATAAGTATGGATCAGAGTCGTTGATTGATAGTCTTCGGAATTAAATTGCATTCAATTTTTACAAGTGTATACTCACCCATCTTGCTTACAATAGATATAGTAAAAAAAACACTTCATTTTAGCTTTTTTTCACAATAAAAAAAAAAAAATTAAATGTCACTTGCATTTTGTTGCATTTTGCAATGAACAACAAATAATGCAAAAAAGAAGGGAAAATTGTTGAAAAATTTGAAAGAGAATAAAGTGAAATTTAATTGAAAAAATGAAGATATATATATAAAAGGATTGATTAAGGATTTAATTGTCTTTTCAATGTTATTTTTTACCGTTGGGCCCCTCAAATTTTACATATGACGCACCTAATTTGGGTGTATTTCGCGCATTTTGTCAAGTAGGATTCGAGTGTTTTTTTTAAAGTTTTGGATAGTTAAAGTGTCTACTTGTGCGCTGACAACGTTAAAGGTTAAGTTATAATTTGAAATCAAGTTAAGCGTCCAATTTATGTATTATGCCTTTATTTTAGTGAAATGAAATTTTTGTTTTCAAATATTTTTCCAATATCGTGATTGGTGAAGTTATTATATTGCATTTCTAGTGGAAACACAAAGGTTTTGGTTGCATCACAAGAGAAGAAGTGAAACAGCTATTACTGCTTCAGCACATTGTGTCTTGGAATGGCGTACTAGACTGCAAATTGCAGTTGGTGCTGCCCGAGGTCTATGTTACATGCATCACGAGTGCTCTCTGCCAATCATTCATTGTGACATTAAGTGTAGTAATATCCTTTTAGACCATGAGCTTGTTAGCATGATTGGACAGATTCTAAATATCTGTACATATCTATGTTATAACTCTAAATATTTGTATAATGATGATAGGAGATAGCATAGATTAATGTAGCATATTTTCAGAGATAATACAATTAGGAATAACGTATATTTAGGGATATATAGCAGATTTTTAGGCATGTAAATTAGAATTTTTTCTATTTAATGGAAGAACTTTCATTTGAGAGAACTCATTCAGCAAAATTGAGATGGTATTAGAGCCTTTTTCAGTGCTTTGATTCTTAGTGTCTTTCATCTGTGGTTTCTTTCATTTTTTTTTTGAAAGTTTTGGTTCTGCTTACTGTTTTTTAGTCAACAGTAAGTCCTAAGTATCTTGGAATTTTAGGCATCTTGGAATCATAGTCTTGGTCATTCTGGTTATTTTGTATCATTGCATTTCTATCGTCCTTAGCTTGTCAAGAACATGGCGTCATATTAGTTTGAGTCTTTCCATGTTCGTTTCACAGGAAAAAATTATTCTGCCTGGGAATTTCAATCCCAACTATTTGTCACCGGAAAAGAATTATAGGGACATATAGATGGAAGCGATCCTACTCCTACTAATCCTACAAAGCTCGGTCCATGGAAGGTTAAAGATGCTCGGGTGATGACATGGATTTTAGGGTCAATTGACCCTCTTATTGTTCTTAATCTCAGGCCATACAAGACAACAAAGGCAATGTGGGATTATTTACAAAATGTTTCAACCAAGACCATAGCGCAATGCGCTTTCAGTTAGAGCATGAAATTGTTATGTATTCTCAAGGAGGTCACTCTGTTCGAGATTATTTCTCTGGATTTTAGAACTTATGGGCTAAATTTACCGATATCATTTATGCTAAAATACCTTCTGAATCTCTCTCCATCATTCAAGGAGTTCATGAACAAAGAAAGCGAGATCAATTTTTGATGAAGTTACGATTTGATTTTGAAAATGTTCGGTCCAACTTGATGAACCATGATCCATCTCCCTCGTTGGATGTCTGTTTTAGGGAATTGCTTCGTGAAGAGAAGCGTCTCTTCACACAAAATGCTTTTCATCAAGGAAATGTTGTCACTGTTGCATTTGCAGCTCAAGGGCATGGATATGACTAGAACTCAATGCTATAGTTGCAAGAAATATGGTCATATTGCTAGCAATTGTGGGAAGAGGTTCTGTAATTATTGTAAACAACAAGGACATATTATCAAAGAGTGTCCTACACGTCCTCAAAACCATAGGGCAAATGCTTTTCAAGTTGGGATAAATGGTTCAACTATAGATAACTCGTCTTCAGTAGGACAAGTTCTTACTCCTGAAATGGTACAACAAATGATCTTGTCAGCATTTTCAGCTTTGGGGTTGCAAGGTAATGAGGTAATATCTAAATTTTGGCTTGTTGATTCTGGCGCTTCCAATCATATGACCAACTCAACTAATATACTCAAAAACATCCATGAGTATAATGGTCCAACACAAATTCAGGTTGCCAATGGTAGTAATTAACCCATTACCAAGGTTGGGGATATTACTGAAACTTTCAAGAATGTTTTTGTATCACCAAAGCTCTCCACTAGTCTTATTTCAGTTGGCCGATTGGTAGATAACAATTATAATGTGAATTTTTCTCGTAATGGTTGCCTTGTGCAGGATCAGGTGTCGGGGACGATAATTGCGAAGGGCCTAAAGTTGGAAGATTGTTTCCTATACACTTTTCTCTTCCTTGTGTTCTAGATTTTGCTTCTACCACTACTAAGAATGAGGTTTGACATAAACGTCTAGGACATCCAATTCTATTGTGTTGTCTCATTTGCCCAATTCTGGTTTATTGGGAAATAAAAATCAATTTTCAGTTGCTTCCTTTGATTGTTCTACTTGTAAATTAGGCAAAAGTAAAACTCTTACTTTTCCTAATTTTGGTAGTCGTGCTACAAAGTGTTTTGATGTCATTTATAGTGATGTTTGGGGCATTTGACCAGTTATTTCTCATGCTCATTTCAAGTATTTTGTGACATTTATAGATGACTATTGTCAGTTCACATGGGTGTATTTTCTTCGATCTAAATCTAAAGTGTTTTCCATCTTCAAGAAATATTTAGCTTACATTGAGACTCAATTTTCTGCATGCATCAAAATATTAAGATCTGATTCTGGTGGAGAGTATATGTCTCGTGAATTCAATAATTTCTTGCTTGAGAAAGGAATTGTATCACAACGCTCTTGCCCATATACGCCACAACAAAATGGGGTTGCTGAGCGTAAAAATCGTCATCTTTTAGATGTCACTCATACTTTATTGATTGCGTCATCTGTTCCATCTAAATATTGGGTTAAAGGTTTGTCTACTGCTGTCTATTTGATTAATAGACTTCTATCTAAAGTGTTAAATCTTGAGTCTCCATATTATCATATTTTTCATAAGCATCCCAACTATCATAGTTTTCATACGTTTGGTTGTGTTTGTTTTGTGCACCTGCCTCCTTTTCAATGCAATAAACTCTCTGTTCAGTCTATTGAATGTGCTTTTATAGGCTATAGTACTTCACATAAATATTTTATTTTCTATTATCCAAGTTCTAACAAATTTCGTGTTTCTAGAAATGTTATTTTCTTTGAGAATCAGTATTTCTTTCTTACTCATATTGAGTCATCTTCTGTTTCTCCTCTTCTTCCTACTTTTGAGGATTTGTCATTGTCTTCTAAGCGGTTCAAACCAGGATTTGTGTATGAACGACGTCGGCCAACTTTACCCCATCCCAAAACAGATCCGCCACCTGAGACTGCTCCACAACCAGAATCTGAGATTTCTTCAAGGTCTGCTCCTCTTGGGCCTCCTCGGTGATCTACTAGAGTTTCTCAAACTCTTAAACGGTATGATTTTTCTTCTACTTTATCCACCATCTCTATTCCAATAGGTTACTCATAAGCCTCCAAGCTTGAATGTTGGAAAAAAGCAATGGAAGAGGAACTTTTGGCTCTTAAAGAAAACAACACATGGGACATTGTTCCTTGTCCTCCAAATGTCCGTCTAATTGGAAGTAAATGGGTTTATTCAATTAAACTTAATTCTGATGGAACTCTTGATCGGTACAAAGCTCGATTGGTGGTCCTTGGCAACAAACAGGAGTATGGTGTAACCTATGAGGAGACTTATGCACCTTTAGCAAAAATGACTACGGTGCGAACTATCATTCCCATTGCTACATCACAAAATTGGCATGTTCATCGAATGGATGTCAAAAAAGCTTTTCTTCATGGTGATCTCAAAGAAGATATTTATATGAAACCCCCACTTGGTTTATTTTTATCACCTACATCAGATGTATGCAAGTTGAAGCAGTCTTTATATGGATTAAAACAAGCTCTAAGAGTTTGGTTTGACAAGTTTCAGTCTACTTTGCTTCAATTTTCTTTTGAGCAGAGCAAATATGATTCGTCTTTGTTTCTTCGAAAAACATCTAGTGGTTGTGTTCTTCTTTTGGTGTATGTAGATGACATTATTATCACAGGAACTGATTCTTCACTAATCACTAGCCTCCAGCAGCAGCTTAAGGATTCTTTTCATATGAAAGATCTTGGTATTCTTACATACTTTTTGGGGTTAGAAGTTCATTATAATTCTTTAGGTGTGTTCTTGAATCAACAGAAATATACTCAAGACTTGATTGCTTTGGCTGGTCTTCAAGAACCTTTCTATGTAAATACTTCATTGGAATTGAATGTAAAGTATTGTCATGAGGAAGGAGATCTTCTTCCTGATCCAACTCTGTATCGGCAATTAGTTAGGAGCCTAAATTATCCTACTATTACTCGGCCTGATATCTCTTTTGCAGTTTAACAAGTGAGTCAATTTATGCAGGCTCTACGCCATCTATATTTAGTGGCTGTCCGTCGCATTATTCGATATCTCTTGGGAACATCTACTCGTGGATTATTCTTTCCTAGTGGTTCTGAGATTCAGCTTAATGCATTTAGTGATTCTGATATCTTGGAAGAGCAAGAAGCCAGACAGTGTATCAAAATCTTCCACCGAATCTGAATATCGAGCAATGTCTACTGCTTGCTCTGAGATTGTTTGGCTTCGTGGTTTGCTTGCAGAAATTGGATTTCCTCAATCTAATCCTACTCCTCTCCATGCTGACAACACAAGTGCTATTCAGATTTCTACTAATCCAGTTTATCATGAAAGGTCCAAACACATTGAAGTGGATTGTCATTATATCAGAGAAGCTGTAGATAAGAGAGTCATTACTCTTCCATATGTATCCAACGAACTTCAAATAGCTGATGTATTTACAAAGTCTATGGCACGATAACATCATCAGTTTTTGGTAGGCAAATTGATGCTTTTTGATCCATCAAAATCAATTTGAGGGGGGGGGGGTGTTTGCATGATTGGACATATTCTAAATATCTGTACATATCTATGTTATAACTCTAAATATTTGTGTAATGATGATAGCAGATAACATAGATTAATGTAGCATATTTTCAGAGATATTACAATTAGGAATAACATATATATAGGGATATATAGCAGATTTTTAGGCATGTAAATCAGAATTCTTTCTATTTAATGGAAGAAGTCTCATTGGAGAGAACTCATTCAACAAAATTGAGAGAGCTGAATGCCAAAATTGCAGATTTTGGACTGGTTAAGGTTTTGGCTAAGTGGGGAGAGACAGAGGCTGCTTTTGCTATCGCTGGCACGTTTGGTTACCTAGTTCCAGGTATATTTCACTGTTCTCATATTGAAATAAACAACAACACACCAGAGTGTACGTATGTATCGTGTTTCTAATTGATTTTATCCTAATACCTGGTTATTCTAATTGGAATTTCAGAGTATGCATACACGTTGAAAGTGAATGCCAAGATTGATGTCTACAGCTTTGGTGTGGTGTTATTAGGGCTGGCAAGGGGACGGGGACGGGGACTGGAGGACGGGACAAAGGGGGACGGGATGGGACGGGGGACGGCGCTGGGGGGATTTTGGGGGACAAAAATACGTCCCGTCCCGTTCCACTATATATACGGGATGAGACGGGGTTTGGTGGGACGGGACGGGGGATTTTTTATTTTTTATATACTTATTTTTTTGTATTGAAATTACATGTTAATAAATAACATTTTTAGTTTATTTGGTTTTCTATACATTTTTAGTTAATAAATAATGCTTAAGTTTTCAAATTTGAGAAGTTCAAATTTGTATTTTAAATATTTTAAAGTAATTTAAATTTGAAATTTCAAATGTCAAATTTCTATTTTTAAATTAAGTATTTTAAAGTTAGTTTAGTATATATGTAAATATGTATCTATATATTAAAATTAAAATGCAAGACCATAGTTGTATAAAAAAGACTTGAATAAAGCTTTCAAATTTATTCAATAAAATGTAATTGCAACTTAGAAATTAAAAGTTAGAACTTACAATTTACAAATATTAGCGGAGTAACTAATCTACGCAGCCACCTTCTAGGAAGGGTTCTGTTTCAATAAGTTCTCAAATGTAAAACTAATATTTGTTACAAATATTATATGAGTAACTAATTTACACACCACCTTCAGGAAGGGTTCTGTTTCAATTAGTTCTCTGATGTAATCTAATATCTGTGTTCTCCTTTAAAATTCAATTCTAATTGTCGAATCATATCGATGGTGACATCCTCCGGTGTTGGCAAACTTGCTAGAAACTCTTGTGACTCTAAGTTATCACGAGATTCAATGATCGTTTTAATCCAAGATTCTTGTTTGAAACTTATCTTTGGCAAATTATAATTCCTTCTCTCGGCGTTGACCCAGTCTCTAAATAAAATTGTTGTTTCCAAACTTTCTTCCGCCAATGAATATCTATGATCGCCAATTTGAAACCTTGCCGCACTAAAAGCAGCCTCCGATGCAACTGATGAAGCTTGAATAGCTAGAACATCACGAACCATTTTGCTCAAAATTGGAAATGCAACGCTCCGCCTCCTCCACCATGCTAATAAATCTTCATTGCCATCTTTGTCTTCCAATGTTTCTAAAGATTGATTAAGATATTCTTCAAAATCATCACGGTTAGTAGAATTAAGATTAAGAAAATCTCGCATATAACTTGAAATTCGAGCTTTACTCTGAGGATTAGAAGTTTGACCAACTTCTCCTTGAGTATTTCCTGTAGTTTTATATTTTTCATACAAAATTTTTGCTTCTACTTTTATGCTAGACTTACACATTTCACAAGTTGGACTTTCTTCCGGTAAAATTTCTAAAGTATCATAAAAAGTATCAACAAGTGCCTGCACACCTCGTAATTTATATCCAGGATGAAATAAAGTAGCAGTTAAATAAATTTGAGGAATAGGAAAAAAATATTTTTAAAATTTTACAATCATACCTTCAATTGCAACTCTAAATTTTTCAATTTTTTTGTATCTAGAAAATTGAATTGAAATAGCACAAATATTTATTAATATTGATGAAATAGTAGGATAATAAATTCCAGAAAACATGGTTGTAGCATCATAAAAAAGTCTTAAAAATTCTATTAGTTCATTAGTTTGTTCCCAATCTTCTTCACAAATCCTATCTAATGGGTCAGCATTATGAGCATTAAACACCATTTGTACGGGGTTTTTATATTCGTAAGCAACTGAAAGCATTTCGTAAAAAGAATTCCACCTTGTTTTAATATGTCTTGGAATTTTTCTTGGTGGCAAATCACAAAGTACACAATGCTCATTAAATTCCCTAATTCTAGCAACTCTATGAGCATAAAAAATCCAGGCAACAACATGTTCAATTTTCATACAACCACAATCAAATAATTCAATACCATCTTGTACAATTAAATTTAATACATGTGCAATACATCTAACATGAAAAGCATTAACATCAATTGGACATAATCTAGCTTTTAACATAGTAGCAGCGTTTGTATTATTAGATGCATTATCTAATGTGACAGACATTATTTTATCTATAAGCATGTAATAATCTAAAACACTCAAAATATTTGAAGCTAAATATGGACCAATTTTTTTCTCTACACATTCTTTATAAGTTATGATTCTTTTTTGCAAATTCCAATTATTATCAATCCAATGTGCTGTAATAGTTAAATAATCATGTCCATTAACACTACGACCCATGTTCGAAGTTATGGACACTCTACAATCTAATATGCTAAACATACAACGAAGATATTGACAATATTTACCTTGATGTTCAAAAATATCAAATTTAACAGTATTTCTTGAAAAACCTCTATAAGAAGGATTATAAGTTTGTTGAATATATTCAATAAAACCGGGATGTGAAGGAAAACTATAAGGCAAACCACAAACAGAAACCATTTTAGCTAAATTTTTGCGATCTCTTTCCTTATTATATTTACGTTGTGTTAGTGGACCACCGGGGTTAGAAAGATCTAATGTTCCTTGAACCATGTTAGAAGCCCCTACCGATTCATTAACATTACTATCAAAATCATTAACTGGAATTCCTTTTTTCCTATCGGCTAATGCTTTAGCTTTTTTATTCAATCGCACACAAGATAACAAATGTCTATTTAAGCCCCCCGTCCCACCTTGACCCCCACCTTGTTTATGTTTAAAATGTTGTTTACACTTATTACAAATTGCAATAGAGTTTTCTTTATCTAAAGTCATAAATTGCCACACAACAGAAGTTTTAGGGCGTTGATACTTCACCTTCTCCCTTGTAGGAGGTATAATGGGCGAGCGTCCACAATTTTGCTCCGTTGAATTTGTAGTTTCAGTTGGAACTTCTGTCACCGAACTAGTAGGTGTTTCTTCTAAATCTTCTTCTCCCGGATCAACTTCTACTTCTTCACCTGAATATTCATCAAGATTAGGATTAATATTACCATAACGTCATTCTAAACTTTTATGATCGAGTTGAACATTTGAATAAATATCATAAGAAGTGTCATCAACATAAGTAGAATCATTTGCATTAAATCTAACTCTAGACATTGATTTAGAAGAAGTACCACCATAGTTACTCTTATTTTTTTCCTTACTACTTTTTTTATTAAAATTAAATAACTTACTAATGCCACTTGGTTCTTTCTCTTTTCCTTTACCGGTATCTTTTTTGCTAGAACTCACATTTAATTATATGTAAAGTGTAATATAAAAATAATAATAACACAAAAGTTAATGACGAAAAATAAAATATAAATATTATGAAACGAATGTACCAAACGTCTGCGTTAATAGCAGACGTTATAACCGATTCTTGAAACTTGTAGTTTGTTGTAACTTGTAATTTGGAACTCCAATACTTGATAGCAAATATGAGAATTATATATATTATAATATAATATGAAAATTTAGAATTGAAATATATGTATTATGATATAATATGAGATTTAAATGGAATAAAAAACTAAGATTTGAGATTGAGAGGATATAGAAAATAGATAAGAGAATAGATGATTTTGTAAGAAATAATAAGGGATAGAGGGGTATTTATAATATTAAAAGTGGGTTAAAGTGTATTTATGATAACTTGAGGGTTTAAATTAAAATATTAAAAGTAGGGGGATGGTAGGGGGTGTTGGGGAAGTGAAAAAGTGGGATAAATCTGTTGGGGGGGCTCACTAGCTGTTGCCCCAACGGATATAATTCAAAAAAAAAAAAAAAAAAAATCCCGAGAACCGGCCGGTTCAATCGGGCCGGGTCGACCGGGACAAAAAGGGTGAACCGGCCCCTAACCCGCATGTCCCCCCAACCCGCGAATTAAACGGGATCGGGTCCAGCGGGCCGGTTCTCGAACCGATCTCGGACCGACCCGGTCCCCTTGCCAGCCCTAGGTGTTATTAGAGCTGGTTATCAGGAGAGAACCAATTAATAGAGACGAGCATATAAACCTTGCACAATGGGCATGGAACCACCATGAAGAAGGCAATCTAGTGGTTGATGCTATTGATGAAGAAATCAAGGAAGCATGTTTCTTGAACGAAATGAGTTCCATGTTCAAGTTGGGGCTTATTTGCACCAGTACTATCCCTTCTGCTAGGCCTTCCATGAAGGAAGTCTTGCAAATTCTATTACTTAGCCTTACTACTTCTTCCTAGCAAATTCTTAGTAGTAAGCTTAGCTAGGACGTCTGCTACTTGATTTGTCTCTCTGTAGCACTAGCAGTTGGTTAGCTGTAGCCTGTAACATTGGCTTGGTTCATCATTTGGGAAACGTCTTCAATGATATTCTTCACCTTGAAGTTGGCAGTCTTATTATATCTTTAAATATGTTGATAACCAAAAGTGAATCCAGTTCAATGGTGAAACCACTGCACCAGTCAAAACCAAAAAATGTTGCTTGAGCTTCTGCAGTGTTGCTGCTGCCACATTTAACATGGATTTGACTTCTTGCTCGATCCTGTACCCTCATTAGCCTTCCCTCCATCGGTTGCATCATATACACCCTCTCCCCTTAGGACTGGGGGCTCCTCACATTCTTCGCCTAAGATATCATGTTCACCTGTTAGATATCTTGAAGAACAGTTCCTGTTGATTAGGAATGTTCTAGATGTAAAGAAGAAGAATTAGAGAGAATGAGAAATGAACTTCATTGATTGACAGATGAATCAGTAATGTGCTACATTTATATAGACTAACAAGCAGAAATATTGTTGTAACTAATCTAACTGACCTTTTACTAACTAACCCTCTAACCTCTATTAATTATATCCAAACCCTTACTAATTACATGTAGGTCCTAGTTGTTTTATGTAATCCCTTCTTCAATACTCCCCCTCAAGTTTGAAGGTATAAACAAATTTAATATGCCAAACTTGGACAATAAGTATTCATGTTGAGACTTCCCTAGTCCTTTAGTTAATATATCAACTTCTTGCTCCTTTGTATTCAAATACTTTGTTTCCACTAATCCTTGCTATATTTTCTCCCTTATGAAGTGGCAATCCAATTCAATGTGTTTTGTTCTTTCATGAAGAACTGGATTTGCAGCAATTTGGATTGCTGACTTGCTATCACTGTGAATAATGACATGAGTTTTAACATCAGCATTAAGTTCTTTGAATAACTTCACTATCCAAACAATTTCAGCTACAACACTTTCCATGCTCCTATATTCTGCTTCAGCTGAACTTCTAGATATTGTTCCTGTTTCTTTGACTTCCATGATATTAGTGAATCTCCCAGCTTCACCATAAATATGATCTTCTAGTATGTAGACATGCTCCCCAGTCTGAATCACAGTATACATTCAGTTGACTGTTTTTCTTGCTAGATTAAAAGACACCTAGCCCACCTTGCCCTTTTATGCATCTCACAACTTTGAGTGCAGCATTAAGATGAGACTACTTAGGTTGGTGAAGAAATTGACTCAAAATTTTGTGCAACAAAGGCAATGTTTGGTCTTGTGACATTTAGATACAACAGTTTGCCAACTAACCTTCTATATATTGTAGCATCTTCAAGTAGTTTATCATCCTTGCCTTTTCCATTTATTTCATCATATTCTATGGTTGTCAACTGTACATAAGGGTGAAGATGAGTGAAAGCTGGTTTTGCAGCTCCAAGGCCAGCTTCAAATATAATTTCCAATGTGTACTTTCTTTGATGCATAACAATACCTGCTTGTGACCTTGCAAACTCAATCCCCCAGAAAGTATCTGAGGTCTCCTAAATCCTTCATCTTGAAGGTATCTTGGAGGATCTTTTTGGTGTGTTGACTGAGTTTAAGATCATTGCCAGTAATCATCATATCATCCACATATACAAGAATTAGTACTAGTGATGTACCATTCCTTTTGATGAATACTGAATAGTCCAAGAGACTTTGAAAAAATCCAAGTCTGATAAGAGCTTCAGTAAGTTTTACATTCCATTGTCTAGGAGCCTGCTTCAATCCATAGAGGGATTTATTGAGCTTACATACATGTTTCTCCCCCTGCACAATGAATCCCTGTGGAAGGTGAAATCCCTAAGGAAGAGTCATATAAACCTCATAAAAAAGATCTCCCTAAAGAAAAGCATTTGAGACATCCATCTGGTGAATATGCCATTGTTCAGAAGCAGCTAGAGCTAACACACTCTGGATAATGACCATTTTCACAACTAGAGAAAAGTCTCATGGTAATCTAAACCTTTTCTCTGATTGAACCCTTTTGCAACCAGTCTAGCTTTAAATCTCTCAACCTCACCAGAAGCTTTATACTTAATCTTGAATATCCACTTGCAGCGAATAGCCTTCTTGTGAGAAGGCAAGGGAACCACTTGCCAAGTCTTATGATCCTCCAGGGCTGAGATCTTAGCCTGCATTGCCTCAACCCACCTAGGGTCCTTACAAGCTTCCTTAAAAGTGGAAGGTTCAACGTCAGTCCCAAAGAAAGAGAGAAAGGCCTTATAAGAGCTAGATAAATAATCATAGCCAATATATTGATCAATAGAGTATAATGGCTTGATAGGACTGAGTTGAATAGAGGCAACATAATCTTGAAGCCATAATGGAGCTCTGTTGATCCTGTGAGACTGCCTCTGGGCAGGAACTTCAGCTACAAGCACTGCAGATGACACACCTGATTCCTCTGTGGTGACTGAACCAGTATCATACCTAAGATCATGATCTGATGGTTCATGAGTAGAGGGAAAAAGTTGCCAGGAAGTAGAGTTAGGAACAACAAAAGAGAATATAGACTCTCTGAATTCAACATCCCTACTGAGGAAGAAATTCTTGTCTCTCAGGTTATACAACAAATACCCCTTTGTAAGATCACTATAACCCATATGAATACCAACCACACTTCTAGGGTGACATTTATTAGTGATGTACATGTTTTTGGCATAACAAAGGCAACCTAAGACTCTCATGCAAAAGAGAAGGTTTCCTATTGTGAAACACCTCATAGGGTGATTTCCCATTTAACACAGGAGTAGACAACCTATTGATAATGTATGCAGCACTGAGAATGCAGTGACCCCAAAATCTGATGGGAATATGACCCTAAAACCTGATTGCTCTTGCCACTTCAAGTATGTGTTTGTGTTTCCTCAGCAATCCCATTCTGATGAGGGGTATGAATACAAGTCCTTTGATGACCGATTCCCAAGCTGGTAAGCAATTGATAACACTCAGCATTGACGAACTCTGACCCATTATCAATTCTAATGGACTTAACAACAAAGTTAAACTGAGTCTTGACCAAAGTAGTGAAGTTTTTCAATACAACACAAACATCACTTTTGGAATATCCATAACATCCTAGTACAGTCATCCACTATGGTAACAAAAAATTTGTTACAATCATATGTGGGAGTGTTGAAAGGACCCTAAACATCTATATGTAACAACTGAAAAGGAATAGAAGAAATTGAAGTGCTATGAGGAAAAAGAAGTCTATGTTGCTTAGCTAGAGGGCAAATGGTGCAATTATAGAAAGTTTGAGAGCATTTACTAGTGGGAAAAGCAAGAGTATGAGCTAAAACATTGGATGATGTGTGTCCTAGTCTTTGATGCCACAATTGAATCTGAGAGTCTGTTGAAGAAGAAGCAACATCAACATGTACTAGATGGGACTGACATTGTATGTCTATGGAGTGAGTATGAGTAGTGAGATGATAGAGCCCAGCATGCTCTTTACCAATCACCTTCACCTGCCCACTGAAGAGGTCCTGAATGACAACAAAGTCAGGAAAGAAAGACACAACACATTGCAGTTCTTTAGTCATTTTTGACACTGATAGTAGATTGAACTGAAACTCAGGGATAAGGAGAACATTATTGAGAGTGTCATGTTTAGTCAAACTACTTAAACCAGTGTGTGTGATATGAGTAGTGGTGCCATTTGGAAATTGTACAGTTCTAGGATTATTTGGTGTAAAAGTATTTTTCTGAACAAGCATATCAACATGTGGTGTTATGTGATTTGTGGCTCCTGAGTCTATAATCCAGTCACTGTGAGTATAATGACTTGTGAGTGCAGTAGTAGTACCTGCTGTGGGATATTCCTGAGCTAAATTTGCACTTGACTGGGATGTAGATGTTCCTTATCTTTCTTCTTCAAATTATGAGTTGAGATTTGGAGAGAGCGGATAGGACATGGTGGTGGATGACGTAAAGGAAGGAAAGGCCCATCCCGTGCTTTCGAGCGATTCTTCCTGTAAAAGGCAGATCTTTTTCTTTCCGTGCTTCCTTGTACATTAGTCTATCCAAGCATGGTTAAAATCTGGTTACATTGTTCATGTAGTACATTCATACCTTTGTGATAATCAGATTGATCAGCCTGACTAGTTCCTCTCCCATATCCTTGACTTCCACCATTATTCCCTGTACTCATACCTCTGTTGTGATCCAGATCAGGTCTATGGTTGTGTCCAGATTCACTAACCACACTATTAGCAGCTGGATACTGTCTCCTTTCGTTAGGAGGTCTGCCCCTCCCAATGTTAGTAGAGAATTGTCTTTTCTTCTTCCTTTCACACCCAGGGGGATATCCGTGAAGCTGATAACAAATAGCCTGAGTATGACCTGTGCGTTTGCAGTAATCACAAAAGGCATTTGGATCATAGGTAGATGGTCTTGACCTAGGCACTGATTGTGTTGAATTTAGACTAGTGAACAATGCAGCAACTCAGATGAGCTAGCAGAAGATTGTGAAATAGTGCGTTGGCTTTCTCTTTCAATCAACATAGAATAAGTTTTATTGAGTGATGGTAATGGCATCATCATCAGGATCTGTCCTCTAGCTTGTTCAAGGACTCATTAAGACCCATAAAGAATTGCAATAATTTCTGATTGTGCACAAATATAACAAATTCCCTTGAATTTGCACAACCACAACCAGGAACTGGAGCTGAACTATCAAACTCTTCCCGCTGTTCACTTAATCGAGCAAAATAGACTAAAATTGAGCTTGTACCTTGAATGATGGTGGCAATTTCTTTATGAGGCTGAAAGATACGACTTCCATAAACCTTATCATATCGTTCTTGAAGATTCTTCCACACAACAACTGCATTTGTGGAGTAAACAATTCCACCAAGCAGTTCCTTCGACACACAGTTCATAATCCATGAGAGTACAATTGCATTACACCTTTCCCATAGATTTGTCAAATTAGGACCATACATCTCTTTTTTACGCGAACCATTAATGAATCCAAGCTTATTATTCCCTAGAATTGCAATCTTCATGGCGCGACTCCACACAGAGTAGTTATCAGCTCCAGTAAGTTGAATTGAGCTGAGTAATACTCCGGAACTGTCAATAGTATGTAGAAACAAATGATGATTGTGACTCAACTTCTTAGGTAACTCGTTATCCACAGTCGCCATAGCTTCACCAGTGAGATGAGCAGCACAAGCAGTGTGTGTTTAGATCTGAAGGCAATTACGGTAGTAATTGATCTGCTCTGATACCATGTTAGATATCTTGAAGAACAGTTCCTTTTGATCAGGAATGTTCTAGATGTAAAGAAGAAGAATTAGAGAGAATGAGAAATGAACTTCATTGATTGACAAATGAATTAGTAATGTGCTACATTTATACAGACTAACAAGCAGAAATATTGTTGTAACTTATCTAACTGACCTTTACTAACTAACCCTCTAACTTCTATTAATTACATACAAACCCTTACTAATTACATGTAGGTCCTACTTGTTCTATGTAATCCCTTTTTCAATATTACCTCATCTTCTGAAGCTTGTGAACCTAGAAGTCTGTCAGTCCTACTTGACCCCGCTCCATCAGGAGTATCACTGAGGGTCAGAACAAACTAATTAAAACAAGTACCAAAAGAATTGACGAGTAGAAAAACTTGAACGCTTATAGGAACATTTCATTTTTCCAATCACATAAGTGTGCCTAGACCATTAATGAATATCTAGTCAATGGTTTTAGCTTTTATCAATTGTGTAAAACTGTTGGAAATTCATGATGTCCATTGAAGAATATACCTAATTGCATCTACAGGTTGTGAAATAGGAGATTAGCCTTTCATGCTACCGTCTCCTTTTGAGAATGATGGAGGGATGGACTAATTATCCATCGAGTTTTGAACTGTTTTCCACTAAACTAGGAGATTTTCTATAGTAATATAGATTGAAAAATACTAATATGTTTTTTTTGGGTAAAGAACATATTATTATAAAGTACAGTGGGTCATCTATTAGCTTGGTTAGACGGTTGTTACTTTTACAAACGTGCACTTTAACTTGGCGTTAATCGGCATCTATATATGCCCTCTTATTCTGGGTGTGCACAAGTAGACACTTACACTTGTATAAAAATGAACAAATAGACATATTCATCCTACGTGGCATCCTATATGGGCAATTTTGTGTCCTACATGTATTATGTCACGTAGGACACATGTGTCTACTTGTTCAATTTTATACAAGTTTAAGTGTCTACTTGTGCACATTCAAAGTTGAAGCGCATAAATGTTAGTTGAAGGGCATTTATACAAGTTTAAGTGTCTACTTGTGCACATTCCTAATGCATTGTGCTGTTAGTTTAGATTCAATGTTTGTTTTGATTATTCTTTAAATTTTATTATATTGTAACGTTAAGTATCATTGTTAGGTAACAACGAAAAGTCCTATTTTGCTGTCCTCTATTACTGTATAAAATTTATATAGGCTTTACTCATATAAAGAAAACATTTGGAATATCAACCCAATTAACTTAAAAAACAATAGAATGTACATGTCATCATATCATACAAAATGAAAATGGTTAAACAATACAATACTATACTTTATCTTTTATAATAGTTCTAATGCGGATCTTACTTTCTTATAAATTTATTCTTCAAATTATTGATGTCTATTCAATCATAATATTTATTAAATCAATAAAGTACGATAAACCAATGATTTACAACTCATACTGAATGTTAATTGGCAGCTGGAATTTATCAGAAGGAGACAACTAGCCAATGAGTGTTGCTTCACACTAATTTATTAGGAAAGTACAGTGCAGCTTCCACCCTAAATAACGCAAAATTTAAGTTACTTCAAACAGAAATAACTACGTTGACTTCAAGTATGAGCTCTTTATTGTATTCATAGTGACTTCACTATCACTACCAAATGAAAAGAAAAACAATGGGAAGTATCAATGAAAAAATGCAAATGGTCTTCCTCATTTTTTTCGTCCTAATTAGTCCGTCATTCCAAGACAGTTTACAATTGGAACAGTCCGTGTTGTTAAGATTGAAACAACACTGGAGGGCTTCGGAGTTCCTCCAGTCATGGGATTTGAATTCTTCAGAATGCACTTGGTCAGGAGTTTCATGCATCGATGACAGGGTAGTGACAGAACTACATCTTGGAGGAAAAAACATTACTGGAACAATTTCATCGACAATATGTGAGCTCAAGAACCTTACCTTCATTGATCTCTCCAACAACAACATTTCAGGAATCATACCAGTATGCCTGAAAGATTGCTCAATGTTACAACATTTGGACTTGTCCAATAATTCTTTGAGCGACCGGATTCCAGGTGAGTTGTTTGAGATGAAACAATTACTCAATTTATATCTTAATGGTAATATGTTGTCTGGTGAGATGCCAAAAGAAATATCATCATCCCAGCTGAAAAATCTTAATCTCTCTGAGAACTACCTGAACGGTTCGATACCAGAAGATATTGGTAACTTGAAAAATATTGTGAAATTGGACATGTCACATAATTCTTTAAGTGGTTCAATTACAAATCAGCTGTTTCAGTTGCATCATTTGCGTCAGCTGTCGCTAAGTTCCAACTATTTGTCCAGTGTGATACCTGATGAAATGGACTTGTTTAGTTTGTATGATATGGATCTTTCACATAATCAATTGACTGGTTCTATACCAAAGGGATTTCGGTATTTACCTGGACTGCATGCTCTGGATTTGTCGTATAATCAGTTATCAGGTGACATTTCGCAAAGTATAGAACATCTCAGGCCTAGAAATACTTTAAGGCTTTGTTCTAACAAATTCTCAGGAAGAATTTCTGCTGAATTTGTGAAGTTAACATACGAAGAGAATTGCTTTGACAAATCCAATCTTTTTTCAACATCCAAAGGTTTATCCGTACCTTGCCTACGAAGCTGCTCCTCTGGTGATGAGGTTCGAAAATCTTCGAGACCAAAACACTTGATTATCATTATTCCTATTGTAGGAGTTGGTGTAGCTATACAATTAACATGGATCCTTTACATGGTCAGAAAGCATTGGCGGAAAACAAAGAAGCAGAACGTCAAAGATGACATGAAGTTCATTTCATTTCAAAAATTGAAGGTGACTACAGAAGACATTTTATGTAGCTTGAAAGACGAAAACATAATAGGAAATGGAGGATCAGGGAAGGTCTATCGAGTTGTGATCGATAAAACAGGCAATACTTATGCTGTTAAAAGCATAGGGCATGGAGAAAAATCAGGTGGAAGACACCAAAAGGAGTTCCTGGCAGAAGTTAGAACACTTGGTAGCATTCGACACAACAACATTGTCAAGCTCATGTGTTGCATCTCAAGTTTAGACAGAAAGCTTCTAGTCTATGAATACTTTGAGAAACAAAGCCTCGACAAATGGCTTCACGGAAGGAAAAGAGCAGCATCACCAGGTCAAAGTAGTACCCCGGCCCTGGATTGGCAAAAGAGACTATATATAGCCATTGGTGCAGCTCAAGGACTATGCTATATGCACCATCATTGCACTCGAGCCATCATTCATAGAGACATCAAGTCCAGCAATATCCTTCTGGACTCAGAATTCAATGCAAAAATAGCAGATTTTGGACTAGCAAAAATACTGTCCAGGCGGGATGATGATCCTGAGACAGCATCTGCTATTGCTGGAACTTTTGGTTACATTGCACCAGGTACATTACAGTTCAAACATCTATGAATATTCAATTTTTTAAAATCCAATTCTAACATATTAAGTTTTAATATTTGGTCCTGACAGAGTATGGCTCGACATTCAAAGTGAACGTAAAGACTGATATCTATAGCTATGGAGTGGTGCTATTAGAATTGACAACAGGGAGAGAACCCATTCTCAGGGATGAGCAAATGAATCTAGCACAATGGGCGCTACAGCGTTACAGAGAGGGGAATTCCATTCTCGAGGCACTGGATAAAGAAGTGATGGAAGCAAGTAATTTGGAACAAATGAGAAGTGTTTTTAAACTAGGAGTGATGTGTACAGGAGCATCACCATCTGGTAGGCCATCAATGAAGGAGGTTTGCTATGTTCTCCAAAGCTGCAGAGAGTCTAATATTTGAGAGAAACAAACATAATCGTAAATAGAGATGATTAGAGTCTTTGATGATTTATGCAAATAGTATCTATTCATTTGTCAGGTACTTGGTTTGAAGATTATTAAAAACTTCACGGTTCCTTGTGACTAATCCTATTTCGAGATTATAATCTACATGATTTCTCCTCGATTTTTTACATTAAATCTCTGTATGACTCTCATTTTTTTCTGTTAGCAAAGCATGTCTTCTACTTGTTTGCATCAGTAGTAATTACATATGAATAGCATGCCTTACATTGTAAAAAGTTACAAAAAATGCAAACAAAATATACATGAAACGTTATTTGAAAACTCTAAATGACTCTACATTACAAATTTTATTGAGTCACTTTCGCGTAAAAACACAGCAAACAAAGTCTAGATGGATTTAGATCATAAATTTTATTGAGTCCTTCTAATTGGGTGGTGAAAAGACCATAATGCCCTTCTAAAATCCGGATTGGACTTTCCTTATTTGAACAGCCCAACTTCCAATGGGCGTAAATCACTCATACGAACTCGGAATCGCGCAAACTCGGTGGCGTTGGAAAGATCATTCCAATATATTTTCTACGATATCTGGAAACACACCTAACTCATCCTGAGCTAGGAGTTATGGTCGTTTGAAGTTGACCAAAAACTCAAACTTAACTTAACTTGACCAATTTTCCAGATTATTATTATTTCCAAAAAATTACTCTTTTTAGTTCTTTCAATTTGCGAGATGTTACAATATTGCTGACATTTCAAAGGTTAAAGACTTTTGAGTACTAATTTTGAAATGAAGGATCTAGGGTCTCTCAACTATTTCTTGGGCCTTGAATGTCACGCCCCGAGCCTACACCTTGGACGGGACTGGCACTCGAGAACCATTATTGGCCCCAAGCGAACCCTTGACCTGGCTTAACTCTTAGCGAAAGACTTACTCAACATAGAATAACTCAAATGCAATCTCATCTGAACTATCTCAATAGATAATTTAGAATGTTTTAGAAATAGACATTCAACTAGCCAAAGTGGCAACTCAAGTCTTAACATGAACAACTGAAAATGAAAAGACTCATGAACTAATAATGCCTAACTATCTATGAAGCCTCAGTTATAGTTACATATGAATAGTATGCCTTACATTGTAAAAAGTTATAAAAAAATTGCAAACAACATATACATGAAAATTTATTTGAAAACTCTAAATGACTCTACATTACCAATTTTATTGAGTCACTTTCGCGTAACAAAGTCTAGATGGATTTAGATCATAAATTTTATTGAGTCACTCGTGCGTAAAAACATACATCATAATCATGACCATTTCAAGTCATGTCTTCCAAGGAATTTAGTTATGCATCTTGTTATCGGAGCACATACAGTTTTGAGAGCCAAAATCATCTGCTAGGCAAGGAGGAAGAGCTTTTGCATCTTGGTACCACTTATAATTCCTCACTTGCATTAGATCTTTGAAGAAACTATCTATAATTTCTCTTGTAATACCTGGCATAACCACAACATGTGCCATGCCTCTTAAGTAACACAAGTTCCAACGACGAATGAATTTATGGTCACAAAGTCGTTCAAAAACAACAGTAGTCCTAAACTCATTGAGCATAGCACTAATTCCTGCTTCAAGAAGTCGATCTTTCAAATATCGAGCATTTTGAATGCATATTTTGGAATCTTGTTGCAGTCTAGCATGTCCTTTCGTGCTTAAACAGTACCATAAGAATATTGGTGTTAAGCCATTTCGACTACCAGAAATTGTAGCATCCGTAGAATTAATTAATATACTCAATTTTTGAGAGACTGCTAACATAACTTTTCCTTGTTATCTGAATGCCACAAGGCATTGGACATCCCAAGAATTTGTGGCCTGAAATTGAAATACTACCAATTGGTTTCTTGAAAGTAACTTTTTTTGCCTATTGTCAAATACCATAAAAAAACTATGTCATTTTTCTATTTGTAACTTTGATAGAAAATCGTTGAAGGAAAATTGAATAAAACTAGACTTACATGTTTGATAAAGGGGAGAATTAGCCCACATAAGGCTGCATCGCAATGGACGTAATATCTATCATTGGAATATCCACAATTTTCAAGTGTTTGTATGACGAAATCGAGGTCATCAATAGCTCCTTTGAAGGTTGTTCCTATAAACACATAGAAGTTAAAAGTGATATACTACTTTACAAAAGTGATGTTATAAGATCTAAAGAATATATAAATATATTTACCAATATTGATATTGATGATAGCTGGTTTGTTCTTGTTGACAAGTAATTTTGATCTCAAATCTTCATAATCAATCTCTCCATTAACTAAAGTGTATATAGTTTCTAATTCCATTCGATACAATCTTGCTGCTTTGAAAATTGAGTAATTTGATTCTTTTGATGCATATAATATCCCACTAGGAAGTAGCTCTCTTCTGCACAATTCACAAATATATATTGTTCAAAAGCATAGTGAAAGTGATGAAACACTTACATCATTTAAATATGGGAAAAACTCAAATATGTCATTGAACTTTGAGAAAAGACTCATTTATGCCATCCGTTAAAAGTTTGACTCGTCTATGTCATTTCTAATAGAAAAGGTTCATCTATGTTATTATTTGTTAACTGAAATGGCATAGATGAGTCAAACTTTAAGCGGATGGCATAGATGAACCTTTTCTCAAAGTTCGATGACATATTTGAGACATTTCCTTTAAACTCGTAGCTCAAAAACTATATCCGCCTCTGAAAAAATAAAACCTACCCAACCAAAAGGCAATGGAGATTGCCCTCAGTGCCACCACTAGTAATGTATCCCCAATATTCATCCTTTTCTATTTCCCAGAGTTGTGCAAACCAATCTAAAACAGCCACTTCAAAATCTTTTGAATGAAAATCCACAGGGCTTTGAGTGAAGGGATCTCCACAATTGTTCAAGGAATATTGCAAAAGTGAATCCACAGGGCTTTGAGTGAAGGGATCTCCACAATTGTTCAAGGAATATTGCAAAAGTGGTGCTAAAATAGCATGATGCTCATAATGCATGTTAGTTGGATAACCTGTAAATTAAATAACCAAAGATATTATGGATAAAATCGTAAAACATTATTTGACACAATCAAAAATACTTATAAGTTGTAACATAAGTTAGGGATGATCACTAATGTATAACTTTTGACTAATTTTGGCTTATAAATACTTTTATGTTTATTACACACGTAAGTAAATCAAAAGGCATTTATTTATTAGCTTAGCCAAATACCATCGTATATAAAATTGAGATTAAATTACCTCACTAATGTTTGTATAATTTTGTTGAGTAAAAAGTAACTATGTTTGTATGGAAAGACTATATATATATATATGCTTAATTACAGGGGCGAATCTAAGGGTACGGGTGGGGTGCCACGGCACCCAGTGATTTCGAAAGAATCTTTGTATATATATATATGTATATATATATATATGTGTATATATATATATATGTATATATGTATCAGAAATTAATATATATTAACTTTGCCACCCACTAAACAAAGTTATGAACGGTTCAAGTGGCGAAGGGCATGATATGCCATACTCACAATGTGAGTTCGAATCTAGCTGCTAGCATTACTTTTTTGTGCCCGCAAACCGATCCAGCTGAAGGGGAAGGAGCGAAGTTACCTGCATCACTCCGATGTTTCCAGTGGAGCGGAGCCTGGAGCAGCTTTCGCTGCGGCGAATCTCCGACATTTACCAGGAAAAGCCCGAGCAGTGAAGCTTTTTTTTTTTTTTATTAATCTGTGAAGGCTTTAGTTTTTTTTCTTCCATTCATTCTTATTTTTTACTATATTTTATTAATTCAAATTGACTCCTTTTCACCGTAGTTAGTTCTTAATTTTTTTAACTTTCACTAATTATTGATAAATATTATTAAGAATGTATTTAAATAGTAGTTTTTAAAAAATATAAGTTTTAAAAATGATGAATATTATTACTAGAGTTCTTTCAATTTAAAGGTTCTTTCAATCTTCACCGACATTCTTGCTAAGTAAGATGACTAGGTTGAAACTACAATTTTACAATTTTATTCACTCTACTATATATCTGCAACAACACATAAAGTAAATGGAATATGAATATATTCAGTTAACACTATAAGATGGTTTATACAAGCTCAAATTTTAATGTGAAAAAAATTCTTTTTTCCTCAAAGTCTAAGTGAATAAGGCCTTTAATTCCTAAAAAAAAATTGAATTATTTAGTTATCTCTAATCACAGAATATCTAAAAGAAAATATTACTAACATGCATGTTTGATCGATTTGTTTATAAAAATTAAAAATGATAATAACCCGAATTGTAATCCAAAATTAAAACAACTGACCCGTTTATCTAACTTGAACGATGTGACACCTAGGACCTTCAAATCCTAGATCCGTCTCTGCTTAATTACCTATATGATACTTTTTCCGCTTGGACAATGTCTCCAAATATTGAGTCAAAATCATGTCTAGTTCTTGAAACGTTTCCTATTTAATATCAGGTTCCACCACACTCTTGGCGAGGACGGTGCACCGATTTTACCTTTTGTTGGAACTACCATTAAATCAAACTCCTATGTCATAAGAATAAAAATAAAAAAAAGATTCAATCAAAGATATGTTTCATGCATGATTTAAAATGATCAATGAATTAATCATGAGTATATGGTTGAAACTTGAGATAGACGTATAATTAAAGAAAATATTAGAAAGATTGATACCCTTTGAATTCCCATTCTTAGAGATGAAAGTTTTGTGCATCTTACTATCTTTGGCTCCCCCAATTTATAACAAATGAATTAAGTTAGCTTTGCCTTCTTAACTTTTGTTTGCTGAATCTTGAATTTAATTAACACATGTCAAAGTTGGTCCATCCGTTTGAGTGTTTCACAAGTGGGTCCGCGTTTGTCCATATTTAAGTCAAAATAGTTTTAAGATAATTGATAGTGTTTGGATTAACAAATTATTTATTTTTATTTTTAAGCCAAAATAAATATACGTACTCATGCAATGGACGAATATTGAACATAACTTTAGACTGTTTATCTTTGTTTTATATTACATGTTTTCTTACTCATTAGTAATTTTGTTCGTACATGTTATATACTGTTTTAAAAAAACATTAGTTACTAAATTTTATTTTTATTTTTTATAAATTTTGGTAAGATAAAGGATGTAAAATTTTGATGTATGCACATATAGTTTTTAATTCTATAAATTGAATAAATTACTTTTATAACTATTTGTTTTGTTAGCTCCAACACTCTTTGTCAACTAGTTTGAAAGCTTAAAGCCAAACTTTACGGAGAGAGAGCTTTTTTTTTTTAGTTAATATATATAAATTGAATAATTATAATATAGTGTGATTCTACAAATGATGTTTGCATAGGTATGATATACACGGATATTATAAAGTAAGAATGTAAACAATACAACATTTCAATGAAAAATATATAAAATAAAGTTAGAATAATAAAATCTGACTTGAAAAATTTATATAATGATAATAAAACAGCGTTGATTGATTTTAGTGCTTGAAATTTGAAGAAGATACCGAAAAATAAATTTGATCTTTTTATAAATACACAATATATTTTGCATAATGTAGAAGGTTTGACCATTTGAGAGACTTAAGAATATTCAATAATGAGAAAAAAAAATCATAAAGGAGAGTAAAAATAAATAAATATCAAAATAATAATGTTGGTTCATGATGGTTGTTAGAATATAAAAAAAGGCAACAAAATAGATAGTCACATAAAAAACGATGCAACTGTTAAAATTTGGTAATTATTGTACGAACAATCTAAATAAGGTAGATTATATATTTACATGTTCTAATTATGGTAAAGTATATATTTAGACATTCAAGGTATTTTATTTCCTTTTGCTTCTTAACTTTTTGTGTACAAATAGGGTTGTAGTCTCTTGTATTCAAGCGTGATTATAATTATCAATTCTCCAGATTTTCTTGTGTTTTCTATAATAGAATCAAATAGGACTTTAAATAGAATCACATTTTTAAAGTCCTATTTGATTCCATTCAATCATGCTTAATTAGTGGAGATGTATATAATGGGCAAGCTTATGGTTCTTTGTGCATACATGTGAATTTTCTTTCTGAGTGTGAGTTGTTCTTTGATGCTAAGTCCTTAATTTATATTCAATCTTTTGAATTGAGTGTGTGGACTATTTCTTCTTGTGAGGGCACTTGTTTCATGATAGATATGTGATTTTGTTAGCTTTCTTTGATGAGAATAGCTGAGCACGCTTAAATTTGATTAGTTTATAGTCCTTCCTTGAGGTTAGGAGGTTTGAGGTCTGTTGTTTAGTTGAATATATTGCATAGATCGAGAAGTGTACTTGATGTTTTGAAATTTGTATATGGCCTAACTATTTGTATCAATGATTTTTTAGATGACCTTTAATGCTTGCTCGAAGATGAGCAAAAGTTTAAGTATGCGTATTGATGCGAGGTCAAAAATGTATATTTTAAATTATTATTTGGCTCACATTTATTATTTGTATTTGTCCTTTTTGAGCATGAATTTTATAGATTGTGCTTAATAGTATATTTTATTTGTAGGATTAAATTGGTGGAAAAATGAAAAAGTTTGGAGCTAAAACGAATTAAAGATGAAAGGTTGAAAAGGAAAATCAAGCAGACAACTTAATGGATGAAATTGAATATAATAATATATATATAATATACATGAAGTGTAGTTGAAGAATGACAAATTGCGAATTGTAAGCTGGCCACGTGCCACGAATTGCAATTGTGTTGAACCGATGGATAGAGAAAAGATTCACGCTGAATTTAATTCTGTTTGGTTTTGAATTCCCAATTTATTTTGTATTCAATTATTTTATTTAGGATTTTAAATATTTATAAATAGTCTATAAGAATAATTATTTGGGACAGACAGAATATACTTGGATATACTTTTTAGGGTTTTTTTTTTCTTAGACATTAGAAGCTAAAGATCCTTGTTCTGGGGTTGCGACTACGAATGATTGTTTAGTATTTAATTTTATTGATTGAAGATTGATTATCGCATAAATTATTCTTTTGTTCTTATTTTAGTATTTTGTGATTGGCTACCATTGAAATAAATTCATTGTCCAAATTGAACTCGGGAGAGGAATAATAGGATAGAATGTGGGACAAACGAAGCATGATCTTCTCTACCATTTAGGGTTGATTTATATCTAGGATAGGGATATACCTAAAGACTTTGCTTGGTTACTAAACAAGATGAAAACTTAATGCTGTGCAATTAGTTCAGTTTATCCCCGCTCAATGATGTAGTTAGACTGTCAATTGTGGTAGGCGATTAGAGGTCAGAGACCATGATCATACATTCAACCTTGTAAAATAACGATTTGATAACTAATTGAAGTCCATAGAAAAAGATATTATTGTATGAATTCTTAGTAAGCTACAACTCTGGAATTTCCCCAATCATAGAAAGGTAATATTATTATTTAATTATTGCATTCTTTTATTTACAAATCAAATTCTTTTAGTATGCTTAAATAAATTAGAATTTATATAATTTAGTATGAATAGTTAATCAACAAGTACTTTGGGTTCGATAATCCGGCTCTTTAGGGCCACTATATTACTGGTGCGACCACGTACACTTATGTGTGCATTTGGAAGCAACACGTTTCATTGTTGATATATGTCCAAACTAATTTTGTGGACCATGATGCCATTGTTGATACTTGTCCAAACCAATTTTGTGGACTGTTTCATTGTTGATACTTGTCCAAACCAACTATGTGGACCGTTTCATTGTTGATTCTTGTCCACACTAATTTTGTGGACAATTTCATTGTTGATACTTGTCCAAATCAACTTTGTGGACCGTTTCATTGTTGAATCTTGTCCACACTAATTTTGTGGACAATTTCATTGTTTATACTTGTCCAAACCAACTTTGTGGCTCTTTCATTGTTGATACTTATCAAACCAATTTTGTGGACCGTTTCATTGTTAATATTGTATATTTGGTACTCATACACTTCAAAATGACATCATTTTAAATTTAGGCATTTCAGTTGTTTCATTGTTGATACTTATCAAACCAATTTTGTGGACCGTTTCATTGTTAATATTGTATATTTGGTACTAATACACTTCAAAATGACATCATTTTAAATTTAGGCGTTTCATTGTTAAAATAGTATTTTTATTAGATCGTCATACCGTTCAAAATGACAATTTTTTAAATTTAGGTCGTCATATCTTTCAAAGTGACATCTTTTAAAATATATATTTTTTTGTCTCATATAAAATGATGCTTTTTTAAAATTGGATTGTCATGTCATTCAAAATGACACTTTTTAATTTTTTATTCCATTCAAATTGACATTTTTTATATTTTCATGATGTTATTATGTTCAAAATGTCTCATTGGTTCATCTACTTGTTCATTGTTTATATTAGGCCATCTTTGCATAATTTATGTTGCATTTATGTTACATTTGTTACTAACATAGTTATTGCAGATTTTGTGGTATATTCAAATTGGATCGTCCGTCTTTCAAAGAGACACATTGGGTTGTCACCTTATTCAAAGTAACATGATATATTCAAATCGGGTTGTCACCTCTTTAAAATTCTTTTAAATTTTTTTTTTTTTTGAGTCACCGCGACATTGCGACTTTTAAAAGATGTAAATAGTACTTTGATTCCGCATGTTTTAATCACATGACGTATTCTTTCAACATTTTCTCTGACCTTGATACTCTTCCTAGACCACATCCATTCATACTGCAATGGATCTAATATAAATGTTAGTCATAAAGGATCAATTTCTTCATCAAATCTCTCGTTGCATGATGTTGTCCTTATTTCAAGTTTAAATTTTAATCTTATCTCTGTTGGACAATTATGTGATGTGGGATATGATGTAAACTTTTCTTCTCGTGGTTGTCGAGTTCAGGACTTTCATACGGGACAAATCATTGGGAAAGGCCGTAAAGTTGGGCGTATGTTTGAACTAACCAGTCTTCACATTCCCAAATCAGCTCCTATGTCTCGATTATGTGTTGTTTCCTCTAGTCTTCCTTTGTCGTTATGGCATCAATGTTTTTGTCATTGTTCTTTGAGTAAACATCGTCCTTTAGTTTCTAGTGGTTTGTTAGGTCACGTTAATGAGAAAAGTTTGGATTGTGTTGCATGTAAACATGCCAAACAACCTGCTTTACCTTTTAATAATAATCCTTCTATTTTAAAGTTTTCTTTTGATTTAATCCATTATGATGTTTGGGGACCTTCGCATGTACCAAGCATGATTGGATCACGATACTTTGTCATTTTTATCGATGATTTTTCCCGATTCACATGGATATATCTTATGAAAATTCATTCAGAATTACCTCAAATTTATTTTAATTTCTTCCAATATGGTTAAAACTCAATTTAGTAAAATTATCAAAAACTTGGCGTGACAATGCTATGGAATATCGTGATTCTAAGCTTTTGAATTTCTTGTCTGAATATAGTACACTTTTTGAATTCTCTTGCCCCGGTACCTTCCAACAAAATGGATGAGCAGAACGTAAGCATAGACATACCCTTGATTTTGTTCGGGCCTTAGCACTTTTGGGGTGAAGCAACTCTTACTGCATTATTTACAATCAATAGACTCCCATCTTCTTGTTCTTGGAGACATGTCTCCTCATGAAATATTTTACAAGGCAGCTCCAGACTACACATTACTTAAGGTATTTTGTTCTGCTTATTTTTCTTCTTCTTCAACCACATGAATACACAAAATTAGAACCTCGTGCTCGAGTTTTTTTCTTTTTAGGATATGGGATAGAGCATAACAATTATTGTTGTTGGGATCATGTGTCAAATCGTATTCGTATTTCTCGACATGTTGTCTTTTGGGAACATATTAAATTTTCCTCACCGTCAAAGTTTGAACATATTCCATCAAGCGAAGTGTCATTCTTTTCTAATCCTTCGGTTGAACTTTTTCAAAGTGATCTTAATGCAGGTGCATCTAGTGAGTGAGACATTGCACTCCACGGCTCAACCATTCCCTTTGATGTAGGCCCATCTGATGGTCTAATTCATGAAAATAGTACTATATCCCGTTATCATGATCAATATCCAATTGATAGTTTCACACTTGATATGAATGTTGATACCGAGGTACCATCATTTTCTCTTCTTCCTGATAACACTTCATCTACACGTCCAAAAAGAGAAAAAAAGCCTCCTGATTATCTTCGTGATTATCAGTGTTATTGTACCATGCTTAATTGACATGAGTCTAGTACATAGAAAGAGGAATCCAATGATCCTTGTTGGCACCAAGCTATGAAAGAAGAGTTGTTGGCCTTTGAAAAAACTCATACCTTGGACTTATAAAACTTTTGTTGGTTGCAAATGGATCTACAAGATCAAGACACGGTCGGATGGTTCTGTTGAAAGATACAAGGCTCGATTGGTTGCTCAAGGATTTATAATATCTCGCAAATTTAAGTAACTAGGAAAGAGTTCATAATTGGAAATAGTCGTTTTTGGAAAGAATGAAAATCTGGAAATTTTGTTAAGTTAGAATAAGTTGAGTTTTGGTCAACTTCAAACGTCCATAACTCCTAGCTCAGGATGAGTTAGGTTTACTTCCAGATGTGGTAGGAAAGCTCTTGGAATAATCTTTCCAATGCCGCCAAGTTTGCGCGATGCCGAGTTTGTATGAGTGAGATATACCCTTTGAAAGTTGGGTTGTTTAGATAAGAAAAGTCTAAACCGAATTTTGGAAGGGTATTTTAGTCTTTTCCTTGACCAATTGTTTTATTTCATTTTTGGTAATTAAGTTATGGTCTAATCAGAATTAGACCAGGTTAGAAAAGTTGAAGTTCACGCTAGGATTTGGAGAAAAGAGAAAAGAGGAGAAATGAGAAGAAAAGTTCAAAGTTCGTCGATTTCTTGGAGATTTTCTTGTGGATTTCGCTAAGGATTTAATCCTACAAGGTATGTGAGGCTTTCATAATGTTGGGTTCATTCACCCACGTGTCAAGCATGTTTATTTCGGCGTGAATTCACCCTAAATGAGTTTGAAAGTTGATGTTCTTGATATCTATTCTTGAATTTGATATTGTTCTTGACTTGGGCTGAAATTGAGAAGTTTCTGAGATCATTACGTCAAATTATTGAGTTGGTTGGAGTTAGGTTCTTAGGTACATTTGTTGGGTATCTTTATCTAAAAAGAATTTGGGAAAAAGAACCGAGTTTGGGTGAATTGGGGCTGAAAAACGAAGAAGAAAATTAGTCGGGCAAATCTGGGCACTAGCTCTACGTCGCAGACTTGCTCCCTAGATTTGGGAAAAATCATTTCTCATCGCGTCGCGGTCACGAGCCGTTCTGCTTCAAAATGTATTTTTGCGACCAAAATTTAAATACTTCTCCGCGTCGCGGACTCACCCTCAGGCAGTGAATTTTTTTATCTTTTCTCATGTTTAGCTATCTAAAAACACTCCTAAACATCATGAGATATTTCCTATCACAAATCACAATCCTTGAATCCATAATTCAATTCAAGGAAAGTTAAGAGTAAGTTTAGAAGTTAAGAAGCAAGTCAAGACAAGTTCATTAAAGTTTTTCAAAAGTCTTTCACAAACGTTTTTAACTTTATTCTAAGACTTAATTCCCAAGAGTTTAAAATGTTTCCACATTTGAACAAGAAAGGGAACGTTGATTCCAAAAGAGCTTTTAAGCTAAATTTTGAGTAATTATCTCAAACCAAAAGAAAGAAGTTTGTTTTAAAAACATATGAGCTAAGTATATTTTGGGAGTAGTATTGAGCACCGATATGGGGATGCGAGTTTATATTAACTCAAGTCTCCATAAACCATGTAGCCATCATGGGTAGTAAATGATCATACTTTTTAGATGACTCCTTAAGATGCTTTTAGCATAAACTAGTGGATCTACTCAGTTAAGCTTTCTATATGACGGTAAAGTATAGGACAGTTCTGGCAGCATGGGCAAGACGTTGTATCACCACTTAGGCTCATAGTAGTGGTTGTCGGTTAGAGAATCTCCCACAGAAACTGTATTACTTTATTATATGAGTAAAGTTGAGTTTGTTATTGCATTTTATTTAACGAACTAAGTTGTTTTCCACTGTTTTACAAGCTTTCTATATATTGCATATGTTTATTGCTTTATATTGAGTTAAGTTATTCAGGAGTTGAGTAAAACCAATGTAAGTGTTTCTTTCAAATTCTTTTCAAGCCTATGTTGTCTTTAGCATTCCAACTCGCATACTCGTACATTCAATGTACTGATGCCAGGTTGCCTGCATCTTCTTATGATGCAGATGCAGGTAACCAGGATCATCACCCAGTGCCTTGTTAATCCAGTTGAGCACTCAGAGTCAGTTGGTGAGCCTCCTTGCATTCCGGAGGACTCCTTTTACTTTGTTTTCAATATTTTATTGTTAGGATGATCGGGGGTCTTTTCCCGACATCCTCTTTGTTTTAGAGGCTTCATAGACAGTGAGACAGTTAGTAGTTTAGTTGTCTTTACATTACCATTTCATATGTTAAAACTTGAGTTGCCATTTTGGCCAAGTTGAATGTTGACTTTTAAACATTCTAAGTTATTTTATTTAACAGTTGAGTAAAGATCCATTGAATCATTATATTTATGCTTTTAAGTCTTCCACTGAGTAAGTAAGTCAGGCCAAGGGTTTGCTTGGGGCCAGCAATGGTTCTCGAGTGCCAGTCACGTCCGGGGTGTAGGCTCGGGAAGTGAAAGGATTCAACTGTTACCCCTCCTGCCTATACCCTGGGCGGGACTGGCACTCGAAGACCATTGCTGGCCCCAAGCGAACCCTTGTTCTGGCTAACTTAACTCAACAAAAGACAATATTCATATCTATAATGATCAATGAACTTAACTGAACTGAATAATAAAATAACTGAGAATGTTTTAAAGATTAAACATTCAACTTAGCCAAAAGTGGCAACACAAGTCTTTAACATAAGAATGATAATGCAAAGACTACTGAACTACTAACTGTCTATGAAGCCTCTAAAACAAAGAGGGATGTCGGGACAGGACCCCCGATCATCCTAACATATGTAAGACTATAAAGCAAATAAAGGAGTCCTCCGAAATGCAAGGAGGCTCACCAATAAAATCTGAATGCTCAAGCTAGATCAATGAGGCGCTGGATGCTGATTCTGGTTACCCGCGTCTACATAATAATAAGATGCAGGCCAACTGGCATCATTACATTGAATGTACGAGTATGTGAGTTGGAATTCTAACAAACATAGGCTCAAAAGAGATTATGAAAGAAACACCTACCTAGATCTTCTCAGCTCATGGATACTCAACTCAATATAAATCAATAAAACACATGCGATATATATATATATAAAGCTTATAAAATAACTGAAAACAATCTTAGTTCATTAAAGATAAAACAATAACAAACTTAACTATACTTATTTAGAAAGTAATATAACTTCTGTGGGAGATTCTCTAACTGACAACCACCACTATGAGCCTAAGTGATGGTACAACGTTTTATCTCACATTGCCAAGGACCGTCCTATACCTTGCTATCAGTATAGAACCTGAACTACTAAGTGGATCCACTAGTCTATGCTAAAAAGCACTAAAAAATTATCTAAAAAGTATGATCCTTTTTCTGCCCTTGATGGCTACATGGTTTATGGGGGCTTGAGTTAATATGAACTCGCGTTCCAATATTGGTGCTCAATACTACTCCCAAAATATACTAAGCTCGTATGTTTTTAAAACAACTTCTTCTATGGTTTGAGGTAATTGCTCAAACTTAGCCTAAAAATCTCTCTTGGAATTAATGTTCCCTTTTGCTGTTCAAAACTCTTGTGGAAATCTCATTTTCCTCTCATCTTAAATGTGAAAACATTTACTCTCGGAAATACTTAGTTCCCATATATCATTTTAATGAAAATAAACTTTGCTCTTACTCTTTACTCAACTTCAAAACTTAAGTCTTAAAACATAGTTAAAATGTTTGTAAAAGACTTATGAAAACTTGAAATGAACTTCTCTTACTTGACTGTTAACTTCTCTTGACTTTGATCTTAACTGCTCTTGACTTGACTCTTAACTGATCCTTGAATTGAATTATGGATTCAAGGATTATGATTGGTGTTTGGAAAGATCTTATGTTGTTTAGGAATGATTTTAGATAGCTAAACATGAGTAAAGTTCACGAAATCACCGTCTTGGAACAAGTCCGCGACACGGAGATACTTTTAAATAAAAGGTCGCGAAATTAAATTTGAGATAGAGGAGTCCGTGTCCTAACCGCAACGTGGAGAAAATTTTTCACCCTGAAGGAACAGGTCCGCGACGCGGACCTGGAACCTGTTCCCACTTTTTCCTTCTTCGTTTTCCAGCCCCAATTAGCCTAAACTCGACTATTGTTCTCAAATTCATTTTAGATTCAAATACCCAGTATATGCACTCATGAAACTAACTCAAAACAACTCTAAAACTCAACGTAAAGATCTCAGAAACTCCTCAATTCAGCCCAATTCAAGAACGACATTCAAATTCAAGAATATCTATCAAAAACATCAACTTTCAAACTCTTTTAGGACGAATTTCGCTGATATAAGCATGCTTGGCACGTGGGTGAATGAACCCAATGCTATGAAAGGCTCACATACCTTGTAGGGTCAATTCCTTGGTGAATCTTGCTTTTCCTCTTCTCCTTTCTCTTGCATTCTTTCTCCAAAAGCCCTAACTCTATTTCTCAAAAGTGTAGACTGAACTAACTCAGTTTTGACCCCAACTATTTTATTAAAAATGGGTTTAATTAATTGGGTAAGGAAAATACCAAACTACCCTTCAAAAATCTGTATTGGGGATTTCTATATTCAAATAGCCCAACTTCCAAAGGGCAGAACTCATTCATATGAACTTGGAATCGCGTAAACTTAGTGGCGTTGGAAAGATCATTCCTAGAGCTTTCCAACCATATCTGGAACTACACCTAACTCATCCTGAGCTAGGAGTTATGGTCGTTTGAAGTTGACCAAAAAACTCACTTTAACTTAAAATTTTCTAGATTTCCTTATACTTTCCAAAAATAACTATTTCTAGATTTTAAACTTCCTTCTAGTTCTTTCTAGTTGCGAGATGTTACAATATCTCCCCCTTGGGAACATTCGTCCTCGAATGAGATTTACTTTTACTAAGCTAAGGGTGGTAACATCAAGTTCAAACATCCTAAAAGTAATTTCAAACAAAGAACATGCTCACTCATAATTTAGGTAGTAAGAAGAAAATTAGTACCTTGGTCTGTATTTTCTCCGGTTTCAAAGAGATGTGGATATCTCTTCTTCATATCCTCTTCAGCTTCCCAAGTAGCTTCTTCAACAAATTGGTTCCTCCAAATGACTTTGACTGACACAACCTCCTTTGTTCTCAACTTGCGAACCTGGCGATCTAGAATCTGAACCAGAATCTCCTCATAAGATAAGCTATCCTTGATCTCAATATTTTCAGTTGATATGATCAATGAAGGATCGCCCATGCACTTCTTTAACATGGAGATGTGAAACACCGGATGAACTACTGCTAATTCCTGTGGTAGCTCCAACTCATAAGCTACATTGCCAATCCTCTTGGCTATTCTTTAAGGTCCAATAAACTGGGGACTAAGCTTCCCCTTCTTACCAAACTTCATAACACCCTTCATGGGTGAAACTTTTAAATATACCCAATCATCTACCTCGAACTCTAAAGCCCTTCTCCTAACATCAGTGTAGGATTTATGACGACTCTGTGCCGTTTTCAACCTTTCTTGAATCACTTTCACCTTCTCCATAGCTTAATGAACTAAATCTGGTCCTATCAATCCTGCTTCACCAATTGCAAACCATCTAATAGGAGATCTGCATCTTCTCCCATAAAGAGTTTCATATGGAGCCATTTGGATGCTAGAGTGGTAACTATTGTTGTAAGTGAATTCAATAAGGGGCAGGTGATCATCCTAATTACCTTTGAAATCGATCACACAGGCCTTGAAAATATCTTCTAATGTCTGAATAGTGCGCTTTGCTTGTCCGTCAGCCTGAGGATGAAAGGCAGTACTTAAGTTCACCTTTGAACCCAAACCTTTCTGAAAAGAGAATTGTGCAGGAAATTATGCACCTCTATCTGAAATAATGGAGACTGGAACTCCATGAAGTCTTACCACCTCTTGAATATATAACTTGGCATAATCTTCTGCTGAATGGTAGTCTTTACCGATAAAAAATGGGCTAATTTTGTCATTCTGTTGACGATTACCCAAATAGAATCATGCTGTCTGCGAGACCTTGGCAAGCATGTGATGAAATCCATATTAATCATCTCCCACTTCCATTCCAGAAGTTCGATATTCTGCGTCAAACCACCGGGCCTTTGGTGCTCTACTTTAACTTGTTGGCAATTTGGACACTTAGCAACAAATTTTGGAATGCTCTTCTTCATACTATTCCACCTATACACTTCTTTCAAATCACATTACATCTTTGTGGAACCCGCATGAATGGAATATCTTGTGCTGTGAGATTCCTCCATGATCCTCTCTTTGAGTCCATCCACCATAGGTACACACAACCTACCTTGATATCTTAATACACCATCTCCCCCTTGTTCAAAAGCTAATACTTTTTGCTTATGAACATTTGCCTTCAATTCAAGAAAAATAGGGTCTTTTGGTCTTGCTTGCCTTTTACTTCTGACACTAATGTTGACTCAGCCCCATTCGTCACTACTATACCCCCTTCTTTGGAATCCATAAGTTTGACTCCCAGGCGTGCCAGTCTGTGCATATCTTTTGTTAACTCTCTCTTTTCTTCTTCAACATGGGCGATTGTACCCATAGACAACCTGCTTAACGCATCAGCAATGACATTAGCCTTACCTGGGTGGTAAAGAATATACATGTCATAATCCTTGAGTAATTCTAACCACCTCCTCTATCTGAGATTAAGGTCTTTCTGGGTGAACACATACTGAAGGCTCTTATGATCACTAAATATATCAACATGAACACCATACAAATAATGACGCCATATCTTCAAAGCGAATACTACAACAACCAATTCTAAGTCATGGGTTGGGTATTTCTTCTCATGAACCTTCAACTGTCTGGAGGCATAAGTTATAACTTTGCCATTTTGCATTAAAACACAACCCAAGACAACTCTAGATGCATCACAATACACCAAAAAACCTTGAGTACCATCAGGTAAAGCTAAAACTGGGGCAGTAGTCAACCTTTTCTTCAATTTTTAAAAGCTTTTCTTACAAGCTTCAGACCATTGAAACTTCACTGTTTTCTGAGTCAACTTCGTCAAAGGGGATAAAATGGATGAAAAACCCTCTACAAACATTCTATAATAGCCAGCCAAACCTAAGAAACTCCTAATATCAGTTGGAGATGTGGGCCTAGGCCAATTCTGCATTGCCTCAATTTTCTGAGTATCAACTCTAATTCTATCACCGAAAACTATGTGGCCTAAGAACGCCACAGACTCAAGCCAAAACTCACACTTATAGAACTTGGAATACAACTCTTTATCTTTTAAAGTCTGAAGAACTATTCTGAGAGAACTAACATGATCTTCCTCATTCCTTGAATAGATTTGTATGTCATCAATGAAGATGATAACAAACATATCTAAATAAGGTTTGAAGACTCTATTTATAAGATCCATGAACGCTGCTGGTGCATTGGTCAAATCAAAGGACATGACCAAAAACTCATAATGACCATATTTGGTTTTGAAAGCTGTCTTTGGAATATCACATTCCCTTACTCTTAATTGATGATAGCTTAATCTGAGGTCAATTTTCAAGAAACAAGAAGCACCCTTAAGCTGATCGAAAAGATCATCAATTCTCGAAAGAGGATACTTATTATTGATGGTAACCTTGTTCAACTGACGGTAATCTATACACATCCTAAGGGAACCATCTTTATTTCTCACAAACAAGATCGGAGCGCCCCAATGTGAGACACTTGGTCGAATGAAGCCCTTATCTAATAGATCCTTTAACTGTTCTTTCAACTCTGCTGGTGCCAATCTGTATAGCGGAATAGAGATAGGGTGAGTATCTGGAATGATGTCTATATAGAAGTCTATTTGTCTCTTAGGAGAGACTCCGGGGAGGTCATCAGGAAAGACTTCTGGAAATTCTTTTACTATAGTAACTGACTGAATGGGAAGTACCTCAACACTTGAGTCATTAACTCGGACTAAGTGATAGATACAACCCTTCGAAACTAAATTTCTCGCCTTAAGGTATGAAATGAAACAATCCTTAGGCACTGCTGAACTACTACTCCACTCTATGAGTGGCTCATTAGGAATCTGAAACTTGACAACTCGAATTGTACAATCTATTGATGCATAACAAGCATGAAGCCAGTCCATACCTAGAATGACATCGAAATCCACCATGTCTAACTCAACTAAATCAGCCATGGTGTCTTTGTGATTGATGGAAATAACACAATCACGATAAACTCGCTCAGCTAGAATAGACTCCCCAACATGTGTAGAAACACAGAAGAGTTCACAAAGTTTTTCAGGAATAACTTCAAACTTATTTGCAACATAAGGGGTTACAAAATATAAACTTGCTCCTGGGTCTAGCAAAGCATAAACATCAAAAGCAAATACATTGATCATACTAGTGACAACATCTGGAGAGTTCTCTTGCTCTTGGCGACTAGTGATTGCATAGAGGCGGTTTGTTCCTCCGCCAGTTTTGGAAGTAGTCCCTCTAGGTGCTGCCCTATCTGGTGGAGCAACTGATGAAGACTGGGCTCTATTGCCTGGATTTCCACTACCTTGCTTATTCTTAGGACACTCTTTCATGAAGTGTCCCTCTTGCCCACACTTGAAACAACCTGTCTGGCCATCACGACACTTACCTGAGTGGTTTCTACCACATAAAGGAGCCCAACTACCTCCTTGTGCCACACTACCTTGAGACTGTGCTAGTCTAGCTCTGAAGTTCTGTGAATTCTGGCCATTATACTCACCTTTGTTCTTAGGTGCAGGTCTAGCAGATGATGGTGTAGGCCCCTTTTGCTTCTAAAAGGATGAACGATTCACACTATCCTTATGCTACCCAGAATCATTTCCTGTCTTCGTTTTTTTATTCTTAAACTCATCTCTATCTCTAAGCTTCTCTTCCTCTACCTGCTGCACATAGACCATAAACCTCGAAATGTCTATGTCCCCAATAAGAATTGTTGCCCGTCCCTCTTTGCTTGATAGACGGCCCAACCCAGCAACGAACAAGCTCATTCTACTTCTCATGTCCTTAACCATCTCCGAAACATAACGGGATAGTTGGGTGAACTTCAACCCATATTTATGAACACTTAGAGAATCCTGCTTAAGTGTGATGAACTCACGTACCTTGGCCTCTTTCAGTTCTCGGGGAAAGAAACGCCCCAAGAAAGTTTCCTCAAAACAGGCCCAACTCGGAGGTGGTGCATCCTCATCTCTACCCCCTTTCCATTGATCAAACCAGGTCCTAACAACGTTCTTTATCTGGTATGCAGCTAGCTCAACTCTTTCAGTATCAGCAACATGCATCACGTCGAATACCTTTTTCAGTTCCTTAATGAAGTTCTCTGGATCTCAGTAGTGCTGGAACCAGTGAAACTTGGAGGATTCATCCTCAAGAACTCACGAATCCTTGAAGTATCTGCCTCTTCTTGTTGAGCCCTTCTTTGCTGCCCAACCTAGTTAGTCACAGCTTGGCTCAACATCCGGATAGCCTCACGGAACTCTGCATTGGTGACTTTACCTTAAGGTTGCACTTCAGGTGCATTGGGTAACTCTTGTTCCTTAACATTGCGTCTAGTAGGACGACCTCTGACAGCTCTTCGTGAAGGCATAATTATCTGAAAACACGCGCAAGCATGAATTAGAAGAAACTTTTTAGAGATTAAACTCTAACTCACGATAAAAGTGTTAAAGAAGTGAGATAATCTCCTAAGTGTTGCAGCCTCCTAATTATAGATGTGGCGCGCTTCACATTAATATCTAGGAATCTACAGACACGACTTCATAGACTCCCTAGGACTCTTGAACTCTGGGCTCTGATACCAAGTTTGTCACGTCCCGAGCCTACACCCTAGGCGGGACTGACACTCGAAGTCCATTGCTGGCCCCAAGCGAACCCTTGGCCTGGCTTACTTAACTCAGCGGAAGATAATATTCATATCTATAATGATCAATGAACTTAATTGAACTGAATAATAAAATAACTGAGAATGTTTTAAAGATTAAACATTCAACATAGCCAAAAGTGGCAACCCAAGTCTTTAACATAAGAATGATAATGCAAAGACTACTGATCTACTAACTGTCTATAAAGCCTCTAAAACAAAGAGGGATGTCGGGACAGGACCCCCGTTCATCCTAACATCTAAAAGACTATAAAGCAAATAAATGAGTCCTCCAAAATGCAAGAGGCTCACTAACAGACTCTGAATGCTCAAGCTGGATCAACGAGGCGCTAGATGCTGATCTTGGTTACTTGCAGCTACATCATAATAAGATGCAGGCCAACTAGCATCAGTACATTGAATGTACGAGTATGCGAATTGGAAATCTAACAAACATAGGCTCGAAAGAGATTATGAAAGAAACACCTACCTGGCTCTTCTCAACTCAGTATAAAGCAATAAAACGCATGTGATATATATATAAAGCTTATAAAACAACTGAAAACAATCTTAGCTCGTTAAAGATAAAGATATAACAAACTTAACTTTACTCATTTAGAAAGTAATATAACTTCTGTGGGAGATTCTCTAACCGACAACCATCACTATGAGCCTAAGTGATGGTACAACATTTTACCTCACGTTGCCAAGGACCGTCCTATACCTTGTCATCGGTATAGAACCCGAACTACTAAGTGGATCCACTAGTCTATGCTAAAAAGCACTAAGGAATCATCTAAAAAGTATGATCCTTTTTCTGCCCATAATGGCTACATGGTTTATGGGGGCTTGAGTTAATATGAACTTGTGTCCCCATACCGGTTGTAGCGACCCCTTTCCATTTACCGTATGCACATAAATTACAAGATATATACATCATTTTTCATTTATTTATTTATTTATTTTCTTTTCTCATGCAAGTAAGTAATGATAATAAATATTAACTACTTCCGAGTGCCCAACTAGTTGGGTTCGTGCTTATACGAACATTATAAACAAGTAGGACATGTAACATATTACAAAACTTGGGCTTACACACCCCCAAATAACCAATCACGTAGCCATAATTAGATTACAACCCATGCACATGATATGGTTAGCCTTCAAAATCTAATGCAAATATACATAGCATATATCACATATAAGTATCAAGATTTATACAAAATATATATGCCTATATGCAAATGTGATCTTCTTTAAGGTTCTCAAAATTTCCATCGCCCATGGCCATCTTCATCACTCTTCTTGATCAGCCCCTACGATAGAAACAACTATCGCTAAGCATAAAGCTTAGTGGTGTAAAAACTATAGGGACGAAATCCTCAATATTCATCAAGCCACCTTTTCCAAATCAATGAGCATCATACTTGAATATAATAAATAAATCAAGTAACAATAGATAACAAGTATCAAATTCGATATTCAAAGATACAAATGTCAAGAAGCTCATAGCACCCTTTTCCAAGAATTTCAATAGCAAAGCTCGCCCATTATATACTTCATGTCGTCACACTCGGCATAAGCAAGTATCAAGAAGGGTCGCTGCCCTGTATCAAAAAGGACCGAAGCCCTGTATCAAGAAGGACCGAAGCCCTGTATCAAGAAGGACCAAAGCCCTGTATCAAGAAGACCAAGAACCATATTAAAAATGGCTTTCTAGTTCGTACTTAAAATGGATAACTTCCATTCCTAAGACGAACTACAAATCCAAAGTCAAGATGGCAAATGATCTGAATCAAGAGGCCTGCCAATAGTGACAAAGCCGCAGCCACAAGAAGGACATAGTCCCAACAAGAGTGCCAAGTGATCAAACAATCCATACAAGTGGCGCATTACACAAGCATCATACCAACACGATCATGCAAAGTGACAAGAGGTAGCTGAGGTATCAAGATCAAATTTCATATGTACCAGCCTTTACAAGAGTGCAAGTACAAGTTGATACACAAACCTCAATACTTTAGCGTAGCAATAGTCCAATAACTTCGCAAGCTCAAACCGGAGACCAACCAACGTATCAAGTTCCTCAACTTGTTCACAAGTCTATACAACCTTAAAAATGCAATTAAATAACTTCTTTAATCCCTAATATCTCAATAATATCGAAATAAAATAGGATTATTATCATAAGAAAGCTCAGCCCACACAGACACAATTCTGTTCTCAAAACAGTGATTCTGGCCAGTTTAGTACCCCATGTTGCAACTTAAATTTGAATAGTAAAACAGCAAAAATAAATTTTATAACCTTCATGAAAGTTGTAGATACATCTCTTAATATTGCAACTCAACAAGAATCACTGAAAAATACATTTTCTAAAAAAAGATATCATCAAAACACTACCAGTGGTTCCTACCGAAATTCTAAACCCGAAATCTGGACAAAATTTGTCCTGTATTGCGTCCCAGTTTTCACATCCTTAACAGCTAAATCAGACTTTCACATAAACATAAGAGTTGTAAATATTTGAATCATCTTTCCAAAACATATTTATTCACCCAAAACGGAGTTATATATAATGAGATATTCTAAACGTAACACAACCTACTCAGCTACAACAACAGAGAAATCTGGACAGAATTTGTCCTGTGTTGCGTCCCAGTTTTCACATCCATAACAGCTAAATCAGACTTTCACATAAACATAATAGTTGTAGATACTTAAATCATCTTTCCAAAACATATTTATTCACCCAAAACGGATTTCCAGATCACAAGATATACGCAATTTACCAAACACTACCCAGCTCGAAACAGATTTCAGCAACTTACCAACAAGATAGTTTGTCTCTTTGATTCCAGCCAAAAGACCAAGGTTTTTCTTGTGATTATGATGAAGAAAGGGTTAATTAAAGTTATAATGTTCCAAGTCTTCAAAAGCCACGAAATTTCTCAAAGAGGAGTGAAATATATAGTCAACAAGTGATGTTTATCACTTGGACACCTGGCTGGCCAAGGTGCTGCCAACTATATTCTTTTATTTGCTGCTCAAAAATACATATATACATATTTATATGTATATGCCTTATCACCATTTAGTTACCCATAATTAGGATAGAATATTTTCTAGATACCCCAATACAAACCCTTAAATGACGATTACAATCTATGCTAAGCAAGTTAGCAATTTTCACAACTTTAAAGTTTCCCAAAATGAGAGTAAACCATATTGAGATAGTTTAACAACGGTAAATCAATATACACGTTCTTATTAACATCTAGGGGTGTTACACCGGTGCTCAATAATACTCCCAAAATATACTTAGCTCATAATTTTTTAAAACAACTTCTTCTCTGATTTGAGATAATTGCTCAAACTTAGCCTAAAAAGCTCTCTTGGAATTAATGTTCCCTTTTGTTGTTCAAAACTCTTGTGGAAATCTCAGTTTCCTCTCATCTTAAATGTGAAAATATTTACTCTTGGAAATACTTAGTTCCCATATATCATTTTAAAGAAAATGAACTTTGCTCTTACTCTTTACTCAGCTTCAAAACTTAAGTCTTAAAACAAAGTTAAAACATTTGTAAAAAACTTATGAAAACTTGAAATGAACTTCTCTTACTTGACTCTTGACTTCTCTAGACTTTGATCTTAACTGATCCTTGAATTGAATTATAGATTCAAGGATTATAATTGGTGTTTGGAAAGATCACATGTTGTTTAGGAATGATTTTAGATAGCTAAACATAAGTAAAGTTCACGAAATCACCGTCTTGGAACAAGTCCGCGACTCGGAGATGTTTCTAAATAAAATGTCGCAAAATTAAATTTGAGACAGTGGAGTTCGCGTCCTAACTGCGATGCGGAGCAACTTTTTCACCCTGAAGGAACAGGTACGCGACACGGTCGTGGACCTGGAACCTGTTCCTTGTCCGTCTTTTTCCTTCTTCGTTTTCCAGCCCCAATTAGCCTAAACTCGACTATTGTTCTCAAATTCATTTTAGATTCAGATACCCAATATATGTACTCAAGATCCTAGCTCAAAACAACTCTAAATTTCAAGGTAAAGATCTTAGAAACTCCTCAATTCAGCGCAATTCAAGAACGACATTCAAATTCAAGAATATCTATCAAGAACATCAACTTTCAAACTCTTTTAGGGTGAATTTCGCTGAAATAAACATGCTTGGCACGTGGGTGAACGAACCCAATGCTATGAAAGACTCACATACCTTGTAGGGTCAATTCCTTGGTAAATCCGCAACCATAATCGATCGTTCTTGGCGAATCTTTCTTTTCCTCTTCTCCTTTCTCTTGCATTCTTTCTCCAAAATCCCTAACTCTATTTCTCAAAAGTGTAAACTGAAATAACTCAGTTTTGACCCCAACTATTTTATTAAAAATGGGTTTAATTAATTGGGTAAGGAAAAGACCAAACCACCCTTCAAAAATCCGGATTGGGCATTTCCATATTCGAACAGCCCAACTTTCAAAGGGCAGAACTCACTCATACGAACTTGGAATCATGCAAACTTAGTGGCGTTGGAAAGATCATTCCTAGAGCTTTCCAACCATATCTGGAACTACACCTAATTCATCCTGAGTTAGGAGTTATGGTCGTTTGAAGTTGACCAAAACACTCACTTTAACTTACTTAAAATTTTCCAGATTTCCTTATACTTTCCAACAATAACTATTTCCAGATTTTAAACTTCCTTCTAGCTCTTTCTAGTTGCGAGATGTTACATCAGCCAAAAGTATGGACTTGATTATGAGGAAACCTTTTCTCCAATAGATGGTGTTACCTCTATCTATGCCCTTCTTTCTACTACAGCAGCTAAACGATGGGGACTTTCTCAAATGGATGTCAAAAATATTTTTCTTAATGAAGATTTCGAGGAGGAGGTTTATATAAAACCGCCACCAGGATACAATTGTCCTCCAAATAAAGAATGTCGCTTTCTCGTGCATTATATGATTTAAAACAAGCTTCACGAGTTTGGTATACAAAGTTTAGTTCAACATTGAGCAAATCGGGATTCTCTTTTAGCCCATATGATACAACTCTTTTTGTACACAAGACAACACAAGGTATTGTTCTTTTGATTCTTTATATGGATGATATGATTATTACTGGTGATGATATTGCTAACATTTCAAAGGTTAAAGACTTTTTGAGTACTAATTTTTAGATGAAGGATCTAGGGTCTCTCAACTACTTCTTGGGCCTTGAATGTCACGCCCCGAGCCTACATCCTGGGCGGTACTGGCACTCGAGAACCAGTGTTGGCCCTAAGCGAACCCTTGGCCCGACTTAACTCTTAGCGGAATTCTTACTCAACATAGAATAACTCAAATGCAATCTTAACTGAACTGTCTCAATAGATAACTTAGAATGTTTTAGAAATAGACATTCAACTAGACAAAGTGGCAACTCAAGTCTCAACATGAACAACTGAAAATGAAAAGACTCATTAACTAATAATGTTTAAGTATCTATGAAGCCTCAATTACAGTTATATATGAATAGTATGCCTTACATTGTAAAAAGTTGTAAAAAAGTGCAAACAACATATTCATGAAAATTTATTTGAAAACTCTAAATGACTCTACATTACAAATTTTATTGAGTCACTTTCGCTTAAAAACACAGCAAACAAAGTCTAGATGGAAAGATCATAAATTTTATTGAGTCACTCGTGCGTAAAAACATACTTCATAATAATGACCATTTCAAGTCATGTCTTCCAAGGAATTTAGTTATGCATCTTGTTATTGGAGCACATACAATTTTGAGAGCCAAAATCATCTGCTAGGCAAGGAGGAAGAGCTTTTGCATCTTGGTACCACTTATAATTCCTCACTTGCATTAGATCTTTGAAGAAACTATCTATAGTTTCTCTTGTAATACCTGGCATAACCACAATATGTGCCAAAAATACATATTGTAAATCATTATTTGCCTCACATTTATTATTTGTATTTGCCCTTTTTGAGCATGAATTTTATGGATTGTGCTTAATAGTATAATGTATTTGTAGGATTAAATTGGTGGAAAGATGAAGTTTGGAGCTAAAACGAACTAAAGATGAAAGATTGAAAAAAAAAATCAGGCAGACAACTTAATGGATGAAATTGAATATAATAATCTATAATATATATGAAGTGCAGTTGAAGAATGACAAATTGCGAATTGTAAGCTGGCCACGTGTCACAAATTGCAATTGTGTTGAAGCGATGCATAGAGCGAAGTGTCACATGGAATTTAATTTTGTTTGGTTTTGAATTCCTAATTTATTTTGTATTCAATAATTTTATTTAGGGTTTTAAATATTTATAAATAGTTCATAGGAATAATTATTTGGGACAGACAAAATATACTTGGAGATACTTTTTAGGGTTTTTTTTTTCCTTAGACATAAGAAGCTAAACACCCTTGTTCTAGGGCTGCGACTACAAATGATTGTTTATTATTTAATTTTATTGATTGAAGATTAATTATCTCATAAATTGTTATTTTATTCTTATTTTAGTATTTTGTGATTGGCCACCATTGAAATAAATTTATTGTCCAAATTGAACTCGGGAGAGGAATAATAGGATAGAACATGGGACAAAAGAAGCATGATCTTCTCTACAAATTAGGGTTGATTTATAGCTAGGATAGGGATATACCTAAAGACTTTGCTTAGTTACTAAACAAGATGAAAACTTAATGTTGTGCAATTGGTTCAGTTTATCCCCGTTCAACGATGTAGTTAGACTGTCAATTGTGGTAGGCGATTAGAGGTCGGAGACCATGATCATACATTCAACCTTGTAAATCAGCGATTTGATAACTAATTGAAGACCATAGAAGAATTCTAAGTAAGCTGCAACACTAGAATTTCCCCAATCATAGTAAGATAATCTTAGTATTTAATTCTTGCATTCTTTTATTTACAAATCAAATTCTTTTAGTATGCTTAAATAAATTAGAATTTATATAATTTAGTAAGAATAATTAATCAACAAGTCTTTGGGTTCGATAATCTGGCTCTTTTAGGGCCACTATATTACTTGTGCGACTACGTACACTTGCGTGTGCATTTGGAAGCAACAGGTTTCATTGTTGATATATGTCCATACTAACTTTGTGGACCATGTCATTGTTGATACCTGTCCAAACCAATTTTGTGGACCGTTTCATTGTTGATACTTGTCCAAACCAACTATGTGGGCTGTTTCATTGTTGATTCTTGTCCACACTAATTTTGTGGACAGTTTCATTGTTGATAATTGTCCAAGCTAACTTTGGGGACCGTTTCATTGTTGATTCTTGTCCACACTAATTTTGTGGATAGTTTCATTGTTGATACTTGTCCAAACCAACTTTGTGGTCGTTTCATTGTTGATACTTATCAAACCAATTTTGGGGACCGTTTCATTGTTAATATTGTATATTCGGTAGTCATACCCTTCAAAATGACATCATTTTAAATTTAGGCATTTCATTGTTAAAATATATTTTTTTTGGGTCATCGTACCGTTCAAAATGACATCTTTTTATATTTAGGTCGTCATACCTTTCAAAATGGCATCGTTTAAAATATATTTTTTGTCTCAAATAAAATGATGCTTTTTTAAAATTGGGTTGTCATGTCATTCAAAATGACACTCTTTAATTTTTTATTCCATTCAAATTGACATTTTTTATATTTTCATGATGTTATTATGTTCAAAATGTCTATTGGTTTATCAACTTGTTCATTGTTCATACGAGGCCATGTTTGCATAATTTATGTTGCATTTATGTTACATTTATTACTAACATTGTTATTGTAGATTTTGTGGTATACCATTCATGTAATATTCAAATTGAGTCGTCTGTCTTTCAAAGAGACACGTTGGATTGTCACCTTGTTCAAAGTGACATGTTATATTCAAATCAGGCCGTCCGCCTTTCAAAGACAAACTTGTGCCGTTCATCATATTATTGTTTTAATTTATTATTTGTATATATTTCATGTTTATTATACTTGTACAATGTGTTATCTTCTCCTCAATTTGAAATAAAAATATGAATTCATCTGGGACCCAGATTTGTGGATTTCGAAGGATGCTTATACCTTCTCCTCAGAATCACTTGAACCCTTACCTAGAATCTATTGATTTCGTAGACACATATTTATTTAATTCATTAATTATTTTTCTAGTTTTCCTAAAATTTGGTAGGGATTCCCTTTCCCCTTTAAAATTCTCTTAAATCTTTTTTTTTTGGAGTCAACGCGACGTTGCGCCTTTTAAAGGATGTCAATAGTACTTTGATTCCGCATGTTCTAATCACATGACGTATTCTTTCAACATTTTCTCTGACCTTGATACTCTTCCTAGACCACATCCATTCATACTGCTGATGGATCTAATATGAATGTTAGTCATAAAGGATCTATTTCTTCATCAGATCTCTCTTTGCATGATGTTGTCCTTATTCCTAGTTTAAATTTTAATCTTATCTCTGTTGGACAATTATGTGATGTGGGATATGATGTAAACTTTTCTTCTCATGGTTGTCGAGTTCAGGACTTTCATACGGGACAAATCATTGGGAAAGGCTGTAAAGTTGGGCGTATGTTTGAACTAACCAGTCTTCACATTCCCAAATCAGCTCCTATGTCTCGATTATGTGTTGTTTCCTCTAGTCTTCCTTTGTCGTTATGGCATCAATGTTTTTGTCATTGTTCTTTGAGTAAACATCGTCCTTTAGTTTCTAGTGGTTTGTTAGGTCACGTTAATGAGAAAAGTTTGGATTGTGTTGCATGTAAACATGCCAAACAACCTGCTTTACCTTTTAATAATAATCCTTCTATTTTAAAATTTTCTTTTGATTTAATCCATTATGATGTTTGGGGACCTTCGCATGTACCAAGCATGATTGGATCACGATACTTTGTCATTTTTATCGATGATTTTTCCTGATTCACATGGATATATCTTATGAAAATTCATTCAGAATTACCTCAAATTTATTTTAATTTCTTCCAATATGGTTAAAACTCAATTTAGTAAAATTATCAAAAACTTGGCGTGATTATGCTATGGAATATCATGATTCTAAGCTTTTGAATTTCTTGTCTGAATATAGTACACTTTTTGAATTCTCTTGCCCCGGTACCTTCCAACAAAATGGATGAGCAGAACGTAAGCATAGACATACCCTTGATTTTGTTCGGGCCTTAGCACTTTTGGGGTGAAGCAACTCTTACTGCATTATTTACAATCAATAGACTCCCATCTTCTTGTTCTTGGAGACATGTCTCCTCATGAACAATTTTACAAGGCAGCTCCAGACTACACATTACTTAAGGTATTTTGTTCTGCTTATTTTTCTTCTTCTTCAACCACATGAATACACAAAATTAGAACCTCGTTCTCGAGTTTTTTTCTTTTTAGGATATGGGATAGAACATAACAATTATTGTTGTTGGGATCATGTGTCAAATCGTATTCGTATTTCTCGACATGTTGTCTTTTGGGAACATATTAAATTTTCCTCACTGTCAAAGTTTGAACATATTCCATCAAGCGAAGTGTCATTCTTTTCTAATCCTTCGGTTGAACTTTTTCAAAGTGATCTTAATGCAGGTGCATCTAGTGAGTGAGACATTGCACTCCACGGCTCAACCATTCCCTTTGATGTAGGCCCATCTGATGGTCTAATTCATGAAAATAGTACTATATCCCGTTATCATGATCAATATCCAATTGATAGTTTTTCACACTTGATATGAATGTTGATACCGAGGTACCATCATTTTCTCTTCTTCCTGATAACACTTCATCTACACGTCCAAAAAGAGAAAAAAAGCCTCCTGATTATCTTCGTGATTATCAGTGTTATTGTACCATGCTTAATTGACATGAGTCTAGTACATAGAAAGAGGAATCCAATGATCCTTGTTGGCACCAAGCTATGAAAGAAGAGTTGTTGGCCTTTGAAAAAACTCATACCTTGGACTTATAAAACTTTTGTTGGTTGCAAATGGATCTACAAGATCAAGACACGGTCGGATGGTTCTGTTGAAAGATACAAGGCTCGATTGGTTGCTCAAGGATTTATAATATCTCGCAAATTTAAGTAACTAGGAAAGAGTTCATAATTGGAAATAGTCGTTTTTGGAAAGAATGAAAATCTGGAAATTTTGTTAAGTTAGAATAAGTTGAGTTTTGGTCAATTTCAAACGTCCATAACTCCTAGCTCAGGATGAGTTAGGTTTACTTCCAGATGTGGTAGGAAAGCTCTTGGAATAATCTTTCCAATGCCGCCAAGTTTGCGCGATGCCGAGTTTATATGAGTGAGATATACCCTTTGAAAGTTGGGCTGTTTAGATAAGAAAAGTCTAATCCGAATTTTGGAAGGGTATTTTAGTCTTTTCCTTGACCAATTGTTTTATTTCATTTTTGGTAATTCAGTTATGGTCTAACGAGAATTAGACCAGGTTAGAAAAGTTGAAGTTCACGCTAGCATTTGGAGAAAAGAGAAAAGAGGAGAAATGAGAAGAAAAGTTCAAAGTTCGTCGATTTCTTGGAGATTTTCTTGTGGATTTCGCTAAGGATTTAATCCTACAAGCTATGTGAGGCTTTCATAACGTTGGGTTCATTCACCCACGTGTCAAGCATGTTTATTTCGGCGTGAATTCACCCTAAATGAGTTTGAAAGTTGATGTTCTTGATATTTATTCTTGAATTTGATATTGTTCTTGAGTTGGGCTGAAATTGAGAAGTTTCTGAGATCATTACGTCAAATCATTACGTCCGATCCAGTTGAAGGGGAAGGAGCGAAGTTACCTGCATCACTCCGATGTTTCCAGTGGAGCGGAGCCTGGAGCAGCTTTCGCTGCGGCGAATCTCCGACATTTACAAGGAAATGCCCGAGCAGTGAAGCTTTTTTTTTTTTTTTTATTAATCTGTGAAGGCTTTAATTTTTTTTTCTTCCATTCATTCTTATTTTTTACTATATTTTATTAATTCAAATTGACTCCTTTTCACCGTAGTTAGTTCTTAATTTTTTTAACTTTCACTAATTATTGATAAATATTATTAAGAATGTATTTAAATAGTAGTTTTTAAAAAATATAAGTTTTAAAAATGATGAATATTATTACTAGAGTTCTTTCAATTTAAAGGTTCTTTCAATCTTCACCGACATTCTTGCTAAGTAAGATGACTAGGTTGAAACTACAATTTTATTCACTCTACTATATATCTGCAACAACACATAAAGTCAATGGAATATGAATAAATTCAGTTAACACTATAAGATGGTCTATACAAGCTCAAATTTTAATGTGAAAGAAATTCTTTTTTCCTCAAAGTCTAAGTGAATAAGGCCTTTAATTCCTAAAAAAAAAATTGAATTATTTAGTTATCTCTAATCACAGAATATCTAAAAGAAAATATTACTAACATGCATGTTTGATCGATTTGTTTATAAAAATTAAAAATGATAATAACCCGAATTGTAATCCAAAATTAAAACAACCGACCCGTTTATCTAACTTGAATGATGTGGCACCTAGGACCTTCAAATCCTAGATCCGCCTCTGCTTAATTACCTATATGATACTTTTTCCGCTTGGACAATGTCTCCAAATATTGAGTCAAAATCATGTCTAGTTCTTGAAACGTTTCCTCTTTAATATCAGGTTCCACCACACTGAGACACAAATTTTTTCTTGGCGAGGACGGTGCATCGATTTCACCTTTTGTTGGAACTACCATTAAATCAAACTCCTATGGCATAAGAATAAAAATAAAAAAAGATTCAATGAAAGATATGTTTCATGCATGATTTAAAATGATCAATGAATTAATCATGAGTATATGGTTGAAACTTGAGATAGACATATATAATTAAAGAAAATATTAGAAAAATTGATACCCTTTGAATTCCCATTCTTAGAGATGAAAATTTTGTGCATCTCACTATCTTTTAGCTCCTCCAATTTATAACAAATGAATTAAGTTGCACGAATATTAATGAACATAACTTTAGACTCTTTATCTTTGTTTTATATTACACATGTTTTCTTACACATTAATAATTTTGTTCGTGTTTTTGACTGTTTGAAAAAAAACATTAGTTACTAAATTTTATTTTTACTTTTTATAATTTTTGGTATGATAAAGGATGTAAAATTTTGATGTATGCACACATAGTTTTTAATTCTGTAATTGAATAAATTACTTTTATAACTATTTGTTGTGTTAGCTCCAACACTCTTTCAGGTCCATGTCAACAAGTTTGGAGGCTTAAAGTCAAACTTCATAAACCTTATTTTTTTGGTTAATATATATATATATATATATATATAAATTGAATAATTATAACATAGTGTAATCCTACAAATGAGGTCTGCAGAGGTATAATATATGCGGATATTATGAAGTAAGAATGTAAACAATACAATTTTCAATGAAAAATATATAAAATAAAGTTTAGAACAATAAAATTTGATTCAAAAAATTGAAAAGTTTATATAATGATAATAAAACAGTGTTGATCGATTTTAGTGCTTGAAATTTGAAGAAGATACCAAAAAATAATTTTGTTTTTTTATAAACACATAATATATTTTGCATAATGTAGAAGGTTTGACAGTTTGAGAAACTTCAGAATATTCAATAATGAGAAAAAAAAACCCGTAAAAGGAGAGTAAGAAAAATAAATATAAGAAGAGATAATAATGTTGGTTCATGATAATCGTTAGAATATAAAAGAGGCGACAAAATAGATAGTCACATAAGAAACAATGCTATATTAATTAAACACTATTTCATTTCTCAATTATTACGACAATTCCAATATTAAATGACGTAAAAAAAATTGTTAGATTTTCTATCCCAACATTTATTTTTCAGATTTATCAACTTAAGAATTTTTTAAAATAAATAAATTTCTTATTTATGAAGGTCATAAAGAAAGTGTCAACAAGTCTAAAACATATGTACTCATTATCATATACTTTAATAGTAACAATTAACAATTTTCTTAACTTAATTGTATATATGAAAATATTTGTGTTGTCACTCATCCTAAAAAGATTTATTATTTCATTATAATTGCCCGGGTTGTTTATTCAATATTCCGGTTATACTCCATTTACTAATTGTTTTAGTAATTTGATGTTATCATTCAATAATAGGACGAGTTTTATTTTGATAATGGGGATTTTGTTTGTCTCCATTTTCTTCAATTTCTTATTTTGGATGAGAGACAGATGTCATAGTTGAATTAATGATTGAAATTTATTAAATTAAAAATAAGTTTTAACCATAATTAAGATAATTAATTACGCTTATTGATTTCTTCATAAAATACTTTTTTAATCCAACAATTTTAGTTGTATATAGTATCTTTCTTAAATATATTTAAAACTTTTCTTACGTGCCTTTAGTAAAATAAATCGTACTTGCTTTTGATTTTTTTTTTTTTTTGCTACTATTTTTCATTCCAAATTATTTTTAGTCTAATTTGAATGCCTTGGAAAAGAATTGTGATGTTTAAAGAGAAGAAAATTTTGAATCCTCCCACTTTTTAAAAAATATATTACTAAAAATTTAGAATTTTACAATTGAAAAAAATCAACGGGAAAGATCCATGATAAAATATTAAACTAACATTACAAACAAACAATTTCCTCTGTCCCAATTTATGTGACATTTTTTATTTTCAAGAGTCAAATATTTTACATTTTGACTGAGAATTTGGGCATGCAATCTTCAATTTTTTTGAAATTAAATTATATATTTGTAAACTACATAAAAAATACTACAATGCATAATAATTGACAATTCAAAGTAATTAAAAGATATGTGAATGATTTATGGTAAAAAAATAGACTTGTTTGAATCTCAAAATTTAAAATGTGTCACATAAATTGGGACAAAGGGAGTAGAAGACTTCTCCAATCTTTCTTTCTAACCTATATAACATAGCATTTATTTTATTGATTACGAAGATAAACGATTATACATACTTTTATTTTGCTCTTAGTTAGGAGTGTGTATCGGTTGGTTCTGTTCGTTTATGTATTATCGGCTCAGCTTATCGGTTTTCGATTTTAAAATATGCTAACCCAATAATAAACCAATAAGATATTTTTTATCGTTTTTCGTTTTATCGGTTTTTGGTCATTATCGGTTTGATTTTTGGTTTACCCAATAAGAAAATGTCCATAAAATATTATATGACTTCTCACTTCTCTAATTACTTTGATATAGTGAAACAAGAAAGATAATGAAAAATTGCATCAATAACAAAAAATATAGTACGAATGCTATAATTATATGTCACCTCCAAAACATAGTATGAAATTTTTTATGTTAATCAAATTAAAGACCTTTACAAACTTGCAAAAACTACAACCTACAATTACAAACTAAAACTAAAATCAAATAGCTACAATTGTGAACCATTACTTTAGTCTTTAGGTTTTGAGTAAATAAAAGACTAAAGCGGCCTAGTGTGAAGTGGGTAGAGTACTGAGAATACGATATAGTCATAGTGTCTAGTTATATATTAAATTATTAATATTTAATATTTGGGAAGGATTATATAGTAAATTATTATTGTCTTATTGAGTTATCGGTTTACCCAATAACCCAATAACTTTTTTTATAAACTCATTAAAAACCCAATAACCCAATAACAATAACCCAATAATATTTTTTCGGTTCGATTTATTGGTCAGTTCGATTTTTCCACACCCCTACTCTCAGTTCATCTTTAATTGTCCACTATACTAAAAATAGTAGTTGTTTATCAATACTTAGCTTGTCCAAATTAAAAAACCAAGAGATAATTTATTCTATTGTGTCTATTTTACTCTTTGTAGTAAATATTGTATTCAATATCTAATACATTTTTCAAAGCATTAAATTTAATATATTCAAAGGGTAATTTAGTCATATTTTTTCTGGTCATTTAGCAATACTCCATAGATAATACAGATTTATGTTATTTTAATTTATTGCATATAAATTAAGATTAAATTACTAAATGTAATGACTCGTTAATTTGTTTTGAGTATTAGACATTTTTCTATCATAAAAGACTCTTCCCGTAACTATTAAATAAGAATTATAAATTATTTGTTTAACTATGATTATTTAATTAACGAGTATTTTTTTAAAATAATTAACTTTAGTTGATACTTATGGGTCAAGTTTATAATTTAGTTACCATATAAGAAAATAAGTTAATGGGGTGTAACAATTTGGGAGAAAATAAGAATTGATGAGAGCAGCCGCCGCGAACAGAAAACCTCGTTGGGGCAGATGGCTTCAGGCACCAAAATGTATACCTCTTTCCATTAAATTTTTTTGCAATTAATAATGATGGAATTAGTGGGTAGGAATTATTGGTTAGTTAATAGTTGTATAATCATTAGAATGGCATGATTGGGGAAATTTTCATTCTGGCATAAATAACTACGGTAGGTTTGTATACAGTGTTTCGTAATTAAGATTAGTGGTTATGGCTTGGGTCTTTGTATCAAAACAAGTTTTATTATTTTTATATTATAGTTCAAGTTTGATATATTAAGACACCTAATTAAATGTTAGGTATATTGTATTACATTAATACCATAAAAATTATGATAATTGAAGAAATTGAGACTTAACGCTAGGTTGAAATTTAGAAATATTAGAGTTGACATACTAATTGGCATCAAGATTAGGAACTTAAATCATAAATCTGGACTCTACAACTTATAAGTGATTGTTGGGATATGAGGTAGAAGTATATCACTATGGATGTCAACAGGCCCTACTTACAATTAATGTTTGATAGATTTTGAATGTTCTGAAGCTTTACAAAGGTGAAAGGCGAAATTTTGAGAATTCGTGATACATGCTCGACAGGGGCAAATTTATGTATAAAATTTGGGTCATCGGAACCCGTAGTCATCCGACTAAACTCGATATATTACTTCTATAATTATTAAAGAATATATTAAATTAAAACTTATGGAACACGTTATCAATATGGCTGGATGGTTCACTGGTATGACTACAAGATTTCAACACGAAGGTCGCAGGTTTGATCTCAGCTAGCCCCAATTCGCTTCAATTTATTTTTATTAACTAAAAACACGTTTTTCATTAAAAAAAAATTAAATTCTGAAAGTTCTAAAATCAAAAGACTTCAAAAGTTTCCTTTCCACCCAATTTTCAAGTTCCAAGTTCCAACAATATTTTTCTTCTCTCTTCAAATTTGTTTATTATTTTCCACACAAAGAAGAAGCTTCAAGTTTCCAACTTCAAGTCAAGAATCTAGAGAAATCATCATTGTCAAAGTTTAAGGTAATTTTAGTTTATGATTTCTCTTTTTAATAAATAAACTAACAAAATAAAAAAAATAAAATATATATATATATATATATATATATATATATATATATATATATATATATATATCACTTTAATTTTAGGGTTTTCATATAAAAAAATCTTGTCATTACTTATAATAGGAAATCATCAATAGCTAAAGAATTGATTATCTCAAACTTACATATTTTGCGGATGTAACTTGTAAGGAATGTGTTTTATATTATATTATCAATGTTGAAGGGTGTGATTCCCTTCTTTCAATGTGAAAGGGGTGTGATTCCCTTATTTTTTTCAATGTGAAAGGGGTGTGATTCCCTTATTTTTTTTAATATGAAAGGGGTGTGATTCCCTTATTTTTTAAATGTGAAAGGGGTGTGATTCCTCTTCTTTCTATGAATATGTGATTTCGAATGCAAAAGAGGTATAGGTCCTCCTTTTATTATGAATGTGTGATTTTCTTATTGTTAAATGTGAAAGGGATGTGATTCCTCTATTTTAGTTAGATTTGCAAGGATTGTGATTTCTCTATTTTATTTGAACTTGCAAGGGTCTGATTCCTTTATTTTTTTTATTGTGAAACTCAAAGAGAGACAATTACACCTTCTTCTTCAAATGTTGATTGGATTCTTGGGGTTGGATCTCTCAAACGGGATCCTGGAGAAAGAAAACCCATCTTTGAATATGATTCTAATATTCAAGATGTTGTGAGGAAACATATTTTGATGGGGCCTTATCAGCTAAAACTTCGTGTATATCCTAAAACAACATTTGAGACTAGGAATCGACAATTTAATCCTGAGTGGTTTAATGCTCCAAATTCTACTTAGTTGGAATATATCATAGATGATGATGCTATATTTTTTTGTGTTGTTATCTCCTCAAGAATGAATTTGAAAGTCATAGCAATGCAGGAAAATCATTTACACAAGATGATTTTAAGAATTTGAACCATGGTCCGGAAAGAATTCGATTGCATGTTGGTGAGGTACATAGTATTCACAACAAATGTTTGAATAGGGTGCTTGATTTTGCGAATCAACGTCAATCAATTCAAGAATGAATTTGAAAGTCGTGGCAATGCGGGAAAATCATTTACATAAGATGGTTTTAAGAATTGGAACCATGGTCTGGAAAGAATTCGATTGCATGTTGGTGAGGTAAATATTATTCATAACAAATGTTTGAATAGGATGTTTGATTTTGCGAATCAACGTCAATCAATTCAATCTTCTCTTCACAAGCAAAGTGAAAAAACAAAAGGTGATTATTGAATTCGTTTAAATGTCTCAATCGATGTGGTAAGGTTTCTCCTAAGAAATGGATTGCCAATTCATGGTCATGATGAGAGTGAAGATTTCGATTACAAAGGTCTTTTTCTTGAACTTTTGAAATTTCATGGGGTTAATCGTGTGGATGTGGAAAAGGTGATATTACAACATGCTCCAACAAATGATATGATGATTTGTTCAACAATTCAAAAAGAGATTGTGGATGTGTGTACTAAAGAAACAATTAAAGCTATCATCAAAGACTTGGATGGTGATTATTTTGGAATACTAGTTGATGAGTCAAATGATATTTCACATAAAGAGCAAATGCCACTAGTTTTACGATATGTTAACAAAAACGGAGAGTTGATAGAAAGCTTTTTGGGTATTGTTCATGTGGGTGATACATCCGCAAGATCATTGCAAAAAGAAATTTACTCTTTACTTTTGGATCACTCGCTATGCCTATCAAGACTCCGTGGACAAGGTTATGATGGAACTAGTAATATGCAAGGAGAAAAAAATGGCATAAAGTCTTTGATTTTGCAAGATGCTCCGTCTGCATATTATATTCATTGTTTTGCTCACCAATTGCAATAGACACTTATGGCTCTTTCTAAAAAACATCCGGATGTGAAAAATTTCTTTTATGTTGTTACTAATGTTTTGAATACTATTGGGACATCTTTTAAACGCATGAACGTACTTCGACAACACCAAGTTGAGAAGTTGGAAGAATTGCTTAAATCTGAAGAAATTCTTACTGGATAAGGATTAAATCAAGAACGTGACCTCCAATGACTGGGTGATACTCATTGGGGATACCATTTCAAGACCTTGGAAAATTTCATGATTATATTTTCTTCAATTGCTAATATGCTTAAAGATATGAAAGAAGATTCTCCTCATGATCTTGATAAACTTGCAGCAGGTAACCTTTTAGATAAAATTCAATAATTTGAATTTATCTTTGTGTTGCATTTGATGTTCAAGATGTTGCTTCTTACAAATGAATTGAACAAAGCTTTACAAAAGAAAGATCAAGATATTGTCAATGCTATGGGATTGCTTAATCTTTCAAAGAGAAGATTACAAACAATGAGAGAGAGTGGTTTGGAGTCTTTGATGGATGAGGTTTCTTCATTTTGTGGTAAACATGATATTTTGGTTCCCGAAATGACTGAAAACTATCCAAGATCGAAGTGTAAGAAGTTCAAAATTTCATATTTACATCACTTTCATGTGGAAGTGTTTTATGCAGTTATTGATTTGCAACTTCAGGAGCTCAATAATCGTTTTGATGTTGTGACTAGTGACTTACTCCTTGGTATGACTAGTTTGAATCCGGTTGATTCATTTGCTAATTTTAGTAAGAGCAAAATAATGAAGTTGGCCGAATATTATAAAAGTGAGTTTGGTGATAATGAACTTCGAGATCTCAATTATCAGCTTGATAGTTTCATTGTCTATGCTTGAGAGTGTGATAGCAAGTTTCTCAACTTGAAGGGGATTAAAGATCTTGCTACGATGATGGCACAAACAAAGTTGGATCAAACTTGGTCTCTTGTTTATTTGCTTGTAGAGTTGGCTTTGATTTTGCATGTTGCTACGACAAGTGTGGAAAGAGCATTCTTCTCAATGAAGCTCATCAAAAATGATCTACGTAATAGCATTGGTGAAGATTTTTTGAATGGTTGTTTAGTTTGTAAGATAGAGCGGAAGATATTTGAAAATGTAAGTAATGATGCTATTATAGATCGTTTTCAAAATATGAAGTCTCATCGAGTACAATTGTAAACTGATGATATTTTTTGTGGTAGCGTAATTTTTATGTATTGCTTGCTTAGTTATTGTTATTATAAATTTTTTGATCTTATTTTTAAAGCAATGGTGCACCCGTTTTCTTGAAATCCTGGATTCGCCTCTGGCGTTCGGCATTCAAGCTATGTTAAGACTTTCAGACTTCGTTGAAAGACATTCTTCTAATTAAAGATTAAAAATGGAATAGACCATGGGTAAGAGCGAAAGATGGGGTCTCGTACCAATGGTGTGACGGACATTGGTACGAGTACTGATGTTGTAAAGGGAAAGTTTATTTCTATAGAATGCGGATTATAATCCGAGAATGCCAAAGCATATGGGAATTAGTTGATATATTATTGACTTGATTTATTATGTGTGATTGTGTTCTTTATTGAACCCGTATATTTGTGATAGCTAAGGTGATTACATATCGTATTGATATTTGATTGAGATGCATCATCATCCCTTTTCATTGATATCATATTGTCCACATGCATTGACATGAGATTGAGTATAAGTTGGTATGTGGAGATCGTCCGTGCTGGAGATGGTGAGATATTAATATTAGCAAAATGCATGTACCAAATATTGGTTGTTGGCACTTTGGCTGAATTAAAAATTCTAACTTAAAGGAATATAACGATTGATTATAACTCAAATCGAACTTAAAGGGATATAACGATTGATCATAACTCAAATTCGAACTTAAAGGGATATAACGATTGATTATAACCCGTATAACGATTAGTTGTTGGCATGCACTTTGGCATGGAAAGGGTATATTTAAGCTTAGTTCCTCATGTATAAGAGTGATTACACTCAAATATAACTATTGATTATAACTCAAATCGAACTTAAAGAAACATAACGATTGATTATAACCCGTATAACGATTGGTTGTTGGCACTTCAGCACGGAAGGGGTGTCTTTAAGCTTAGTTCGTCAAGCATATTAGTGATTACACTCAAATATAACGATTGATTATAACTCAAATCGAAATTCGAAAGAATCGAATCGAAGTACCAAATATTCACTCCTAAACTTTATTAAGATGAAAACCTGCAAATTTAAACCATTATTTATGAGTCTTAAATATAACGATTGATTGACTGAATTTTTTTATTTAAAAGTAAAATAAAATAGACTTAATTGGGGGGGGGGGGGGAGTACATGTAAGGATTAAAAAATCAAGAAGAAGAAAAATGTTGGCCAAAATTAGTCCTAATGTCTCTAGGCTATATTTAACTGTATAGATTTATAATATTATATTGCATAATAAGTATCATTAAATTACTAATTAATGATAATATCTTTTAAGCTTTGTAAACCAAAAAAGGAGATTAATAATTAAGAAACATTTTAAAGGTTTTTTATTGTATCATATAAATAGAAATAATTAAGAAAAATATCAAAAATAATTTTTTAAAAAAACAAATATCATTCTTGACTTTAAAAGCCTGCCACATCACATCTCCTAAGTCTAGGATTTAACTAATAATTTAGTAATGTAATGAATAGTGTAGCCGGTAATCGAAAAACTCAAAGATATTATAGATGACTAATTTATCCAAATAATGAGAAAACAAATGGGTGTGAAGGAGAGTTATAACATCATTTATTATTGTTACAATTGTAATTATATCGATAACTATTATGTTGTGAACGCTAGGGATGGAAATGAGACGGGGCGGATGCAGAACGGGGTGAGTTTAAGGTTATGCGGAGCGGGTTTAAGATTGTGCGGGGTGGGAGGCAAGGGCGTAAGAGCTATCCTTCATCGAAAAAATATGTTGTATATATATGTCAAATTCTACATTTAAAGGATATATATTTAAAGTTGGACACCCTTGACAAAAGCTATGCCTTTGGCGTAGTGATAATAGGTGTCCATTTGAATGAAGTTGTTTTGGGTTCGAACCCCAAATATAGCACAATATTTTTTTTATTTTATGTTGACTGCCACAACCATTATTCTTGGACACACTTGATTAAATTTCTGGCTCCACCACTGGCGGGAGGGATGTGGGGCGGGTTGAAGTGGGTTTTTTAAAAAACTAATGTGGGGCGGAGCGAGTTGTGGGTATATGTGATTTTATGTGGATTCAAACTTAACTTTAACTTTTTACATGTTATAAGAGAGGTAGAACATTATTTATTAAGATAATTTCTTTAAAGCTACTAAAATATTTAAGATAGTAAATGAAAATGATTCAATAAAAAATAATACAATTTCTTACATAGTTCCCAATTGATATTTAAAAGTTAAATTTCTAAGTCATTATCTATTAAATTAATACAATTTAATGAAAAAGTGAATTTATTTTTATGAATTTTATTTCAAATATCAAACTTAATTAAAAAATATTTTTTTTAAAAATGCTGGGCAGGTTCATGAGGGGCAGGACAGATTGAAAATGAACAAAAATTGTTACGCGGGATGGGGTGGGGCGGTGTTGACACCCAATTTTGGACCTCCACAATATAGATTAATCACCGAGCTTCTTAAATTCCAAACTATTTGAAATAATTAATTTTTATGAAGTTTAAAATATTTCTCAAGTTACTTTTAATTAATTTTTTCATCTTTATCATTTTAAAGTAAAATATATATTTTATATAATTTTGTATATAATTAGCATATTTTATAAACATTTCGAAAATCATCTCAAAAAAATTTTGATTTAAGTAAGTATTTAACTAAAATTAGTCTAGTTTAAGTTATGGTTATGATTTTAAATCATTAGTTCGCAATTAAGTTAATTATTTTATTTCGTTAAAATTAAGAAGGTCATTAATTAATTGATATTAATTCATCTTATTTAAAATTTACCCAAATTTGTTAATTTAACTCAGTTGGATTATTTCTTAAACTTCAAAATCCAAACCCACTTTAAGAACAAGTCTTGGGCCTTTTCTCTCATTTCTTTTTTCAGCCCATTGCTAATATAAAAGACCCACCCAATACATACCAACAAATACAATTCTTATGCCCATCAATCCAGCAAACCCGACCCAGCCCCGTTTCATTATCAAAAGAGAACCCAAAAACCAACAACAATTCCAATGTTCAATACACCGAGCAACATCGATCTTCACGGAAGCCACACGGCAGAGCCAAAGCGCTAACACACACAGCAGCAAAAAAAATCAGCAACCCAAGCAGCAACTCACAGAAATTACCACGGCGTCTACGAGTACAACAGTACTCTGCCCCTCGTTGTCGTCTTCTTCAAGTCCTACTCAGTTGCGGCAGAAAAGAGCAGCAGGAGCAGTCCGCGTGTTCATCCTTGCGGTCGTGAGATTGAGCCACGTAGCACGAGAAGGACATGGGAATCGATCCCAGGCGTCCATCTCCCCTTTCCTCTTTCGAAATGGGGCTAATTTCTCAGAAAAAGGTGTCTCCCCTAAAGGGTGAAAGATTTTCGATTTTGAAAATGGGAATGGGCCTTGAATTCGATTTCACCCCTTTTCCCTCCCAAAGATTTCGAACCCTAGCAGTCTCCTATATATATCTTCCTCTTATTCATTGTAAAGGGGTTTTTTTTTTTGAGAGATTTTTGGTTGGAAAATTTATCTTGAACAGTTGATTTTTTGCGCTTGAGAAATTTGGAATGCATTCTTAGTTCTAGGTTCTGAAAGGACCTTCGTCTAAAATCGTTTGGATATCCTAATTTATCGCTTGAGTCTCAAAGTGGTGGTGAGGTCGCTCTAAGCTTGTAGCTGTCCTCGTTCCCTGCTCCGAAAAGGTATATTTCTTTATTTTTTTTATCAGTCCCCTCGCCTATTCTATTTGTACTTTACTGTTGGTGTAGACGATAGATTCTATACCCTCTTTTGCTCGTCTAAATCCGAATTTCTCACTCCTAGTATAGTTGCATTTTGTTTGTTTATTATTTTTCTCGTTGGTTTCCAGTAAGAGTTAGATTCTTTTGTTTTGTTGATTTACTAGCTTTTCATTCCTGAATCTGTGTGTATAGATGTGGGAAGGCTAGTTCCTGACTTTTGTTGCTCTTGCCTTCTTATTTTTTATGATATAGCTGTGATCAATTTCGAAATGTCGTACTAGTCTTAGTTTGTTCTCGTTCACCATAAAATTGTAATAGTGTTTTATGTTGAACGTCACGTTCTTCATTCTTGCACCTCGAGTTCGATGAAATGGATCAAGACGTCAAGATTTTGGTTTTCTTCTTGTGTCTCTTGTGCTTTCATTCTAAATCATTTACTTGTGATGATTGAATTTGACTCGGAGTATTGGTTCTTGTTGTGTGTTTGTTCCCTTCCCAGATATTATCTTCTTTTTCCTTTGTTTTAGTTCTCGACTTCTACCCATATTTCCCTCTACTTGATTTCCTTGTCCTGTTTACTATGTCTTTAAGTTCTCTATTGTAGCTTACTTTTTTAGTCCATAGTTTCATTAAATTTCAGCAATGAAGTGTGGTGCATCGAGTCCCTCCCTTGTAGTTGTTATTGCTTCATCAACGTGGTTCTTGAGTCCTTGCATATTATGTGAGTATGTTGGCTTATGTTTTCGATTTGGTTGTGAGTTGAGAATACATGTGAGAGTCAAATGGTTGCAGCTTTTGGTTGTTCAAATTCTTTCGAGGTAACAAATTTTTGGGGAAAGAAAAATGGTTACTGTTTTTATTTTAGCATTTAGAGTTGTAAACTGCTTAGCTTCGATTTGTTTCTTTTGTAATCGTTCTCTCCAACTCAGTTCTTTGGTAGCATGTTTGTCTCTTTAATGAAGTTTGGACTTGACTTCAGTTGCGATTTTAGTTACCGCTTTTGTTTCACCGATCCCCACCCATCTTGATGGAATTGTTTCATACTCGAGTCCATGGTTGTTCTTGCCTTTCCTGTCTACCTTTTCATCTCACTTAGGATTTATCTTGGAGAAGCATGTTTCTGTTGTTAAGTGTTTAGTGTGCACTAATATTCTATTTGATCTCTTCTTGTTCTATTGTTTATTTGGCTTGATTTTATAATTACCAGTGCTATTAGTATGGCTTAGTATCATTTTGTTTTGAAGAAGTATGACTCATTGTCCAAATTTGATATACAAAAGTGAGCAACAATTTGTAGCTTTCTGTTTGGAAGCAGTAGCATAAGTAATCAACTTTTGATCATCAATTTGGGTTGGGTTGCTTCGTGAACTTGCATCCCTTTCTTTGGAACTCCACTGATGAGTTCATTTGCGTTTAGTTGATAATTTATCTTATGCATATTATTACTCTTATTATTTTCGGATGCTAATTCTTTTCTTTATTTTTGTTGCATGTGATACCATCCGAGTCCTCTTGGACTCTTATTTCCTTCCTTGCATTTCCAAGTCGAGCCATAAGGGCTTTATTTTATCATTCGAGTCAGCCGCATCTTGTTCGAGTTGCTGGAAGCTGAAATAACAGTCTCGAAAAGCCTGAAAATGGGTTGTATACAGCGTATATACAGCAGTATACATTATGTGTATTCATAGAGCTTTTGGCACAAAAGTGGGCCAAAGCTCCCAAAGAAAATTACAGCAGTAGAAAATGGGCCCAAAGGCCCAACAAAATGAGTACCAGCAGCTATTTTGGTGAAAGTGGGCCAAAAATCCATCATTTTGGGCTTGACATTAGTATTAGGACAGGCGCATCAAGATTCGAAATTTGGGCCAAAGGCCCAAATTTGATACCTCTCTCCCTACTCTTTATTTATTATTGTATCAACTAACGTCTTATTTAATTTTAGTTTGACTTTAATTAATTTCCCCAAAGGTAGCCGTTTCTTTCTCATATTCAAGAAATATATAATAATAATAATAAAAAAAGATAACATATATGTATATATATACATATATATATATACACACACACACACATTTTGTTACATTATTATTAGTCTTGCAATTATACAAATCATTTCCCTTTAAAAGAAAAAAAAAAGTTCTCCTTAGTTCTATTTCCCTTAAGATAATTATAATAAAAGTAATAGTAATAATAATGATAAGAATGTAAATAAATAAATAAAAATAGTAAATAAGTTTCTTTTTACTCAACTAATATTCTTTCGAATTTAGTCAAAGCTTTTTTAGTCAAATCGCCGGTCAACCGCAAGTTAGTGGGCATTTCGAGGGCCTAACACCTTCTCGAAATGTACATTGAACTCGAACCCCTTTTCAATTGATTTTATCTGTTTAAATCTTTTGAAAACCTTAAGTTTTTTTTTCTTTATTTTTTACAAAAAATTAAGTAGCGACTCTGTTCTTTTGGAAATTCGATTTCTCTTAAACTATAAGTTTAATTGATATTTTGAAACTTAATCATTTTTTTTCTTTATTTATATTTTTCGACTAAAACAGAAATGGCGACTCTGCTGAGAAATTAATTAAGTTCTAACCATAAGATTCAACTTATTTGACTAATTGTTATTAGCTGTTGAATTGTGTATTTGTGCTAAACGTGTTTAAATTTTTTTTATATATAACTGTCATTGCATTTCATGGCATTCGATTTCGCCAAACGGCAAATAGATTGCATTAGAAAAAAAGGTGGTTACGTTGCTTACCACGACTATCCTTCAGAGAAAAAAACACAAGTTGAATTCTTTAAAAGTGATGAACGAATAGTTGGCTTGTGGTCATCCAACGTCGTTTATTAACTTCACCCCATTGTTTGTCCGACTCGGGTAACCGTCATTTCTAAACTAATTCTAGTCAACCTAGAATAGAGTGAAACCAAATCCAAATCTAAGCATTAGCCTAAGACGGCTTAATACCCAAGGCGTATTAAGTCTATTAGTAGAACCACCAAAAATCATATCCAAGGTCCACGACCTAACGACATATCATATTATTTGACATTTGAAAGATGTATGTATGGAAACTTGTTTGTTGCCTACTTGGGGGGAGGGAATCCTAACCGTGCTTTATGTTGTAGGTATGGATCGATTTCCCAAGTTCAACATGGTAGTGGAAGCCTCAGTTCTGCTCAAGATATGGTACAACGACCTCAATGTGTTTCACAAAAGGGACCTCAACAAATATGTAGGGGCCCTGACAGAACTCATTAACATGGTTGGGTGGTCCGAGCTGGTCGAAGTCCTCATAGGTTAATGGGACAACGAGAGAATGGTATTTCGGTTTGGAACCATGGAAATCACCCCGACAATTGAGGAAATTTGGGACGGAATAGACACAGTCAGTACAAGGCTTGAAAGAAGGGTGAGAAAACAGGAAAGTATCTTAATCCCTAACAAGCCTACTCTCGAGGATATTATAAATTGGCTCAGATTAAAAAAGGACTACGCCCACTGGGCCGAGGGTTCTAGCATTTCTTTTATGGATTTCTATGTTAGATTCGGGCATGCGAGCTTTTACGCAAATTACAACCAAGAGTTCAGGGTTACCTTTAGAGAATGGGACGGGATCAGACCTTTGGCATTCAACATCGCGTTATTAGGTATTATGGTTTTTCCCCAAGGCCCGAGCCTCAGCATCAACACCTGAGTAATAATGCTTGCACACACTCTCTTCCACGGGCACCTAAACCAAGGGCAAGTGAAGCATTATCCCATCGCGCCTGTCATCCTGTCTGACATGTATCGTGCTGTGGGAAGATATAAGGAAGGATATCGTTACTTTCAGGGCTGTAATCTCCTCCTCCAATGGTGGATACTGAGCCAGATTTTCTCCGAGCTGAGAGAAGATGACATTCAGTGGATGTTCGATTGCTTTATCTCAAAAGATGTCATAGTACGGGGCTACAAACAACTCGTGCTTCTTCTACCGGATATTCGGGGTATCCGCCCCTACGTACCCATCCGGGTCCTGAGGCAATTCGAAAGAGTACAAACTACCCCCCCAAATGCATACTATCGTATTTATGTGTTTGACATCGAGGATGATAGAGTGCATGAGGCTTCAGAGATGCTGAGAGAGTGGAAAAAAACAATACGAATGGATGAAAAAACCATTGTCGTGGACCGGTTTAATGCCGGGTACGATGAAGCCTACAAAGCATGGTTGAAAGATAATATACACGGTATCTCCTTCCTAGTTCCAAATATTTATCGCAATGTAGAAGACAAAGAGTCCAAAACTTTGATAGAATTAAGAGAGATGAAAAAATAAGCTCAGAAAATGCACAGTGAATTCCTTCGAAAGCAAGAGGAGGACATATATGTCCTCGAGAGCGTAACTCAAGAATTAGAAAGCTTGAGAAGCGATCTGGGAGAGCTCAATTTATGGATTAGAGATAAGAAAAGTGGGATGTGTCTCGAAGACTGGGAAGAGAAAAGCCGCCGGAGCAAAGGATACTTGCTAATGATCCAGTAGAAACTTCAGCATCTCATGGCACAGAACAAGAGGAGCAGATCAGAAGCAGGGCCATCGGGGACATCTTAGTGGACTTCGCCCCTGCGTGGGTTTTTCTATATGTATTTGTTGTTATTTTCCCCTGCGAGGGTTTGACTTTCTTATATTTTGGTACTTTTTTCAAATGACCCCCTTTCCTTTTATGTTTCCCGTTTATTCCCTACTTTCCTTGTTTGTTTTCGCCTTTTGAACATCATTTTTATATGCGAAATTTGCTTTGGGGTAACAAAATGGTCCAATTCTACACATATATCTTTCAAACACGCTAGGCCTACCCTTGGCATAAAAGGGCCCCCTACTTGTTTAGGACGCTCGTTAGCCGCTTGTGTGTTTTAACTGCTTATGTGGTATGTTGCTTTGAATGAGGACATTTTAGCCCACTCCTTTTCATAAATTTTCCAAAAATTGCTAAGATACTGAATACAAGTCACTATCCCAAAATGTCCGACCAAATTTCCCGAGTCTTGAGTTTCTCTACCAAAAACAAAATCTCCCTACCAAATCCTAAAACATTATTTTGTCAACTCAGGAAAGGTGAAATTGCCCCTAAGATGGAAAAGGAAAAAGATATCGAGATGGAGCTAACTGATGAGGATTTGAGGATGAAGCTGAATAGGCTCAGACAAGAAATCCAAGAAACCAGAGAAAGGAGAATAGCAGTGGAGATCGCCACCGCAGTTGCACGAGCTGCAAATGCGACTCTAGACGAGGAGTTGGCAGCTAAGATGGCAAGACACGCTATCGTGAATGAAGAGACAGCCGCTATACGAAAGGAACACGATGCCTTCAACAAAGATATAACCATGAGGCTTCAAAAGCTACATGGAAAGTACATTTTCTTCAACCAAGAGGCCAACGTTAGTGGTCCCGAAGGCATTGTACCTGAAGCTGTTAAAGAAGAGAACATGAGGAAGAAATCTCTACAAACCTCCTTTTCAAGGACGTTGGAAAGAAGGGAATGAGAAAATCACCCTCAAGGCATATCTACAAGAACATAACATGGGAGCAAAAGTCGTCCCATGTGCTTTTATTTATGAGCGTCTTCAGACTGAACGCATCCTGAAACCCCTCAAGGGAACCACTTTCGGGGGTGAGCTGGGAGACGTACGTAAGACATGTGCCTACCATCCAGATCAAAATGGGCATACGACAGAAGAACGTGCAGATCTTAAGGCCAAAATCTGCGACCTAATCAAGATTAGGAAAATTCCCCATATGTGGGGTGACAACACTCTCCTTACATGTGATCGATCGGAACCTATTTTACAGGTCACAAATCATACTGTGTTTTACTGTCACTTCTTCACACATTTTAAGAGACCGTTGTTCGATATCTATCGTGAGTTGGTTCAAAAGGGGGTCTTGTCCCTTATCAAAATGGATGATGAAACATTTGATCCCGTTGGAATTGAAATCTGGAAATCGTGCCCTTATCACAACGCCATAGATCACAGCATTGGAATGTGCCTCGGGTTCCGCTATAATCTAGAATCTCTAATCAATAAGGAAAGGATCCAAGTTGAATTTCTCCCCTGATCGGCCATATGGCAGCCAGAGTGCTTTGATGAGTCAGAAGATGAAGCATTTCTAAAGGCGCAATCTTTATTTTAGGAGGTTTATCTCATGTTTTCTTTTCGCCTTCCTTGTAATCAATCAAATGAATGAATCAAAATGAGAATTCCCTTTTTATTCGAACTACGTAGGGCCTGAATTCTCCTAGCGAGATACATAGGCAGCCTTTTAAGGCCCGGTCCCTATCTTTTAAAAAAAAATTCTTTTCCCCCCTTCATCTTACAAGAAAATGTCGAGTTCAGATCAACAGATGCCAGAGGACGCAGCGAGAAGGCCTTAGCTCAACGCAATTTAACCTTTCTGAGTCACTAGCCTCAAAATGAAATGAGCAAATTCCTGCTTGTTAAAAAAAAAACGTCTTCCTCCATTATTCGTGGGTTAACATGTTCTCAAACAAAGCAACTCTTATGTGTCTATATGCCCACTATGTGATATTTTGTATTATTTGTCCTGAATCAAAACTAACGGATTTGCCTTTGAGTTGTTTTCCTCTACAGGTAGTTAGAATTGGTCTGTGTTGATAAGCTGGCTGAACATCCCTACTTTACAAGATCAAAAGGGCCTACAGATTCCTTCCCCAGTCAAAGTTCTCGGAAGGGCAAATCGACAACGGGCGATAACGCTGAAGATACTGGCTTAACAAATGTTGTTGTGGCTCAGCCCGTTGTCGCCGATCAGAATTAATTAATTATGCAGTTGATGCAACAGATCGCTGAGATGTGGGTCAAAATGCAGAGAAGACAAGACTTGCCTAATCCAGCTTTTACTTTCAATGCTCCAGTAGATAGAAGGCCTCCACTTCACTTTCCTCTTTCAAATGCGGAACAAGCTCATTACCTACCCTCTAGTCCTGCTCATAACCCCTCAATCATCAACTAACCACCCAAAATTCCATTATGCCTCCGCCTCTTATCAGACAACACCACTCCTCAAAATACCAACCTTCAAGTGCCCCTTCCTCCCCAAAATACCAACCTCCAAACTGGCCCACCCCCTCAGACCCAAAACGTTAACAACCCACAAACCTCTTTCCGTCACCAAAATCAACATACCAACCCCCAGACTTACCCTCAAAATTACCAAGCCATCCAAAATGCCCAAAGTCCCTCAATTGCTCCACCACTACCCCAGAAAACCACTTTCCAAATCCCGGTCCCCAATGAGCATGACGTCAATGGTTCTGAGCTCGACCATTACGAAGAGCGAGAGAGGGAGTGGCGGTCAAAGAAAGAGGCCGCCAAGCTGGACATGAAGGAAGAGATTCAAAAATCCATGAACGAGTTACAATGTATTCCTAAAGTCGCTAGTTTGAGTTATGAAGACTTATATATTCATCCGAACTTGAATCTCCCGGAAGGATTCAAGGTGCCAAAGTTTGACGTTTTTGGAGAAACAGGGAACCCTCTAACGCATTTAAGGGCCTACTGTGACCAGCTTATGGGAGTTGGAAGAAATAAAGCTCTACTGATGCGGCTTTTTAGCCGAAGTCTGAGTGGAGAGGCTCTAGAATGGTTCACCTCTCATGAGACAAGACAGTGGCCCAGTTGGAATGCTTTAGCTAAAGACTTTATCTAACGAATCGCCTATAATGTGGAGATCGTTCTTGATCGTTATTCCTTAGAAAAGATGAAGCAGAAGTCAAACAAAGGTTAAGAGAATTTGCGTACAGATGGAGAAAGGAGGCAGCTAGGGTTCGACCTCCTATGTCTGAGAAAGAAGTTGTTGAAGTGTTCGTGCAGGTTCAAAAGCCCGAGTATTATGATAGCATTATGTTGCTCGTTGGAGCAAAGTTTGCTGAGATAGTCAAAGTAGATGAGACTATCGAAGACGGATTAAGAACCGAGAAGATTGCCCGTGTTGCTGCCTTGCCCGGATCCTCGAGTTTGTTAAAGAAGAAAAGAGAAGATGTGTCTTCTATCTCTTATGAAGGGAAGAAGGCCCTCAGGAAATCTTTATCGTACCAAAGTCGTTCTCGACCTTTACAGAGTTTGTACCCAACATGTCATGCACAGGCCGACTACCAAAATATCCCTCTCCCCAGTTATCAAAATACCCTTCCTCCCAGTTATCAAAATACTCCCCTTCCTAGCTACCAAATTTCCCCTTCTATCTATCAAACGCCCCCTCCAGTTTACCAAACTCCATCTCATCACTACCAAAACGTTGCCCCTAATTGTGCTAGCGTTCTAGCAAATTACCAAACTCCTCCCCCAATGTACCGAACCCCAGCTTCACTTTACCAAAATGCCCCCCCGAACTACTAAGCTCCACAACCAAATTACCAAACTAACCCATACCCCAGATATCAAGCCCCTCGTCCAAACGCCCCAAATTATCATCAAATGCCTCTTTCTCAATAAGGAAAATACGATCCCCCCTCCTAGATTCGAGAAGAAGCTTGCCAGATCACTCCACTCATTGAAAGCCAAATAAAGCTGTTCGAGCGATTAACTACAGCAGGATATATTCATCTAGTGGGCCCCAAGCCTGTCGACACTAGCTCAACATTTTACAGACCTGACCAGAGGTGTGCATATCACTCCAACAATGTCAGACATGATACCGAGGACTGTATCAACCTAAAACACAAGATCCAAGACATGATTGACCTGAAAGTGGTCTCTCTCCAGACAGTCGCGCCCAATGTCAATAGTAATCCTTTGTCAAATCATGGAGGTGTCACTATCAATATGATAGAGACAGATGACGATTGGTGCGTAACAAAGGTGATAGTTCCGATCGCTCCTGATAACCTGGAAAGGGCTATGGCTTCTTTGAGCATTAGAGAGAAGAAATAGTTTGTGATTCTAACACCCGAGAAGGTTGTTGCCTTGGTGCCACGAGAAACTCCTATCCGACCAAAATTTGTGATTGAAACAGCTGTTACCCAGGGTATGACCAGATCCGGCAGGTGCTACACACCAGAAGAGTTATCCTAGGGGGTCCAGAAGAAAGAGCAGTCTAAAAGGCCAATTAGTGAAGCTGAAGCTGAAGAGTTCTAGAGAAAGATGCAATCGAAAGATTACTCGATCGTGAAGCATCTGGAGAAAATGCCAGCTCAGATTTTCGTGTGGGCCCTGCTGATGAGTTCACATTTGCATAGGCAGGCTTTGATGAGAGCACTGGATGACACTTATGTGCCCGTGGGCACCAACAGTGACAATCAAATCAGCTTTTGTGACGAAGAGCTGCCCTTTGAAGGCAGGATGCACAACAAAGCTCTGCATGTCACCACTATGTGTCGAGACAAAACTAAACTAGTTCAAGTTAAAAAGTTATTAAGTTGTTTAAATAAGTTAAAATAAATAATGTGGTTTAGTTGGTGGATTTAGTTGTTGTATTAAGTCAAAACTAAACTAGTTAAAGTTGTTATGTTGTTTAAATAAGTTAAAATAAATAATGTGGCTTAGTTGGTGGATTTAGTTGTTGTATTAAGTCAAAACTAACTAGTTAAATTTGTTAAGTTGTTTAAATAAGTTAAAATAAATAATGTGGTTTAATTGGTGGATTAATTATTGTATTAAGTCAAAACTAAACTAGTTAAAGTTGTTAAGTTGTTTAAATAAGTTAAAATAAATAATATGGTTTTGCTGATTGATTTAGTCGTTGAAATTAAGTCAAAACTAAATTAGTTCAAGTTAAAAAGCTGTTAAGTTGTTTAAATAAGTCAAAATAAATAATGTGGTTTTGTTGATGGATTTAGTCGTTGGAATTAAGTCATTACTAAACTAGTTCAAGTTAAAAAGTTGTTAAGTTGTTTAAATAAGTTAAAATAAATAATGTGGTTTAATTGGTGGATTTAGTTGTTGTATTAAGTCAAAACTAAACTAGTTAAAGTTGTTATATTGTTTAAATAAGTTAAAATAAATAATTATTTATAATATAATTGAATATCTATATTTTTGTAGATGGATCATCGTTTGTGGATGCATAATATGCATTATGAAACTGGTGCTGATTTGAAACCTGAGTTTATTGACGGTGTTAGAAATTTTATTGAAATGATGTTAGACGACTCCAGTCAAGCTTAGAAGGTATTGGATCGTCACGTCAAGTCGAGGCACTTGACAGTGTTCAAATTGTTGCTATGTCGGATCAAATAGTTAAACTTACGGCTACACTAGCAAAGTCGGAGCGGAGAAGAGTAGCTGAATAATAAAGCATGAATGAGACCGTTCAGCAAATCAAAGAACAAGTGATGAACCTCGCTCGTCGATCTACTACTTCAGCTATCGATGACACCGACGATGAGAGTGATGAGGATGATTATATAGATCTCACTCCCTAGTTTAGATCTCTGGACCTTTATGAACTTTTTAAAATGAATTTTGAAAGACTATAATTCTTTAATTTATGATTTAGATACTTTTGAATATTATTTTATGTTTTCTTTAGATTGTTTATAATTGTGTATTTGATTGGGTTGAATAGTGTAGAATTAAATTGAATTGAATTGTATTTGCAAGTGTACAGCAGCAACTGCCAGTTTGGGCTGGCAAAAATATTGCAGAAAAAGCGACGGACAGCGTGGTTTGATCCATAGCTTTTCTGGGATTTTTTTTAAGAAATATCCCAGAAAAGCGACAGACAGTGTTGTTTTGTCCGTCGCTTTTCTAGGTTTTATTTTTTAAAGAATCCCAGAAAAGCAACTGACAAAGTGGTTCTATCCGTCGCTTTTTTGGGATTTAAAAAAATAAAATTTCCAAAAAGGCGACGGACAGTGTCGCATTTTAGAAATAAAAAAAATTAAAATTAAAATAAAGAGATGGAGTCCATCGCTTTTATAAAATTTTTTTTTTAAAAAAAGGCAAAAAAAGATACAGTCCGTCGCTTTTTGCGACAATGTCCCTCGCTTTTTGTGACGATGTCCGTCGCTTTTTGGCGATGCCGTCCGTCGCTTTTGAAAAGCGTCAAGCTAAAAAGCTACGAAAGTGACTGCGTCGCTTTTCCATCGATTTTGACCCAAAAAGCGTCGCAATTCGTCGATTTTGACCCAAAAAGCGACGCAGTCCGTCGCTTTTTGCCCTTTTTTTGAAAATTTTTTAGTAGTGTTCTGACATAAATATAGGATCAGTTGCCACGTTACGGCATAACTATTGGATCGAATACCACTTTTCGGTATGCTAAAAATTTGGGTTTGGGTTCTGTGAGAGGATCAACTACTTGTGGTAATTGTATATTGTTGAGCATATGATATTCAATACTGTTATATTCGGTATATTGCATGATTATATTATTGTGATGACTTATTTATGTTGCACTTAGTGGGATAGGAACGTGATTCTACCAGTACACGATGGTTGTGTATTGATTCTGCACTTGCTCTTATTTTTGTTGAATACAGGGCTCCTTTCGGTGGCTATTGACAGACCTCGATTAGAAGATATGTGATCGTTGCTTTCGAATTCAAGCATGAGCTAGCATCTTCCGGGCTTCTTTGGATTCTCTTGAGTCTTTGTCCACATTTCGAACTTAGACCAAGTTTTTTAGATGTTTAGTTCATTAGTTGGGGTTGTGACCTTTCTTGTTTAGACTTTGTTACTTTGTTTAGTAGTTTTGGTATATTGACTTTTAGGTTCTAGGTTGTTTTCTTTTACATTTGTTTAGTTAGTTCTTTAGTATTCTTGTTAAAGTTTATGGGAACTTCATTTTATTTTAGTAATTGAGTTAGTTCTTGTTTAGTTACTTGGTTTGGGTTGTAGTTTTGGTTTTCCCACCAGAGGTTAAGTGTGTGTGCCACGCATGACGGTATGGGTCATGTCAAAGTTGGTATCAGTACCTAAGTTCGTTGATCTCGATGTACCAAAATGAGTATAATAGAGTCTCTCGAAACGGTACGGGGACTCTTTTACTTTTCTTTGAGAGGCTATAGGATTTTATGAAATCTCTCTATTTTTCTCTTATCTCCTTTCGTGCTATAACTTGGGTCCAATTAGCATCTAAGTGATACAAATTGGTATCTAAACTCCTTCACTCTTCTGCCCGCACACGGTTAATACAAGATTCAATGATGTTCATTCCGTCCCTCCCGTTAATGTTCTAGTTGAAGGATCTGCAGCGAGAGGTCGCAGTCGAGGCAGGGTAGATGAGGACCTAGAGGTAGAGGTCATGGAAGAGTAGCACTAATTGGAGGTGGAGCTCTGATTGATAATACTTCTATAAATTAGAACCCTCATGTGCACCATGAAGAGATAGATGGGGGTGTTGAGGTTGAAGATGTTGAGGAAATTGGACAAGGGGAAGAGGTACTAGCTGAAACTATCGGTGTTCCTCTCTTGGATCCAGTGTTAGCACAACAGATCATATCGTTCTTGAAAGGGTTGGCTGGTCCTAGAGTGCTTCCCTATGTTCAAGCAACTCAGGCTCCCGCTAATCCTCCTATAGCTAGCGTTGTCCCCGGGGTGAGTGGAACTAGAGGTAATGATGCTTTCTTCCATCCTTTGTTGGAATCTGCTATGACTGGTAATGAGCATGAAATGTTGACTAAGTTTTTGAAGCTCAAGCCTCATGTGTTTCTTGGTTCCGAGAGTAAGGATGCTTATGAATTTATTCTTGATTGCTATGAGAAGCTTCACAACTTGGGGATCGTTCATCAACATAAGGTTGAGTTCATGTCGTTTCAACTTCAAGGTGAGGCCAAGCAGTAGTGGAGAGTTTATGTGGAATGCAGATCTTTGACTTTACCTCCACTCACTTGGAATCAGTTTCATGCTCTATTTTTAGAGAAATATGTGCTCCGGACTTTGAGAGATCGTAAGAAAGATGAGTTTATGGCTTTGAAGCAAGGTGGGATTTCTGTGGCTGCTTTTGAGGCCAAGTTCCATGCTTTGTCCAGATATGCTACACAGTTGGTGACTACTGAAGAGGAGAGGATTTGTCTATTTGTTAGGGGGTTGAATTCTGAGCTACAAGTATTGTTTGTTCACATGACTTCTGCAGGAAGGAGCTTCAATAAAGTGGCAGACTTTGTGAAAAAATAGAAGGGGTAAGGTGAGACGGTCAGGTTAAGGCGTTGGCTAAGAAAGCCAAGAATTCTGGAAATTTTCAAGGCTCTTATTCGAGAAGATCTGGTTGACCAATACTTGCAGCTCGACCAATTCATTCCGCAATACCTGATTCCATAGGTAATTACTCGGGAACTCCACATCAGAATTTTATTCAAGATAGCCAGGGAGTCGCACCTTCGGCGGGCAGCAGGCCATCGTTTGATCATACGTGTTACAATTATAGGGAACCCAAATATATGAGGAGAGATTGTCCCCATTCGCGCATGTTGGATTCCCTACCAAAGCAGCCTAGAGCAGTGGTACCCATGGGGAATGGTAATAACAGTCGAGGGCGTCCACAAAGTGGGCGGGGAGATAATCAATGAGGCAATGAGGGTCATGGAAATGGTAATGCAGGCAGGGGTAACGCGCAACTAGGTAGGGAAGTAGTTCGTCAAGATGATAGAGCTCAGTGTTATGCTTTTTCGGGCAAGAATGAGGCAGAGACGTCTAATGTGGTGATCACAGGTACTATTATTGTTTGTGACCAGATGGCTAATGTGTTATTTGATCCGGGTTCTACTTATTCTTGTGTGTCTGTGATTTTCGCCTCAGAATTTGATATGATTTGTGATATATTTGATTCCCTCATCCATGTTTCTTTCCCTGGTGGAGAGTTTGTCATAGTCACCCATGTCTATCATGCTTGTCCTATTTTGTTTATGGGTTATCATACTTGGGATAGTTTGGTGATTTTGGATATGATTGACTTTGATATAATCTTAGGCATGACTTAGTTATCCCCGTATTATGTTGTATTAAATTGTAATACTAAGTCTGTGACTCTAGAAATTTCGGGAAGGAAAAAGTTAGAGTGGAAGGAGTGTACAATCTTAAGCATGCTAAGATCATATCCTCCATAAGGGCTAGGAAACTTGTAGGTCAGGTTGTTTGGCTTATTTGGCTCATATTTGGGATGTGGAGGTTGAATCTCCTTCTATTGAGTCTATTCCTGTGGTGTCGAAATTTAGAGAAGTTTTCCCTACTGATTTGCTTGGTATGCCTCTAGGTAGAGATATAGATTTCTGCATTCACTTGGAACCTGGTACTCGCCCCATTTCTATTCCTCCATATCGTATGGCTCCGGCAGAATTGAGAGAGCTTAAGGCTCAAATCTAAGAGCTTATTGATAAATGATTTATTTGTCCTAGTGCTTCCCCATGGAGTGCCCCAGTTTTGTTTGTTAAGAAGAATGACGATAGTATGAGAATGTGTATAGATTAGCGGCAATTGAATAAGGTAACCATTTGAAATAAGTATTCATTGCCTCGCATAGATGATCTTTTTGACCAATTGCAAGGTGCATCCGTCTTCTCTAAAATTGATTTAAGGTCTGGCTACCATCAATTAAAGATTAGACCGAAAGATATACCGAAAATGGCATTTAGGACTCGTTATGGGCATTATGAGTTCCTAGTTATGTCGTTTGGGTTGACTAGCCTACAACTTTCATGAGTTTAATGAATGGGGTGTGCAAGCCATTTCTTGATTCGTTTGTTATAGTCTTTATTGATGATATTTTGGTCTATTCGAAAAGTGAGGAAAAGCATGTCGATCATCTTCATATTATTCTGGGTGTTCTTGGGAAACAAAGGTTGTATGCGAAATTCTCTAAGTGTGAATTTTGATTGACTTTTGTTGCATTTTTGGGGCATGTAGTTTCGAAAGAAAGGGTAATGGTAGATCTCCAAAAGATTGAGGCTGTTAGGAATTTGGTTCGATCAAGTTCTGTGACCGAAATTAAGAGTTTTGTAGGGCTCGCTAGCTATTATCGTCGAGTTGTGAAGAACTTTGCTTCTATTGCTACTCAATTGACTAATTTGACTAAAAAGGAGATGCCATTTGAATGGACTGAAAATGTGAGGAGAGCTTTCAAAAGCTTAAGACTCTTTTGACCATCGCACCTATTTTAGCATTACTGGCTGAAGGTAAGGATTTTGTAGTTTATTGTGATGCTTCTCATTCTGGGTTGAGCGCAATGTTGATGCAAGAGAAGAATATTATAGCCTATGAATTGCGCCAATTGAAGGTACATGAGAGAAATTATCCAACACATGATTTGGAATTGGCAGCGATAGTATTTGCTCTTAAGATTTGACGACATTATCTTTATGGTGTTAAGTGTGAAATATTTACTGATCATCGTAGTTTCCAGCATATGTTCACTCAAAAAGATCTGAATTTGAGACAGAGAAGGTGGATGGAGTTACTCAAAGATTAGGATGTGACCATCCAATACCATCCGGACAAGGCAAATGTGGTGGCGGATGCATTAAGTCAAAAAGCGATAAGAATGAACAATTTAGCTTGCTTGAGTGCATCCAAGTGACCTTTGGCTAGGGATATTAAACGTTTGGAGTCTAACTTTATGCGATTGGGCATCTCAGAGAGAGGAGGGGTGTTAGCTAGCATTGAAGTTAGGGCCACATTTATTGAGGAGATCAAACCCAAACAGTTTGATGATGAGAATTTGGATGAACTCAAGAAGAAGATTGTGATTGGTAAGGCACAAGAGACCACTCTTGATGTGGAAGGCAAGCTTAATTTTAAAGAAAGAATTTATGTTCCTTGAGTTGATGACTTGATTCCGAAATTGTTGGTGGAACTCATGGTTCGCGATATTCCATTCATTCGGGTGTAACCAAGATGCATTGAGATTTGAAGCGAATTTATTGGTGGTCGGCTATGAAGAAATACATTTCGAAATTTGTGGCTAAGTGTCAAAATTGCCAACAAGTAAAGTATGAACACCAAAGACCGGCGGGTTTGCTTCAAAAAATGTCAATTTCGAAATGGAAGTGGAAAAGAATAGCCATGGATTTTGTGGTTGGCCTTCTAAGACTTTGGAGAAGTATGATTCGATTTGGGTAGTTGTGGATCGATTGACTAAGTCAGCCCACTTTATTTCGGTAAGGATAGATTATCATGCTGAATAATTGGATAAGGTGTATGTGAAAGAGATAGTAAGGTTGCATGGAGTGCCCCTTTTCTATCATCTCAGATCGTGGTAGCCAATTCACCTCCAAGTTTTGGAGGAAATTACATGATGAATTGGACACACAACTCACTTTTAGTGTAGCCTTCCATCCACAGACAGACGGATAATCGAAAAGGACCATTCAAGTGTTAGAAGACATGTTGAGGGAATGCGTGATTGACTTTGAAGGACATTGGGATAAGTTCTTACGTTTGTGTGAGTTCTCTTATAGTAATAATTATCACTCTAGCATTGATATGACACCATTTGAGACACTTATGAAGGATGTAGATCACCCGTATGATGGTTTGAGGCTGGAGATGTGAAACCTTTGAGGGTAGACTTAGTGAAGGATGCTCAAGATAAGGTGAGGAGTATTCAATCTAAGCTTCTAGTAGTCCAGAGTAGATAGAAAAAGTATGCGGATCATAAGGTAAGAGATATGGCATTTCAAATCAGCGAGAATGTTCTTCTTAAGGTATCACCTATGAAAGGGGTGATGAGATTTGGCAAGAATGGCAAGTTAAGTCCGCGATACATTGATCCCTTTGAAGTTCATGAATATGTAGGGCCCGTGGCTTATAGATTGGCCTTACCTCCTAACTTATCGGGAGTTCATCCAGTATTTTATGTGTCCATGTTGAAGAGATATCATGGTGATGGAGATTACATCATTAAGTGGGACTCGATTGTATTAGACAAAGACCTCCAATATGAGGAGGAACCAATTGCAATTCTTGATCGTGATGTGCGTAAGTTGAGGACTAAGGAGATTAAGTCCGTGAAATTCCAATGGAAGCATCGTCTAGTTGAGGAAGCTACTTGGGGAATCGAGAAGGACGTGTGAGACAAGTATCCCCAATTGTTCGTCGATTCAGGTACTACTTCATTCTTATTTTAGCTTATTTTTCCTAGTTTGTCACTCGGGGACGAGTGATGGATAAATTGGTATCTATTGTAACGACCGGTTACGTCGTTATAGAAAAGCCAAGGGGAAAAGATTTTGGGCCGAAAAACTTTTTTTGTAGTAACTTGAAATTTCTCAACCTAGTCCAGATTTGGACGAAATCAGAGTATTTAAGGTTTGGGGAAATTTGGTAGCTATCGGGGGTGTTATTTGTGATTTTGATTATATGAGGGGATAAATAACTCATTAAAGAATCAGTACGACTTTACGAAATTGAATTCGGGCAAGTAGAACTCCCAGAATTGATTTTGGCGTAACTAGTATTTTTTTGAGTGTCGATAGACGAGGGTATGTTGAGAAATGAGATTCTTGGAATTTTGGATCTAGCTCTCTGTTTCGTGCAAGCCACTTTGGAGGGACTTTTGGCCGCTCTGGCGAGATATGTGCTGCTGTGGCGGGTTCGATGTGACTTAAGTCGTTAATAAAATTTCAAAACGTATTTTTTCTGCACTTTTTGATTTTGAGAGCTAGGAGATGGCTCCATATGATTTCTTGACAGTCTTTCACCATTCTTGAGGCTAAAGGTAAGATTTTAGCTCCCCGAAACCATTTTTTGATCCGTAGAATCTATTATCTTGGATTATTATCGATGGGAAAAAGTTTTGATCTTAGAATTCATTATGGAAACAGCCCTATTGAGATCATAGGATGATCTAGGGTTGGTAGAATTTTTAGTAATTTGGGTAATTAGTGATTGTTTATTGATTTCCATATTATATTGATTGTCTATAGACCACGAACAAGCGGAACGAATCTGAAAAGGGAAGGATCAAGTTTCTTAGGGTTTCAAGCTTGTTTCGAGGTAGGTGATGGTTGTGATTCTATGATTGTGTGATGTATTCTTGTTATTTCTTTATTATGATGTATGTATGTATGCAAATGTTGCATTGTTGATCACACTTGTTGTAAATGAGATAGATGAATGGCTATATGTTATGAATCACTTCTTGATTGTATGATTATTGAAATAGACTTGTGAATGTGATTGTGGTGTGTTGATGGGATCGATTGCCATGTTCGGCATAACTATTTGGGATCGGTTGTCACATTACCGTACCTCTGTCCCCTATGTTAGGCGGCCGTAATATTTTGTTACGTTCTACCGCTGTTACGCCAGAATAAAAGGTTCCACACGAGCTCCCGCAAGCATAAGTAAGATCTATTCATAGTTGGTCAGTCCCCCACGACAGGGCTTCTTCTTCTTCTTCTTCTTTTCGGTATAAATATGGGATCAATTGCCATGTTCCGGCATAACTATTAGATCAGATATCACGTTCTGGTATGCTAATAGTTTGGGTTTGGGTTCCGTGAGAGGACCAACTACTTGTGATAATTGTATATTGTTGAGCATATGATATTCAATATTGTTATATTCGGTATATTTCATGATTATATTGTTGTGATGATTTGTTTATGTTGCACTTAGTGGGATAGCCACGTGATCCTACCAGTACACGGTGGTTTTGTACTAATTCTGCACTTGCTCTTATTTTTGTTGAGTACAAGGCATCTTCCGACAGCTATTGCAAGACCTCGCTTCGAAGATTTGTGATTGTTGCTTTCGAATTCAAGGGTGAGCTAGCATCTTCCGGGTTGCTTTGGATACTTTTGAGTCTCTGTCCACATTTCGGACTTAGACTAGTTCTTTAGATGTTTAGTCCATTAGTTGGGGTTGTGACCCTTCTCATTTAGACTTTATTTCTTTGTTTAATAGTTTTGATACATTAACTTTCAGGTTCTAGGTTGTTTTCTTCGGCATTTGTTTAGTTAGTTCTTTAGAATTCTTGTTGAAGTTTATGAGAACTTCCTTTTATTCTAGTAATTGCGTTAGTTGTTGTTTAGTTTCTTGGTTTGGGTTGTAGTTTTGGTTCTCCCACCGAAGGTTTAGTGTGGGTGCCACTCATGACGGTTTGGGTCGTGACATGTAAGGGGTACAAAATCGAATCTAAAACCGAATCAAACCGCAAATCGAGTCAAATTGGAAAAAAACCGACTAGTGGTTGGTTTGACTTGGTTTGGTGTTGAAAAAAAACCTGACTATATTTGGGTTGGTTTGGTTTTAACTAAAAAAAAATAATTCAAGACCAAACCAACCCGACATTATATATATAATTTTAAAATTTTATTTTATATATAAAAATATTTACTTTGATATAATTTTAAAATATTTCATATATTTTTTCATAGTTTTTATCTTTTAATATATTATTTTAAGTTTAGAACTTAGAATTTTGAATGGTTCGATAAAGATTATAGTCTACGGATGTTGGTAATTATAATAATAGTTAAATCAAAATCAAAATCAAATTAATACTAATGCAAAAAGATACTGCCACATAATTTAATATCAACTTTAAAAAATTTTAAGGAACCTATACAAGCAATACAAATGAATGGAACGTATAATTTTTACGATCAGTGTATAGAAAAAGCACAAATAAGTTTTATAAATACTTGTAACAAATTCTATAAACCAACATATAATATGTATAAAATATTTGTAAGAGACCTTAATATTAAAACTAACTTAGTACTAGGTTTACAGTTTCTTATACAAAATAACGGAAGTTGTTTATTTTCTAGAGACGGAATAATATTATTTCTATTTCTAATTTTGTAGGTAGATTGTCTAAATTAAATTTATTATTTAAATATTGAATTTTTCTATCTATTTCTAGTTCTTGTGCTTTTAAAAAGTCAAAATTCTTTTCTAATTTATCTAGAGTCTTAAATTGCTTATTTTGCACTACTTCTATTGCTTCTAATAATTTGGAGCTGCTGTTGTTCTTTGGAACGGACTTGCACTATAAGAGCTAGTTGCTTCTTCCATTCATTCTTTATAACTAGTTATGGATAAGGTTTCTTGTTCTTTATTTTCTTCGTTTATTTCTTCTAACTCGCTTGTTCTATATGCTAAATTATCATTTCTTTCCTGACATATTCTAAAATGTTCTATAGTTTCCATTATGTCCATTTTACCTTTTTTACATCCTCTACATTTAAATACTTAATATAGTAATATAGTAATATTTGTCTACCTTATCTTATGACTTATTACTTTTGACCAATATATTAATATATTAATATAATAACAACAAATATAATATATATTGTAAGTGTAAAAGTATATATTTAAAGAGTTGGTTTCAAAAACAGTAAATACAGAAAATATAGAAAAATAGTAAATACAGTAAAAATAAAAAATACAGTAAACCAGTAAATACAGTAAACACAGAAAATACAGTTACTACAAATATATATACTATAAATACTACTACAAATTTATATAATTATACCACTACTAGATAGTACTACTACCAAATACTTATAATATATAATACTTAATATAGTAATATAGTAATATTTGTCTACCTTATCTTATAACTTATTACTTTTAATTTTTGTAATCCTATTTCACTAATTAAATTATCATCCTCTGAATCAGAGGTGTCTAATTGTATATCTTTTTCCTCTGCAGTATCTATACTTACTACAGAATATATACTTTCTGTATCTGACATATATTCATCTACATTTAATAAGGTTTCTTGAAAGTCTTCTATTAATTGAGAATTTCTAGTCTTCATGTTATTCCTTTTAGGACATGTATTTGCTAAATGTTCTATACTTCCACAAGTATAACATTCTAATTTACTTTTATAATTCCTATCATTTCTATATTTTCTAACATGTCTATCTCTATTTAAATATAGCTTTCTAGCTGATGATTTTCTTAAGAAGTACTTTTTGTATTTATATGGCCTTCGGCTATGGTCTATTCTTCTCTTATATTTTCTTGGTTTACTAGGTTCTTTATCATAGCTTTGAGTAGTGTATATCATTGCCTTGCAAAAGTTCATTTCATTTTGCTTTAGTTGCTTTTGTATTTGTATATTTGTACATTTTTCTGTTAGTATTTCCATTATGTGATTTATTTTTTGTCCTATAGACCATAAAGTTGTAGGGTCTTGCACTACTCCTTCTCTTTTATACCATCTTTCTTCTATTTCTCGTCCTAATGTTCCTGGCAACTTATTAAATAACTTTTTTCCTAATTCTTCATTAAATGTATTTCCACTAATAGTACAATAGTAAAAATAGTCTTTAAGAAAATTCTTTATATGTATCCAATTAGATATACTTAATTGTTCTAATTTTATTAGAGCATTTCTTTGTAATGCTACTAATCTACTATTTGGGTCTTCTCCTGTTAATAACACGTGTATTTTATTAGTGAAATTATATGGGTTTGGTCCTATTTCTATTAGTGCTTGAAATTCTTGTGGAAAAGTTTGTTTATAAGATTCCCATACTGCTTTACAAAATTCTCCTAAAAATGTCTCTAAGTATCTATACATAGTCTCAGCATCAGTTTCTTGATAATTTTTAATAAAATCTGCTACCACTATTTCTTTCCATAAATCTATTACCGTATTCCACATTTGTGGATCATGTGCTGCTATGTTTAATATTTTTTCTTTATTTCCTCCTTCTTGTAGTTTAATAGGTTCTTCTATAGGCATTGTTTTTCCTGCTGGTCTAATATTATCTTTTATTTCTTGATCATGTCTAACCCATGGTTTTCTAGGTAAATTACTTGTACTATAGTTAATATTTGGGGTTGTTGTTGTTCTTTGGAACAGACTTGCACTATAAGAGCTAGTTGCTTCTTCCATTAATTCTTTATAACTAGTTATGGATAAGGTTTCTTGTTCTTTATTTTCTTCGTTTATTTCTTCTAACCGCTTGTTCTATATGCTAAATTATCATTTCTTTCCTGACATATTCTAAAATGTTCTATAGTTTCCATTATGTCTATTTTACCTTTTTTACATCCTCTCCATTTAAAAACTATATTGTTATTATCTTGGTATTGTCTTTTTTCTTCTTCTATAGCTCCTTCTACCTCGTATCCTTCTTGTATTAATTCTATATTCATTAATTCTTCTTGTTCTGTATCTATGGTACTTTCTGTTTCATTATCATCTAGTTCTTTTTGACTTATGTAGTTATAGTTTGTAAACCTAATCGATGTCTCTCCTTTTGAGCTAGTGTACATTAAGTGTTGTTCTGGCGCAAATACTTTGGGTTTACTTAGTTTATCTAAATTCCATTCTAATCCTGCATATTCTTCTGGATTTATTTTTATTGGTTTTTTTTAATTTTATTCCTTTATTACCCATTATTTCTACTACATCATTTACTTGGAGTTTAAATTTTGTGTTACTACTTAAAGTCATTTTTCCAATAAATCTTACACACATTACTAAATTATTTTCATTATTCATTTTTTCATACCCTTTAGTCTGGATTCCTATTTTAATATGTTTTCCAAATTCCTTTAAATTAATTAAAAAATTTGGACTAATATAAACAATTCCTCCATTATTTGTCATGTCTACTTCGGTTAAGCCAATTATGGATTTCTTTAAGTCTAACCATCTATCATCGTATAATACAATTAGAACTTTGGATCCTAAATTCTGTCTACTTAATCCTTTTATTCCTACAATTATTAATCCCATATGCATTAACATACGTGTGGGATTTTTGACCCTTTTTATGAAAGTTGGGTTTACTAAATTTAGATTTGCAAAGTCTTCTCCTATTGCTGATATCTGTTCTTCTCTATAGTGTATGTATAATTGATTATCTCTAGAGAAATGTTTTACATTATATAAAGTCTTAGAATTTAATAATTTAAGTTGATCTTGTTGGAAAATCTTCAAATCTCTATCTATATCTATGATTTCATTTAATTCTTGATTTTCTTCCATATTTGATTGTCTTTTAGATAATATTCTAGAAATTATATTATTGCCTATTCTATTTTCTGAGAAGTTGGTTCTGCTGTCTTGGACTGTTCGCCTATTTGAAAGAAAGTCCATTGTTGAGGTTTTCTAGTTAATTTTTTTTTTTCATGTATAAAATATTAGTAAGAGACCTTAATATTAAAACTAACTTAGTACTAGGTTTACAGTTTCTTATACAAAATAACAGAAGTTGTTTATTTTCTAGAGACGAAATAATGTTATTTAGAAATACAACATATACTCCAGTACAAATTAATAAAATATCTACCAAAGAACTGCCTAAAAAAGATAAGTCAGTAAACATTAAGACTACAACGCCATGTTGTGACGATTGTGGCAATAATGGTAGTTGTTCTTCAAAAAATTTATATGAAGAAGAACAAAAAGAAAATATAGACAATACATACATAGAAGACATAGAAAAAGATTATACTTTAATAAATATAGAAACAAAATTTTACAATTTTAAAAAAGGAATAAATACTATAGGAACAATAAAACATCGTAAAGACTTGGAAAATATAATTGCAATATTAGATGAAATGAAAATAATAGGAGAAAAGCCTTTGATACATTGGGGAAGTAATAAAATTATGTGTAAATTAGACATAATAAACCCAGAATACACAATAAAGACAGCAACTATAGAATCAAATAATGAAGACACAGAAGAATTCAGTAAACAGGTTAAAGAATTATTAGAATTAGAAGTAATAAAAAGATCCATATCTAGACATAGATCAACAACTTTTATGGTTAGAAATCATAGTGAACAAGTAAGAGGAAAAGCTCGCATGGTAATAAATTACAAAAGGTTAAATGACAATACTAGAACAGATACATATAAATTACCCGATAAAAATGAGTTAATTAATAGAATACAAGGTAAAAAGATATTTAGTAAATTCGACTGTAAATCAGGATACTGGCAAGTAAAAATGCACCCTGAAAGCATAGAATAGACAACCTTCACTTGTCCTGAAGGACACTTTGAGTGGCTAGCCATGCCTTTTGGTTTAAAAACAGTTCCGCCCATCTTTCAACGAAAAATGGATGACATGTTCGGAGAATATAAAAATTTTGTGTTAGTATATGTAGATGACATTCTAGTATTTAGTAAAGACATGTACGAACATTTGGGACATTTACAGACAATATTTAGACTATTTGTAAAATATGGGATAATAATTAGTAAAAAGAAAATGGAATTATGTAAGACACATATAAATTTCTTAGGAGTAACTTTAGGAGAAGGAAAAGTAAAATTACAACCACATATAGTTAAAAAAGTTTTAGATATGCCTGATAAGTTAGATAATACAAAAGAATTACAAAAATTTTTAGGATTAGTAAATTATGCTAGAAATTTTATTCAAGACTTAGGAAAAATAGCAGGTCCATTATATGCAAAGACAGGTAGTAAAGGACAAAAACACTTTAACATAGAAGATATTAAATTAGTTCAACAAATTAAGGATAAAGTTAAAAATATACCAGACTTACAAATACCCCTAGAGTCATATTATTTAATAGTCCAAACAAATGGTAGTAAATTAGGATGGGGAGCTATCTTAAAATCTAGACCTAATAAATATAGTCCAAAAAATGAAGAAAAATATGTGCCTACCAAAGTGGACAATACAAAGAAAAAGGTAATATGAGTAGTATAGATGCAGAAGTATTAGCAGTAATATATGGACTAAATAGTTTTAAATTATATATCTTAAATAAACAGGAAGTATTAGTTAGAACAGACTATGAAACAATAGTAAAATTTCATGAAAAAATAAATAGTAAGGCTAGCAGTAAAAGAAGATGGTTAAACTTCATAAATATAATATCTATATATAATAATATTGTTTTTGAATATGTTAAAGGAAAAGAAAATGATTTAGCAGATAAATTAAGTAGACTACAACTAAAAACTAACTAGTTCTTATTACAGCATGAGACCAACTAGCCAACAGCCAGCAGAGAAAGGCAAGGGCATCGCCCAGCCAGATACTTATGCTCAGACTTTATTAGGAAGACAAAATTTCAGACCATTAAATACAACAGACAACTTTATGGAGAGAATTTATTTTGGTAAGTATAATTTAATTTCATATCCTAAGTGTAATTTATCATTTAGAGTAATTCCAGACTGTAATTTAGAAAAAGCTCAACAATGTTTGGTAGATAATTTATGGATAGCATATAATAAGCATGACACTAAATATTTGATAAAAAAAATTTGATATATTTTTTTTTTTAGTAGATGATCTATCGAAAATAATTTCTTTATCTCCAAAAGTAAGGTAAGGACATGGTATGTTTCCCATGTTATTTCATAACCTTATGTCAATCATTTTAATTGGATTCTCGATATATATTTTTTTGAGCAGATGATCTATCGAAAATAATTTCTTTACATCCAAAAGTAAGGTAAGGAGTAAGGACATGTATGTTGCCGTGGTATACATATCCTTATGTTAATCATTTTAATCTCCAATTAAACTGAATATTAGTACGTTTAAATTATTTTCTCAAAATTTTCATTCATTTGTCACTATAATTTTTCAGTCTTGCAGTTTTCCTCTTATGCCTAATAGTCTTTATTTATAACTTTTTTTGGTTTTATTATATCTATGTATATGGTGGAGTATTAATTGTTAAAATAGATTATTTCATTAAGTTATTTTGTATTAATTGTGATTATATTGTGTAATATGCACATAAGTGATCTATTTATTTTTTTTTTGAAGTGTTGTCATACACTATTAATTCTTGACAGAGAAGCAAAAGGAAACATTCAGATCACGGAAATTTTTTTGTTTTAATTTTTTAATTTTCTTTATTCTTATTTTTGAATATTATTTTTAGAGTATATTAATCAGGATTGAATTTTATTATATAGCTTGTAGTAACTTAAATTTGAATTTAAATTGTATTCAATATTAGTATTGTTGATGGACATAAGTAGATTGCTTACTATCATCCACTTCTAATCCTGACAAAGAAAGCGAATATGTGGAAATTCAGAAGGATAAAAAGTTGTTTGATATAGTACTACTGTTAGTTATTTAAAATTATTTGAATATAACGTTGTACTACATAAAACAATTTAATCTTTGTTGTTCAAGAATCAAGATTTCAAAATTTCTGATTATTTCAACAATTGGAATTAATTAATAATACTCGAAATTGAATATGATTTTATAATGCCTCAAGTGTCCGTTGTCATTTCTTTTAAAATTAAAGCTGCATAAAAAAATTGGTGTAATTGACTAGGTGAACATATTAAAGAATACTCTAACTTAGATCAACACTGCTATTAATATGATATATTCATCTCTTATTTATGGGCATGTAAAATTTCAAGCCTAAAAATAATTAAAAAAAAATTCATGCCTAATAAACTAAAGTAGAAAGACATGGAAAAACAAAATAACATTTTTATTTTGTAAAAGAGAAAATATAAAAGAAGCTAAGATTAAAATAAATCACTCAACCCCAGATGAGATTGATTAATTTGTCTCTTTGAATTGAGTGTTATAAGAGATTCATATTCTATTAACTTGTAATATTATGTAGAATAACCACTTATTTGTTATTTTGTTTGCATTTCTAAATTTTGATGGAAATTACTGAATCAAATCATTGGCATTAACTTTAGTGCACAACGGGCTTTCAATGACTATAAAGTGATGTGCTTTGCTGAATTCGCGCAGATTAGTTACCTAGTTTAATATTGAATATTTTTTCTTTAGTTTTATATTGATTTAGACAATTAAAATATATAAGTTAATTTTAATTTTCTTTAAAATTTAGTTATGTAAATAAAATTTATTAAACTTTTTAAAATTATGATCATTTTCGTTATGACTTGTTAATTTGCAATATTTGTTTTATGTGATTTCATTATTATTATTATTATTTTGAAATATTTTAGTGTCATTAATCATATCATTGTTTGTGTTATTTTCTTAAGACACACCTTAGATAGTTGTATTTTGATAGGACTGAAGACAGGGGCAGATTTAAGTATATTAAAGATGTGTCACGTGACACGGCTTCGTTGAAATTATTTACGAAATATACCTATTTAAAAAAATATTAAAAGAAAGCTAAAGTTAAAAGTGTTAAAAGGACACCCCCTATAAGAGAATGCTCCTAGCTCTCGTTGCATGCTAACCTCCACGTCCTGAGGTTGATCCTCAATAGGGTGCATTTGTTTTTTGTTTTTTTTCACGTTTCATTTTTTTCTTTTCCATCCTATCCAACTTTCAGGCATTAAGATACGTTTCAAGCGTGGATGATTATCGTAAGAGATTTTCAACATATCATATGATTCTCGTTCTTAAATTTATATAAAAAAAAATTATTAGCGCTTTTTTTTGTTTTTTTCACGTTTCATTTTTTTCTTTTCTCAAATTTATTATTTTTTTGTTTTAAATTCAAAATAGTTCATTAAAAACCTACTGACCCACTCTAATTCATTCAAAATCTAATTACTCTTTTTTATTTTTAAAATTAAAATAAAACTCAAAACCTTTGAGTCCTTCATCAATTAGAATTATAGTTAAATAAAAATAATGTTGACTCCTACCCTTGTATAGTTGTGAGTTTCTTCAATTTTCTTTCGGTTCTTGTTCATCAAGCATCATTATTCGGCATCTCGAATCTCCACATCATGTTAGTAATATCTTGCTTTTTTTTTTTATTATATGCTTGAATTTTTATTTTTATTTTTATTTGTTCATAATAATAATTTTATTAATCATCTATTTGCAATGCAATCGGTTGAATAATATTTGTATAAAATTTTATTTAATAATATGAAGATGTTAATGTTTTAATTTTAAAATTTTAAAATATTATCTAATTTAAAGAGAAGACAAATTTTTTTTTAATTTAATCAAAATTTTAAATTTTTTTTTATAAAAGTTCACTATTAATGAGGCCACAAATTTTTGGAGACCTAAAACAAAATCTTCATTCAATTTTCTTCTTGAGCTATTCTTGTGTATATAGTTTTATTATAATTAAAATTTTACTTTCTATTTAGTATTCTATTCGACCCAACCAAAATAAAAACTCATTAACCCGATTTCATTACCTATTAGCCCTAATTTCTATTCTCTTAATTCTCGCGACGCTTCATTAACTATATGAGAAGACGGAATAGCACACGCCTCTCTGCCAAGGCGTGTGGTTTCCGTAAAAACATTGAATTTGAAGGCTATTTCTGTCCTTTCTCTTTTCTGCATCAATTCTAACTCCTACCCCTTGTTAACCATCGGCCATCTCCATCTGCTATCTCCTCTTCTTCTCTTCTCCTTCATAGTTGTGTCCAGGTTAGCATAATTTACACTTGAATTCATTTTGATGCTGCAATATTTGATGCTTCCTTTGTATTGGGTTTGGGTTTCTTCGATTTTGGCTTGGTGGTTGCAATATTTGGAGCTTTCTTTGTATGGTGGGTTTGGATTTCTTCGATTTTGGCTTTCTTTTCCGTCTTCTTTAACTCCTCTTTGTCTTAACTTTGGACTTTGCTGGATTTTGGAGCTTAGTTGTTTGTATTTCTGAGTTTTATCTTGCTTGCCTATAGTTTCAATTGAAAACAAAAATGCATAGCATGAAATTAACAGTGAAATACAGAAACACGATGACAAAAATAAAACCCATCGGAAAATTAATTAGTGAAGCAAACAGTAAAAACCAAAGTTGGGAAATGAAAGACCCAAATAATTGTGACTGCTTCAATGCTATCCTCCGATTCCCTGCACATGTTTTTGAGTTTGAATCGGCCAAACCTAAAACCGAGCTGAAACCTCATTTTTCTCCTTCCCTTCCCTTGTTCTTTGAGTCGACACCTATACAGAGAAACATAGGCATCATCAGAGATGGGCAAATATTGTTGGAATTTAGAACCTATCATACTAAATTATATTTTGAATTTTAGCTTTTCTTGCTAGGTCCTGAAAAGGGTGTTGTTTCATATGTGTCTTGTTTATAGTGAGAAGGATGGAAGAGTGGTTCATTTTTTGGGAATTCAAGTACCTATTTTGAGGAGGAGAAATTCATTAGGTGGTGGAATTGGGAGAAATGGAGGAGTATGTCATGATAGAGGTAATTGCAGGGAGTATGTCTATAAGTGTTGTACAAGGGAGGTTTCCTCGAATTCGATTATGGAAGCGGATAGAGCATTATCGGTTGATTCAGTTTCAGGGTTGAACCATACATGTATTTTTTATTCATTATGTTTCTTCAAAGTTCTCTCAATTTTTGTTGGTTATAGTAGTGGACTTATCGTTTGATTTTCATAGTAAGTATGCTCATTAAGATGTTTGGGATTTCCTCTCTATCACAATTAGAACATGATTTTTGAAATTTGTTGCACTAATCTCCAATCATTTCAGTATTATATCTTCAACTTATGGTCGTAATTTCTTTTTAATGGTTTCCTTTGCTCCTTGGAGCAATGCTAAAGTTGTCTCCGTGTGATCCATAGGTCACAAGTTTGAGCCGTAGAAGCAACCACTAATGCTTGAATTAGTTTAGGCTGTCTACATCACACCTCTTGGGTTGCTGCCCTTCCCCGAACCTTACACAGGCTGCCCTTTTTTCCTCTTAAGCTTAAATTCGCGTTTTGAGTCATTTTCGTCAGTTGGTTGAGTTAGGATTTGATTATACTTTGGGGTGCATACACCTTTCCCATCACTTTGTGTTGGAGTTTCAAACATTATGTTCCTTCTTTAGACAGTCACATGCAAACCACATAGATCTTAGTGGTTTTTTTACTTGGAGGGTATGATGTTGGTAAAGACTGATTGATCTATCAATACTTAATTTACTTAGTTGCACGGACTCACTTTTGATGCCGCACCAGTGTCGTATTCTCCAATTTACAAATTTGGGTAATAAACTCGAACATGGTATAATAACTCTCTTGTGGGACTGTGTAAATAGCTGTGGGGAAGTGTCTAGAAACCAATCAATTACTTGTTTGGTATTTAATGCACTAAAGAAAGACACTAAGAATATCAAGACGAGAGTGAATATAGTAAATATGATATCAATTTGTTTGTTATTTAGCTCTGTTGACCTTTTCTCTTTTGAAGAAGTAGCACTCTTTAGTAGTAATTTATTCAAATATAATGCATTTTTGACTCAATATTCTGTAAAGTAAGCAAACTTTTATCATGGGTTCATGTTTTAAGCTAGTTTCAAAGTTTTACGCAATTTGATAGAGTTCATCCATAAGCTTGAGTTGAGGTGCTAATGTTACCCTCACCTACCCTCAAAAACCCAAACCCCTCTTCATCCTCCGCATTAGAGACCTCTGCCCTAGTCCCATACTCTCGCTGGGAAAGCCTTACCGGAAAAACACCTCAAATCACCCTGCGGCAACCAACTTACATTCAAAGCTTCTCCTTCGTCCCTCGTCAATGTATACTGTAAGGCTCTACCCTCACCTACCCTCCCCAGGAAATCCTTACTGGAAAAATGCCTCAAATCAACCTGCGGCAACCAACTTACATTCAAAGCTTCTCCTTCGTCCCTCGTCATTGTATACTGTAAGGCTCTACCCTCACCTCTTTCTAATGATTAATATCGATTCTATTTATTCAAGCAGTTTGGTACTTCATGATTTTTTTGTTCTTGTAAATTGGTAAAAAAATAGGAGTAATATTTAATTGAGCTTAATGATGAGTATCACAAGTAATTTATTTTTGATGTGTAGAATTGTATTAAACAAATGTTGAAGTTTGTATAATTGTTCACAATCCGTTTGACCGTTTCAATTTGTTTGTCTGGTTTTGATTTGATACATAGTTTAAGAAAGTAGAATTATGAGTCTATTTGTCATTGTATTAGGGACATGGGTGGAACTGTTGAATTTTAAGTCATTTACCAAATAATTCTGATTACATAAATTCCAGGTTTAATTTTTAGTCATCTTAATATTTATTTGATCTCAAATGCCTCTTAAATCCAAGTTAATCTACCCTAATGGACGTTTGAGCTAAGATGAGTGTATTAGACAAGTTGATAGTTAATATCTCACATATTCTGTAGAAGTGAATTTTTGTCTGGGGAGAATATTAATTGTTAGAAAGTGTATAGTGTCCTAAAAGTGTTACGCAATGCTGAGTTTTCTAATGAGACTAATGCTATTTTTTATATTCTGGAATCCTTATAGATATAAAGGATTCCTTTACTTTGTAATGTTTCAGTACTAGTTTCGTACTGAATGGCTTTCATTACTAAAATTTACATTTTACTTATATCATTAACTATAAAAGGAAGAGTATAGTGTCCTCCTAAAGTCTTATTTTATCCTCCCCTCTGTTCTAATCTCTTCCAGAGTTGAAGTCCATCAGTGTTACGCAAAATGGAGGTTAAAACAACAAAATATTCTGAATCGATCAACTCAAATCGGAGGGGTAACAGTAGCCAGAAGATGAAAAGGGGCTTGCAGATTGAAGGATACTTGCTAGAAGGGATATCAATAGCAGGTCATGAGACGTGCATAATAGTTCCTTCGCTTAACTTAGCCTTTGATATTGGCAAGTGTCCTCAGCGTGCCATTTCTCAGCAGTTCCTTTTCATCTCTCATGGCCACATGGACCACATAGGAGGACTACCTATGTATGTTGCGACTCGTTCCCTTTACAGAATGAGACCTCCTACTATTGTTGTACCAAAAGTAATCAAAGAAAGTATAGAGAAGCTTTTTGAAACTCACCGAGCTATGGATCACTCAGAACTGAACCATACTTTGATTGGGTTGGATGTGGGTAAAAATCCTCTTGTATTGATTATATAGCTTTCCTAATTAGTTATTACAAAGTTGGAGTTCGCTCTAATTTCACAATTTAAGTGAATATGTGTTTGTGCATACACAGGAGAAGAATTCTACTTGAGGAAGGATCTTAAAGTTAGAGCATTTAAGACTTATCATGTCATTCCTAGCCAGGTTGAGTACTTTCCTTAATGCTCTGAGTTTCAATTGCTTATTTTCCCTGCCCATGCTTCTTTTTTGCCGGTATTAAGTGGATTCGATCCAAAAAATGTGCTTTGTACTTTCTACGAGAGGAAGCAACTGCTACAGTCGGATGTTATGACCTTTGCATTTTGATCTCTTCTTATATTACTGGTGTCTATTTGAGGTTTTAATCACCTGGTTTTTATGGTGCAGGGTTATATAGTATATTCAATCAAGCAGAAACTTAAGCAAGAATATGTTGGCCTTCCAGGAGATGAGATTAAGAAGTTAAAGTTATCAGGTGTGGAGGTCTGTCATGATATCATAGTTGGTTGGGAATTTATCTGGTTGCATTTGTTTCTTAATGTTGGTTTAAATTCCAACCCAAGGGGTGCTTTTACATTGATCAATTTCTTTTTGACACAGGTGCACCCTGCACCTGTGCAGCCTTTATATAATCTTGCACAAGAATGCATCTGCAACAAACTTCCTGCATATCTTATGTATCACATATCAGTATGACAAAGATTCTTTGGTTTTGACAGATCACGAACACTTCAACAGCACCTGAAATTGCATTTACAGGTGATACCATGTCAGACTTCATTAAGGATCCCAAAAATATTGATGTTTTGAGGGCAAAAATCCTCATAATGGAGGTAAATTCCCTGACTTCAACACCTGCCAAAAATGTACCTCGTCTGAAACATGACGCTTAATTTCCACGACTCGTTGTAGCCATTTTTTCCTCCCTTGAAAGAATATTTTCAGAATGAGGTTTATGTGGCTCTTCTACTTCTGGTCTATCTAATATATACTATCTGGACATCCAATGACTCCAGTATCTTTCTTAAATTTTAGCAAACACTCCAAGGAGCATGACATAAGGCCTTGAGGACCACTGTTTGATTTTTAACATTCTTACTGCCTATCGTGTCATCTTCAACTTATGACACTTTGCTGAGTTAATTTTTAGGAGGTCTCCTATGCATTTCTGTATAATCCAACTGTATCAACAGCATGAATTCATCAACTTATGGAGTTAACAAAGTTGGCGTCTAGTATGATCACTTATCCTTATGACGACGACACAATTGGATTAACTAATTAGCCTATTAATCTCTTAGTAATAACTTACGCTCGGAGAGCATCGCACTTGTGTTTACTTTTATGTAAATAACATCATAGCTGGTACAGTAGAATTGGCAGTGGGGAGATCTTTAGTTCAATTTGCCTTTTCAACATTACTGGTTCCAGAGATTTAAGTTCTTCCTTGTGATTCTTCTCCAGAGCACTTACGTGGAGGACAAAACGACAGCAGATAATGCAAGAGAATATGGACATACTCATCTGTCTGAGGTGATTCTTTTTGCATTAATTCCTGATAATCTCTTTTGATTAACCTCAAGATTTTACTGGAAGATAGAAAAATAAAATCCTGAATGTGCTATAAAATTATTAGAAGTCTGATATACTTTTCTTTATGCGTTGATGACATCCTACCAGATTATCAATTTCGCAGACATGTTTCAGAACAAAGCCATCCTTTTAATCCACTTTTCGGCCCGCTATCAGTTGGATGTAAGTTTGATTCTCTCTCTCTCTTGATGCACACACCAAGCTGTCACCAAATCTAACCAAGTGTCGTAGATTCAGAACTTCTAGAAACTACTCTGGTTGAGCTTCCCTAAGAAGTCCAGCAATATTTTCTCGTTCACGGGATGACATAGTCTCAAATTTTTACTCTCTGTACTATTTTGGTTTGTGGAAAGTTGGTAAATAGGATAGAAATGGAATTCAACCGTGTTTAATTTCTTATGTCTGTCTTCACTGTGTTCGTAACTATTTACTTGTGGTCTATTTTCATTCTCCCAAAAACCAAGTAATAACATGCAATTTAGTAATTTTTATCATATTTTTACAACATTAGTGCTTCTGTACATCATTTTGGAACCCTATCATCATTTATGTGTTAGGAAAGTGTGGCTTCCTACCATTTCATGTTCTTAAGGTTTACCAATTAATCAATCTTCCCCCCAGTAGAGGAAGTATCTAATTCTAGGACCATCTTGTTTCATTGCTTTTATACCATTCTAACAAAAAAATATTCACTTATCAGGTTATTCAGGAGGCTATTTCTGCAATACCTCCGCCTTTGGCAGGCAGAGTTTTTGCGCTTACAGAAGGGTTTTGATGCAACGCCAAATCTACTTATCTGGTGGACATTTCCTTTTCCTTTCCCCTCCCCTATGATTTGGCTGATTTCACAAAGGGCAGTAATGATGAAGAAAATTTTTGCTATGGAAGTTAGCTTGTATTAGTTTAAAACTAAGCCAGAGCCAGTTCAATCTGATTTATTATGGTCCTCTGGGGATATGTGAATTTTTGGGGGGAAATCTGATTTGTATTTATCAAAATAGCGACTAACGTCAGCAGTCAGCAGGTTTTATTTTATGCATGAGATGACTCGGTTGGAAACTAATACTAATAATTTGATAGCTAAGCCTCAATCTCATCACTATATTTCTTTGAAAGAGATAAGAATGGTATATACTTGATATAATATCCTTCAGTATTAGTAATTTTCAATTTCGAAATGTCAGCATTTAGTCCGAGGAAGAGAGTACTAAGATCAGAAAACTGTTGCAACTTGCGAAGGCAACCAAAACCATAGTTTTCGATCAAAACTGTAAGCATGGGCGGAGTTAGGCTATTGAAAGGGACAACAAAAATTACATTGTACACACGAGCTACTATTTTTTAAAATTATTGCAATACTAGTGACTTTAAATGGAATTGGGGCATTGGGCTATTATTGGGAGTGAAAAGTCTAAGACCTTAGTAAGATTCATTACTTGGAAGTAGGGGTGTACATGGTCGGGTTGGTTCGGGTTTTTCAAATATCAAACCAAATCATTTGTGTCGGATTTTTAAATCTATAAACCAATAAAATTCGGATTTTTTTGGGGTTTTTCAACCTCGGGTTGGTTCGGGTTTTTCAAATATCAAACCAAACCATTGTGTCGAATTTTTAAATTTATAAATCAAACTAAACTAATAAACCTCGGAATTTTTTCTAGATTTTTGGATTTTTTCGGTAAAGTTTGCATACAAACATATAATTAACTTGTGCTCCAAATATTTCTTTAGTCCAATCAAAATACAATTATCTAAGGTGTTTCTTAAGAAAATAACACAAAATATGAGATGAGTACTGATGACACTAAAATATTCAATAAAAAATAATAATGAAATCATCATATAAAATAAATATTGCAAAGTCATAATGAAAATGATCATAATTTAAAAGTACTAAATCATGCTAAAATAAGTTTAATAAGTATTAGTTACATTACTAAATATTTAAGGAAAATTAAAATTTGATTATGTATTTTAATTGTCTAAACCAATGTAAAACTAAAGAATAAATATTCAATATTATTGTCATTCTTAGTGTTGAATTAATTTTCTTTTTGCATTAGTATTAATTTGATTTTGATTTAAGTTTTATTATAATTATCAACATCTATGAACTGTAATCTTTATTGGACCATTCCGAATTCTAAGTTTTAAACTTGAAATAATATATTAAAAGATAAAAACTATGAAATAGTATAAGAAATATTTTAAAATTATATCAAAGTAAATATTTTTATGTATAAAATAAAATTTTAAAATTACATATATAATGTCGGGTTGGTTTGGTCTCGGGTTGGTTTTTTTTAGTTAAAACCAAACCAACCCAAATATAGTTGAGTTTTTTTTTCAATACCAAACCAAGTCAAACCAAACCACTAGTCGGATTTTTTTTTCGGTTTGACTTGGTTTGCGGTTTGGTTCGGTTTTCGGTTCGGTTTTGTACAAACCTACATACAAACTTGTCTTAGTACCAATTAGATACTCAAATTGTGTATATTCAACTGGAACATTATCACAATTAACTTATTGAAACCATAAACTATAACAATATCATATAGTTGTACTATTTTGTTTTTTGAACACCATAATTCAAAAAAAAAAAATTGATACAATATGCGAGTTTTCAAAATTTGAACCTTAAAAATCATTTTATAGACCATTCTTATACCCAAGTTTAATTGTAAGATGTATTTATCCTTAACAATCAACATCCGAAAGAAATAATCAAAATTGATATAAGAAAGGGAAAAAATTCAACAAAAAAAATATAGAACAAACCCGTGGAATTTCGTTGGTCTACGTGTTGAATCAAATATTGAACACACAGTACCATTCATGATGAAATGAACCAAAAAAAAAAAGAATAATGCATATAGCAAAAAAAAAAAAACACGAAGCAAAACTATTAATAATTGTGATAACATCTAATAAAAAAAAAACAAATAGATTGAGAGATAATTAAGGGATTCATATATTGTGATAGTTGCAAAAAGCTATATTAATGGAATGCATATTTTCTCTTTTAATTTCGGTATTTATTTAGTATATTATATTATTCCATTTTTTTGTTTTTTTTTTAAATGCAGATTTAATCAGTGGCTGAGCTAGAATTTTCGTGGAGGGGGTTCAACATATAAAGAAGTAAATTAAAAAATGGAGCAAAATGGATCGGGAAAGAAAAAAAATTATCCTTAATCCGTTAAGTTTAACTTGTCTTGTCATGCCGCGTTTAACATTTCTTCTTACTTTTACCTTGCTTCATTGAATCTTTTTTTAAAAAAAAGTGATTTTTTTTCTTTTCTTTTTTATTGTTTTACTTTATTTTGAATTTTTAAAATAAATTAAGGATTGACCAAAATATTAATAATAAATAAATAATAAAAATGAATAATTTTTTTATTCAGTTTTATTAATAAATTGATTAGTGTTCTTTCAATCATATGTTACTTTAAAAATTATTTAATACTCTTTAAAAATGTGTGGGGATTGAGTTACTAATATTATCGTGCAAATTTATTCGTTCGATTAAGTTTAGTTTAACTTATCTTTAAAATATTTTTTCTCTATCTCAATTTCAAGTTTAAGAATAATTGAAAGTTTTTAAAAAAGTTTCTTTGAACTAGTATATAAAAAGAGAGTTACGTAAAAAATAAAATGAGCAATAGAGATAAAAAGAATAAAATACAAAAAATGTAAATAACGTGCCTAATAAATTCGAACAAATGAATATTGAAAAGGTGAAATAACATTAAAAAAATGAAGAAAATAATAATAAAGCTCCAACCCAAAAATGTTGAGCCCATCTCAGCCTTGCTATTTGATTTTCCAAATGAAGAAAACATAAAAAAAAAAAACAAAGAAAGTGATGTAGCACGGAATCAAACCCAAGACGTCCAAGCGAAGTCTTGAACCACCTTTACCACTAGGCTAGCCTCTATATGTGTTGAGAGGGTTCATTTTAATATATATACACATGAAAACATAATTTGACCTTATATATACAGTGTAATTTTCCGATGAAGGGGGTTCGGGTGAACCCCCTAACCTCCATGTAGATCCGCCCCTGAATTTAATAATTTGTTGGGTATGGATAGATTTATATTGCTAAGGGTTGAAAACTAGAAAATCTTGCTACGGCTAATAATTTTATAGTATTTCATCTTTACTATTTGGTCACTAAGCTGGCTAAAGGAACACTTTGCAGCAGCCTCGATTATTGTAGAGATGGACAATCTTTTGGTTAAACAAGCGCTAGAAAAGGCCTGTGAAAACTACTCGTACTTTGATGTTATTATTCATGATTGTAAAGCACTCATGTGTGGCTTTACTTCTATTTTTGTCTTTTGTTAAAAGATTAGCGAACCAGTGTGTCCACCAGTTAGCTCGGGCTTCGGGTTCTATGACTGATGTTATGGAGTGGATAATAGATCCCCCATCTTTGATTCATGATGTACTCAACTTTGATTTGATCAATAATTAATCAAAATGCTTGATTCAAAAAAAAAAAAAACTGTGAAGCTGATTATACGTAACGAAATTTTACTTTTTCACTTATCATTAAGTCTTCATGGTTTTGTCATATGTCACAAAATTATCATATTTTATTTAGCTATTTGAAAGTAATTTTATTTTTATTCATGATGGAGTGATGTTTATATTATAATATTAGTAAGTTTCTTTTATTATTTTATTGTACGGGGGTAAATTGTATAGTATGATTAAAAAAAATACTTTTAGAAATAATGATTCTTTTATTATTAGAAGGTTAAGATATAAGATTATTTATATTTGTATAATCATGTTAGAAGTTTTATTTTCTATGAATTTCCTTAATCATGTTTGTAATTATTTCAAATTATTGATGTATCGTAAATTAAAATTTTAAAGATCCATAGTGCTAACGCCCCACGTCTCGAGGCTTACACCTTGCATATACTAAGTAAAATGTCCCGCCTCACGCCCCCGCCTTTTAAAACAATTAGACAACTCAATAATAGATTTGCTTGAGATTCTGATTGAATAGAATTTAATTGATTGTCGTCTATGGTTTTGAAGGATTATGTTTATTGTTGGGTAAGGAGTCTGATTTTTCCATCTCCATTCTCAAGAATAATACAAGTTCGAAACTACTTTTTTCGTAATTTCATGATGAAAATCATATAATTCATGGAAGCGGGATACCATGGAGAATTAATAATATCATTGAGAATTCATGAAGTTAATAAGAAACAAATTATAAGAACAAGAGTATAAGATTTTCATCATAATTAACTCTAACTCATTCATAATCGCTCTAGATACTTGAAGTAGAAACTCTAGCTTTGAAGAAGAACTCTAAAAATTCATTCTTGAACCTTGAGATGGATTTTTTTGAAAGCATTAGCTAGGATTGTAGCGTAGAATCTTATTAAGAATTCGTAATTAATTATTAGGAATTATCTAGAAATATATGGGAGAAACTTACCTTAATTATTAGGAATTATCTAGAAATATAATTATTCATTTATGACCTTATTCTCCCAGTTTTACATCAGAATTGGATCCTTAGATATGTTCTTCAATACCTTGGAAAATGTACATCATTCTATTTTATCAATTAATTTGTTATTTCACTGTGTATCTCGTATTGTATCAAATTTGGTAGTATATTTTAAAAACTCTAGTTGAGTAAGATATATAGACATCAAAATTTTGTAGGACTTTATGAGACAAATTATGTTTCAGTTGGGGTTCTTGAAGGCTACTCTACCCTAAACCCTAGTGCATGCCTATATAGAGACTAATATATTCTCTTGTAGAGGCATCCAAGAATATCTCATAAATTCTTGGATATTCACAAAGAGGTCATGAAGATATCAAATATTGTCTTCTTAAAGAAGGGATCTTGAATATCCCATAAACTCTTGGGTATTCATAAAGATCAAAATCTCCAAAATTCCATACAATACAAGATATATTCATGTGGTCACCTATGTTCATGAAACACACTGCTAATAGCCCTCGAACCACAGAGAAATCCAAAAAAAATTAGAATCAAGTTATTTTATCAATAATATTCTTGTTTCTTCATATTTTATTTATGATTGATTTATAACTTTCCACATATTCAAAACAAGATGATAATGAGAAACTTTTCATTTGAAAAAATAAAATAAAAATCAAATAAAATAAATGATACATGAAAATTTGTTTTCAAACTCTAATAACAATTTTTTGAGTCACTCCAACATACTCCATAATCAAGACCATTCCAAAGGAATTTAGTGATACATGTTGTGATAGGTGCATAGACAATTTTGAGAACCTATATCATCTACTAGACAAGGAGCCAGAGTTATTGCACAACACTTTTCCTTCTCTTGCATTAAATCCTTGAAAAAATTGTCTATGATTTCTTTTGTTGTGGCTGGCATAACCACAACACGTGCCATATCTCTTGTGCAAGATAGTTGCCAACGACGAATGAACTTATCGTCACAAGGTCGTTCAAACACCATGATATTGCTAAACCCATTGAGCATAGCACTCATTCCTGCTTTATGAAGCCAGTCTTTCAAATACCGAGCATTTTCATAGCATATTTTGGCATGTACCATAAGAATATAGGTGCCAAACCATTTTGACTTCCAGAAATTGTATTATCTATTGAGGCAATATACTCAACTTTTTTTGAGAAAGTAGTAATGTAAGCTTTCCTTGTTATTTGAACTCCACAAGCTAATTAATGATCCAATCAAAACACTTGAAAAAATAAAATAAAACAAGAGATTGTAGAGAATGAGGTAGCTAGTACTTACTATAATAATATACTCCACAAAAAGAGAAATGGTTTAATATGTTGGTAACCAAAAGTGAATCCAGTTCAATGGTGAAACCACTGAATCCATTATGGATGCACCAGTCAATACCAAAAAATGTTGCTTGAGCTTCTGCAGTGTTGCTGCTGCCTCATTTAACAGGGATTTGACGTCTTGCTTGATCCTGTACCCTCATTAGCCCACCCTCCATCGGGGGCATCATATACACCCTCTCCCCTTAGGACTCAAGGCTCCTCACTTTCTTCATGAAGTTTGTGAACCTAGAATTTTGTCAGTCCTACTTGACCCCGCTCTTTATTGTATTCATAGTGACTTCACTACCAAATGAAAAGAAAAACAATGGGAAGTATCAACGAAAAAATGCAATTGTTTTTCCTCGACAAATGGCTTCACGGAAAGAAAATAGCAGCATCACCAGGTCAAAGTAGTACCCCGGCCCTGGATTGGCGAAAGAGACTAAATATAGCCATTGGTGCAGCTCAAGGACTATGCTATATGCACCATCATTGCACTCGAGCCATCATTCATAGAGACATTAAGTCCAGCAATATCCTTCTGGACTCAAAATTCAATGCAAAAAATAGCAGATTTTGGACTAGCAAAAATACCATCCAGACGGCTTCTGCTATTGCTGCTTCATTCAATTTCGCCTAAGGATGTATTTTCTGGTACATCCTTATGGATTGGATTAGTCTTTCTGGTGGGTATCCTTAATTCTCATCTCTTGAACCTATTCGTCGACCCAAAATCAAAATGACCCCCCTAATTTTTCTCGGTTGTGAGACACATTAAATTTGAATCTAAGTCCCCAAAAAAATGCAAATCAAATAAAGAAAACAAAAAAATTAGAGGGGGGGTCAAACTTCTTGAATAAAAAGAATATAATTAACAAAACAATTGGAATCGTTCCGAAGAGAATATGTGTCCCGGCACTGCACAAATAAGACCCGGTTATATATCATATATGTGGGTACATATTGTATATCAAGAACAAAAAAATGCGGATATGGTCGAATGGTAAAATTTCTCTTTGCCAAGGAGAAGATGCGGGTTCGATTCTGCTATCCGCCCAAGATCCAAGATAAAGTAATTTTTTTACTATTTATTTTTATTATTGAATTTCATAAATAGCATTAAATATATCCTTAAATTAAGGAGTTGGTATAGTTGGTCGTGATAGTGTAGTGATTCTATCCCTCCCCTACGTTTTCTTTTGCCTTCCACCCCCAAAAAGCGAAAGGCGAGAATTAATTACTACTTACCAGAATAAGATGTTGCGGAGACAGGATTTGAACCCATGACCTCAAGGTTATGTGCCTTGCGAGATACCAAACTGCTCTACCCGCGCCAAAGATAAGAACTGAAAACCAATAGATAAACAAGGATTAAATACGCCCCTCCACCCTATCTGTACAAATAGAATAGCCCATTTATACAGAATGGTAAAGGGGCTTCTATGATCATCGACAATAGAAATAGAAATGAAGCGTTAATCCTTACCAACTTGATCTTGTTACTCCTGGCAACAAACATGCATGAACCATTTCACGAAGTATGTGTCCGGATAGGCCAAAGTCTCGATAGTTAGCTCTCGGCCTTCCGGTCAAAAAACAACGTCGATGAAGGAGTGTAGGTGCACTATTCCATGGTAAGGATTGTAACTTTCCATAAATTTCCCATTTGTCACTCAACGACGGAACCTTGCTTATTTCTTTTTTTGAGGATCGACGAATCGAATGATATTTCTGTTCCATTTTTTACCTCTTCTTCTCCCTCTGAATCAAACTTTTCCTTGCCATAATGGTTGAATTCCTATTAGTATCCATGATACAAGTCAAATCCTAGATGTAGAAATAGAAGAAGGTGGACCCCCTTCTCTGTCGAAAGAAATAAGATTATCGTGAATACACACATTAATTAACCAAATTTGCCCAACGTAGAGGCAATCAAGAAAGCCGCATAAGTGAAGATATAACCAACAGAAAAGTGAGCTAATCCAACCAATCTTGCTTGTACAATAGAAAGGACCACTAGTTTATCTCTCCATCGAATCAAATTGGCCAAAGGTGTGCGTTCGTGAGCCCATGCTAAAGTTTCAATCAATTCCTGGCAATATCCCCGCCAAGAAATTAAGAACATAAATCCAGTAGCACAAACAAGATGTCCAAATAAGAATATCCATTCCCAAACCGATAAACTATTCATACCAAAAGGGTTATATCCATTGATAAGTTGTGAAGAGTTTAACCATAAAGAATCCCTTAACCAGCCCATCAAATAAGTGGAAGATTCATTAAATAGTGAAATGTTACCTTGCTATAATGTGATGTGCTTCCAATGCCAATAAAAAGTAACCCATCCAATAGTATTTAACATCCAAAAAACTGCCAAATAAAACGCGCCCATGCCGAAATATCACAAGTACCGCCTCGCCTTGGGCCATCGCTTGGAAAACTATAACCGAAGTCCTTTTTATCTGGCATTAACTTGAACCACATGCATCTAAAGCACCTTTTACTAAGATCAATGTAGTTGTATGTAAACCAAGGGCAATAGCATGATGAACCAAAAAATCTCCAGGACCTATTGTTAAGAAGAATTAATTACTATTTTCATTAACAACATTTAACCAACCCGGCAACCAGATGCTTCGACCCGCATTAAATGCTAGGCCAGTCGTTGAAGATAAAAGTACATCGAACCCATATGAAGTTTTACCATGAGCGGATTGTATCCATTGAGAAAATATATGTTCAATCAAGATTTGCTTCTCCGGAGTGCCAAAGGCAAGCATGACATCATTATGAACATAAAGTCCCAGGGTATGGAATCGAGAAGAAATGGCCCAACTTAAAAGAGATATGATAGCTTCTTTATGATCTAACATTCTTGCCAATACATTATCTTCATTTTGCTCCGGATTGTAATCTCTAATGAAAAATATAGCTCCATGAGCAAAAGCTCCTGTCATGATGAATCCTGTGATATATTGGTGGTGGGTATATAATGAAGCTTGAGTAGTAAAGTCTTGTGCTATGAATGCATAAGCAGGTAAAGACTACATGTGTTAAGCTACCAAAGAAGTAATAACCCCTAAAGAAGCTAGAGCAAGGCCTAATTGAAAATGAAGCGAATTGTTGATTCTGTCATAAAGAACCTTATGTCCACGCCCTAATCGCCCCCCGGAGGAATATGTGCATCTAAAAGATCTTTCATATTGTGCCCAATCTCAAAATTGGTTCTATACATATGATCAGCAACAAGAAAAATAAATGCAATAGCTAAATGGAGATGGGCAATATCAGTTAGCCATAAACTTTGTGTTTGTGGGTGGAATCCCCCAAGAAGAGTTAATATGGCAGTTCCCGCCCCTTCGGCGGTACCAAATAAATGACTACTTGAATCGGGGTTTTGAGCATAAAGATTCCATTGACCTATAAAAAGTGGGCCTAACCCCTGGGGATGCGATAATACATCTAAAGAAATTATTCCACCAAACGTACTCCCCTCTAGATGCAGGAATAGCAACATGGAGTAAATGCCCTATCCAAGCCAAGAAACTTATGCCAAAGAGTCTTGACAAATGGTGATTCAGACGAGATTCGACATTTTTGAACCAGGAAATGCTCGGTTTCCATTTTGATTGTAGGTGTAACCAACCTGCTATTAAGGATATGGCAGAAAGAAATAATAGAAAAAGAGCGCCAATATAAAGATCTTCATTAGTGCATAAATCAATTGTATACCACCACTGATAAACACCAGAATAAGCGATATTCACTGGGCCAAGAGCACCCCCTCGAGTAAAAGCTTCCACGACCGCCTGACCAAAAAATGAGGATCCTAAATTGCATGAGCAATAGGTCTTACATGTAAAGGGTCCTGTACCCACGACTCAAAATTTCCTTGCCAAGCTACACGAAACAGATTTTTGGAAGTCCTCAGAAAAATTATTGCTAATTGACCAACGTGAGAAGTAAAAATATTATGATAAAGACGTTACTCAGTAATATCATCATGACACTCGAAGTCATGTGCGGTAGCAATATCAAACCAAATACGATGAGTAGTGGGGTCCTGAGCTAAGCCTTGGCTAAACCTTGGAAATCATAATGCCATAATGCTTTTCAAATCCTCCAAGCCATTATCCTACTATAGTAATTCTTGCTAAGAAGAATGCCCATGTTGTGGCAATTCCATCCAGAAGGTAATGGGCTACTCCTACAGCATGTCCTTGTATAATGCTCAAGGCTTTCGGCTGAGTAGCAGGAGCAACTTTTAATTTATTATGATCCCAAACGATGGATTCAATAAGTTCTTGCCAATAACCATGTCCGCTGAATAGAAACATTAAACTAAATGCCCAGACAAAATGAGCACCTAGGAAAAAAAGGCCATATGCAGATAATGAAGAATCATAAGACTGAATTACCTGGGATGCCTGTGCCCATAAGAAATCGCGGAGTCACCCATTAATAGTAATAGAACTCTACGCAAAGTTTCCTCCCGTGATATGAGTTACTACCCCTTGATCACTTACACTACCCCAAACATCTGACTGCATTTTTCAACTGAAATGGAATATTACTATCGAAATTGAATTGTACATCTAGAATAGTCCTAAGAAGACATGATCCCAGGTCGATACTTGACATATACCCCTCTTCGAGGTCCATCACAATGAAAACAAAAACCAAGATTTGCTTTATCCAGTATCAAACGAGAACTGCGAGCAAATAGCACACATTTCAAGAGTATCAACACCGTCACATGAATCGTAAATGCATGAATGTGATGTACCAAGAAATCAGCAGTTCCTAATGGAATAGGAAACAAAGCCACCTTGCCACTCACTGCCACTAAATCACCACCCCCTAAGTTAAACTGGTGCTTGTTGTTGCACCAGGAGTCGTTGCACCAGGTGCTAAAGCATGGGTGTTTTTTATCCATTGAGCAAAAATGAGTTGTAATTGTATAGCGGTATCTGAAAACATATCTTGAGGACGCCTTAAAGCGCTCATGGTATCATTATTAATATACAAACCAAAACTATGAAAGCCTAGAAATATACATGCCTAGTTGAGATGGGATATGATTGAATCACGATGCCTAAGGACATGATCTAATAGATCGTTGTACCGAGTAATTGGATCATAATCTCTTACCATAAAAATGGTTGCATGTGCGGCAACACCAACTATGAGAAATCCAGCAATCCACATGTGATGTGTGAACAATGACAATTGTGTACCATAGTCAGTAGCTAGATACGGATAAGGGGGCATGGAATACATATGATGATCTACAACAATGGTTAAAGAGGCTAACATAGCTAAGTTAAGAGATAATTAAGCATGCCATGGCATTGCTAGGATCTCATATAGGCCTTTACGGCCCTGACCTGTAAATGGCCCTTTATGGGCTTCTAAAATATCTTTTAGTCCATGACCAATACCCCAGTTGGTCCTATACATGTGACCCGCTATCAGGAAAAGAATTGCAATAGCTAAATGGTGATGGGTAATATCGACCACCACGCACTCCCATCTGGATCTAATC